>OX596075.1:28683889-30045942 GCA_951394005.1 Protophormia terraenovae
ATATAGAACTCAAGCCCATAAATGAAGTGGCTAAAGCAAGCTCTACAGAAACTACCACTACTAGCTCTACGACTTCAACTACTACTTCTACCACAACTACCACTGTTAAGCCTACACCAGCTGAAATTTTAATTCCTGCAGCTTCTACCACCCCTACCCCCACCAGCTTACCCTGCAAAATTGAAAATCTCTCTAGCACCACCCCTGAACCTTGCAACCGTCAAGAAGTTCCTGCCACTTATCAAGTCTATCCCCAAGTAGTCGAACTTATGCGTTACAGTCAACATAACAACTTACTTTACACTATTATAGGCTGTCTTTCCGTCATAGTGGTAATTTTGGCTGCCTGGAATATTCATCTTAAAGCCAAACAAAGATCCTATAGACCTGTCTCTAATTTTGATGATAATTTCAATCGAATGTCTTCTAATATTAAGAAAATGAATGATTATGTTTAAGCCCTCTCCCAAATACTTAAAAAGGGCCACAACAGCAGCTAAACGTAAATTCTATTAATAGTCTAAGTAAGCTAAAGTGTTTAGATCTGTAGAACCTGTTTTTAAATTCACATACATACACTCACATATTTAGACCAGTTTTTTGCTTAGCTGAGGATCTCAAAATACTTACAAAATTTATATAAAATTTCAATTGAAAAGAGTTTTTTTTTTTTTTTTAGAAATGAATTATAAGAAATTCTATTATGATTAAATACATAAAAAAATTATTACAAAAAAGTATTCAATATTTTCCTAAATTTTAGTTAAATTTTTATTTTATTTTTTATTAGTTTTAAAATAAATTTATATTACAAAAACAAACAAAAATCCCACCAGCTTCATAAAATACTTGTTGAAACTGTTTTAAAAAAATCATAGGGAATGAAAGATAAACCTCAGTAATAATAGATAATAAAATAAAAGAAATTTTAAAAAATAAATGATTTTCGAAGAAGAAAATTTTAATAAGTAACCGGTTATTTATATTTCTTTAATAAAACTAAAAGAATTGAAATACTTTTTTTTAAAATTTAATAATACTTAGGTTTTTTACCCTTAAATGCAAAATTATAAAAAATTAATAACTTCTTTAAATATAAAACAGGTAATCGATTAATTTAATATGTGAATCCAAAGATCGTATACTTTAAATATTTCCTATAACAATTTTGAAATCTAAAAATTTTATTTAACATAACAAATGATGACGAAAGTAACTGTTAATTATTAGGCGATAGAAACCGTTATCAAATATTTTATAAATAATTTTTTCCAACCGAATTATTTTTGAAAGTAACCAATTATTTATTTAAAGTCGTTAATACCTAAGTATGAAGAAAAAATAAGATTAAAATTAAAGTTTTCCTTGAGAAATAATAACAAAAGTAACCAGTTTTTTAAGAAAAATTATATAAACCATAACTAACCATTTTTTTAAGCTGCATGTATTTATTATTCGATTTTTTTCAATAATTTATTAACTATTTTTTATTTAAAGGAGCTATGAATTAGTCAAGTTCTATTGAAGTAAAAGTAACCAAATTTATTTTTGAAACAAATAAATCATATGAATAATTGGTAACTGCATTTTTAACAGAATTACAAGTAACCAGTACCCGTGTTTTGTAACTTTGTAAGACAATTTTATTTCAAGAAACTTATAGTCGTCTTGTTTAAAACAGGGTGATTTAAATAAATAAACTGTTTTTTGTTTACATTTTGTTCACTTTAAATATTATATGAATCATTCTTTTATATGTTTCTTTTTTTTTAACTAATAAATTAATGAATTATACTTAATCATATTTTGTGTTTAAATGTGTAAATTATACAGATTTATTTATTATTACTTTAACATCAAGTACAAATTAATTAAAGAAATCTTTTATCGTAAACATAACTAAGTTTAAGGGAAAATATTGTAGAATTGGAAGTAAATCATTATTTTTATTAGAAATGAAATACTTTTTTAAATACATGATTACTCGATAAAATAATCGGAATAATTTATTCCATGACCAACACTTAAAAAAATAGTAATTATATTATTGTCAATTACTATAAAACTAGATATCTTCTATGATGATTATACATTAAAATAATCGATTACCTTAAAAAATAATCCTTTCAATATTAGCATAATGATTGTTTTGAAAGAAAATAATTTTTGTAATATTAGATAATTATAAAAATGGTACAAAAACTAATATTTTTTCTTATGTCCTTAAGTCCTAACTAATCCACATCAAAATATAAGTGTGTACTAAGAAAAATAATCGGGTACCCTCAATTTCGGTTATTCCTTAACAAATTGGTTAAGTTAATGTTAAATTTTAAACCTTTCTAATTAAAATGCATAAAATATAATACCTTATGTTAGGAAATAATCGGTTATTAATAAGTATGTACACCGATTATTTATGTTAGAAAACGGTTACTTTCTCAGATAATGTAATAAATCTGCATCAAAGACATAGCTTACAATAAAAAATAAATGAATACTTAAATATGACTAGCTACGTGCAAAACAAATTTTCGAATAGCCATAAAATTAGTTGGTTTTTTATTATAAAAGTAACCGATTTAATTTATACATAAATGAAAGCCTAAAAACAAAATCCCAAAAAAATTATAAAGTTATTGCAATATTAGGAAATATAATAAATTATACAAGATAGTCATTCTATCAATTCAACTGATATCATTTAAAAGTAGTCGGTTACTCTAAATAAACGATTATTATGCAAAAATTATGGTTATTTTTAAGCCTTTCGACCCAAAAGTTGCTTATAAGCAACTTCGACTTTAGCACCGTTTTATTTTAAACTATTCATATAGAAATACATCAAATTAGTTATCAAGAAATTTCAGAATAAAAATATATCAGTTGTACCCCTATCAACATAACTATAATGCATTTTTCAGTGCAAGATCTATAAAATTTAAGATGTAAAAATTTAGTCGAAAATGTAAAAATTAAAGAATAATTCGTAAAAAAAACCAAGTACGGAGGTTAATTAGTAAAAAATGATGTGAAAAACTTAATACATATAAATTTTTTAATTTTATCACTTTTTACTGTCCTAAATCGTCTCAAGTTTGTTAAATTAACTTTCAATATCTACGGACTCAGAAACTCCGGAAACTTGAAATCTTCAAAAATTCTTAATTTAGATCTAAAAAAAAAAAAATTTCCGACAGTTGGTTTAGGATCGGGCCTCAAAGGTTTTAGAAATACTGTTTTTAAATATAAATGAACAAATATATATCGGGTACTCATAACATTAATCGGATATTTTCGAAATTAAAACATTTAGTGACAAAATAAAATTTTATATATTAAAAAAATAAATAAATAAATAAAAATAATGATAATATAAAAAACCATTTAAGAAAATAACTTTCAAGGGCATAACTTTGCAAAAAGGAAACAATTTTTTTTTTATTGTTTTTAAAACGTTGTCTTTTAAAAACAATCAGCTAGTTTTGAAAATAATAATTTACTATTAAACACAATTTGTTACTTTTTTCGAAAATAATTTTCAAATGATATAGCTTTCAAAAAACTACTTACTTGTCCAAAAGGGAATCAATTTTATTGAAAGTGGAATGATATTTGTTTAAAAGCTAAAGGTTACTCTTGAAAATAATCGACTAATTTTGAAAATATTTATTTTTAAATTTCTAGGAAATATTTTTTAAAACAATACTATTTTAAAACTACTCAGCAAATTTTATTTCAAATAAGAATGAACATTTTTCAAAAATTATTACTTTTCTTTTAAAAATATTCGGTTACTTTTAAAAATAGTTTGATACTTTTAAAAGAAATATTAAAAAAAATTGATTTTAGTAAGTGAATAATTATTTGTAAATATCAATCAAAATTATTTAAATATAACTGTTTAAAATTGAAGGTAATCGGTTGATATTGAAAATAATTTGATACTTTAATAAGTAATAATTTTCAAACCACACTTTTACAAAGGACAAATCTGAATCTAGATTATTTAATAATTATGAGTTACTTTTAAAAATATTCAGTTACTTTTTAAAGTAATCGGTTACTCTTAGAAATATTCAGTTGAATTTAAGATAAACTTTGTAAATTATATTTCACGAAAAAGAGAATTATAAAAAAAAATTTAATAAATAGTTATGAGTTACATTTAAAAGTATTCAGTTACTTTCAGATATAATGCGGGCAAGTTTTATTATCAGTTACTTTTTACAGAAATCGGTAACTACTAAATATTCAGTTGCTTTTAAGAAAAACTCTGTAAACTATATTTTACGAAAAAAAAAAAAAATATTTTTCTTAAATATTTTGTAACTTTTGAAAAAATCTGTTATATTTTCCTGAACTATTTTTCCATTAAGACGATAATTAAAAGCTTTTCTCAAATATTTAAGAATTATCTAGAAAACTATTTAGTTAAAAAAAGGTTACTTGTTTTAAAATTGTTTAAAAATATTCGGTTACTTATGAAAAATTGGTTATTTATAAAGGTAATATATTGCAAAATGTGCAAAATTCTGTTCCATTAAGCTAATAATTTAAAACGTATTCATGTCTAAAATATATATAAATGTAAATCGGCTAATTATGAAATAATATTAAAGAAGTACCGGTTACTTATTCTTTAAAAAAGTGAAATTTTCATAGAAAATCATTTATTTTTCATAAAAAATAATACAAAGTTATACGATACTTTTATTCTATATTAAAATATAACATTTTCAAACTTTACTCCATCAATATAAAATTAAAAAAATTAAAAAGAAAACCAATAAAAAGAAAATTAAATAAATCCAAATAAATAACATATTAACTTAAAATATTTAACTATTATTTATGTGATATATATTATTAAGTAAGGCCACAAAAATAAAGTTAAAGGCTCTTCAAATTATTTATAATAAATGTAAAACGAACGATGATCTACATATTTATAAACAGCGAACGAGGAACAAATTTTGTATGAACAAATTTAAAATTAAAACAAATTTATCAACATACAATTTTTTTCTCTCTTTTAGTCGGTTAACGAGTACTTAGGTTCGTTTAATTAAATAATTTTGATTAAAACAAACAAACTGAAACTTTATTAAAATGAAGCCTAATTTATCATATTAAATACATATTTTTAAATATGAGCAAAACTACAAAAAATCATACATTATATATACAAATACTGTATTACTAACTTTTAACAAACATTTTCTAATTAAAAAAATAAAAAAAATATAAAATGTTTTTAATTTTTTTCTTTTTTGTTTAGTTTTTAGTTTTAAAATATTTTATATACAACAAAACGAAAAATGAAATCTTACGATTTATTATTTGAAACGTTAAACAAACATTATTTAGTTTAAGACAACTTGTTAAAAAATTAAAAAAATATTATTTACACATGAAAACAAATATTTGTGTTGTAATGCAAATTATGTTTAGTTATTATTATTTTAGTTTTATAGTTAAAAATTAAGCAACGAAAATTAAAAAAAGTTTTTAGTAAATAAACAAAATTCTATGATT
This sequence comes from Protophormia terraenovae, assembly GCA_951394005.1. Lineage (NCBI taxonomy): Eukaryota > Metazoa > Arthropoda > Insecta > Diptera > Calliphoridae > Protophormia > Protophormia terraenovae. Next base: position 28,689,428 of record OX596075.1, read on the forward strand.
CATAAATAATAATTAATAATGGCTTGTTTTATTTAAATTTTAAAGCATATTTTAGGGCTGTAAATATAAATATTATAAAGTTGATTTGTTCTTTTTTTTTTATATACATTTAGGAAATAACAGGTTTTGCAATGGACTTTTTAATATCTCAATGAAATAAATGCTTTAAAGAGCAATAATATTTATTAAAACTTTAAATCTTGTGCATTTTTATGTAATCCCATTTCTAAATTGACTTTAATGTTCATACAAAAATCCGAACATTTTCTCAATCTATCCGTCTTGCAAACAAAAAAGATTATTTTACATCAATGATTAAAATCCGTTAGCGTAAGAAATCGATTTTCTTAAAGTATTCCTGGCAAAACACTATACTTTTTCCAAGATTTAGTGAGACCAAGCTCTGTTTTACTTTAAGATTTCTTTTCAAAGCATTACAAAAATTCTGTAGTCCGTATCAAAAACAATAATTTAAATGTTGAAGGTACTATTCTTCAACTTCTTCAACGACCTTTTTGAAAAGTAGCCCCAGAAATATGAAATATTTTTGAGGTTTCAACTTCAGATTAATCCTCATATCCTTATTCTTCTTCTATATATATAAAAGAGTAACGTTACTGACTGACTGATTAGATCCACTAAGACGAAATTTTTGGAAATTCTAATGTTTAGGGGGTAAAAAGGGTAAAATCTATGACCTTATAACTCCCAAACTAATAAAAATACAAAAAAAAGTTTAATAGTTATCGTTATTCATTTAAAAAATAATCTAACAGGTGTCTAGTACTTTTATGAAATTCGGCTCTTTTAGGGAGAAAACTGATAAAAACTGTATTTTGGTACTTTTTTTGCACCAATCAATATACAGATACAATTTATATCATATTCATAACTAATCAAAAAATGAGATATATAAATTTGATGCTTTTTAGAAATTCGAACGTTTAAAGGGTAAAAATCGTACCTATTTTTGGTACTTTTTTCATAAAACATTTTTTTATATTTATTGACATAAACATATGCGTATTTTAATACGCGTAAGAGGGGCCTTTGTGGTACGCTTTTGTTCTTCTAATGGTACTTTTTGAATTTTCTATAATTATTAACCTAGAGACATGAAATTAAAGTCATGTGCCGCTAAGTGCATGAGAATCCATAAGAGGGGACTTTGTGGTACTTTTTGTTCTTCTAATGGTACTTTTTGAATTTTCTATAATTATGAATCTAAAAAACATGAAATTAAGGACATGTTTTGCTAAGTGAATGAGAATCCATAATAGGGGACTTAATGGTACTTTTTTTCTTCCAATGGTACTTTTTGAATTTTCTATAATATTTAACCTCAAAACATGAAATTAAGAATATGTGGTCCTAAATGAATGATAATCTATAAGAGGGGACTTGGTGGTACCTTTTTGTTCTTTTAATGGTACTTTTTGAATTTCCTGTAATATTTAACCTAAAAACATGAAATTAAATATGCATGGGAAAGAATTCCAAAGAGGGGTCTTTATGGTACTTTTTTGATCTTCTAATTGTACTTTTTGCATTTTCTATAATTATTAACCTAGAAACATGAAATTAAGAATATGTGGTCCTAAATGAATGAGAATCCATAAGAGGAGACTTTGTGGTACTTTTCTTCTTATAGTACTTCTTAAATGTTCTGTAATATTCATCCTAGAAACAGAATCAAAATTCCTAAAAGGGATTTTGTGGTACTTTTTCCTTATTATAATATACTTTTTCATAATTCTAATATTTATTTTTCGTGTTTCTAATATTAGAAACCTGAAATAATAATAGAAATACTTTGGTAGTTTTTTCAATTTCGAACTTTAAAGATGCTAACAAATGGTACTTTATTGGCACTCTACGAACTTTCTAAACTAAAAGCATAGAAATAAATTTTAAATATTATCTTTTTTTTTATCAGAAATATATCAAACATGACTTTTGTACTTTTCGAAAATCCTATTTTTTATTGTCATTTTTGAAACTTTTTTAAGTAAAATATTTAAAAAGTTTATTGTTGTTAATGCCGACACAACACCATTATTAAAAATGTTCCCACGGAAGTTAAGAATCTTAGTTTGCATTTATTATATAGTATGGTTTTTATAAAAAATATCCACTAACGAAGTTGCGGGTTTACAGCTCGTATATATAAAAATGAAATATAAGTTTGTTTGTTTGTGTATCAATCAAGTCTAAATGGCTGAACTGATTATTACGAAATTTGGCACACAGATAGTACCTGTGCCGGACGTGGTTATAGGCTATGTTATATCTCAATTGGATGTCACGCCCACAGTTTACGCCCACTTTATTTTTTTGCCATTTTACACGTTATCAATAAAGCTATTTAGATGAAATTTGTCACACAAATAGTACTTACACTGAAGAATTTTATAAGCATTTTTGGATCTTGATCGAATGCCACGCCTATATTTTATGCTCAACAAACGGCTGAACTGATTTTAATGAAATTTGACACACAGATAGTACCAATGCCGGAAGTGATTGTAGACTATAAAAATCTATTTTATCCATTTTGCACGTTATAAATGAATATATTAACAATTTTATAGGCAGATAGTGCTCGCATTTTAGAATTTTCAAGCTACGTTTGATCTTGATGAAATACCACACCCACATTTATTTACCATTTTTATTTATTTTATTTTTCATATTTTACTTTTCGATCGGAGCAGGGGAATGGTACTCCCCATACATAGCAAATACTCATAATGGTATATCTAAAAAACTATTAAGGTGAGAGCCCTCAAATGTTTGGTATTGATAATGGGCAAAATCGGTTAATAAATAAAAAAAGTTATGGGCTAAAAACTAGAAACACAGGGTGTCCGTTAAATACTTTTCTGCTAATATTTCTTCAATAAAAGCACCGACGACAACGAAATTTTGTATGTATAGTTCCGGGATCGATATAAACTCGGAAACCAAAAATGGGCGTGGACCGTCCACCTCCCACATAAGGTGAAAATCAACCAAATTGTGTTCAAATTGTTCAAGGACCAATGTAAAGTCGGAAACAATTTTATAAGCATAGTTTTAGGAGAAGTGCTCCAAAAGCAGTAAACAAGAAGCATAACAAGAACATCCTAACAATGTACTATGTTCTATGAAATTCTAACGGGAACGTTGTGTTGACTGAATATTCAAACGAAACCTATCTACTAGCTAGTTTAGTTTTCTTTTTTAAAACACTTGAAAGTTTTTGAATAACTATTAATGATTTATTTAATATTGCTTTAATTACTCCACAGTGCACATAGGGGCAAAGGTAAACCTCTTTACTTTAACATGAGTGATTGATATCGTCGAAAAGATAATTTTCTCTGGATTTTAAATATGTTTTAATATTATAACCCGCCGCACATTGTTAATGCAAAAATAATGAAAATATATATAAATATATTTTTTTTTCTTAATTTTGTTCTTTGTAAATACATGTCAAAAATTGTAGCATTCTGAAGTTTATTAAGCATAATAAGAAATTTTAAATTTGGAAAAATTTATTTTTTCAATTCATACCACTGTGTTGTTTCCGTTTCTAATATAATCTTATAAATAAAAAATAGTTGTACTAAATTTGAACCAGATGTAAAAATTATTATAAGATTTATGCACTTAAATTTCGGGAAGCATTTTATATGGATACTGTGGTCTAGTGTGGACCAATTCCTTTAAAATTTGGTAGAGTAATATATAGTTACTAAACATGTAGTATTAGTCAATACAAAATCTGACTATATATATGTCATATATAACCAATAAACCTTTAAGGTGTATGCAAATGCTATGGATAATTTTGTATATTTATGTTACTTTTTAGCTTTTAAAAATTGTAAAACTTAAAAAAATAAAAAATAATAGTAATTATATTATTTTGATAAATTGGGCATTTGAACACTTGATGATTGCATTTTTATGGAACATTTTTTTACACTTATTTTTAACAAAATTTTCCACCATAAATTGTAAATAATCTTTATTTTTTTTATAATGTAAAATAATATTTTCTGACTCTGATGTATGCCATATCAAAATAAAAAAATTGTTAATTTAAAAGTATTAAATTTCTCATTCACTTTGGACTTCAGTAACGACCACACATTAGCGTTGACGAAAAATGTTGTGAACAAATATTAAGTAGAAAAATGACTCCTTTAAACTTAAATAGAAATTTTATCATAAAACGCATTTTTGATTTTTGATTTATGACCAAAGTTCTTAATATAACTGTGACATCGATATCAGACTATGAAGGATGATTTAGAAATTTCAGTAAGATATTTCTTTACAACGAACGTTGGGGTAAAAGGGGTCGAAAGTGGCGTTTAATTGAATTTTAAAAATTAACTTTTTGTTATAAAATTGGATACCGAATAAAAACAAGCAAAATTATGTATCAAAAACAATAAAAATCATTAGCCTAAATTGCGTTGTTTTTGTGTACTGAGCTGTCAAAGTTCAACATTTTGTTATATTTTGGAAAAAGAGCAAAAAATTCAATTTTCATTAATTTTCGGTGAATTTTTTTAATAAAAAGTGCTTTGAAGGAAAAATTTAAAATGAAACCATTAACTTCAGTTATTTAAGTTTCCTTTTATTTAAGAATTTGTAAATTATTTTTTGTCCAGGTATTTTTGTTATTGTTTTAAAAATTGTCCAAAAATACACTAATTTTTAAATTTCATGGAGTGCAACTAAAAATGTTACAGGATGTTTGTTCTGAAAATTGTCTGAAAAATATAAAATATTGTCTACTTTGATATTCTGAAAAAAAATCGTGCGCATATGTATCCCGATTTTAGAAATTAACATTTTTGTGAAAAAACTCCAGTAGATTTCATACAAAAAACAGCTTAAGTGCCAGACATTTTCTTTGCTTTATCAAACTTTAAACAGTGGGGAAGAATCGAAATAAATCTGTAACTTCTAAATTTCATAAAGGCGTAGCAGAGAATAGTAGCATTTTGAGTTTAGAAGCGGGGTCCAATATTAGCAACAGGAGCGGAGCTATAGGGGTTCAAAATAGACAACTAGTGTCATAGAAAATGTTTAACCACTACCGAATTTTTGTTCCTTACCCGATTTCCAAGATTTTTATAACTACTTAAAGTCCTTGATAAATCCTTTAAAAAACATGATCGTATGTACTACTTATGTTGTATATTTTTCGAGTTATATACATTTGAATTTTCAAAAATCTCAATTTTACAAGATCTTGGTTAAGATTTTTCCATATGTAGCCAAATATTTTCAACCAATTTTATTATATTTTATGTAGTTGGTTAAAAGCTAAATTATCTATCGAACAAAGAAATTAGTCATTAGTCATTATCTTTATCGAGTCAAAAGTTAAACGATTTTGAACTGGAAAGTTTGAAAAAATTAACAAACAGACGGACACATGGACGGTAGGGTGATCGATTATTCGACTTTTTTGAGAAACCGGTTTTCGAATAGTTCGAATAGTTGGTATTTTAAAAAAACCGGTTGCACTTTTTGAAATTCTGAAAAAACCGGTTAACCGGTTTTTTGCAGAAGTTAATATTTATATCAAAAGACTACATTTCTTTAAAAAAATCAATTCTTATAATTAAGTTAAAATTTATTAAATACAAGCGTAAAAGCCTAACAATGTCAGGAAAAGTAATATAATAATGAAAATATGCACAAACAAATCCGAAAATTAAAAGAAAAAAATATGAACAACATTTAGTCACCTTCCTCTCCCTAATCGAAGTCAATTATTTGAAGCCGTTCAAATTTATTGTAATTATATTGATTAAAGTTTTAAATTCGTAATTTCAAAATAAAAAAATCGTCGTAAATGCGCTCCCTGGCCGAAATACAGAATTAGTTTTTTATAGGATTTAGAGAGCAAACAATAAGTATAGCAAATCAAAAGTTCTTAATACCAAAACAGACTTTTTGGTCCCTGATAGAAACATCTGGCACTGTTAGAATTTGTTCAACGAATAGTTTTATAAGTATGCCGATTTTTAGTTTCTTACGTCGTCTAGGAGCTTCAGAAAGCTCTGGAAAGGAAACATTGCTTAGGAAAGATATATTTAAATTCATTTATATAGATTCCACGTATTTTCGCTCCCTGATAGAGATTTCAAAATCTGGCTCCGTTACGATTTGCAGGACGAATAGGGTTATAATTAAGCTGAATTTTAATTTTCTATGTCTTCTGGGAGCTTTAGAAAGCTCTGGAAAGAGAAAAAAAATTCTTAGAAAAAGACACATAAATCCTCTTATATCCGCTCCCTGATAAAAATTTCAAAATATGGCTCCATTAGGATTTGTTGGACAAAAAGTTTTATAATTAAGCCAAATCGTTTGGTAGCTTCAGAAAGTTCTGGAAAGAGAAAAAATGCTAAGCAAATTATATATTTAGATGACTAGAAGATAATTATGTTTCAAAATTGTAGAAAAAATCATCTAAATTTTAGTTAGCATAAACAGAAACCATGGCTTAATATGGAGATAGTATATTAATTAAGTCTCAATTGAAACGATTCTGCAGGTGAAACTTTTTTAACACAACACTTTTAAAAAATAAAGGAAATATTGGATCAAAAAAATTAAATTGGGTCATACAGGATAATTATTAATTATTTATTTGCTTAATATTACAGAATAAATTCCAATTTAGACTTAAACTAATTTTTCCTAAATTTTCAAATATCACTATCACTATTTAGTACATGTTTTCTGAAATAAAATGCTATTTTTAAAACCGGTTTTTTGTGTTTAAAAAAACCGGTCTATTCGACATTCGAAAAATTAACATTTTGAAAAAACCGACAGCACATTGACTGAAAAAACCGGTTTTAAAACCGGTTGGAAAACCGCGTCGATCACCCCCCTAATGGACGGACATTAGAATTCTTAAAAAAAATCTCGATTAATATGAAAACCAAATGAAGGTATTAATCTTTTGATATCACCTTTCCCCGAATTAAGTGGTATTTTCGACACATTTATCCCAAATGTATAGACGAACGGACATTACCATGCTGCCAAAAAATATTTTAGAATTCTAAGAATGCATTTGTTTACTAACTAATAAATAGAAAAAATATAAAGTGATCATCGAAATTTTGATATCACCTTTTCCTGAATGAAGCGTCATTTTCGTCCCATTTAACTCAAATGTATAGATGGAAGGACAGACATTACCATTCAGCAAAAAAACATCTTATAATTCTAAAGATACATTTATTTACTTACTAATAAAAAGAAAAATTAAACATTGTCATTAAAGTGTTGATACCACCCTTCTCTAAATTATGCATAATTTTCAACCAATTTAACTCTAATATATAGACGGACGGACAGACATTTCCGTTCTGCTAATAAAAAATCTTAAAATTTTAAAACTGATTTTTTTAACTAATAATCAATAAAAAACGAAAGAAAAATATATAGTCGGTCAAGCCCGACCATATGATACCCATTGTGTATATTATAATTCGGGGAGGGGTCTTTTATTAGACTTGGAGTCAAATGTGGACCGGTACTCATAAGTATAAAATAAAACATACGAATACAGAATATTACGTTGATGCTGACATTTATGTGAATTTATTCAATTTTGGGTGATTCCCAAAAGAGGGCCTTATATGGGAGCTATGGTAAATTATGGACCGATCTTTGTAAAATTAGGCACTATAATTGATGTTCATATACAACTTATTTGTGTCGAATACTAACTTGATACTAACGTTTTAATAGGATTTATGCGCGTTAAAGTGATTTTCTGAAAGGGATTTATATGAGAGCTATGGTTTATTATGGACCGATCTGTTTAAAAAATATTTAGACTTATATGAAACTTATATGCGCCAAATTTAATTAAAATATTGCTATATTTAAGGGATTTATGATCGTTAAACCCTTTTCCGGGAGGATATTTGTATGGGGGCTAGGTGAAATAATGGACCGATCATAACCAGCTTCAATAGGCATCGTGCTGCAATGTTTTATCAATACATATTAAATTACACATCCTACTGTATTTATACTCTATGCTATTATGCTTTTGTGCTGATGATGATTTCCACTTTAAGTATACAGTTCAGAATCACTTTTTGAGTCTACTTAACTATGTCCGTCTGTCTGATCGGCTGGTTGTCCATGTAAACATAGTGAATAAAGACCAGTACGCAATTTTATAGATATCTTAATGAAATTTGGCACGAGTAATTATTTTGACACAAGTACTATGCGATTGGTTTATTATTTCACCTAGCGCTCATACAAATGACCTACCGGAATAGGATTATAAATGCCTTAACCCATTTCTAACCACTGTTGCGTTTTCATCAGTAACTTTACCTATACCGTAACTAATTTAGTTTAAAATTAATGATAATGTTTTATATGCGTAATTCCGACGAATTTTTAACTCCGGTAGAGCGGATCAAAAAAAGGTCAATAAAATAGACCTTTTTTAAAATTTAAAAATTCATTCGAAAAATTTTACAAAATATCTTGAATAACTTTTCAAACGATAGCCAAGATATCAAAAAATATGAAACTATTCACTTGTTGACAATTAATTTAGGGAGATAGAAACAACAAGCTCCAAAAAATTGGTGTTGCGAAAACGCATCAGTGGTCAATTAGTAGTGTGATTTAGCTACATTACGCAATGTGGCGCACTGAAAATATAGAAATTTGTAAGGTAATATAGTATGTTAAAATTATGCAAAATAATTAAGAAAACCTTTATAGATGAACGAATATAGAAGTTTTTGAATTAAGACTTCATGTGCAACAGAATTTTTACTCTAGCCTTATAAAAGTTGTATTCTATATTATTTATGACTTATGTGGTAAAAAATATGCAATTATCAACAAATTTCAAATGGTTATATTTTTTACAATCATTGAGAACAAATATAAGAAAAAGAATTTCCAAATGATGAACGCTATCTGAATATGAAGTGTATTTTGTGAAGTATGAATATGATCACAAAAATTCAAGGAGTTACCTGAAAAATGTCGAAAACTGATGAATGAAACCAATAAAATTATGTAATTTGTTGCTAATTTTTTTCAATTGTCTTAAAAAACAGATAATAAATTTTCTTCAAAGGTCATAAAATTTGCTAAAGAAAAACATAACATTTGCAATTTTTATAATTACACATTATTATTTTTTATTCAAACTTCTAAAAAATTTTAAATACAAATGTGAATAGGTAAAATTTCGTAATTTTCGAAACAGCCATTTTCTATAAAAGGTTATGCTTTTTACTCTCAGCGTTAGTTCTTTTTGGGTTTTCAATTAAATGAAATTAAGAGGATATCAAAATATAAACAAAATAAAATCTCCAAGGATATTCAAGGTATAATAAAGAAAAAATCTGTGAATATATGTGCACGGATAATTGAAAGCAAACTAACTTTTTTCTTAGTCATTTGAAAGTTGGTACATTACCCCAATTTTCAAATCCTATTTCAATTGGAATGCATCATATTATGAGCCACTGCATTTGGTACATTACCAGGATTTACGATTTTACAAACTCGGGAATATTCTGCAAGAATAACAGAATCGATTCACGTAACATTTGTATTTGAAGCACAACGTGGTTAGGCAGTCTGTGGAAAGGACCAAAATGCTTTTCTGACCACCGTATTGAAATCCTAATCGAGATGATGCGCAAACTGATAATCGAATGCAATGTACATTACGTTCCAAATGCTTTAATGTGTAACATATTTTATTTAATATATAATCTATTTTATACATTATATGAAATTATTTAGTCTTACACTGTAAGTAAATTAACGTTTTTTCATCGTTATTTAGTTGCCTTAACTTTCAATTGGAATGGTCCACCTCCAATTTTTTTTTATTCACACTTAACATATTTAACATACAATTTGTAAAATAATCACAAAATTAAATTAAAATGACAAATAAAACTCATGTTGCCATACAATTTGTCTAAACGTCTACTTCTTATATGAGCGAAAAAACATACCCCTAATTGACCATTGATGCGTTTTCGCAACACCCGATATCTCGGAAACTAAAAAAGCTAGGATTACAAATCTTTCGATTTTATGATCACAATCACTAAAATAGACCCCATACCAAATTTTATTAATTTATCTCAACGAGATCGGGTATTGTTGGCCATCTGAATAGGTTCATTAAAAATAAAATCAATTTGCGTCAAATATTTCTTGAACTCGCCCACAATTGTGTGTTTTCCTAACATTTTCAACAGTTTACTATAAGAATATTTAAAAATTGGTCGCGTAAAAAAATTTTCCGATAAAGAAAAAAGTAAAATTATAGCGTATGGACAATTTGGACTCTACCTACGAATTATGGCGAAGAAAAATTGAGCTAAGTCAAAATATTGTCAACAACTTCTTAAGAAATTAGTCTCGCTATGGAAAAAATATGAAAAGAGGTATTTATAAAGCAACAATAACAGTTGATAGAAGATCCATAATTCGAGATGCCTCCAATTCTACTGATTCTGCGTCAAAAAATTAAAAGAAAAAAAATCAGTTATTAAAGCAAGTGTTTTATTATAAAGCATATTATGCGAAATTCAGTTCACCTAAGAATAGTGGAAAAATAATTTTTACATTGTACACACGATTTTAATTCATTCCATGGAAAATCCAGCTCGACAATGCCCCTATTCACAACGCATGAGTGATAAAACAAAGAATTCGGAGTAGCCAGCATACACTCTCGACCTTAATATAATATAAAATATATGGAAGTTGCTGTCACGTAATGTTTATGGACAGACAATACGAGGACAAAATATTATTATCTAAAGAGATTGGCAAAAATTGGAGCACACCTTATTTGTTGCAAGTTGAACATTTTTATAAGTCTCTTCAGAGTATAATTTTTTAGGTAAAATTGAATAAAAATGGCTAATTTAATTATTAATAATTTCCTAATAATACAATATAACAAAAAAGTAACATATTAATCCAAACATCCATTATTTTACTGAATAAATAATGTTGAACCTATTCGGGTGACCCAAAAAATTTACCTAAAAAATTCGCTTGTTGAAAAAAAATCATTAAAAATCGTACTTAGTTATTACTAAAATTTATTTTGCTAATAAATATCTTTGAATTGAGTACTTTAAAATTTATTATGAAAAAAAATATATTAATTGTATTATTATTTTAAAAATTACAAGAGTTTTTATGTAAAGAAATTCTTGAACCTATTCTGTTGACAGGCAGTGTAAGAATGTTACATTCGGTCAAGCGCGACAATATGATACCCTACACCAATGCGTTTGTGCATTAAAATGATTTCCGAAATATGGACTTATGACCATAGGTGGTTGGGATGTTTGTGTGTTTGTGTAAACATTGTAAAGCAGATAAAAAATCTTCCAACTCCTTGTTATAAGTATAAATTACAGTGCAAATACATACATCGATACATAATTTACTATTCGAAAATTACCCAAAATTGCATAAATATATATGAATGTTAGTATCGATGTAATATTCTGTATTTGTATATTTTATTTTACACTTAATACAAGTATCGGTCCACAATTGGCCCTTTCCAGAATTTTGGTACACATAAACAATGGTCTAAGGTATCATACGGTTTTTTTAACTTATTTACAATGCATTAGTGATGTTAACTCGAAATTTGTGTTTTTGCAGCGTTATGTATTTAGTTTATATAATGTACTTCATAAAATTATTACATATGCAATAATTTTATTACATTATAAATTTGTAACAAAATTATTGCATATGTAATTTTTGTTTAACTCTTGTTAAAATTTTTGACTATTTCTTATCTGCAACTACTAAATTGAGATAGACACGATATAAGTAATCATCCTTTTGTTTGGATACCATTGAAATTCGGAAATTAAATACTGGCAAATATGGTGGAGACTTTTCGCTGTCAATATAAAAATAAGGAATATATATTGGTTTGTCCTTAAAGCAAAAAAAAAAAAGGAAACATAAAAAAAATCAAATTAAATTCTTTAAATATATGAATATATAAATCTCAACATACCTTTTCTACAGGACATTTGTGTGGAAAACCATTTATTTTTTTAAATTCATTGTATATTATATAGGCCACATTTAAACGTTTATTATTGATACCTTTTAAGAATTCACAACCATTCACAGTGGTATTTAAAAGAACCCAAGGACGGCGATTACCTTTCGGCACCACCACTTTAATCTCCATATAAAAGTCGTCTATGTCTCGAGAAAATATTACGGTGGCATTGAGAGCACTATGATTATTATATTTAACAATTTTCAAATCGAATATCTTTAAACGTTCTTTATTGTACTCGTATTGTAGAGAATTAAATTCAATGGCATAAGGACGCTAAATAGATTTAGAGTGGATTAATTTAAAAATATAAAATTATTTTATTTAATTATTAATTACATGACCCATAGTCCTTTCTGAAGTGATAACGTATAAAATAAAAAAAATCTTTGTAGTTAATTTTTTGATTTCCATTGTTTATTATTGCAATTCTTTTGGTTTAAAAATTGGTGTCAACAATGATTTGAATATTTTAAATTGGTTTTAGTTTAGTTATGGATTTTGCTTTGGAAAATTGATTTTAAATTGGTAATTATAAAATTTCATAAATTAGTTATTAAAGAAATTAAGTTACTGAATAGTAAAATACCCTACAGTACAAACTATTTCAATTTCTACAATCAAAAGTACTAAATTTAGTTGAAATATTATTTAAGCAATATATATCAATAATATTTTTAATACCCATTTACTATTTTGACACTTATACGCGCTGTGATCAACCAAATAATATAAAAGAATAATAATCTTATACATATATAGAAACTTATTTATTTTTATCATGTGTAAAGATAACATAAGTCGAATTTGGCTGCGTTTTCAAAAATGACTATATGTAATTTTTCAAAATATTTTTTTTTTTACTAGACCATTCCAAGCTTTGTTATTTGCTTATTAAGCTATTGTTGTTTTAAATTAAATGTAAATAAAATTGAACTGATTTATAGAATAATAAACTACTACAGGTAACCCTCGATTTACGCGATACTTCATTTACGAGATTTTTTAACGTTGATTACGGCAACACTTGCATTTTTTCCCCTCTTTATAGTTTAAGTTATACACTTCCAATAGGGATACCAATCTCAAAATCCCGAAAATCCCGGGATTGATAAATCCCGAATCCCGGGATTTTTTTCACAAATTAAATTTTTATTATCGTACCTACACGGTATCATTTATCTCTACGGTAACACTAATTTATTATTTTTAAAAATATATGAGACGCCCTGTGATTACAACTGCCGCAATAAAATAAATAAAGATACAACTTCGTTATAATTATTTTACGTGAGAAATTTAAAACAGTTTACAAGCTCAATATATCAATATTTTGTCCAAAAATCACTAAAAATTAGTTTTGAAAACCACAAAACAAAAAGTGGTAACAAAAGTTCTGTCTGGTTTTATTTTTTAATTGATGCCACCGGTGCTGCAAAGGCAAAATGCAAGTTTTGTAAAAAAGTTTTAAAATCTAATGAAGGTTCTACGAAAGGCCTTATACCACATCTTACGGTAAGTACTAAAATATATTTGCAACATTATTTACTTTTTTTTAAATTACAAAATAATTTTTTTATATCCACAACATAAAATTGGATAAAAATGGCAAAGAAGAAACCCAGCCAAAAACATTAAAAATTACTAATTTTAATTTCTTAAAAGAAGATTCTCTTGGTGCATCTATCGCTCGAATAACTGCTTTCGGCGTTTATTACATCGACTGAACTTCGAAAAAGTTTAATATCCCGTGGAAAGGAAACTATTAAGCAAAATTTATGGATTATTTCTTAAAGTGTGAGGGCAATACCAAGGAAGAAATAAACAAAATTAAAGCCAAAGAAATAAAATTCAGCCTTACATTTGACGAATGGATGTCCATAGCAAATAAACGATATATCAATATAATTCTACATTCCTCTGACAAATTTTTTAACCTTGGTTTGGTCAGAATAAAAAAAAATTTGCTACGGCCACAGTTTGTATTTAACATATAGAGGAGAGGTTAGCTGATTTTGGAGTGTCGTTGTCAAATGAAATTGTAGGATTTACAACAGACGGAGCATCCACAATGCAAAAAACTGGAAAAATTATTGTGCCAAAACAGCAACTTTGTTTCGCTCATGGGATACACCTTGCAATATTAGATGTTTTTTACAAGTCTTTTGATTATGAATGTGAATATGATTTATCGTCTTCAGATGATGAACAAACATTTGATTCCTTTTCTTTATATATAAGAGAAGCAAAGATTGATCTTACTGACAAATATCAAATTAAAACGCTTATTGAAAAGGTCAGAAAGATATCTAAATTATTCAGCAAGTCGCCAATAAAGAATGAGATTTTATAGAAATATGTCAAGGATAACAAAGTAAAGGAATTGAAACTAATTTTAGACTGTAAAACTAGATGGAATACATTATTTGATATGTGTTAGAGATTTTCAGATTTGGAAATACCTATAAAAAGTCATTAATTGACTTAAACATTCAAGAAATAACAGATAAAGAATATTTATTACTTAAACAAATAATAACTATTTTAAATTCAGTGAAGGCAACAGTTGAAGCCCTTTGTCGACGTGACATGAATCTTTGTAAAGCCGATGCAGCTCTTTCATTTATGCTCAAAGAAATATCAAAAATGGACTGTAAATTAGGTAACGATTTGGTTAAATCTCTTTTAAAAAGAATTAAAGAAAGAAGAAAAATTTATTCAACACTTTTAAACTTTCTAAAAAATCCAAAATTAAAATCTAAATTTAATAATAATTTGGATATGTTTGTTATAAAAAATGAATTAAAAATGTTAATTGACAAGTTCATAAAAATATAACAATTCGCGTAATATGCTTACATGTGAGTCCGATTCCGATCTATCAGTTACTGAGGAAACAAATGATGATTCTAACGTTTCTGTTATACACAAATTGAAGAAAAGATAATGATGTTACCAATGTTATGGAGGTAAATGTAGAAAAAGAAATATACCTGTTTATTTCAGGTGGTGATAGAGGTATGTATTTGGCATATAACAATTTATTGACCATTTTAACTACAAGTGTCGACTGTGAAAGATGCTTTTCATCAGCTGCACACATTGGAAACAAAATTAGATCCAAACTTTTAGACGATACTTTAGATGCCTTAATATTTTTAAGAAGCCTCCTAAACAATGATGGTTAATTTTATACAATATATTTCATCATTTTTAAAAATAAATATACAATTTAAACAATAATTTATGGTCTGATGTTATAAAACGAAATTAATATTTTTATCTATAATTTGCAATGAAAACAAAAAATAAATTTTAATTTATTTGTTGTTTATAATATAAAAAATTATATAAAATTTCAAAATGAATTTCCTTTTTGTTCTACAAATAAGACCCTTAATACTAATATAATTAATCTTTAATATTAATTATTAGCAGGGAAACCACAATATGCTTTAAAAAAATGGGTTTTATGCGCATTAAATATGCAGTAAAAAACGAAAAATATGCTCTAAAAAAAGCGAAAATATGCACTTAAAAAAATAAAGATTTTGTATAATTTTTTAAAAAAATTATGGTTTTCATTAAAACATAGGGTTTTATTAATATTTCAACGTTATAAAATAAGGCAAAACTAAAATTTATCAACCGCGTCGAAATTTTTATTCCCCATTTTTTACTGTATCTCATAAAAACGTTATTCTATTTTCTTACCCATCTAGTTCTAGGCACTATTATCAGTTCAGAAATTTTCAAAATTATAATATCGATTACTGACCGCCAAAATATCGTAACCGACAACATTTTCGAATTTCGTGTTTTGATGAAAATCTATAATTTAGAATCATTCGTCATAATTTTATCGACGTATCAAGTGTCATTTCAGATTCATAGCGAAAGTGATTTTATCGTAAGTGACATTTTTCATACATATAACAATGTGTAAACAATAATGTGTAGTTTTGTTTTCTGCACTTACGACATTTTCGCGGTAAGGGCTCGATATGCTTTAATAAAAAAAAAAAATGTTTTTACAACATAAACTTCAATCTTGTTTCTAGAAGACAAGCTTTTCAACGATAAAATGGTATCCATTAAAGTTAATTATAATTTTTTTCTTTTTATTTTATTTTTTTTTATAAAATCAAATTTTAAAAATATTTCATGAGGTTTAAAAAATTATCCTTTAAATATCAAAATATGCTCTAAAAGGGTTAAATATGACCTAAAAATAAAAATATGCACTAAAAATCTCCAAATGTAATAATATGCCGTTAAGAGTAAAATATGCAAAAATATGCGCTAACAAATCGATGCCAAAATGATTTATTTGTTCTGAAACGGATAAATATTTAATCGTTGGCTTCATTCGACGTCCAAGAAAAAACATGCAATTGCATATTCTGGTTTCCCTGATTATCAGTAATGGCATATTTATATTAAATGTGAAATATATTTTAAAATTTATTTTTAAATGTAAAAAAAAAACAAAAATTGAATGAATTGTTATTGTTTTGTGTTTTTTTTTTTTTTTTTTTTTTTTTAACATTATTTTTGTAAAAAAATGTAAAATTATTTTTTATTCTTACAAGAATTATGTTTTTTAAAAAAAAATCCCGAATCCCGGGATTTGAATTAATGCATTCGGTTATTCAAAAATTTAAAAAAGCTTTTTATTGTTTAAGCATAAACTGAATTATTTTTAAAATATTGTTTCTGTTATTATTATAATTTAGTAAAAATACAAAAAATAGTTAGTTGCATACAGTTCTAAGGAATTTAGCTTAACTATACTTTGTAAAGCTGTGTTAAGTTTTTTTCATACGGCCATGAAAAATATAACCAGATTACCAAAATAGCACATAAACAAAATAAAAACAACCGCGAATGTTATGTTCGGCTCGACCGAATCTATATACCCACCATCAACTTTTACAAATTTTATGTTATAAGGGAAGTGGGCGGTAAAGTGGACGGACCACGGCCATTTTTCGTTTCCAAGTTTACATTGGTCCTTGTACTATTTGAACACAATTTCGTTGAAGTTTCACCTTATATGGGAGTGGGCGGTAAAGTGGGCGGACCACGCCCATTTTTGGTTATAAGTTTATGCCGACCCTCAAACTATTTATACAAAATTTCGATGTCGTACATGCTTTTGTTTAAGAGATATCAGCAGAAAAGTAGAAACGAACACCCTGTGTTTCTAGTTTTTAGCCCATAAAAATCAGTTTATTAACTGATTTTGCCCATTCAAATTTCGTCCCCCTACGTTGACCCGTTCGAGTCATATCCTGCTTTCAACAGACAAACAGACGGACGGACATAGTTAGATGGACTCAGAATCTAACCAGGACCCAGAAAATAATCTTGTTCAATTATGATTGCTTGGAACAACCTGAAAGCCATTCAGTGGCATTTTTAATTATTGATTAATTCAAAAATCTTCATCACGTGATCTTAAAACCACTGAAAATTTTCATCACATTTTAAATCAATTAGTAAATTAGGTATGAAAATCGATACCAACATCGTTGGAACCAATATAAAAAATAAATAATTTCATGTGTTTTAATTTAACACGATTTTTAGGTCCCAAACTAACATTTTTCATTTATTTAGAGCTCTTATATAGAAATTTTAGTCCAGAAATATAAAGTTGTATTTACTTTGAAACTTGTTTTACGCGTTTTTAATTTACACATACTTTCTTCGGTCCCAACAGGCCACGTAAATCGAGGGTTACCTGTATTTTGTTTTTCGAAAAGTTGTTGAAAACTATTTAGGTCTTTTTTAAAGCACATCGATATGATGTATTGAATAATTAAAATTTTAATTGTTTATAATTAATTTCCTAAAAAATAGTGTACTAAATACTTGACATACATAATTAATTACTTAGTTTAAAATATATTTTAATATATATATAAATTTTTAATAGTTTTATTTACCAGAATAAAATTATCAGAAATAATTGAACTATTAAGCAAATCCAATATAGATACACTTAATTTTAATGTATGAATTCAATTAATAGCAATACTATTAACGTTTTGAGTGATTCCATGTCAAAACGGACAGCAATCAGATTTGACAACTCCGATTTCAATGAAGTTCTCTACAACCATTGACCATTGAAAGTTTTTCCGAAAACATGAAATTTCAGATCCATGTTTCTTTCCGGTCCGGAAATATGACGGTTTATATAACGAAAAAATGTTAAAAACTTTACAAATGAATGCTTATTTAACTTCTAATAACTTCTTAAATATACATGGTAGATCTTCAGTTGTTAAAGTTAAAGTTGGACATCAAAAATTCAAACTATTATATCTCAAAAACTGGTATTTTTAAAATTCTTAAAAAAATATATATTGTTGACATAACTTTTCTCCTTATGGATATAAAATTCAAGTTGGAGCCTTATTTAGTTTAGAAGTTATGGACAAAAATAAAATCCAATTACTAATAAATTCTAAGGTATAGAAAAAAAGCGTTAATTTTAGTGTAATTTTAAAAACAAAAATATTACTTTTAAAATGATGTTACTTTAGTTCGAAAGTTCAAAGGTCAAAGGTCAAAATAAGACTTACAAAAAATAAACCATTATATCTCCGAAAATTATATCTTTAAAATGTTAAAAAAATTACATAATATTAATACAACTCTTCTTTATACTTGCGCTAAATTTCATGTTAGACACTCCTTTAGTTTAGAAGTTATGTAACAAAATATAAACTGAAGTCAAATTTTGTATATAAAATTGAATTTCTTTTAAATAAGTGCTCGTAGAAAAAAAAAAAATTATTTTAAAATAATTTTTGTAAATATTTTAAATTTTACTTACAAAAATGTGCTTTTTACTGTATTTTGCTTCATAAGTGCTAAACTAAAAGAGGTTCCAACTTGAAATTTGGCACAAATGTAGGGTAGAGTTTCATCATCAATATATATCGATTTTGACCTTTGAACTTTCGAAGAATATAAATATTTTATTTGTCGTTTTAAAGTTAATGTGTTTTTCAATTAAATAAAATATAAATAAGAATTGTACAATGTATATTTTAGAAGTTATGAGCAAAAAAATGTGATTGCTTTTGGATAAAATTCAACCGCTTTTTATACCCTACACTACCGAAGGTGGTTGGGTATTATGGGTTCGTGCAGAAGTTGTAACGCAGAGAAAAAATCTTCGGACCCCCACCTTAAAGTATACCGTTCGACTCAGAATCACCTTCTGAGTCGATTTAACGATGTCCGTCCGTCTGGTCGGCTGGCTGGACGGCTGGCTGGCTGTCCATGTAAAGCTTGTGCGCAAAGTACAGGTCGCAATTTTGAAGATAATTTGATGAAATTTGGTACATGTGCTTTTTTCAGCACAAGGACGAAGCTTATTGAATTTGGTTATGATTGGCCCATTATTTCACCTAGCCCCCATACAAATGTCCTCCTGGAATAGAGTTTTAACACTTATAGATGCCTTAAAAATAGGAGTATTTTAATGAAATTTAGTACATATAAGTTTTATATCACCAAAAATCCGTCTGCCAAATTTCATGGAGATTGGTCCATAACTGACCATAGCTCCCATATAAACTCATCTCCTGAAAATCACTATCGTGCATAAATCCCATACAAATGTTAGTATTATGTTAATATTTAACACAAGTAAGTTGTATGTAAGTAAAAACAAAATTATGTGGATGGTTATAGTGTAGGGTATCATATAGTCGGGCTTGACCGACTATATCTTCTTCTCTCGTTCATAATTTTGGACCGGGAAGAGTCTTTACTCAGAAAGTTTGTGATTTGAGCAACGTTTGCAATACGTATATCTGTAGCGAATTTCATTTAAATCGAAGATATCAAAACCGAAAATGTCTGTTTTTTGTCCGTTTTCGTATGGAATCACTCTTTTTCTTTATCACCATGAACACATAATTGTATTCATAAAGTGTCTAGTAATATGTGACATTAGTTTGAAGTTGCAGTTCCACCAAATATGTATTTACATTTTGTAATGATTTTTTATACCCTATACAATCATAGGTGGTTGGGGTATTATGAGTTTGTGTTGATGTATATAACGCTCAGAAAGAATTATCCAACACCCACCTTAAAGTATACCAATAAACTCAGAATCAATTTTTAAGTCGATCTAATAATGACCATTCGTCCGTCCGTCTAACTCAATGAACGGCTGGCAGTCCATGTAATCCTTGTGCATAAAGTACATGTTTAAATTTTGAAGATAATGAAATTTGGCACGTGCTGCTTTTATGATACAAGCCTATTGAATTTGGTTATGATCGGACCACTCGGTTCATATCCAATTTCAATAGACCACTATTTAATCTAGTTCCCATTCAAATGTCCTCTCGAAATAGGGATTAAACGATCAAAACTGCATTAAATATAAAACGAGAAAGAAAGATATAGTCAGTCAAGACTGACCATTGTGTATGATTATCAAAATTTGGGAAGAGGTCTTATATAAGACCTGTGGCCAGTTGTGGACCGATTCATTTACTAAGTGTAAATTAAAATATACGAATGCAGAATAATGCGTTGATACTAATATTTATATGAATTAATACATTTTTGACTAATTTCCGAAAGTGGTCCTTATACGGGATCTACGGTAGTTTATGAACTGATCTTATTAAATTTGGCACCATCATTTATACATATATAAAATAATGGACCGATCATAACCAATTTCAATAGGCTTCGTCCTTGCGCCAAATTTCATCGAGATATCTTAAAAATTGCGACATGCACTTTGAGTATAAGGTTTACAAAGACAGCTAGACGGACGGACATCGTTAGGTCGACACAGAAAGCCATTCTAAGCCGATTGGGATAAATTAAGACGGCCCTTAACCAATATAGGGTATCATGAACAAACGCATAATACCCTCTCCACCTATGGTGGTTTAGGGTATAAATATTTTAATGAAATTCAGCACAAATAATTATAATATAGTAAGTCAAAATTTATGTGCCCTATTTCATGTAGAATTAACTAATACATAAAAAAATATAAACTCCTTTTCCGGAAATTACATTAACGTGCATAAATCCCATAGGAATGTTAATACCAAGTTAATATTCGGCACAAATAAGTTTTATATAAGTAGGAATAACATTGAGAATCGGTTCATTATTTATCATAGCTCCCATATAAACCCACTTTCGGAAATCGCCCTAAAATGCATTAAATCAAATAGATGTTATTATCAACGCATTATTCTGTATTTATATATTCTATTTTATATTTAGTAAAAGTGTAAGTCTGTCTACCTTTAGTCACAGTTCTAATATAATTTCCCTTCCAAAATTTGTATGATCATACACAATGTTGTAGAGTATCATATGCTCGGTCTTGACCGACTATATCTTTCTTTCTCGTTGTGATCATACGTTTGCGATTATATGTAAAATATAATTTTCTTGTGCTTAATTTTGATACTTTTTAAATAATACGTTATTTTTCTCGAATACCAGGGAATTACGAATTTTACTGTAAATATTCAATTCAGAAGGTTCAATTTTTCGATCACAATTTTGGGCCAAAGTTTAGGAGGATTAAAACTGACCATAGCTCCCACTTCCGAAAACTACTTCAATGGGCATAGTAAATCTCATATAAAATGTACTATATGGCGTGTCTACTATGAAGAAAATGGGATACGAATCTTGTTTGGTCTCTCGAACGAATCCACAGCAAGGCAGACTGGACATTTGTTGGAAATAAATTTGTAACTTCAAATCGGTTGACTGGATTTGCATCAAACGAGAGAAAAAGATATAGTCGGTCAAGCCCGACCATATGATACCCTACACCATTGCGTACATTATAATTCGGGGAGGGGTCTTGACTTGGAGTCAAGTGTGGACCGATGCTCATAAGTGTAAAATAAAACATAAGAATACAGAATATTACGTTGATGCTGACATGTATATGAATTTATTCACTTTTGGGTGATTCCCAAAAGAGGGCCTTATATGGGAGCTATGGTAAATTATGAACCGATCTTTGTAAAATTTGGCACTATCATTTATGTTTAGAGAGATTTATGCCCGTTAAAGTGATTTTCTGAAAAGGAGTTTATATGGGAGCTATGGTTAATTATAAACCGATCTTTTTAAAAATTGGCATACTTATTTAGACTTATATAAAACTTATATGTTCCAAATTTCATATTATTATATATTTCATATATTTAAAATATTGCTATATTTAAGGGATTTATGATCGTTAAACCCTTTTCCGGGAGGACATTTGTATGGGGGCTAGGTGAAATAATGAACCGATCATAACTAATTTCAATAGGCTTCGTCCCTGGACTGTAGGAAACCTGTATGCCGAATTTCATTAATTTTGGTTCAAAATTGCGACCTGTAGTTTGATTTCAAATTTTACATGGACGGTCAGACGGACGGACGGACATCGTTAAATCGACTCAGAAAGTCATTCTAAGCCAACTGGTATAAATTAAGGTGGGTCTTAGACCAATATTTTTGGGTGTTATAAACATCAGCACAAACCCCACCTATGGTGTTGTAGGGTATAACTATAAAAGCTTTTAGATTGTATACACATTTTTGAAATCCGGTGGAAAACAATACCAGTATTTTGAAGGTACTTTGGGGCCCTTTGCTAACCTAACTAGCCGATTAGCAGTTACATACATATTTATTGCCAAAAATTTTCCAGTGTTTAATAAGGCATTCTACAGGCTGAAATCATGGCCATTAACAGTTAAGTGGCCACAGTATTATAAGATATACAGCGGGTGTCATAAATAAGTAAACAAACTCATCATTTCTGTTTCGCTTTAAAAAGCGGCAAATGTAACGGTCCGTTTTTAAAAATTTACATGTCTTTGATGAAGTCAACTTGCTTTCTTTTACATTAATGACAAATGTTTCAAATATTATTCTATTTTAAGTTTTTTTTCTAGAGAAAGTTAGAAAAAAGTCGTTTTCGGACGAGTCAAAAATAAGTAAACATACAATGTTTGGCTCAATTTTTCTAATTTTTTGCTAAAAGTAAGTGTAAGTAAGTTAATGATTGCAAAATTATTTTAGCACAACAGCGGAAGTTATTTCTTATATTATGAGAGAAATCAAAAATCACTTTTTCGATTAGATTAGAAAATATGATAAAATCAGCGCACAATTAAGTAGAGGAGAACTAAAAATAACTATCATACATTACGAAAAAGGTGAAACATATAAAAATATATCAAAAATCTTTAATATAACGCCTACTTTATTTTCAAGGTGGTTAAATGCTTCAAACTCAATGAACGCGTTGGCAGCAATTATTCTCGTAAACGCCTAAAAATCACTACAAAAAGTGTAGATAACAATTTAGCTTTAAAATTCTTTGCATTATGCTCCAAAATTCTTATCAAAACTTATTTAGAAAGTTTAAATTTACAACATACATTCTATGCAGATTATGCTTTTAAATATGAAAATTTTAGGAAACAAAGACTCTGGACCGAATAACCTATGATTTGTATGAAATATAATATAGGCTAGATGTACGTTTAGCTGAAAAAATATTGAAACTAACATTTAAATGTGGAAACCCAATACTGAAGTCCGGAGGAAAGCGATTAGTGGTTTAGAAATGCATTTCTATTTATAAAATAGGAAAAACAGTGGTACACAAGCGTATAATAAATACCCAGATTTATCTTAATCTGCTCAAAGTTGTAATAGTTCCAAAAATTTGTTTAATTTTTGTGGATTTTATCACACAGTAGGAAAATTCACCTATAAATTAGGTAAATGTGTTTCAAAATACATAGCTGATGAAATAATTATCATTTCAGAGTGACCTCCTCAAAGTCTAGATCTATCACCAATAGAAATTGCATGAAATTGAATATACAAATAAAGTCCCCATAATTTGACCAAACTGATGGACTTAATTATTACTAAGACCTCTACATTTTGTCCACAGATATACAGAATATATGTAGTTACTATGCCAACACGTTTGGCACTAATGTATCAAATATAATTATATGTTACTTTTGATATCTTTGATATACCACTTGAAATAGAACCAATTAAGTTCAAGATACTACTTTGTTTACTTATTATTGACATCAACTGTATTATAGAGATATCTACAGCGTCAATTATATAATACATAGGAGGTTGAGGATAGTTTTATTGAACCAAGCGGCACATCGAACTAGTTCCTTAAATGGCATAAAAATATTGAAGGAAAAACAATAAAGGAATATTCAGTTTTTTTTATACCCACCATCAAAAAGATGAGGGGTATATTGATTTTGTCGTTCCGTGTGTAATATGTCAAAGGAATCATCTAAGACCTCACAAAGTATATATTTTCTGGGTCCTGGTTAGATTCTGAGTCGATCTAGCCATGTCCTTCTGTTGAAAGCAGGATAGGGCTCGAACGTAGGGGGACGAAATTTGGCACAAATGTTTGTCTTATATAAGGTTTGTTTGGGATTGAAAATGGACAAAATCGGTTAATAAACAAAAAAAAGTTATGGGCTAAAAACACAGGGTGTCCGTTTTATACTTTTCTGCTGATATTTCTTCAACAAAAGCATGTACGACAACGAAATTTTGTACGTATAGTTCGGGGATTGATGTAAACTCGAAAACCAAAAATGGGAGTGGTTCGCCCACTTTACCGCCCACCTCCCATATAAGGTGAGAATCAACGAAATTGTGTTCAAATAGTTCAAGGACCAATGTAAATTCGGAAACAAAAAATGGGCGTGGTCCGCCCACTTTCCCGCCCCCTCCCATATAACGTAAAATTTGAAAAAGTTGATGGTGGGTATATAGATTCGGCCGGGCCGAATATAACATTCGCGCTTGTTTTTTTTATTTACATTTCGAGAGAAACTTAATAACTTTTTTTATACCCTACACCATC
The DNA here is from genome assembly GCA_951394005.1 of Protophormia terraenovae. Taxonomy (NCBI): domain Eukaryota; kingdom Metazoa; phylum Arthropoda; class Insecta; order Diptera; family Calliphoridae; genus Protophormia; species Protophormia terraenovae. The sequence continues at coordinate 28,714,501 of OX596075.1, forward strand.
AAAGGTGGTTGGGGCGAGTGAAGGTGAGTTTAAGTTTTGAGCTTAGATCATACAGTACTATCGGGGCGTTTTAATAATGTCCAAATTTAAAACCCTCGGGTATGAACAATTTTAAAAACGATCCTGATTCGTTAAATCTGAATCGATTTTAAAGATTTTTATATGAGAGGATTTTACTGGTCAAGGTCTACACAATATATTGTAGTGTGCATATCTTATATTTTACAGTTTACGATATATTAGGCTTCAAAGAATAAATTTTTTAACTTACCTTGATGAAGTTTTTTTCTAATAGCTGGCCCAACATTCACTGTTCCTAAAGAACTTCTTTTTCTATAATCCTTTTCAAATTGCTTTTAAGTTCTGCTTTTTAATTGAAAATAAAATTATTTATCTTAATGATCGATTTTGATTACTTATTTTTTGTTAGGACCTTAAATTTTACCCATATTTTTAATATGTCAAGCCTATAAATTCTCTTGATACGAATCGGAATTAGAGGTCATCAATGATTCTTATATTTTATAAGTTTTTTTTTTCTTTATTTTTAGTATCATTATAGAGATTTAAAAAAAGTAAAGTATCAAAAAATTATTTTTTTTTTGTCTGCACTGAAAAGTTAAAACTATTGCTCACTGGAGCGGACCTGGCTTTACCTCGAATAAATACACAGTGTAACCAAACAAAACGAAGTTAGGCTTCTAGATTAGATTTTTTTTAAAAATAATAATAATAATAATAATAATAATAATTTTAATCACTATATTTACTTTTGCAAATTAGTTTTATTTACTGTTACATCCAGTAAATTTAATTTATATAACATCAAATAAATAACACAATTTAATTTTTTTTCACCGAACCATTAATAAAATGTTTAGCTATTAGAACCTTTCGCTGTGTAAATGTCATTACGTAGGTAAAAGACACTTGCGGAATATTGAGAGAGATCTTTTCCAAACGTATATAACAATTTCGAATGGAAATTTCCTTATCTTAAAAAAAGTAACAACAATTTAGTTCTACACATTATTTTATTTTTACTTACCTTTTTTACAGGACACTTTTCCGGAAAATCTGGATTTGTGGCACGTAGTTCTGCAAGAAAAACATAAGGAAACATCTTACTCTTACGACCAGCTTTCTCCATATAATCACAACCACTAGTGGTAACATTCATTATGGTCCATGGTTTACCATTTTGTCTCGGAGAGGTTAAAAGAAATGTTACATAAAATGCATCCAGATCTTGTTTATACATTACCGAACCATTAAGGACCCTGTGTTTTGTGGTGTTAATAAGTCGTAAATTTATAAATTTCACCATATCGGGATTATATTCATGACGATATGATTCAAAATCTACATACTGTTTGTAAAATTTATGTTAAGTTTTATTATATAAAATAAAATAAAATAAAATATATACTTAATTACCAATCCAAATGTAATGTAGTTTAAAATTAAAAAAGTTAAAATATTTAAATAGTTTTTCCAATTAATCATGGTTTTAGTTAGAGCTGTGTATTGGAATGATTTATTAAGCCAAATATTTGTTAAGATTAAATACATTTGTTATCACAATAGTGTAATTAAGTGAAATAATATTTAATAAAATACGAATTGATTTGTTACCTTGAATTGTTTATAAATAAAATTTAATACAAGGCTATTTAAAATCATTCTTCATGTTTATACCCTACATCAACACAGGTTTATTTTTAGATTTTAAATACTAATGACTCAAATAAGTAACACTACGTATGAGTAACGTGACCAGACATCCCGCTTTTTAAACTTCGATCCCGCCTAAAATATTTGTCCCGCTTTTTATTAAGAAATCCCGCTTTTCTAACTCTAACAATTATTTATTCGATTTCCTTATTTACGTTTTCTATAACATTCTTACCAATATTTAAGTGTAACTAAAACTAATTTTTTGCACTGGAAAGTTGATAATTTTTTACAAATCGTCTTTTATACTCTTCACCACAGGTGTAAAGGGTATATATAAGTTTGTCATTTCGTTAGTAATTTCCACAATTTTCGTCGGAGAGCAAAAAAGTTTATATTTTCGGGATCCTTGTTAGAAATGATGACGATAAGATAATGTCCGTCCGTCCGTGTGTCATTTGAAATGACGTTTATGAAGCCCACCGATAATTGGCATATATAATATATATATTAAACAATCGGAAATCTATTCGATAATTTTGCTATTGAAATTCAGTAGGATCGGTTCATACATTGCGGAGATATGCTTATAAAACCGGTTTTTTAAACTGGTTTTCCAGTTTCTGAAGCCTGTGAGACTTCGTTTTTGCAAAGAAGCCTCTGAAATTTTTTTCTGAGATATCGGGCAAAACGCATTTTTGATTTCTTGAAGCCCTTGTTTAAGATGTAGATTTTTATTTTTATATAGATCGATCATAAATATTTGTATAAAATTTCGGTTTGTTTAATAAACCAAATTCGTTCATGGGCCAAAAACTAAAACAAATCTGTTAAGAATATAAGTACACACACAAACATGTATATTAAACATTACTATTAGTGACGTTTTTTGTTTTTTGTAGGCAAGTAGTTTAGTTAGCAACAGCAGTAATATAATGAATAACAGTGTTGTTGTTGTTCTTTGTATATGCAGTCAGTTTGTATATACACACATACAAAAATAAATATAAAATTGTTGTTGTTTATTTTTTAAAAGCAAAGTTGCTATGATTGTTTTTTTTTTTTTCATATTCAAATTTTCGTAGTTTAAAAAAAATGTAGATCTGTAAATCTAAAATTGGTACCTTCTGCATAACTATTCACTTGCAATTTCACTACTTAAAATGACATATAAATATTTGAAGAAAAACAATATAGTGATTCCATGTCAAAACGGACAGCATTCGGACTTAACATCTTCGACGTCTATGAAATTCACTACAGATATTGGTAATTGGAAGTAAATTGGAATAAAATTTTAGACTTAAGTCTCCTTCTGGTCAAAAAATATGACGGTTAAAAAAAAAAAGCTAAAAACTTTTTAAAATTGCACTTGATTAATTGCTTAGTAATAACTTCTTAACAAAAGTTTTACCTCTTAACTTTTCTCGGAAGCAATATTTAAATTATTTGTTGGTCTAGTTATTTTTGAATCAGTTATTATTTTTTAATGACAACCATGTTGATTTGTTGTGAGTTTGATCAAAATGAGTGACGAGAAAGAAGTACGTGGTAAAATTATTAAAAATTTAAATAAAAAAAAATCCAAATTGGTCCTACAAAAAATTGGCCAAGAAAATTGGCCATCAAACTGTTTCCAATGTTATTAAACAGTATCAGGAGAATTAGACCATTGATAGGAAACCTGGTTCGGGAAGAAAAAAAGGTCCACATGATATTGGGGAGGCCAAGAAAAATGAAAGCACATTGAAAAGAGCTCCAAACACATCTGGTAGAAAAGCAGCCCAGTTAGCTCAGTGCAAAAAATTTAGAAGCCAAGAATAGGGCACGGAAGCTAAAATCAAATTTTATACAAACATTTTGTTGTATAATGGACGACGAAACGCATGTACTGGAAAATTTTTCGCAGCTTCCGAGTCAACATTTCTATGTTGCTAGTGCTCGAGGATATGTTGAAGATAAGTTAAGGATCCAAAAGCAGAAAAAATTTCCTAAAAAAAATCGTAAGCAAGTCATTTGTTACAGTGGGATCTATAAATACCGAATTATACATCAAATAATGTTTGCATAAAAAGCATCTTCCTTGCATAAGAGAGCACAATGTGTCCACATATTTTTGGCCCGATTTGGCATCGTCACTACGGTAAGAAACTTTTGGAGTGGTACCAAAACAATAACATAGTTTTTGTACTAAGAGAGGTCAATCCTCCAAATTGTCTGGAGCTAAGCCCAGTAAAGAGATATGGGGCTCTTGTGAAAAGAGAGTTGAAGAGCATAAAAAAGATATCACAAAATATCGAAAATTTTAATAGGAGATAGGCAAACTGTTGCAAAAAAATGCCTGAAACAACTATCAAATCTCTAATATAATATCAATTAAATAAAAAAAAATAAATAAAAACCCTAAGATCAACCGTTTACAAATTATTGAATTTTATATATGTTAAGATTTTTTCGATCTCACTGCTTACACAGAAAAAATTATTACCTAAAATCTTTCATACAACACTACTCTTTGATTTTCTATAAAAATTTAAATAAGTGACTAATTCATTCAAACAGTTTTAGTTTATTTTTTATACCCTACACCACTATAAGTAGTTGGGGTATTATGCATTTGTGATGATCAGTGTTGCCAGGACTTGAGTAAAAAAGAAGCTAAATTGGACTTTAAAAAAGGTCAGAAAAGGCTAAATGCCCCAAAAAATAAAGCCAGAAAAAAGCTAATTCTAATGGGTAATAAAGTTTGTTAAAAAATAATAATAATATTATTGTTGAGTGAAGCGCCGCAGGCGAAAATTTTCGTTAAATATAAATATTTTTCGATTTTTTGTGCGAGTTAATAATCAAAAATGCTTAAATTGATGATTTTTTAAAAATAAAATTAGTAAATTTTTAGCCTTTTTAAAGCTATGTTAAGAATGAAAAAAGGCTAGAAAAAAAGTTAGAGGCTAAAAAGAAAATTTCGAGGCTAAAAGCAAAATAAAAATGCTAGATTTAGAATTAAAAAGGTTAAAATGGCAACACTGGTGATAATGTTTGTAAAAATAGAAAAAGTTATTCAGCACCAACCTTAAAGTATAGCAATCAACTCAGAATCAATCAGCCAATCATCAATCAATTAATCAAACAATCAATCAATCAGTCAGTCAATTTTAAATCGATCTAACGATGTCCGTCCGTCTGGCTGTCCATGTAAACCTTGTGCATAAAGTACAGGTCGCAATTTTAAAAATACAGTATAAACTAGATAATCAGAATGACTATAATCCGGATTATTCGTTAATCCGGACGACATTATCCAACTCATTACATATAATCCGGATAGATTGCAGATTTTAGTCCGGATTTAGTATTAAAACATCGTAATTTTTATTTAAAAAATGTGGATTGAAATTTATAACAAAAATTATGCGCAATGAGCTTTTTGTTGTTCAATACCTACGTTTTTAGTAGGGTGATCGATTATTCGACTTTTTTGAGAAACCGGTTTTCGAATAGTTCGAATAGTTGGTATTTTAAAAAAACCGGTTGCACTTTTTGAAATTCAGAAAAAACCGGTTAACCGGTTTTTTGCAGAAGTTAATATTTATATCAGAAGACTACATTTCTTTAAAAAAATCAATTCTTGTAATTAAGTTAAAATTTATTAAATACAAGCATAAAAGCCTGACAATGTCAGGAAAAATAATATAATAATGAAAATATGCACAAACAAATCCGAAAATTAAAAGAAAAAAATATGAACTACATTTAGACACCTTCCTGTCCCTAATCGAAGTCAATTATTTGAAGCCGTTCAAATTGATTGGAATAATATTGATTAAAGTTTTAAATTCGTAAACCTTTCTAAATAAAAATATCGTCGTAAATGGCCGAAATACAGAATCAGTTTTTTATAGGATTTGGAGAGCAAACAATAAGTATAGCAACTCAAAAGTTCTTAATACCAAAACAGACTTTTTGGTCCCTGATAGAAACATTTAGTTTTATAAGTATGCCGATTTTTAGTTTCTTACGTCGTCTGGGTCTTCAGAAAGCTCTGGAAAGGAAACATTGCTTCGGAAAGATATATTTAAATCCATATATATAGATCCACGGATTTTCGCTCCCTGATACAGATTTCAAAATCTGGCTCCGTTAGATTTGTAGGACGAATAGGGTTATAATAAGCTGAATTTTAATTTTCTATGCCTTCTGGGAGCTCTGGAAAGAAAAAAAATCTTAGAAAAAGACATATAAATCCTCTTATATCCGCTCCCTGTTAAAAATTTCAAAATATGGCTCCATTAGGATTTGTTGGAAAAAAAGTTTTATAATTAAGCCAAATTTTAATTTTCTACGTCGTTTGGTAGCTTCAGAAAGCTCTGGAAAGGGAAAAAATGTAAAGCAAATTATGTATCTAGATGACTAGAAGATAATTATATTTCAAAATTGTAGAAAAAATCATCTAAATTTTAGTTAGCATAAACAGAAACCATGGCTTAATATGGAAGCCTGTCTCAATTGAAACGATTCTGCAGGTGAAACTTTTTTAACACAACACCTTTAAAAAATAAAGGAAATATTGGATCAAAAAAATTAAATTGGGTCATACAGGATAATTATTAATTATTTGTTTAATATTACAGAATAAATTCTAATTTAGAATTAAACTATATTTTAAAAACATAAGAAATCAGTCTTTATGAATATTTAAAAAATTATTCCTAAATTTCGATTCAAATATCGCTATTTAGTGCATGTATTCTGAAATAAAATGCTATTTTTAAACCCGGTTTTTTGTGTTTAAAAAAACCGGTCTATTCGACATTCGAAAAATGAACATTTTGAAAAAACCGACAGCACATTTACTGAAAAAACCGGTTTCAAAACCGGTTGGAAAACCGCGTCGATCACCTTAGTTTTTAGTTAGCTTTTGTTCTAACATATTTTTCAGTACATACAACCTTATTTGTATGACGAAGATAAAATTGTGTGAAAATTTTATATATAAATTTTATTAGGAGAAAATATTATTTATTTTTCTATTAAAAAATCTGAATAACCAATACACATATGTACCTATAAAATTTTTAGCAAAAAGCATGTCAGTAGAAGGTATCGATAATCCGGATAATTCGATAATTCGGATTGGGGTCTACAATCAATTATCCGGATTATCGAGTTTATACTGTATTTCAATGAAATTTGGCACGTAATAATTTTATGATACAAGGACGAAGCCTATTGAAATTGGTTGTGATCGGTCCATTATTTGACCTGTCCCCCGTACAAATGTCCCCACGGACTAAATTTGGTGAAAAGAAGTTCTGTATAAGTTTCAATCTTTGTACCAAATGTCATAACAATCGGTCTACATTGACCATAGCTCCCATATAAACCCCTCTTCCGAAAATAACTTTAAAAACGATTTTGACTCTATAACCGCATAAATACCTAACGTTGAAACTGTCATGTTAACATGTATAATAGAATGAGACTTTTTTTTTTTTTTTTTAAATTAACAGGTTTTCATCTATAACAGGTATTTATTATGTTAAAATTTTAAATAAAATATTTAAAGTGTACAAAAGAGTACTTTTTATGTTATTGACGATAACAGAACGAACGTTTGGCTTACGGAATAAGGGTATAAATAAAAAGCAAACGAAAAATAAATGAAAGAAATAAACTAAAATAAATGTACTTTTTTTTTAATTTAAATATTGTTTCATTCATTGATTGATTTAATTAAAATATGAATTTTATTTTCAATTAACTTTTTGATTTATTTAACTAACGGATTGTTTAAATTTAGTATTTTTTCAAATTATTTATTTAATTAAAATTTTAGAAATGTTCAATTGGAAAAAATTGCTGTTTGTAAGATTTTGTAATTATTAATTATTGATATAATTATTTTGGTATGAGGTGCAAATTTAAACATTTTTCTAAATTGAATGAATTATTTTGAAATCATTTTTTACTTTTTCTGTGCAGAAGAATACTTTGCTTCTGAAAAAATATCTTATCTGCTGATGTAGAGAGATCATTTTCTATCCAATAGTTTGCGTTTGTCCTAATATTTGTGGAATGAAAACTAAGAAGATTTATATTAATATCAGAAACAAATACCGCAGAAATTACCACAATCTACACTACACATTTTGGGCATTACAACAACAAAACAGTTATTTCAAAATATTTTATAACAACAATATTACATATTTATTATTATTATTAATTTTTTTAATTTTGGAAAACCTTTTAACATGTGTAAATATAATTGACTATGACAGTATGTAGTATGAAAAATATTAATGTACTAAAACATAAAAAAAATAATAAGGAGAATACTGATGTCCGTCCTTCCGTCTGTATGTTTGTTAGTTATTGCAAATTTTCCAAAATTTTTAATTTTGGGACTCAATATCGAATTAAAATTTCCTTTATTCGATAGATAATTTAGTTCTTTAAATGATTATAAAAAGTATAATAAAATTAGTTGAAAATGTTGGGTTACATACATATGTATATGTGGAAAAATCTTGACCAAGATTTTGCAAAATTGAGATTGTTTTAATTGCATATAGCTCTAAAAATATATAAAATAAATACTACAAGCGAGAATGTTTTTCAAAAGACTTTACATAAACTTTAAGATGATATAAAAATATTTGAAATCGGGTAAGGAATAAAAATTCGCTAGTGTTTAAACCTTTTCTGTGTCATTAGTACCTTTTTAAGAACCTCCATAGCTCCGCTCCTGAAATGTATGTAACATCCTTCTTCCAAAATTAAAAATTAATGTAAATTTTGAGTAATTTTATTCGGTACCACCTTTATTAAAAAAAATTTAATTTCAAAATTGAATTAATCGTCATTTTTGACACATTTTACCCCAACGTGCATTTTATACACAATACATCAACCTTTTATCTAATAGTAACTTAAGTGTGGTGGTAAAAAGAATACAAAAGGTGTATCCTAATAAAATTTTCATTCAAAAAAATTATACCTAAAATACATCTATTTATTTTTTAAGACCTAATGATATCTGGTAGAAGGAATGTGTTATACAAAATATATTTATTTGCGTTGAATTCTGTAGAAATTAATTCACATCTAAAAAACGTTGTGAACTTCAAATTCTAAAATTATGGATCAATTTTAAAAGGTGTTTCTCTTGGGGTCATAAAGCCTATGTAAAAAATTTGATAAAATTATCTTTAAAATTATTGGAGTATGTTTTCAAAATTTATATGGACGGACAGACAGACTACTTAGACAGTGATCTTTTCTGTTATTAACATCGACAGAAACGCATAATAACCTCGAGAACAAAATTATTTATAACAGACTTATAATATAATACTTATATATAATTCTTTATAACCGAATTACTTGTTAAATTTAAATTACTTTTTCAGTCATAATATCTACGTTTATATGCAATTACATAGTTTTATTTTCTGATATCGTATTCGTATCTAGTGAATAGCATTTCTGCATAAAATATTTCAATTATTTTTCACCGAACCAGTAACAAAATATTTAGCTATCACATTCCGACGCTGTCTAAATATCAATACAAAGTTGAAAGACAATTCCGGAATATTAAAAGTGATCTTTTCCAAATTTATATACAAATTTCGTATAACAATTTCTTTATCCTAAAAAATAACAATTGATCTTAGTACCACATCGATAAATATGTATTTAACTTACTTTTTTCACCGGACACTTTTCTGGAAAATCCGGATTTGTAGTACGCAATTGTGCAAGAAAAACATAAGGAAATACTTTACTCTTGTGCCTAGCTTTTTCCATATAATCACAACCATTGACGGTAAAATTCATTATAGTCCATGGTTTACCATTTTGTCTTTGGGAGGTTAAAAGAAATGTTAGATGAAATGCATCCAGATCACGTCTATACATTAAAGAGCCGTTAAAAGCTTTAAATCTGGTGGTGTTTATTATACGCATATTTACAAATTTCATCCATTCGGGATCATATTCATGTCTATATGATTCGAAATCTATATACTATAAAGGTGTTTATGTTAGATTTTATTTATTTTTGTTAATAAAAGCCTTATTTACCAAACCATATGTAATGTAGTTTAGAATTAAAAAAATTAAAATAGTGAAACTTTTTTCCCAATTAAACATGGTTTTGGTTAGAATTGAATAATGGAATGATTCATTAAAAAAATAGTGTTTATATTGAAAATATTTGTTTTTTTGACAACAGAGTAATTAAGTGAAATTATGCCTAATAGAATAGTAATTCACTTTGTTATTCAAACTATTTTGTAAATGAAGTTTGAGTGAATGACTGCTTCTAAGCACACTACATATTACATATACACATATCACTTACATACGACTTCGATATACATAAATATAATTTGAAATTAATAAACACAAAAAATATTACCGTATAATTTTTCAATTAACACAGTTATTTCACTTTGCATCAAAATTTAATAAATATATTCAAGTAAAAATAAAATTTAAGTAAGATATTATTTCTTACGAGCAGTATAACCGCTACTTCGTTAGCGTAGATTTATTTTGAATAAAAACCATACTATATTATAAATTCAAATTGAATTTTATTAAGTTATAATTTTATAACTATAAATTTTTGAATATTATTTTTAATAGCTTACACACAGTGCGCTTCCCTACCCCATTGTAATGAAATAAAATAAAAGCATCGAAATAAAACTCAAAAACAGACAAACAAACACAGATTCACTTTTATATAGATACCATTTAACCCGATCTTGCTGTACTGCTATATAGACCAGATAGAAACGTTAGCCTTTTTATTAAAAAAGTAAAACACCAAGAGTGAAAAAAAAAAAACTGTAAAATTAAACTATGTTTCTCAATTCCCGTGGAACTGTTATAATATTGGTGTTATCGGCATTTAGAACAATAAACTTTTTAAATATTTTAGTTACCAGCAGTGTTGTCAGGACTTGAGAAAAAAAAAAGAAGCTAAATTAGACGGTAAAAAAAGTCAGAAAAGGCTAAATGTCGCAAAAATATAAAGCAAAAAAAAAAAAAAACTAATACACTCCCCGAAATATTTATAAGACCAAAATAGTTTTTTATATTTCTATAGAACTACAAGTGCAATCCCAGAAATATTTGGCATACATATGAAGACAAGTAAGGCAGTTTTTTTATATGTAAAACAGTTGGTTCCGTTACTCCTGTGCAAAAATAACAGGAATTTTACTTGAGCTTCGAACGAAATAATTATAAGACCAAATATGACGAACTATTTTAAATATTTCAAGAAATGGAATATGTTTTCAAAATGTTTAATTTTTTTGTTCGTATTATTAATAAAGCTTGTACAGAGTTAGATCAGAGTTAATTTTTGGTACAGTGGGACAAATATAGTTTTGTAATATAATCAATAAAATGTAAAAAATAAGCCCAAAGGGTCAATTAAGTTATTTTTTCTTTGTATATTAAAAAAGATTATGGGGAAAGTGCTGTTTATTGCTGTTCTTGTAATTTTGAACTATATTTGTATAATAATATGTAAAACGAATGTATTTTTCTACGTAAAAATATATTTATTGCCTTAAGTTTTTGAGATATAGAGTGTCTTGTTCAGAATAAATCTGAAAATATTCATCATGTCTTAATACAAATTGGCCAGAATATCAGTTATAAGCTAATTTATAATAATTGCTAACTATACTAAAGATATTTAGTAAATATATCTTGTAAAAATATTTTTTTTATTGCTTTAATAGCTCCGGTTATTTTGGTTATTTTGAAATAAATTGTGTCGAATTTTTAATTTCTGTATCAGAAATTGCGTAAATACTAATAACCCTTGATTATATAATTGAGATAAAAGTCCAATAACAATAAGTATAATTCCTACCATGGAATTCATTAAATTGCGCCCGTCTTCAGACCTACTAAAATGAGCTTACTATATTTCTAGAATCAAATTAGCTATTAATAATTATAAACTATCTTACGATTACCAAATTGGTCAAGGCGTATTTAATTATGATTAATATTTTCTGATTTATTCTCAATAAGACATTCCATATCTCAAACATTTTAGGCTACAAATATATTTTTTACGTAAACAATTAAATTAATTTTACATATTTTGATCTTAGTTTAGTCCAAAATTGCAAAAGCAATAATAAACACCATTTCTTCTCCAGATTTTTTTTATATATAACAAAAATATAATTTAATTGAGGCTTATTTTTTGCTTTTTATTGATTATATCAAAAAAAATTTTTGTCCCACTGTACCAAAAATTAACTCTGATCCAACTCAGTACAGCCTTTATTAATAATACGAACAAAAAAATTAAAAATTTTGAAGACATATTCCATTTTTTAAAATATTTAAAATACTTCGTCATATTTGGTCTTATAATTACTTCGTTCGAAACTCAAGTAAAAGTCTCGTTATTTTTTCACAGGAGTAACGGAACCAACTTTTTTTACATATAAAAAATCTGCCTTACTTGTCTTCATATGTATGCCAAATATTTCTGGGATTGCACTTGTAGTTCCATAGAAATATAAAAAACTATTTTGGTCTTATAAATATTTCGGGGAGTGTATATAAAAAAGCATTCATTTTGTTGTTCTCATTAGTTTTTGGTATTTTTTTTTAATTTTTTAGTGAATTTATAAATATAACATAAATTGTTTCTATGGGTAAAAAATTTGTCCGAAGCAAGGCAGTCGAAAATTTTTGTTAAATATAAATAAGTTCTATCTTTTTGTACGAATTAATACCCAAAAATGCTTAAATTGATTATTCTGTAAAAATAAAATTATTAAATTTGGTTAAGAATCAAAAAAGGCTAGAAGCTAAAATGAAAATTTTTAGGCAAAAAGAAAAGAAAAAAGGCTAGATTTGCCTTAAAAAGGCTAAGCTGGCAACACTTTTATACTACAGATCACTTTTATACTTCTAACTATTATTTATAAACCTGTAGAGCTTTTTTGGTAACCCTTTTGTTAGAGATTTGATGGTTGTTTCAGTCACTTTTTTGGAACAGTCTGCCCATCTCCTTTTAAAATCTTCGATATTTTGAGACACCTCTTTTGTCCTCTTCGATTCTCTTTTCACAAAAGCCCATTAGTAGTTGACATGATGCCAAATCGGGCCAAAAATGTGTCGACACATTGTGCTCTCTTATGAAAGAAAGAAGATTTTTTTGCAAACATTCTTTGATGTATTTTTCGGTATTTATAGAGCCCAATGATTTGCTTCGTTTACCGCAACTGCATTAATCTTACCAAACCAGGAATTCTTTAGGAAATTTTGTCTGCTTTTCGGTTCTAAAATTATCTTCATCATATCTTCGAGCATCAGCAACATAAAAATTTTGATCCGGAAGCTGCGAAAAATCTGCCAGTACATACGTTTCGTCGTTCTTTATACAACATGAGTATTTTTATTTATTTTCCGCATATTCTTGGCTTCTAAATTTTTTGAGGCATTCCAGTCTGGAACTTTTTGGACTTTCAACTCCGCATAGCTTTAACTTTTCGCACCAAATAATCTGAGCTAACTGGGCTTTCAATTTTCTGGCCTTCTCAATATCATGTGGACCTTTTTTTTTCCCGAACCATGTTTCCTATCAATGATCGTATTCTCCTGATATTGTTTAATAACGTTGGAAACAGTTTGACAGTAGATATTTAGTTCTTTTGTCAATAATTTATAGGACCAATTGGTATTTTTTTATATTTTTTAATAATTTATAGTCGTAAATTTTTTCGTCACTCAGAGCCCAAACACAACCTAGCGGATTATTTTTTTTATATGAAGATTTGACAACTAAAACAACACAGCGGAATCCGCTGGAAATTAAAATCTATTTTAATTTCACAACGGATTCCCAAAAGCTCTCATTTTCTCACTCTCCCTCTCTGTCAGTGTTGCCGTTGTTGCAAAATGAATCACATAAGTTTACATTAAATTTATATAAGAAAGAAAGAGATAGATAGATTTGTCTTTTATTTTTTATGTATGGAATTTAAGAGAGAAAGATAAATATTTTTTTTTTTATATGTAGTTTTGTTGTTGCCAAACACAAAGAATATAAAGAAACAAAATATATATGAAATCCGCTGCTGGATTCCGTCTTCATTTAATTTGCATTTCTCTCTTAGAGCGGAAAACAACTTTGAAATCCGTTTGGTTGTGTTTGGGCTCTCATTTTTATCAAACTCACAAGAAATCAACATGGTTGTCATTAAAAATAATAACAAACATTTTTCAAAGATAACTACATAAAAAAAAATTTAAATATTACTTCGGTAAAAAGTTGTGAGGCCAGGCGCGGATCCAGCCAAAGCATTTGGGGGGGGGAAATTTTTTTTATCAGCACTGGAAAAATTATGTTTTTATATATAATTTTAGAGCTATGAAAATTTAACCAATTTTTTTTTTTTTTTTTTTTTTTTTTTTTGCCAGAAAACTGGTTATTTATAATTATTATTTTTAATTAAAAACAAAAATGCAAAATTACAAATATGTATTTAAATAAACATTTCTCAGAGAATATTGAAAGGATTTCAATTATGAAAGCCGTGTTTTTACTTTTGTAATACTACTGAATAGTTCAAAATAAAATAATTTAAATAAAGAATGCATCACAAAAAGCTATGCTATTTAGATCTGGATAGAATGTCAAGCACACTAGGAAATGGTAAATCGATTTCGATTTTAGTCGATTTCATGGGAAAAAAAGTCGGTTGTTTGCAATCGATTTTATGCCAACTATTTTATACTGAAATCGATTATTTAGTTTCAAAAATCGGGTTTGTTTTAAAAAGTTAAAAAAAAAATATGTAAAATTATCTTATAAATTAAAATTTTTTGGTTTGTAATAATAAAGTTATGTCCGCTATTTTAAACATAATTTGGCGGTGAATATTTAAGGAGTAAAAGTAAATTTTAAAAATGCACCCGAGTGGAGTTTGCCAATAGAAAATGAAAAAAAATCCTAGCTGGGCAGTTGGCAAAACAGTAGTCTAAATCCTCTAAAGGAAAAAAATAATAAAACAATTTATCCTAATATTAATGAAATTGCTGTAGAATATCAGTACCGTGTGAACTTCTATTCTTGAAGGATGTCCTTATAATAACCCAGCAAAGAAACAGGCTTAGTAGTGAACATAGCCTTTTTTACAAAGCTTTACTGAAGAAGATTGTTTTGATGGATAAATAAAATATTCACAGATTTCTTATATATTATATACATAACTTTTATATTTGTGACCTGAATATTTGAAATTATTTTATAGGTTTATTTTTTAATTTTTAGAGGTTTTTGATACACTTTTGACTTTATCAATAAAAAATCGACTTCAAAATAAAATCGATTTTGGGGACCGATAAATCGATTTTGAAAATCGAAATGAAAAAAGTTGATCGTAAAATCGAAAATCGAGTTTTGACATTGTTTACCATTCCCTAAAGCACACTGAACTATCTCTTCGTTATGTGAGTAATTTTTAAAATTTATTTTTTTACTTAAATGAAAATTTGAAGTTAATCTGATAACACCAAAACAAGTATCCAATAAATCACCAAAATTTTTATACCAATCACTAATAACTACAAAAAATGAAAAATAGAAAACATTTTTCAATTAAAAATTGATTAAATCAATCAAGTAGATGATTGAATGAATTAAACATTTAAATGTGAAATAAAATCTCATTTAAATTTAATTTTTACTGGAATATATTATATGTCAACAGGAAAATATACGCAAATTTTTTCTGCAAAGTGGAGTCCGTGAAGAAAATCTAGTGAAAATTATGTAAATAAATCACTTTATAAAATTTCATACTATTTCAGTATGAATGTTTATATTTTTGTAGTTTTACTCAAAAAACAATCTTCTTGAGTACATCACCAACCAATTTTCGAGAAAATTCGAAAAAATCTCGGAACTCCCTAAATTTTTGATTTTTTTTATTAGGAAAAATATACCTTTTAACTATATTAAAATACTTTTCTATTTTACGTATTTCTTTCTTAAGTCTTAATGATATTTTGTTTACAATAAAATGAGATGTCAGTATTTAAAATCGTTTAAAAACTCAAAAATTTTATAAAAAAATTTTTCATTTATTTTAAGCTAATTATTTCATTTGAAGCTTTATTTGTAGCATACCTTCTGGGGAATTTCACATAAAATCGAATAAGTTCTTCAGTTTTTATCTAACTAAAGAAACCAAATCTTGCTATATTTACAACAAAAATGTTTTTAAATTAATTGCATATTTTTTGTTGACTTTTACAGAAAAATTCTAATGCATTGAATTACCAAAAATTTCAAACCAAAGAAATAAATACGACAATAAACTTGATTATTCTACTTTCAAAATATCTTAATAGAAAAAATACAGGAACCTAAAAAATTTAAGCATGACTCCAAAATTTTATAGGCTTTGGACATTTAAAAAACATTTTTATGATGCTATTTATGTCATTTCCCGAGTAATTTTTCAACGCTATAGGGTGTATTTAAAAATTATTTTTGAATACGAAAATTTTTCACACAGGTGTGCGAAAAAAGTACAACAACTCTTCAGGAAAGCAAGAGAAATTTTCAGAAGGTTTAATAAAATATTAAGCGAAAAGTAATATTTTTCTTATCATCCTCTAGGAAAATGGTAGACATTTTCTTGGGAAAATATTAAATTAATAGTTTTATTTAAACAATTTTTTTCTTAACACAAAATTGTGAATATTATCAATAAAAATAGTTTAAAGTTTTTCTTGAAAAATTACAATTTTTAGACCTTTATTATTTTATTTATAAATTAAATCTGTGTAGTGAACCAAAATTTCTATCATATGTAAAATTTATTAAATCTAAAAAAATATTATATTTTGTATAAAAGAGCTGGGAAAATTTTGTTATTTATTAATATTATTACATATTTTATTAATTTTTTTCTGTGAAAATGCTTTTGTTCATTTTTGATGTTAAAAAATTATTTCGTATAAAATTTTGAAAAGATTCGGATTTATAAAACATATTTTTCATAAAGTCGAAATTTTTAAGTAATATTAAAACATTAGTTAGTGTAATTTCAATATGACATCAAACTAGCACTTATACAATATATATTTTTTTTTTTTTTTTTTGACATATAAGTTTTTAATTGTATGTAAAGTTTAAGCTTGAATTTAATGAAAAAAAATATATAGGAATTGCATTTCCTACATTTTTTCTATTTTTAAAAACCCATTTATTTGCTTAAATTTTTCAAAGAAAAAATACGATAAATACTTTTTTCTAAACATAGTTTGGCCATTCCTAAACTATATTGAAGATAAATTCATTCTGCCTTCTTTTATTTTCACTAAAGAAAATTTTTCTTAAAGAATTTTTAATTTTTCCTTTTCCTATTGTAAATTTTTAATTTTTCTAAGGTCGAAAATCCATTTTGGGGGGGGGGGGAAATTTCCGATTTTCCCCCCCCGTGGATCCGCGCCTGTGTGAGGCAAAATGTGTGTTAAGAATTTTTCGATCGCACTCCTTATATAACGGCTTATAACTTCCTTACTAAACGAAATGTAAAAAAATGTTCAACACCAATGGGTTTATATGCCTCAGTTGACATGTTGTTCAAAATTTCAAATCTGGGCATTAATGGGTTAATTTCATATTACTAAGTTCAATGTTGTAGAAAATTCATAAGTACTATTAGAATAATGAAAAAGTACCACAAAGTCCCATGATCCTATCCACTTAGGATCATGTATCTTTAATCTCATGTTTCTAGGTTCAATATTATAGAAAATTCAAAAAGTACCATTAGAAGAACAAAAAGAGTACCATAAGGTCTCCTCTTGTGAATTCTCACTCACTTAGGACTACATGTACTTAAGTTCATATTGCTAAGTTTAATATGATGAGAAAAACATTATTTAATTTGAATAAAATTTCCCGATTTTATCCCATTTTTGGTACTTTTTATTCCCATTGGATGTAACAAAAATTGTATTCCAATGAATTTCTAAATTGTAATGGAATCTAATGTTAAAATATTCATATATATGTGTCAGTAAAAATAATAAAATATTTTGTGAAAAAGGTACCGAAAAAAGGTACAATTTTTAACCCTTAAATGTTAAAATTTCCAAAAATTACCAAACTTGTATTCGTAAAATTTCGATAGAGTACTAATTTGATGCACATTTTATTTCTATTCCTACCGAATTAAAAGTTATATAGGGTGCCAAAAAAGTCCCAAATATAGTTTTTGCCCATTTTCTTCATAAAAGAGGCGAATTTCAAAAAAGTAGCAGACACCTGTCCGATTATTTTTTAAATGAATAACAATAACTATTAAACTTTTGTTGTTCTCTATGCGATGATGAATCAACAAGTAAGTCAGTCACTCAGTAGCTTTACTCTTTTATATATATAGACGATTTAAATTTTTAATTCATTCAATCATCTACTTTTTTTTTAAATTTTTAATTAAAAAAGTTAATAATTGAATGAATTATTTGCCTATATAATGGGTGATTGGTGACTTTTTTTTGTAAGTGTAACAAAAATAATTAATTACCAGCCCATAAATCATTTTTAATCATTTGAATTGTCCATGCTAATAAAGCATTTATAGGAAATTAAGTATTTAAATAATATTTAATAATCATATATTAAATGTATTTTTGTTATTAATATTTGTGATACCCTACACAGATTCACTTAATCCTCTTTCGAAACTTGATTTTCTTACTAGTTTTAATATAATTTTAATTATATATTATATTATATCCAGTATTAAAAAAAAAAAACATTTAAATTTTATATCAAATTTAGTTATTATACACCGTACCATTCAGACCAAATTTAATCACTTGTTCTCGACGTTGTTTTAATATAATTACAGCATTAAAAACCAATTCTGGAAAGTTTAGATAGGTCTTTTCAATACGTACATAAAAATTTCGAACAAAAATTTCTTTGTCCTAAAATCAAATACAAATTAATAGCAGTTATGCACACAATTAAAATTAATTAACTTTATACCTTCTTTAAGGGACACTTATTGGGAAAATCTGGATTTGTAGAACGTAATTCAGAAAGAAAAATATAAGGAAATTTTTTATTCTTACGATTGGCATTCTCAACAAATTCACAACCGTCTGTGGTAATATTTAATAACGTCCATGGTTTACCATTTCTTCGAGGACATGTTATAAGAAATTTAATAGTAAATTTATCCAAATCCTTTTTATACATTAAGGAGCCATTAATGACTCTATGATTTGTGGAGTTAATTAAATGTAAATCTACAAATTTAACAATATCAGTATTATACTCCTGACTATATGACTCAAATTCGACGTACTATAAAGAAAATATATGTAATATTTTTTTTTACAACAACAAATTTCTTACTTACATATCCTTGCGCAATAAAGTTTAGAATAAATAAAGTAAAGAATTTTAAGTACTTTCCGTAAATAAACATGTTTTTATTTAAAAATTTTGTATAAAATGTTTTATTTTTAAAACAAATTTTTATATTAAACTGTTGGATATTAGATAGATAAGCAAGTGAGTAATTAAGTGAAATATCAATTAATAAAATACTAATTACACTAGCCGGCAAAAAAATTCCATTTTTAAAATTAAAAATGATACTTGAAATATATTTTTTTTCTTATTTTTATACCCACCATCAAAAAGATAGGGGGGTATATTGATTTTGTCATTCCGTGTGTAACATGTCGAAGGAATCATCTAAGACCCCACAAAGTATATATTTTCTGGGTCCTGGTTAGATTCTGAGTTGATCTAGCTATGTCCGTCCGTCTGTCTGTCTGTTGAAAGCAGGATAGGTCTCGAATTTTAGATATTGTTGTCATCAACAACTATGTTGACTTTCAAGGCATAACATTCAGTCCAATTTGTGCCGTACAAAAAACAATAAAGCCTATTTTCAGAAAATTTTACTCATTCATATCAAAAATATTGTGCATATTTAAAAAAAGGGGAGTTTATGTTACTGAAATTAATTATACAGTAGAAATTAAGACCATACACACTATTTTTAATTTAAAACCCCATAAAGTTTATGTTTTCTGGGTCCTGGTTAGATTCTGATCTAGCTATGACCGTCTGTTGAAAGCAGGATAAGGCTCGAACGGCACAACGAAGGGGGACGAAATTTGCACAAATATTTATCTTACATAAGGTTTGTTCGATATTGAAAATGAGGAAAATCGGTAAATAAACAAAAAAGTTATGAGCAAAATACTAAAAACACAGGGTGTCCATTGTAGCTTAATTTCATATTTTTCGAAATTTTCACGGGTTAAGTGGGCGTGATCCGCCCACTTTACCGCCCACCTTCCATATAAGGTGAAAGGTCAAAGAAATTTTGTACAAATACTTCATGGACAAATGTAAACACTGAAATAAAAATAGGCGTGGTTCGCCCACTTTACCGCCCACCTCCTATACAACATTCGCGCTTGTTTACATTTGTAATGTTATTGTTTTTTGTTGTTTTTCTTTGTATCACTCTTTTTGTTTAGAACATTTTTTTTTACTGATTTCCGGTTATTTTCCAACCGATTTTCAAAACAAAGCTCTTTTGAAAAGGTATTCAAATTATCTTTCTAATTGCTGAACATAGTTAGTACAAATTATTGCCGCTAGATGGCGCAAAATTATTTTTTTTATAAATTGCATCAAAACACCCTGTATTTGCAAATATTATGAGTTCATATGTTCAGCAAAAATACACGGCAATGGATTTCGTATAAAGTTGCCAAATATCATTTGGTCGAATTCTGGAAATTTAAAGGTCAAAATTGTGATTTTCTTCAATAACCATAAAATAACGGTAATTTTGTAAATAACGAAATTATAAAAAATTCGCAGAACAAAAGTTGCTGCTGAAGCCCTAAAGAACCACTTTCAATAATAAAAAAGTTATTCTTTGCAAAAAGCCGTTTTTGGCATATTGCTAAGTATAATCAATAACGGTTTATATAAATCGGATATTACGGAAGTTACCGTCTTATTAAGGGGTACGTGATGGAAAAAACTGAAAGCAGATTCTTATTTAGCATTTCAAATTTCATCTTGTCAACCAATTTTTGCAAAAAATTTATTTGTAAAGCTTTTTTAATGATTATTGCAGGAGTGAAAGATCGATATATATTTTATACATTACATAAGAAATAGTGGCGAAAATATTATGCTAATATGCTTTTAAAAAATTAAAAAAAGTCGTTTAAAAAATTGACTTTTTTCATGAAATCTGCTCTCCTGCGTTCGTTTTCGGCCGGGAGGGATGCAGTTTAGTGTATAATCATTCTGAATCTATTCTTTAATAAATTATCTTCAATAAATTTAAAAAAGCTAGCGTGACATTTTTTTATTAATCGATGAATATTTAACCGATGAATATTCGACCAATGCCTCGTGTAGGGTGCAAACATAAATTAATTCAAAATTTCTTTACGAAACATTCAAGAAGACTTATCTTTTGAAATATATAAAGAAAAAAATTTTTTCTTTAACGGAACTTTGAGAAAAAAGTGAAAGAATTGTACTTGTAAAAAATAGACGTTTTTCATACTAATTTCAGACTGCTGACTTAGAATATTTTTCACGTCTAGACGAATTGAGATAATCCAAAAATTGTTTCAGCATATTATTTTGAAATATATAGCAAATTACAAAATATTTTTCCAAGATTTTTACGTCATATACCTCTGGACTTATTCCCGAAAAACGAAAAAAAGTCGAGGCAAAAAATCAAAATTCAAGTGTAAATATCTTTTAACTGTAAAAGATAACTTAGAAAAAACTTCTTTTTTCTTTATCTTGCCTTTACAGAAATATAAAAATCTTTAAAATCGGACTTCATTTGTAGAAGTTACGATTTTTTTAAACTTTTAAATACTCGAGGTATTCAAATTTGACACCCTGTAGCTTATCTTTTGTTATCACAGGGTGATAAGTTCGATTGGAGTCTTCTCCTTTAATCATCTTTATTTTTTTTTCCAAAACTGTTATGTCCTCACCTCTCTGTTAAACAGTCATCTTCTTTATATTGAACGAGGATTTTTTTTCTTTTGGACGGCGGACACTTATCTTGTAGTCGTTTGCAAAAAAATTAGATTTCATTTCGAAAATAAATAATATGTTTCTCGATTTTTTTTTCGCCTTCGCATTTGGACTTAAGTAAATGATTTTTAACAAGTTTTCACCGTATTTTAAAATTTTGTATAAGCATTGGGAGAATTTTTCTGGTAACTCCTTCCGGATTTTTGTCTTGAGCAAGATGAAGATGGATTGTTTGGAAGTACTTCATAAAAAATTTCAATGAAAATAGCCTTTAAAGAAATGAAGGAGTTTTTTTTTTTGTCAATATAATAATCCTCCTATCCTATACCACGAGGCCTACCACGAGTTTCTATCGATTGTTTTTAGATAAGGCATTTTGGACAAAATTTAGATTTCTCTCTAAGCCCCTATTTCCCAATTCAAGCAATGGCTTTTCAGTTTTCTCTTGTTTTGAAAAATGTTTCTCTTCTCTTTGGTACAATGATTGTTTCTTCCCATTTTTAATGCAGAATACTATTTCTTTAAAACATTTTTAACCTAAATACAACTGTACTTATCCTATTACGTAAAAACTATCAAAAAAGAATAATAGAATTCGATTTAATATAAAAATTATTAATTAATTGTATCTATTAATATGAGCAACAATTGTTGGTACTTAAATCAAGAACGTACGAGTATGTATATTTAATCAATTTGAATGCATATGCTTGCCATATTTTTCAATGAACTGGTATGCCAGATCAAATTGTTTACTAAAAGATAAATATTCGGAGTATTTCTGAAGAATCTTCCAAAGTTATGGAAACATTTTAATTCGTTATAAAGCTTTAAAAAATAAGCTAAAAAATACCAAGCAAAAAAGTTATGAACTATGTTTAAAATAACTAGTAAGGCTGAAAAATTTTATTATACAATATATAGTTCATGATATAATATAAGTATTATGCAATTTCGGTGTAAATTAGGCGCCAGTTGTAAAGGCATATGCTGAAACCGATTTTTTTTTTTTTTTTTTCAAAATTATTTTTGTTAAACTTCTAATTTCAAAGTCGTTTAACTAGTTTCTGTATTATTCTTACCAAAATTTAAGTGTAAAGCTATGATAACATTAATCAAATATTTGATAAAATTTGCGTGACCACTAAATTTACAAAAAAAAAAAAAAAACAAAAAAAATGTTCTTGTTTGATTTTGCAAATGTTTTGTAAGAGAAAACAGAGTCAAACATAAAATGATGACTCTAATTAATAATAAGTAAACAATATTTTCTCATTAAAATTTAAAAGTTAGAAAGTTTAATATGGTAGTTACTTCATTTTGGTCAAATATTTGCCTAGCCTGAACATACCTTAAGTATAAATTATTTGTAATTTTTTCCACTAAGGTAGGTTTATTTGAAGAGTTTGTTTTTAGTTAGTTTTTTTTTTAGCTAATTAAGAACAAAATTATTATATTAATAAATAAAATATTGATTAAGAAAAATTGAGGTCGATATCTTTACCGAGTCCAAAAATAAACGATTTAGAATTTAAAAATTTGCAAAAATTACGACTTTTTGTGTTTTTTTTGGCCGAAAAAGTATGTACACTCTTTTTTCTCTAAAATAAAATTTTCTTTAAAAACATATAATAATTTTATACTTTTCTGAAAGGTATCTTCACGGAGAAGACCCTAAAATAAAAAGTAGGTTCAATAACTCAAGTGGAAAAGGTACACACCTTCCCGAATTTGACCCATTTTATATGAAAGTTTTGACTTTAATGTATATTTTCTCAAATCCCAAAGTACGAATTGGTAAACAGAATGCAGTGTAGAAATTTATAATATGTTGTTGATAGTTTTCAATAAAAATCTAGGGGACTTCGGAAAGCTGTGGATTTTATAGCCGAAAATGTTAATAAGCCCATTTTTGGGATCTTTGGCATTTTTATGGGAATTGTGGGATACTTTTTACAATAATCTAAAGGTTTTTTTCACTTTCTAATTTGATACGATAAAGACCACATCCATCGAAAATTTCGTTAAGATATCTAGAATAACAAAGATTTTATTACAGATAAAATATTTATAGTTTCTCAAAAATTCACTTTTTTACAAAAAATTTATTTTAATTTCAAAAATCAGAAAAAAACTCGATTTGTTCATCTAAATTATATTGCTTAGTTGACATAATTCTTCGTTATACAGAAAAAGATTGAAATCAATCTTTTATAGAACCGAAACTACTCCACTTTAAATTTCATAAGTCACGGAAAAAAAAACAAAAATTTGACAAGCGATTAAAAAATGCTTATGTCAGAGGTACCCAAATTTGAGCTCCTTTAGCTCCGCCCCTGAGGGGTCTGATCGGTCCCCCTTAAAAACTTAACATTGTATACTCCTCTGTTATGCCTATAACAAATTTCATCAATCAGCCGATCAGAATTTACAGATTTATTTCCAAAAAAATCGATTCTGCCCCACTTTGGAATATTAGAATAAAATATAAATACGTTTTTGATGAAAGAACGTGTCATCCTTCAGAGATTTTTAGATGTATTTATATTTTTTCATTATTTTATTCCGAAAAAGATAATAAGTATTAATTTTGTTTATACTTTTAGAAAAAACCGAAATTTAATTTTTTGTTTTTTTTTTCAGTATTCAGCTGATTAAAAAGACGTAACCAGTAATTAAAACCACTGATTGAAATAATGATAATACGAATTTAATAACTTATCTTAAATGTATAACTATTTCAAACCAAATTTTTAAATTTATTTGTAAATAACACAGAAAATAGTAAAAATGGACTTCAATTACGAAATTGCTCATACTAATTAATATTTGTTTGATTTTGCTCCAATCATCAAAATGATAATATTAATAAGTAGAATTATTGATTTTATTATTTAATTTTTTTTTTAAAGATATAATGATCTGAAAATTGTTGGAATATAACTTAAATTTATTCTATTTGTATATTTCTATATAACAATTTATAATTTTTCTTTATATTTTATTAAGAGCAGTCAGTTTATTTAAAAAATTATTAAACCAATTAGAAAATTATTTATATTATTAAATAATATAATTAAATTCCAATATAAAGTTAGTTAATAATTTTGGAATATTTATTTATGCTCATGTTCATTATTGTAATAATTTTTGTAGAATACAGAAAATGATTTATTCAACACTAGCAAGATGGAATGCATTTTCTGATCCGCTACGATCGTCATCCAAAAAATACAGATTTGGAAACATTTTATACCCCATATACAATTAAGCATAATGGTGTTTGTAATATATCGAAGGAGTTACTACCATTTCAAATCGTCAGGTCGATACCTCAGTATCAGGGAACTCTAGAATGGTCTTCCAAAGAAATAATGTTTTTTCTAATTGTTTTCTTATGATCTCGGAACAAATTTATGTTCCAAGTAGATTTTGAACCGAATTAATAGAATTAAAACTTTCATACTTGGAAAATTTTTTGGATGATTTTACGTTTCCGAAGAACTTTTTTTGCACTTAATCTTTTTTAATTGAACTGAAGTTCTGTCATTTAATTGAAAATAAAATTATTTAACTATAATGATCGATTTCGGTACTTATCTTTTCTTGGAACATTCGATTTTACTCATATTTTTAAAGTGCCAAATCTTCCTTCTTATATAAATTTAATGTAAACCTATGTGATTCATTTTGCAACAACGGTAATACCAACAGAGAGTGAGAGCTTTTGAGAATCCATTGTAAAAATAAAATTGATTTTAGAGCCCAAACACAACCAAACGGATTTCAGCGTTGTTTTTCGAAATGCAAATCCAATGAAGACGGAAACCAGCAGCGGATTTCATATATATTTTGTTTTTGTTTCTTTATATTTTTTGTGTTTGGCAACAACAAAACTACATAAATAAAAAATATTTATCTTTCTCTCTTAAATTCCATACATAAAAAATAAAAGGCAAATCTATCTATCTCTTTCTTTCTTATATAAATTTAATGTAAACTTATGTGATTCATTTTGCAACAACGGAAACACTGACAGGGAGGGAGAGTGAGAAAATTAATGCTTTTGAGAATCCGTTGTAAAATTAAAATAGATTTTAATTTCCAGCGGATTCCGCTGTGTTGTTTTAGTTGTCAAATCTTCATATAAAAAAAATTATCCGCTAGGTTGTGTTTGGGCTCTTAATTTTTAGCGAATTCCGCTGTGTTTATTTCTTAGATTTCACAGAGCCTGTTACTATAACTTTCAATGCCTGTATCGTATTTTCTTTTAGGTCAAATTTACAATTGTAAGATAATTCCGGAAAATTAAGGGACATCTTATTAGAATTAATGGAAAACTTGTTCAACAAAATTTCCGTATGCTGCAAAGAAAAGGTTTTCGATAATTAAATATTTACACGAGTATTTACAAACTAATTTTAAAATATCAGTTAAAATAATATCAATAATATCACCTTTTCGAGGGGACACTTTTTGGGAAAATTCGGTGTTGAAGCACGCATTCCATCTAGCAAAAAGTAGGGAAAACTCAATTGCTTGCGATGAGAGTTTTCTATAAAATCGCAACCATTTAAGGTAACATTAAGTAAAGTCCATGGTTTACCATTTCTTTTTGGAGATGTTACGAAAAATGAAATATCAAATTTATTGATGATTTTATTAAATATGATAGAACCATTGATGACACTACGATTTGTATTGTTAGTTAAGTGTAAATCTGCATATTTAATAATATCGGGATTATACTCTTGATGAAATGATTCAAAGTCGATATACTGTAAAACAAATAAATACTTTAAATTGTAATAAAATTAAATAAATTATTGAAAATAAAATTTACCCATCCTTGGATAATATGAGAAAATTTTAATAAAATTAGAATAAATAAACATGTTCCGTGACCTAACATTGTTTATTAATGTTTGAGCAAATAAAATAATTTGTTTCAAATATTTTATTTAATGAAAAAAAAAAACTTTATAATTTTAATAATAATTAACCAAATTTGTCATTAATATACTGATATATAATTTCACATAGTTAAGTTTAAATTTAATCAATTTGTGTCTAATATAATTTATTTAAATAACTAGGTATCGCTACAATATAACATTAGGAAATTCTGTCAATACTTGCTAGCTACTGATTACTTTAATTTTTTGGAATTATAAAACATTTAACGGTAATAATAATTATATGTAAATAAAAGAAAAGTTTTATTAAAAAAAAAAAAAAAAACATAAATTTTATTTCTTACCACCCAGAATATTTTGAAGAATTTAAAATGTCATGGATATCAGTAAATTTATTAAACAATCATTAGGAAAAAAAATGTAAAATTTCGGATCCATTGGGTGTCAATCAATAACATATTTTTTTATTATTTTGTTTACTCCGCAAAAATACAAAGTGTATAATGGAATACATATATAAGAGAATATTTGTGTGTATAAGTATTATCAGTACTTGCAATTTAAAAGTATGTTTAGTTCTTAATATTATAAGCAACTTATATTTATAATGAAGATAATTATCTTATTAAAGCGATAACACTAGTAAATAGCTTAAAATTGGAGGCTGTCGAAAATTGGCCCAATTTGCGCAATTTTTGCATTAAAGAAAATATTATTTCACCCATTGTAAAGTATTTTTGTTTAATAAAGCTAAAGCAATGTTTTTATAAAAGACATAAAATATAAACAAAGTTGTAGAGAAGAGCTTCAAAAGCAATGAATAAGAATCATAAAAACATCGTACCAATGTATAGTGGGTCAAAATCAAAATTGTTTGTTAATAAATCAGTTACTAAAAGTCTTGGTTTTACATAAAATTTCTTATATGAGTTGTTTCTTAAGGCTCCGTTCCTCTACCGTAAATGTAAATTTATCGAATAAGCTGACACGTTTTGCTTATGAGAGTTATGTGTGTATGTGTACTCAAAAACGTAAATGTAACGTAGTAACCTAATCAAATTAGTTCGCACTACGTTTTTACATGACACCTGCACAGTGTGCGATTTTAAAAATGAAATGGATATAATTATGGAACTTTGGAACGGCTACACCGATTTCCATGAAATTTCACATGCTGATAGTAGAGGTGTAGGCAAATTTATCCTTATATATCAAAGATTTTTATATATGAGGATTCTGCTAGTCGATATCTACAAAAAACTTCGTCGCATGCCTATATTATCTCTTTTTGTTTAAGAGATATTAAGCTTCAAAAATTAAAATTTTTACTTTTTAGCCTGTCTTGGTAAAGTTTTTTCGCTACGGTGGGTCCAATTTTAGCTCCATTGTTCTAAAATTTTTCTTATTTCATTAAAAACAAATAGAAAAGTTGTACAAAGAAAGAATTTTGAAAACATATTTACGGAGTCAAAAGTTACAAGCATTTAAATTTAAACTTTCAAAAAAAGTTGATTATTTCCCTTTTTTTTTGCCAAAAAAGTGGTAACATTCTTTTTCTGTTATATACAAATTTTCTTTAGTAACATATATAGTATTTATATTTTTCTGAAAGATAACTAAACACAAAATACTTTAAAGGAAAAAAGTTCTTAAAAACCATTTTTTGCGAGAACCAGGGTTTCCCAAATTTGACCTATTTTTCCAACTAATTTCGATTTTTCGGCTTAATTTCTCAAATCGCAAAGCTGGAATCAAAAAAAAGTTATGTTTTTTACTTAGTCTAAAGTGTTTTAATTTTTTTTTGCAATAGAATAGTTGAAAAGATATAGCAAAAAAAAGTAAAAAATGCCATTTTTGTAAATTTTTAAAGTTTTTTGGGAATTACGGGATTTTTGTAGTCAAGTCTAAAAAAGTGAATAGCGCTTTGAATTAAGCATCAAAAAATCTACTTATGTGTGAAATTGAATTCAAAAATATTCACTAACAAGAATTTTATTGCATTATTAAAAATAAAAATATCCAAAAAATCCCAAATCCATCCTTTCTCATTGTTTTTTGCAAAAAGTATTTAATAAATTTTTATATCGTTAAATTTTTTAAACATATTTGAAAAGAAGACAAAATTTCCAATGGAAAATTTAGGCAACTAAATAATAACGTAAACACGTTAAATAACTTACGGTGTAAGACTAAATAATTTCATATAATGTATAAAATAGATTATATATTAAATAAAATATGTTACACGTTAAAGCATTTGGAATGTAATGTACATTGCATTCGATTTTAGGATTAGAATTTCAATACGGTGATCAGGAAAGCATTGTGCTTCAAACACAAATGTTACGTAAATTGATTCTGTTATTCTTGCAGAATATTCCCGAGTTTGTAAAATCATAAATCCTGGTAATGTACCAAATGCAGTAGCTCATAATAAAATTGGGGTAATGTACCCCAAAAAAAAAAAGTTAGTTTGCATTTATCCGTGCACATATATTCACAGATTTTTTCTTTATTATACCTTGAATATCCTTGTAGATTTTATTTTGTTTATATTTTGATATCCTCTTAATCTCATTTAATTGGAAACCCAAAATAAAGTATCAATTTGAGTAGAAAGCATAACCTTTTATGGAAAAAAGGCTGTTTTGAAAACTATAAAATTTTACCTATTCACATTTGTTTTTAAAATTTTTTATGACCTTTGAAGAAAATTTAATATCCCTTTTTTAAAACAATTGAAAAACTATTAGCAACAAATTACATCACTTTATTGGTTTCATTCATCAGTTTTCGACATTTTCCAGGTAACTCCTTGAACTTTTGTGATCATATTCAATATATAGCATCCTACACTTCATATTCAGGTAGCGTCGATCATTTGGAAATTCTTTTTCTTACAATTGTTCTAAATGATTGTAAAAAATATAACCACTTGTAATTTGCTGACAATTGCTTATTTTTTATTACATAAGTCATAGAAATTGTAGAATACAACTTTTACAAGGCTAGAGTAAAAAATTCTATTGCACATGAAGTCTTAATTCAAAAAATTCTATATTCGTTCATCTATAAAGGTTTTCTTAATTATTTTGCATAATTTTAACATACTATATTACCTTACAAATTTCTATATTTTCAGTGCGCCACCTTGCGTAATGTAGCTAAATCACACTACCCCTAATTGACCATTCATGCGTTTTCGCAACATCAATTTTTGGGAACTTGGTGTTTCTATCTCCCTAAATTAATTGTCAACAAGTGAATAGTTTCATATCTTGGCTATCGTTTGAAAGGTTATTTAAGATATTTTGTAAAATTTTTCGAATGAATTTTTAAATTTTAAAAAAGGGTCTATTTTATAGACCTTTTTTTGATCTGCTCTTCCTGGGGTAAAAATTCGTAGGAATTAATTTTTTTCGCTTAATTTATTTAGCTAACATTCCAAGCTAAATGTACATATACAAAACATTATCATTAATTTTAAACTAAATTAGTTACGGTATAGGTAAAGTTACTGATGCGAAAACGCAACAGTGGTTGGAAATGGGTTAATGCATTTATGATCCTATTCCGGTAGGTCATTTGTATGGGCGCTAGGTGAAATAATAAACCTATCGCATAGTACTTTTGTCTTTGTTCACTATGTTTATATGGACAACCAGCCGATCAGACGGACGGACATCGTTAAATCGACTCAAAAAGTGATTCTGAACTGTATACTTAAGGTGGAAGTCATCATCAGTACAAACGCATAATAGCATAGGGTATAAATACAGTAGGATGTGTAATTTAATATGTATTGATAAAGCTAGTTAAACTAATTGGCTTAAAATAATTGATTATAAACTATAAACAATTAAAATAAATGAATATTATCTTGAATATTAAATACAAAATAGTTAATAGAGATATTGTTTCTTTATTTTTAAAGATTTTAATAAAGTAATTTTACTACATCATCATTTATCTTGACGCCTTCCTACTGTTTGTTAAAAGTATCTTTTAGATATCAATTAACAATATAGCTAACTTTTTCGGTCGCTCCAAACCATTAATAATACTCACTTACACGTATATTATCTCGGTCGGTAAATGTTTGCGTTTAAAACTTTGCATTTATTTTTTGGTATTTAATATTTTGATTTTTGATAACCTGTCAATTTGTTCGTTGCTATTGTCTGCAGTTTTATGTTTGGTATGTGTAATGACATTGGTGACGATGACACTGTTGTTGTTCCAGCTACTGCTGTTATTGTTGTTGATGATGATGTGGCTGATGATTTTGTTGTTGATATTATTTACTGATAATAATGACACCAAAATTTTGATGAGACGAACGTGTGCAAAAACACATTTTTGCAATATTCATTTCACTAACATACCGACTGCTGTGTCAATAAAATATATGTTTTTAAAATGGTTCAAAACTATAGGATTCAAAAATATTTATTGACACTTTGATTAATGATGATTGCGGTTTGTGATTTTCGTTTATTTTTTTCTTTAAATTCAAAAAATTAAAGCAGTTAAAAATGTATTAAGCATGAAATACGTTAGCGAGAGAGGTCAATATTTTATGGAAATTATTATTTAAATACTTTACTGGTGGTATATGTTTAATGGGAATTTATTTTCAATTAAAAAAATTAATATGTAATAAAAATAATTAATTTTATTATATTTATAATTATTTTTATTAATGTTATGGTTATAAAAGAAAATATGTTGGTTATTGTATTTAAATAAAAATTTTAATTTCATTGATTTTTTAGTTATTTTTAAATTTTTACTTCTTTAAAATTTAATTATTATTAAATTTATTCTATAAATTGTAATTAATATTACTCATACACCCACATTTAAGAATATTAAAAATAATTTTTAATTGCTTAAAGCAAATATGCTATTTATTCCCACAAACATTTATTAAAGAAACCAAATTTGAATTAAATTTACCTAATTCATCTTTGCTTCTTAAATATTCAAAATTTTAATTATCACCCACAAAATTTCATTAGGTTTTCATATGATAAACACTAATTTTTCTTTTGGTCATAAACGAGAGAGAAAAATAAATTAATTTAGTTTACCCAGAAACTGTTTATGGGTTTTGTAACATTAGGATTTTGTATTCACAACATCATATTTTCTACACAAAACTAAAAGTACAAACATATTCTCTTTGCACATTACAGATTATTGATTACAGAAATGTAAACTAGAATACTCCAATAAATTCATAAGAGTATTTTGTTCTTATATAAGAGCATAATTTAAAAAGTCTTTCTTTGAATTATTACCATAATGAATATTGTAGCATTAGTTACATACTAAAGTTGCAACAAATACTTGAATTATATATGAATTGTAATTATACCAAGAGTAAAAGTATCCATATGATTTAAGACCAGAATGGAAACTTTAGAGTAGAAGGAGTGATATCTGGTTAAAGAAATAAGTACTTAAGAGTACACTGGGGAGCAAAAGTGTAAAGAAAAAAAAAAAAAAATGAATCATTACTTACATATATAGGTATACAAATTATGCAATGATTTATGAAAGATTCAAGTACAATTGTTTTTTTCTGAAGAAGTGTACTGTTTTTCACGAAAGTGTTATAAAAAGAAAATTTTTACATTTAACTATTGTTTAAGAAAAAAAAAAATAAATAACTTCATTACACTGAGACTTAAAATTACAAATTATAGATTATACATGAAACTAATTATACATGGACTAAACATGTAAATAAAAATTACACACTATATGTGTAATTACACATGAAGTGGCAACACTGCTTAAAAGTAACTTTAGGATTTGAAGGAGAACTAGTTTCAGAAGTAAGCTTTTTTGAAATTTCTAGGTTATTTTGTAACGAGTTAAAAACTTTTCGCATTATCACTGTTTTGAGCCAGTCATTTTTTTTTTTTTTTTTTTTTTTTGAATATCATGTAATAACGTCCACAACTTCTACTCCAAAATATAGTGCAAGCGCTCAAGATATTGATAGGACACTATGCCAACACTGACAGCATTCCAAAGTGTTGTAAAAAATGTTATTCTCGGACATGATCTATTTTTGGCGAGAATATTGTGGATCTTGTGCTTTTTTGTAGATGAATTCTGTGCTAACATTCCTTAGGACTTTAAGAACGTTATAGTCTGTCTTGACCGATTTTCTCAGAGAGTTTATATGAAACTTATGTTTTATTGTAGATAAAGTCTTGCTGTAAAGTTTTAAATTACAATTTACATTTTAGAATCGTTTGTTTACAAAAAACGTAATGTCTACCAATACTAATTTACGAACTTTATGATGATTTTTGGAAATGGGTCTTATATGGGAGCTGTGGATTTTTTAGATGCGAACCTAATAAAAATTAAATAGGGTTCTTAACTTCCACAAAAACTTTTATATGTACTAAATTATGCAATACTAAAAAATTTATGAGCGTCTAAACCCTATTCTAGGAGAAAAATTTTATGGGGACTTGGTTATAGTAGGTAACTATTATCAATTCATTTTAACATAAATAAAGCCAATCATCCAATTATTTTAAAAATTGCGTTTTTTTAACTTCATTAAAAGTTTAATTTGGACGGTCAGACAGACAGATGGACGGACATTTCTAAAATACTAAAATATGTTTTTCTACGTATATTTACCGATTTTCTTTTAGTTTAGTGATTAATTAAATGGTCGCAATCTGGCTCAAGTATAGATAGAGTTAAATTATCAATGTATAATTTTTAAAAAAAAAATTTAAATTTTTACGGTCTTTGGGGATATTCATCTTTGATTTTTATATTACAGATTTAGACTTTTGAACATTCGAAATAAATAAATTTAATATACATCATTCACCTCAGAAATTGCAACGTTGCTAAAATTTAGTTGTATAAAATTTCAACCTGACATTAAAATTATTATGTGGTTTATGTACTTTAAATGAATTTCGTACTTTAGTACTTTATATGGACACTGTGGGTAGTATGGACCAATTCCTTTCAAATTTGGTAGAGTAATTTATGTCTACAAACATGTAGAATTGCAAAATTTAATCAAAATCTGACTATAAATACGTCTTATATAACCATTTAAATTCTATTCCTTGAATATCTTTGTATGGGAGCTAGGTGAAAATATGGACCGATCATAACAAATTTTAGTAATAACTTTTTTTTGTGTAAAAAAAACCAATCATACTAAATTTTATTCAACTAATTCCAAAATTGCGAGCTGCTGGTCTAAAAAATGCAATGATCTATCAAACATTTTAAAACGGAAATTTGCAAAATGTTTAAACAGAATATACAAATGGTATTTAAGGTGTATGTAAACACTATGGATAATTCTGGATATTTATGTTACTTTTTCGCTTTCAAAAATTTTAATACTTAAAACAAAAATAATAGTAAATATATTATTTTGATAAATTGCCAATTTGACAACTTGACGTCTGCATTTTTATTCAAAATTTTGTATACCAATTCTTAACCAAATTTGCCGTCATATATAGGAAAAATTCTTTATTTCTATTATAATGTCTGACCATATTTTCTGACTCAAATGTATGTATTAAATTTTTCTTTCAATTTGGACTTCAGTCACGACCACACACTAGCGTTGACGAAAAATGTTGTGAACAAACATTGTGTTAGAAAAATGTCCTCTTATCAAAAATTGCATTTTTGAATTTTGATTTATTGCCGAAGGTCTCCTTATGTTTGCCCTTATGTGCAATCTAAAGTTTAGAAGTTATGAGCAATAAAGTATGTACACTTTTGGATAAAAATCGATAGTTTTTAATGTTTAAAGACATATTTTTGGAAAGGGTTTTTAGTCTGAAAGCTGTAATTTAGCAACACTTGCAATTGTTAACAACTGTAGCGAAATTCATTTAAATCAGAGATATCAAATCCGAAACTGCCTGTTTTTTGTCCGTTTTGAAATGGAATTACTCAATAGTAAAAATGAATAAAACGATAAGACAGGGATTTTTTACAAGCTAAATGAATTCTTAAACTCTGTAGTGCTTTTTTGGTTTGAAAATATGGTTCTAATGAGTGACGCAATATAAAAGCCATACACATACTTTGAAAAAAATCAATCACTTAAGCCAAATTACCAAATAAGTTGAGTAGCATATCCAAACGATAAAACTTTATCATCAAAATGAGTGTTGATTAATGCAAAGGTTACGCCCATTTTAAGATAGATGTCGTGGCCTTTGGGAGCCTACTCTCGAATGTTTATTTATATTCGAAAGGTCCAGATCGAAAAGCAATAAAATATCTATAAAATAACCGAGTAAGTCAATTCCTTGCCATGAAAAAAATCCAGTATTTCGCAGATGGTCATAATAACGACATTTATAAGCTAACTAGAGTTCAGATATTATGAAAGTAATTCAAACTAATAAGCTTTTTCTTTCTATAAATTTACCTTTAAAATGGTAATTGGTAGCAATGTGTCAAATTAAATAATTTATTTGAAATATTATTTATGTTCAAATATTTGTAAAAGTAACATGAATTAGCTAACTTCAGTTAATGAATAATTTTATTTAGTGTTTTATTTTATTTTAATACTTAAAACCCCAGCAAAAACTTGGTAATGATATGTACTTACGGATGTAGTTACTTCGTAATGACAACATACTGTCTGCATTACATAGAAATTTTTTAGTAACTAATTATTTATAACCCTAATGAAAATAATTATTTATGATCAGATTTAAAAAGAAAAAAAAATGAATTTTTATTGATTTTTATTATGCAGTTACCAATTCATATATTTGAAGAAGGGATACATGAAGGACAAAATTTGCGTATGAATTAATTTGTAATCTAACTGTTTATTTTTATTATATTTATATTAATTAAATTTTTGGTTGTTGTTAAGTTTTTTAAATTAAAATTTAAAAAATCTTTTTACAACAACTAAAAATATTTTATATCCTGACATTTCATTACTTATTTATAACCTATAATATAACTAGTTCCTATTGTTATTACTAATCATGACTTCAGTAATGTTTTAAAATCAATGCGCTGTTTACAGCTTAGAAGTAATTAGTTATTGTAATGACATCTAAGTAATGTATGGGGTAAGTAGTTGCCTCTAATGTCATCACCGTGTTAAAATAATGAGTTATTCAGCTAATGTGTAAGTAGTGGAGAGCCATTATATTAGCTTCTTAACTCATTACATGGCAACCAAAGTTTTTGCTGGGACGGTCTTTAACAAAACAAAATTTCAAAAATATTAACTTATTAGTTTCACTTTTATAAATAGATGTATGCATTAATTTTTTCCTACGCAATCCTTATTTCAAAAGATTATAATATTTATATCAAAAATGTCACACAATTCATCTTAGAAAGGACAGATTTAAATAATTTAAATGTTTATTCTCATATCCCTTTTGCCTATCCTTCGCATAAGAGGAATATTTAAATATTTTGTTACTCAGTGTCCAGTTTTTGTTCATTTTATTTTCGAATGGAATATTTAACATTTGTATTGTTTGCCAAATGTTTTAATATTGTGTCATTTACCCGCTTTTGTTTCCATTTTTTGGGGTCAAACAAACATAAACACAAATATGCAAATATACGCATTTATATATACACCCAAACACATCAACACTCTTACAAATTTAAGCCGATGTACGAGGGTAATCCGTAAAGTATTTTTGTTATTTATAGACAAATTGCAAACATTTAATTTATTCACTTCGTAGAGGTAAGAGCTATTGATACGATCGTAAATTTAATAAATTTAGCACTGAAAGATCAAATATTGAAAAATGGTATTCGAACATTAAAAAGACTTTTGAGAAATTTGTTAACAAAATACAAATTTGATTTATATGTCCCGCCTTCTAAACAACTTTTTATACTTTTCTTATAATTTATCGTGTTCTTACTTAAGCGTTTGTATCCTTTGTAAGGCAAAAGGTTTCATTTGCATTTTGTTAGTTAAGAAGAAAAAAAAGACTCACAATATTAAGCCTATGTGCCAACACATGTACACACACTCTCTCATACACTTACACACATACATATTTATGTATATCTCTATGAAGTACTTGACCATTGTTTAAGTGTTGCATCTAAATGAGGTTACAGGTCTTTAAGCATGTCGGTAATGCCAACCAAGAGAAAAGTCCTACATTTGTAAGACTTGTTCTTCTTCTAAATACTTGAATATTTTAACTACATACAGAACAATAAGAAACGAAAAAAATGACTCTTTTAACTGGGTTCATTTGTAACAGTTGAAAGTTAAATAAAGATTTTAGGGAATACAACTACAATTGAGCAAAACAAATACTCTTAAATTGAGAGGGTGTGTTTGTACTTGTTCTAGTTTTAACAAAATTAAGTCATTTTAGAGGAGGTGAATTTGAAAGCATTAAGTGGGCTTTTATGCATATATTGTTTTGAAATATTGGTCAAATTTGTTTACTAAAGTGGTTTTAAAGTTGTGTTGAAATTTTAAATTTTAAAGGAGATTTAATTAAATAAATATATAATTAGAAGGAAGGTAAATTTTAAAATAGAATCCATTTCGGTCAAAAAATATGACGTTTTAAAAAATTAAAAAAAAAATACATAGATTTACATCTATAACTGGAAATGATATCTAAATTATACATCGTAGGTTTTTAGTTTTAGATTCATATTGAAAACAAAGACATTACCTTTTTAATTATGTACATATATAGAGTTAAATAGATAGAAAATTATGCATAATTCAGGGAAAGTTGATGTCAACACTTTAATGATCACGTTTAATTTCTCTTTTTATTAGTAAGAAAAAAATTGCATTTTCAGAACTATAAGATGTTTTTTAGTTGAATGAAAATGTCTGTCCGCTGTCTGTATATTTGGGTTAAAGTTTACATGCGAAGTAAAAAAAGAGCATTAAATCAAACAATTAAGAAACAAATTCAAGAAAGAGATTTATTATAATTGTATTTAAAAAATATTAAAAAACTCGTAAATACCCAGCAAAAATTGTTTGGCTTTTAGTAATGACTGCTACTTACTCGACTGGTAATGAGTTGCCATTATTTTTCTCATTTCTTCGAGTAGTGGAATAATTAGTTATAGCGTAGCACTCAGAAGGTTGACGGTTCAACCCCAAGCTAAACCCATATATTTTTTTAGAAAATTATTCGTATTTCTATTGGTATGTTAAAACTATTAATAACGCACACAAATTATAAAGTATACATGGCGGAGTGAGTGAGACAATAGTCTTTCAAACATGAACAAATGTTTTTGCCTAGGTTCAAATTTCAGCTGAGCCAACTTTTTGTTTTTAATTTTTTATCAATTTTGAAGTATTTGTAGTTTTGTAGCATTTGATTAACTACTTATTTGATTGTTTAAAATAAGTACATTAATAATGGGGACCCATGAATTCGTGGACATCGCCATATAAAGGTAATGAGTATCTCACCCGAATTATAAGTTATTACCGCCTTTTATCAATGTATTATATTGGCTTACCGGGTAAGTAAACTTTTTGCTGGGTATAGATGTGGAGTTTGAATTGAATAATAAATATCAAAACGAGATCGAGTGATATATTCGGCTGTGCCGAATCTTATATAACCTTCACCCAAGTTAGGATGTTATATAAAAAATTAATATATTTTCAACTTAATGAAACAACAACACCAAATGAAAACAATATTAATTTAAATAAAAAATAATATAAAATTAAATAAAAAATAAAATTAAATAATAGCCTGTTTCTCTATGTCCAACGAAAATTTAAGTGAATGAAAGCAAGTCGAACGAATTTGTATTAGTTTGGGTTCCTGTATATCCTAGGTTTTCGTTAACGTGAAAAGACGTAAGTGTGTAACATGTCGAAGGAATCATTTAAGACCCCATGAAGTATATATTTTCTGGGTCCTAATTCGATCCTGAGTCGATCTAGCTATGTCCGTCCGTCTGTCTGTTGAAAGCAGGATAGTGCTCGGATGGGACAATCTAGGGTTACAAAATTTAAGGTTTGTTTGGTATTGAAAATGAGCACAATCGGTTAATAAACAAAAAAGTTATGGGCAAAATACTAGAAACACAGGGTGTCCGTTGTAGCTTTATTTCATACTGTTTTTCTGCTGATATCTCTTAAAGAAAAGCATGTACGATAACGAAATTTTGTACATATAGTTCGAGGGTCATTATAAACTTGGAAACCACCCACCACCTTTACCGCCCACCTTCCATATAAGATGAAACGTCAACGAAATTTTGTACATAGTTTAAGGACCAATGTAAACTCGAAAACAAAAAATGGGCGTGGTCCGCCCACTTTACCGTCGACCCTTCATATAACGTAAAATTTGAGAAAGTTAATGGTGGGTATATAGATTTGGCCGAGCCGCATATAACATTCGCGCTTGTTTTGTTATATTTTTCTTTCAGAGAATTTTTTAATACATAGTTTTTTGAAACAAAATCCTCATTTATCGCTACGATATACTTATGTATATCTAAAAGAAGAATAAACATGAATGAGGTATATTTCCATTATCTTGGTGAGTAATTTTCTTATTTTTCATTAAAAAATCCAACCAGTCGAAAGCAAAATAGCAAGTGACTGATTTTGACATTTTTGTTCGCATCGTTCGAAATACAAAAACCAAATTTTATATGAAAACACTTACGTCTTCGTTCGACTTATTGTTTGCAAAGAAGGGATTCAGAGAAATCCAAATCAGTTTTCGTTCGCTTAGAAGGCGAAAGAAAGCATTTGTTTGACATAGAGAAACAGGCTATAAAACAAAAGGTATTTTGAAAATATATGGACCGATCAATTGACTTGAATTTGAAAAAATATTTGTGACAGCTCTGTGCAAGAAGAAACACCATAGCTTATATTGAGGGTTAAAAAAAATCTTAAAACGCGTTTCGACCGATATCTGGGTTGATACCGGCCAATAACTCGGTTCTTTATGGACCGATTTGCTTTATTAAAAAAATCGAAATTTTAGAAAATCATTTGTGATCGTTTAAAGTCTGTAGCTTACTTCAAAAAAAGTAAAAATGCGTTTTGGCTAATATCTCGAATACTAACAGGACGATTTTGTTCATTTCTTCCGTGTAGGATCAAAGTTGCTAGCTTGTATAGGAGCTTAGAAAAGCCGAAAACAGGTGGAGGTATCTCGGCTATTTATAAACCGATCTTGTTCAATTTTATTAATGTTCTTCTAAGGAATATTCCCTACAATTTCATGTATAAAATATATATATCCGATAACTGGGGCTTTCTAAAAACTGATTTCAACAGACAGACGGTCAGACGGACATCGTTATATTGACTTCCTTATCAAGGATCCAGAATATATATACTTT
Organism: Protophormia terraenovae; assembly: GCA_951394005.1. Lineage (NCBI taxonomy): Eukaryota > Metazoa > Arthropoda > Insecta > Diptera > Calliphoridae > Protophormia > Protophormia terraenovae. The sequence continues at coordinate 28,754,596 of OX596075.1, forward strand.
TTGGGGTCTTAGGTGAATATTGTAGAAACTACAAACTTATATACATCCTTTACCCATGTGGGATGGGTAAAGGATTCTAATGGAAATGTATTCTTCAGTTATGAGGTGCCTGAACAAATGGATGTCGATTATGATTCTCCATTTAAATACCAAAACAATGATACACCTTTTCCTATGGATGTTGACGATATTTTTTTAATTGTAACTAAAAGCAATGACATACCAGAACTTATAGAATTATATAACGATTCCCAATCGAAAGCTTTTAAGTCCAGGTTTTATTCCTTAAGTCATTTTGGTTGTTCTTTGCCTTCTCATATTGAATTGAAGGGAAGGCAGCAACAACAAATTTCTAACTAAGCGTCAACAATTTTTTCAGGAATTTTCAAATAAAATTTCATGTCTTGCTGTTCTAACTTTGAGTTTTATACAAATAGATTGAAGTCAATATCGATTACAGAATCAAACAATTTATTTTATTTTTTGATCAGCTCTACTTTGCATTATATCAAAGTCTTTATATTTTATAATCCAACATTTCACATAGCCAACCCACTGTAACTTATAATTCTACTTCCTTGTTGTTTCTAAACAAATTATATTTTGATAAATACCACGAAAATAGTCTTTCAAAAGAAGCTTAATTTTGCTTTTGATATGCATGAAATTATAAAAGTTGATTGCCAGGGCAGATACATGTAGTGAATGAAACTTGTTTAAGAATCCTTTAAAAAATGACAACAAATTTAATCTTCCTTTATGTAATTTTTGTTCATACACACTCATCTTTCATAATGCTGCCTGTCATAAAGTATTAAAATGAAATAACAAGAAAAAACTAAAGAACCTTCAACGTTCACAAAAAAAGTATGTCCAAACTTGTCAATTTTAATTAAAAAAAATCCTGGTTTTATTACAAAGATCTGATTTTTTCATACACAGTTTGGTGCTTGCATTTAATTCCTGTAAAAAAAAGTTATATACGTTTTATCAGAGATATCAACAATTGCTACAAGGAAATTATATGTTAGTAAAGGGTAATATCAAATAGGGTAATAATATTAATATAAGTTCGTTTCATTTCACATTATGAACTGAAATAACACTTTTTTATGAAACACTCTGTTTAAACACTTGACACTTTGGGCTGTATTGACAAAGCAACGAATTGACAAACGCATGAATAAATACTTACACAAATAAATGTTACAAAATATAAAAATAAAATTACCTTTCCCGCTAAAGTGGATGTTTTTTTTTTATATTATTTTCAGACCACATGAGTTACAATAATTTATTGCCAAAGAGTTTAAGTACTTGACAGTTATGGATCAGTGCACTTTGACTTTGACAAAATCATTGTTGCAGTCATCAGACTGTCTGGAGGGCAGCTCTTAGCAGTCTTTTGTAAAAGATATGAAATTTTTATTTATTACTTAAATTCGATATTGGCTAAACAAAAAAACTCATATGTACAGCTCAATGACATTCAAGATTTTTATTTTATTTTTTTTTTCTCTCATTATTACAAAACAATCTTGTTTATTCAGTATAATTAATTTCATGATTAAATTGTGATGATAATATTTAATTAATTCATGTTCATTGGTTGTGAAATTGTGATTTTGTTTTTTGGAATATTGTTATGTTTTAATATAAAAAAACCAGAACATTTGAATTTAAAGTGTTTAAGAAGGAGGGAAAATATGAAAACGTATTAAAAGAAGCAGACGACAAACGATTGTTAATACATCGTACCAGTTCAATAGTACCTACTTTACGGTGGACACTAAATGTACATTCTACAGATTTATCCTAAATCTATGCCATGAAAGTTAATCAGTATCTTAATGCGCAAAAGATTTGAACTCAAAATGATAAATGATAAAATTCCATTAGGATCAAAGATTCTAACACTCACATCTAACTTAAAGATAATACCAATTATCCATTAGGTAATCTAAAAAGGTAAATTAGAAAAAAATAATCTTTCAAGTCCGACCACATGATAACCTACACCATTGTGAATGTACTTGAAAATTTGGGTAGGTGTCCATTATGGGACCTGTATTCAAGTATGAATTGAACTTGTGTTAAGTATATTATAATTTCCATATAATACTTATTATATTATGACGCTAATAACATTTATACCGAATTTATGCACTTTACGATAATTCCCGGCAACGGACCATATATGGGAGCTACAGTTTAATAGTATCAGATTCCCATAAAATTTGGTGGCTTAGTTTCTTCTTATATATATAACTTTATACTAACATTTTTACGGGATTTATACACAATGCATGAAATTTAGTGCGAAAATATATGGGCCATTATCAAAAATTTTTGATTTTAGCCCTTCAAAAAAATATTAATTTTTTTTTTTTTTTTTTTTTTTTGATGGCACATTAAAATCCTTTTGTATACATATAAAGTGACTCGAATGCATGTAGAATCAGTTAGCGCTAATCATTTCATGTGAGAGGCGCGAAAGTTATGGCGGTCTAAAGTTGAACATATAAAAATTTTTACAAACTAGAAGTTTATATATAATTCTGGTCAAAATTACACTTAATATCAAAACCTACTGAGTTATTCAAATAAAATCTCTGATATTTTCAATGTTTGGTGGTATTAGTGCAGCATATTTTACGGTTTCCTAGTAAATTTTTAAAAATTTTCTTTATAACAAAAATCGCGATTTTTAAAAATTTTGCGAAATAATTTGAATGAAAATATATTCTGTTAGAGTTTATTACAAAGAAATGCTATTTCATATTGTGATCCTTTTTTAACACAAGTTTTAAGTCCATAAATAACGTGACCAGACATCCCGCTTTTGGCGGGATTATCCCGCTTTTTAAACTTCGATCCCGCCAAAAATATTTTTCCCGCTTTTTATTAAGAAATCCCGCTTTTCTATCTCTAACAATTACTTATTCGATTTTCTTATTTACATTTTCTATAGCATTCATTTAATATTAATAGAAGTCGTTTTTGATAATTAAGCTATAAATATTTTATTACGCTGATCATCTTCTCTACTGACTAATTTTAAATGTACTTTGTGTGTATTTTTTTGATGACTTCGTTTTAGGAAAACCTCCCAAAATTTAACATTTTTTAACATTTCTTTTGTTCTCTACCAGTGAATGAAAAATCACAAGTCTGATATACATATTTTGACCAAAAAAGTTTAGAATTTTTTTTCCAGAAATGGGTTTAAAACTTTATTTTAAGAATGTTAGAATAAAATATAAATACATTTTTGGAGGAATAAATTTTGTTCTTTCAAAGGGATTTGTAGATTTTAAAAACTCATTTCGTGAGAACATTTGTGTAAGGGCAATTTAAATAATTTTTTAAACCAATTTTATTTACCAAAATGTCCCATTTCAAAAAGATGGTTTGACATGAACTTTGATCTCAAGGCTAACATAGATATTTTCATATTGTACCTTTAATAACTATCTGGAACTATATAAACGATGTGCCTTTGTTTCGTATTGGATACATTTTTATTTTTGTATAAAACAAAAGTTGTAAAAATATAATATTGGCAGCCGATAAAAAAAGGTGAAAAGGTAACAGTATATCGGATTATTTTAATAACGATTTTTTAGAGGTAACGGTATTTTTAGTTATTTCGGTATCGGTATTTAGCATTATCGATATTTTGAGTTATTTTGGTAATGGTATTCATAAATTGTTTCATAAATTTCGAAATATCGGTTCAGAACCATAAAATATAATTTGGAGAAAAATATTATAATGACGAGCTGGGGTAGCCATAACTTTATTACCAGTTTTATTTCAACTTTATTAAAAATAATAATATTTCTTAAACCCAAAAATAAGGCTAACGGTATTTTAGCGTTATTGGTTATAAATTTTAGCAGTAACTATATTTCCAATTACACTTCGGTTTTATTGTTAGCGAGTCTAAGAATTATTTAACAAAATGTTTTTTTTTTATCAATCTGTATTTAAATTCAATCTTGAAATTTAACTAGGAATATTTTGAAAACATTTAGAGAAACACGTTAAAATTATAATTTTTAATGTTTCAGTTTGTATTTCGATATTCCCAATTTTTAATGCCCCAATTGGGTCGTGGACAAAGTGCTTGCGAGAGAACAGCTGATCTAGATTTTTAATTGAGACATAAAAATAAAATCCCTCTTTTCTTTACAAAACTGTTCAAAATCCCGCTTTTTTCATAAAATTTTGTTAAGAATCCCGCCTTTTAGTCGTTTGGGTCCCGCTTTTTAACAAAAACCCTCTGGTCACGTTATCCATAAAATCTTTATCTTTCAAACATTTTTTGATGAGTTTCCGAATATTTATTAAGTATAACAAACACCTACTAATTATGCCAATTATAGTTAATTTCATACTGTCCACACGATGTTTTGACAAAAGTGTCCCGTTTTTAATTATCAACGACATTAGGCTTAAATTTATGATCCCGACCAATTATATTTATTGCCACTCTTGTATCTATATATCCAATAATTATTTAAATTGCAATTTTCTATATAAAAATACAAAAACAAAATGTGCAATTTTTGTATAATTTTCAAAAAGTTTAAAAAATTTTACTAAATGTATTTTTAATTCTTCTCCGATTTTGACTTTTTGAAAAATTTTACAAAGTTTAAGACTATCTACTACGTTGACAATTTCAGGAACCTCAACGGGATATAGTGCAAAATACGCACAATTACAACAAAAATCAATCCTTATCCCAAATTTTATATTCGGCTGAGGGGCGCACAAACCACGCCCAAAAAACTTAAAAATTTAAAAGACTAAAAAATTTTGTCATCAAAGCTTGACTACCCTGTATTTAACTTTTGAAAGTCTGCACAACAACAAAGATGATGCAGAATTTATCTGCAAAGTCTAATAGTTTACTTATAATAGAATGAGATCAAAAAGTATAAACGCGAGAACAAAATTTGTAGAAGAATGGAAAAACTTAAGTTATTTTTTGCCGTTTTTCTATGAACAGCAATCATGAATTTAAAAAGAAACCTATTGTATTAAAATTTTGCACTCTATTAGTTCCAAGTCTTGTGAGTTCAGATCTGTAACCGATTTGTTTAAATTATCATTCCGATAAAACTTGTTAAGGATTTAAGTCAGTTTCAGCCAGGTTAAACATTTTTGATAATGGCCCATATACTCATTTAAAACTTATATGTTCCGAATTTTATTGAAATTTTAAGATATTTAAGGTATATAAAATCGTTAAATCCTTATTCCGAGAGGACATTTATATGGTTTCGGAGAAATAATAAACCGACCAACCAATTTCAATAGGGTTTGTCTTCAGAAAACGATTCTAAGCCGTTTGGTATAATCAATCAGTTTTTTCGTCTGCTTCAATCTTAACGATATTTTAAAGAAACTGAAATATAATGTTCAGAGATTGTTACTTATATCACGATAAGTATATAAATAGTTACTGCACGCAGATAAAAAATATGGTTGTGATAAACATAACCGAAGAGCACCATATTAGAATTATATTATATGGTTGCTATTAAAGTTTGTATGGTCATAAATAATGATAATAATAATAATAATAATAATAATAATAATAATAATAATAATAATAATAATAATAATAATAATAATAATTATAAATATAAATATAAATATTATAATCATAAAATTATCTAACTTTTCATTATATGATCCGAGTTTTTGTATTTTGCATTAAAAATTTTGATCACGTTATGATCCGATTTTATGACATTATGATTAAATTTTCTTATAATAATAAATTATTAATTTGTATCGTATAAGTTATTTTTATTAATGTTTTAATAATTGTGAATAGAGATGTCCCCAAAACTTTCAATTTGCCTCACTGTGGAAAAGTTAATAAGAATTTTAATCATTACATTGATTTAAATCTTTAATCAGAAAAGTCAAAAAAGGTGAATTGTAGTGCAATTCAGTAACTTTTAACGATTTGACAAATATGTCGATGGCTTTTGTTGTTTGAAATAACGATTATATGATTCACTATGTACATCTAAACAGCAGTAGATAATTTTTATTTTCGTATAGCAACTCTGTCAAAATAAACAGAAGAGTTAAATAGGAGTAGAAATAAAAAAGAATTTGGGAATTATTTGTAAACTGTGCACATGTATACTTACTGCTTTTGTATGTTGATCTTATGTTTTTGTTGATAAAATAAACATCACAAAAAATATTGTGGCTAGTTAACGACCGAAGTAGACAACGAATATTGTTAAAAAGTGTTATAGAATAGAAGGGTTTATACTCAAAACGAGTCTCATGCAGATTTTCAAAAACAAATTTTTTTTGCGTCAGACTCCTTAATAAACAAAAAAGTTATGGGCTAATAACTAGAAACACAGAGTGTCCATTTCATACTTTTCTGCTGATATCTCTTAAACAAAAGCATATGGGAAATTCTTCAAACTCGTTTACTTTTGATGTTCAAAAAAATTTCGAAAATTTTTAAATGGCACATCAACGATATTTAGTACCAATATTCCTTGGCTCTAGTGAAACACAGATCTGTTTGCGTGAATGACTTTTACTGAACGGCATCAATGTTATGGCGGTTTAAGATAAAAATTTATAAAAAATATTGACAAAATTCTATTTGTAGTCCTAAATCAAAAATTATTGCATTTGTGTACTCTACAATGCTGTATCTAAAATATAAATTGAATAAAATTTGCAAAATTCAGTTTTTAGTGATGTAAGTTCATATTCATCCATTTATTGCAAAATTCATAATTTTTTTTTAATAAGTCATAAAACAATGTCATTTATTTATATTTTTTAATTGCACTTAGTCAAATCACTAAAGTTGCATTAAATGAAAAATCGTACTTTTTTTTGAAAGCCATACTGATTTTGATATAGAGTATTAAAGCAGCTACAGATTGACATATATCATCGCCATTTTGATTAGCGCCTTGGATGTACCTCGACGATTAATATTAAACTAAAAACATCGCGTTCTTAGCCCATGAAAACCGTTGATGAATATTTTCTGCATAAGTAAAACTTTACACAGGAACTTATTTCAGTTTAAAAATGATTTATAACGTCAACATCCGCTATTACAAAATATGCAAAATTGCTGAATTCTTTAAAATAGCTATACACGTTTAGCAAATTAATATTTTAAAACGCCACAATGATTTTTAAATGTCATTTGGAAACCTTCTTTGATAACGCGATACTCTAGCTTCACTGAAATAACGTTGCGATTGTCCCTCGCGAAAAAGGTACCTCTTGGAGCCATTCACGTTTTTTCTCTCCAAGTTTAGATACCTCCTATATTATTTCTGTTTAGGGCACATTAACGAGATATATGTATGTCAAATAATGCATAGTTTCAATTTCAAGTAGGCTTTGTTTTGAATTTTGAAATATCCGAAACGGCGTAAAATCCCCAGTGAAAAAACTACAAAATTTTAAAATTTTTTAAAATTTGGTTTCACGACTTTTGCACAACACAATTTGACACTGGTTAATTGCACGCTAATTAAATCCATGCTGGTCCTTTCTACAAGTGTTTATAGTCTACATTAGAAGAATTGGACATTTATGCTAAAATCAGCGACTACAGCAATAAAAAGAAATAAAAAAACTTGTTAGTTTCAAACACTTTTTTTTGAATTTTTGACTTTGGTGCTTGTCGGCACCACATGGAACCGTTTCAGATCTCAATTTTTTTTTTCTGCTACAGCACCAAGTGTTGTTAACATAATTGCAACAAAAGTTGTTTAAAAAACTGTGAATTTAAAAAAATATTTGAGGTTGAAGGTCGGTTTCATAAAGGCAAACGTAAAAAGAGAATTGCCCATATATATTTCGAGTTGCTAATAAATCCCGTACTATCCCCAGTAAAATCTTAGTTTAAGCTAAATTTAAAATGATATGTAAAGTTTATTTACTTTAAAAGTCCAAAGGCCAAAAGTGACGGCATAAAAATCAAAACGTAATATCTCAAAAAAAGAAAAATTTCAAAATCTTAAAAACATAAAATGAAAAATTAACTTTTTCTCTCTGAATGTCTTCATGATGGACACTTATTTAGTTTAGTAGTTATAAAGTATAAAATTTATAAAGCAAAATTATATATTTGAAATAAATAGCTTTGTTAAAAGTCCATAAATATATATAAGATAAAGTGTAAAAATTGTACAAAATGATAAATTTAAAAAATTCCTACAAATGTCACCTGAAATTTACGAAAAAAAAATCCCTACAAAAATGGAATTTCTCCTACGTTTGCCAGCACTGGTTTTATATCAATAATATAATTCATTATGAATTAACAAATATTATATTAATACCCTATCGCTGGTCGCCACCATTGTATTTGAAATCTTTCATTAACTATTACAAGTATCTGTTACATATTTTTTGTTGTTCAAATTAAAGCATAAAAATTAATTATTTAAGAGAGGGCACATTGTAAATATATGGTTTTGCTTTCCATTTAAGTCATAGTATCACCCAGACAAATCGTCAAGCAAAATAGAAACAACCTACCCTATTTGTATTACATAAATATTTATGTATTATGTAAAAAAAAAAACAAAATTATACAACTCATCAATTATTTGTAAGCCATAACATAAATATAGAATACATTATATTGAAAAGTTGCCTTTTATTTATTTTGTATTCATTCAGTTCATTATACAATTTCTATTCTTAAAATTTTGTAGATGTCAATGTCAACAATGATGATGGTGTCAAAAGAGGGCGTTAAAGATATTTAATCAAATAAAAAAGGAATTGTTTGAATAAAAAGAAAATTGCTTTTGTTTGCAAATATTTTGTTTTGTACTCGTATTGTTGATTTAAGAGCAAAATTATATTGACACAACACTCTGTTAAGATTTTAATTTTTATTCAAGAATAATTAATTTGAAAGGGGATTAAAATAAATTCATTAAGTTATTTTATAAAAAAAAAAAAAAAAAATGGATAACTATAGAAAAGGGCAACAGTTTCTGTTTACAGAAAAATTTGATTTATTGTGGTAAATTGGGTTTGGTTATACTAATAAAAATATTAGATAAATATTAGTGGTAAAAAGTAATTTGATTTTTATAGAGAAATCATAATAATTATGAAATCAGATTTTATGATTAATTGAATAGTTTGTTTTTATACCCACCATCAAAAAGATGGGGGGTATATTTATTTTATCATTCCGTGTGTTACATGTCAAAGAAATCATTTAAGAACCCATAAAGTATATATTTTCTGGGTCCTGGATCGATTCTGAGTCAATCTAGCCATGTCCGTCCGTCTATCCGTCTGTCTGTCTGTTGAAAGCAAAATAGGGCTCGAACGAGACAACGTAATTTGGCTCAAATATTTATCTTGTATAAGGTTTGTTTGGTGTTGAAAATGGGCAAAATCGGTTAATAAATAAAAAAGTTATGGGCTAAAAACTAGAAACACAGGGTGTCCGTTTCATACTTTTCTGCTGATATCTCTTAAACAAAAGCATGTACGACAACAAAATTTTGTATAAATAGTTTGAGGGTCGATATAAACTTGGAAACCAAAAATGGGTGTGGTTCGCCCACCTCCCATATAAGGTGAAACTTCAATGAAATTGTGTTAAAATAGTTCAAGAACCAATGTAAACTCGGAAACAAAAAATGGGCGTGGTCCGCCATATAACGTAAAATTTGAAAAAGTTGATGGTGGGTACATAGAGCCGAGCCGAATATAACATTCGCGCTTGTTTATTACTATTTTTTTTTTTTTTTTCATTAATTAAATATTTTGTTTCTTTTAAATATTCTTCTCTTAACCTTTAATAATTTTTTATGCAAATCCAACAATAATGCCTCTTTACAAATCAGTGACAAATGTCAAATTTATTTAAATAAAAATTGTCATCTGTTCTCTTGTAGATGACATATATATAAGAATTTTAATGTGACAATAACTAAAGTGCAAGTAAAATAAATTATGCAAATTTTTATTTACAAATGAAAAGGGATCAAATGGAAATTTATGCGAGTAGATGAATAATTTTATACAAGCGAACATATTTTGAATTATTTGTTGAGATAAGTAAAATAAAACCTACACAAATACTTAGTATGGAACAAAAAAGCAACGAAATATGAGATATTTGTTTATATTTATATAACATATTTTTTTAGGTAAACGTTTCACTTACTCTTATATTAATGATAAAAAGAAAAAAAATGTAGATGTGTAAATACCACTTTTACTTGATGTTTTATAGTTTAGATCATGATGGGATACTATGCATTTGTGCAGATAATGAAATGGAAATAATTATGGAATTTCGGAAAGGCTGTACAGATTTCAAAACAGTATCACAAAGTACCTTCTTATGGATTCTCATTCACTTAGTATCACATGTCCTTAATTTCATGTTTCTAGTTTCATAATTATAGAAAATTCAAAAAGTACCATTAGAAAAAAAAAAGTACCACAAAGTCCCCTCTTATGCATTCACTTAGCACCACATGTCCTTAACTTCACGTTTCTAGTTTCATAATTATAGAAAATTCAAAAAGTACCATAAGAAGAAAAAAAAAAAAAGTACTTCAAAGTCTCCTCTTATGGATTTTCATTCATTTAGGACCACTTATCTTTAATTTCATGATTCTAGGTTAAATATTACAGAAAATTCAGACCCCTCTGGTGAATTCTTTCCCACAGAATTTAAGTACCACAAATTCTACTCTTGTGAATTCTTATCCACATAGGATTATATTTTCTTAATTAAATGTTTCTATGTTTAATGTAATTGAAAATTCATCATTGACTTTGAATAAAATTTAATTTCCCGATTTTATCCCCTTTTTAGTACTTTTTCTCCCATGGATATATCAATAAATGTATTCCAATGAATTTTTAAATCAAATTAGGATCTCATATAAAAAAAAAAAAATATATATATATATTTTATGAAAAAAGTACCCAAAATAGGTACGATTTTTACCCCTTAAAAGTTCGAATTTCTAAAAAGTACCAAACTTGTATTTGTCATGTTTTGATAAATTATGAATACGATGTAAATTTTATTTCTATGTTGATTGGTTTTAAAGATACATATAGTACCGAAAAAAAGTACCAAAATACAAATTTTTCTACCTAAAAAAGCCGATTTTAAAAAAATTCCAAGAAACCTGTCCGATTATTTTTAAATTAATAACAATAACTATTCAATTTTGTTGTATCTTTATTACTTTAAAAGATCCCGTCTTAGTGTATCTATATGGAAGGAGATCTACCTTCGTTCCAAATTTTGTCTCTCTAGCTTCAGGTGTTTGGGCTGTGGGATGATGAATAAGTCATTCAGTCAGTCACTATACTCTTTTACATAGATTTTGGCGCTAACAGTAACAGAAAAATAATAATAAAGTTTTTGAACAGCTTTTTATATCGAATGATGAATCTTTTTAGACTGGATTGAAAAAATAAAAAAAAATAATAAAATTGGATTCGATGAATACTTATATCCTATTTATATTTCCTTATTGCAATACCTCTGGGGAACGTGTTCTTTTTTTTTAATTTAGACTATAATTGTGGATCCATGCGTTCTGTCATAAATTTGTCCGAAGGGGATTTGAAAGACTGGAGTACGAGTGAAGAACTCGTATAAAAGTACAGATGTTTAATTAATTAAAAAAAAAAAAAATATATTTTAACTATTTTTGTGAATTATATTTGTAATAATAAAAATTGTTGTAAAATAATTATAAATTATTTTGTTATTAATAAAACTGAATTTTGTTTTTGTTGTCATCAAATAAACAAATTTTAAGGAGTTTTTTTAGGTTTTTGGCCCCTTTTTAAAAAAAAAGAAACCCTTTTTTTGGACACTCTAAAAATTCGCCATTTATAATGATCTGTATGTTTGGTATTATATCCTCCAAATTTATATGCGTAATTTACAAATAATTTTTATCAATAAAAGCAGTTGTTTTTGTATTTTTTTCTTCATAACATTAATTAACTTTATATGACCTATTAATATTACAATTACAATTACAACAATGACAATAGAGACGCGAAAACATTTTATGAAATTTGCTAAATTACTACAGCTCTTTTTAATAACTATATTAACAAGGCATTCAATTAAATTGTGTTATTCATTGAACTTGTTTGTATTCTAATTTAATGTATCTAATCTATATACCCACCATCAACTTTTTAAAAATTTTCGTTATATGGGAGATGGGCGGTAAAGTGGGTGGACCACGCCCATTTTTTGTTTCCGAGTTTACATTAGTCCTTGAACTATTTGTACAAAATTTCGTTGACATTTCACCTTATATGGAGGTGGGCTGTAAAGTAGTCGGACCACGCCCATTTTTGGTTTCCAAGTTTATATAGATTTCCAAAATATCTGTACTTTTTGTTTATTAACCGATTTTGCCCATTTTCAATACCAAATAAACTTTATATAAGATAAATATTTGAGTCAAATTTCGCCTCCTACGTTGTCCCGTTCGAGCCCTTTCCTGCTTTCAACAAACAGACAGACGGACGGACATAGCTAGATCGACTTAGAATCGATCCAGGACCCAGAAGATATATACTTTATGGGGTCTTATACACGGAATGACAAAATCAATATACCCCCATCTTTTTGATGGTGGGTATAAAAAAAAGCGCAAAAAGTATTGATTATACGTTCACTTTTCCCAAATAACATTTCTATTGAAATATTCTGTTAAAACACATGTAAAATAAAAACCCATTACCACTCTCTCAATAAAGTCATGTAACAGACAGATATAACATTTGTCGCATGTACTCGTGCATATAACATTTGTAAGTACAAATTAACACTTTATATTTTACCTATTGAAAGTTACAAGTTAAAAGCATTTAAAAGTATATTGTTTGCTGACGTTTTCCTTTATGTTGCAAAGCAATGTTGTAACAATATGTATCAAGTTTTTTGCTTTTTGTTATGTAAATAAATTAAAAAGTCAATATGAGCAAGTGGGTTGTCTATTGCATGAATATTTTGATATTCATGTATGTAAGTGAACTCGTGCACTAGTAAAACTATTGTATGAACAATATTCTGTCATCGAATTGTAACGAGTAAATGGGTAATGTTAAAAAAGATAAAAAGACGTTTCAACATTGATGACACTTGGTTAAATTTTAATGAGTATTATGTAATTAATGTAATTGAGGAATGCTACAAAGAACGAGGAAAAAAGTTTTAGATTTTGTTTATATATGTGTATACATTTAAAAACAAGTAAGAAAGGTATAGCTGGTCAAACTCTACTATATAATAAACCTATATCACTATGAATGTACTTATGTAAGTGCCTCACAAAAAAATATCCCTGCTTGAATGAACATTAATATGTTTTTATATGATTCCCAAAATATTATATATATATTTATTTATTTTCGAGAGCTTGGGTCATTTTTAAAACTACCTTAAAAATAACTTCTTTCAGTAATTAGTGTTATCAAAACTTTCCTTTTAAGAAAATTTGCTTCAAAATATAATACCCCTGAAACATTCTTTAAAATAATTGTTACTTCTCTTTTCTTTTTAACATATTTTGTCATATTAGATTTTTTAAAACCACTGAAAAGATCTTCCTGATACAATTGAAGGTTATAGGTAATTAACCATACTGCAGCAAAAACGTCAATTTTATACATTTGGTTCCTAACAGATCAAATCATAACATTTTGAGAATAAGTTTAATAAAAATATTTATTCTACTTAAAAATCGAAGAATTAATTAAAAATATGTATAAGAAATTATTTTAAAAACGCGCTAATAAAAGAGAGTTTGAAACTTAGTTGCTATTTTAGATGAATTCGTACACCCAAAGAAAAAATATGGTTCAAGAGATCATAAAATAAGAGCAACATACTATGATTGTAATATATGATTCCAGGTTACAATAAGTATATTTGTACGTAATCATTATTATAATTCCAATTTATTATTTATTAGTTAGGTTCATAACCTTATTAATAACTTTTAGTAAGTTTTATAACCTTTTCTTAAGTATTTCTTTCAATTTCATAAATTTTATCATTTAATAATCCCATGTTATCATATATATGAACTAATTCCATCATAAGTATAATTTCATTTTATCATATATACAATCCCATGTTTTCATATTTATATTCATTTATACCACTATATGTGGTACATTCATCATACTGAATAAAAACAAACCTCGTCAATTTATATTTGTTCATATATAAACTAAATGAGAATTAATATACTAACAAACTACTGGACTGATAGACAAAAATGTGTATTCAAAAGGCATTAAAAGTTTATGGCTTAATGGTTGTAGAATTAACCAAATTTGTAAAATGAAATGAATGGTTATGTAATTAACTAAATTGTTGTAGAATTGACTAAATGATTGGATTTATTCATAAATATGATTTCATATAAACATATTTAAATACATATTATAATTCAGTGAACCATATTAAAATTTTGATTGTGGGTAATCATTAAATGATTAAACAGAATCATAAACGTTGCTATCATGAACACAGTATTATTTAAATCAATGAAAAACGGTTATATAAACATTGAATAGGTGTAATGATCATGTTGAAACCATGTTTTTTCTCTGCGTGTATTTTTGTTTTTATAAATTTATACTTGTTACTGGTTACGTAACATTTTCTCAACTAACCATTTATTTACCATAAAAAAGACTTATTATGGACTGATCGGTGATCCCAAAGTTCTTTTTTAGGTACTAAAAGGTTAAATGGATACATAAACATATCAATAGTATTGATACATAAACATATCAATAGTATTCTGTGTACGACAACGCATATTTTACAAAAAAAAAAAAAAAAAAAAAACCTGCTAAACACGAATCTGCCTTAAGTTTTTTATATCTGGTCCTGATTTTTTATAGTCATGTTCGTTATTTCCCATTAATAAGGCGATTACGTAAATATGTTTTAAGATAACATGAGTTTGTATCTTCTTAATCCTCATAATATTCCCATTAGAACTAGCTATATCCATTTGAAAGCAGGTTTACGCTCAGGGCGAACCACTTGGGAGGAAAATATTTAGTTCATATATTTTTCTTATATAAGCTTTACTTGGTATTAAAAATCGGCGAAATTGGTCCACAAACAAAAAAATTTTGGCCAAGTACTAGATGTCCAACTTAGTGTCCGTCGTAACTTCTCACGCAAAGAAAAAATATGGTTCCAGTGACCATAAACTAAGAGCAACATACTATGATTGTAATATATGATTCCAGGTTACAATAAGTATATTTGTACGTAATCATTATTATGATCCCAATTTATAATTTATTAGCAAGGTTCATAACCTTGTTAATAACTTTTAGTAAGTTTTATAACCTTTTCTTAAGTATTGCTTTCAATTTCATCATGTTTTTATCATTTAATAATTCCATGTTATCATATATATAAACTAATTTCATCATATATATAATTCCATTTTATCATATATATTATTCCATTCTATCATATATATGAACTAATTGCATCATAAGTATAATTCCATTTTATCATGTATGTAATCCCATGTTATCATATATATAATTCCATTTTAACATATATATGAACTAATGTCATCATATATATAATCCCATTTTATCATATATATGATCCCATATTTTCATATTTATATTCATTTGTTCCACGATATGTGGTACATTCATCATACTGAATAAAAACAAAACTTGTAAATTTATATTTGTTCATATATAAACTAAATGAGAATTATAACTACTGGAAAATGTGTATTCAAAAGGCATTAAAAGTTAATGGCTTAATGGTTGTAGAATTAACCAAATTTGTAAAATGAAATAAATGGTTATGTAATTAACTAATTTGTTGTAGAATTGACTAAATGATTGGATTTATTCATAAATATGATTTCATATAAACATATTTAAATACATATTATAATTCAGTGAACCATATTAAAATTTTGATTGTGGATAATCATTAAATGATTAAGCAGAATCATAAACGTTGTTATCATGAACACAGTATATTTAAATCAATGAAAAACGGCTATATAATCATTGAATAGTTGTGGTGATCATGCTGTAACCATGTTTTTTCTCTGCGTGCTGACATCCTGATAAAAGCATATACACAAAAAAATAAATAAATAAAAATGGACTTCATTTACGAAATTGCTTATATTAATTAATTTTTAATTGATTTTGGTCCAATCATCAAAATAATAATATTGATAACTAGGACAATTGATTTTATTATTACTGCATTTTCTTAAATAGATATAATGAGCTGAAAATGTTTGGAAATTGATTTAAATTTAATTTATTTCTATATCTTTATAGAAAAATTTTTATTTTTTCTTTATATTTTATTAAGAACTGTAAATTTATTTAAACAAAAATTGCAAACCAATTAGAAAATTATATTAATAAACAATATAACTAAATTCCAATATAAAGTTAGTTAAAAATTTGATTAAAAAATAATTTAAAATATTATTTTCTGTGTACGACAACGCATATTTTTGGTTCCCGAGTTTAAATTAATCTTTGAACTATTTGTACAAATTTTCGTTTTGTAAAAGATATCGGCAGAAAAGTATAAACTGGAGTTACGACAAACACCCTGTTTTCGTAGAATTTGGTCTATATTTTTTTGTACATCAACCGATTTTGCTCATTTTTAATACTAAACAAACCTTATATTAGACTAGCTTAAGCCGGTGTGCTTTGCTATCCGTTTTGATGCCATATCTATTATTTATCTTATTTATATTTCCACCTTATTCAAAATGTAATATGAAATTTTTTCTACAACTTTTTAAGACACAGTAAATTACATCTTTAGATAGTTATAATATTTGTTTTGTATAGGGGTTACCCTTCCTCTGGCCCTATCCGTCCTATTTATACCCTACACCACCATATGTGGTCGGGGTTTTATGCGTTTGTGCTAATGTTTGTAACGCATGGAAGAAATTATCGGACCCCCACCTTAAAGCATACCGTTCTACTCAGAATCACTCTCTGAGTTGATTTAACGATGTCCGTCCATCCGTCCGTCTGTCTGGCTATCTGTCCATGTAAACCTTGTGAAAAAGTAGAGGTCGCAATTTTTAAAGATATCTTGATGAAATTTGGCACGAATAGTTATTTTGATACAAGGACAAAGCCTATTGAAATTGGTTATGATCGGTCCATTATTTCACCTATCCCCCATACAAATTCCCTCCCAGAATAGGGGTGCCTTATATATGGCAATATTTTAATGAAATTCTGCACAAAAAAGTTTTGTGTAAATGTTAATCTTAGTTCCAAATTTCATTGAGATCGGCCAATAATTGACCATAGCTCCCGTATAAACCACTATTTCGGAAATTACATTAAAGTGCATAAATTTCATACGAATGATAGTATCAAGTTAATATTTGACACAAATAAGTTTTATATAAGTAGAAATAACATTGCCAAATTTTATGAGAATCGGTCCATAATTTACCATAGCTCCCATATAAACCCACTTCCGGGAATCCCCATAAAGTGCATCAAATTACATAGATGTTAGTATCAATGCATTGTTCTGTATTTGTATATTTTATTTTACATTTAGTATAAGTGTTGGTCTACAATTGGCCACAGGTCTAATTTTTGGCTAATACACAATGGTGTATGGTCGGTCTTGACCCACTATAGTTTCTCTCTCGTTTTATTTTATAAATACAATAGTATAAGAAAATGTTTCCACCAAACTTGCGGGCTCTCACTAAAATAGTTATTTAGATATGCCGTTAAAAATATTTGCTTTATTTGGGGGGTATCATTTCTCCTATGAAGGTTAATGAGTAATTCACTCCTACAAAATATTTATACTTTTGCTGTAATAGTTCTTCAGATATACGGTATTTAATATTTTCCCCAGATCCTATCCGTTCCATTTTAATTTCATATACGTTCCATTTTCTTTTTAAGTTTGGTGGCTTATGAGAAAGATATTCCTGCAAAATTTTAAGACTTAATTAATTAATTTTAAATGACCTGCAAGTTACTAAACCCGTTTCCTATATCATATAGTTTGATAAGATCTGTACCAGTTCCCTTTATTTGAACAAGACTGCTATCATACAAACTAGTATTTATATTGTCAAATTTAAATTGGATTGAAAATTAAGAGATAAATTGTTTTAATAACACACCCTGTATAATTACGTTAAATACAATATTTGTTCACACATACATATAAGTACAAGCATAAGACCCAGCAGTCTATGGTGACTGCTGCGTACAAGTTATAAAACCGACTATATTAGGGTACCACTAATCACTTTATTAGCTAAGTGACTAGTCATTTTAACATAGGCTTGTCCAAGGAGGAAGTCTATTGCCACCTCAACGACCACATAGTGTTACTTTTTCACACACAATCACCTCCACGACTACCGAAAGGTCAATAAAGTGACCACGACTACGAGGTGGCCCTTTTTATACTCTACACTACAACAGGTGATTGGGGTATTATGTGTTTGAGCAAATATTGTAACGCAGAGAACAAATTTTCGGACCCACACCTTAAAGTATACCGTTCGATTAGAAGTACTTTCTGAGTCGATTTAACCATGTCCGTCCGTCTGGTCGGCTATCTGTCTGTCCATGTAAAGCTTGTGCGCAAAGTACAGGTAGCAATTTTTAAAATAATTTGACGAAATTGGAATATTTTAAATATACAAATAAGTTTTATATAAATATAAATCTGTATGCCAAATTTCTGAAGATAGATCCATAATTGACCATATTGACTTCTTCCGAAAATCACTTTACCGTACATAAATCTCATAAAAATGTTAGTACCAAATAAAAATTCGACACAAATAAATTTTGTATAAGTATAAATGACAGTGCAGAATTAAATGAAGATCGGTCCATAATTTACTATAGCTTCCATATAAGACCCATGTCGGGAATCACCCAAAACTACATAAATACATATGAATGTTAGTATCGATATTATATTCTGCATTAGTATGTATTTTTTACACTTTTATACAAGTATCGGTCCACAATACAAATACAATCTTCTCAACGGCTCAAAGTCTAACTTTTGTCCGCACACAACCACTTTACTGGTTATAATGAGTCAGTTAAAAATGTTTAATATCTTCTTTACGTCTTCTTCCCGTTTACCATAGAGTCAGTAAAGTGGCAATCGCCAATACGCTCATTGGAGACCTTTGAAGAGCGGTAGGTGACTATAAATCAATGAATCTTACTGTCTAAAAGCGGATTAATTGCCATTAAATAAACTACTGGGTATGTACTCTAAAGACTGTTGATATGTTAAGTGGGGGTATTGTACAAAAACACAAAATAATAAAAGTAAAGTTACGTCTTTTGTGTATGATTTGAATTTTTAATTAAAAACAATGTTTATTTAACTTGTGTAAGGGAACTTTTTTCTGTGTTGTTTTTGCATAAAATCGAGCAAAAAATATACAATTTGCTGATGCAAAAAAAAAAAAAAAAAATACCTAAAAAAAAAAAGAACTAAATTTGTATATTTGTATTTGTTAAGCATATAAAAGAAACGAATGAGTTGTGGGTCATTATCAGTGTAATTATCACGTTTTTTTGCATAAATGCACCACAAAATTAAAAAAATAAAATTAAATACGTAATACCATTCACAGTGGTCATCACTTGAGATTTTTTTTTTTTTTTTTGTGCATTGATTATATTGATTTTTATAGCAAAAGGAATGCTTTAAACTACTTTAAATTTTGACTGTTTTATTTAAGCAGAAATATGTTAATTTAATTTTACTCCTTTTGCTGCTCATTTCGGATCAATGGAAAAAGGTTTATTATTATGCAAATTATGTAGTATCATGATTTAGCATATGAAATTTATTTGTACAATTTTTGGTAAAAGTTTTTAGTGTTTATTTTCTTTTTTAACATTTTTGACATAAAATGACTCAGGATATTTATGATCATTTAGTTTGTACTGGACAGTAAAACATCATAAATTTTGAACAAAACTGCAAAATGTATCGTAAATTCACAAATGCTAACAAAAAAGAAATGATGACACAAGAAAATAATATGAAAATGAATTTAATTTATATTCTTTAAAATGCAAGTAGAAGAAAAAAAGCTAAGAATTTAATTAAATATTCCGTTCAATGACTTTTTAAAGGGTATTGATGTTAGCAACTCTCAAAGTGTTTTCAAATGTTTGTTTGGAAGGAAAAAAGAATTTCAGAAAATCCTTATATACGGCTGCGGCATATTAATTTTTTGTCTGTATCTCATAAGGAACTCACACAATCTTTTTTGTAATAAGTTCAAACCAACATTTATTAATACTTCGTACGACTATTATCCTGCAATATCTATTATTTATTTTAACATATTGTTTAATATTGTATAACACAATTTAATATTTATATTTACATTTGTATCATGTCATATTATGGTTTATATTTGTGTTATTTTTTCCACTTTTATTCATTTGTTTACGAGTTTTATTTTTTTTTTTCGGCAAACTATTTAATATTTTTCATTTGGTTACCACAACAAAAAACAACAATTTATATACAAAATTATTTATACTCTTCAGCACAAAATTTTTTGGTGCATGTAAAATTTTTATTCAAACTTTGGCTTTATTATCATAAGAGAAAAAAAAATGGTTATTTATATTTTACATTTAATAAATCAAACATATTTGATTTACTGTATGCAGAAATAAATTGTTGAATTGCACCTTTTTTTTCTTATCAAAAAATATTAACAATTTATATAAAGGACTTTTTTCAGAGACCCACATAATGAAATATGTATGTATATACGACAAATTTTTAAATGCTCGTAACATATTTGGTTAAAATGTCACATGTATTTTTTAAACATTTTAATATTATTGTTGCATAAATAATACAAAAAAATGGTTAAGCTTAATGTGAAAAAATCCTAAAGTTGTGAAAAAATAAAAATAAAATAAAAATAAAGTTGAAATATTGTAGGCGGTTAATACCGACTGTAACCATTGAAAAATTAAGCTACAATTTAACTAAAATTGCTCTCTGCTGGTATTATTTAATAGCACCTCTTTTTACTCTCTGCATTACCTTGTATTGAGTGCAAAACAAATTTGTGCACCTAAAGTTCACTCAGTGATAAGGTCACTATTTGAGAAGCTTAAGCAGCAAAGAAGGATGTACTTATTTTACTTATTAGTGTATTAGTGAGTATTAGTGCAGCATATTTTAGGGTTTCCTAGTAAAATTTACTTTTTTAATAAAAATCGCGATTTTTTAAAAGGTTTGCGAAAAGTTGGGATCGAATCTAAGTTATTTCTCCATATATTGAATGAAAATATATTTTGTTAGAGTTTATTACAAAGAAATGGTTTTTAATATTGTGATACTTTTTTAACACAAGTAAATATTTTTTGGTCCATAAAATGTTTATCTTTCAAAATTTTTTGACACGCCTCCGAATTTTTCTTAAGCATAACAAACACCTACTAATTATGCCAATTATAGTAAATTTCATGCTGTCCACAACATGTAACTTAGCGAAATGTGTTTTGACAAAAGTGTCCCGTTTTTAATTATCAACTACATTTGACTTAAATTTATGAACCCGATCAATTATATTTATTGCCACTCTTATATCTATATATCCAATATTTGTTTAAATTGCAATTTTCTATATAAAAATGCAAAAACAAAAATTGCAGTTTTTGCATAATTTTCAAAAAGTCAATAAAATTCTTGTATTAAATTTATTTTTAATGCTCCTCCGATTTTGTTATGTAAAATAATAAAAAACTAACGCAGTAATATGCCGTTTAATATGAAACTGTGAATGTGCCCGCGAAAAACTGACTTTTTGAACAATTTTATCACTTGTTTTCCAAACTTTGAGACTATCTACTACGTTGACTATTTCGGGCACATCAACGGGATAAAGAGCAAAATACGCACAATTACAACAAAAATCAATCCTTATTCCAAATGTTATATTCCGTTGAAGGACGCACAAACCCCGCCCAAAAAACTTAAAAATTTAAAAAACTAAAAAAATTTGTCATCAAAACTCGACTACTCTGTATTTTACTGTTGAAAGTCTGCACAACAACAAAGATGGTACAGAATTTATCTGTAAAGTCCGATTAGTTCTATCATAAGAATGAGATCAAAAAGTATAAAAGCGCGAACAAAAATTGTAGAAGAATGGGAAAAACTTAAGTTATTTTTAGCCGTTTTTCTATGTTCTTGAACTTTGAACAACAATCATGATTATAAAAAGAAATTTTTGGTGCTAAAATTTTGCATTGTAATAGTCCTGTGAGTTCAGATCTGTAACCAATTTGTTTAAAATATCATTACCACAAAACTTATTAAGGATTTAAGTCAGTTTCAGCCAGGTTAAAATTTTTTGATAATGGCCCATATGTACATTAAAGTGCCTTACGAGAAAAAAATGCAAATGTACCCCTCTAGAAATGAAGATAAGTATGTTCTTATATGATTCCCAAAATATTACATCTAAATCTTTAAATTTACGTGAGCTTAACCATTTTGAAAACACCTCTAAAATTACGTATTTTTTTCATATCATTTTCAAAATTTTAGTTATAAGAAACTTAACTTCAAATTATAAAAGAGGCATACTACGACCTTGAATATTAATTTAAATAATTATTATATTTCTTTTCAGTCGCGAAATATTAAGATCTTACTAAAATTTTTTTATCACATTTTCATTGTTAATTTTATATATTTCGGACATTTTTATACACTACACCACCATAGGTGGAGAGGGTATTATGCGTTTGTGCTGATGTTTATAATACCCAAAAATATTGATCTAAGACTCACCTTTATTTATACCAATCGGCTTAGAATCACTTTCCGAGTCGATTTAACAATGTCCGTCCGTCCGTCTGACCGTCTGTCCGTCCATGTAAACCTTGTAATCAAACTACATGTCGCAATTTTGAACCAAAAGTAATGAAATTTGGCACACAGGTTTCCTACAGTCCAGGGACAAAGCCTATTGAAATTGGTTATGATCGGTCCATTATTTCACCTAGCCTTCATACAAATGTCCTCCCGGTAAAGGGTTTAACGATCATAAATCCCTTAAATATATCAATATTTTAAATTTGGTATACATAAGTTTTATATAAGTTTTTTATAAGTGTGCCGATTTTTAAAAAGATCGGTTCATAATTAACCATAGCTTCCATATAAACCCCTTTTCAGAAAATAACTTTAAGGGGCATAAATCACATTAAAATACTACTATCAAGTTAATTTTCGACACAAATAACTTTTATATAAACTTAAATGATAAAGCCAAATTTTACAAAGATGGGGCCATAATATACCATAACTCCCATATAAGGCCCTCTTTCGGGAATCACCCAAAAGTGAATAAATTCATATAAATGTCAGCATCGTCGTAATATTCTGTATTCGTATGTTTTATTTTACACTTATGAGTATCGATCCACATTTGGCTCCAAGTCTAATAAAAGACCCCTCCTCGAATTATAATGTACACAATGGTGTAGGGTATCATATGGTCGGGCTTGACCGACTATATCTTTTTCTCTCGTTTAAAATATATTAGGTTTTAATGTACCATAGAAATGGTCTATCCTACTGGTATTGAAGATTACGTAATTAACCCATTAAGTGCTAGATGGTCAATTTTATGCATTAAGTGCCCAAAAGGTTAAATTAGCAATTTTTGCAAATAAGTCGCATGGAAGTACTCATTACACTTAAATATTGATAAATTTATGAAAAACATAATAAGTTCATTTAAAACCGCGAGTTTTTAAAATTTAACTAATTTGCACGAATTTAAAGGTTTTTGATCAACTTACGCTTTCAGGGACATTTATATTCTTAACTGTCCATTTATTTGCTGTTAAAATTAACAACCAATTGTGGAACGGAAATCCCAAAATTTTATTTGTACAACTAAAGAGTTAAATAAATCCATATATCAATAGTATTTAATGAAACCTTTCCAATGGTACCCTAAAATATAATTTAAGATGGAAGGTGTCCAAATTATTCAAACTTTAATAAAATACAGTTTGAAATAAAATCATTGAAAATTTCAATATGCATTAGACGTCGTTTTTCTATTATATATTGTAATTTATTTGACAAAAAGTTAAACATTGTGTATACTCTTGATCGAAAACCATGTTTTTGGAGGTATTTTAAAAATGGTCCAGCTCACGTAAATTAAATAATTGAAACGAAATATTTTGGGAATTAGCTTAAAACATATCAAACTTTAATTTTAGGGGTTTACATTTGCAACTTTTTTTTATCCCCATACAAATCAAGGCACTGTAATGTACATAAGTGTACCAAAAAAAATTAGTGTTTATTAAGACATAAATATATTAAAAACTACCAAAAACCAAAATAAATAATGTATTAGTATAGAACTTAAACAAATTTTTGTGATGAAATTTAAAAGCAATTTTGGAAGATGTATCGTTTACGTTTATCAACTACTTTCTACGATTGTTAACCTTAGACTCAAAGTTCACAGAAAATAACTTTTTCCATAATGGCTATGATTTTTAAAAAGTTCTTTTAGCTTTCCTGAAAAAAGTTTTAAAATTACATAAGCTTAAGATGTTTTGTCCATAGATATTATTTCATATAAATCTAAAACTTACTAAATTTTTTTATGTAATATAGATAAAAAAAATATATGCTAAAAAAAGGAGATATTTCCTTTTTTTTTGTTGATCTTAAAAAAATTTTTTGATAACTAATGGTATAAAAATTGAGAAAGTTTCAAATAACATTGTGGTGAAATTTTAGAAAATATAGACTAAAGTCTAAGCTTTCATATAAAATAGGTCGAATTCCGGAGGGTGTGTCCCTAGACCGCTTCGTTTATTTTTGGACTAGTTAAAGATAATTTAGTTCTTTTATTATTATATTATATTCATTATATTATTATTTTAACTAATAAAATCCACAGAAATATTAGGACTAAAGTGAAAAAATCTGGACCAAAAACTTGCAAGGTTAAGGTAGTTAAAATTTCAAATGCCAATAACTCGAGAACTATAACAGATAAATAGCACAAGTAAGCATATTTCTTATAGGCCTATCGAGGTCTTTAATAAGAATAAAATTAAATAAGTACTGAACTCAAAAAGATCCGTGCACTATTTAAGGCTTATAATGTAAAGAAATATTAGAACCAATAACTGGTTTACATTTGCTATTACTCTGAGCAACTGTGTACTAAATTTTGTTGTAATATTGTATTTAGTTTTTCTTAAAATGAAAATTTAACAAAATTCATACAAACGCATAATTAAAATTTATAGTTAAAATACATGTTGACCAAACAAAACAATTTCTAGGAGTGAAGGTTTTTTGACACATAAAAAAATACTAATAGCACAGATCAACAAAATGGCAAAAATAATTTATATCTCAAATAATTCTGCAAAACTATTTTTCTTACGCTTAATATTGTGTAGAAATTAAAGTGAAATTTTTCCAACACTTCAATTTTTTTAGCCATTGAAGACCAAAAAATGTTGTGCTAGTCAAGTCTCTAACTTGTCACAAGTAGCTCCTAAAAGTTTTTAAAAATTTTAAAAATCAAGAATTTCTCAAATAATCTTCATAAAACCATGGAAAAATGAGTGGTAAGGAGTGGGTACAATAGAGAAATTTGTATTTGATATAACTAACACAAAACCGCAGATTTCAAAATTGGTAAAATTTTTAAAATCGCGTTAACAGAAAATGGGTAGACCACAAAAGTTTTAAAAATATAAAAATCCACGTTTAAATAACAAAATTAACAAAAATTATAAACAAATTATATCTTGAATAATTTTATTTAATTCTTATTCCTCAGACTAGGTTAGGTTGCACAGGCTGTCTCCAATACCAAAAGGAGACTCACTTGGGTTCTTAGATCCCTTTGTGTTGTCTGAAAAGAATTAAAGATTGAGAAATAGTAGAGAAGGAGAAAGGAAGGAAAAGAAAAGCATAGTTAGAACAGGAAAAATAAAGAAGAGAGAGAATGAAGTATCCTAGACCATTCAGGCCATATACATTTATCTCGCGAACCAATTAGATTCCCTGATAAACAAATCTAGCTTATTCCTTAGACTAAATATAGTGAAAAAGTTAAATGAAACATTTCCATCACACCACACTTTTAACCCATTGATGTAATAGATAGAGCAAATTATTGATCCGTATTTTATAGAGATGGAATAATGCAACAAAAGTGTAGAATATTCCATGTCTATAATATGCCCGTCATAGCACCTAGAAATTTTAAAAATTTTGATTTTTATTTTTTTAAACTTTTCATGGCTACGCATTTTCTGTCAGTGTGATTTTAAAATTAGTACCATTTCTGAGATCCACGGTTAATTGACTGTTATATCAAATACAAATTTCCCCTCTGCAACCAATGCTTACCCCTCATTTTTCAATAATTATGTGAGGGTCTAGGCTTGTCACACAAGTTAGAAACTTGACTAAAGACTTGACATCTATTCGTAAAAACATTACTAGTTTTCGTCAATTACAGGAAAAGTATTGAAATGTTATAAATGGATGTAATTTCTCATCACCTAATGATATGTGCCTTAAGAACCATTTTTGAAATTGCCATTTTGACACAGTTTCGAGCTAAGTTATTAAAGGAGTTAGTTAACGGAAGAAACATGAAAATCCATTGAAAAATTTAAAACTGTCAATCGTGTAAAGATTTTATATACTACATGTTCCTTACTTTCAGATCTCTCATAGACTCTTCAATATTCTACTTGAGATTTCACGTCTAAATACGATTACTCCTGTGTTAAGCCTGTATAAGAATTCACGTCAATCGGACCAGACAATATTAGACAATTTATTTCTACACATATTATATTTTCATAATATATATTTGTTTACCTAATATGCATTTATGTTATTACGGCATTCATATACAAAATATTTGTTTTTTACTGTTTTACAACGATATACAATTTTTATGATATAAATTTTTATTAAAGAGTTTAAAATTTTATTATATTGTTATTTGTTAAGAAATATAATGAGAAAGAGATAAAAATGTACAGCATATTTTTAGGATTTAACAATAAAAATAGGGTTATGTTTATGAAACACATTTTGAAATATATATTTTACGACAAATATGTATTGCAATAAGAAGGACAATCTATATATCTCCATGTTGATGTGTAATACAAAAAATAACGTATTTCTAATAATCCATAAAAATTAATTAAAAAATGTTTACCATTTTTTAGGGTGATTTTAAAAATAGAAAAATAAATATGCAATTTTATTAGGATTCTTGAAAAATATAAATGTTTAAATTTTATCATTTTAGAGAGATATGAAAAACTCAGTGCGAAATTTATAAAAATATAAAACATTTACTAAATTTTAGTTGTAAATATTTTTAAAACTAGCTGTTTATACCCGGCGTTGCCCGGGTATAAATATAACTTAATTTAAGTGGATATTACAACTTTTACTTATTATAATTACTTTTCCGATCAGTTATTCAGTGCATCTAAATACATATTGGTAAATTTTAGTAGCTGTCCTTGGAAAGTTTTACATTCAAAGAACTCACAGTTGCGTAGTTGGATGAAAAGTATACTTCTTTTAGCCTATATATATTTTCATATTTCGGGTTGAAAACATGGTTTAAATCACTTAATAAAAATTCCTAAATAAATAAAATTATTACTTTGAACCACATAACCTTATGGTCCTTCGAGTTATATAATAACCAGGGCAAGTTTTTATATGCTCAAAAAAAATTGAAATATGCGCTTGAAAAAGCACGAAAAAATTTTATAATATGCACAGAAATATGCAAAAATAGCATGAATATGTATATAAAAACCAACGAATTTATGCATTCTTATATATTAATGTGTAGAAAATATGCACAAATATGCATTTTTTAACTTAATCTCTAATAGATTTCGATGTTTATAAAAATATAATTATCTTAATTTTAAATATCACATTTGAAGCTTCCGAATTTTTTTCTTTACAATATTTACAATGTACTCAAAATACTCACAAAAAAAAAAAAAAATTTTAGAAATCATTTGATTGAACTCCAAAAAATCACCAAAAAATTGTGTTTTTGTTAAGAAAACTAACTTTTGTATCCATTATATGCAAATTTATGCACAGATTTAAAATATAAGCATTTTTTGTTAAATTCTTTTGAAATATGCAAATGCTTACTTTACAAGCGAAAAGCTTGAAAAACTTGCCCTAATAATAACCTATGTAGTTTTATAGTTAAGATGGTAAATATGGTCGAATATGTGGGAGGTATTAGTATCTGCAGAATTGTTATATTGAAAGTCTCAAAACTTCGTGGAAATATTTTTTTGTCAAACTACTTAGCTGCAATGAATTATTGTATTAGATTATTACATATCAAGGCAATTATGGTCTTCTTTTTTAAAATTCTTATTACTTTAATTAAAAATTAAGCGAATACGATCGTGTTTAAGAATTATGTCAATACTTGTCTATAAAAGTACAGAAATAAAATAAATTTAAGCAAATTTTTAAAAATTTTCAGCTCATTGCATCTATTTAAGGAAAAGAAGTAATAATAATATCAATTATTCTAGTTATTAATATTATCATTTTGATGATTGGAGCAAAATCAATTAAAAATTAATTGATATAACAAATTTCGTAATTGAAGTCCATTTTTACTTTTTTCTGTGGACTGAAATAATATCAATTATTTTAGTTATTAATATTATCATTTTGATGATTGGAGCAAAATCAATTAAAAATTAATTGATATTACAAATTTCGTAATTGAAGTCCATTTTTACTTTTTTCTGTGGACTGAAATTTTTTTGGAATGTTGTAATTTCCATCATATTCTTGGTCCAGTACTCCAAATAGAGAACCAAAAAGATGTCTCATTAACGACAATTTTATATATTCACAATGGAATTTTCATAGAAAATTGTAGGTCATTACCGATGAACATATTCCATACAGAAAAACGACTTTTAAGCAAATAGTTTTCCTATGTATCAAACTGCTGTTCATTAAAAAAATTAAGTTTTTTCAAAAAGTTGGTTTTTGGTGTAGTTAAATTTTGTATCTATGATATATTCTCTGCTAGTTTAGATATTCGATATTTTCTGTAAGTTGGGATATGCTATCCTTTTTATTTGAAATAATAGTGCAAACAAATTTTTTATTTTAATAAAAGCAAATCACATAATTCCAAAAATATCTAAAATAAAATTTTTTTTTTTTTTAATTTTGGCATAAATCTTGCTTGCAATAATGCGTTTTAGAAAACGCATAATATTTACATCGAATAGTTCAAACTTAGAATCTAGATTGGCTCATATTAAGAAATTAGATTTAATTTCTCCGATAATATAGCTTTCAGAAAAATTAAAAAACTACGACATTTTTAATGAGGGTTATTTTTTTAAGAAATAGTAATGCCGGATGAGAACAGAAAATCCATGAGTATCCATATATCCGTTGCTGAGTGGTCTGTGTAATATAGTATTCAAAGAGACTGCTACTGTTGTGCAATTTTTTACGTTTTTAAGCTGCTGATTAGATATTATATATTTATTCAGTTCATTTAACTGTAAAGCACGAACTCTCTATATAAGTAAATCATGTCAAATTTCAGAAGTATGCCATAATGTCCAATGTTATAATGTTCTAGGATATTATTACACACAAAAAAGTGTCATAGTGTTACTTTCAAAAGTGTCATTATGTCCAAAACCCAAATGAAATAATGTCCATTAAATGCATTTTGTCGTCTTATTCAGAAAATCTTTAAATTAGCGAAAATGTTGTTTCTAATACACCATAGCTATTTGCCTATCCTAGTGTGTATTAACAGTAGAAATAAATTGTGACTTTTAAGTTAAATTCTGCATGGATATAACACGCTTTTAAATGATTTTTTACGAAGGGATGGCAGTAGCAATATTGTGCAGACAATCAAATTTAATCGTTTAAAAAGAATAATAATTTATAAAAAATTACTAATTTTTAACTATTTTTAATAAATATCGTACTTGAAAATAATATAGTTTGTATGAAAAGTGACATTAAAATGATGTGTAAAAATGGTACATAATAACTCGTGAAATCTATTATTAATGTGATAAATTTCATATGTATCGGATCAGTAACGTTAACATAAAAAGAGCATGATATCAAAAAGAAAAGTTGTATAATTTTTTGTGAATTGAAGTAGATATTCTGTTAAAATTTAAATAAAATATTTCTTTAAAAGAGGTACTTAAATAAACAGGATTTGGTAACGCCTAAGATTAATATATTTGTGTTAAATATAATGTGCATGTTTGTACCAAATTTCATGTAAAGCGGTTTAGCAAAATTAAGTAATTATTTACAAAAAGTAGTCATAAAAAGGGAAGCATCCAATAAATAGGTCTTTAAAGAATATCTTAATTATAAGTGCACAAAATTTACTTCAATGAATTAAAGGAATAGGTAACAAATGAATTTAAATTAAGCCAAATATAATTTTTACAAATAAAGTGGTCATTAAAAGGGGCGTGGCTTCCTATCATGATCCGACTTAGCCTATAAGTTCCCGAAAATGAACCACTTGAGCGCCAAATTTCATGTTAATTCATCCATCAATTTTGTCGTGAAGAAATAACAACCAAATAGTGTTCTCTATACGTAAACTAAAATATAATTTTTGCAGAAAGTGGGCGTGAAAAGGGTGTGGCATCCATTAAATAGGTCAGTTAGTATTTTTCTTGGGAACTATTTTTGCGTGAATCAATCCAGGAAAAGGAAAAGAACCTAAGTAAAATATAATTCTTACAAAAAGTGGGTGTAAAATTTGGATCCGACATAGCCTACAGTTCCTTCCCGAAAGCGAACAATCTGTTTTGCCAAATTTCATGAAAATCGATTCAGTAATTTTGCGTCAAAAAATAACAAACAGTACCTCTGTAGGATATAATTTTTGGAAAAAGTGGGCGTGAAAAGGGGCGTGGCATCCAGTAAATAGGTTATTTAGTATTTTTCCTTGGAACTATTTTTGTGTGCCAAATTATGTGTGAATCAATCCAGGGAAAGTGTAAAAAACTAAGTCAAATAACATTTTTACAAAAAGTGGGCGTAAAAAGGGGCGTGGCATCCAATTTGGATCCCATATAGCCTATAGTTCCTTCCCGAAAACGAATAATCTGTGTGCTAAATTTCGTGAAAATTCGTCCAGTAGTTTTGCCGTGTATAAATAACAAACAAATAAACAAACAGTATCCTTAAAAAAAATGGGCGTGGCATTCAGTAAATAGGTCATTTATGTAGCTTTTATTAGGAACTATTTTTGGTGTGTCAAATTTTACGCGAATTAATGAGGTGATGGGTTCAAAATTAAGATAAATTAAAGCAAATATAATTTTTACAAAAGGTGGGCGTAAAAAGAGCCGTGGCATCCAATCTGGATCCAACATAGCCTATAGTTCCTTCCCAAAAATGAAAAATCTGTGTGCCAAATTTCACGACAATCGGTACAGTAGTTTTGCCGTGAAAGAATAACAAACAAACAAATAAACAAACAAACAAACAGTCTCCTTTATATATATATAAGATAAGATTACACTTCCCAGAAAAAAATTTAGAACATGTTCTAAAATCATTAGTTCTACAACTGGTGTAATCAGAACCACTTCAGATTCTTTAATAACATCCTCAAAATTAGTGGTATCACAACCAATTCTGACACTAATGAAGTGGAACCTTATTGTGATTCTAAGCTCGTTTTAAGGAATGTTTTAGAGAACTAGTGCTTAAGAAGTAATTCTGTATGACTTCCACATCACTTCTGAGAACAAATTACTGGTTCCCGAATGACTTCCTAGAACGGTTTTTTTAACTTATATAAAAAATTCCAAAAATTAAAAAAGAAAAAAAAAAAAATGTGACTATTTCGAACAAAAATCTTTGATTAAGGAACAAGTTCTAGAACAATGCCATATAATGGGTATAGGCTAGCTAATACTTCCATAGAACTGATTCTGAAGGTGACAATTTCGAACAAAAATCGTGGGTCGTAACGCCAAAGTTGAACAAGTACAGGCTATTTTCATGTGTTCTGGAACTAGTTGTAGAACTAATACAATTTTTCAATTTTTCCTGGTTCTCATTTATTTTTTAATATTGCTAATGAGATATGTATTTTAAAATAAATATCTTATCAAAATCATATATTTATTATCCCCTTTACAAAAATAGTGTGTAATTTATGTATGTAATTTTATAATATAAATATGTATACATAAGAATACATATTTATCCTCCAAATGAAGTTCATTGTTTTTAGTATAATTTAGGTTAAATTACTCCACTTAATTTTCTTCCTCTTATAAAGTGTCCTTGGTCACCCCTATTTTAATTTCATTTGCAATATTTCCCATTTATTTAAATTAAATAATGTAATTTAAACAAATATTTTACATTTAAAATCATCACGTTTCGGTAGAACGTAAAATGTCTCATTAATTATACGCTACCAACACATAATATTTAAGCAAAATGAATGTTCATTGGACAAATGATTTTATATATTCCAAACAGTGTGAAATGCAAACAATAAATACAAGTGTTATCAATTTTAATTATGTACAATACAATATTTAGACAGTTAATTTGACTTCGATTTTATGGTGAATTTATGTCAACATTATTATTACATTCAGTCCAAAATGAAATAAATAAATTTTTGATTACGAAATTTTAAATAAGTATAATTTATATGCAGATACGCTCAAGAAAATATGTTTGTAAATATTGAAAATATTTTGAGGTTATTTTTTTTTTTTTAAAGGAAAATTTTTAAGTTCCAAAATAAACAAAATGTTAATTTTTAGTTGTAAATTGGGCAATTTTTAATCGAAAAATTAAGAATACTTTTTGTGACCCTTTTTAGACTCACATTTATATATTATTTAAATATAACTCTAGATGGAAAAATTAATTATTGTGTAATCAAAAATTAATTATCTTTTCTGTTTTTCTTCTTTTTTTTTTTTTTTTTAATTACGATATTATTTAATATATTTTACGTAAAAATATTGTAAGGTATCAATTAAAATTACATTGTCTGACATTCAATTAAATAATGATTCACTTCTCTTTGAGTGTATCAATATTTATGTAACTTTAAACTTATATTACAATAAATAACAGATTTAAAGGTAAATAAATAACAATTTTAATTTTTCTTTTTTTAAATAATAATGTTCGGCTTAAAACTATACAGACATACTTACTTATTATACACCTTATAAATATTTTCATACATTTATATAAATACAAAAATAATGAAATGTTTCATATGTAGAGCAACAAAATATTTTCATAAACAAAAAGGTAAAAACTCAATTAAATAAAAAAACACACACACACATTTAAAATAAAATTAAATTTATGTCAATGTGTTCTGAATGAGAGATAATAATTCAGTTTTGTGGTTTCCAGTATTGTTGCGTTCTTTAATTTACTGTTAATTTAATTTACACTTTAGGAAAAATACAACGAAATTTCAAAGCATAAAGTATTTATGCCAGAAATAAAAATTAAACAAATTAATTTTATTATAAAAAAGTTGTTTGACATTGTAGGGTGTGGGTGGGTGTTAAAAATATTAATTTTTAATGTTAAATATATGGGGAAAATAACGCAATGTGTGGTTCAATGTATAAAAATCAACAAAAGTAATCTGATAATTTATAAATTGGTTATTAATAAATATAAAAAAAAAATAAAATAAAATAAAATGGGGTTTGAAAATTATTTCCTGATAAACTTATAACTTATTTATGTTTTAAAAATATATTCAGATTCATATAATATTTAAAATAACTAAGACATCCTAAACAAATAAGATTTTGTATACATAAAGTCGTCCCCTAATTACAAAATTAAAAAAAAAAAAAAACCGATTCTTGTCATTATCGTGATTTTGATCCATAACTCTGAAATTCTTGAGCGAATAAAAAATATTGTTGACTTACCTTGAAGACAATTTTCGTATTCATCTTTTGATGTATTACTTATTAAAATTGTGTAAACGGATCTTGAGTTATAGTCTAAGTTTTACAAACCATTCGCGAATTTTATAGTGTGACCGCTGCACAGTGTCACATTTGGCAGTTTTAGAACGACAAAAATCCAATTTTGTAGATATTGGTCTGAAATTCTATATTTTGTTAGTAGATAAGGCCGTAAACATTCCCACTAAAAATAGGCGGGTAGAATCACTGCCACTCCCATACTAAAAAAAAAAATTATTTGTATGAATTTCCTGCATATTTTTGTAAATTTTATTTAAATAAGGGATATTTTAAAAGTATGCGTGGCAAGATCTAATCTCAATCATAATGTTACACTTGCTTAACAAATTTTCAGCCATTATATTAAGATGTTTAAATAATACTTAAAAAATTGCAAAAATGAGGTACCTCATATTTTTTTCTAATATTTTTAAAGATCGTAAAAAGTCGCTGACAAAATTCCCAAATATAATTTCATAGATATCATTTTATATAACAATCGTATTTTTAAATTGGAACTCGTTGGAACTTTTTTGTTCCAGTCCATTAAAAATAGGATTTCCAAAAAAATCTATTTTTTTTTAATAATATGATTTCTTTTAAATAAAAAACTGTATATTCAGTATTTGTTTTTTAACCTAGCAAATTATAACAGAATAATTTGGATAAATTTATTATTATATACCAAAAAACGATATCAAATTTTCAGTATTTACTGAGATATATGAAGTTAAAGTTAACATACTTCTTTACAAAATTTGTAAATAAAATTAAAATATTTTTAAAAGTTGCAACTTTGAAAGTCCATAATTCGCGCTATAGACAATTACCAATACTTTAAGTATTTTTTCCATAATATATGATATGTTTACTCATAAATGCGAGAAAAATTACTTCAATTAATAAGCTTTTATTTTCGCATTTTTGTCGTTCTAATTTGGATAAAAGTGACACTGTGCGCTGAATAAGGTGATGTATTAGTCATGCACATAAAAAAAAATCAGTACCCGATAGAAAAAAAGTGAATGCAGATTCTTGTTTAACTCATCAGAATCCACCTAGTACACCTATTTTTGTTTCAAGAAAAAATAAAAAAAAAATTTGTTGGCCACCACTGTATTTCTACTCAATTGTATGTAACATGGGTATTTTTACTTAACTGTGAATAAAATCACGATTTGTGTATCAATTTTGAGATACATACCTTATTTTCTTCGCAGCATTAGCAGCTTTAAACTAAAGATAACAAACTGTAACATTTTTGATGTTTTCATTTATTAAAAGAAATTTTAGTAACAAAAAAAAATCTAAAGTTTTGCATGAAAATATTTTTTTTTTTTGGGCACTTATATAAAAAAAAAATTAAGTTGAGTGATTTGAATATATTTTTAGTACGCATCTTTTGGTGTATCGCTTATTTCAATCGTACACACCGTTATTGAGTTATGAGGAAACATACTAAAGTAATGGCCTTACTATGGGCGAAATATTAGACACGCCCATAAAAAAAAAATCCAGACCTGATGGATAAAAACTGAAAGCAGATTCGTGTTTAGCACATCAAAATGCATCAAGTTCAACTATTCGTCTTTAGGGGAGGATTTTTTTTGTCGACCAGTGTTATTAACACCAAATTTTATAAAGATATCTTAAAATTGCGGCTTGCCCTTTGTTTACAATATTTACATAGACGAACAGCCAGACAGACGGACATCACTAAATTGGCTCAGTAAATGATACTAAGTCCAAGGGTATATGTATTTTATAATGGATATCCGAAGATCCAATTACACAGTTCAACACTAAAAAATATGAAAAATATGTAGCAGATATTGTAGGTATAGTCATTCCAATCACAAGGTACATTTCGGCTTTTCTCCATCAAGTCATATATATTTCACCCACTGAGGACCAAAGATAATATGCTTCCCTGAGGAGCATTTTTGTTATATAATTGTCATATACTCACTATTATTCATGTTTTATAAGCAAGACATGGGGCTACACAAAGTCAAGTCTCAAACTTGTCACACCTAGTCTATACAACTCTATAAGGTTGTAAATATTAAGAATTTTTCAATCAACCCTCACGAAACCCAATGAAATTAATAAAAGATTGGCTGTGCCTAAATTTTGATATCCTTCACCATCTTACTGACAAATAATAAAATTTCCGCCTTAACGTATGCTTTCATACTTTCGCATTTATAAATCTACATTTTTTTCAAACTACAAAAATTTGAATACGAAAAAACAAAATAAACAATCACAGCAAGCTTTGCTTTAAAAAAATAAACAACAACAATTCCATATTTATATATTTCTGTATGTATGTATATCCAAACTGACTTCATATACAAAAAACAACAACGTTAATTATTATATTACTGCTGTTGCTACTTGCCTATAAAAAGAAAACTAAAAAAATATATTTTTTTAGTTTTTGGCTCATAACTCGGTTGTTTATGAATGAATTTGGTTGATTCAAAAAACCTAAATTTTACAAAAATATTTGTGACCTATCTGTATAAAAATAAAAAATAAAAAATGCGTTTTGCCCGATATCTCAGTTATTATTGAGCCGATTTATTTAATTTTTTCAGCACAACCATTTTGAAATAAATGTCCGAGTCTTCTTTGCAAAAACAAAGTCCCTAGTATATATAGAGGCTTCAGAAAAGGGAAAACCGGAATATCTTTAGGAATATCTCCGCCATTTATGAACCGATCTTGATGAATTTCAATAGAAAAATTCTCGAAGAGATTTTCGATTGTTTGATATATATATTATATATGGCAGTTATCGGTGGGATTCATAAACACCATTTCAACCGACACACGGACAGACGGAGGGACGGACATGGTTCTAACGTCATCATTTCTTAAAAGGATCCCGAAATATATATCCTTTACACCTGTGGTGAAGGGTATAATAAGGGGTAGAGTGTGGCTGTAGAGAGCAAATTTGTATTTGATGTATGTAATATAAGTCCGCAGATCTCAAAATGTTAAAATTTGTAAAATCACATTGACAGAAAATACATAGACATCAAATATATGAAATCAACAAAAATTCCAAATTTAAATAACAAAGTTAAAATGTTAACAAAAAATTATAAAAAAAATACATCGTGAATACTTCTTCCTAATTTTAACTCCTTAGAATAAATATATATAGTGGAAAAAGTTATATAAAATATTTCCATGACATCACAATTTTAAAAGATGTTTTTTTTTTTTTTTTTTCTTAAATTAGGATTTAAGAACGTACTATTTTCGGTGATTTTTATTAATTTTAAAGGTGCTATGAAGGTAGAGTATTCAAAACCATAACCAAAACCCGGTTAAGCAGTTTGAGGTTTTTTTTACAAACGCTGTCGATTTCGGTTTTTTTCTAACATACGGTTTTGTACGAAACCGGTTTTTTAAAGGTGGTTAACCTTTTTTTTTCAGAACAGCATTTAATTTAACTTTTTATGTAATTTTACTCCGAAAAAGAGTCCTGAAAAGAAAAAAAGTAAATTAAATTAAAAATAGATGCTTTATGTAAATGCAATAAAAATTACAGATTGCTTATTTAACTTTTACAATTCTCTGTAGGGAACTATTGAGTGCAAGTGTTGCCATTTTAGCACTCTCAGTGCTACATTTATCATTTCAATAGGTTAAAATACATTACCAATTTACAACAATCCTTTTCGTTTTTTGGAAAAATTTCTTAGCAAATTTGACGGTATTAGTTTTCAATTTTAAAATAATCTGTATTCTTTATTTTATTTTCCAATATTATAAATAATTCTGAAGAAAAATAATTTTAAGTTGTCATCTGAAATATATTTTACAAGAAACAACGGCAACGAGAATGGAAAAATCTTTATAAAAGAATTTAGCATTGCAATTTGCTGCTAGAGAACAATTCAGCAAAAATTTTTATGACGATTTTTTTCTAGTTCGCACATGCAATTGGATAGTGTGGACCAAATTTTCATAGCTTGTTCTTGTTCGCATAATTGTACGAGCAACGATGTCTGCCTTCATTTGATTATCAATGGGTTAAAAATGTGATGTGATGGAAATGTTTCATTAATCTTTTTTTCACAATATATAGTCTAAGGAGTAGGAATTAAACAAAATAATTCACTATGTAATTTTTTCTATTTTTTTAATTTGTTATTTAAAATTGGATTTATATTCCTATCAAACTTTTGTGTCTACGCATTTTCTGTCAATGCGGTTTTAAAATTTTCATCATTTTTGAGATCTGCAGTTTTGTATTAGTTATACACCTCATTTTTTTATGGTTAATTGAGAAATTCAAAAGTAACAAGTTAGAGCCTTAACTAGTACTACATTTTTGTACCCCTATTTTTATACTCTACACCACCATAGTGGTTGGGGTATTATGCGTTTGTGCTGATGTTTGTAACGCACAGAAAACGTTATCCAATACCCACCTTAAAGTATACCAATCGACACAGAATCACTTTTTAAATCGATCTAACGATGTTCGTCCGTCCGTCTGGCTGGCTGTCCATGTAAATGGACATGGTCGCAATTTTGAAGATAATTTGGCACATGGGACTTTTATATAAACTCCTGTTCCGAAAATCACTTTAACGTGCATAAATCCCATACTAATGTTTGTATAAAGTTAATATTCGACACAAATAAGTTTTATATAAGTAGAAACATTATTGCCAATTTTATTAGAATCGGTCCATAATTTACCATAGCTCCCATATAAAACCTCTTCCGAGAATCGCCCTAAAGTGCATAAAATCAAGTAGATGTTAGTATCAACGCATTATTCTGTATTTATATATTTTATTTAACATTTAGTAAAAGTGTTGGTCTAGTTAAGTCCCCTTCTCCAAATTTTATGGCCATACATAATGGTGTAGGGTTTCATATGGTCGGTCTTGACCGACTATACCTTTTTTCTCGATTTACTATAAAATATGGATAACTAATTTCCTTTACCTATTATCTAGAAATATTTATAACCTAAAAACTTCTCAGGGAATCAAATTTTCTTTGATCCTCAATGGGTTAAAAATGTGACATGATGAAAAATTTTCATTTTACTTTCTGCATTATTATTTGCGATATAATAAATTTTTTGGCGATGTTGTTGACCTGTGTTATTTATATTTTTTTAAGTATTCGCTTATATATGGCAGTTAAGCAAACTATTTTACAATTCCTAAAAAAATAATACTTCAAAAATGCATTATATATTTTCAAAGTTTCCTCATTAAGCCCGGAATTATTTGCAAATTTCGTCCTAGCTTCAGGATTTGAGAATATATCGAGCCCTAACCGCGAAAATGTCGTAAGTGCAGAAAACAAAACTTTACAGGAGAAGCATTTTTGTTATCGTTTACACATTGTTTTACCTAGCTGACTACAAATTTCGACAATGATATCGACTTCGAAAAATTGGCGAGAAACAAAAAAAAAAATTATTTCGCATACAACAACTCACAGTGGGGCAGAATCGAAATTTTTTGAAAATAAATCCGTAACAGAGGAGTGTAAAATGTTAAGTTTGGAGGGGGGACCGAACAGCTCCCCGAACCACGGAGCTAAAGAGGTTAAAAGTTTGGTACCTCTGACATAAACATTTTTTAATCGCTTTTGTTTCTCGTCCGATTTAAAATATTTTTATACATTATTGTAGGCACTGACAAGACCTACAAAAAACATGCTTGCATGTACTATTTATCTCTTATAGTTTTTTAGTTATTTGAATTTTTAAGTACCTCAATTTTGCATGTTCTTGGTTCAGTTTTCTTCATATATATCCTAGTGTGTCCGACCGATTTCATTTGTTTTTTTTTTCTTAGCTAATTAAAGAACAAAATTATCTATTAAATAAAAAAAATTTGAAGTCGATGTCTTTAGCGAATCCAAAAATAAACGATTTTGAATTTGAAAATTGCAAAAATTATAACTTTTTGTGTTTTTTTTTTGGCCGAAAAAGTATCTTTTTTCTCTAAAATAAAATTTTCTTTAAAAACATATAATAATTTTATACTTTTCATTAGGGAATTTTTGTTCCTTATCCGATTTACAATATTTTTGTATCACCTTAGAATCCTTGATTTCTCTTATACATTCTTCGACATATATTCTTTTGAAATTTCAACAATCTCAACTTTGCAAGAGGTCTTTTCCATATATATCCCAATATTTTCAGTTATCATCGTTTCAGATTATCATCTTTATCTCAAAGCTGGTAAAACTACGAGTATCGTAAAAATTTATGCACAAGTATTGATTGCATGTGAATGCAATTGCAAAGTTGAGATTGTTGAAATTTCAAAAGAATATATGTCGAAGAATGTATAAGAGAAATCAAGGATTTTAAGGTGATACAAAAATCTTGTAAATCGGATAAGGAACAAAAATTCCCTAATGAAAAGTATAAAATTATTATATGTTTTTAAATAAAATTTTATTTTAGAGAAAAAAGAGTGTAGATACTTTTTCGGCCAAAAAAAAAAAAACACAAAAAGTTGTCATTTTTGCAATTTTCAAATTCAAAATCGTTTATTTTTGGACTCGCTAAAGACATCGACTTCAATTTTTTTTATTTAATAGATAATTCACATTTAAGTTAGAATACCCATGCATACCTAGTGAAAATACACTAGTGGGCAAAAAAAAATATATATTTTTTCCGTCTTTAATAAAAAATAGGCAAATTTGATGAAATTTAGAGTTCTAAATAACAATCAGCTTTTACCTTTTTTTCTATCACGTACTGATTTTTTTATGGGCATGACTACTATGACCCCACCTGTAGGCAGTTACACTTGTATAACTCGAGAACGGTTTGTCCTATTAAGATAAATTAAACTCCAATATATAGCGAATTAAATTGTCCTGAATTTTGCATAATTTGCTTTAAAATTATTATTTCCGTAGTTATTTGGTAATTAGTAGCAAAAAAATTAATTTTTTTTTTTAGAAAATGGTGAAAATTTTGATCCATAACTCTGAAACTCTTGAGCAAACAAAAAATATTGTTAACACACCTTGAAGGCAATTTTTTTGTGCATCTTTTGGTTTATCATTTATCCAAATCGTGTAAACGGTTCTTGAGTTATAGTCAAAATTGTACAAACTATTCTCGAGTTTTATAGTGTGACCACTGAATAAGGTGATATTAGTCATGCCCATAAAAAAAAATCAGTACGTGATAGAAAAAAAGGAAAGGTTGAATCTTGTTTAACTCGGAAAAGTCCACCTAGTCCACCTATTTTTGTTTTAAGAAAAAAATAAAAAAAATGTTTTTTTGCTCACCACTGTATTTCTACTCAATTGTATGTCAAATGGATATTTTTACTTAACTGTGAATAAAATCAAGATTTGTGCATCAATTTTGAAGATACATGCCTGATTTTATTCGCAGCATTATCAGCAATAAGATAAATATGATAAACTGAAACATTTCTGTTGTATTTCACTTTTAAAAAGAAATTTTAGTAACAAAAAAATCTACAATTTTGCATAAGAAAGTTTTTTTTCGGACATTTATATTAAAATAACTCCGAAACTATTGAGCACATAAAAAAAT
This sequence comes from Protophormia terraenovae, assembly GCA_951394005.1. Lineage (NCBI taxonomy): Eukaryota > Metazoa > Arthropoda > Insecta > Diptera > Calliphoridae > Protophormia > Protophormia terraenovae. Next base: position 28,796,387 of record OX596075.1, read on the forward strand.
AAAGTTTCAATTATTTGAAAATATTTTTAGTCGGCATTTTTTGGTGTATAACTTATGTCAATCGTACACACCGTTCTTGAGTTATGAAGAAATATACTAGAGTAATGGCCTTTCTATGGGCAAAATATTAGACACGCCCAAAAAACTGATAACACATCAAAATGCATCAAGTCCAACTATTCGTCTTTAGTGGAAGATTTTTTTTGTCGACCAGTGTATTTTTTACTTCTAAAATAATTTTTATTCCAGATTATAAATTTTAACGCAAATGCGTTCAAAGCAAAACCGGAGGTGCTTTGGTGCAAAAGTCACCCTACAAGCCCTTATGAATTATGAATTTTCCAGACGTTTTTTCTTTTTTAATTTTTTAGTAAAATTTTCAGTTATATACATACTTCTATTATCTAAATTATACCTTAACTTGATAACGGAATCAACAACCGAATAGATTTTTCTATCAATAGCTATACTGGAGTTATACATATATACTGCAGAATAGAATCGATATAATGTAATGTATAATTGCATTTTTTAGTTTTCAAGCCAATAAAAACTTTATAAACTCAATAACTTCACTTAAGTATCTGGCACTTAATAAGGAGCTGTGATTAATATTTAATAATTGTGGTTTGTAATGACTACTGGTTAAAAGTTGCGGACTAGACAAGAACATTTAGAACTTTATTCATTTTATTCATATTCCCACATCAAAATGTCATTTCCGTTTCCCTGTAAAAATTGTAATATATTTATTTTCCACAAAACAATAAAAATAATTTATAATAAAAATAAATCGTTTTTAATTTTATTACACAAAACAAGGTGTGTTCAATCGAGTATTTGTTAACTTTACACTGGTGGCAACACAAATTTATTGTGTTAAAGTAGGTGTGAAAATTAATCAAATTTATTATTTGTTCTTATTCTGATTAAAATTTTCTGTTTTATATATGATTCTTTTGTGCGCTCATTGTGTCTGTTTTTATGTATACAATTTTATAAAAATGTCTCTTTTGTGCAAATTAATATGGTCTGGCTAATTTAAAGCGACAAGATTACATTAATGTCGTTATTAATTTTGTAATGAACATTGTTATTTTTTTGTCAGATGAAAAGTAACGCTAATAAAAAATTATGAGCCTAAGGAGACATTAATGTCATTGGATATAATTAATTTAAGTCCATTTAAATATGGATATTGTTATAATTTATTACAACAATTAGCTTTACAATGAAATAAAATATTCGATAATAATAAATCACTTTAAAAACCAAAACGATTAACCCATGTAATTTAGGAAGTAATTTTGAATGACACTTGAGGAAAATTTAAGGTAAAAATGAAGAAATTATATGGTTAAGTATTTAAACTCACATATAAATGTGAAGAAAAGTAACAAATTATATAGAGTATTGAAATTTATTTATAAATTGAATATTTTATATGCTACTTATAAGTACTATTTCTACAAGATTTATCATAAAAGGATTGAAAAGTTTATTGAAAAAAAAAAAAAAAAAAAATTATTAGAAATATGTAATGTATGCACATTATGTATACGTTTTATAAACATACAATAACGTTATACATATATACTTCAAAAAAATAATTAATAATCTATATCTTTGACTTGTAAAGACCACAAATATTTACCAACAATTTGTGGTTGTAGATTTAGAAAATGTAATTTATTTCTTAATTACTTTTTAATACAACATATTGTACAATATGTTATATTTCTTTCAAACAATTTATAACTTATATAATATTGAATGAATTATACATGTTGCATATAATGCAAAGGGTGTCACAAAAAGATACATAAATAACTTCAAATGAAACAACAACATTTCTAAATAGTCTCTTAATATTTTTGAGATAATACTTTGCTATATATATGTATATATACACGCAGAGAAAAAACATGGTTACAGCATGATCACCACAACTATTCAATGATTATATAGCCGTTTTCTCGTTGAGTTAAATATACTGTGATCATCATAACAATATTTATGATTCTGTTTTATCATTTAATGATTACCCACAATCAAAATTTTAATATGGTTCACTGAATAATAATATGTTTTTAAATATGTTTATATGAAATCATATTTATGAATAAATACAATCAATTAGTCAATTCTACAATTATTTAGTTAATTCTATAATCATTAAGTTAATTTTACAAATTTAGTCAATTCTACAACCATTTAGCTTTTATTTTTATTTGATTATAAGTCATATTTTGTTTTGCACAACTGTTGAATGTTTGAATTTGAAAATGTTTATGTTTTTCTCAAATGTTTTGGACTATAATGTGATTTCACACAACTATTGTATTTTTATGCACAACTGTTGAATGTTTGTTTCTGAATATGTTTATGTTTTCCTTAAATATTTTATATATTTGTTTTTGACTATAATTTGATTTCACACAACTATTGTATTTTTATCGTTAATCATATTTATTTTCTACATAACTATTGAATACACATTTTTGTGTATAAGTTCAGTAGTTTGTTAGAAGGCAAACGGTATAGCTGTGTATTTTTAGAAAAGTGTTCAATTTATTTGTGTTCTAAGTTTAAATGAAATTGAAAAAAGATTCGGCTGTGCCGAATCTTTGATACCCTTCACCATATTACCATCTTACTATCTTATCGACATCATATTACCATATTACCGACAAATAATAAAATTTTCGCCTTAACGTATGCTTTCATATTTTCACATATATAAATCTAAATTTTTTTCAAACTACGAAAATTTGAATATGAAAAAAAAAAAAAAAAAACAATCATAGCAGGCTTTGTTTTTAAAAAATAAACAACAACAATTCCATATTTATTTATTTTTTTATGTGTGTATATACAAACTGACTGCATATACAAAGAACAACAACAACACTGTTATTCATTATATTACTTCTGTTGCTAACTAAACTACTTGTCTTATAGGCAAAAACGTCACTAAACATGTTTAAGTATGTATTTATGTATATTCTTAACAGATATGTTTTAGTTTTAAAAAATAAACAACAACAATTCCATATCTATTTTTGTACAGACTGCATATACAAAGAACAACAACAACACTGTTATTCATTATATGACTGCTGTTTCTAACTAAACTACTTGTCTATACAAAAAACAAAAAACGTCACTAATAGTCATTACAATGCTTAATATACATGCTTAATATACTCTGTTGATTATATTCTTAACAGATTTGTTTTTGGGCCATAACTCTGTTGATTATGAACGAATTTGGTTTATTAAAAAAAAAACGAAATTTTATAAAAACATTTATGACTGATCTATATAAAAATAAAAATCTGTAGCTTGAACTGTAGCTGAAAATAAAAAATTCGTTTTCCCCGATATCTCAGTTATTACTGAACCGATTTATTTCATTTTTTCAGAACAAAAATTCAGAAAATAATTTCCGAGCCCCCTTTAAAAATTCGAAGTCCCTGGTATATACAGAGGCTTCAGAAACTGAAAAACCGTTTCCAAAAACCGGTTTTTAAAGCATATCTCCTATATTTATAAACCGATCCTGCTGATTCAAAAAACCGAAATTTTATAAAAATATTTGTGACCGATCTGTATAAAAATAAAAATCTATAGCTTAAACCAGGGCTTCAAAAAATAAAAAATGCGTTTTGTCCGATATCTCAGTTATTATTGAACCGATTTATTTCATTTTTTCAGAACAAAAATTTAGAAAAAAATGTCCGAGACTTCTTTGTAAAAACGAAGTCCCTAGTATATACAGAGGCTTCAGAAACTGGAAAACCGGTTCTAAAAACCGGTTTTTTTAACATATCTCCGCATTGTATGAACCGATCTTGCTGAATTCCAATAGAAAAATTCTCGAAAGCATTTCCGATCGTTTGATATATATATTAAATATGTCAGTTATCGGTGGGCTTCATAAACGCCATTTCAACCGACACACGGACGGACGGACGGACATGGTCCTATCGTCATCATTTCTTACAAGGATCCCGAAAATGTAAACTTTTTTGCTCTCCGACGAAAATTGTGAGAATTACAAACGGAATGACAAACTTATATATACCCTTTACACCTTTGGTGAAGGGTATAAAAAAATAAATGAAAAATATGTCCTGTTCTGAGATATGCAGGAATGGTTTTCCATATTGAAATGTATGAAAATGACCTTCCATTGTTTGGTCATATAAACTACATATATTGCTCTAATGAATCTTTGCGGTCAAAGGCTTTCAAATTCGCGAATTTATTCGCGATTTTTATTTTTCGAAAAGTTAAAAAAATCGCAAAAGTATCTAACTTTAAACACCAATATTTCTAAAAGTTGTTAACGGATTTTAATGATTTAAATTTCATATTTAAGAATAATATGTCCACTATAAATGTAGTAATTTAAAAATAATATAATCATTTAAAAATGCATTCATAATGCAAATGCAATTTTAGTATACATTTCTGAAAAATTTCTACCCTTTCAATTTTTTTCTTCTTTTGATATAAAAAACATTATTATGTTTGGTAAAACTTGCAATATAAATTATTCTGGGACAAAATGATTCACTATTTAAAAAAAAAAAATTTAATATTTCTTCATAAAAAATTTTTTTTTTTTTTTTTTTTTATTTTTTTAATTTTTGTATTTTTTTAATTTTTGTGAGCTTATTTTAAAATTAATTTTAATCATAATATTTCATAATTTTTTATTTGCGGTAGAAACCTATTTGTCCCATACTACGTGCTGATGTTTTATATAATAAACATATTTGTCTTCAATATTAAGCTAAAATATTTAAAATCAAAAGGGTAGAAATTTCTTAAAAATGCATCCGAAAATTGCATTCTATTCGTGAGTGCGACATTAGCAAAAACAATTATTTTTAATTCATACAATATAATTTACAATATTTATCGTGAAATTATAAACTTTATAATAGTTTTTAAATCAATACAATTCGACGTATACTTAAGGAGTTATAAACATTTAAAGCTACGGCCTATGTGATGGAAATCACACGATTGTCATTTCACATGCGTTTTGAAAATCGCCAAATTTATTTCAGCATGTGCTGCAGTTCACGCGTTTTACTTGTTCGATTTCTTTCAATTTGATCAGCTATTTCTATTAAATCGCTTATGTATGAGAAACAAGTAAGAAAGAGAATAATGGATTAAATTTTAAATTTCATATTATTACTTAAAACTGGTAAAAAATATTACTAGTTTTTACCTAAATATAAAGAAAACATATTAAATTTTATTTGTACGCCATATTTATTGTTTTTTGAAGCCATGTTTAAGCAAAATAGACAACTTCACTTTGGTATAACCATGCGATTTGAAATCGCATATTTTCTTGTGATTGTGAACCTCATCACACCTATTATGCGATTTGAAATCGTAATCGCCTATTTTATGCGATAAGCGATTCTCATCACATAGCCGTACATATTACTAAAAGAGTATAATCAAAAAAAGTTAAAAATCAAAATTTTTTGAAAAATTAAAATTTTTATATGAAAAAATTTATGAACATTTTTAAAAAAAAATATTAAAAATAGTATATTTTATTGTCCCAGAACAGTTATATTTGCATTTTGTAGTAAAGATATTGCTTTTTAACATATTACAAAAAAATGAAAATCGAAAGGGTAGTAATTTTTCAAAAATGCATCCTAAAATTGCATTTGCATTGCGAATGCATTTTTAAATTGCAATATTATTTCTAAATTACTACATTAAAAGAGGACATATTCATCTTCACTATGCAGTTTAAATTATTAAAATCCGTTAAAAACTTTTGGAGATATTTATGTGTAAAGTTACACACTTTTCCGATTTTTTTGACTTTTCCGAAAATGAAAATCGTGAATAAATTCGCGAATTTTTTAAAATTCTAAAAGATTATTTGTATAAATCTTTCATGGAATGGACGATATATATATACATATATTCAAGGTAGAATTTATCTTAACATCTCGAATAATCGATTGCGAGAATTAAATAATTCTTTTTGGAACAATTAATAATTTAGTTGTAAGTAAAAAATTATTGAGTTTAAATTACATTCAACTGAAAAATTTTTATTTTCATAACATAATACCAAATTATAATTATGTAAGTTCCTCTTATAGAGCTTTGGCTTTATCAAAATCAAAACAATGCTATTTTATAGAACTATAAAGGTTCTTTCTGCACACGTCAAAATTATTACAGAATCTTCAATATTTATCGACATACAGTGAAAAGAAAAATGTTTATATCCACCATCAAAAAGATGGGAGATATATTGATTTTGTCATTCCGTGTGTAACATCATCTAAGACCCCACAAAGTATACATTTTCTGGGTCCTGGTTAGATTCTGAGTCGATCTAGCTATGTCCGTCCGTCTGTCTGTCTGTTGAAAGCAGGACAGGGCTTGAACGGAGCAACGTATGGGGACGAAATTTGGCACAAATATTTATCTTATATAAGGTTTGTTTGGTATTGAAAATGGGCAAAATCGGTTAATAAACAAAAAAAAAGTTATGGGCTAAAAACTAGAAACACAGGGTGTCCGTTTTATACTTTTCTGCTGATATTTCTTTAACAAAAGCATTGTTCAGTTCAATACATTGTGGTGATACTACATTAAATTTGTACTTTATAATTTGAAATTTAAAAAAATAATTTTTATCAAATATGCTTTGATTTTATAATTTTTGCTTTTGAAAATTTTCAATAAATGAAGTTCAGTTTTGTTTGAATTTTTATAAATAAATGTGTTTTAATAACCACATTTAATTGGTGACCCCGACGTGATTGAATTAAATAATTAGAAATGTCGTCTCCTGATATACCAACGAATCAAAATTCTCGAGATGCTGCAGATGGTGCAAGTGTACAAGTTGCCGCTTCTAGTATTCACAAGCTACCACCTTTTTGGAAGGAAAACCCCAAACTTTGGTTCATGCAAATCGAATCCATATTTGGTATTTCTGGTATTACACGTGATGATACCAAATTTCAATACGTTATTGCAAACATCGATTCCAATTTTTTGCCGCATGTTTCGGATATTTTGGAATCACCTCCATCTGATGGTACCAGTAAGTACCAAGCTGTGAAGGATCGTTTGATTGGAACATTTTCTGAATCTCAAGAGTCCAAACTTCGACGACTTTTAAAAAGTCATCAGTTAGGCGAAAACGTCAAATAAATGTTTCCTCATTGATACTGGTGCAGACGTATCAGTAATTCCTCCAAATTATACAAATTCTTCGAACTCTCAAAATTTAGGAATCAAAATTTTTGCCGCTAATGGTTCTCAAATTCGTACTTTTGGTACTAAAATTTTACATCTTGATCTAGGCCTTCGTAGAAAATTTTCATGGAATTTTATTATTGCTGACGTATCTAAACCTATTTTAGGATCAGATTTTCTAAAACATTATCATCTTCTCCCCGATCTTAATAATAAAACTTTAATCGATGGCACAACATTATTACAAGTCTCGGGAAAACTTCTAAAATCTCCGTCAATGGAAATCAAAGTTTTAGTTCAAGATGATAGTATGTATAATATGCTTTTATTGAAGTACCCTGATGTATATCAAACTAAAGCATTACCTGGGATAAAAAGTAAGCATAACGTTTACCATCATATAGAAACCACAGGACAACCAGTATATGCAAAAGCACGTCGCTTAGATCCTAATCGTCTTAAGATTGCAAAGAAGGATTTTGAATATTTGCTACAGTGTGGTATAATTAGGCCTTCAAAAAGTAACTGGTCTAACCCACTTCACATGGTTCCTAAAAAAAATGGTGAGTGGAGATGTGTAGGTGATTACAGATTTTTAAATAAAGTAACGGTCCCAGATCGTTATCCAATACCATTTATTACTGATGCCAATGTTAATATTGCTGGTTGCTCAGTATTTTCGAAGTTGGATCTTGTTCGTGCATTCTATCAAATACCAGTCTATCCAGATGATGTACCAAAAACAGCAGTAATAACTCCCTTTGGGTTATATGAATTCCTTAAAATGCCATTCGGTTTAAGAAATGCCGCACAAAGCTTTCAGAGGCTAATGGATGAAGTTCTTCGTGGATTACCCTTTGTGTTTGTGTATATAGATGATGTCCTAATATTTTCAAAATCAACTACTGAGCACATGGAACATCTCAAGATTGTATTTGAACGCTTTCAAGAGTATGGTATTGTCGTCAATCAAGATAAATGTAGTTTTGGTAAGAGCGAAATCGATTTCCTGGGATTTCGAATATCTTCTGATGGTCTTCGTCCTACTCAAAGTAAAATTGAAGCTATTCAAAACTTCCCAAAGCCTAAGACAATCAAAGAATTAAGACGATTTCTTGCCATGATCAACTTCTATAGGCGTTTCCTACCAAAAGCTGCAATGGAACAAGCACCATTAAATCAACTACTTAAAAATTCAGTTAAAAATGATAAACGTCCTGTACCGTGGTCTGTAGAAACCGAAGAAGCCTTTGAGAAATGTAAGTTAAGTCTTTCCAATTCAACTCTTTTATTTCATCCCATAAGTATTGCCGAATTAGTAATTAAAGTTGATGCATCAGATTTTGCAATCGGTGCTGTATTGGAACAAAAAGTTGGTAATGATTTACAGCCATTATCCTTTTTTACCAAAAAACTGTCAGATACCGAAAAGCGTTACAGTACGTATGACCGGGAATTGTTGGCAATTTATACTGCCATTAAACATTTTCGTGATTTTATCGAAGGTCGTGAATTTTCAGTTCATACGGATCATAAACCGCTGATTTTTGCCTTTTCTCAAAAGCCTGAGAAAGCAAGTCCTCGTCAACTTCGTCAATTAAATTTTATTGGTCAATTTACCACTAATTTTATACACATTAAAGGATCCGATAACGTTGTAGCTGATGCTTTTTCGCGAGTAGAAGCAATATCTCTTCTTGATTATGATGAACTTGCAAAATTACAGAATATGGATATGGAGCTTCAAGATCTTTTAAAATCTGAAACGTCTCTCAACTTACAACTAATTTCTATTCCTGGTACTAAAACAAAAATATTTTGTGATATCTCAAAAAACATTCCTAGACCATATATTCCAAAAGATCTAAGGAAGTCAGTTTTTAATGGATTACACAATTTATCTCATCCTGGTAGTAAGGCTTCAACAAAGCTCGTCACTGAACGATATGTTTGGCCATTTATGAAACGGGATTGCACATACTGGACGAAAATTTGTCAAGCTTGCCAAAAATCCAAAGTTTCTCGTCATAATAAAAGTGCTATAGGACATTTTCCTTTAGTTTCTCGTCGTTTTGCTGAAATCCATATAGATTTAGTTGGTCCTCTTCCACCATCAAACGGTCAATGTTATTTATTAACTTGTGTCGATCGTTTTTCACGTTGGATGGAAGCTTTCCCAATGCCAAACTGTTCATCGGATACTGTCTGTGAAACTTTCATGAATGGATGGGTTTCAAGATTTGGTTCGCCTGATGTAATTCATACTGACAGAGGACGTCAATTTACATCAAATAATTTTCGTTACTTAACTCAATTTTTGGGAACAAAAATCAAATTTACAACATCCTACCATCCTCAATGTAATGGATTAGTAGAGCGTTTTCACAGAACATTAAAAGCATCAATTTCATATCATGAAGAATCGCAATGGACAAAAGTTTTACCATTAATTTTGTTAGGTTTAAGATCATCAACAAAATCTTCTATAAATTGTTCTATGGTGAAACTCTACATCTGCCTGGACAATATTTCAGCGATTCAACAAGTCTAATGAATACTAACGATTTTGTAACACATTTACAAACAATAATGTCAAGAATTAAACCAATATCTTGTTCAAATAATTCAAAACCTTTAGTTTTTTTAAACAAGGATTTACACCAAACTAGTTATGTCTGGATAAGAAACGATCACGTTCAGAAACCACTACAACAAAAATTCCACGGTCCTTATAAAGTTATTAAAAGGTTTGACAAATATTTTACCCTCAAAATTGGAAACAAAACCGACAATATTTCGATTGATCGTTTGAAGCCTGCCTTTATAGAAATTCATGCAACAGAGGCTGAAGAGGTTGTTGATACTTTTTCTAAACGAGAATCCAAATCTGTATCGTTTTCACTAGGAGGGGAGTAATGTGGTGATACTACATTAAATTTGTACTTTATAATTTGAAATTTAAAAAAATAATTTTTATCAAATATGCTTTGATTTTATAATTTTTGCTTTTGAAAATTTTCAATAAATGAAGTTCAGTTTTGTTTGAATTTTTATAAATAAATGTGTTTTAATAACCACAACATCAACAGTTTTCAAAACTATTCAGTTTAATTCTGTTCACTAATACGAAGCAATAAATCCTTTACATAAATCTCTCGTCTCATAGATATTTCAGCAATACTTTTTTCGTTACACCACAATGTATTATGTAAGAGTATGTTCTCCACAATCAGAATTCCGTTTAACAATAAAGTTAGCAATTTCAATCATATGTGGGTTTGCTCAAACTGTATTAATCTTCCTATTTTAGGAACTTCTGTGGTAAATTTCCTTTTTTGAATTTAAATGTCATTAACTCTCCATTATAAACAATCATTTCTTAAATAAATCTCACATCCATTAAATTAGAATATATGAAACTTTAATTTATTACAAATAAAAGAATACTTACATCTCAAGATTTATTAAGCAAGTTCTTTATTTTTATTTATAAGGAATTTAAAAAATTTTCTTCCTCTGACTCTAACGCCGATATGTGGTTTTATAAACGGCTATTTATGCATTCAAATGTGCTCGCGTGGAGGTTTCAATTTGAAAATTAAAAAAAAAAAAAAAATCTTATAAACAGAGCTTTGGCTTTATCAAAATCAAAACAATGCTATTTTATAGAACTATAAAAGTTCTTTCTGCACACGTCAAAATTATTACAGAATCTTCAATATTTATCGACATACAGTGAAAAGAAAAATGTTTATACCCACCATCAAAAAGATGGGAGGTATATTGATTTTGTCATTCCGTGTGTAACATCATCTAAGACCTCACAAAGTATACATTTTCTGGGTCCTGGTTAGATTCTGAATCGATCTAGCTATGTCCGTCCGTCTGTCTGTCTGTTGAAAGCAGGATAGGGCGAAATTTGGCACAAATATTTATCTTATAAGGTTTGTTTGGTATTGAAAATGGGCAAAATCGGTTAATAAACAAAAAAGTTATGGGCTAAAAACTAGAAATACAGGGTGTCCGTTTTATACTTTTCTGCTGATATTTCTTTAACAAAAGCATGTATGACAACGAAATTTTGTACGTATAGTTCGGGGATTGATATAAAGTCAGAAACCAAAAATGGGCGTGGTCCGCCCACTCTACCGCCCACCTCCCATATAAGGTGAAAATCAACGAAATTGTGTTCAAATAGTTTAAGGACCAATGTAAACTCGGAAACAAAAAATACAAATGTCCTCTCAAATATGTCAATATTTTTATCACAATGGGTTGTTAGGGTTGTTCACGATAGGCTGGTTATAAGGTTATGTGATTATATACAGTCTGATAAATTTTCATGTAAATTTATTCCATTTATAGTAGGTAACTTTACTCCTGCTATAATTAGGGTAAAAATACTCGATGTGCTTAATTTCAAATATATACACATTTGTGTTTAAAAAAGGTATAAAGAAAATGTTTATATTTACTTTTTTTGTGTTTAAGAAATGTTTAGAAACATTTGAATTTAAACTATTTTTATCTAAAATTAAACATTTATAAATGTACTTAGGTATCCATGTTTGTATGAATGTATGTATAATATAAGAAAAACGCATACATATGTAAACAAAAGTATATTTTTATAAATTAGACCACGCTTTATTTAAATTAAGGAAAAACATTTGATACACTTATGCATTTGTAATAATTTGTAAATTGAAGCTTTAAACAGATTCCTATGGCTAGAATGTTCGTCTTTTCTTCTGGAATTGTTGATTCTTTTATTCTAAGTATTTTTCCACAATGAAATATATTGTATAGATTTTTAAATGTTTTCCAGCTAAAATTTGTCTAAAGAAGTGTTTATTAAAAAATTTTTAATATTTTGTTTTTTAATAAAATATTTGTGGCACTTCTCATTTTACTCATTAATATGTGTAATACTAAATTTAAAATGTTTTTTATATTAAATACATGTTTACCAACATTCAAAGTACTACACTTTGTATTTTTGTAGACAAAAGTTAGTAAACATATTGTGCCTAAATTTAGACATTTCCTGTAATTTTAATCGAAAACTTACTTACTTTATAGTAGTAATTTTACATGTATTTTTTAGAGTATACTTACTAATATTGAAAACAAAAAAATACATTACTTGTTTAAAATTTTATTATTTTCCAACACTACAAATAAACAAATAATCACATGTATGAGTTGGGCAAAGTTGTTTATTTTTTGTAATGAATTTTTCACTTAACCTGATAACCAGACTATAGTAAATATCGCAATTAATTTGTATTATGATATTTCAGAAAAATAAGTTTTGTTTATGCAGGAATCATAGTAAAAATGTTTATGAGGATCGATCCATAATTTAGCCTATACCCCATATAAGGGCCACTTACTATATTCCCTTTGAGGTACATACTAGGGTATCCAATTATTCGGGTGTTCATATTAATCGGTTTATTCGACAAATAATTATTCGAGGTTAAAAGTTGATCGGTTAATAACTTAGTTATACGTGTAAAACATATAAATTACAGGACTAAAGTTAATCTGTAGGAAATATTTACTTAGAAACATAATATAGATAAAATTCTTACACAGGAGGATCATTTCGTAATTATTTTCTACTATTTGTGTGAAAGATTTTCATTTGTTAACTAATGCTATAAAATATTCTCCTAAATCCGCTTTATTCAATAAATTGTTCATGTATTTTCTGTGTAAGAATGATATTTTGTTAAAAGAGTCTAAATTAATATTTTTGTGTGCATTTAGATGGTAATTATTATGACTTGTGTAACTTTGAGTTTACATTACCCAAAGTTTAATTATTTATGAAGATATAATATTAAATTAATAATTAAAATTAAAGCATTCTATTCCAACAAAAAAGCATCCAAAGAAGTCAGTAAGATCCTGAACTTGTGTCCAGAATTAATATAAATTCGTATAATTTTCAATGAATTAAATTTTTTGATACCTGTGTTATGTCATGTCATGTTCACGATTTTGTGCAAAATTACAATGAACATCCAAATTTTTTTTTAACGGCTCAAAGAAATTAAGGACTGCGCACGAAAAAATCTGTGCATGCAAATCTGCTTATAGAAACTAAACCAGTGGGCGAATTTTTTTAAAGCGATATTTTTATTAATGACTGTTATGTTCAAGTTCTAAACATAAAATAATAAAGTAGTTCCTGTAGGTTTTTAAGGAAATATCTGACATTTTCCAGAACTATTCAAATTAAAGGTTTTATTGTGTTTCGGTCACTTTTTTGCTCGAATAAGTCCACTTATTTTTAGACTCCGTTTCATTTTATGCTGAGCTTTTAATGTCCTTTAAATTATTTTTTACTAGAGTCCAATATCTTTCAATTGCACGGAGTTTCGGTCAATTTGATGGATTAGCCTCTATCGGTACAAAGTCTTACAATTTCTTTGTTACAACTCCATTGTTTTGTTGTTGTAATGAGAAGAAGCGGGAATAGGCCAGAAAGCAGGGGATATACTGAATTTTATTAGGAAAGGGAGAAGTCTTTTCCAAAGGCACTCATTCTCGTAAATTTCTGTGTTAATGCAAACAATTTTACTATTACCATAAAACTTAGCACATGGCAAGTGAGCATAATGGCAAATACAAAACAGTTAACAGAATTATTATTTTTTCACCACATCAAAAGTTATAAGCCCAAGAGCATGCACGGATTTTTTTGTGCGCAGTTCTTAGTTTTAATTTTTATTATTATTTTAATAAAGGAAATTATGCATAACATTGTTTTTCATTTGTTTCTGCTTTTTTCCTTTTTTGTAAAGATAAAAAGCGAATATAGCAAAACAATTCATTTAATTCTTTTTATATATTGGATCCTGTTTTATTACTTCTAAAGCAGAAGAAAATGTACCCCACTAAAAATTATTTATTTTTACTGGGATGTAACAGACCTCTTAAAAAATATAGTTTACATAAATTTATCACAAAAAAAATTTCCTAATTTCAAGAAAACTACATTTCGGTTAACCGGTTATTCGACACAAATTATTCGGTTTATTCGTTATTCGAAAAAGGAGAGTTTTAAATTATTCGGACAGTTAATCGACAAAAATTAATCGAATAACTGAATGACGGTTAATCGATTAGATACCGTAGTACATACCCTAGAGTAAAGAGAACCGGTTCAAAACTAGTCACGTGACAGGTTTTCGGGGCTAGTGACCGGTCCCAGTTCCGGAACTTTGTATGAGAGGAACCTGTCACTTTTACATGGGGTTGTCATTGGAGGTGGCTAACATTTTTTTATTATTATTGTTATTAAATTATGTTTATTTTTATTTTATAATTTTAGTTAATGTCGATGGCGGCACCCCGAATCAAACCCATATTCATCTGTATGTTATGTTTTATAGTCTTCGACGCTAACCACTCAGCCACTGATTTTTATTGCGCGCGAGTTGCTAATTGCGCACTTAACAAGCACGTTATAAATTGACTCTCAACTGTTAAATAGTGAGTGTGTTTGTGTCAACTGGTTCCAAATTGGAACTTTGGTGACGAGTTAGGTGTCAATTGGTACTAAACTGGTACTGAGGAACCGGTCCATTACTGCAATTGCCACAAATTTTCTTACTTACTCTTTTTTTTTATCCATTATCTCATCATTTGTTGCAATTCCCTTTACATATTATTATAAATATTTATGTAGTACTATACCACAAAAAATCCCAAACAATATTATTAGCTTTTTCTATTTCAACGTCTAGAAAATTAAAACATCTGTTCTAAATAATTTCATATATTACCATTAAAACAAAATTATTTTTGGTATTAATATGAGCTTTTGATATTTGTTATACAAATTAACTTCCCTTAACAAAAATGCGGCACCAAAGTAAAGGCATGAGGCATAGTATTTTAAAAAAAAATTGACCATATTTATTACATAAAACAAATCTCATTAATCATATTTGATATACACTCAATATAGACAATTTATGATACAAATAATAAAAGAAAACTGAAAAGAAAAACAAAAACAGCATCATGCTCATAAGAAACATAAAAGAATACAGACTGAGATTTAAAGTAATTTTTGTTTCTAGGGTTTTTTTTTTTTTTTTTTTTTTTGTTCACAAAAACCATTATTGATGAAGTGTTACAGATAAACTTCAAGTTTACGAAGTCTAAGTATTTTTTTTATTTTTTTTTGTTTTTAGATTTTTCATGACCATGAGTTTTAAAAAGATGAATTATAATTCATAAAGTCTAAGACATAATTCAAAGAATGTATTATATTTATGAATACTTATACGAGTATGTTATAATAAGTTTGTATGTATATTTATTTATATGATAAAATTTTTTTTTTTTTATAAAAATATGTGTATCTTACGATATGAGTTTTAATAATTCATAAAGTCTTGCACTTGAAAACATTCAAAGTTTAAATGACATTATACTTTGACATCATCTTAAATATTTCTGTGCGTGTATGAGTTTTTAACGCATTTTAAGATGATTTGAAAATAAATGATGATAATAAAGAATATATAATTGGAAGAAAAATTTTCTTAAGTTTTTTATACATTTTTTTCTTCGTGGCAAAAGAAAACTTTTATAATGCCACTCGTGATAAATATTCAAAGAAAAAGGAGGAATGTTACTTTTTGTAAACTAATTACTTTCATTTAAGGTAGCTAACATTAATAACTTAACTCCTAAAATAAAACTATTAGAGAGCATGTTAAAAGCAAATTTTTATTTTTATATTGAGTCCTGCACCAGCGTTTGTAAAGTAATGTAAATTTGGCCACATTTTTCCCGGTCACATTCCACTATTTGTTTCTGTTTGATAGTACAAGGGACAGAACTAACTTGCCATATTATGACTGTCGCATTAGTAGTTCCCAGGTTATAAGTATTTATACAAAAGGTACTTACCACCGTAAAATGTCATTAGCCTATGAACGATAAATTGATACATTTTAAATACTAAACAATTGAAAGTAACCTGGAATAATTTAAGTTAGTTAGTTGTCTGTGATTTAGCACATCATTCTGTATTAAAGCACGTTTCCTTGTCTTGACTTGCCCCGTCTCTTGGTCATCTGAAGTATATCCGACATTCATGGGTTACATTAGAGAAGGAAAATAAACCTGTAAGGGACTTCATATCAGCTTGACTTTCAGTAAATATCATAATATCTGTACCGTATATTATATTATATCTTAGCTAATTAGCTAATGAAGTTTGATCATCATGAGTTTCTGGGTAAACTGAAAAAGAGGATGTGCAGTAATCCATTAGTTTGGGTACACTAGTAGTTCCCATGATGCACAGTGTCCCATTTAAAAACTAATGGAAATAAATCTAGAATTTCCGAACGGCTAATCCGAAATTTCACACAGTGAGTTCAATGATTATATAACCGTTTTCTCGTTGATTTAAATATACTGTGTTCATGATAGAAACGTTTATGATTCTGTTTAATCATTTAATGATTACCCACAATCAAAATTTTAATATGGTTCACTGAATTATAATATGTATTTAAATATGTTTATATGAAATCATATTTATGAATAAATACAATCATTTAGTGAATTCTACAATTACTTAGTTAATTCTACAATCATTAAGTTAATTTTGCAAATTTAATTAATTCTACAACCATTTAACGAATATTTTTATTTGATTTTAAATCATATTTTGTTTTGCACAACTGTTGAATGTTTGTATTTGAAAATGTTTATGTTTTTCTCAAATATAAAATATTTGCTTTGGACTATAATTTGATTTCACACAACTATTGTATTTTTATCGTTAATCATATTTATTTTCTGCATAACTATTGAATACACATTTTTGTGTATAAGTTCAGTAGTTTGTTAGAAGGCAAACGATATAGCTGTGTGTTTTTGGAAAAGTGTTCAATTTATTTGTGTTATAAGTTTAAAAAATTACAAAATAAAAAAATAAATGAAAAATATGTCTTTTTCTGAGATATGCAGGAATGGTTATCCATATTGGAATGTTTGAAGATGACGTTCCATTATTAGGTCGTATGAATATTGCTCTAATAAATCTATCTTTGCGGTCAAAGGCCTTTAAACCATGGATTTAACTCACATTTTCAAGCCTTTCAGGTATATTATGAGGATTTTTATTTTTCAATATCTGTTAAATCATTAGAATTGAATTTTATTTAATTTTAATTACATTGCATTACCAAAGAAAACATAAAACTGTTGAATTAAATTCTTATGTAAATATTATAAAATATAATATGTAAATAATATTTAAACAATAAATATAAATATATGTTAAAAATTAATATCTAGAGTATAAATATTACATAAAAAACTATTAATAACTTATAATTTAATAATTAAAAATTAACAAATTTTTATACCTGAACATTTTTTTTCAATATTTTCAATAAATAAATAAATAAAAATTTCAGATAAATGTGCTTTATTTTAAATATATTCAGTATTGTAAACTCGGGCATTATATATATAATAAAATGGGATTATATATATGATAAAATGGGATTATATATATGATAAAAGGGGATTATATATATGATAAAATTGGTTTATATACATGATAGAATGGGATTAATAAATGATTAAATTCGTTTATATGTATGGTAAAATGGGAATATTAAATGATAAAAATTGTGAAATCGAAAGAAATATTGTAAAAAAAGTTATAAATATGATTAAACCGAATCATTTAATGATGAGAAAATGATTAAATGGAATCAGAAAAATGATTACGTACAAATATACTTATTGTAACCTGGGATCATATATTGCAATCATAGTAACAATCTTAGTTTATGGTCACCAGAACCATATTTTTTCTTTGCGTGTGTAGACCTACTGGATGCGGGTCCATAAGGTCCCAAATTTGGACACCTCAGGTATGAACATTTTTAAAAACAATCCTGATTTATTATATCTGAATCGATTTCAAAGATTACATGAAGGGATTCTACTAGAAGAGATCTAAAAAACATTGTCGTGTGCATATCTTATCTCTTTTAGTTTATGAGATATTGGTCTTCAAAGATAAACATTTTTACATTTTGAGTTATACCTTGGTGAAGTTTTTTCGTTATGGCGAGTCCAAATTTCACCAGATTTCCTGGAAATATTTTTTATTTTATTAAAAACAAATGAGAAAATTAAGTAAAAAAATCTTTAAAAATCTTTACAGAAACAACAGTTATATGCATTTGAATCTGAACTTTAAGAAAAAGTAGATTTTTTGCATTTCTTTTTTTTTTTTTTTCTTTGCCAAAAAAGAAGTTACATTCATTTTTAGTTATAAAAGAATTTTCTTAAGTAACATATACAGTATTTATATTTTTCTGAGGGATAACTCTATAGAAAATTGTGTTCAAATTTTATTCCTGAGATAACTAGAGTCTCCCAAATTCAATCTATTTTTTCATGATTTTCCAATTTTCGCCTCAATTTCTCAAATTGCAAAGCTGGAATTAAAAAAGTTTTATTTTTAAATTTTTGGTGATATAAATTTTTGCTCCCCGATATCGGTTCGAGAGATATAGTTAAAAAGCAAAAAATCCCATTTTTGGAAATTTTAAAAAGATTTTTTTTGGGACTTCTTTTGCGGGCTTTTTGTTAATAAATGCAAAACAGAAAATAAAACCTAAAACTAAGCATTAAAAATTCTACTTTCATTCAAAAATATCCACTAGCAAACATTTTGTTCTAAAATAAAAAATTAATAATAAGCACAAAATCAAAAATCAGTCCTTTCTTGGTGTTTTTTGCAAAAAGTCTTGAACAAATTATTGTATTATATATGTATTTTTACATATATTTGAAAAGAAAACTAAATTTCCTAAATATTGGTATATAACAATTCTATATCGTCTATATTGCGTATGCAATTAGAGGATGCAAAATTGATAATTGCATGTGATTTGGTTAATTTTGCTTAATTTTTCTATGATTGGTAATATCGTTCCTGATAATGCACTATCAAGAAATATTGTAATAAAGCTTAACTCATATCCTTTTTATTATAGTCATCAGGCTGAAAAAAAAAAATACATTTTATATATAGTTGTTTAGGAAATTTTTTGGACTCAATAAAGATATCGACTTAAAATCTTGGAAATCGGGTAAGAAACAAAAATTTGCTGTTGGTTAAACATTTTCTATGACATTGGTACCCTATTTTGAACCCCCATAGCTCTGATGCTAAAGAGTACATTGGATACTCAAAACGTTAGTGCTCTACTACACAGAAAAAATAAAAATGAACTTCAATTACGAAATTGTTTATATTAATTAATTTTTTGTTTGATTTTGCTCCAATCACAGAAATGATAATATTAATTAACTGATATTAATTGTTTTTTGTTAAAATTCCAATTAACTTTTTTAATCAGATTAATAAGAACTATGATTGAATGTTTGCCTTAAATCAATTAAAATGTTTTTTAATTCAATTTTGTTATTAATTAAACCTTTCCATTAATAAAACCACTAATTTTAATATTATTTATTATATTACTAAAAACATTTCAATAGTGCAATATATGAAAAATTAGGTGAAAAGGATATTAATACTTCAGATTTGATAAAGGGAAACTCAACTTGGCATATAGTTTCGTTTTTGTGTTTTATATGTACATCCTGTTAAAATCACCGATAGCGTATATATACGATTTTTGAAAACTTTGACACCGCTACAATAAAGATTTTCACCTGGCATACCTGAGTGCCTTTAAGACCTAGGATGAGGTACCAATAAAAACACTAAAGGATATGATAGATGTTTAAACAAATCGTTAAAAATAATCAAAATAAAATTATCTTTTATATATGTACAAATAAACTTTCATAGAAAAGCTTAAAAGCAAGCATGGGTCTTCAAATTGGATACAACCCCTGGTGCGAATGACGGGAACAACTGCAAAAGTATTGAAACGATTAATAACCTCATGAAATATTTAAAACACGTACTCACCAGATAAATAAAAAAAGTATATGCAGCAAACATCCGAAGATTTAAGAAATCTTTACAAAATGTACATATATATTTCGTATAATTGCTTTTTTAATAATAAAATAAGTCAAAGCAGTCAAAATTATTGAAAATTTACTAAAATTTTTATTTTTTTCTGTAAATTTTTATTGACATGTTTTTCTTTGTATTTTTTATTTTTTTCATTTTGTAAACAATTTTTAAACCTGGTAAAAATTTAATTACATTAATTAATATTATAATCAAATTTCAGTATAAAATTAATTAATAATTTTATTAAAAAGATATTTGTGATAATTTTTTCTGTGTACGCCTATGTGAAATTTTGCCCCACTGTTTAATGTTTGATAAAGCAAAGAAAATGTCTGCACTTAAACTGTTCTTTGCATGAAATCTACACACAAAAAAGTAAAAATGGGCTTCAATTATGAAATTATTTATTATAATTAATTTTTAATTGATTTGGCTCCAATCATCAAAATTATAATATTAATAACAAGATTAATTAGTATTATTATTACTTATTTTCCTTAAATGAGCTGAAAATGATTAAAAATTTAGTTAAATTTATTTTATTTCTGCACTTTTATAGACAAATCTTTAATTTTTCTTTATATTTTATTAAAAGCTGTCAATGTATTAAAAAACAAAATTGTGAATCAATTAGAAAATTAATTATATTAATAAATCATATAATTAAATTCCAATATAAAGTTAGTTAATAATTTTATTTAAAAATAATGTGAAATACTGGAGCTTTTTCGAAAAAAATATTTCCTGGAAATATTTTTTATTTTATTAACAACAAATAATAAAATTAAGTAAAAAAAAAAAAAAATTTTGAATCTGAACTTTGAATCTGAACTTTTTTTGCCAAAAAAGTAGTTACATTATTTTTTAGTTATAAAAGAATTTTCTTAAATAACATACACAGTATTTATATTTTTCTGAAGAATAACTCTATAGAAAATTGTGTGAAGAAAAAAAGTTGTTCAAATTTTATTCTTGAGATAATAATAATTTATCAAATCGGGCGCACAATTTTTTTTTATAATATTAAAGAACAAACATCCTGTAACATTTTAAGTTGCATTCCATGAAATTTTAAAATTAATATACTTTAGAACAATTTTCAAAAAAATAACAAAATATTACGACCTAATAAAATTTAAAAATTAGTACTTGAAGAATAATACTCTTAAATACCCAAAGTTGAATTTAAAATTTTTGGTTTAAAAGGCATTTTATTTAAAACTAGCTAATACCCGGTGTGCTTCGCCACCCCCCGAAATGAAATACATAGTAATTAAAGGATTAAAAAAAATATATTTATTTAGTAATTAAAATATAAAATTTTTCTTAAAAATTAGTTCTTATTATAAATTCTTTTGATGTGCAATATATATAGTTTTCATACTTGACCTTATTGTAATAAATATGCGGGCTTTCCCACTCGCGACGTAAAGTTGTCCGTGTGAGAAACATGGATTTTCTAAATTTAGGCCACAAACTTGCAGAGACTGACCTTGAGCTTTATTAATAGTCATTGCAAATGCTAAGCGAATAGGAAATTGCAAGCGCTTGAAATCGAATGGCATTTCCGATGTTGTCATCGGAATACGTGGCAGCAATACATCTGTTCCCTTAAAATTTCCAGTTCCCGTGAAAAATTTTAAAATTCAAGCTCTAATAGTTTCCCAGATATACTAATTTTTGTATTTAATTTTTATGGGAGGGACCATACCCCATAATCCGCTAACTTATTAGACAAATGTTTTCATGGATGTCAAAATTCTTTGTGCAAAATTTGAGCAACTCCAATAGTTTCCTAGATATATGCATTTTTGCATTTAATTCATATGGGAGGTACCATGCCCCCTACTTCTAGTCCGCCCATATTTTTCTTAAATATTAATATTGATACCAAAGTGGCTCCGACAAAATTTTAGAACTCTAACTGTTATATTTTCTCAGATATGATAATTTAATATTTTCTTTATATGGGAGGTGCACGCCCACTATTGCTAGTATACCAATTTTTGTCCAAAATATTCATATTAAAGCTAATGCTAGTCGTACAAGTTTGAGCTCTCTAACTTTTATAGTTTACCAGATATAAAAATTTTGGTATTAACTTTATACGCCCACTATTTCTTTTCCGCCCATTTTTGCACAAAATGTTCACATTGATACTTAAGTTTATTATAAAAAATTTGGGAAAGTTTCCTAAATTTACTTCATTTGGTATTGGCAAGCAATATTAGGCGTGGGATGTGCCACACCCCCTATTGCTAGTTCACTTTTTTTCCCAGAATGTTTATATAGGTGTCAAAGTTGTTCGTGCAAAATTTGAGGACTCTAGTATTACCAATTTCCGAGATATACTACTTTTAATAGTTATTTAGTAAGTGGTCGTGGCACCTCGCTCACATGGAATTTCAAAATAAAAAGTAGCCTATTTTTCCTTCCAGGCATATAGGAACACACTGTGAAAAATTCAAGAGAATCGGTTTAGCCGTTTAGGCGGCTATAGACTTCAAACAAACATACATACATACAAAGAAACACACATTAATTTTTATATATATAGATAGAAGAAGATAAATAAATACGCTGAAAGTTTATGGAAATTGAATTTCTAAAAATGTAAAAAAATGTTTAAGTTTGACCACTTCTTATAAGAAAACAACTAAACCTAGCTTGAAGATTTTATTTTATATTGATACATAATTTTGTATATTTTTATTCGGTGTCCAACTTAATTACAAAAATTTAAATTTCGAAATTCAATTTTACCCCAACGTGCGCCGTGATTAGCGCATTATTTTGCTCTTGTAGGTCTACTAGGATCCAGTTCAGCATTGCAAATAATATTTTAATTTCATTGGCGATAGCTGACGCACTCAGCTATCGCTAATGAGGAGTCCTATTTTACGCATTATGCCCTCAAAGCTAAAGCAATTTGAAGCCGTATCAAGTGACTTCCACCACACTGAAGCTCCGCAAATGAGAATTGGTTTGATGATCGATTCATGTATTCATGATATTCTCTAACGACTTTCCTGCAGCCATAATTGCCTTTGATATTTTAACCAGAGAATTTAGTTTTCTTACATGGACTTTAGTCCATCTTACATGGACTATATTCCGAAATAGTATGCTGAAATAATTTGTCCATTATCTTCATTCGTCTAGACGTGAAAAATTTTCAAAATCAGCACTCTGAAGTTAATATGAAAAATGGCTATTTTTATACAAAAATACAGTACTACAATACAGTATTCTCAAAGTTGTTCATTATACACATAAATGGTTAATAAGGAAATGTTGAATTGATTTATTTTGACTATATTTAGTCAAGAAGTATATTGAGATCAATACTAAATTGTTTCCCGCCCAGCCAAAAACGAATGCAGAGGTGCATATTATATGTAATAAGTAAATTTTTTAAACGATTTTTTTTTTATTTTTTTTAATTGCAAAAAGAAGCATATTAGCATAATATTTTCACTTTTTGAGGTAGTGGGTAGGGGAGGGGGGAGAGGATAAAGGTTACCTTGGGTATGTAATTTTTTTAAAAATTCGCCAAAAATTCATTAACGACCTGAATGTAAAAAAAACTACATTTAGGTAGGCCTTGTAAGTCTACAAAAAAAAAAAAAAAAAAACATGTGTAGGTTATCTCTTTTAGTTTAAGATATATTTGGATCGGAGCTAATTTTACCTCATTTTTTTAGTTTTTGGGGACCTTAATTTGTTTCCTAAAATTGTTTGAAAATAATCACTTGATTTTTTATGTGTTCTGTAAAAAATTATATTAATTTGAAGTTGAAACTTTAAAAAAAAAAGAAAATACTTTTTTGGGGTTATTTTCCAAAAAGGTGGTAATATTCGTTTACTTCTAAAAAAAGCTTTTTGTTGCGGACTGCAAAATTTTTGTAATGGTTTCAAAAGAAATCTTAACGTTAATGCGTGTAAAACAAAGCACTCAAGTTTTTTCCAAATTTTCTCAATTTTGAAAAAAAAACTTTTTTATATCCACCATCAAAAAGATAGGGGGTATATTGATTTTGTCATTCTGTGTGTAACATGTCGAAGGAATCATCTAAGATCCCACAAAGTATATATTTTCTGGGTCCTGGTTCAATTCTGAGTCGATCTAGCTATGTCCGTCTGTCCGTCTGTTGAAAGCAGGATAGGGCTCGAACGGGACAACGTAGGGGGACGAAATTTGGCACAAATATTTGGCTTATATAATTGAAAATCGGCAAAAAAAAGTTATGGGCTAAATACTAGAAGCACAGGGTGTCCGTTTTATAGTTTTCTGCTGATATTTCTTCAACAGAAGCATGTACGACAACGAAATTTTCTACGTATAGTTCGGGGATCGATATAAACTCGGAAACCAAAAATGGGCGTAGTCCGCCCACTTTGCCGCCCACCTCCCATATAAGGTGAAAATCAACGAAATTGTGTTCAAATAGTTCAAGGACCAATGTAAACTCGGAAACAAAAAATGGGCGTGGTCCGCCCACTTTACCGCCCCCTCCCATATAGCGTAAAATTTGAAAAAGTTGATGGTGGTTCGGCCGTGCCGAATATTCGCGCTTGTTTTTTTTTTTTTAATTTAAAAATTTTAAGGCCGAGATCAATAAAAAAATATGTTGAAAATATACCCCTATATGTTTTTTAAGCACGCAGAAAATATTTAATGAGCCTCGCCTTTTATAACGGCTGGGTGTCCATTTTAATGACAAAAAGTCAATATTTGAAACAAGTTTTCTCCGAACTTGGATTTTGGGTATTTTCGTACACCAAAGCGAAAGTTTCTTTTAATTCCCTGATTTTAGAATAAGCTTATCTATATTATGACAAAATTTCATTAGAATACCTTTACTTGTTTATATTTTATTTTATATTTTTATACCCTTCACCAAAGGTGTAAAGGGTATATATAAGTTTGTCATTCCGTTTGTAATTCCCACAATTTTCGTCGGAGAACAAAAAAGTTGACATTTTCGGGATCCTTATAAGAAATGATGACGATAGGACCATGTCCGTCCGTCCGTCCGTCCGTCCGACCGTCCGTCCGTGTGTCGGTTGAAATGGCGTTTATGAAGCCCACCGATAACTGACATATATAATATATATATCAAACGATTGGAAATGCTTTCGAGAATTTTGCTATTGGAATTCAGCAAGATCGGTTCATACAATGCGGAGATATGTTAAAAAAACCGGTTTTCCAGTTTCTGAAGCCTCTGTATATACTAGGGACTTCGTTTTTACAAAGAAGTCTCGGACATTTTTTTCTGAATTTTTGTTCTGAAAAAATGAAATAAATCGGTTCAATAATAACTGAGATATCGGACAAAACGCATTTTTTATTTTTTGAAGCCCTGGTTTAAGCTATAGATTTTTATTTTTATACAGATCGGTCACAAATATTTTTATAAAATTTCGGTTTTTTGAATCAGTAGGATCGGTTTATAAGTGGCGGAGATATGCTTTAAAAACCGGTTTTTGGAACCGGTTTTTCATTTTCTGAAGCCTCTGCATATACCAGGGACTTCGAATTTTTAAAGGGGGCTCGGAAATTATTTTCTGAATTTTTTTTCTGAAAAAATGAAATAAATCGGTTCAGTAATAACTGAGATACCGGGGAAAAATATTTTTTTTATTTTTGAAGCCCTTGTTCAAGCTACAGATTTTTATTTTTATATAGATCAGTCATAAATATTTTTATAAAATTTCGCTTTTTTTAATAAACCAAATTCGTTCACAATCAACAGAGTTATGGCCCAAAAACAAATCTGTTAAGAATATAAATACACACACAAACATGTATATTAAGCATTGTAATGACTTTTAGTGACGTTTTTTGTTTAGGCAAGTAGTTTAGTTAGAAACAGCAGTAATATAATGAATAACAGTGTTGTTGTTGTTCTTTGTATATGCAGTCTGTACAAAAATAAATAGATATGGAATTGTTGTTGTTTATTTTTTAAAACTAAAACATATCTGTTAAGAATATACATAAATACATACACAAACATGTATATTAAGCATTGTAATGACTATTAGTGACGTTTTTGCCTATAAGACAAGTAGTTTAGTTAGCAACAGAAGTAATATAATGAATAACAGTGTTGTTGTTGTTCTTTGTATATGCAGTCAGTTTGTATATACTCACGTAAAAAAACGAGAGAAGAAGACATAGTCGGTCAAGCCCGACTATATGATACCCTACACCATTTCGATCCACATAATTTTGTTTTTACTTATATACAACTTACTTGTGTTAAATATTAACATAATACTAACATTTGTATGGGCTTTATGCACGTTAGTGATTTTCGGGAGATGAGTTTATATGGGAGCTATGGTCAGTTATGGACCGATCTTTATGAAATTTGGCAGACGGATTTATGCTGATATAAAACTTATATGTACTAAATTTCATTAAAATATTTCTATTTTTAAGGCATCTATAAGTGTTAAAACTCTATTCCGGGAGGACATTTGTATGGGGGCTAGGTGAAATAATGGGCCGATCATAACCAAATTCAATAGGCTTCGCCCTTGTGCTAAAAAAAGCATATGTACCAAATTTCATCAAATTATCTTCAAAATTGCGACCTGTACTTTGCGCACAAGCTTTACATGGACAGCCAGCCAGCCGACCAGACGGACGGACGGACGGACGGACGGACATCGTTAAATCGACTCAGAAAGTGATTCTGAGTCGAACGGTATACTTTAAGGTGGGGGTCCGAAGATTTTTTCTCTGCGTTACAACTTCTGCACAAACACATAATACCCCAACCACCTTTGGTGGTGTAGGGTATAATAAATAAATATGGAATTGTTGTTGTTTATTTTTTAAAAGCAAAGCCTGCTATGATTGTTTTTTTTTCATATTCAAATTTTCGTAGTTTGAAAAAAATTTAGATTTAAATATGTGAAAATATGAAAGCATACGTTAGGGCGAAAATTTTATTATTTGTCGGTAATATGGTAATATGATGTCGATAAGATAGTAAGATGGTAATATGGTGAAGGGTATCAAAGATTCGGCACAGCCGAATCTTTTTTCAATTTCATTTTAAGTTGAAATAGCAAATGCAAATAACTCGGAAACTATAAAAGGTAAATAGCCTTATCTCAGGCTTAAAAAAGGTGTAAAAATATTTGTATACGCGCTACTTTGTTAGCGTAGATTCTTTTTAGGAAAAAGCTTACTATAATTCAAATTGTGTTAAGTTTTAATTTTATAACTATAAATTTGTGAACAATATTTCTAATAGCATAAACACAGTGCGCTTCGCAACCCCATTGTATTGAAATAAAATAAAAGCATCGAAACAAAATTCTAAAACAGACTAACAAACACAGATTCACTTTTATATATAGATAGCATTTAAACTGATCTTGCAGTACTCAGATACTTGCAGACCAGATAAAAACTTAGTAGGCTTTTTATTTAGAAAAAAAAAAAAATGAAATACCAAAAATTAAGAAACCCAGTAAAATTTAACCATGATTCCTTTCAACTGTGGGAACAGTTATAATATAAAATTTTAAGTATTTTAGTTACCAGTTTCTTACATTTTTAACGTTAGAAATTTCAAACCTACCAAATTATTTCTATTATTATATTTTAGTAGAGAAGAATGTGACAATAGGGCTTGTGGATTTTAAACACAGAACGATATATCTTTAATTATTATTACATAATATTCAAAGAATAATATAATAACGAAATGTATCACAAAGTACCCTCTTATGGATTCTCATTCACCTAGGCCCATATATCTATAATTTAACGTTCCCAAGTTCAATATTTTAGAAATTATAAGAATCACTATTAGAAAACCTCTTTTCTGGACTATTGTTCACTTAGGACCATATGTCTTTAATTTCATATTTCTAAGTTCAATATTGTATAAAATTTAAGAAGTACCATTAGAAGAATGAAAAAGTACCACAAAGTCCCCTGTTATGGATTTTCATTCACTTGGAACCATATGTCTTTAATTTCATGTTTCTAGTTTCAATATTATAGAAAATTCAAAAAGTACCATTAGAAGATCAAAAAAGTACCACAAAAAAGAACCAAAAAGTACCCTTCTTATGAATTCTCACGCACTTAGAACTACATGTACTTAAGTTTACGTTTCTAGCTTTAATATATTACCGGATTTTATCCCTTTTTTTGGTATTTTTATTCCCCCTGAATGTAACAAATATTGTATTTGAATGAATTTCTAAATTGTACTGGGATCTAATGTTAAAATATTCATATGTGTGTCAGTAAAAAGAAAAACATTTTTGTGAAAAAAGTACCAAAATCAGGTACGATTTTTACCCCTTAAACGTTCGAATTTCTAAAAAGTACCAAACTTGTATTCGTAAAATTTTGATAAGGTATTAATTTGATGCATATTTTGTTTCTATGTTTACTGGATTAAAAGATAGATAGGGTTCCAAAAAAGTACCAAATTAAAGTTTTTACCCATTTTCTCCCTAAAAGAGCCGAATTTCAAAAAAGTAATTAAATAACGATATTTGTTCAACTTTTTTATATCTCTATTAGTTTAGGAGATAAAAGGTTACCAATTTTACCCGTTTTTATTACTTTTTAGCCCTAAACATTCGAATTTCCAAAAATCCCGTCTTAGTGGATCTATCTTAGGAGACCAATCTAAGGTCCATATTTCATCTTTCTAGCTTTAACCGTTTGGGCTGTGCGATGATAAATCACCAAATAAGTCAGTCACTCAGATGTTACAGCCTGTCCCACGTTGTCGAATGAAAAATTCGTTTCGACAATTTATATGGAAAACAACAAATAAATTTAAAATTTTGTTATTGTTTCTCATACATTTTGTCGAACGAAATTTTCGTTCGACATCGTGGCACAGGCTGTTACTCTATTATATATATAGATTGGATAAGAAAACGGTTAAAAGATTTCTATGTGAGTACCACATTTCGAGCCTTAGGAGTATGTGAGACCTCCTTTCGAAACTTAAAATTCTATCTACCTCTGTTATGCCTATGGGATATTTGATGTAAATATACCAGCTGATTAGAAGTTCTAGAATTATTTACAACAAATTTCGATTCTGCCCCACAATGCATTATAACACGACGCCACATACTAAGTAAGAAAGAAATACAATCTAATGTTAAAGGAAGAAAATTAATGCATATACCTAATATTTTTATATGTTCATTTAAATCCACTTTATAAGTAAGATAATCACAAAGATATTGTAAATAACCAATAAAACCTCTTTATTATTTCATATCCATGACTTTAAACAATCTGCCCTAATTTATTATTAATCTGCCCCTTAGTATTGTTGTAATAATAAACAATAAGAATAAATAAACTCCCAATCAAACCTTAAGGTAATAATATTTTAAATATATTTCTTTTCTATAAATCTCATACATTATTCCTTTACAAAACTTTATTTCTCTTTAAATTGTGAAAGCAAAACTTTTTCACCTTAGAGGCTTAATTTTCCATTTACTTCCTCGAAAAACTTCTTCTAACGATGTATTTGGCAAAATAAAATATAACTAGTCAAGAGATTTTTAACTCTAAACCAAACAGTTTAGTTATTGTGGCTGTTGTTTTATAGTCATATCAATACTTTTTAATCTGCCAACAATTTTTTTGTCTTTATTTATTTCTATTACTTTTTTTTTTTTTTTTTTTTGGTGAAATTAGTAACAAATTCTTAAGAAACCAGGTGCGGTCATATATCTAACAAACTAATCTATTGGCAAAACAATAGAAAATAAAAAGAAAAAAAAATAAAGAAAATACTTAAGCTGGTCATGTAAAAATGTACATGTATTTTTGTGGGTATGCTTTAAAGTAAAACTTTATATACATAAGTACTATATATCAGCATGCTGGAAAAAGAGGAAAAAGTACAAAAAAAGTAAATAAATTTAAAGTCATAATACAGTTTTAAAACGACACCTTAGGGAAATTGTTAAAAGATATTTTTCCTATTGAGCTACATTTGGTTTTACTAACAAACAGGTATTAAAATATAAAAATATTTTGAAAAATAAAAAAATAAACATTCATAGAGAGTTACTTCATTTTTTGACCACTTTTTTAATTAAGGAGTGAGATCGAAAAACTCTTAATACACATTTTGCCTCATAACTTTTTTCGGAATCAATATTCAATTTTTTTTTTTTTTTGATCTAGTTATCATGGAAAAATACTTCATTTATTATTTTTAATAACAACCATGTTAATTTGTTTTTATTTTCATCAAAATAAGTGACGAAAAAGATTTACGTCCTACAAGTTATTAAAAAATTTCAAAAAATCCAAATAGGTCTTACAAATAATTGGCCACAGAATTAAATGTCGTCCGTAAAACTGTTTCTAATGTTATTAAACAGTATCAGGTGAATTTGACTATTGATGTGAAACCTAGTTCGGTAAGAAAAAAGTACCACATGATATTGGGAAGGCCAGAAAATTGAAGGCATATTGAAAGGAACTCCAAACACATCTGGTAGAAAATCAGCTCAGTTTTCTCAGTGTTTCGACTATTTGGTGCGAAAATTTAAAGCTAATGGAAAAGCCGATAACATATAAAGTTCAAAAAATTCCAAACTGGAATTCCGCAAAAAATTTACAAGCCAAAAATAGGACTCGGAATTTAAAACCAAATTTCACACAAAAATACTAAAGCTGTATAATTGACGAAGAAACGTAGGTGCTGGCAGAATCTTCGCAGCTTGTGTCTGAAAAATTTTTATTGCTAATGCTCGAAGCAATGTTGGAGATAAGTCTAAAACCCAAAAGCAGCAAAAATTTCTTACAAAATTCATGGTATGACAAGCTTTTTGCAGTTGCAGCAAAACAGGAAAGTCATTTGATACATTCGGATCTATAAATACCAAAATATGCATAAAGGAATATTTGCAAAAAAGACTTCTTCTTTTCTTAAGAAAGCACAACGTTTCCACATATTTTTGGACCCATTTGGTATCATGTCACTACGGTAAGAAAGCTCTGGAGTGGTACCATATCAATAACATAGTTTTAGTACCAAGAGAGGTCAATTTTTAAAATTGTCCATGGCTTAGACCAGTAGAGAGATATTGAGCTCTTGTGAAAAGTGAATTCAAGAGCATAAAAAAGGTGTCCCAAAATACCGAAGATTTTAACATAAGATGTGCACACTGTTCCAAAAAAGTGACTGAAGCAATTATCAAATCTCCAAAGAAAGGGTTATCAAAAATGGTCCACAATTTTATAATTAGTGGTTAGAACCATAAAAATTATATATTTCTGTGATCTGTGCTAAAAATTATCAAATGATTAAAAAAAATAATGAAAACTCTAAGATCAACCGTTTCCAAGTTATTGAATATTATGTATGTTAAAAATGTTTCGATCTCACTCCTTAAATAATCATCTAAATCCATTTATTTTATGCTAACAAAAACTTTACTACAAATGAACGTTACTCAGTTAATCAACAATTTTTCATTTCATTATAATGACAACTTTAATTGTGTATACTTAATTTTATTCCACTTTTTTCCTCCTCATTTTATTTACGAGTAGTAGCTTAGTTTACTTTTCTATATTTATTTTTGTTGAATTCACTTAATTAAAGTTTTATGAAAGCAACATTTTGTTTATTCCATAAAATAAAGAAAAACTCTTAATAAATTGCTTTGACAACCAAATTCTGGTTACTTGTTTATATTCAGGATATTTTAAAATAATTTTAACTGAGAAACCTTTGTAATAAGAGTTTTATTACATTTCAAATACAAACATTTTATGTTGAGTAATTTGAAACTTTTTTAATATTTATTTATAAAAATATGTTTAAGTTTCATTAACTAACAAGTTTTTTGTGTATTTTGTTAGCATTTCAATTACAAGTATTTTAAATAAATCTATGACAAAAGGAAAAAAAAAATTTCATAAATTCGTAAATAGAAATTTACGTTTATAAGTAGTACTTTAAACAGGAAAGTAAATAAAACATTTGTTTTGATTGAAAGTATTATGTATTTATTATCTGAGAGACTTATCTCATTAATGAATTCTTGTCAGGTCTTTAAATACTAAACAATGGCAAAAAAAAACTTTCGGTCTATTCATTCCCTTCTTGCAGTAATTCTAATTACATTCCTGATATGGATCTTTTGTTTTTAGTAACTGTGTACATTCTTTCAGTCAAATTTCAAATCTAGTTAAAACATGAAGGACGTAAGACGCCTTTCTACTATAAATTAATTATAACTTACACTATCCTAGATGCTGATGTTTGTAAAGCACAGAAATAATTATCCAACATCCACCTCAAAGTATACCAACTGATCAGAATCATTTGTTAAGTCGATCTAAAGATGTCCGTCCATCCGTCTAGCTGGCTGCCCATGTAAACCTTGTGCACAAAGTACAGCTTGCAATTTAAAGATAATTCAGTAAAATTTGACACGTGGGACTTTTATGATATAAAGCATATTTAAATTGGTCCATAAACTTCTTATAAATGTTAGTGTCAACATATGTTTTGCAGAAATATACAAACACAATTTGCCACAGGTTCGATATAAGACACCTCCTTGAATTGTTATGCAAATACACAATGGTGAGGGGCAGTGTTGCCAGTTTAGCCTTTCTAAGGCTAAATCTAGCCCTTTTATTTTGCTTTAAGCCTCAAAATTTTCGTTTTAGCTTTAGATTCTTGTCATGGCCTTAAAAATGCTAAAATTTACTAACTTTATTTTTACAGAATCATCAATTTAAGAATTTGGTATATTAATTCGCACAAAAAAAATCTAAATTTTCGCCTGCGGCGCTTCATTGTACAAAAATATTATAATTATTTTTTAATAATTTTTTTACCCATAGAAACTATTTTTGTTATATTTATAAATTCACTAAAATATCTAAGAAATACCGAAAACTAATGAGAACAAAAAACAAATGTTTTTCAGCCTTTTTCTACCTAATTTAGCTTCTTTTTCTTCTCAAGTCCTGGCAACACTGGTAAGGTGTATAATCGGGCTTGATCGAATGCTATATATATTTCTCACTTGTTTTTAATTCCTTTCTTTATTTATTAGTGAATATTGTCTAGATCATGAATAACTTAACATTACCATAAATATTAGTCTACGCTTGTATTTAAGAGCACTAGATTTCTTGTAAGAAAGAATGCGACAACAAATTATAGAAATAAACATAAATCAAAATAAACAAACAGACAATGTTGCCTACTTCATTTTCATAAAAAAGAGCGCTAAAACCAAAATAAACATTTTTAAAAACCTCATAGATACGAGTTTTTTTGATTTTTGGAATTAAAGAATTTTTTGTGGAAAATTAGTATTTCATTTCTAATAAAATATTTTTACTTAAGATATTCAAAATTTTTGGTATGTGATATATAGTCCCAATATTGGTATAACTAGCAAAATTCATTTGTGATAGCGAGACAAACTCGACAGAGATTTGTATCCACTATCATCCCCTATTCAAATGTTTCTAAGGTAAGAATAGGCATGGTGACCACTGTATATAACACTGGTCAACAAAAAAATCCTCCCCCACAAACGAATAGTTGGACTTGATGTATTTTGATGTGCTAAACACGAATCTGCTTTCAGTTTTTTTCCATCAGGTCTGGATTTTTTTTTTTTTATGGGCGTGGTTAATATTTCGCCCATAGTAAGGCCATTACTCTAGTGTATTTCCTCATAACTCAAGAACGGTGTGTACGATTGATCAAAGTGATACACCAAAAGATGCGGACTAAAAATATCTTCAAATCATTCAAACTTAATTTTTTTATGTGCTCAATAGTTTCGGAGTAATTTTGAAATAAGTGTCCGAAAAACTTTAGATTTTTTTGTTACTTAAATTTCTTTTAATAAATGAAGACATCTAAAATGTTACAGTTTATCATCTTTATCTTAAAGCTGCGAATAAAATGAGGCATGTATCTTCAAAATTGATGCACAAATCTTGATTTTATTCACAGTTAAGTAAAAATACCCATTTTACATACAACAGAGTAAAAATACAGTGGTGGCCAAGAAAAAATTTTATTTTTATTTTTTCTTGAAACAAAAATAGGTGGATTTTGACGAGTTAAAAAAGAATCTGCATTCACTTTTTTTTTATCGGGTACTGATTTTTTTTATGTGCATGACTATCATCACCTTATTCAGCGGTCACACTATAAAATTCCAGAATGGTTTGTCAATCTTAGGCTATAACTCAAGAACCCTTTACACGATTTTTATAAGTGATACATCAAAAGATGCATACGAAAATTATCTTTAAGGTATGTCAACAATATTTTTTATTACCTCAAGAATTTCAGAGTCATGGATCAAAATTTTCACCACATTTACAGAAATATTAACTGAACAAAAAATTATATAAATACAGCTCAAAGACAATTTAGGTCGCTATATATTAAAGTTCAATTTATCTTAATTGGACAAACTGTTCTCGATTTATACAAGTGTGACTGGCTAAAGGCGGGGTCATAGTAGTCATGCCCATAAAAAAAAATCAATGCGTGAAAAAAAGGTAAAAGCATCTAGTCCACGAAATTCCATCTAAGAAGAAAAAAAAAAAATTTTTTTTTGCCCACTAGTGTATTTTAACTTAGCTTAACTGTGAATCCAATCAAGATTTGTGCATCAATTTTTATAATACATGGCTTTATTTATTCGCAGTTTCGCCAGCTTTGAGATAAAAGTTGATAAACTTAAATATTTTTGATGTTTTCACTTAAAAAAAAGTTTTAGTAAAAAAAAAAAAATCTTGAATTTTGCATGAAAAACATTTTTTCCGACACTTTTTTCGAAATATCTTCTAAACTATTGAGCGGATAAAAATTGATAGTAGAGCGATTTAAAGCTAATTTTATTCCGCATATCGCATTTATATAAATCGTGCATACCGTTCTCAAGTAATAGTGAAATATACTCGAGTAATCGGCATATTTAGGGCACAATATTAGACACGCCCATAAAAAAAATACCGACCTGATGGAAAAAAACTGAAAGCAGATTCGAGTTTAGCATGCAGAATTCCATCTAGTCTACATATTATTTTTTTTTTTTTTTTTGAAGGAGATCAAAAAAAAAAAAAAAAAATTTCTATCAGCGTAATCAATGAACAATACAAGGTTTCAGAACTCACCTTTTTCTGAAAGCTTAACGTTCTGTTTTCATACGGGGTAGAACATAAAAATTCCAACCAAGGCCTCGTCAGCAAAATATTAAAAATTTTTTCTGTATGGATTCAATAGAATTCGTATAAATAATATAAGAGGGATCCCATACAATTGACTCGTATTCCAAAATTGGTCGGACTAGGGATACATATATTTGTTTAGTAACATAAGGATCAGAAAATTCTTTAGACCACCGCTTCATAAATCCAAGATTATATCCTGATAATTTTTTTTATCAATATTATGCACTACTCTGCGATATATTCCCCAGTGTCTTTGAATCGTTTATCATGTAAATTTTTGCATAGGTGTTACAAGCGCTGTATTTTCAAAACCGTAAACAATATCAGTAAACTTTCTTTAGCAATAAAAACATATATCGTTCATTCCATGAGAGATTTAGAAAAAATGCCAATTTTTTTACGGAAGATCATCCGATTTTCTTCATATTTGGTACGTATTTTTTTTTATTTATTTTTTTGAAATCGCAAAAGTGTGCAACTTTACACATCAATATCGTTGTTAAGGGATTTAAATGATTTAAACTGGTAACCTCGTAAAGTTCGGTTGTGAAAATTCTTGTGTTGCGATTCTGAAAAACTTTATTAATTTAAAACACCAACAATAATTGTTTTTCTGGTTAATTTCTATAAGTAGTTTGATATGGACTGTATGAATAGGAACTGCAGTATTTCCGGCGAAGAACGTATGGTTTTCTGTTGGTTGTGTTTGGGAAACTACCACTTAAAATGTAGTGGCCTCAAAGCTCATAATGCTGATGCATTATCTGACAATACCAAAAAATTGCAATGGAATTGTCCAAATTGCAGAAAAATTGGCGTTGAATTTTACAACTTTTTCAAAAGTTATAAAGCTGAGTCCGATGGAATTAAAAAAGACTTTTCTTTTCTGCAAGGAAAACTAACTAAATATGGTGAACTTTTTTCCAAATTCACAAATTTAGATAGCTTTGCTGCCTCCCCGAAGCCAAAACGTAAAATAACAGCTAAGTCATCATCAACACCCTCTTGTATTTCTAAAAATACTCCTAAAGAATCTGTCGCATTACCAACCACAAATCCAAGTAGTAGTAATGCTACTGCTATAACTCCTAACTCAAATACTTTTATTCCACCTCATAATACTTCAAATGCTTCTAATGATAATATAATTCCGTCAGAGTTGACTTTAGTTACTCCCACGGTATCTCATTCGACAAACGTGCGCATGATTCCAAATCTTGCTACTAGTAAGCCTCCAGAACTAATTTTACTAACTCCCTCATCTTCAAACATTCCAACAAATCTAAATGTTGTTAATAACCCTCTTATAAATCCGTTTACTACAGTTACTACAAAGCCCTTAAAGATTATAGCTCCAAGGAAAACTGTATTTGCCAGTCGTTTTTCAGTAGATACAACAGTAAATGATGTTAAATTCTATATTAGATCGAACCTTGACATAGAAGATTGCAACTATGTCCAAATTTATAAGATAAATGCACGCAATAGAGCGTCATTTAAGATAATTGTAACAGAGAGTATTTTTGATCGTCTCGTTAATCCACAATTTTGGCCGAAAAATATAATTGTTCGACAATTTATTTATCGTGATGATAATAATGTAGTTCTTTCAAGAGCTTCTGTTCCAAATCCAAAAAACTAGTTAAATTTTATAATCCATTAAATATTAATATTTGTCCAAAAAATGATTATTGCATACCAAAATGTTAGAGGTAT
The DNA here is from genome assembly GCA_951394005.1 of Protophormia terraenovae. Lineage (NCBI taxonomy): Eukaryota > Metazoa > Arthropoda > Insecta > Diptera > Calliphoridae > Protophormia > Protophormia terraenovae. Next base: position 28,833,673 of record OX596075.1, read on the forward strand.
GAACATAAAGTTAAAATCCTTTTATTTAGAGAGTTTCGGTATGAAGCATAATATTATTGTACTCACTGAAACATGGCTCCGAAATAAATCTGTTAAATACCAAAATGTTAGAGGTATGAACATAAAGTTAAAATCCTTTTATTTAGAGAGTTTCGGTATGAAGCATAATATTATTGTACTCACTGAAACATGGCTCCGAAATAAATCTGTTAAGGTAATTCATAATTCTGAGATAATGTGCAGTAAATTTCAAATTTATAGACGTGATAGAGTGGATAAAGAAGGTGAAGGAGTCTTAATTTCTGTCTCAATTCTTTTATCTTCGGAAGAAATAATCGTTAATAATGATAAAAATATTGAATTTATCGCTGTTTGTGTATTTTTGTAACTTGCTCCTATATTCCTCCTGCGTCAAACATTTAAATTTACGAACAACATGCAAATGCTATAAAATTTGTAGCAAATCAATCCAAACCTGGTGACTCTATTATTGTTCTTGGTGATTTTAACATTTCAAAAATATAAAATGGTGCAAAACTCTTGATTCATGCTTTTTAAGCCCATCAGTAAGATCAGAAACATCTATTGAGTTAATAGATGCTACTGCAGATTTAGGACTCTTCCAAATAAACAAAGTAGTAAACAAGTTTGGAATATTACCTGATCTTATATTTGTTGATCAACCACAGGAATTTAATATTTTTCGCATTAATCCATTATTAAAACCTGAAGATGTTTATCACCCTACTCTAGAAATAAGCATAGACGTCAAAACGAAACTATCAGTACGGTCCAATGTAAATCAAGCGATGTTTTTTGATTTTAGCAAAGCTATTCCAAACTATTCCGTATTGATTTAAAAACTAGTATAAAGTTTATTATAATAAATATTGTAAATTATATCGTATAAATCAAAAATAATTTTTTTGCTAAAGATGCACTCACGAAAAGAATGCAATTTTCGGATGCTTTTTTAAGAAATTTCTACCCTTTTGATTTTGAATATTTTTGCTTAATATTGAAGAAAAATATGTTTATTATATAATATATCAGCACTTAATCTGGGATAAATAGGTATTATACCGCAAATAACAAATTATGAAATATTATGATTAAAATTAATTTTAAAATAAGCTCACAAAAAATTAAAAAAATACAAAAATTATAAAAAAATTTTTGTATGAAAAAATTTGAAGAAATATTAAAAAAAAATTAAAATAGTGAACCATTTTGTCCCAGAACAATTTATATTGCAATTTTTAACAAACATAATAATATTTTTTATATCAGAAGAAGAAAAAAATTGAAAGGGTAGAAATTTTTCAAAAATGCATCTTAAAATTGCATTTTCGTTATTACCACATTTATAGTAGACATATTTTTCTTATATATGCAATTTAAATCATTAAAATTGGTTAGCAGCTTTTAAAGATATTGATGTTTAAAGTTACACACTTTTGTGATTTTTTTGACTTTTTGGAAAAATTTAGATCGTGAATAAATTCGCGAATTTTTCAAAATTCAGAAAAATAAAAATGCGTATGCCAAATATTAGCAAAATCGGAAGACATAAAAAATATTTTTGGGCGTTCTCTCATAAAATGGACGATATATACAGCGGATGTCATAAATAAGTAAACAAACTTATCATTTCTGTTTTGCTTTAAAAAGTGGCAAATTTAACGGTCTATTTTTAAAAATTTACATGTTTTTGATGACGTCAATTTGTTTTCTTTTACATTGATGACAGATTTTTCAAATATTATTCCATTTTAAGTTTTTTTTCTAGAGAAAGTTGTTTTCGGGCGAGTCAAAAATAAGTAAACAAGCAACTCTTGGCTTAATTTCTTTAATTTTTGTTAAAAGTAAGTGAATTTTATCCTAGAGTAGGAAAATTCGGCTATAAATTAGGGTGAATTTGATTCAAAATAAACAGCTGAGGAAATAATTAATATTTCAAAGTGACCTACTCAAAGTACAGATGTGTCACCAATAGAAATTGCATGAAATTTAATAAAAAAAAAAAAAAATAGAGTCCCCATAATTGACCAAACTGATGGACTTAATTGTTACTAAAACCTCTTAATTTTATCCAGGAATATGCAGAATATATGTGGTCACTATACCAACACGTTTGGCACTAATGTATCAAAATATAGTCGGTCGCTGGGGCTGTTTACTTATTTATGGAGCATAGATTTTTTTCACTTCTTTAAAATGAACCAGATTCACTAAGTAGTAATGTGTTGAATTCAATCGTTTGCTGTTTATTTTGCTAACAATACATTATATATTTATAATTATATGTTACTTTCGATATCTTCGATCTACAACTTTAAAAAGGACCAATTGAGTTCAAGATACTACTTTGTTTACTTATTTATGACACCCGCTGTTTGTTGGCTTATATTTAAGCCCTTTTGATTCTGAGTATTTCCCTCATTACGTTAATTTTTTTTATTTCTGAAATTACTAAAAACGACGAAATAAACGAAAGATCTGCAGGTAGTAATCGCTTCGTATCTGATTATGACGTTCCTGGAGGTTAAGTTAAATCGGACTACAAGCAGTTTGACGAATACTCTTCAGGAGGTGTCTTGCTTACAATATATAATTTTGTTCACACTTTAAAGAAATTTATTAAAATAACTATTGTCAATTCTTGTCCACTACTATCAATTGATAGATCAATTGATCAATTCCAAAAACTTTGAAAGTTATTACGAAAAATACCTACTGCGAAATATTTTGGAGAGTATTTAAAAAAATATTAATCTCGTCTACATCCGAACAAACGTAAATTTAAAATATCATTATTTGATACATGAAAGATCAGAGATAAAGGAAAATAAAATCGTTTAGCGACACACAAATATTTACTTCGTTTTCAAGATAATTGGCTAAGTCATATAATTCCCTATCAGTGTTGCCTTTATATTTAGCTTTTAGACTCAAAATTTTCGTTTTAGCTTCTAGCTTTGTTTCTAGCTTTTTTGATTTTTAAGAGAGCTTAAAAAGGCTAATAAGTTACTAAATTTATTCATAAAGAATCATCATCAAAATTATTTATATGTAACGAAATTTTTCGCCTGCGGAGCTTCATTCTCCAAGAATATTTTTTTATTATTTTTTAACAAACTTTATTAATCATAGAAACTATTCATGTTATATTTATAAATTCACTAATATATCTTTTTATATTCGGCTCGGCCGAATCTACAGTGCACGAAAAAACCTAAGCATACAGAGTAAAAGTTTACATATTTTTCTACCTATAAATGTAATAAAAGTATGAATTATCTTTTTAGACACTGCAATATATGTGCATTAAAGGGTTTATGGAAAATGTTATATTATTATATGTTTATTTAAAAAAATATAAAAATCTTTAAAAACTTCGAACGAAACAACCTAAGCATGCAAAATAAAATTTTGTGATTATCATGATGCATTAGTCAGCATTTAATTAAAATAATACATTTTGCATTAAGGTTTCCCTAGTAATTGAACCCTGTATGATTTAAAATATTTCATTGTATTAATGTAACAGTAATTAACGAAATGTCCCGTTTAACCTATTGAATTAAATAACAGTCCGCCAGGTTCACAGCATTCAACGAATGTGGCTAGATTTTTTGTCAAATATCTGAAAACTAAGCCGAAATAAAGTTTATCATATTTATGTGTCTAAACAAATAGGAAGACTACTGAAAAAAAAGTTTTTTTTTTTTTTAATAAGGATATTACGGAAATAAATGTTATTCCCACTAAAAAGAAGTATCGCCTCGCCAAATATTAACTATTTTTAAACTGAGTATCTTTGTAGTATCTTTGAGTCGTATACATACACTTAAAAATCATATCTCGACATAAAGTATGCGAAATATGATTTTATACTAAAATTTAAATCTTTGCCCTCTCGCAAATCACCAAGACTGTCGTTCGCCAAAAATCTAAGATTTTGGCCCAAAATTGGAGGAAGTTGTTTTTAGTGACAATAAAATATTTAACTTGTATTACTAGATGGTTCCTTCGTGTATTGATACAAAATAAACGGCGGGATGAGAAAATCAGATACTTACCAAATAGCTGGAAGGTTTTATAATAGAATATAGTGCAAATATTTACAATAAAATATTCCTAAAGGGATTTTAACAACAGAAAATTACTGCCTGTTTCTCTATGTCGAACGAAAAGTTCGTTTCGAATAAATATATGAAAAACAACAAATAAATTTAAAATTTTGTTTTTGTTTTCCATACATTTATTCGAAACGAATTTTTCGTTCGACATAGAGAAACAAGCAGTTATGATAAACATTCATTTTCTTACAAAAAGGATTATTGGATCTTGGTCCATACATTTCACCGAGATGTCACCTCATAAAAAATTAAAAGTTAACAAAAAAAAAATTTGTTTACGGATAAAAACTCTTCTAATAGGACATGAGCCAGTTTTTTCATAGACATGAATTATTCCGAAAGTATGAGAGGAATTATATGCCAAACAGTTTTTGCTGAAAGGAGCTGTTTTAAAGGCCTTAAAAAAATGCACGGACAATAATAATGCAATGTTGACGTATATTTTTCCTACAGACTTTTTTATTAATGCCGTTACGATTGGAATATGTTACAAGGAATGCAATTAGCCATAAAAACTATTAAACTGCTATAACATTGTATAGCATTTTAAATTAAGCAAGCTAAGGTTATTTCGTTCTACTCTTTACAATTGCATCATATTTCTTAACAGTGATCTTAAGTTTTGTAATTTCAGTGTCAAAATATGTAACTGCAAATAGTTCAAAATGGAATGTGGAACATACTTTTTGGTTATAAAATAAATAAAGTGTTTTTTCTTATACTTTTATTGTATATGCTTAGGTTTTTTTCGTGCACTGTATATACCCACCATCAACTTTTTCAAATTTTACGTTATATGGAAGGGCGGACGACCACCATTTTTTATTTCCGAGTTTACATTGGTCCTTGAACTATTTGAACACAATTTGTTGGAGTTTAACCTTATATGGGAGGTGGGCGGACCACGCCCATTTTTTGGTTTCCAAGATTATATCGACCCTCAAACTATTTATACAAAATTTAGTTGTCGTACATGTTTTTGTTTAAGAAATATCAGCAGAAAGGTATGAAGCGGACACCCTGTGTTTTTACTTTTTAGCTCATAACTTTTTTATTTATGAACCGATTTTGCCCATTTTCAATACCAAACAAACCTTATATAGGATATAAGCACTATCGTTCGAGCTCTATCCTGCTTTCAACAGACAGACGGACGAATATATCTAGATCGACTCAGAATCTAACCAGGACCCAGAAAATATATACTTTGTGGGGGTCTTAAATGATTCCTTCGACATGTTACACACGGAATTACAAAATCAATATATATATCCCCCATTTTTTTCATGGTGGGTATAAAAAAACAAAAACTAATGAGAACAAAAAATAATCGTGTTTTTAAATAAAAAAATATATATATTACTTTTTTTCTGGCTTTATTTTTTGGGATATTTAGCCTTTTCTGACCTTTTTTAAAGTCCAATTTAGCTTCTTTGTATATATCTTATATAAAAGTCAGTATTATTGGTTTACTTTTTAACTTTAAGAATTACTTTTTAAATCCTAAACCCATGAATTTCCTTCCAAAAGAAAAAAAGTTAATGCACTCGGCCTATGAATGTTAAGTTATAATTGTCATGAAAAATCTAAGTTTTCAAGAGTTTGGTTTATTTATTATATATTATAGTTACTTTCACTTCATTTTCATAACTCAATATTCCTTTAAAAACTTATATAATTTTTAATAATATAATTATATCTTCAACTAAAGTTTTTTATAATTAAGTTTCATAAAAAAATAAATTTATGGAACAACTTGACATAACTTTATTTGTCATTCGTTTGTAAGCTTAACTTAACTTTTAAAAGAATCTAACCATTGAGCAGTTTTTAAATTATTTGTCTTTGTATGTACAACATCCGATGAATTTAAGGCGAAAACTTGACACTCGCAGACAATTAAAACTTTACAAACTTTGACAAATCTCCCAGGGACAAGACGACAATAAAAAAAATATATATTTTTCAAGGTTTTCGACTTCTTAAGAAGCGCAAGCAGAAGCATTTAAAGTGCATAGCATACACTCGAAATAGAAAAGTCAGTAAAAAGTAATTGTTAGGGATAAGAAACTTAAAAATAATTGTTTTACAAACTATTGCCAGAGTTTATATAAAAAATCGTTATAATTATTTATTTACTAGCATATTTTTCTGAGTGTTTAAACATTTAAATGCAGCAGTCATTTAAAGAACCAAGAAAGAAAGATAAACGCAAAAGAGAAACTAAAAAAGGAAGTTTAATCCTACAACTTTTTCAATTAATTTCGTTGTTTAAATGTTTGGACTACATGGTATTAACCCAAGACCTCTGTCAAACACACACATACATATATACACAAACAAACTCTCAAATATACACTTCGACACTTAATATGACCTTAGAGTAAAAAAAAAAAAAAAAACTTACTTGCTTATTGTCATTATCATCATCACGAACGTAATAATTATTACAAAATTAATTCAAAACGAATGGAAAAAACGCACATTCATTCTATAAATATTGCAGTATTAAATACTTGCAAAGCTTAATACTTACTTACCAGCCCCTATGTCTATGTCTGTCTATCTTTCTGACTGTCTATTGGTTTAGTTTAACTGTCTACCATTTGGCCAAATGGTTTTTAGTCAACTTCGTAACTCTAACTAATGCTTGTTTATATTTCTGTCATATTGTTTGGAAAATTAACCTGCAGCGACCCATTAAAAGAGTTAAACTAACAACACACACCAACAATAATACCAGAGAACCACAATAAATGTTAACTTTAGAAAATAAACTAAGGTTAATCAGTTTCCCCCACGTTGCGTTTCTTGGGCCTATCTTTTATATAAACACTTTGTCAGACGGACAGTTGCTGCTATAAGAACAGACATTTTGTTTAAATCCAAATGTAATAAAGCAGATTGCTGTGATAACAAAGTTGGTTCGATTTTTTTAGTTTCATTGGGATTCAAATTAATGTGACCAACTAAATTATATGAAGGGACAAATAGTAAAATACCATATTTATTACTACACTCCGTTGCAAAACTATAAATACACCCTATTAATGCGTTGTACATACTTGTTATTAATTTATATTCTTTTTATAATTTGTTCTTTCTGTTTTATAAATGTTGAAGTTTTCAGTTAAATATATTTATAGTTATGAAACACTGCTAAGTAATTTTTACCTTAAAATATGTACTAAAATTCAAAGTAGAAAAAATTATTAATAGAAATATTTTCTATTTCAATTGATTTTACATATTGCCAATTTTCATTATTCTACGACTTTTATATCTCCAGAAATCCGTAATAATAGTGTGTATTTATAGTTCTGCAACGAAGTGTATTAATACAGGGTCAATTTGTCTGCTTTAAAACCCGTTTCAAAGTCGGTAGTGGGGTTGATATATAATAATCCCTATCCTTTTTCCCACTATAGTGTCTTCCAGGTGAATGTGTTAGCTATCATGTATAAGACATACAAATCTTTTATAGGGATATTCACTCATATAGCCAAGGGCATACCAAAACCTTTATAGTGAATATTCGGTTGTCCAGAATGGTCAGTAGGTTTTCCTGTGATACAATCTGTACTTCATTTTGGATACCGGGACACAGAGACATAGAGTATAATAGTTTAGCAGAACAGCTAAACTATTATACTCTTAAACCGGCCGGAACTTAGTTGACGTCATTCTGCAATCTTAGAGCCTAAACACAAGCAAGCGTATTATTTTTTTTTTATATGAAGATTTGGCAACTAAAACAACACAGCAGAATCCGCTGAAAATTAAAATCTATTTTATTTTTACAACGGATTTCCAAAATCTCTCACTTTCTCACTCTCCCTCTCTGTCGGTGTTGCCGTTGTTACAAAATGAATCACATAGCTTTATACTAAATTTATATAAGAAGGAAAGATATAGAAAGATTTACTTTATAGTTTTTTTGTATGGAATTAAGAGAGGAAGAAAAACATTTTTTATACATGTAGTTTTGTGGTTGCCAAACATATATGTAAAATCTGCTGCTGGACGCCGTCTTCATTTAATTTGCATTACTCTCCTAGAGAGCTTGCTTGTATTTGGGCTCTTAAACAGCTCTCTCTTTAGAGATAAAATCTCTCTATTATTGGTCATTCATTCGAGTTACTAATTTTTTAATAGATATGCTCTCAGACTTAGGGTCATTACTACAATAAGTGCTACAGCGAGCAGGAGGAGAAGCTTGTCACTCATCTTAATTTCTAATATCCGGCTCTGTCCTTAAGGAAGGAGCTTTGTTAAAGCTTTAAATTATGATATTGGTAATTAATAGTTTTGTATGGTTCATGGCATAGATTTGAGTTTTTCTAGCTCTGTACTAAGGACGCACATTGGGGTAAAAGGGGTCGAAAATGGCGCTTAATTCAGGGAAAGGTGATATCAATATTTTAATGATCACGTTTTATTTTTTTATTGATTGTTAGTTAAAAAAAAATCAATTTTAGAATTTTAAGATTTTTTTTAGCAGAACGGTAAAGTCTGTCCGTCAGTCTATACACTTGAGTTAAATGATCACGTTTCATTTTTCTATTTATTAGTAAGTAAAAAAATAAATTTTTAGAATCACAAGATGTTTTTTGGCTGAATAGTAATGTCCGTCCTTCCGTCTATACATTTGGGTTAAATGGGACGAAAATGACGCTTAATTCAGGAAAAGGTGATATCTAAATTTTGATGATCACGTACAATTTATTAGTTAGTAAAGAAAACGCATCTTTAGAATTCTAAAGTATTTTTTGGCAGCAAGGCAATGTTCGTCCGTTCGTCTATACATTTGGGTTAAATTAATCGAAAATGCCACTAAATTCAGGGAAAGGTGATATCATAGTTCTGCTCCTAATTCTTATATTGGATCCTGCTTCGAAACTCAAAATGCTACTGTTATTTCATGCAAATCCAATCAGCCGATTAGAAGTTACAGATTTATTTCGGTTCTTCCCACTGTTTAATATTTGATAAAGTAAAGAAAATGCCTGCACTTAAGCTGTTTTTAGTATGAAATCTACTGGAGTTATTTTGAAAAAAAAAGTTATTTTCTCAAATCGGGCAACATATGCGCACGATTTTTTTTCATAATATTAAAGTGGACAATATGTACTATTTTTCAGAAAATTTTCAGAACAAATATCCTGTAACATTTTATGTTGCATTCCATGAAAGTTGAAAATTAGTGTATTTTAGGAAAATTTTCAAAAAAATAACAAAAATATTAGGACAAAATATAATTTACAAATACTTGAAGAAAAGTACACTTAAATATCTGTAGTTGATGGTTTCATTTTAAATTTTTACCTAAAAAGACTTATTATTTAATATAAATACACTGAAATCTGATGAAAATTAAATTTTTTACTATTTTTCAAAAATGTAAAAAAATTCTTAACTTTGACAGTTCCTTATAAGAAAACAACACAACCTAGCTTAAAGATTTTAACTGATATTGATACATAATTTTGTCTATTTTTATTCGGTACTCAACTTTATTTTAAAAGTTTAAAATTCAGTTAAGCGCCACTTTTGACACACTTTACCCCAACGTGCGTCACCACAAAAGGCTATGATCCGAATGGAATTTTCATGATGCCACTTGAGAAACTTGACTAACGAGCAATCTAGTATCTGATAACGATAACGATGAACAATTTCTGTCAAATGAGTAGATTCATTCTGACTTTGAAACCTGGAAGTCTGCAAGTGAGGGACAATATTTGTCACCTGTCTTGAAGACTCAATTCTTTCAGCAAAATCAGCCAAAGTATAAGTATAAGAAATTTATCTCGATAGATGAACACGTCCGACAAAGAAATCACGTACAAATTGCGAAGTAAAAACAAGTTCCTACAATGCTACGTCAGCAGTTGGAGACTCTTAAGAGTGATGTCAGAAAAACTTATTTATCATTAGAGCATATAAAAATATATGCAGGATCCACTAGCTTCTATATGCCAGCTTCTAACGACATTAAAAGGGATGCCACGAACAAAAATCCGTTGACATTCTAAAAGATAATACTCAAAAACAATTTTTGAAAAATATTTAAAATTTAGAGAGAGATTAAAAAAACTAGTTTTTATATTTTAATATGTATGGACGAGGGCGGATCAATAAGTTCATGACTTTTTGTATGAAACACAGTGTTTTTTGCAAAACAAAAATTTATTTTTCAACATGATCTCCTTTTAACTCAGTTCAACGTTTCTCCAGTTTTTGTATCCCTTCCAAAAAATAGTATTTTTCGAGGTCCTTAAAATAGGCATTTGTTTGGTCAATAGTTTCATTGTTGGAGCTGAATTTCTTTAGGTTTGGAAATAGGAAGTAGTCACTAGGTGTAATGACCTAAGTGTGGCGAGAAACGAATACCGAGCTGAACCAAGAAAATTTAAAAGCAAGGGTAAAGCATATTGACAGTTTCATGGTTTGGGCCTGAATGTAGGTTAATGGTGGTAGGAAGTTGGAATTTATTGGAGCAAAAGTATACAGATTAAGGTACCTTTAGATCTTAAACAATAATTTGTTGCATGATTGATATCGCCAAGATAACAACCGGAACAAAAAAAATTTGGTATTAAGCTAAATTTGCCAATATATAAATGCCCAAATTAGATCATGCTCCATATTGGAATTTACGTAATAAAATAGAAACAAGGCCCTAAAAATGCAGTGGAAACACATTTTGCTTAGTGTTGCACAAAAACTGCACGCACCGTTAAAAAACCACGTTAAGTCTGTTGTATAAAATTAAGATTACCATACCAAAAAATAAATTCAGTAATTATCGGTTTTAATTTCGAACTTTTGGAAGTCATAAGTGGCTGCATATAATGAGCTGTGAGATAATAATATGTGATTTTTTTTTTTTTTTTTTTTCTTTTTAAGTTGTTTAAAGAGTATCAAAGAGTATCTGTTAATAATAAATAATTTTAATTTTTGTAAATGAATAGTTTTCAAACTTTTTATGAATTAATCATTCTTGAATTTTTTTATTCAGGCTCAAGCTCATTATTGTAATAATTTTTAGAATACAGAAAAATATTTAATAGACACTATCTTCGTCGCTACGATCTTCGTCAGCATCCATTTGTGCCTTTTAGTGCTAATCGTAAAGATCTTTCATTTAACTCACACTTTTAAAGAATTAGAATACGTAACTTCATCACTTTACATATTCTAAATTCTTAAGTATTACAAAAGCTTTTTCTTAAGTTATTTATGTTGTTACATATATAAATCTGCATACTATGCTTACCAACGCACAGTGGGGTCAAACGCAATTTTTTTGGTAATAAATCTGTATCTCCTAAACTACCGGTTGGATTAAATTGAAATGTATGGAAGAGTTGCAGAGGAGGACCTAAGCTTTGTGAAAAACTATCTTGCAGTCACCCTGTGATAACACAAGAAAATCTACAGGGTGTCAAAATTGACTACCTCGAGTATGTAAAAGTTTAAAAAAATAGTAACTTATAAAAATGAAGTCCGATTTTAAAGATTTTTATATTTCTGTAAAGTGCTTGGCAAGATAAAGAAAAAATAAGCTTACTTACTAATAAGTTATCTATCACAGGGTGACTGCAAGATAGTTTTTCTCAAAGCTTAGGTCCACCTCTGCAACTCTTCCATACATTTCAATTTAATCTAACCAGTAGTTTAGGAGATACAGATTTATTACCAAAAAATTTGCGTTTGACCCCACTGTGCAACGGTTAGCTAGAGCAGTAAAACAACATTGCAATAATGTAGAATACAATAAATATAAGAAGAAGCTTTTGTAAAGTTATTTCAACTTAATACTTAAGAATTTAGAATATGTAATGTGATGAAGTTACGTATTCTAATTCTTCAAAAGTGTGAGATGAAAGATCTTTACGATTAGCACTAAAAGGCACAAATGGATGCTGACGAAGATCGTAGCGGATCAGAAAATGCATTCCATGCTGCTAGTGCCTAATAAATATTTTTCTGTATTCTTAAAATTATTACAATAATAAACTTGAGCCTGAATAAAAAAATTCAAAAATGATTAATAAATAATTTTCCAAAAAAAAAAATATTCATCAAAATATCTTAAAAAGTCTTCTAGCGAAATAAAATCCCATTGAGACCTTTTTTAAATATTTTTTCTATAACCTGCTTTAAATTATGAATTTTATGATTTTTTTTGAACAAAATGTATGGGACCCATAATTTTGCAATCGCTGGTAGGGGACTGAAGACCAATTTTAAAAATTGTTTAAATAATTTTTTTGTATTAAGCAAATTTTTACGCATCGTTCGAGGGGTCTTCCTTCCTCAAAAAAGACTTTCCTCGGGACACTCTAATATGCATATAATTTAAAATATTTTTATGGAATTAAAAATAAATATTGTTTGATTACACTATGCAACAGTATTTTGGTGGTGGAATAATTCCATATGCAATTGATAGCTCTTGATATGTTTAATACATCCTAGAAATTACCTCTTATTATTAGAGATAATTGAATAGAAAGTTCTAATAAAATATCGTCATTTAAATGCTCTAAACATTAAGTTAAACTATTTGAGCTTCGAACTATATTTATATATTTTTTTTTCTTCTATTTATCTGAAACCACTTTGGTGCAAAAATAGAAAAGTTTAAAAGGTCATAAAACAAAAATTTTGCCTACCAGCGAAAAATTCTTTGGAGGGTTTTTTGGACATATAAAGTGCTATAAATTGTGGATGGAATAATTCCGCCCCCAAGCGATGATCTCGAATTCACCGCATAGTATTTTCGGTTCAAACCGAACAATGTTTTATTTAAAGAAAATATTAATATTATACCTTTAATATTATGTTTGGAATTAAAATTTAAAATATCAAAAAAATCTCAAAATACTTTTCATATATTCATATATTCAAAATTTATAGATTCACACATCCGATTTGAGAAAAAAAAATCACATAAATTGCTATATATAATATCCCTACACAGAAAAAAATATCAAAAGAAGTAATTAAAAAGTATGGTTAACTTTCATCCAAAAATTTTAACAATATTTTTTATAACTTTGATTGTATGTTGTCGTATTTACAAATTTACGAGCTGATTCTTAACTATTTCAGTTGTTAACATTTGAATTAAAAATTCGTTTTGAAAAAATAAAAATATGTGTCAAAAAATGTAAATTATAAATTTGTGTAATTTGGATGAACCTTTGGGATTTGTTGATTCTAACAATGGCAACAATAAGAAAATCTGTTTAATTAAAAATTACATTACTTGTAGCATTTAAGAATGATTGATGGTAAATATTCCGGAACATCGTTTGGAAAATAAATCATTTGTCAAGGAATACTAAACAGCTCATCTCTGAAATTTATTTTTAATCTTATAACATATACGTATTTTGTAATGTAACCCTTATTTTAATTTTATGATTTTTGCAAAATAAAAAATTTGAAAAAAAAAAAATGTGTAAATATTGACAACATAATTGTTTAATAGTACTAACCAGTTGTTGGAATATAGTTCGTTGCTTGGTAACAACAATTTTATTTAATGTTACAAATTCATTGTTAAAAAAAAATTGTTAAGTGTTAGCAATTTTAAGTAACAAAAGTTGTTTTTAAATTTACAAAAACGGTTGTTGGTGCTTTTTTAATTAAAAAAATAATTGTTTTGACGAATTTGGTAATTAATAAAACAATTGATTTGTCGTAATTTTTTTCTGTGTAGTTGTATGAAATACTTTTTTCCGAAATTCACGATTTTACATATTTAGGAATGTAAAATTTGTATGAGAGGTGGCGTGTTCATGGTCCAGTTTTACCCAAATTTCGTACAGAAGATTGTTTTACAAAAAAAAAAAAATAAATGCGTGCCAAATTTCATTCATATACGACGAGTTTTTCTATTTTTGGCCGCTCATTATATGAAAACACCACACTGTGTGTGTCATAAGTGGCGCTTAATTGAATTTTGAAATTTAAATTTTTGTAATAAAGTTGGGAACCGAATAATAGACAAAATTATTATTAACTAATTATATCAATTAAAATCTTTAAGCTAGGTTGTGTTGTTTTCTTATAAGGAGCTGTCAAAGTAAAACATTTTTTTACATTTTTGAAAAATAGTAAAAAATTATATTTTAATCAACTTTCAGTGTATTTATTTTAAATAAAAATTCTTTTAAGGTAAAAATTTAAAATGAAACCATCAATTTCAGATATTTAAGTGTTCTATTCTTCAAGTATTTGTAAATTATATTTTGTCCTAATATTTTTTTGAAAATTGTCCTAAAATACACTAATTTTCAAATTTCATGGAATGCAACTTAAAATGTTACAGGATGTTTGTTCTACATTGTCCACTTTGATATTATGAAAATAAATCGCGCGCATATGTAGCCCGATTTGAGAAAATATTTTTTTTTTTTTTTTTTTTTTCGAAAAAAAAACTCCAGTAGATTTCATATAAAAAACAGCTTAAGTGCAGACATTTTCTTTGCGTTATCAAACATTAATTAGTGGGGAAGAATCTAAATAACTTATCAAAAAATGAGAAATACAAATTTGGTACTTTTTAGAAATTCGAACGTTTAAGGGGTAAAAATCGTACATATTTTTGGTACTTTTTTCATAATTTTTTTTTATATTTGTTGAAATATTCATATGAGTATTTTAATATGGGATACCACTACAATTTAGAAATTTATTGGAATACAATTTTTGATACTTCTATGGGTGAAAAAAAGTACCAAAAAAAGGGGTAAAGTTGGGGAATTGAATTTTTTTCAATTACATTAAACATAGAAACATGAAATTAGGAAAATGTAGATAAGAATTCACAAGAGTGGAATTTGTGGTACTTAAAGATACATGGTCCTGTGAGTAAGAATTCAAGAGGATGGACTTTGTGGTACTTTTTTCTTCTATTGGAACTTTTTTGCATATTCTGTAATATTTAACATAGAAACATGAAATTAAATACGCATGGTCCGATGTTGGAAAGAATTCACAAGGGGGACTTTTTCGTTTTTCTAATGGCACTTTTTGAATTTTCTATAATTATGAACCTAGAAACATGAAATTAGGGATATTTGGTCCTTAGTTAATGAGAATCCATAAGAGGGGACGTTGTGGTACTTTTTTTGTTATTTTAATGGTACTTTTTGAATTTTCTATAATATTTAACCTAGAAATATGAAATTAAGGACATAAAGTGCTAAGTGAATGAGAATCCATAGGAGAGAACTTTGTGGTACATTTTGGTTCTTCTAATGGTACTTTTTGAATTTTCTATAATTATGAACCTAGAAACATGAAATTAAGGATATGTGGCCCTAAATGAATGAAAATTCATTAGAGGGGACTTTGTGGTAATTTTTTTGTTCTTCTAATGGTACTTTTTGAATTTTCTGTAATATTTAAAGCAGAAACATGAAATTAAATATGCATGGTCCTCTGTGAGAAAGAATTCACAAGAGGGCTATTTGTGGTACTTCTTTGTTCTTCCAATGGTACTTTTTTAATTTTCGGTAATATTTAACAAAGAAACATGAAATTAAGGATATGTGGTCCTAAATTAATGGGAATCCATAAGAAGGGACTTTGTGGTACATTTTTGTTCTTTTTTAATTTTCCATAATTCTGAATCTAGAAATTAAAGATATGTGGTCTTAAATGAATGAGAATCCATAAGAAGAGACTTTGTGGTATCTTTTTTCGTTCTTCTAATAGTACTTCTTGAATATTCCGCAATTTTCATCTTTAGAAATATAAAACTGAAGATTAAGGTCCTAAGTGAATCAGAAACCTTAAATTTATTATATAGTATGGTTTTTATAAAAAATTTCCGCTAACGAAGTAGCGGGTTTACAGCTCGTCTTATATATTTCTCGAATTATATACATTTGAAATTCCGAAAATCTCAATTTTACAAGATCTTGGTTAAGAATTTTCCATATATAGCCAAATATTTTCAACCGATTAATATGAAAATTAAAATTTTGATATGAAGGTAATAAAATTTTGATAACGCCTTTCCCTGAATTAAGTGGCATTTTCGACCCATTTAACACAAATGTATGCCATGCAGCCAAAAAATATTTTAAAATTCTAAAAATGCATTTTTTTTACTAACTAATAAACAGAACAAATAGAAAATGGTTATCAAAATTTGAATATCACCTTTTCCTGAATTAAGCGTCATTTTCGTCTCATTTAACTTAAATGAATAGACGGACGGACATAACCATTCAGCCAAAAAACGTCTTAAAATTCTAGAAATGCCTTTTTTACTTACTATTAGATAAAAAAATTAAACGTGATCATTAAAGTGTTAAAACCAACCTTCTCTAAATTACGCATATATAGACGGACGGACAGACATTACCGTTCTGCAAAAGAAATCTTAAAATTCTAAAACTGAATTTATTTAACTAATATTCAATAAAAAAATAAAACGTGATCATTGAAATATTGATATCACCTTTCCTTGAATTAAACGCCATTTTCGACCCCTTTTACCCCAATGTGTGCCTTATGGAAATGTGGACTCGTTTGGTAGAAGTAGCCTTTATCTTCAAGAAGAACCGGTTGAAAATACTTACTAGAGCCCTGCAAACTGTGTCTTATAAGGCTGTACAAGCCACTTGATATTTTTCAAGTGTTGTTATCAGTGTGTGTGCGGAGTAATAAATACTGTTCTGCAGGCACTTAAAACCATACAAATACTGCGTGTGTGCTTCAACTTTATGAACAAATCATGAGTGTGCTATGATAGCGACCAAACAAGCCTCTCAAAGGCTTGTATAAAAAAATACAAGCCTTTTGACCACTTGTTTGCTTCAATAAGGAAAAAAATTGTGTTTTCTTTTTTATTAAAATTATATGTGTGTGTGTGCGTTCATGACTGTATAAAGTAATTTCGTAAGTAAAACAGTCGTTTAAAAGTATTGTTTATAAACTTATTGTTATTTACGATCAAATAAATTATTAATGTTACTAGTTATAACAATTTAAAGAAACATGCATTAAGTTTTATTAGTAAAAAAAAAATTAGGAAAATTTATTAGTCAAGGAGTAAACGTATATGGAAACGAATTTGAAAAATGAAAAGACATTGTTCTATATTATTTCCTTTTAGTTTTAAAATAAAATGATTACTTAGTAAATATAAATTAAATGCAATAAAATCTATCATAATATAAATAAGTACAATTTTAAAATTTTTTATAAACATACAATTAATAATAAGACTAACTTTATTTAAAATATAAATAAATACTAAAGATAAAAATTTTCTAACTTACATATGTAACTGACAGTTTCAAATGTCAACTTTAATTTTTTTACTTTTTTAACTCTTAATAAAGACTATTTTTTAATAACTTTATGAATTCACCCTTTTACATTTATTTAGAAAAGAAGAACCAACAATAAAATGTAGACATACTGTATATATGTGTGTGTATGCAAGAATATTTATAAACAACCACTTTTTACACATTATGAAGATTTTTTGCCACACACAGCAACTACGTATTACAAAAAACAAACAAATCATTAAGCCCACTTGAAATCTTTAAATCATTTCTCAACGTCTTGTATGATTTGCTTTTTTTTGCCACACCACTTGCACCACTTGTTTACGATAAATGATTTGAACGCACGGATTTGCAGTCGCTCATACACAGTACACACTTGCTTTGCTTCGGGCAGCGAACAGTACGAACAGTATTTATTGTTGTTTTTGCACATGTTGGCTATGAAACACACACTTGAAATTCAAGTGTGTTTGCTTTTCAAATCATCTTGCGCAGGAGACTAATACTTACATAGTTAGCTATAGCTGGACTTACGCCCTGTTTTTGTAAAATGAACGAAAAATTCGTAATAATAAGTAATAATTTTTTTCTCTGATAAAAAAAAATCCAAAAATATCTACCCATAAAAAATTCTCCATCAATCGGTTCCTTTAGCCACTTTGTGTTAAGCCTGTTGTAATTTTATGTTTGTTAACGTGTATGTAGTCGGAAAATTGTAATTGATTGTTTGTGACCTCCATGGTTGAAGGTCAAGTTGACTTAAAGTGTTTGTATTTCTAGCATGAGAAGGGGGTGGAGTGGTAGAAAAAAATCAAGTAATATGAGAATGTGTATGTTGCATGTCATTTGGTCGTGCAGTATTCATATACTGGTGTTGGCTTTTTTTGTAGCCATTCCACATTTATTTTTTGTCTTTCTTGCTATATTGACACTTCCTCTAGAGTGCTTGTAAAGTGAAGGTGTCATACATACTCAAACATACATATCTACTTACATTTATAGTTTTTGGTTACATACATATGTATCAATGTATATAAATGTACACTTTACATAGGTACATACATATATGAATAGTGTTACTGCTCTGTTACCAAGTGTTTGGTAGTTGTCTTGCAGTTTACATGTGCATATGTATGTATATTTCACAATTACATACATGTAACTTACAACTGTTACGTGCATACATATAAACTTATGAAATTATGTATACACAGTCTATATGGCCTCTAGGCGCATAAAGGTTAAAGAGTTTACATTTTAACGAGTTGTCATACTTGGCTCTGAACAAAACTGCAATATGCAAAAAATTAAGCAAAAAAAAAAAAAAAAAAAACACGTAACAACAAAAACTACAACTTGCAGCAGCGACAAGAAAAAAAGTAAAAGCAAAGTTTGTGATTTGTTACCACAAGTACTACTTGTTTAGATGAGAATCACCAGCTCAAGAAGAGGATGATGATGTTGCTGATTTTGTATATTTTATTTTTTTCTCAAGTATCATGCCACCTTGCCTCATCCATCATACACCTGTTGGGAGTGCCTTGATGGGTGAGAAAAATTTAAAATATTTTTTTTTTCTTTTGTTTATCATTGTAAAAAAGGCTAAAAGTAAAAGACTGTTTTTATAAAAAAAGGATAAATAATAAAAGATCTTAAAGACAGTTGGAGAATAGGAAAAAATCATAAAACAGTTTTAAAGATGTTAAATAATTTATTGTATTTCAATCAATTTAAATTTGAGTTATAAATTACAATTACAAATAAGGTTTCAAAAGTACACTGCTGCTCATCTGAATACGACAAAAATGTTATTCAGATTTTCCGGTTTCGCTCTCAAAATTCATAAGAGTATTTAAAGTTTTTACACTTTCAGTTTGATGTTAACATTAATGTCATTCATTTAGATTAACCAAAGCATTTTTAAAGATTGCTTTTATTTATTTTATTTAAAATCAAAGGAAAAAACTAGCGTTAAGGCAAGCTTAGCAACAGTAAAGCGTGTAATACAGATAGCTACTAATCTTCCATGATAACATGGAATTATTAAATGATTCAAACGTAATGAAATTGAAAGCAATACTTAAGAAAATGTTATAAAACTTACTAAAAGTTATTAATAATTAATTAATAATTACTAATAAATTATAAATTGAAATCATTGTAATGATTACGTACAAATATACTTATTGTAACCTTTAATCATATATTACAATCATAGTATGTTGCTCTTAGTTTATCGTCACTGGAACCATATATTTTTTTTGCGTTTTTTTTTTTCTCTAAAATTTATCAAATATATAAAATTTTATAAATTTTTCCTATATCGAAAAAATGTTTTTTAAAAATATTTTATATTAAATTTATATAAAAGATGTATAAAATAAATGAAATCTCTCAAAATATAACAACATTTTTATTTACTAGTCCTATATTAAAGGCTATAAAATCTTTTCAACAGGATGTTTCATAAATAGTTATTTTGTAGTTATACCCTACACCACCATAGGTGGTTGGGGTACTATGCGTTTGTGATGATGTTTGTAACGCATAGAAAAAGTTATCTAACACCCACCTTAAAGTATACCAATCGACTCAGAATCACTTTTTAAATCGATCTAACGATGTTTGTCCGTCCGTCTGGCTGGACGGCTGGCTGGCTGTCCATGTAAACCTTTTGCACAAAGTACAGGTCGCAATTTTGAAGATAACTCAATGAAATTTGGCACGTGAGACTTTTATGATAGCCCCCATACAAATGTCCCCCCGGAATAGAGATGCAACACTAAAAAATGCCTTAAAAATATAAATATTTTAATGAAATTTGGCTCAAAGAAGTCTTGTATAAGTGTAAATCTTTGTACCAAATTTTAAGAAGATCGGTCCACAATTGACTATAGCTCTCATATAAACCCCTCTTCCGAAAATCACTTTAATGTGTATAAATCCCATACGAATGTTAGTATCAAGTTAATATTCGACACAAATAAGTTTTATATAAATAGAAACAACATTGCCAAATTTTATTAGAATCGGTCTATAATTTACCATAGCTCCCATATAAACCTACTTCCGAGAATCGCCCTAAAGTGCATAAAATCATATAAATGTTAGTATCAACGCATTATTCTGTATTTGTATGTTTTATTTTACATTCAGTTGAAGTGTTTTGAGCTCATACATAATGGTGTAGGGTAACATATGGTCGGTCTTGACCGACTATACCTTTTTTCTCGTTTTTATTTGGTTTTTCACAAAAACTAGTTGAAAATAGTTTTTGCTTTGTATGGAAAAACTAGAAAAATGTATGTAATTTTTTAATCAAAAACCGAATGGGGCCAAAAACCCAAACATTTTTCTTCACTGATAGTACTTTTAACGCTGAAAAAAAAATGTACATATGTTCAACAATAAATTCAACATTTTGGGCCATTGAAAGTCGAACTTTCTTAAGACTCATCAACAAAATTTTTATAAAAAAGTTGGATAAAACTAAAAATAATGTTAACGACGTTGTTAATGGAATATCTAAAAAAAAACTGTGTTGATACTTATATCTTTGTAATCAGATAAACAGTAAATCACTTAACATTTCGAGTGAAAAGTTGTGGGGAGATTCTAGACCAAAATTCCAGGGTATCCCACGTCGATCCAAGTGGAGTTCTATTCGACCTATATCTTTATATAGGAAGCTAGAATGCTTAGATATGTTTGCTCCAATTTGAGTTTAAAGGTGCTCCTCCAGTAAAAGTTGAGCTTATATGGTCTCCACCAGGGTATATCAAAATAAAAAGCACCCGATAATACACTGTAACGGTGTGAACGAGAAGCAAAATTCTCAAAAGGCTGAACAACAAAAGTCCACCCGGCTATACTAAAGGAAAAATTACCGCGAAGAGAGTGTTGTTCCCCAACTCAGAGCTACTTTACGACTGCGTACGTATTATATAGTATATTTGTGTGCAGAGACCTGCACACAATCCGTCTATTATTTTTAAAAGCCACTTTAATGATCATGTATTATTTTTTCTATTTATTAGTAAGTAAAAAATGTATTTTTAAAAGTATGAGATCTTTTTTTAGCAGAATGGTATTATCCGTGCGTCTATACATTGCACAGTGGGGCAGAATAAAAATTTTTTGGAAATAAATCTGTAACTTATGATTGGCTGGTTGGATTTGCATTTGGTATATACGTAGCAGAGGAGTGTACAATGTCAAGTTTGGAAGGGGAACTGAACAGACCCCTCAGAGCCGGAGCTAAAGGGGCTCAAAGTTGGGTACCTCTGACATACAAATTTTTAATCGCTTGCCAAATTTTTGTTTCTCGTCCAATTTCAAACATTTTTATACATTATTGTAGGCACTGATAAGACTTACAAAAGACATGCTTTCATGTCCTATTTATCTCTTATAGTTTTTGAGTTATTTGTATTTGAATTTTTAAGTACCTCAATTTTGCATGTTCTTGGTTTTATTCATATATATCCTAGTGTTTCTAACCGATTTCATTTGTTTTTTCTTTAACTAATTAAAGAACAAAATTATCTATTGAATAAAAAAAATTTGAAGTCGATATCTTTACCGAGTCCAAAAATAAACGATTTTGAATTTGAAAATTGCAAAAGTGACGACTTTTTGTGTTTTTTTGGCCGATAAAGTATCTACACTCTTTTTTCTCTAAAATAAAATTTTTTTTTAACAACATATAGCAATTTTATACTTTTCTGAAAGGTATCTTCACAGAGAAGACTTTAAAATAAAAATCAAGCCCAATAACTCAAATGATCAAGGTACACACCCCCCCGAATTCGACCCATTTTAATGAAAGTTCTGATTGTAGTCTATATTTTCTCAAATCCTAAAGCACGAATCGACAAACGGAATGCAGTTTAAGAATCTGTAATATGTTGTTAAAAGTCTTCAATAAAAATCTACGGGACTTCGGAAAAATGTGGATTTTATAGCCGAAAATGTGAAAAAAACCCATTTTTGGGATTTTCGGCGTTTTTTTGGGAATTGTGGGATTCCTTTTACAGTTTTTTTCACTTTCTCATTTTATACAATAAAAAAAAAGTGTAAACTCGATTTTTTTCATCTAAATTACATTGCTTAGCTTTTTTAACAAAAATTTGGCAAGCGATTAAAAAATTTGTATGTCAGAGGTACAATATTTTGAGCCTCTTTAGATCCGCCCTTGAGGGATCTGTTCAGTCTCCCTTCCAATCTTAACATTATACACTCCTCTGCTACGTATATACCAAGTTTTATGCAAATCCAACCAGACGATCAGAAGTTACAGATTTATTTCCAAAAAATTTAGATTCTGCCCCACTGTGCATTGGTTAAATAGTTCGAAAAAGGCGCTTACTTCAAGAAAAGCTGATATCAGTATTTTGATGTTCACGTATTATTATTATTTTTTTTTTTTTTACAAATTAGTAATTAAAAAATGCTTTTTTATATTATTGAAATTTCAAATGCATAACTCGAAAAATTTTTAAAATAAATAAACATTTTTTATTTCATTTGCACCCTATTTTAAGCCCCATTGCATCGCTCTAAATTTATGCTATGCTTACGTGAACTTTTGGGTAAATCCCACCTTCCGATTAGAAGTATTATGTCCTACTGTGCAGTTAAGGTTTTTTTATTGAATATAAATTTTTAAACGTTCATAAAATAAAATTCTTAAATTTATTGAAATGTTTTTGGAAACCAAGAAAAAACAAATAATAATTACAAAAAACAAATAAATAAAACAAATATAATTACAAAACTATTATTGTTTATTGGGAGAATTGAAAAATGTTATGTTAAAATTTATAAATATATTATGTAGTTGTTTAAACCTTAAAAGTAATTTCAAATTTGCATTTTATTGCATCTATTTATTAATCAAGTGCCAATTATTAAAACCCACTTATTTATTTTAAAATTTTCAAAGGAAAAATAAAATGAATATTTTTTTCTAAACATGAGTAATTTAGCCTTTCTTAGCCTACACAGTGGGGCTGAATTGAATTTTTTGGAAATAAATCTTTAACTTCTAATCGATTGGTTGGATTTAGGAGTATACAATTTTAGGTTTGGAGAGGGCGCCCTTTATACACTCTTGGGGCGAAACTACAAGGGCTGAAAATAGGGTACCTCTGGCATTAAAAAAATTTCATCACTTGCCAAATTTTTGTTTCATATGCTATTTGAAATATATATATCAAATATTTATAGTTTCTCCAAAAACCAATTTTTTACAAAAATTTTACTTTAGTTCCAACACTTAGTTTAAACTTGGCAAACTCTTTTGAACATATTGGAGTTATCGAAACTGCATTCATTTTGCAGAACTAGTCTTTGGGATTTTAGAACATATAGAATAAAGTAAAAATTTTTATTAAAAATAGGACAAACTCGGGTGTGTCTGTATCTCTGAGAAGATAACATTCAGAAAAATATAAAATTATTATATGTTCTAAAAGAAAATTGTATTTTAGATAAAAAAAGAGTGTAAACACTGAAAAATTTTCTATGTCAGAGGTACCCTATTTTCAGCAACCATAGCTCCGCTGCCGAGGTGTCAGTGGAGCCTCCCTTCCAAACTCTCTCTGTTATGTCTATGCGAAATTGTTTTAAACATAACCGGCCGATTAGAATAAACAGTTTTATTTCAAAAAATTTTCTGTCTATAGATTTGCTATAGTAAAATAGGTCATAGCTCAAAATTTTTACTGTAAAATTCCAACAACTTATGTCATAAGAAAATAAACTCAGATAATCGCTTCATCTTATAATTTTAGTCTAATACACCCTAGTTTGTTAACATAGGACTTTCTTGTTATAACTTTAATTATAAAATTTAAAAACCGTTATATCTGGTCTTAACGGTACTCGTATACATTTCTTGACAAATACTTGATATACAATACTATTGTATGCAAACTTAAAATTACATTTATATTACATTTTATGTATCCTGTAACGTAAATCTTGATACGTGTAATGATTTCAAATTTAAGTAGCTGATTATGTTTCAAAATTTTGTTTAAGTATTAATAAACATTATGATGTTGTAATTAAAAGCTAACACATTGAATTATAAATAAAAGCAATTTTAATATTCTTTATCACCAAATATTTATTATTCAAATAAATTATAATAAACAAAAAACGTTGATAGAATTTATTTAATTCCTTAAGCTATTGATGTAAAGTACACGAAACTAATATTAATTTAAGATTTTTTGTAGGGTATTTTGTTAAACTTTTCTATCTAAATAAATTAAGATAATTGCTGTTAAATCCGTTTGCTTATCTCACAATCCTCGTAACTTTAATAATTGCAATTACATGTGTATTTTTACATTTTTACAAACCTTTTTAACCTCAAGAATTTATATTAACAATTGCATTTCCACCACTCATGCATTTTTCATACCTAATGACTTTATTGTCATTAAACAAAAATTAGTATTAAATATTTTGAAATATCTGTAGTTTAACAAGTTTCCATGCACGTGTTTTGTAAAATTACAACAACGATTACATTAATGTAATCGTTTGTCATCTTATATACATAGAAGGGACGGTGAAACAAGATGCAAGTGTCAATTCAATGTTGCAACATGGTATGCATGGTATGTAATAGTACAAGTACTTTACGTGTGGACTGAACAGAGTATAGTAAATTACAATGACGTGTTTAATGCACGGTGGGGTTTGAAAATAAAATATTATAACTAATAGTAGTTTGAACTTGTGTACAGCAGGAAGTAATCATTAACATTAAATTAAAAAATAGTGTAAAAACCTTAACATTTTGCTATTTTTAATCCGGTGTATAATTTTTC
Source organism: Protophormia terraenovae (assembly GCA_951394005.1). Taxonomy (NCBI): domain Eukaryota; kingdom Metazoa; phylum Arthropoda; class Insecta; order Diptera; family Calliphoridae; genus Protophormia; species Protophormia terraenovae. The sequence goes on from OX596075.1 coordinate 28,858,984, forward strand.
TTATAATATTGGAAGAGTAGTATTTACAAAAATAATATCTTAAATTAAAAATATTGCATATTTGTTATATTCAATATTTTTAATATTTTGTCTATTACAACTAACCTGTGAAAATTATCATGCTTAAAACATTCACGCCCCACTGTTCTTTTACAAAGCATACGACTGTATTACACAGCATTTTAATTTTCTGTAAATTAAAGTCACTATTTCAACATTTCAGTAGCAGTAACGAGAAATGAGAGAAAGAACTAGACAAATAATTTGTTGCTACAGTATTCGTAAAATATTGTACTCATACAATTGCATGTATCTACTTATTACCAACACTTATGAGGATGATAACAAGTCATTACATCTACACTTAATGCATCATTAGATATTCTAAGAAAAGAAGCTAAACAAGATTGAATGAATTACTTGGATTATTGATTTAACATTATGTTCATGTTACTTTTGGTCTGACGGTATTTAAATTGAATAATGTATTTTTTAGTTTTATAAAATGGAAGGAAATTAAATAATTTATATTAAATTGCAACAGCTTCCAATAGTCAATCTCCAAATAGTGCGCAATAAGTCTAAATCACTAAGACGATAAGTGGTAGACACCGAGCTTTGTACAAAGTTGTTCTTCTAAGGCTCGCTTCTAGGTTCGCGTGAAATTTAACACGAAAACGGGAGGGGGAAAGGTCTTGATCCAGGCAAGCTACCTTAGTGCTGAAAATTGTTCAAGGTTTACAGACGAAAAACGATTCGACGGCCTCTGCAGCTCTATACCCGTCCTCAACAGACTTTAAATCTGAAACCACTAGGCATAAACAAACTTTCTAAACATATCTTCAATATCAGGCATTTTGGATATCAAATTATCTATCGACTTAGTGAAAAACCGGTTGATAAGCCCACTACAATGGCCAAAAAACTTCAAGGGGTTAAAAAGTGTCTATCCTTCTGGGGAGAAGTCATATTTAAACGGTTATCATTAGAAGTAAAGCCGAAATTCCAATGTTCATATGACCCAAAGGTGATTTTGAAAATCATGTAGGTCAGTAATCATCAACTTCTTACCCACACAGTATTAGAAAGGAGTTAAGGCACAGTGGAAGGCATTCTATAGTTTGGATTGAAAATTTCTCCTCTATATTCGGAGAATGCAGATCAAATGAATTTGACGATGAACCTGCTTATTCACTTGTCAGCGAAGATTCCCAATTTATCACTGGGCGAGTTCCTTGGTTAGATGATAGTAGCAGATGACGAGAACAACCTTCTGGAATCCAACAACAGACTAGATGACGCCAATTTCATATGTCTTTCACCCTCGATATGGTCAACTTTGGCCCACTGTATCAGCGTCTGTGCTCCAGCTACAAACTTCAACCAACAATATTCTGAAAGCCTAACTCCTTTTCCATCGATGTGGTTTCAAAAATCCAGACTTTTACCATTTATTTTGCTTTTGGCCCAACTGTGCAATGTAAAATAACAAATTTTATATTTAGTAATGACTACCCAGCAAAAATAAATGGAAGTAATTTTTGAGGAAGTACTTTTTCATTACTTCCTAACTTCTTCTTAAAAATTTATTTAAACAGCATCCGCAGATGTTATTAAAAAGCGATTCAAATGAAGTTTACTGTTGCAAAACATTCATGAACGGTTTGTGTTTTCGCATATACTCATTTGACCATAAAAAAATTATGTCTATTTTTAATAAAAACTACTTTAAAAACAACATTTGTTTGTATTCGAAGGAAATAACTCCATAGACGCAATTTAAATTACATTCTTTGTACTGATTTAAAAAAACACCAAAAAATATATTTTTCATGACATCGGGAACATGAATAGGCGTTCAAAAAGAGAACATCCTCCAATGACAAGCCTTTGTTAAATTCATTGGAAATTATCCGAATTTGCACTACTTCTGGATCACAAGTTCGGGATCTTATTGACTTCTTTGGATGTTCTTTTTTCTGGTGGGTATATTATCTCTATAAACGGATATGAAAATTTATTATAAAATACAAACTTATCAGTTGCCAGTGGATATTTTAAAAAATACCTTCACCTGATAAAAAAAAAATATATATATATATTTTTCCCTACGCATCGAAAAAATGCTTAAAAATTTACAATATAGATTATATAAAAACTAAATTATTTTAAAATACCTACTGCCATTCTGTAATGGAAACAAATCTTTTCATATAAAAATATTAATTATCGAGGTCTGAAAAAAAATAAATTGGAACTTTTATTTCAACTTATACATAATATTTACGTTAAAAAATTAGGTGTTCAAGAAAATGTTTAGGATCTCTTCGCGACCCCCGACGAAAGTCCTTACGGACCCCTTGTGGGTTGCGGACCCCCATCTTTCCATTTTTAAATAGTTTAATGCTTTCATTGGAACTTTTATTTCAACTTCTATATAATATTTACATTAAAAAATTTAGTGTTCAAGAAAATTTTTAAGATCTCTTCGCGAAGCCCGACGAAAGTCCTTAAGGCGCAAATAGACACATACTGCAGAGGGCTACTGCCGATGAACACTGCTATACGTGTGTGATTTTTCTATACATTCATCAATCAAAATTTTATTTTTGTGTAAAAATTCGTTTAAAACTGAAATAATTTAAAATATTTTTTTAATTTCAAATGACAAACAATAAAATTCAAAAATGATAAAAGAAAAAATTATCAAATTCTTTTGAAAAAACTGTATGAGTTCATTTTGAAATCAAAACGATTTTGATTTTTCATACTGCATTGTCGGTGTAACTCACACATTCAAAAGCTCTCCCAATTTTACATACACATACTTATTGCAGGTGTTTATGCAGTATGTGTCTATGGGGTGCTTTACGTACCCCATGTGGGTTATATTCTCTTTTAGTTAATTTTATTTTTGACTTATATAGTTAAATTTTTGTGACAAAAGGGGGCTGATATTGTTGTTCGTATAGCACTTCTGCATGAATCCGAAGCACCGTCCGAATATAACCCGATATCTCGTTAACATAGATATGTGTCGAAATTGTTACTAACCGTAGTATCTCTATTTTTTTTTTTTTATTTTTTATTTGTATTATTTTGAATTCGTAGTTAGCCGAACTTAAAGCTCCCGAATTCTTTTTAGTCCGAAATAGTTACTTTTGTGTTCTTTATTCGTAGTTTGCCGAACTTAAAGCTCCCGAATTCTTTTGAGTAGTTATTTCCCTATTTTGCATTCGTAGTTTGTCGAACTCAAAGCTCATGCATCCTTTTGAGTCCGAAGTAGTTATTTTCATATTTTTGCATTCGTAGTTTGCCGAACTAAAAGCTCCCGCATTCTTTTAGGTCCGAAATAGTTACTTTCGTATTTAGCATACGTAGTTTGCCGAACTTGCTAGATACTTTCGTATTTAGAGTTCGTAGTTTTCCGAACATAAAGCTCACGCATTCGTTTGAGTCCGAAGTAATTACTTTTGTATTTTGTATATTTACCGAACTTGAGAACTTCCGAATTCTTCTTAAGAGCGAAGTAGTTTAGCCGATTCCGAAAACCGAAAAAAACACCAGTATTATTAATCCTAAAACCATTTTCTTTCATATTTTACCACTTTTCTATTTTCTTTCACTGCACTACCGTTTCATCGTATAAACGCTTCATAATATCAACGATTCATCGTTTCATCGTATCAACGCTTCGTCGTACCATCATATCAACACTTCAGTACAATCGTACAAACGCTTCATCGTTTCAACGTACCCTCATATATCACAGTGGAAATATCCGAACCACCTAGTAAAATTAAGTAGTTTAAGGTTTCATAAATCAAAGCTTTATTTTGAATTTCTGTTACCATCTAAGAAAATACTTGTGTTTTTATTTTCAAAGGAAGCAGACCTTCGAAACGAACCTGGACAGACTGAGTCATACCTCGGCTGGAAAAATAAACTGCATTACATATACTAATTACACTGGTCGACAAAAAATTTTTTTTCGTGCTCCTTAAAAAAAAAAAAAAATATGTGGACTAGATGGAATTCCGCATGTTAAATTCGAATCTGCTTTCAGTTTTCTCCCATCAGGTCGAGATTTTTTTTTATGGGCGTGTCTAATATTGCGTCCTAAATAAGCCGATTACTCGAGTATATTTCACAGAACGGTATGAGCGATTTATATAAATAATACACCAAAATATGAGGAATAAAAGTGGCTTTAAGTCGTTCTATTAACAAAATAACAAATTTATCCGCTAAATAGTTTAGGCGACATTTCGAAATAAGTGTCCGAAAAAATTTGTTCTTGCTAAACTCAAGACTTTCTTTTTTTTACTAAAACTTCTTTTTAAAAGTGAAAACATCAAAAATGTTTCAGTTTATCATCTTTATCTCAAAGCTGGTAAAACTACAAGTAAACAAAGTCACGTAACCTAAAAAATTGATGCACAAATCTTGATTGCATTCTCAGTTAAGTTAGGATACCCATGCATACCTACAGTTAAGTGGAGAAACACTAGTGGGCAAAAAAAATAAAATTTTTGTTTTTTCGTATTAAATAATGGAATTTAACGTGCAACATAAGAATCAGCTTTTACTTTTCTATCACGTATTGATTTTTTTTTTATGGTCATGACTACTATGACCCCGCCTTTAGGCAATCACACTTGTATAACTCGAGAACGGTTTGTCCTATTAAGATAAATTAAACTTCAATATATAGCGACTTAAATTGTCTTTGAATTGAAAACATAATTTTTGTTCAGTTAAAATTTCCCTAGTTATTCAGTAATTAGTAGCGAAAAAATTATATATTTTTTTTTTTAATGGTGAAAATTTGTATCCATAACTCTGAAATTCTTGAGCGAATAAAAAGTATTGTTGACATAACTTGAAAACAATTTTCGTATGCATCTTTTGGTGTATCAATTATCAATCGTGTAAACGGTTCTTGAGTTATAGTCAAAATAATACAAACCTCTCTCGAATTTTATAGTGTGACCGCTGAATAAGGTAATCCACAAATCAGTACGTGATAGAAAAAAAGTGAAAAAAGATTCGTGCTTAACTCGTCAAAATCCACCTAGTCCACCTATTTTTTTTTTTTTTTTTTTTTTGTTTCAAGAAAAAATTACAAAAAATTGTTTTGGCCCATCACTGTATTTCTACTCAATTGTAGGTAACATGGGTATTTTTACTTAATTGTGAATAAAATCAATATTTTGCATGAAAAAGATTTTTTTTACTATTATTTAAGTTTGGGAGATTAGAAGATATTTTTAGTGCGCATCTTTTGTTGTATCACTTTAGTCAATCGTACACACCGTTCTTGAGTTATAAGAAAATATACTGGAGTAACGGCCTTACTATGGGCGAAATATTAGACATGCCCATAAAAAAAATATCCAAACCTGATGGAAAAAAACTGAAAGCAGATTCGTGTTTAGCTCATCCAAATGCATCAATTTCAACTATTCTTCTTTGGGGGAGGATTTTTTTGTCGACCGTTGTTATTTAATTGGGCTTCTTAATTTGTAATGTTTTAACAAATATTTCTGTCCTAGCTTATTAAGATATTAAAGGTTTATTGAAAAAAAAAAACAAAAAATTCTTGTAAGAAATTCCGAAAATAAAAAAATACTATCAAATACAAACCAACATATTTTATATAATTATTTTCCTTTATAACAAAGAAAAGATATATCGAAAGAGATGCATTTTAAGATGCTACACATAGCATACAGTAAATTAAACAAAAACCCCAAAAAAGTTTCAGTAGAATAAGAAAAAAAATAAAAAGAAATATTTTGGTACAAATGAGGTTTTGGTTTGTTGTATTGGCAACATGCAAAAAACACTAGAAGCGTTAAAACTAAACAAATAACGCACACACACATATAAAAGAGGAAGTTTGCAATATATGTATAAAGAAAGTACCACATCATCGTTATCGTCATCATCAATGAACATCAACAGCATTAGCAACAACAGCAACAGTTAAAAGATGTTGGCGGCATTAGTTTTTGAAATTAAGTAAGTAGTCAAGAAAAACGACAGAAGGATGATAGGACGGATGGATGGACAGACTTAAGGCAGACATTGTAAAGAGGGTTCTTTATGGATGACTGAATGAATGTATGAAAGGCTTGGAAAAAATGAATGAGGGAATGAATAAGGCTGAATATATGAGTATAGTTTTGTATGTATTTGTATTTATTATCTTTAGTCATCTTACAAATGTTTAGAGATGATGTGATGGTTTTTGTTTTATTTTATTTTAGTTTTTTCTGTTTCTCTGCAAACAAACAAAAAAGAGCAACATGAAAAAGTTCTTCATCAGAATTTTGAACTGATGCTAATGCCACAACTGACAAAGATGATGATGAGAATATTTTGTTGCTGCTTTCGTTACTAATGTTTTATTTTCTCTGTAGCTTCTTTTATTGGTTATATTTCATTTTTATCTGCTGTAGTTTATCCTGCCGCCTGTGCGGTTGTGGCTTAAAATTTAAAACAAAATTTTATGTTATTTTGGCCTGAAAAAAAGAGAAGAAGAGGCCAAACAAAGAAACTGTAAACAACTAAATGAAAATAAAATTAGAAAAATAAAAATTAAATGCAAGTATGTAGTAGTTGTGGCAGTAGCAACAACAGCAAACACAACATTTGTTTGTTATAAACATTATTCTATATGTACAACACAATAATAACAACAACAGTAGTAGTAGTAGTAGTAGTAGTAGTAGTAGTAGTAGTAGTAGTAGTAGCAGAAACAAGGCTTGCGGCTTAAACGGATGTTATTAAGATCGACAACATGCGGTTGGTTGCATGAACAAAGAAATGAAGAAAATTGAACAAGTACTAGTTGCAGGAATTGAAGTAAAAGAGGCGACATCAACGATGACGACAAAATAAAAAGGTTCTTGTTTTTATCTTTAATTTCAACTCAACTTAAAGTTGTCATCAATGATGTTACCGCATGTTGGCGTTCTTGTTGTTGCAACATGTACACTCTACTATGCCAGCTGTCGTAATGGGATTAGCAGCATTAATACTTTAGTTAGTTGGTTTTATTCTACTCAACATTCTCTCTATTACTCCCTGAGATATTTCGAGACAAGTTGAGTATACAGTGATGGGTAAAAGTTGCGTATTAAAAAAAAATCTTCAAGATACAGTGACTTAGTTTCATTTTGAATATTTCATAACATTAAGCAGAAAATCATAGTATGACCGTATTTTTGTTTTATATACTTTTTTCTATATTTGGAATCGATTTGTACATTAAGGAACATAAATTAACAAAATAACTACTGATAAAAAATTTGAAGCTTATTTACATAGTCCAGCCATCTTTCTTTCAAATTTAAAGATCATTAAAACAGATTAATAGCGTAATAAATTCCATTAATTTGGCTTTATTTGCCCTCCACTGTATCAAGTAGCACATGCAAAATTTAACCTCCTTTATGCCCCTAAGGTCTGAGACACACAAGGTTATCATGCATACTTTAACACAAATTTAAGCTCATGCAGACTTTAAAATTGCACACACATATACACTCACAAAAAACTTCTTCCACTTGTACATAATTTTAGTATATTTGCATGCCATGACTAAGAGGCATCCTCTAAAGAATGAATAACGATGATGCTGCTGCCAGATAACACAAAAGTGTAACAGTGTGCATAAGAATGTTTTGTATACTCTTTGGTTCTTTGGTTGGCAGGAAAAAACCACAACCAAGTGAAACAAATTCATAACAAAAGAAGGAAATTAAAAATGCAACACAACTAAAGCTGAAGAAAAAGAAGTGAAAAGTAAAAAATTAAAAAAAAATATATATATAAAATACCAAACAACAAAATGGTTTAAAGAAACAACAGATGCAATTTAAGATTTCAAATTTATTTTCTTTTAAACATATTTTTTGTAAACCAAAAAAAAAAAAATTTCAATGGCTTTTGTTGAACTTCAGACTGCGGGGAGGAATGCTAAACGACAGAACGAAATATCAATGAAATTGATGTTACATTTTTTCTTTTTCAAGTATATATGTATATACAAAAGTATATGCTTATTGAAAATGTTTTTTTGTTGTCAATTTAAGTTTGGTTGGTGATACAAGTATTCATTTTTGGGAAGACAGCTCGCATTTGGTGGTCAACAAGTATTGTTAAAAGGATGACATAATACCAAAGGTTTATACACACATAAAAACATATTTTATACTGCTAAGCTAAATGAAATGGAAATAATTATGGAACTTCAGAACGTCAATGGTTTAAAAATGTGACGTTACACAGTGTGCGATTCTAAAAATGAAATGAAAATAATTATGGAACTTCGGAACGACTGTTCCGATTTCCATGAAATTTCACATGGCGATAGTAGAGGTCTAAGTCCATCCGTCTGACTGTCTGTTAAAAGCAGAATAGAGCTCGAACGTTATAACCTAGAGGAACAAAATTTAGCTCAAATATTTATCTTTGCTTGGGATTAAAAATGGGCAAAATCAGTTAATAAACAAAAAAGTTATGGGCTAAATACTAGAAACACAGGGTGTCCGTTGTAGCTTAATTTCATACTTTTCTGCTGATATCTCTTCAACAAAAGCATGTACGACAACGAATTTTTTTACAGAGAGGGTCGGTATAAACTGGGCGTGTTATGCCCACCTCAATATAAAGTGAAACGTCAACAATTTTTTTTTTTAAATAATATAAGGATCAACGTAAACCTCCCAATTTGAAAAAGTTGATGGTGGGTAACATTCTCGCTTGTTTTATATTGAATCTAACTACAAACTACTTATTAAAATAAAACACTATGCTATACAACAGTCACATATGCAGACCATATGGCGATAGCTATATCTAAAATTGATTTTAACACGTTATTACTAATTATAGGTACCATGAGGATGATTTCAAGATAGGTGCTGTTGCCAATGTGACCAAGCGTGAAATTTTTTTTTAGGTAAATCGTATTAAAAAAAGCTAAAAAATGCTAAAATTTTATTAAAAAATTCTAAATTAATTAAACACTTTTTCAGTAATATATTTTAATTTTATGCTAATTTTATCATCATGTAATTATAAAAATAGAATCAGTTGTCTAAAATAAATATAATAATAAGTATTAAATTCTAGATAATTAAGGTCAAGCAACCATACTGAATCACACCCGATCCCAACACTAATTCAAAAAAAAATTTCTACATTTTTCTCTACACCATTTTGTTATTTTTTAATTCTGATTTCAGTTTCAAATTAAGAAACTATAAATCTGCCTACACACAAAATTTTAGCAAGATTAGAAATTTTTTAAATTTTGCACAGTGTTTTTTGCAAAACAAAAATTTATTTTTCAACATAATCTCCTTTTAAATCAATACACTTAGTCCAACGTTTCTCCAGTTTTTGTATCCCTTCCAAAAAATATGATTTTTCGAGGTTTAGGCATTTGTTTGGTCAATAATTTCATCGTTGGATGAAATCTCTTCCACCGAGCCATTTCTTTAGGTTTGGAGTAAGAAGTAGTCACTACATCCGGAAAATATGGCGGATGAGGTACCAATTCGTAGCCCAATTCATAGAGTTTTGCCATTGAGACTGCACACGTGTGCACCCGTGCACTATCTTGATCAAAAAGAACTTTTTTCTATGGCCATATCCTCATTAAATCGGTCTAATAAGTTGGAATAATATTCGCCATTTATTGTTTTTCCCTTTTGAAGGTAATCGATGTGGATTACCTTGTGGACTAAGTATTGGCCGACAAACTTACCTTGGCCATCTTCGGAGCAAAAGAAGATTGTTTAGTACAGTAATGGATCCATGTTTCATCCACAGTTACAAAACTCCACAAAAACTCATTCGGATTGCGGTTAAACAACTCCAAACAATCCTTTGAAGTTGTCACACATTTACGTTTATGGTCAATTGAGAGCAAACGCGGCACCTATCTTGCAAACAATTTTCTTAAACCATCATCTTTCTTATGGCATCAAAAATCTCACGCACTTTTACTCTTCGGTCGGCCAACACCATATCGTAGATTTTTTCGACATTTTCGGGTGTACTGACCTCAATTGGCCGTCCAGAACGTTAAGCGTCATTTGTACTTGTGCGACCACAACGAAATTCAGTAAACCACTTTTTTACCATTGAAATCGATGGTGCAGAGCCATAGTATTTATCTAGCTTTTCCTTGGTTTGATTGACAGTTTTTTTTTTTTAAATAATGTTTAATGAGCACTCGAAATTCACTTTTTTCTATTTTTAGAAAAATACACGAGGTTGTATGTTTTGAACAAAGTAAATGACGACACTTGCTCAAAATTTGGCAGTATTCTATTAACAGGTGGTACTTGATGGGAACAGTGTTGCATTTCATATAACTACGAGGGAAGTTCGAAAAGTCACGAAAATATTGATCCGCAATCGTATGACAGAAAATAAATTTTATATATAGATAGTTCTTATGTATCTCTACAAATGCTCTTATATGTGTCTTCTTAGTTTTTTTGTTTTACATGGTGGTTTTACTTTTACAAAAAATTAAATTTTTTTGTTTCTTTTTTAAAAATTTTCACGACAAGTTTATATTATACTAAGTAAAATTAGAAGTTGAACTTCTTGCAACTACTATCGCGCAAATACCTGAAGTGGCCTTCATGAAATGAATTGAATGAAAGACATTCGATTTCTAAAGCACTTATAGTGGAAGGTACGCGGCACGCGAAGATGCACAGTAGGTTGAACTATAGCGAAAAAGGGGATTAATTAATGGAAGCTTTAATTTAAAAAATATTTATTTTTTTATTAACAAATATTCATAAATACGTAAGGTTCAATGGGCAGCTGTCTGGATAATACAGGACAGCTTACTTGGGTCCAATTTGGTCCCGTTCTGATACGTAAAATGCTACAATTTAAAATAAAAATATCTTGAAAATTTTTTTTTTTTTTTTTTTTTTCACTTTTTATGGCTACTTTTGTTTTTCAGGGAAAATGGGCTTTATTTTTGTTGTAACTTTTGAGCTAAAAGCTATAAATTATTAAATCAAACTGTAAATTTAAGTTAACTTATTACTATATGAGATAATTTTAAGAAAAAGCAGACAAATGCATTTTATATCAAAATTAATGGTATTGAAATTATTAAAAATGAAGGCAATTTTTATAGTGAACGAAAAATAATGCAGAAAATCCAGAATTTCGATATATTTTATTTAAGATATATTTTAGGCAAGTAACAGACCCAAACTTGCGAGAAATTCAGTAAAAATATTTTTATTGCACTTTTAATGGCTACAGTTGTTTAAAATCTTCATTTTGAACTTCCTGTGATTCCTCTGCTATTATAATATATTGTGATTTTTGCATAATATCAACTGGTTTATTTTAATATAAAATTAAATATTTTTCGTTTAGGCAAATATTGACAAAATGTTTTTATTTATTACACAAGCTGACATCATATAATTTATCACAAATTTTACCCAATTGTACAACAATTCAAAACTCTAAATATATCTCGAAAAAACCCCATTTTTAGGGTAATTTTCGAAAAATTATTAAAAATATTTACACAACATACATATATCTGAATAAATTTTATTCTAGAATATAGTCGACTAACTGAACTTAATTCACATGTTTAAGAAAGTAATTATATTTTACAAAAACTAACAAAAATCCCACTTGTAGTTTTGAAAATTGAAATTTTTGCTACTATAAGATTATTTATGAAATATTATTAAACTTTGACAGAGTCTATAAAAAAAATTAAACAACATAGAACAATCAATTTCACAGATTATAATAATTGAGTTTGTTTTCCTTTAAGCGTTTTGAGTACTGTTCAACCCAATGTGCGACGAGAGGCAAACAGCTGATCTTGTTTTCTCACGCGCACTCGCGGTCCATATAATAAAAGTTAAATCACGTCAATTGTTTATGAAAAATTGACAGAGAAAAATTTGTTAACTTGTCATAAATTTAATTTTTTTTAAACTTTTTTTATATGGACCGCGCGACCGCATGAAAAAACATGATCAGCTGAAGCCTGTTGAATTGTTCATGGTCGGCCCATTATTTAACCCATACAAATGTCCTTCCGGAATAATGTTTTAACACTTATGGTACCTTAAAAATAAAAATATTTTAATGAAATTTAACACAAATAAGTTTTATATAAGTCCGTTCGCCAAATTTCGGTCCATAATTGACCATAGCTCCCCTATGAATCCTTCTTCTGAAAATCACTTTAACGTGCGTAAATCCCATAAAATGTTTAGTATCAACTTAATAATCTACACAAATAAATTTTTTATAATTATAAATAACAGTGAAAAATTCTATGAAGATTGGTTCATAATTAACCAAGCTCCCATATAAGACCCAATTTCAGGAATCACTAGGGTGATCGACGCGGTTTTCAAACCGGTTTTAAAACCGTTTTTTTCAGTCAATGTGCTGTAGGTTTTTTCAAAATGTTCATTTTTCGAATGTCGAATAGACCGGTTTTTTTAAACATAAAAAACCGGTTTTAAAAGCATTTTATTTCAGAAAACATGTACTAAATAGTGATAGTGATATTTGAAACTTTAGGAATAATTTTTTAAATATTCATAAAGACTGATTTCAAAATATAGTTTAAGTCTAAATTGGAATTTATTCTGTAATATTAAATAAATAAATAATTAATAATTATCCTGTATGACCCAATTTAATTTTTTTGATCCAATATTTCTTTTATTTTTTAAAGGTGTTGTGTTAAAAAAGTTTCACCTGCAGAATCGTTTCAATTGAGACAGGCTTGCATATTAAGCCATGGTTTCTGTTTATGCTAACTAAAGTTTAGATGATTTTTTCTACAATTTTGAAACATAATTATCTTCTAGTCATCTAGATATATAATTTGCTTAGAATTTTTTCTCTTTCCAGAGCTTTCTGAAGCTACCAAACGACGTAGAAAATTAAAATTTGGCTTAATTATAAAACTTTTTGTCCAACAAATCCTAATGGAGCCATATTTGGAAATTTTTATCAGGGAGCGGATATAAGAGGATTTATGTGTCTTTTTCTAAGATTTTTTTCTCTTTCCAGAGCTTTCTAAAGCTCCCAGAAGACATAGAAAATTAAAATTCAGCTTAATTATAACCCTATTCGTTTGAAATCTCTATCAGGGAGCGAAAATACGTGGAAATATATATATGTATTTTAATATATCTTTCCTAAGCAATGTTTCCTTTCTGAAGCTCCCAGACGACGTAAGAAACTAAAAATCGGCATACTTATAAAACTATTCGTTCAACAAATTCTAACAGTGCCAGATGTTTCTATCAGGGATCAAAAAGTCTGTTTTGGTATTAAGAATCTTTGAGTTGCTTTACTTATTGTTTGCTCTCCAAATCCTATAAAAAACTGATTCTGTATTTCGGCCCGGGAGCGCATTTACGACGATTTTTTTATTTTGAAAGGTTTACCAATTTAAAACTTTAATCAATATAATTCCAATAAATTTGAACGGCTTCAAATAATTGACTTTGATTAGGGAGAGGAAGGTGTCCAAATGTTGTTCATATTTTTTTCTTTTAATTTTCGGATTTGTTTGTGCATATTTTCATTATTATATTATTTTTCCTGACATTGTTAGGCTTTTACGCTTGTATTTAATAAATTTTAACTTAATTATAAGAATTGATTTTTTTTTAAAGAAATGTAGTCTTTTGATATAAATATTAACTTCTGCAAAAAACCGATTAACCGGTTTTTTCTGAATTTCAAAAAGTGCAACCGGTTTTTTTAAAATACCAACTATTCGAACTATTCGAAAACTGGTTTCTCAAAAAATTCGAATAATCGATCACCCTAGGAATCACTCAAAAGTGCATGAATGTTAGTATCGATGTAATCTTCCGTATTAGTATGTTTTATTTTACACTTAATACAAGTATCGTCCACAACTGACCCCTTCCCGAATTTTGGTACACACAGACAATGGTATAGGGTTGGGCTTGACCGACTATATCTTTTTTTCTCATTTTATTATGGGATTTCTTTTAGAAAAAAATCTATTCATTACAATCACAAAATAAATGATAATAAACCTGGATCTTCTAAATTACTTGACCAGTCTGTGTGAAATTTGGAACATTGATAAAGAGTACAATTTTTGCACAATTTTTATGAAGAATTCAGAAGTTCAAAGTTCAAACAAAACTCTTGGCCTTACTTCCATAATTTTTTTTTTATTTTTTAACTTTATCATAAATACTTAGTATTTATTTACATCATATATATGACTTCGGCTTACATATATTCTTGTTTGATATATGCTGTATAAGTATAGACTATAAATTTAAATTTAGTAAAATATAATATGTATTAAATAATAATTGTATCTCCAAAATGTGCAAACTTTGTACAGACATGACCCCTCAATATTCAAAATAAAAGAAAAAAATTGCAATAATTTGGACAAAAGTAACTTCCAAAGTACAGGTTAATTTTAATAATGAGTCTTATATTTGTTTTGCAAAAAAGAAAAAAATCTTGAATAAAATGAGTGAGAATTTTTTAGCGGCTATGGCGAATCTTTTATACCCAACTTCAGTAACATAAAAATTAAAAATTTTAATATGTATTACAAACAAAATGATAAATGCGATACGACGTCTACCTTTTTGTGTGTGAATATAAAAAAAGGAACCTGGCAAAAATATTACGATTATTTTTTGCTTTATCAGTAGAGCATGAATGAAAACAAAGGTGAAATAAGCCTCAAACAAGCCAACCAGCCATCCAGGCAGCAAACAGTCAGTCAAAAACAGCAGCTACACAAAAAAACAAAAACTTTGTGGCAAAATTTTCAAAACAAATAACCACATAAAAAAGGCCACAAAAACAAAAAATTAAGAAATAAAAAATACAAATTATTATTATTTTTTTTTTTGTTTTTCTTTTTGCATTTTTCTTGTTATTAATAAATGCTGAAAACACATCCTTCTTTCATTAATAAAAAATAAAATGAACGAAATAAAACAGTGTAAAATTTTATGTTTTAAACAAATGCATACTGCTGCTGTTCATTATGATGATGATGATGGCAAATAGCAAGAGCAGCTCATTAAAAGTATTAACATTTTACATTAACGCTACAACTAACAGAACTGAAAAATTATAAAACTAAATGGAATGAAAAAAAAAAAAAAAAAAATATGTATGAATGAGTTTTTACATTACCACATTACTTTTGACTGTTGAGTCCTGTTAACGGAAATGAACACACACACAATCGACCAAAATGAAAAGGAATAAAAGAAAAACACATGACTTTTTAAACTGACATGGATACGGATATAGCAACTTCGAATAATTGAAAACAAGTACTTATGGTTGGCAATTCAACAAAGAAATGTTGGTTTTAAAAGGAAATAAAAGAAGTCTGTAGGTAAGTTGAAGGAGAATTTCAAGGACTCCCTATTGATGACACAACTTTCAGAAAGGTTTAAGTTGGGATTATATTTTCTGAACATAGTGATTATATTAACATTATTCGTTTAATAGAACTTTTTAAGAAAGATTTATATTGATTTATAATTTAAAAATAAATTAATAAAGTTCTTTGCATTTAAAATCACATATTTTTTATAATTCAGTTTTTTTCTCTTAACTAAGATAAAATTATCACACCTATAGCTACTTTTCTTTCCCAGACATAAGACGTACATAATCATATATCCCTTTTCAACTGTAGGGCATACAAAAATACAATGTTCACAGAAAACAAAAATCATTTGTATTTTCATTATACCAACTTTTTTCTCATTTTTGTTTTTTTTAACCAAAAAAGCAACGAAAACGTTACGTTTGACATTTCAATGTGTAATGAAAGATGGGTTTATATTTAGTGGGACTTAAAAAGAAAAAAATCTACTAAAATGATAAGAAATACAAAAAATAAGAAAAACTGTTTTAATAAGAAATTAGGACTAATGGAAAACCAGAACTTTAAGATGAAAATTTAATTCAATGCTTGAAAAGGTATTTAAAACATTTCACTAAAAAATTAAACGAATTTTGTATGAGCTACTCTAATATGTAGTAAAAAACTGAAATTTTAGAAAAAATAAAGAATGTATCTAAAAGAAGGCTTTAGTAAAGTTGTTTGTCAAAAAAATTATATAATATATGTATATTTGATATTAATTCCTTTTGGGTAAATTTAAAGTTTCCCAACCACTTTTTAAACCATCACAAACCTTATGATATTCTTAACATTAATATTTTATATTTATCCCTTGACATTAAAAATAAAACATGTTTTCTTTTTCATAGTATTTAAATAAAATATAACATGACATTTAATGTTACTCTAAAGCAGCGAATTAATTTTTTATTTCCTTTTTTTAATGAAATAAGTAGAATGACAAATGACAATTGTTTAGTGGTGGAGAACAAATTACGCTTCATATGCTGCCACTTTAGTTAACATTACTTAAAAGACAGCCACATTCATTGGATTTTAATGTTAAATTGAAGCAATTCTATTTTATACGGAAGCAATGTACAAGAATGAATTTCAACACTTAAATCAGTAATCAATTGATTTCGTTATTTTTTTTTTTTTATGAACAACATTTTGATGCTTTCCCTCACCCTAAACGAAGTTATGATTTGAAACTATTAGAATTTGATGGGATTTTAATGCTTCAAGTATTAAATTAGTTAACTTTTTAAAAACAAATATAAAAAAGTTAGTGGAAAAAATGTGCACCCTATTTGATATACCAAATAAATCTCCGATAGGATTTAAAGAGAAAACAATGACTAAGCACATTTAAATTTCTAAAAGCCGAAACCGATTTTAAAAAATATTACACCAAAAATAAATCCGAGTATTTTTATGTATTTTTGTAAATTGTTGTTTAATCATCGCTGACTAGAACATTTATAAGAAAATCTAATAAAATAGGACAAAATGTGTTGCCTTAGGTAAAGCAATAGAACATAAGAAAATTGGAATACCTTAGCAATAATACTAAAAATTTCTAAAATCAATATGTACCATTACATTACCTTATTACAGGAAGAAAATCTGGATTTGAAAATCAGGGAGATAGTGGATGCTGTAAAAATACAAACTAGTTATGATGAAACTCATTTAAATGTTTTGCGCACTTAAAGTGTGTGAAATTATAGCAATTTATTAGACCTTTGAAATAGATTATTCTACACGCAGAGAAAAAAATATTTTGCAATATACTTGCCCCAACAATATTATTTTCTTAATATGTTAAGCCATATGTTTAAACTAGAACCACGTTATTGTTGTTAAAATTCTATGTGCAAGAAAAGTATTTTCGATATATTATTTTTTTAATTTTGAATTGAGAACAAAATTATTGTTTTTTATTGGCTATAATATAAATAATTAGTACCATTTTACAATAAGTATACTTGTAGATTTTTATTCAGTTTAGTATGCTTCTTATATAGAGCTAGTTATCTGTCGGCGTGTTAAAATATATTAGAAAATATACTGAATATGTATTAAAAAAAAAAGCGAATTAATTAAAACTAATTATTTTAACTAAAATTAAACTAGAAATAAATATTTTGCATATGTGTTTTTCGGATTTTTTTTTTTTTTTTTAATTTATTTTGCACAATTCATTGCTGTCAAATATTTTGTATTGAACATAGTTATCAAGTAAGTAAAGTACACATAGATTTTGTACATAAAATAGTTATTTCAACTTTACAATTGTTTATTGCTGAATACTTAAAACAAGTACACTGAACCAAAAAGGTACATAAATACAATTCATTGTTTCAATGAATTTGAACACTAATTTTTACCCTATGTACAGGTTCATTGAAACAATGTATTTCATGTAAAATTTAATGTAATAGTTCGTTGATTAAATTTTTACTTAATCAATGAACACGTTCATTGAAAAATAAATAATTCAAGTGAACAGCACATTGATTTCAATGAACTCATATTTTTCCCCTATGAAATTATACATTGAAAATGTATTATAACAATAGGTTTGTTCTGTACTTTTAGTTTTTATTTTATTTTAAATTTAAATTACTATATTGGGTTAATATAAGCAAAACTTATAGCCTGTTTCTCTATGTCGAACGAAAATCAAAGCGACGAAAGCAAGTCGAACGAATTCGAATCAATTTGGGTTTCTGTATTTCCTACGCTTTCGTTCGCATGGAGTTACGTCTTTTCGTATTGTTTTTGTTTTATTTTTCTTTCAGAGTAACTTTTTTTCGTAAAAATATTAAAAGTACTACTAAATTGTTTTAAAGTATATACAACCAAGTAAATAAACAAACGAAATTTAAATAATTTCAAAATAAATTTTTTTTTTTTTAGAAATTGTTTTTAAGACACAAAATCATTATTTATGGATACCAAATACATCAAAATGAATAATAAACATGATTAAGGAACATTTGCAATGTCTTTGTGAGTATTTTTCCTATTTTTCTTTAAAAAATTCAATCAGTCGAAAGCAAAATAGCAAGCGACTGATTTTGACATTTTTGTTCTTATCGTTCGAAATACAGAAACCGAATTTTATATGAAAACACTTACGTTTTCTTTCGACTCATTGTTCGCATAGAAGTGAGTTAGAAAAACCCAAATCAGTTTTCTTTCGCTTAGAAGGCGAAAGAAACCTTTCGTTTGACATAGGGAAACAGGCTATTAAATATAATTTTCTTAATATAGATGCCATAAATATAATACAGTGTTTATATTACATTTTACTAAAAAATGCAAATAAACAAAATAAATATGTTACATATGCGGTCGTGAACTTCGTGTTTGCATTGTCGTTTATTTTATAAAGTACTTCCCGTTGTCATCTATATTGCTCAATAGTAGTAGGAGACAGGGGGTTCTAAACACAACACGATGAAATTGACAGGGGGTTCTAAACATTTTGCTAGTTTTTACAACAAACACGATGAAATTGACAGGGGGTTCTAAACATTTTGCTTGTTTTTACAACAAACACGATGAAATTGACAGGGGGTTCTAAACATTTTGCTAGTTTTTACAACAAACACGAAGAAATTGACAGGGGGTTCTAAACATTTTGCTAGTTTTTACAACAAATACGATGAAAACGACTAGAATGGTGGTTGTTTTTGAAGATTTGAAAAATATTTTTGTCGCACACAAAAATTTTCCACGTATATTCCTCTTTGTGGTTATTTTCATGCGGGTGGTAACATTGTTATTTTTATGCTGGTTGTAATATTTGGAAAATATTTCTTGAATCTTGCAATTTTTTCTGAAATCCTGGTATTAATATTTAATGTTGCCTTTTTAAATCAATTTCATGGAGTTTGTAGGATTTGAAAAATCGTGCCCAAAAATGTTCGTCATTTTTATTTTTATGTGGGTTTTAATATTTTAAAAATAGTTCTTGAATCTTGTAATTTTGCTGGAACCCTAGTATTATTATTTAATATTCCCATTTAAAATCAATTTCTTGGAGTTTGTAAGATTTTAAAAATGTTTCTGTTGCGCCCAGAAATTTTCCACGCATATCTTTGCGGTTAATTTTATGCGGGTTGTAACATTTTTACTTTTATGCAGGTTGTAATGTTTGAAAAATGTTTTTTAAATTTTGCTGGATCCCTAGTAAAATTATTTAATATTCCTGTTTGTAACAATTTTCAATATAGTTTTAATAGATTTAAAAAATAAAAAAAAAAAAAATAAAAAATGTATGACGCATAAACATTTTATACGTTGATTCCTCTTTGTGATTATTTAAATAAGGATTACAATATTCTTATTTTCATGTGGGTTCTAATACTTCCGTTTAAGATTGTAAAATATACAGTTTTTTCACAAAATATATTACTGATAAGTTCCTCGAACATTTAAAATAAAAATGTATAAATACTTAAATCCTAAATAATATTTATTCAGTACAAATCTTACAAGTTAAAATGAATAAACTAACTAACACTCAAATTATGGCTGCATTTAATAGCAAAAAGGCAAAGCCATATTTGAGTTGTACGGACCTACAAACGTCTAAACCTTTTAAGGTTTTGAAGGTGTTTCGCCATATAAATAAGTATGGCAATGTTGTCATAGCTGAGCTGGAAGATATAATGGTGTACCTTCCTAAAAGGTATAACGACTTGGATGACATGGTCATTGATGGTGTTGGGGGTGAGAAGTTTATTCTCATAAAAATACTGGATGAGACAAATAAAAATTTTGTGTTGGAGCTAGAAGAAATTCCTGTAACGGATCTCACTTGTGACGGAGAAGACCTAGTGTACATACCCAATGCTCAACCGTTTTTTAGCTGGGAGGTGACGAAGGTGGCGAAGAAAAATTAATAAAAAAATGTATTAAATATTCTTGTAAAACTTTTAATTAATTTAATATATAATAAAACAAAACTATATTTATAATATAAAAAATAAAAATCTTTCATTTAAAAATATTATACTTTTTTCAGATTAACTTTCATAATAAGTTATATACATAAATAAATTACAAAGTCTTTTATTTAAAAAGAAAAATTGTATATAAGTATAATACAAAAAAAAAATAACACTTATTATTTCAGATTTCAAAGTTGTTAGGTTATAATGTCTCGGAAGCAAATATTACATTTTCTAACTGATTTTAAACATTTAATTTTCCTGGAGCATTTGGAAATAATTAACAATTTCTTAGTTTTAATGGATGAACAGAAAGTTCGTGGAGATATACTACTACAATCAAGATATGGTTCACATTTTAAAAGCTGCTTGTGGTCTCAGGACGATACTACTGAAGGTCCAGATTGTTGTGAATGCATGTTCTTTGAAAAACGAAAGAGTTTTATAGAAGACTTAATAAAAAAATATCATTTACTCTCAAAATATTTTTATAAAATATTTAAAACTCTGTAGAAATAAAAAATAAAAATAAAAACACATACACATATATTGTTTAAAAATAAATATTGTTTTATTATTTATATAATTTTTTTACATAGAAATTCAAGACATAAGTGTCCACAGTTGAATGAATTATAACGTTGTTTTTGTTTATGATTATATTTAATATTGGCTCCCAAATATTTTATTACTTCCAGCGGCGGTTGTAAATTTCCAAAACTATCAAAATATTCTACAAATTTATTGTTTTTATAGTATGCTACCCAATGAGTACCACTTCCTCTTGAAGAATCTAGGTTAACTATTCCACACTCTCTTCTTTTAGGATGTTTTGGAAGCGTATCTCTCATGAATACTCCTCTAAAATGTGGAATATTTCTTTTTGTAAATTGTATGATATCTACATCTGTTAGTGGTCTATTTGGTAGCTGTTTTAATAGTTTTTTGAGTTTTGACATATTAATCCATAACCCTTCTTGTATGGTTTTAGAAAAAGACCTTTTCCCATAGCAATTGATTCAATTGTTTTATTGTGACGTTTAGATTCATCCAATTCCTTCTTGGCATTTTTTGCAGCGTTTATAGTTTTTGCTAATGCGGCACCACCTGAAGTTATACTACCTAATGCTCCAAGAGCACTTAGTATTGGAATAAGCGGAATAAAACCACCGATTTTAGGTAGTGAAATAATGCGAGGAATAATTACTTTGTCTTTTTTCCCCTTAAAAGATTTACCAATCACTTTTCTAGCAATTTTTATAGCATCTTGTATATCTTTTGGCTTTTCTTTTCTCAAAATGGCTGTAGCAGTTTTAACAGTTTTTGTAAAAAGATTTTTGTTGTGCAACTTTTTATTGTTTTTAAGACCCATACCGAATTTAGTTTTTGCTTTCATAGCATTGGTAACTATATATGCACTAGTTTTTTCCCCAATATTACTATCTTCTGACAAAACTCTCTCCCAAGCTCGTTCAGTTAATATTTTATCAGCTTTATTACGATGGGTTAAATCTTTACTTTGTGAATATGCTATATCATGATCCCTACATGCAGCGTCCAATGGATTAATACCTCTGTCGCCTCTTGCTAAACGTTTTTTTAACTTAGTTCCTGGTCCACAAAATTGATATCCTGGCAGATGTAGCTCTATTGGTAAAACATCGATTAAATTGTTTAATATACCTTCTCCTTTCATATCTTAAGCCCAAATGATTATAATATTATTTTTTGGTATCTTATATATGTTTTGGGGGAAATGAAAATGTAATCAGTTGTCAAAATGCGTTTAATAAAACAACATAAAAATATTTCTGTGAGAAATATGGACTTTTCTACAAATACGAATACAAAAATTCGTCATAGCACATTACTACCAAACACAATTAGAGCACTTATTGTAGGCCCTTCGAATTGTGGAAAGACTAATGTAATGCTTAGTTTAATAGAAAGTCCAAATGGTTTAAAATTTGAGAATATATATTTATATTCTAAATCACTCTATCAACCCAAGTATGAGTACTTGGAAAAACTTGTGAAACCTATAACAGGAATGGGGTATTTTACATTTAGTGATAATGATAGTGTTATACCACCGGAAGAAGCCAAAAATAATTCTATTATGATATTTGATGATGTTGCATGTGAGAAGCAAAATAATATACGATCATACTTTTGTATGGGTCGCCACAAAAATATAGATTCATTTTATTTATGTCAAACATATACTCGAATTCCAAAACATTTAGTTCGTGATAATGCCAATATGATTATAATGTTTAAACAGGATGAGTTAAACATTCGACATGTATATAATGATCATGTAGGTGCGGATATGACTTTTGAAAAGTTTTATGATATGTGTCGAGAATGTTGGCGAGATAAATTTGGATTCCTAGTAATTAGCAAGGATGATGACATGAACATTGGGAGATATAGAAAACTTTTTGATAACTATATTCAACCTTAAAGAAAAAAATATATATTAAAATTTTTCAAAAACTATTCATAAATATTTAAAAAACAGTTCACATTGACCTTTAAACGGACAGAAAATTTATAAAAAGGAACGTTAACAATACTTTAGATGTTATTGTTGCACATACAAGTATAGCACAAACGTCTTATAATTTTTAAATCATAAAATGAACGAAAAACTATTAAAAGAATTAATAAAAACAAGGTCTATATTAAAACGAAAATTTCGAAGTCTTAAAGTAGGAGAAATTGATAGCGATGAAATATTACAAAAAACATTTAAGCCGATAACTGAACCATTAAAAGAAATCATTGCAACGAGCAAAACTCAATACATTATACCAAAATTGGAAAATGTAAATGAATCATCCTTAAGTTTTAATAAAAGGTTGTCTGAAGGAATAACAAGCACACCAAAAAAAGAAAATATTGAAGATTTTGATGAAGAAAACAGTGATAATACTTATAGAAATGAGACTGAAGATTCTAGTTTCAATTCTGCTACTAATTCATCTGGAATTGTAGATTTATCATTTTTACATAAAAATAAAATTCTTGATACAACATATGGTCCACATAAAAATAGGAATAATGTTTGGAAATTTGGAGATTGTGACATAGAAATATCTAACGATAAAGTAACTATAGGAAATCAAAATTGGGCACTTACACCAGGATTGATTGAGTTATTATTTCATAAAGAACCAAAAAATTATGAACCATATGAATTGGATATTTACAAAAAAAATTTTAATAAATACCAATGCTCATAAAAAGAATTATGATCCATTAAATCAGATAAAAGGTATCAGAAGTAAAAAATATAAGACGATTATACAAAAATTATTTGTAGATGAAACCTCATCAACACCAATAAAATCGTTGAGATCACAAACACGTAAAGGAAATGGAATGATGATGGAATTTAATAATGAAAAGCCCAACTATAAATACTGGAACGATCCTAATGAATTAGTAGATAGACTTAGACTACTGATTGCATCAGAAGGTGCCGGACACAATAACCATAATAATGAAATTAACTCAATAATAGAAGAATTACAAGAAGCCGATATAATTGTATAGAAGATTATAGTTTTATAGAGATATGTCTGTTGATAAGTTTGGCCATCATTCAAAAAGTCAAAATGATTTTGTCAAAAATGAAAAAAATAAAAGAAAAATTCGTCAAATTATTGGATTTATGTTGGATAAAAATAATAACATGGATTTTCAAAACAAAAGGATCACAAATGTTTCTTTTCCTATACAAGAAAAAGACGCTGTTAATAAACATTACATGGGAAGAGAAATCAGACAATTGCAACAAGAAATATTAACAAGAAATAAAGAACAATATGCTAAACTTAATGAAAAAATTGAAAATATTAATGAATCAAATAAAAATATGATAGCTCAAACAGAGATGTTCTTAAAAACGTACTTTGGTGAACAATTTGAAGTGTTGTATGAGAAAATACTAAGAGTAGAAAATAATGGATTTCCATTAGTAACTAAGAATACAAAAAGGAAGCATTGAATCAAATACGCCAAAAAAAAAAAAAAAAAACATAAAAATTAAAAATAAACACTGGTAAAATAATAATGAATGTAAAACGTGATTTAGTGAATGAGCTTCATGCTCAAGCAAGAAAAAACTTTAAACGTAGAAGAGTGATAATGAAGGGTATAGATGATTTATGGCAAGCCGATTTAGTTGAAATGGGGAATTATTCATCATATAATAAAGGATTTAAATATTTATTGACTGTCATTGATACATTTTCTAAATTTGCTTGGATTCGACCACTTAAATCAAAGAACTCTCAAGATGTTACTAACGCCATGAGTAATATATTTACTTTGGGACGAATACCAAAAAATTTACAAACAGATGATGGAAAAGAATTTTTTAATAAAGTATTCAAAAATTTAATGATGAAATACAAAATAAACCATTATTCTACCTATAGCATTATGAAAGCCTCCATCGTTGAACGTTTCAACAGAACTTTAAAGGGAATGATGTGGAAAGAATTTAGCTACAACGGTTCCTATCATTGGATCGATTTGTATAAACAGTTAATTAATGAGTATAATAAAAAAATTCATCGAACAATCAAAATGGCACCAGCTAATGTTAAACCCTCCAACGAAAAATTCCTGTTAAATACAGTTTATGATCACATTAAAATATTTAAGAAAAATAAGTTTAATATTGGTGATCATGTGAGGATCAGCAAATATAAACATAACTTTGAAAAAGGGTATACACCAAATTGGACTACAGAAATATTTAAAATTAAAGAAATTAAAATTACATATCCAACAACATATATATTAGAAGACTATACGGGGACTCCAATCAAGGGAACATTCTATGAAGAAGAACTTCTTTCAACCAGATATCCTAATACATATTTAGTTGAGAAAGTTTTAAGAACTAAAAATGGTCAAGCTTATGTAAAATGGTTGGGATTCTCTAGTGATCATAACTCTTGGATTAATAAAAATGAAATATTATAACTATATAAAATAAACAAATTATATGTAATTATATTCATGAAAATATTAAATAAAATATATTTTAAAATATCATTTCTCAGTCTTTCATTTCATTAAAGATTTAGTGGTCAACATGTCTATTACATTAACTTTGAACGGAAATTCTTCTATTTTAACTGCAAATTATTTTCCATCAATAGAATTAGGACAAGACTATGAATGTTCACTTATAGATTTTCATACATATAATAGCATTCCTAATGTGGATGGCGATAATAATTTATTTCATATTGGAGATAATATCATTGAAATTCCCATTGGTTCTTATGAATTAGAGGATATTGCTAATTATTTAGAGTTTGAATATGAAAGTCTGACAAATGGTGAAAAGTCAATTAAGATTGAAGCCAACAATAACACCATGCAAGTACAAATATCTACTTCTCATGATCCTATATATTTCAATAGAGAAAGAACAATTGGAGGGTTGATGGGTTTCAATAAAAATATTTTAAGAGGAGGTTCTAATTATCTATCTGAATTGCCTGTAAATATTCTAAAAGTAAACACAATCCGCATTGATTGTAATATTGCAATTGGTTCTTATATTAATGGTGCAAGAGCACATACAATTCATGAATTCGGGATTAATGTATCTCCGGGATATAAAATGGATGAGATTCCTCGGAATTTAATTTATTTACCACTCAACACCAGAGAGATTAGTTCTATAACTGTTACTATTGTCGATCAAAATAGTGATTTAATTAATTTTCGTGGTGAAAATATTACTCTTCGTCTTCACTTAAGACCCAAACAATAATGATTATATATAATAAAAATACTGTCAGTCGAGTAAACAATCACATTAAGGTGCATAACATTGGACGAACAAGAGCATTTTTAAGCATTCCAAAACTTAGTGAAGCGAATAAACAATTCCTAAAATCATTAAATTTAATATTAAAGAATAATGACTGATATTATTAATGTGTTGGAACAACCCATCTCGGATGAGAGAATTATAAAAAAAGATTATCATACATATACACCATACATTCAATCATTCAATAACAATGATGAAATCCGTATCTCAATACAGAATCAAGATTTATATGTCTTACCAAGTGAAAGTTTTTTATATATTGAAGGCTTTGTAGTAAATGCTGTAAATAGTCAAAAATCCAAAAACTTCAAATTAAAAAATAATTTTGTACCAAAACTTTTTGAGGAGATCCGTTATGAACTTAATGGTGTTGAAATAGATCGCAGCCGTCATGTAGGAATTTCTAGTACAATTAAAAACTATCTCTCATTAAATGATAGTGAAAGTATCATGATGGGAAATGCAAGTTGGTCTTATGATAAAGATATTGATATTGGTGATGGATATTTCAACTTTTATGTACCACTTAAGTCATTATTAGGATTTGCAGAAGATTATAATAAAATTTTATTGAATTGTAAACATGAACTAATTTTACTGCGAACCAAAAACGATGATAATATTATTTATTCAACTCAAGCTGGTGAAAAACCAAAAATTACAATTCAAAATATAAGCTGGAGAATTCCCCATGTAAAACTATCTGATTATGCAAAACTAAATACAATAAAAATTATTAACAGTGGAAATCCGTTGTCTATAGCATTTCGTAGTTGGGATTGCCACTATCATCCTCAACTATCATCATCTCAAAATCATATTTGGAATGTTAAACTTGCAGCAAACAGAGAGCGCCCTCGCTTTGTTTTAATTGCTTTTCAACAGAATAATGAATTTACACATTCCAATCTTAACAATATTAAAGTTCATTTAAATTCCGATTCATATCCATATGATGACTTAAACATTAAATTTGATAATCAGCGGTATGCAATTTTATATGATATGTACGTCAAATTTCAACAAAACTTTTATATGAGGGAGCCACAACCTCTTCTATCATCAGAAAAATTTAAGGAAAAAGCACCTATAATCGTAATTGATGTAAGTCATCAAAATGAATCAATCACAACAGGTCCCATAGATATAAAAGTTGAGTTTTCTATGGATAAAACGGTTGAGAAAAATACGTCTGCATACTGTGTGCTCGTACATGATCGACTTATCGAATACTCACCCCTTACATCATCCGTCAAACAAATAGTTTAAAATAAATAAATGTTTCAAATTATTATACTTTTTTAATTATTGAATTTATTTAACAAACTTATTTTATAACTTATGTTTAAACAACAATAAATAAATAAATATATATACATACATATATACAAATCACAGTTTTTTTGTTTTTTTTTTTCTTCAATTAATAAATACTTTATATTAATAATCCAACTCCATAAAAATATCATCATCACTATCAGAGATCATAGTTATATTATTATTTTTATTAGAAGAAGATGAATTTAAATTAAGAAATATTTCCTCATCACAGTCAGAGAACATACTTAAATTATTATTAATAGGAGAAGAAGCAAATGTTTCTAAATTAAGAAATATTTCTTCATCAAAATCGGAAAAAGTACTTATATTATTTTTATTTTTATTATGAGAAGATTCGTCTAAGTCTAAAAACATATCCTCATCACAAGCAGAAAAATCTGGAATGTTATTGGCATTATTATTATGAGAATGTAATTGATTATCATCCCCATAATCTATTAAATACTCTGCAATATCATCTAATTCAAAATCAGAATTTTTTAATCTGTAATGCCCCCAAGCATATGTCCCTATACCATCCATCTTAATATACCGTTTATCATCGTTTTGGCTTAAAACTGTTTTGTGTATTCTTTGAGTATATAATTGATGTTTGTATGATCGAAATGTATACATACTACCACTATAAATATTTTTTGTATACAAACATTTTCTATAATCTGCTAAACTAATTCTTTCTAAAGCTATTCTTTTTACTCCTTTTGATTTTTTTACCTCACTATGGTTTTCATTTTGGAAAGAGTACATTTTCGCTCTAAGCCCTACAAATTCCCTCATTATTACACCAGCGTTTTCATCCTTCATCATCCCAAGAACTTTTTTGTTCTCAATTGGTATATTAAAAATATTGTCTGGTTTATATTCGGATGTATCAAACCGTTGAGGAACATCACTACAAATATCTCTATAAAAATCATCTGTTTTAACAGTATAAATAAAAGAATCTGTATCCATGTAATTTAAATTCAAATTTTCCTTAAACTTGGGCCTCATATAACTATAATGGAAATCATACATTTTCCATTTTGATACTTCTAAAATACTGAATCCTAAGTACATTGGCTTATTACAATTTATGTTTAATCTTTTTAGTTCAACAGCAAACATATCGTCATCAAATTTAGACAAGCTATGGAAATTAAGTTGGGCTATGTGAGCTCTTGCTTCCTTGTGGTTTACTCTATCTGATTCCCACTTTGTAACTAAATATACATTTTTCCTTTTTTCCACATTCTCCATGGTCTTACCATAAACAGCGTTATTTAATAGTTTGAAAAAATCTTTTTCAAACGCATTTGTCGCTCTAGTTCTATGGAATGTATTAAGATCTATATATGTTTTCAACCATGGAGCTTGTTTAAATTTAATTACTCTATGTATTTTCTTCAAAACTAAACCATTTTCCAAACATTGTTTTAAAACCCTATAATGAATTGTATATTTTCTCTTATTAGTCAAGTCTGCTATTAATTTTTCCTCTTTCATTGGAGGAATAATTTTATTATCTGGACAAAATGGTAGATCATTATGTAGGTCATGTAGCTCATTAGGATAGTCTAAATCCACTTCTAATATATATCCCTCACTACTCTCATCCTCTATAGATGTAATATCTAATTCATTTATTTCTTCATTATTAATCCAAACGAAATCGGATACTGGTAAATATTGTGACATTGCCCAACCGTACAAATTATTCGCATCTAAGTACGTTAGATATTTTGATGGTTTTGAACTATCATAATTTGACATATATTTATTATTTGCCTTTGTATGCCTCAAAGAGCATTGGACAAGTCCTCCTCGTATACCATTTTTTATCATGCTATACATGTCAACATCAGTCAGTAATTCTAATCGAACATTTGTTGTTTTTAACATAGCATCCCATGATAAACCTGGAGCAGTGAAATAATGGCATGGATCTAGTCCATAAATGTTATTGCATATTTTTCGAAAATTTTCAAAAATATCAGCTAAAATTAAAGTATCACTTTTAACATATAATTCTGTATAGTCCAAGAGTGATTTACAATTAAATGTTTTCCAAACATTTTTAGCATGCAGATAATCGTCAACACTACATTCTCTATTTGTTAAGAGATTTTTAAACTCTTCACGAGCAGGAAGATTTTCCTCAGAAAGTTTTGTGTAAGAGTCTATATAAGAGTAAGGAAATACTCCTTTTCTCTTTACTAAATTAAACTCATTATCGTTAGGGAAATATTTTTTAATAATTTTAAAATCATTTGAACTTAAATTTGATGATAATGAGTCTATACTTGATGCCATGAACCTAAATGAGTCTACAAATCGAAGTTTAAAACTACCTTTTTCTGTGGAAACAATTTTCGTTATTGATATATATTTCTCTTTGTTTAAAGGAATTATTTCAATATCACCAGTAACTTTTCCTAATTCTGTAATAAACAAATGACTATCATATGACGATAAATTGTGGAAAAATACTGGAATAAATTTCTTAAGTTTAAAATTTATGTTACAGTGGTTATGTAGTGCAGCTCTATAACGACCAGTCAAATGACAATGATCTCTAACTCTATCTTCACCTAAGAGTTGACCACAAAGCATACAATCTTTAGTATTTTTAAACTTATTGATTTCTTCTTTAGTCATTTCTAACATTGGTACTACCTTGTTTAGATACCTATTATAAATATCAGTTGTGTCTTTCAACAATTCCCTAACAAATACTTGGGGGCTATCTAGTCCGCTATATGTAAATAATTTTGAATATTTATCATTATAGCTACACTTAATGTAATAACTGAATGAACAGGGGATATGTTTCTGTTCATTCACGGTTTTGTCACTAATCCTACTACCTACTTTTTCTAAAAGACATTCAAAGTCTGCATAGACTACGAATGGTACTTCTAAACTATTAAGATTATTTTTAAATTCTACATACATATTATCAGCATCAGGCATTTTTGTGACCAACTTTGAACATCCATCTTTGTGGAGCACTGACATGTCAATATCCTTAGAATAAGCCAGACATGTCATACAAAAGTTAACAGAGTTATTGCTTGATGTTAGCGATGATCTCAGGAATCTAGAAAATGAAAATATTATATTATTAAAAAACTAAAAATATATTTTTAAAATATTAACGTACTTTGACAATTCAGTAATAAGAACATAATGTCTCTTACTACTATCACTATTTTCCAGCAACATTAAGCTTATATGCTTTTTCCTTAATTCTTTGCAGGCATGGTATGGTCCAACAATTTGGCTTCCTTCGACATCATACCCAAAAACATTGATGCTAATTTCAGGGTTTTTTTCTTCAAAAATTTTAACATCCTTTACGTCCAAAGGAAATTTCATATTCTCAAAATTTATTTCTATGTCCCCAAGCATTATTTTTTCACTCTCAATATTATTAATGTTATATGTGGTACATTCTCTTGCTTTCCTAGTATTGGTTGTAGGTCTTAGGGCAGCTATAATACACCATTTGAAGCAATAGTTGTCATTATTTTTAATGTTTAAACATGAATGTTGTTTCATTAATTTATATGGTAAGTCTATATAGCTAGACCCTCGAACAACATTATGCTTATTTATATTAATGTCTAAACTTAAAATTTTAAATAGCGCCCATCCACTATCTCGTTCTTGAAATTCAGACATTTTATTTTTAATGTCGAGGGCTTTTTCTTCATACATCTCTTTTAAACTGTCGGCTCTAGTCACCGCTATCATTTTTGTGATGTGAGCAATTGTTTCAATATTTTCCAATTCACCACTGCTTTTAATGTATAAACATTGAACTTCAAAATTAAATTTGAAATTAATTTGTTTAAAAAGGGCTTCTTTAAGTATATCCAATACTTCTGTTTGGGATCTTTCAAAAAACTTTTCAATATAGACTTCCTCTGGTTTTGGATTAGTGTATGTATAAACTTCGATTCTCTCCATAAAATCGCTGGATCTTACATTCATGTTTTCCGTTAATTTTTGTGGAATTCCGATGTTTTTCTTATGAAGAGCTGTACGGAGGTGGTGACCCCAATCCAATCTCATTATGTCCATATCACACTTTGTACATTTGATAATCTTTTGATGACTTTTTTTATGATTCACCATTCCTTCAACAGTTTTAAATATTCTTGTACATTCATCACAAGGGAAAATTGTTGTTTTTGTACTTTTTTTATGTACAATACTATGTTTATGTAACTTTTGTAATGTATTGAAACATGTATTACATACATCACATTGGAAGTCACCACTAACTCCATTCTTGCTCTTATTTGCTTCTTTCACAATCTTGGTGGATCTGGACGTTGAGGGGGCAACATCCATATAATGTTCAACTGTATAGTTTATATTATTGGTTTGTCCAATATCATTTGAGAAGTTGGAAGTTGCAGGCAAAAAGTTTAATGTGGAATCCATTCTTATGATTGTTTTAAAATTTGATTTTTATTTTTTTAAATAATGTAGACAAGTTTTTTAATTTGATACACAAAAATTGCTTTGAAGTTTGAAAATAAATTTCAAACTGAAAACAGTTTTATAATGTAGGCTTTATATAACCTTTGATTTTTATAATAATGCTTCATTTTTACATATACACATAGAAATAATATTAAAAATATCCCAAAGTATGATTTCACATGGTTTATCATGTAAAATATTAAGTCCGGATTTAATTAAATCTTGTCATCACCCACAAATTTTTAGAAAATCCAAAATAATAATGATAATAAAAACAAAAAATCCAAGATATGTAATAAAATGTTAGAATATACATGCATTTTCAAAAACGGATATAATGTTTCATATATATATCTCTAGATTTAATAATGTTACCACCCACATCAAAGTAATCATAAGAGGAAATCCCGTGTAAACAATTTGGGCGCCACAAACAATAATTTTCACGCTTTACAACCCTCATAAAATACAAATTTGATCTGCCGCAAAACAAAAAGGAATAAACGTAGAACATTTTTGGGCGCGAAATAGATAGTTTTCAAATCTTAAAAAATACCAATAATAAATAATAAAATGTTCGCAATATTTTCAGGAATATGCATATATTTTTAACAATGGATATCATTTTTCCTCAAATGTCTAAACATTTTTAGATGACAAAAATATTTTTAAAATCTTACAAACTCCAAGAAATTGATTTTAAATGGGAATATTAAATAATAATACTAGGGTTCCAGCAAAATTACAAGATTCAAGAACTATTTTTAAAATATTAAAACCCACATAAAAATAAAAATGACGAACATTTTTGGGCACGATAAAAATATTTTTCAAATCTTACAAACTCCATGAAATTGATTTAAAAAGGCAACATTAAATATTAATACCAGGATTCCAGAAAAAATTGCAAGATTCAAGAAATATTTTTCAAATATTACCACCAGCATAAAAATAACAATGTTACCACCCGCATGAAAATAACCACAAAGAGGAATATACGTGGAAAATTTTTGTGTGCGACAAAAATATTTTTCAAATCTTCAAAAACAACCACCATTCTAGTCGTTTTCATCGTATTTGTTGTAAAAACTAGCAAAATGTTTAGAACCCCCTGTCAATTTCATCGTGTTTGTTGTAAAAACTAGCAAAATGTTTAGAACCCCCTGTCAATTTCATCGTGTTTGTTGTAAAAACAAGCAAAATGTTTAGAACCCCCTGTCAATTTCATCGTGTTTGTTGTAAAAACTAGCAAAATGTTTAGAACCCCCTGTCAATTTCATCGTGTTGTGTTTAGAACCCCCTGTCTCCTACTACTCTCAATGATGGTATGAAATATTCATTTAGATACCACATTAACGTGGCGAAAACATTATTATGAACAAAAAAAGTTTATAAATAAAATTTTTAAAATTCGTTCAACGACTATATGTTTAAACTAGTTATATCTAAATTTTTTTGTCTATAGAAATTCCCTTATTTTCATAAAATGTTCCAGATAGTTACTAGGGATACCATGTCGATCACTTTATCAAATCTTAATAAGTCTGTAATATATTAAGAATTAAATTAAAATATTTTATACATTTATGAATACTTACTTTTGAATTCACGATATTTTTTGAAACCCTGATATTTGAGGTTAATAACACATTTCTCTGCGTCTTAATTATTTTATCTACAAAAATATAAATTAAATGTAATATTTTAAAAGCTGTTTAGAACCATTAACATTATTAAACTTACATGTTAAGAAGGCAAGTCTCCAAAATTCTGCTTTTGAGTAATACATTTAACTTGGTGCATTCAATTATGCTTCTCGACTTCTCCTGTGTGATTAAATTTATATTTCTGTATTTTAATAATTCAAACGTCCATGCTTTATTACTTATTTACTTTTAAATTATTTTTGTTTTTAACACAACACTGAATTACACAGAGCTACAAAATGAAAAAAAAAAATCTGCGTCGCGGGGTTTCCCAGTCAATTCGGATACACGGTATTAATATGTACTAAGCCTCTAATTTACTTTTTTTGAATTGACTCTAGTTCTCGCGATAAATCGCGATTTGTAAAATTAAGGAGGCTGCACTATTTATTGAAGCATAAATTGGAAACGACTTGTCTGATTTTGTTCAAAAAAAAAAAAAAAAAAAAAAAAAAAAAAAATCAAAAATTCCAATTAGAAATATCTTCTTAGTGGTTCTTGTATCCGAATTGGCTGAGAAACTTCGTGCAACAGAATCAGTGTTTCCCTGTGTTATTATTTTTTTTTTTTTTTCTTTGGTTTAAAATGCGTCATTTCGTTTCGTTTTACTTTATTTCTCGTTAGAAAGCATTTATTTTAACATAATTTAATGTAATATTTCATTGATTCAATGTTTTTTTTCATTACGTAATGCTTCTTCTTAATTAAATTAATGTATAAGTACATTGAATAAACGTATTCAATGTACTAATATATTGAGTTAATAAGTACTTAATATTTTTAAATCAATGAACTAATACATTAAATCAAATAACTGATTTTCTTATTTTATTAAGATATAAATTTAATGACTGCTTTCAATGTAGTGTTCATAATAGCGTTAATTTTTTCATTAAATTTTAATGAATGTTTTCATTGAAACAATGAATTCGTACATTAAATTAATAGATTCTTGGAAAAAAATTTATGAATTTCATTTAATGTACTTCATTCATTAAAATTACTTTTTTCAGTGTACATATATAACAAAAATATGGTTGCAACCAAATCATATTTTTTATCATGATTCAACTATATTATGGTGCTACATTCAACCATAAACTCCAACAATAATAAGACAGTATTTGATTATGGTTGCTATTAACCATATATTTTCTTCTCGTGTAAATACGAGAAATAACAGCTTATTTTTAAAAATTTTGCTTTATTATTATTCTATTAGTTTTATCAGTTTTTACTTATCCATTTTCATTACTTTTTTTCAACTTTTTTGAATGCTGTGGCTTAATTGCAAAAAGTAGAACTTAAATTTAATAGATATTTAAAACAAATATGTTGCAGGAGAATAATGGGCAATTAGTTAATATAAGTTTTTTTTATCATACGATAATAGCATAATAGAATTATTTTATATCAAAAAATCGTTTTGTGAAAAAATTAAATTTTCATTTTTATGAAGAACGTAAACAGCTTTTAATAAATCATATTTAAAAAACACACTTTTTAATTTCTAAAATTTTCCACAAACTTTTTTACATTACATTTTTATTATAATATTAATAGTAGTAGTGGCTGTAATACATCTACTTAATATTTAAACAAATGAGCTTTACAAAAATTTATAACCACACAAGACCAAGGCAACCAATATACAATATTCCACACATCATAAACTTTAGTCATAAATCATCAAGTTTCCTTCTCTATATATTTTGACTTTGAAAATAAAAAATCATCTTCATCAACACATTATACCATTCTCCAACTATAAAAATATTACAATATACATACATAACTCTTCACCTACCTTACTTCAATTTACTCTACTCGTCCTTTAAACAACAACAACACTTACATACGCTTAATGCAAAAAGAAAAAAAAAAATGTTATAAATATGAGCTACAAATAATAATGTAGGGAATAAATAATAAAAAATACAATAACAACAACCAAAATGTATACGAATTTAAATAAATGGGTGAATAAATATTCCTGGCAAAAACTACATGATGAAAAAAATAAAAAGCCAAAAAAAAGAAATGTTATCGAAACAAATTTACCTCCTTATTTATAAACATACATACCATCAAAGAAAATTTGTTTAACTTTTTAATATTAGCAGCAGCAGAAAAAAAAAAACAGCAATCAAAATAAAAAAGATGAAATTCATTGAAAAAAAAATCTTGGGAGTTCAGCTTCGCTTTAGTTTGGTTGTTGTATTTGCGCCAAAGTTTATGAAATATACTTTTCCCATAGAAGCTTATAAAATGCCAATACTCTTCTTAAGTTTATAAGGCAAATCAAGAATGCCTTTGTATGTGTGGCCTTATATTGAAATGAAACACTCGAAAATATTTTATCAATAAAAGGACAAACATTTCAAAACCTCATAAGTTTGTTAATATTGCGTTTTATGAGAAAATACCTCGAATCTGTGATTACAAGGACAATCGAAAAATATGCTCTAAAAAAATTCTATGCAATATATGCAAAATTATTGTCTTAAGTGTAAAATATGCAAAATTATGCTCTTTAATATAAGATATGCAATAATATGTCATTTAAACTGGTAAAATATGCTGTAAAATAAGGATTTTGTATGAAAATTTTACAAAATATGCTGCTAGTTCCAAAATATGCTATTATAACCAAAATATATAAAAATATGCTATAAAGCTGTCTGAAATGTATAAATAGTAGAGTGATCAACGCGGTTTTCCAACCGGTTTTAAAACCGGTTTTTTCAGTCAGTGTGCTGTCGGTTTTTTCAAAATGTTCATTTTTCGAATGTGGAATAGACCGGTTTTTTAAACACAAAAAACCGGTTTTAAAAATAGCATTCTATTTCAGAAAACATGTACTAAATAGTGATATTTGAATCGAAATTCAGGAATAATTTTTTAAATATTCATAAATACTGATTTCTTATGTTTTAAAAATATAGTTTAAGTCCAAATTGGAATTTATTCTGTAAAATTAAACAAATAAATAATTAATAATTATCCTGTATGAATTTTTTAATCTATTGTAATATCTGTAATATTTTTACACCAAATTTAATTTTTTTAATCCAATATTTCCTTTATTTTTTAAAGGTGTTGTGTAAAAAAAAGTTTCACCTGCAGAATCGTTTCAATTGAGACAGGCTTCCATATTTCTGTTTATGCTAACTCAAATTTAGATGACTTTTTTCTACAATTTTGAAACATAATTATCTTCTAGTCATCTAGATATATAATTTGCTTAGCAGTTTTTCTCTTTCCAGAGCTTTCTGAAACTCCCAAACGACGCACAGTGTGCGATTCAAAAAATTAAATGTAAATAATTATGGAACTTTGGAACGGCTGTTCCGATTTTCATG
Source organism: Protophormia terraenovae (assembly GCA_951394005.1). Lineage (NCBI taxonomy): Eukaryota > Metazoa > Arthropoda > Insecta > Diptera > Calliphoridae > Protophormia > Protophormia terraenovae. The sequence continues at coordinate 28,896,171 of OX596075.1, forward strand.
AAATTCCACATGGTGATAGTAGAGGTGTAGGCAAGTTTAAGTTTTGAACTTGGACCATATAGACCTACAGGGGGCGAGTCCACAGGGTCCCAAAATTGGATACCTCGGGTGTAAAATTTGTTAAAAACGATCCTGATTCCAATGTTCCATAACTATTTCCATTTAATTTTTTGAATCGCACACTGTGCGACGTATAAAATTAAAATCTGGCTTAATTATAAAACTTTTTGCCCAACAAATCCTAATGGAGCCATATTTTGAAATTTTTATCAGACGTAGAAAATTAAAATTCGGCTTGCTTATAACCCTATTCGTCCTACAGCTCCTAACGCAGCCAGATTTTGAAATCTCTATCAGGGAGCGAAAATACGTGGATCTATATATATGGATTTATATATATCTTCCTTAAGCATTGTTTCCTCTCCAAAGCTTTCTGAAGCTCCCAGACGACGTAAGAAACTAAAAATCGGCATACTTTTCTACAAATTCTAATAGAGCCAGATGTTTCTATCAGGGACCGAAAAGTTTTGGTATTAAGAACTTTTGAGTTACTATACTTATTGTTTGCTCTCCAAATCCTATCAAAAACTGATTCTGTATTTCAGCCAGGGAGCGCATTTACGACGATTTTTTTATTTTGAAAGGTTTACGAATTTAAAACTTTAATCAATATTATCCCAATAAATTCTAACAGCATCAAATAATTGACTTCGATTAGGGAGAGGAAGGTGTCTAAATGTTGTTCATATTTTTTTCTTTTAATTTTCGTATTTGTTTGTGCATATTTTCATTATTACATTATTTTTCCTGACATTGTCAGGCTTTTACGCTAGTATTTAATAAATTTTAAATTGATTATAAGAATCACAGAAAAAAATATTTCAAATAATTTTTTAATAAAATTATTAATAAACTTTATAGTTTATTAATAAAATATAAAGAAATGTTAATAAAATATAAAGAAAACTTAAATATTTATCTATAAAGTACAGAAATAAAATAAATTTAAGTAAATTTTCAAAAATTTTCAGCTCACTGCATCTATTTAAGGAAAAGAAGTAGTAATAATATCAATTATTCTAGTTATTAATATTATCATTTTGATGATTGGAGCAAAATTAATTAAAAATTAATTAATATTACAAATTTCGTAATTGAAGTCCATTTTTACTTTTTTCTGTGATTATTGATTTTTTTAAAGAAATGTAGTCTTTTGATATAAATATTAACTTCTGCAAAAAACCGGTTAACCGGTTTTTTCTAAATTTCAAAAAGTGCAACTGGATTTTTTAAAATACCAACTGTTCGAACTATTCGAAAACCGGTTTCTGAAAAAAGCCGAATAATCGATCACCCTAATAAATAGCTAACAGTTTGGTTCATTTGAAGCCCAGGTGATCATTAATATTTTCGACTAAATATCGATTTTTATACCCTACATAAGTCGTTGTGGTATTATTCGCTTGTGCTGATGTTTGTAACGCACAGAAAAAATCAATAGGCTCCTACCTTCAAGTATACCGTTCGACTCATAATCAATTTCTGAGTCGATTTAATGATGTCCGTCCGTCTGGTCGGCTGGCTGTCTATGTAAACGTTGTGAACCAAGTACAGGTGTAAATTTTTAAAATATCTTGATGAAATTTGGCATGAATATATATTTTAGCACAAGGACAAAGCCTATTGAAATCAGTTATGATCCGTCTTTTATTTCACCTAGACCCCATACAAATTTCCTCCCGGAATAGGAGTTTAACGGGAATGAAATAAATAAATATTATATATAGGTTTGCATAAGTGTTAATCTTTCAGCCAAATTTCATGAAGATCAGTCGACAATTGACCATAGCTCCTATATATCTTTCTCGTTTTATATGACATTAGTTATCTACAATTTGGAATTATTAACAACTTCATTTACTATTTTGCATTTATTTATTTATATTTTTTTATTTTTTCGAGTGTAAAACTCTTCTGAAAAAGTACATTTTTAAATAAGTATGATTTAAAAAGAAAACGCAAAAAAATATACAACACAAGATTGATTGAATTTTTTAAAACTTTTATTCGAAAAGAAAATCAACTTCATGAATGTAATAAATAATATACCATCATATAAATTCAAAAATATACTACATTAAATACACACATACTCAATGTACTGAACCATCAAGTGAAAAACTTTAATTTGTGATGTTTCACCATGAAATCGTTGCAAAAGTTGCTAATGATTGGTAATGATGGTCAGTGCAAAAGAAACGAAAAAGGGTTAAAAGAAACTACAATTTAAATAAAGACTAATTTCCTTCGTTAACTGAAAAATAACCAAAGAAATAGGTCAGTTCATAAAGTACACAGAGCTTTAACCATAATATTAACAATAGGAAAAATTAAAGGAAAAGCATCAAATAAATTTAATAAGAATAAATTACACATATATACAGAGAAAAAAGTCACAACTCAGTAAAATAATTCATTCAATTAAAAATTGTTTAAATTTGCACCTCTCACCAAAATCATTATATCAATTACTAATAACAGTAAAAAAACGAAAAACAGATAAATAGTTTCAATTAAAAATCAATCAAGTCAGATGATTGAATCAATTAAATAAAAAAGAGTTTTATTTGAATTTTATTTCTGCTATTTTTTTTATTTTTGCTTAGGTTGGTGACAGGTGACCCCCAACATGGTTGTTTTCCGCTTACTTGGGTCCTTCGGGTCCCTTTCTGTTACCTTTACGTAAATTAAAAAGAAGATAGAAAGAGGAAAGGGAGGGATAGTAATAGGTCAGATGGAAAGGAGAGGGAGAGAAAACATTAAATAAATTAAGATAGAAGTGTTTATGTATTTAAGAAAAAAGAGTTGAAATAATAAAGGAGTTGTCAAGCAGAGGAAAATTGAAAATTGTGAAATAATGAAATGATTCGAGCAAGATTGTCTCCGAAAAGCATGGCGGTTAGATCCAACCACATTCCCTTACAAAGGCACTTATGTTCTGGATACTTCAGTGAAGCTGTTAATATCTCTGTCCAGATGTCTTGAACGGAGATATTCTAGTACAGGACAGTTACAGAAGAGATGTTAAATGGTTTCCTCCTCCTCTTCATTGTAACAGCTTCTGCAGAAATTATTGGGCCGAAGACCCAATCTTACACTAAGGGAAAAAATTCGATTCAAAATCAACAACGGTTGTGGTCACATTGGTAATTTACGGTAACAGCTTTTTAATACCTTTCGTTAACAAATTTAGTAAAAAACATATGTAATTTAAAAATTTGATACCGAAATGGTTTCAACTTGGTGCCAATTAGGTATCGATTTTCAATAAGAATTGAACACGCAGTGTTTAATTTAGACACATACGGTGTAGATTCACTATTGACACAGAATGGTATCGTTTTCAACACGTATGTGATTGATATTTCTCTGGGTATATGGCTTGTATAAACTTTGTTGAGCTAGTTCATACATTATAGCTTCAATGCACTGCTTGCAGGCGTTGAGGGGGATACCACAGAAAAGATCTATACTTCCATCCTGAAGTAGAGCACACTCCTTTCCCAGTTCATCCGCAATACAATTCCCTTGACTCGTCTCTTGTCCATGCATCAGTGCGATGTTCGCATGTTTCGCCATCTCAATCAGTGATGTTTAATGACCATATTTGAGGTGGAGAACACAGTTGTCAGGGAGTTGACTATCAGTAAATATTACGATATCTTTGCCTTATATCTTATAATACCTTAGCCAATTTGTCGCCTTGTTGATGGCCATTAGTTCAGCCTGTAGAATACTACATTCATTTGTGAGTTTGAACGACAACCGCTTCAACACCATTCTTCATCTTGGAACCATCTGTGTCAACACGAAGGATTCTATTAGATAAGGAGGTATAATCCAAGGTGAACCGAAATAGAGGATATGAAGAGTCTTGTTGATGGAAGTTTAGGCTTTCAATAATCCATCAGTTCTGAAATTACTGTTATAGTTCCCAGAATGCTGGCGTGACAACCGTTGGCGATCAGTCTCATCGCCGTGTTTAGTGCATGTTTTCCCGCTTGTAAATCAACTGGGATCCAGTTGAATAAAACAAATATTATCTTTGTTGACGTGTTATGCATTTCCCCCATTTATTTTAGTTTAAAAAACTTAAAATTTTTACGTTAAATGAAACAAATGTGTTAATTGAAAAATATAAAAGGTAATAATTTTTTCTGAGTACTTATTTGATTTTATTTTAAAATCAATGAATTCAATTTCATGTAAAAATTCTTTATCCAGTTTTGTAAAGGAAATATTATGACCAGGACAAGTTATACACCATTATTAATGGTCTATTTAGTTTTCCTGTTTTATATTAAATTCACAACTCCCATGTAACTCTATTGTTTACTAAAAAGTATACAATATATTTATAAATATCAAATTAACTGTAATCCAATATTATTGGTTAATAACAAATAGCTTAAGGATATAAATACATTTGCAAACATTATTATAATCTGTAAATGGAGTTAGTATACCATTATATTTTTGTATATGTATATACAGAGTAGGGTGATCGATTATTCGACTTTTTTGAGAAACCGGTTTTCGAATAGTTCGAATAGTTGGTATTTTAAAAAAACCGGTTGCACTTTTTGAAATTCTGAAAAAACCGGTTAACCGGTTTTTTGCAGAAGTTAATATTTATATCAAAAGACTACATTTCTTTAAAAAAATCAATTCTTATAATTAAGTTAAAATTTATTAAATGCAAGCGTAAAAGCCTAACAATGTCAGGAAAAATAATATAATAATGAAAATATGCACAAACAAATCCGAAAATTAAAAGAAAAAAATATGAACAACATTTAGACACCTTCCTCTCCCTAATCGAAGTCAATTATTTGAAGCCGTTCAAATTTATTGGAATTATATTGATTAAAGTTTTAAATTCGTAAACCTTTCAAAATAAAAAAAATCGTTGTAAATGCGCTCCCTGGCAGAAATACAGAATCAGTTTTTTATAGGATTTGGAGAGCAAACAATAAGGATAGCAACTCAAAAGTTCTTAATACCAAAACAGACTTTTTGGTCCCTGATAGAAACATCTGGCGCTGTTAGAATTTGTTAAACGAATAGTTTTATAAGTATGCCGATTTTTAGTTTCTTACGTCGTCTGGGAGCTTCAGAAAGCTCTGGAAAGGAAACATTACTTAGGAAAGATCCCTGATAAAAATTTCAAAATATGGCTTCATTAGGATTTGTTGGACAAAAAGTTTTATAATTAAGCCAAATTTTAATTTTCTACGTCGTTTGGTAGCTTCAGAAAGCTCTGGAAAGAGAAAAAATGCTAAGCAAATTATGTATCTATATGACTAAAAGATAATTATGTTTCAAAATTGTAGAAAAAATCATCTAAATTTTAGTTAGCATAAACAGAAATCATGGCTTAATATGGATATAGTATATTAATTAAGTCTCAATTAAAACGATTCTGCAGGTGAAACTTTTTTAACACAACACCTTTAAAAAATAAAGGAAATATTGGATCAAAAAAATTTAATTGGGTCATACAGGATAATTATTAATTATTTATTTGTTTAATATTACAGAATAAATTCCAATTTAGACTTAAACTATATTTTAAAAACATAAGAAATCAGTCTTTATGAATATTTAAAAAATTATTCCTAAATTTTCAAATATCACTATCACTATTTAGTACATGTTTTCTGAAATAAAATGCTATTTTTGAAACCGGTTTTTTGTGTTTAAAAAAACCGGTCTATTCGACATTCGAAAAATGAACATTTTAAAAAAACCGACAGCACATTGACTGAAAAAACCGATTGTAAAACCGTTTGAAAAACCGCGTCGATCACCCTAATACAGAGAAACATATGTGTATAAATACATTAGCAAAAGCATAAGGATCTGAAAATCGTTGGATTAAATGTACAAAAGCAAAAGGAGTCGTGAATTAACAATATACATATCTACAATAATAACTAGAACAGGAATAATTCTAACTAAGTGAATATTTGAAAAGTGATGCTCTTGCAGAGAAATGACTACTTTCCCTGCCAACATTTTCTATCCAAATTTGAACAAAAGAGTAACCTCAAGTTGTTAGATATTGCTGAATATGATATCATTTTCTTATCCAAGAATTGTCACCGTTCAGGAAGAAGTGTGCAGCAGTTTTTGTAACAAATAACATCTTAAGAGCACAAAAAGGAGTCATTTTTCTGATAGTGGCAGGGCTGCAGTCTATGGTGACAGTAAAAAAAAAAAAAGAAACTTAACTGACTACATTAGGGCACCACTAGTCACTTTACTTACTACGTGACTAGTCACTTTAATGAGGAAGTGTATTGGCACTCAAGGAACAAAAGGTGGCAATATAGTGACTAGTACGAACAAGTAATTTTATCGAAATCCTTTTACTGCTTACATTGTGTCAATCACCTGACAACCGTTTTAACTGGTCACTTTACTAACTATGTGACTAGTCACTTTAGCATGGGGATGTCCTGGGAGGAAGTCTATTGGCACCCCGGAATAAAATAGTCAAAAAGTCAATTTATAAATATACTTTTAATGGTTACATTGATAAATGTCAATTTATGGAAATCTTTTTAGAGACAATATTGAATCAGTCACCTATTATTTAAAATTCTATCATTCCTTTGATTTATGATAAATTCAAAAACTATTAATTTTTATAAAGCTGTTAAAGAAAAAACACAAATGTAGAATAATCGATTACTTTAATAAATTGAAAACTCTAATTAGCAAGACTGGGTTTTGTATTATATAAAATAACGAGGAGGTTATCAATTTCTACTGGATGTATTCCACATGTTTAAATTAAAGACATATTTAAATAATGTAGTACGCTTAACATAAAAAATTAAAAAAATTCTTTTCTTACAAAGTAAAATACTAAAGACTCTGTTAAGCATGAAGGAGTCAATAAATTGATATTTGGTACTACACACGTCTAAAAAAGATGCATCAGACCCAAATGTCCTACCATATATTTATTGCCGTTAGTCAAGTTACTCAACCTGTACTGACAATGGACGAGCTATTTACATTTTTGGCTTTTTTGTGACCTCTAAAAAACAATCGACATTCCACGCTCACCAAAGAGTCTGTTAAGTATTAATCGGCACCTCCACGCTTACCAAATTAATCGGCTCCTCCACGCTTACCGGGACGAAATTCCCTGGAATTTTAGCAATTTTTCACTTTCCGATTCCCGGGATTTTTTGTCGGGAAACCCGGGAATTAAAAACTATTAAAAAGTGTGTAATTTTACCATTTTTAAAATCAAAAAGTTTTTAATCGTCAATTCATCTCGCTTTGAAAATAGTTCTATACATAATTTTGTTAATTTTCAAAAATGTAAATGAAAAAATTAAGTGAGATTTGAAATGAGGCATTTAATTAAAAAGAGTAACTAAAGAAATACTCCACATAAAGTTTAAGTTATTAACTAAAAAAAAAAAATACAAAGCAAAAAAAAATAACACAAATCAACAAATGTTTCGCATATAATTTTACGAAGGGACAGAAATAATCATTATTCCTTAAATTAAAAAAAAAAAAATCAGATACAAGAAACGATCGGATAAAAGCGTTCTATCAAATTTCGAATGATTTTTAATATTTCCTCAACTCATAATGATTATTTTTTGATTTTTATTTTCTTGCTCAACTAATAATGAAAATTAAAACTCATAATCATTACGGTCCTTGATTTTACATATTTATTGTTCCTTGTCGCAGATAAGTATAGTGTAAACAAGAGTTTAAAGAAAAGTACAATTTTCTCTCAATCTCAGTCTTCAAACATATATTTTTAATTGAGCCATAGATTCGTATATTTTAGTGCAAACTATATGAACAAATTAGGTTTTTATGTTAAGTTTTGATATTTTTTTTTTTTAACAATATTGTGTTTTTCCCGAATATCCGGTACTTCCCGGAAATGGTTAAAATAAAATCCCGATTCCCGAGAGTTGAAAAATGTCGGGAAATTAAAAACCCTACCAGAGACCCAAAAAATATATCGTCCATTCCATGAAAGAACGCCCAAGAATATTTTTATGTCTTCCGATTTTAATAATATTTGACATACGCACACCCTATGGAACCATTTAAATATCTCCATTTTTTTTTTTTTTTTTTTGAAATTTGAAAAATTCGTGAATTTATTTGCATTTTAAAAATTGAATTTATTTTTTTGATACTTTTTCAGCATCAGAAGTAAAATCCATAGATTAACAACTAGATATTTATGTGGAAGAAAAAAACCTAATTCAGTTGTCAAAACCCTAATTCATACAACAAAAAATATATGTAGTCACATATATTTTGTTTTTGTATTTTCAAAAAAAAATGAGTACATTTTTTGAAAATTTCTATGGTAAAATAATTCCAACGGAAGTTTGCATATCCCTGCGGGAAATTTGTGGCAATTGCATTGATGGACCGGTTCCTCAGTACAAATTGAGTACCAATTGGCACCTAACTCGTCACCAAAGTTCCAATTAAGAACCAGTTGACACAAATACACTCACTATTTATAACATGCTTGTTAAGTGTGCAATTAGCAACTCGCGCGCAATAACAATCAGTGGCTGAGTGGTTAGCGTTGAAGATTGCAAAACATAACATACGTTAGATGAACATGGGTTCGATTCGGCTATCGACATTAACGAAAAATTATAAAATAAAAATAAACACAATTTAATAAAAATAATAATATAAAAAAAAATTGTTTAAAAATAAAGAATTAACGATTTTTTATCAAATTTAATCGCCCTGAACCTGTCCTCTTGGACCAGTCCTGGGACCTATCCTGTGACCTGTCCCAAGGGGCTAATTAGCCATCTCCAATGACAACCCCATGTAAAAGTGAAAGGTTCCTTTCATATAAAGTTCCGGAACTGGGACCGGTCACTGGCCCTGAGAACCTGTCACGTGACTAGTTTTGAACCGGTTCGCTGTACTCTAGGGATATTTCACTAATAGCTCAACCTACAGACGTACATTTTGCTTCAACAGCATTAATTTTGATAAACAACTATATTTTAGCAATATCTGCTAGTTTTTTTTTTATCTTTTTTTTTATTCTTTGGTTAGGCCTTTGTAATGCTAACTTATTCGGAAAATTTTTTTTTCTCGAAAAAAAAAAAAAACGCAAAACATCGCAAAACGAGACAATATGGAAAAAATAGCCCAGATATATGTTTATTTAAAAGTAAAAAAAAACTTGATTTTCTGGCGTTTTAAAGTGTTTTCTATAAAACAACTATATTAACTGCCTGTTTCTCTATGTCGAACGAAAAATTCATTTCGAATAAATGTATGGAAAATAACAAATTAATTTAAAATTTTCTTTTTGTTTTCCATACATTTATTCGAAACGAATTTTTTGTTTGACATAGAGAAACAGGCAGTAAAACACAAATAGAAAATGTTACCAAAATTAATTTTGGCCAAGAAAATGATGGGCGAAACCATAGTGCTCTGGAACGTCAAAAGAAATGCATCTAAAAATACCACCATTCTTTTTGGTATTTGTTTCCCAAGAAACCTCCATATCGTCACCGAAAATGCAAAACAATGTAACATCACTTTTCATAGCTTTATAGGAGGCACAAAAACTTTCTAAAATCTAAACGAATTATCATACAAACAATATTTTTGGGTTACTACATCCTTAAATACTGCCTAATATATGAATATTTTTATTTTTATTAAATATTTTTTAAGTTAAGTATGTGGTTTACGTTTTTAAAGATTTCAATTTTCTGAAGCCAAAACAACGTAACATCAATACAAATTTTAGAAAAATTGTGATTAAAAAGATCTCTTATAATTTTTACTCTAAAATTTTAATAGCTATTATCTTTGTAATAATTTGCAATCTAAATTCATAAAAAAATAAAATGTTTATTATATTTTTTTCAACAAATGTGATGTTACGTTATTTTGACTTAAGAAAATTATTGCTGTCGTTAATATAATCGTCATTTTTTGAGCTAGAAATCTGAAAATTTGTAATCACTCAATTTTTGGAATAATAAACTATATTTCATCAAAAACTCAAATTTGAAAATTTTGTATTACGTTGTTTTGCATTTTCGGTGACGATATACCCTATATATTCAATACTGTTTATATGTTAAAAAAAAATGTTCACCACGATACCCGAGTCTGCATTTATGTATTTCAGGACACTCATATAAAAATGTTTATTAATGATTCCTCCTTAGAAAAAAACAAAAAAACTTCTACTGTCATTTCGAAAGAATAAGGCGAAATTTCCGCCTATGTAATAAGGTTCCTATCAAATGTGGTCACAACAGCCTTTGTAATGTTAAAAAATATGGTATTTGTCTCACATTAATCTCGATCAAAAACAAAAGACGATTTTTTAATTTTATATTCATGAAATGGGTTTTAATTCAAAATATAATTTTGAATAAAATAAATGCTTCTTTTGATCATCATAAGTCTCTTTAATTATATTTTTATGTCCGTCTACGTTTTCGTCTGAAAATTCAAAGTCGTTTATTGTTTATATATAAACAACTTTGCTAAATTTAATTAAAATATTTTTACCATGAACTACCACCACTCAAGCGTTAAAGTGGTAAATGGAGAAAATTTTCATTTACGAAAAAACTGATAAGAAAAAAATCAAAAGAAGACAGATACTGACTGACACATACAAACATTTTGTAACTATAGACTTTTACTTAATAAAGCAGAAAAATTTATATCAATAAAGTTAAAGTTTGTATTTTTTTGTTTAAGAAAAAACGAGAGAAAAAGATATAGTCGGTCAAGCCCGACCATATGATACCCTACACCATTGTGTACATTATAATTCGGGGAGGGGTCCGATACCCATATTAAGTGTAAAATAAAACATACGAATACAGAATATTACCTCGATGTTAACATTTATACGAATTTATTCACTTTTGGGTGATTCCCGACAGAGGGCCTTATATAGGAGCTATGGTAAATTATGGACCGATCTTTGTAAAATTTGAAACTGTCATTTATGTTTATAAAAAACTTATTTGTGTAATATATTAACTCGATACTAATATTTTAATGTGATTTATGCCCGTTAAAGTGATTTTCTGAAAAGAGGTTTATATGGGAGCTATGGTTAACTATGGACCGATCTTTATAAAAATTTCATTAAAATATTGCTATATTTAAGGGTTTTATGATCGTTAAATCGTTAAACATTTGTATGGGGGCTAGGTGAAATAATGAACCGATCATAACCAGTTTCAATAGGCTTCGTCCCTGCACTGTAAGGAACCTGTGTGCCAAATTTCATTAATTTTTTTTTTTCCAAAATTGCGACCTGTAGTTTGATTACAAGGTTTACATAGACGGACAGACGGACGGACATCGGACGGACGGAAAATGATTCTAAGCCGAATTGTTATAAATTAAGGTAGGTCTTAGACCAATATTTTTGGGTGTTACAAACATCAGCATAATACGCTCCCCACCTATGGTGGTGTAGGGTATAAAAAATATTATAACTTTTTTGGTATTTTTTCTTCGTGCTTGAAAAACAAAAAATAAAGTATTTTGTTTGATTAAAAATTTTGCAAACTATAAAAATTTGTCGATAAAAACCAAACAACAATGGTTGCCAATAGTTGGTGAATTTTTTTAAAAACATGTTTACCCTTGTTACAAATTTCTATATAAATAAGAATATTAGAGAAGTGTCTAAATTTGTTACTTTAACACGTTTTTCTAGCATTATTAACAAAGAACTTTTGTAAAAAATTGCTTCCAATATAGAATAATAATAACACCTTATTTAAAGCTTTAAAACTGAATGGTTGTATTCTAGTATAATAAGTTCCCTAATGGGTTAAATTTAATTTTCTTCATTTTTGTTGTTAGCCTATTCTTTAAATCAGCAATAAAAATATAAATTTCATTTTTGATTTATATTCATTTTGTATGAAAAGTTTAGTAAAGTATTAAATCAAAATATGTTTAAAAGCTGTTAATTTTTTTCTTCATATTTAATAGCGTATAAATATTGATACTTTATTGTTTAATATTTGTATCAAAGTTTCTTGGCAGTTGTAACATTTTATTGGCAGACAAAAATCCCAAGGCTAAAAGACGTTAAAATAATGATTTATATGAAGCGATGACAGTTAAAAGATTGTTTTAAAAGCTTAAGTACAAATATTAAGAAATAATGTTACTTAAACGTATCCGTAAACATTCTTATAAACGAAGGCAATCTGATAAGTGAAAGCCAATAAATACCATTAGAAGACTTTAAATAAATTTCAAAGTTATTTCAAATTACAAACATTATTTGAGATCTAAAAAAGGAAGAATTTAGTTTTTAAATTAATTATTACAGAAATCTAAACAAATGCAATAGCAAAACATTCACTTCCTTAAAAACGACTTTTCTAACTATCTTCCTGAAATAAACGCAGTAGAGTTTATGTGTATTGTATAAATTCTTTATTTTCATAAATATTTATGTATATGTAGGTATCAAAACAATAAAAATTTATATTATATTAAGTACATAAATACTTTGTTTTTGTTTACTGAATTTTCTTTAGCTTTTACTCATTTTGCACACTTTCTACCTCCCTATCTCACCCACTCACATTCATATAAAAATGAAATTGAAAAAAGATTCGGCTGTGCCGAATCTTTGATACCCTTCACCATATTACCATATTACCATCTTACTATCTTATCGACATCATATTACCATATTACCGACAATTAATAAAATTTTCGCCTTAACGTATGCTTTCATATTTTCACATATATAAATCTAAATTTTTTTCAAACTACGAAAATTTGAATATGAAAAAAAAAAAAAACAATCATAGCAGGCTTTGCTTTTAAAAAATAAACAACAACAATTCCATATTTATTTATTTTTTTATGTGTGTATATACAAACTGACTGCATATACAAAGAACAACAACAACACTGTTATTCATTATATTACTTCTGTTGCTAACTAAACTACTTGTCTATACAAAAAACAGAAAACGTCACTAATAGTCATTACAATGCTTAATATACATGTTTGTGTATGTATTTATGTATATTCTTAACAGATATGTTTTAGTTTTAAAAAATAAACAACAACAATTCCATATCTATTTATTTTTGTACAGACTGCATATACAAAGAACAACAACAACACTGTTATTCATTATATTACTACTGTTTCTAACTAAACTACTTGTCTATACAAAAAACAAAAAACGTCACTAATAGTCATTACAATGCTTAATATACATGTTTGTGTGTGTATTTACATTCTTAACAGATTTGTTTTTGGGCCATAACTCTGTTGATTATGAACGAATTTGGTTTATTAAAAAAAAAACGAAATTTTATAAAAACATTTATGACTGATCTATATAAAAATAAAAATCTGTAGCTTGAACAAAGGCTTCAAAAATAAAAAATTCGTTTTCCCCGATATCTCAGTTATAACTGAACCGATTTATTTAATTTTTTCAGAACAAAAATTTAGAAAAAAATGTCCGAGACTTCTTTGTAAAAACGAAGTCCCTAGTACATACAGAGGCTTCAGAAACTGAAAAACCGGTTCCAAAAACCGGTTTTTAAAGCATATCTCCGCCATTTATAAACCGATCCTGCTGATTCAAAAAACCGAGATTTTATAAAAATATTTGTGACCGATCTGTATAAAAATAAAAATCTATAGCTTAAACCAGGGCTTCAAAAAATAAAAAATGCGTTTTGTCCGATATCTCAGTTATTATTGAACCGATTTATTTAATTTTTTCAGAACAAAAATTTAGAAAAAAATGTCCGAGACTTCTTTGTAAAAACGAAGTCCCTAGTACATACAGAGGCTTCAGAAACTGGAAAACCGGTTCTAAAAACCGACACACGGACGGACGGACGGACATGGTCCTATCGTCATCATTTCTTACAAGGATCCCGAAAATGTAAACCATTTTGCTCTCCGACGAAAATTGTGAGAATTACAAACGGAATGACAAACTTATATATACCCTTTACACCTTTGGTGAAGGGTATAAAAATCAGTTATAATTATAGGTTTCTTACAATATACGTTTAAATATAACGGTATTGAAGTAACGTACATACAAACATATGTTTGTATGTATGTATGCATGTGTAAATATAAGCATAATTCTAAATGTGTTTAAATGAGTGTGTGTCATTATTCTTTTGTGTAAACAATGGGTCTCTTGTGTATTGTTAACAATTTTTATATTCTCCTTTCTCAGTTTTTATGCTCCTTAAACTCGTTACACCCACTTTTACTGTTGTTATTGCTTATTTTTCATTTTTTGTATTATTTTATTTATTCTTTTGTTTTTGTTGTTTTGTGGTTGATGCTGTTGTTCATATTTTTTATTTAAAAGAAGTTTTAAAAGTGTTAGTTTATTTGGTACTTAAGACGATAATATTCTTTTGTTCGTCAGTCCTTTTTTTATTTATAAATGGAAAAACTTATTAAGATGTAATATGAAAAAAGGTTTTTATTGTGGTATAATATGTCTGCATATGGAATTAAATATGTATTAAATTTACATACTTATGGAATTAATAAAAAAAAATGGATTTTGTAAATAATAAAAAAAAAAAATCTATATTTTCTTTAATGAAAGAAATATTTAAGAAAAATTAGTAAGACTTTAATCGATAACTATAGTATGATGATTTATAATAATTATCACACCATTAAGCTATGTTCAAATTATGTTAATGTTTAATTAACTTAGCGACATCAGGAACAAGGATAAATTGGCTGAAATATAGGAAATACCTTAGTATACACTGCACGGAGAACGTGTTGCTAAGTACACCAGAAGAAATCGATCACTCTCTCAATAATTTTGATATGAATTTGTAACTTGCTGCTGAACATGCTACCTTTACCCCCCGACAAAACAAATATAATAGAATATATTCTGTGGATGTCGAACGGCTCTTGACTGAAGAGAGTGGCAACTCAAATCTAAGATTAGATAATGCAAAAATCGTCTTATTAAGCTCTTGGAAAATCGAGACTGAATCTTTTAATAAATATTTAGAAAACATTGATGCAACACCGCAGTCTTATTATTCTCTATGGCGAGCTACTAAAAAAATTAAGAGACCAGTTATATGTAAACCTCCTTTACGTAATACTAATGAAGGATGGACAAGAAATGATACCGAAAAAGGGAATCTGTTTGTAAGTCATCTGAAAAATGTATTTACCCCGAACGTATCAAATGACGTAATTGAGTTGCCACCTGTTGTACCTCAATTCAGAGCAGTTTTGAGATTCGAGAGATCGACAAGGCTATTGTTGATTTAAACTCTAAAAAAGCACCTGGTATTGATAAAATCAGTAACAAGATGCTTTTGGAGCTACCCCGGATAGCATTAAAAATTATACTTTATATTTTTAACGCTATATTACGCCTTGAATATTATCCACCAGAATGGAAGGTATCACTGGTTACTATGATACCTAAGCCAGGAAAAGATCACACAAAAGTAGAATCGTATAGACCTATAAGTCTATTATCAAATATGTCAAAGCTCTTTGAGAAACTCTTAATGAATAAGTTAACCCCTCTATTGAATCAAAACTAATGTATACCTAATCATCAATTCTGATTTAGATGAAAACACAGCACTATCGAACAAACACACAGACTTGTAAATATTATTAACAAAACGTTTGAAGAAAAGAAGTATTGCTCTGCTCTCTTTATCGACGTTTTGCAAGCTTTCGACAAAGTATGGCACTATGGCATGATATATAAGATAAAGCAAAGTTTACCCATTAATACACATAAATTATTGGAAAGCTATTTAACTAATCGAAAATTTATTGTTAAAGAGGGAGACTTCTTAAGTAATCCACAGCCCATTGAAGCAGGAGTACTCCAAGGTAGTATTCTGGGTCCTTTGTTGTACTTAATATACACCTCTGATATGCCAACTAACAACCGAACCCATACATCAACATTTGCTGATGACACAGCTATTTTAAGTACACATTATAGCCCCCAAGAAGCATCTCGACTCTTGCAAGACCATTACTAGACATTGAAAGATGGTTACGTAAATGGAAAATAAAGGTAAATGAGTAAAAATGCATACACATAACATTTACATTGCGTAGAGAAACATGCCCACCCATCTTTATTAAATTCCCCAGCAATCAGAGGTTAAATACGTCGGTATCCATCTTGATCGACGTCTTTCATGGAAATCCCATATTGATGCCAAGTTGACACAAATAAAACTGAAAGCACTTCAAATAAATTGGCTTATCGGTAGAAACTCAACACTTACTTTAGATTGTAAACTATTTTTATATAACTCTATTTTGAAGCCAATATGGAGTTATGGCATTCAGTTATGGGGCACGTCCTCGGCGTCAAATACAGAAAAAATACAGAGACGATAAAACAATATTTTGGGGATAATAACTGCGGCACCATGGTACGTCAAAAACTCAAATATTCATAAGGATATAAACGTCCCCTTTGTGAAAGATGTAATAAGAGTACATACTGAGAAATATTTTAGGAGGCTAGAAATTCACCCAAATCCTCTAGCTCGAAACATCCTACTAAGCAGTGGATATACTCGATAGAGAAGAAGGCACACATCAAACTTGAGGAGCTAAAATATACGTATTAAAATAGATTTTTGTCTGACGGTGCACAGAGGGCCAGAGAGATCGATTTTTGGCCAAAACCCTTTATCGTTGTCGGATATGACAAAAAATTCATATTTCAAGGTTATTGGACTTGCTGATTCCAAAAATGAACTTAAAAATAAAAAAAATTCAAAATGGCGGAACCAAAATGGCTGCCAAAATTTTTAAAAAATGTGTATGGCAGTTTTAGAGTTACTTAATTTGAAACTGAAATCAGAATTTGAAAAAACAAAATGGCGGACTCAACATGTTTCTTTAAGATATGTTAATTTCTTCAAAAATATAATTTTTTTTTTATAATCGATAAATGTGTCAAAAACCAAATACAAGAAAACTTTGAAATCTGTATTCTATAAAATTATAAAAAATATTTAAAAAATGCAAAATGGCGGAAACAATATGGCGTCCAAAATGTTTTGTTGCTGTATCTTTCTTAAATTAAGTTTTCAGTTTGTTTTTGATTTTACTGAATTCAAGAACAAACATTAAAAAATCAAGTAAGAAAGTTATAGTCGGTCTATTCCGACAATATAACACCATACACCATTGCGTTTGTGCATTAAAATTAATTCCGAAATTTTCGAAAGTGGACCTAATATGAAATTATGATTTTTACTGATTTTAAAGTTAATTGTGTCAAATATTGCCATTACACTGTAATTTATATTGGATTTTGGGAGTTATAGTGATTTTCGAAAGTGGGCTTTATATGAGAGCTATGCCTAATTGTGGACCGATCTTTCTGATACTTAGTACTGTGATTTAATAATGTATTAAACTTATTTGTATTGAATTTTATTGAAATAGTGATATAAATAACGAATTTCTAAGCGTTAAAACCCTATTCGTGGGGTATTTGTATGGGAGCGAGTTGAAATAATTGACGAATCTCTACCAATTTCCATACTGTTTTTCTTTTTTTAGATAGAGATAGAAAATTAACTGCATCTATAATTATATCGAAGGTATCAATGTTTGTGTAAATACACTGGATAATTATTTATTTGAAAAAATATCTAAATGTTTTATTAAAATTTATGTTATTTTGATATCTAGGAACACTATTATAAATTGGTGCAATATGGTCATTTATTATTTGGAGCAAGTTTAGGCAACTTTTTTCAAAAACTAACATTCCATTAAATATAAAAATAGAAAAAAATTGCTTTTATCGGACTGAGGATTTGTGTGGATTTCTTCGGAAGAAGGTTAATATTAAAAAATTTTAACTTATTTGATTAAAATTTAAAAAAAAAAAAATACTATATGTAAATAATTTCAACTCGGGTTATTTTTGTTATAATTGCCGATTTAGATGTTAATTGATGCGAAAAAAAATTTCAGCTTTTGTCATAAAAATATGTAGCAAAAACCAAAAAAATTGCCCTTCAATAAAATTAATTTCTAACAACTTTTTTTAACTTTGGATCGATACAGAAGGAAATGGTGTAGATGGATAACAAAAAAAAATTAGGAAAACAAGCTTTTAAATGTTCCTAATAATTTGCCATATTCGTTATTTTCAAATTCTTAAAATCGACTTATGGCCAAAAATCTATCTCTCTGGCCCTCTGTGCGGTGGTTGGACAAAATTAGATATTAATATTTAGATATAAAATTTTAATACTTATTGTTAGTTCATGTACAATTACTGAAGATTCAATAAATAAAGTATGTAATGTAAAAAAAAAATGTTTAATGAATATGGGCCATTATCAAAAATTTTTAACCTGGCTGAAACTGACTTAAATCCTTAATAAGTTTTGTGGTAATGATATTTTAAATAAACTGGTTACAGATCTGAACTCACAAGACTTGAAACTAATAGAGTGCAAAACTTTAGCACAATAGGTGCTTTTTATAATCATGATTGTTGTTCAAAGTTCAAGAATATAGAAAAACTGATAAAAACTACCTAAGTTTTTACCATTCATCTACAATTTTTGTTCGCGCGTTTATACTTTTTTTACTCTATCATAAGTAAACTTATCGGACTTTACAGATAATTTCTGCACCATTTTTGTTGCTGTGCAGACTTTCAACAGTAAAATACAGGGTAGTCGAGTTTTGATTACAAAATTTTTTAGTTCTTTAAATTTTTCAGTTTTTTGGGTGGGGTCTGTGCGCCCCTCATTCGAATATAAAATTTGGGATAAGGATTGATTTTTGTTATAATTGTGCGTATTTTTCGCTGTATCCCATTGATGTGCCCGAAATAGTCAACGTAGTAGATAGTCTCAAAGTTTGGAAAACAAGTGCGAGTATTTCTCAAAAGGTCAGTTTTTCGCTAGGCACATTCACAGTTTCATATTAAACGGCATGGATTACTGCGTGAACTTAATTTTTTATTATTTTACATAACAAAATCAGAGGAGCATTAAAAATTAATTTAATACAAGAATTTTAGGGACTTTTTGAAAATTATTCAAAAATTGCCCTTTTTTTTTTTTGTATTTTTATATAGAAAAATGCAATTTAAACAAATATTAGATATATAGATATAAGAGTGGCTATAAATATAATTGATTGGGATCATAAATTTAAGTCAAATATCGTTGATAACTGAAAACGGGACACATTTGTCAAAACACATTTCGCTAAGGCACATCGTGTGGACAGCATAAAATTGACTATAACTGGCATAAATAGTAAGTGTTTTTTATGCTTAATAAAAATTCGTAGGCGCATAAAAAATTTTTGAGAGATATGGACCAAAAAATATTTACTTGTGTTAAAAAAGGATCACAATATTAAAAAGCATTTCTTTGTTATAAACTCTAACAAAATATATTTTCAATCAATATATGGAGAAATAACTTTTCGATTCGATCCAAATTTTTCACAAAATTTTAAAAAATCGCGATTTTTATTGAAAAGAAAAATTTTAAAATTTTACTAGGAAACCCTAAAATATGCTGCACTAATACCATCAAACATTGAAAATATCATAAATTTTATTTGAATAACTCAGTAGGTTTTGATATTATGTGTAATTTTGACCAGAATTGTCCATAAACTTCTAGTTTGTAAAATTTTGTATATGTTCAACTTTAAACCGCCATAACTTTCGCGCCCCTCACATGAAATGATTAGCGTGATCTGATTCTACATGCATTCGAGTTACTTTATATGAATAAAAAAGGATTTTAATGTGCCATCAAAAAAAATTATATTTTTTTGAAGGGCTAAAATAAAAAATGTTTGATAATTGCCCATATATCAAAATATTTCTTTGCCTAACGATGCACAATGGGGTCAAACGCAAATTTTTTGGTAATAAATCTGTATCTCCAAAACTACTGGTCGGATTAAATTTAAATATATGAAAGAGTTGCAAAGGAGGACTTAAGCTTTCAGAAAAATAATCTTGTAGTCACCCTGTGATAACACAAGATAAGCTACAGGTTGTCAAATTTGACTACCTCGAGTATGTAAAAGTTTCAAAAAATCGTAACTTCTACAAATGAAGTCCGATTTAAAAGATTTTTTTATTTCTGTAAAGTGCTTGACATGATAAAGAAAAAACACTTGAATTTTAAATTTTTGATTTTTTGGCTCGACTTTCTTCGTTTTTAGGGAATATGTCCTGAGGTATGTGAGGTAAAAATCTTTTAAAAATACTTTGTAATTTTTTATACATTTCAAAATAATACGCTGAAAGAATTTTTGGATTATCTCAATTTGTCTAGACGTGAAAAATATTCAAAGTCAACACTCTGAAATTATTATGAAAAATTGCTATTTTTTATAAAAATATAGTACAATTCTTTCACTTTCTTCTCAAAGTTCCGTTGAAGAAACATTTTTTTCTTTGTATATTTCAAAATTGATTTATGTTTGCACCCTACATCAAGCATTGGTCCAAAATTTTGAATTTTGTGAAAAAAGTTTAATTTTTATTTTTTATAAAAAAAAATAGATTTAGAACAATTTGATACTAAACTACTTCCCGCCCGGCCAAAAACGAATGCAGGAGAGCAGACTTTTTTTAATTGCATAAAAAAGCATAATAGCATAATATTTTCGTCATTATTTCTTATGTAATGTATAAAATACATATCGATCTTTCAATCCTGCAAAATTCATTTAAAAAGCTTTACAAATAAATTTTTGGCAATTTTTCAAAAATAAATAATATTTAATAAATATAAGCGATTATTACGAATAGTCAGTTTTGAGACCATGATGTAATGCTTTTAAAACGATTTTTATATACATACATATAATACATCAATGATTTGGTAAATTAGTCTATTTTTATATTCTTGTAATATGTTATTAGTTTTTGGAAAGTAGGCGGTGTTTTGCTTTGCAAAACATTATTTTTTGATTTTTATATCTTTTTTATATTTTTTAATTATGAAAAATTTATACTCGTGTAATATGTTATTAGTTTTTGGAAAGTAGGCGGTGTTTTGCTTTACAAAACATTATTTTTTGATTTTTATATCTTTTTTATATTTTTTAATTATGAAAAATTTATACTCGAGGTGTCCAACTTTGGAACCCTGTGAACTCGCTTATATGGTCCAAATTCAAAAATTAAACTCGCCTACACCTCTACTATCATCATGTGAAATTTCATGAAAATCAGAACAGCCGTTCCACAGTTCCATAATTATTTCCATTTCATTTTTTTAATCGCACACTGTGCATCGTTGTCACAAACCTAAGTATTTTGATTGAATGAGAGATACATCCCACATTTTTGTAACCAATATATAGTTGTGGAAAGCAAAATATGATTGCGTTTTGCAATTATTTATACGTTTATCGTAATTATTTTAAAATTTGTCAAAATGTTATTTTTACATTTGACTATTAAAATAACTTTTTTTTTTAACAATTAATTTCCTAACAAGATCCTTATTGTTTATAAGTATTTACCTTTAAAAATATTTCGCTTAAAACTTTCATATTTACTACAATAACTTTAATTTTCCACACTTTAAAAGTCAATCGCATACATTTCTTTCTTACCCCCTCTACAAAAACCAACAATCACTAACACATATTTCAAATCTAACACAGATACTACATCTCATACGCATCACCTACACACATACCTATAATATTCAATTTGTTTTTTTATTTTTTAAGTGTGAGCAAATATCATATAATCTTTATAGAATTCAATCAAAATAAAACGCAATTGTATGTCGAAATAAAAAATAAAAGAAATGTTAAAAAATATAAATAAAAATCATTTCGGAAGGGTCTTTTAGTAAGAAAATTCTCCCTTGTGAACAATTTGTATTAAAGTAGAGATGAACAATTGCAATGGAAATTTTACACCTGACGATGTCTTTAAAAGATTTTATTTTAAAGTTTTGAGAGTGTTGGATTTTTACTTACAAAAATATTTTCATATTAAGCCAAAAGTATATATTGTACGAGCATGTTTGTGTAAGTGTTAATGAAATCAAATTTGCAAAAGAAATACACGTGTACATTGATATACAAATATACATATTCACTCCCACATTTTCATGATCATAATATGCAATCTTACAAAAATTCCTGTATATACGAAGGTAATCTGAAGAGTCTATTAAGGTAATATATTTTTCTTGTGTGTATTTAAATTTTCTACGCTCTCTTAGGACCCTATTGATGTCTTTTTCTCTAAAAAAAAACCTCCACTATTTAAACTGTTTAGATATAAAATTAAATGCATACATATTCTATCTATCAGTTAGAAATTCTGAAAAAAAGTGTTATTTCATCTAATATAATTTTTAAAATAATTTTTCAGTTTACTTTTTACAATACATTCATAAACATGTATAAAACCCCTAAAAGTATACAAACAAAATTCTTTATTTCACTTATTTACACTCACATTTTGGAAGTGAGTGTCTGTGCATAAAAATTTCATTTTACAAATATCTGTGAATCATAAATACATACACATACTCTCAAGCGAACGTGCAAACAAAACACATGTACAAGAATTAACGTTAAAATTTCTTTTATTTATGCATGTAGCTGTGTAAGCAAAAATAACAAAAGGTAACAACAACGAAATACCAAAATGAAAGAATTCTTTAGCTGTTTGTCAAATAAAAAAAAAAAAAAAAAAAACACCAACAAAGTATTTCTCTTAAAAATATGTAAATTTTTTATTAAAAATAAAAAACAACACAAAAAATCTGATACGTGGTACAGCGATGCACATGAAAAAAGTTTGAATATGACAGGGTGGAAAGGTGAAAGTAAATGTAAGTAAAAATACCCTAAATAGCATAGTGGGAGGTGCAGTTATAAGTGGAACATATTTTAAATTTATGAGATTGATTAATATTTTTATAGCTGTTAAAAAAATACTGGATAAAAATATATCATACTGAATGTACTGAATTAATTCAATAGAGAAACAATTCATTAAAAAAAATTATAATCAATAAAATTATTAAAGCTTTAAACAAATAAGATTGCAGGATTGTTTTTAACCGATCAGGTAGGTCTATATGAATCACACTAGAAACTTAAACTCGCCTACATCTGCCGTTCAGAAATTCCAGATTTATTGTCATTAATTTTTTGAATTGAACACGTTTCAAAAATAAATTGGAAATAAATCTGGAATTTCCAAACGGCTGGTCCGATTTCAATGAAGTTTCAGACAGTGTTAGTAGAGGTGTAGGTAATTTTAAGTTTTGAGTTCGAACCTTATAACTATAACGGAGGCGGGTCCAGAGGGTCCTAAAGTTGGACACCTCGGGTATTCAAACAATTTAAAACGATCCAGATTCGTTATATCTCAGCCGATTTAAAAGATTTTTATATGAGTGGATTCTGCTAGTCGAGGTCTACAAACATCGTCGTATGTGTAGGTTATCTCTTTTAGTTTAAGAGATATTTGGCTTCAAACATTATAATTTTTATTTTTGGACCTATCTTGGTAGTTTTTTCGCTATAGCGAGTTTAAATTTTACTTGGTTTTTTTTTTAACTGTTTTTTATTTTATTAACAACAACAAATAACAAAATTGTGTTGAAAAATTTGTTTGAAAAAATTTTTACGGAATCAAAAGTTATAAGCATTTGAATTTTGAAAAAAAGTCGATTTTTTGCCGTTTTTTTTTTTTTGCGAAAAAGGTAGTTACGTTCTTTTTGAGTTATAAAAAAATTTCTTAAGTAACATATATAATATTTACACTTTTCTGAAAGATTACTTTATGAGAAATTGTGCGAAGGAAAAAAATAATTAAAAGCTTTAATACTGCGTGATCCAGGGTCTCTCAAAATTGACTAATTTTTATGATTTTCCAATTTTTTACTTAATTTCTCAAATCGCAAAGCTGGAATTAAAAAATAATTATATTTTTTACAAAGTTTGATGTGCGTTACAAACATCAGCACGAACGCATTATATACCAACCATTTATGGTGGTATAGGATATAA
This sequence comes from Protophormia terraenovae, assembly GCA_951394005.1. NCBI lineage: Eukaryota > Metazoa > Arthropoda > Insecta > Diptera > Calliphoridae > Protophormia > Protophormia terraenovae. The sequence goes on from OX596075.1 coordinate 28,920,337, forward strand.
CACAACGTGATCATTAAAGTATTGATATCACCTTTCCCTGAATTTATCGCCATTGCAGATTTTATGAAAAAAACAATATTAACATAATATTTTCACTATAGTTTCTTATGTAATGTATAAACTAAACATCAATATTTTACTGCTGAAAAGAATCTTTTCAAAAGCTTTACAGAACAGTTTTTGGCAATTTTTCAAATATAAGTAATATTTTTTGAAAGCTTGTCCTCCTCAACAACTCTTCCATATATTTTAATTCGATTCGATCAGTAGTTTAGAAGATACAGATTTATTACCAAAAAATTTGATTTTGTCACCACTATGCGATGTCCGTCTGGTCGGCTGGCTGGCAGGAATTCCGCAAAGTACAATTTTGAAGATATTTTGATAAAATTTGGTATATATGACTTTTTACCCAAAGATAAAACCTATTGTTTATTGTCGGTCCATTATTTCACCTAGACCTTATGAAAATTTTTTCTCGGAATATAGTTTCAACACCCCACCACCGGTAATCACTTTAGCGTGCAATCCGAGAGAAATATTATCATTATGTTAATATTTAACAAAAAAAAGGTTTATATAAGAAAAAGAAGAAGTATGTGAATTGAAATAGTGTAGTGTATCATATGTTCCGGCTTGACTGACTATATTTTTTGCCTTGTTTTATTATGAATTATTCCATATTAAATAGAATAAGTAATATTCTTAAAAGTAAAAAATAACAAACATATTTTAACTAATTTTCCTATTTTTCTTAGAAAATTTGCATAGAATAGTTGTAATTGTAATTTTTTGTAGTTCTTAGCACTCTCTCATATATCTCAGATAAATTTTAAATCCGGTTTCGTCCAAATTATTTCCACTGCTAAAAAACAAATATATCAATTGTATCCTAGCCTAAAGATAAATAAATTTTAATTTTAAATTTTAATAATTTTTAGAAAAACAAATAAAAATAATCCCCTCATCACTCGTTCTTTTGTAGTAATTCTTTAAAAATTTTTTGATGTATTTATTTTAATTAACTTTTGTAACAGTAGATACCATGTTCTGATATAATGTGTCAAAAGTAGCAGTTAATTGAATTTTAAATATTAGGAAAAAATAATAAATAAAATTTCGTAAACTTTAGGAATAGTTTTACTTTTTTTTAATAAAAGGCTTCTTAAAGTAAAATTTTAAAATTGAACCATTAACTTTAAGTATATTATTGTGCTTTTCCCCAACTACTTACTTGAATATTTAGTTTTTTCCATAGTTTTTTATTATTGTTTTGAAAATTGTAGGACAATATTTTATATATTTTTATACCCTACACCACCATAGGTAGTCGGGATATTATATGTTAATGCAGATGATTGTAACGCACGGAAAAAATTATTATATACCGTTCGACTCAGAATCACCTTCTGAATCGATATAACGATGTATGTCCGTCCGTCTAGCTGGCTGGCTGTCTGTCTGTCCATGTAAACCTTGCAAACAAAGTACAGATCGCATTTTTGAAGATATTTTGATAAAATTTGGCACAAATAACACAAGAACAAACCCTATTGATATTGGTTAGGATCGGTCCATTATTTCACCTAGCCCCCATATAAATGTCCTCCCGGAATAGAGGTTTAACGATCATAAAAAATATGAAACTCGGTACATAGGAGTTTTGTATAAGTGTCAATCTTTGTGCCAAATTTCATCAAGATCGGTCCATAATTGACCATAGCTCCCATATAAATCCCCTCTTCCGAAAATCACTTTAACGTGCATAAATCCCATACAAGTTAATATTCGACACAAATAAGTTTTATATAAGTAGAAACAACATCGCCAAAATTTATGAGAATCGGTCCATAATTTACCATAGCTCCCATATAAACCCACTTCCTGGAATCGCCCTAAAGGGCATAAAATCAAATAGATGTTAGTAATGCATTGTTCTGTATTTGTATATTTAATTTTTCATTTATTAAAAGTGTTGGTCTACAGTTGGCCACAGATCTAATTTTTGGCTCATACACAATGGTGTAGGGTATTATATGGTCGGTCTTGACCGACTATAGTTTCTCTCTCGTTTTTTCATTATTTTAAATTTTGATGGAATGGAACTTAAAACATTACAGGTTGTTTGCTCTCACATTTTTCTGAAAAATAGTTCGTATTGCTTTTTTTAATATTCTGAAAAAATCGTGCGCTAGTATACCTCGACTTGAGAAATAAAAACGTTTGTTAAAAAAACATTAAAACCTTTAATCGACTTATTAGATTTCACAGAGGAGTAGTAGAGGAGAATTGAATCTAAAGTTAAGAAGGAGGACCCTATACATTTCAAGTTCGGCTAAGGAATGAGATAAAAAAATCTTAACAAAATATTTTTTATTTTTTATCTAGTTATCATTTTTAATCACAACTATGTTGATTTGTTATGAGTTTGATCAAAATTAGTTATAATATCATTAAAAAAAAAATCAAAATTGGTCCTACAATAAATTATCCAAAGAATTAAAATTCTGCCGTCAAACTGTTTCGAATATTAATAAACAGTTTCAAGAGACCATTGAAAGGAAACCTGGTTCGGTAAGAAAAAAGTTAAGTACGAAAAGTTAAAGCTAATGCAGGCTTGAAAGCACACAAAGTCCAAAAAGTTCCCAACAGTAATGCTGCAAAACAATTTTAAGTCAAGAATAGGGCACAGAAATTAAAATCAAATTTCATACTAAAATACTCATGTTGTATAATGAACGACGAAACGTATGCACTGGAAGATTTTTCGCAGCTTCTGGATCAAAATTTTTATGTTGATTTGTTTGTAATTTTTTTTTTTTTATTTTTTTTTTTTGTTGAACTTATTTATAGAGTTTTTAGAATTTGTATTATTCGGGCTCAAGTTCATTGAATAATTGTAGAAGAATACATTGTAACATTGGAATGCATTTTCTAGTCAGCCACGACCGTCATCAGCACTCTTCAGAAAATGCATTCCATTCTGCCGAGTGTCCAATAAACTTTTACAATGTATTCTTCTACAATTATTCAATGAACTTGAGCCCGAATAATACAAATTCGAAAAACTTTTATGTTGTTAATGTTCCCCAGCATTATGTTGAAGATAAGTTTAGGACCCAAAAGGAGACAAAATTTACTAAGCTTTGGAAATCTATGCCCGCTAAAGTGTTTTTCTAAAAAGAGATTTATATGGGAGCTATAATTAATGTAGTAATATTTATTATATTTTAGAATTGGGGGATTCACAAAGTGTGTATCATGTCGTATTGTTATTAGGGTTTGGGGTTTCCTGTGATATTTTGTTTCCCGGGAAACGGGAATAAAAAAATCGATTTCCCGGGAATTCCCGGGAATCCCGGGAAATTTAAATTTTAAGAAAAAAGCAATGATTTTTTATAAAGAATGTAATTTTTTCTATTCAGTACCATAGATTAACAACTAGATATTTATGTGAGAGAAAAAAACCTAATTCAATTGTCAAAAACCTAATTCATACAAAAACAAAATACATGTAGTCACATATATTTTGTTTTTGTATTTTCAAAAAAATGAGTAAATTTTTTGAAAATTTAGTATAGGGTGGCTCTCACATAAACTTCTAGTTCTATTCTATGTTCAGTACTATAAAACAATATTATAAATCAAATTTATGATTAGTTAAGGTGGTTCTACACTATAATACTTTGTGTTAATACCATTAAAAACGAAAAATTGAGTTGACTACAAATAAAAAAATGTTCCGAAATTTGCTTTAAGAGATGCAATTACATTTAAAAAATTTAAAGACTTCAACATACAAAGTATTGAAGGTATTTACAGCATAGTACATTTGAAAATATTTTTGGTATTAATACAAAGTATTATAGTGTAAAACCAATTACAAATTTAAACAATCTTAAATATTTCACAAAAAAATTTTGTAAAATATTAGCTTTGTTCATGTACCTAAATTGGACCACGCGGGATCCCTATTTTACCGAAAAGTGTTTGACGGAGGGTCATCCGATATTGTTCATATTTTTTTTTTTTTTTTGAATTTAAAAAAAATTCGCGTATTTATTCACGATTTTAATTTTTCGAAAAATCAAAATAATCGGAAAAGTGTGTAACTTTAATCATCAATAACTCTAAAAATTTGTTAACGGATTTTAAGATGATGAATATGTCTTCTTTTAATATAGTAGTTAAAAAATAATATTACAATTTAAAAATGCATTCATAATGCAAATGCAATTTTAGGATGTATTTTTGAAAAATGTCTACCTTTTTCACCCATTCACTTTTGTGAATGGTGTTATGGAATGAAAAATTAGTATTTAAATGAAATTTTAAAATGGTACATCATCATTAAATGTTTAAAAGATTGTAGAAATATAAAGTTAAAAACTCGTGTATGAAATGATTGCACAAAATAAAACGTTTTTTTCCTAGTGAAAAGTAGTCAAATAGGACTTTTCATCAGCGCACCGATGAAATGTTTTTGAATAATCTAAAATATCACTTGTATCTAATTTTATTTATATTTCGTATTAGCATCTAAAAATTCCTTTAGTAAATGTACAATTTTCACTTAGGCGATACAAACAGTAACGTTTTTTCCTATAGGATTATAAAACTACATGAATATTAAATTTCCCGTTTTTCCCGGGAAAATTTAAAAAAATTCCCGGGAATTCCTGATGAAGAATTTCCGGGAATTCCCGGGATTTCCCGCCCGGGAATTCTCGGACCCCAAACCCTAATTGTTATATATCCTAAAATATTTCAATGTATAAAAAATATGGTTATTGCTTTTCCTTTGTAAAATTTTATGACATTATGACAATACGACATGATAGCACACTTTGTGAGTCCCCCAAATATTTTATTTTACAAATTGTATTAATATTTATTAACCAAATTTCAAAGTTATAATGAATATTTTTTACAATCAAATTTCATATTCAATAAACTCAAAGGAAATTAAAATTAAATTAAAATAAGTTTTCGAACAATAATTAAAAGTGTATGTATGATCACTTACAGTCAATTATGGACCGATCTTTCAGAAATTCTGCTTATATGGAACTTAAATGTGTCAAATTTTATTAAAAATTATTTTTTTAATAAAATTTTTATTCCAGGAGGACATTGGACTATAAGAAACACAAGAATTGCATGGACGGACAAACGGACATGATTAAAGGACCCAGAAAGTGATTCTAAGACGACTGGTATAAATTAAGGTGGGTCTTAAACAAATATTTTTTGGTGTTATAAACTTCAGTACAAAAGCATAATACCCTATAAAAATTAAAACTGAGATCAACCGTTTCCAAATTATTGAATTTTGTATATTAAGATTTTTCGATTTCACTCCTTATAAAGTATGATACATCTAAAAACTTTTTTTTTTTTTTTTTTTTTGAATTTTTAGCCCAATTTTCGTTCTTTTTTACCTTAAAGCTCTTGACAAGGCATTTTAAAAACATATGCGTGTACGATATATCTCTAACTGCTTTCGAGTTATATGTATTTGAAATTTCAACTATCTTAGTCTTACAAGATCATGGTTAAATTTTTCTATATATATGTATGTAGTCGAACTTTTTCGTCCGGTTTTATTATATTTTTCGGTATTTAGTTTAAGAACAAATTATCTATCGAATAAATAAATTTGAAGTCGATATCTTTTTTGAGTCCAAAAATAAAAAGTTTTGAATTTTAAAATTTGCAATAACTCAAAAAAAGACGACGAATATCAGAATTCTCTACAAAAAAATTTGAAAATTCAAAAATAAATTTTTTAAGGGCCAATTTCGACCCCTTTTAACCCAATATGAATCGTTTCAAACTTGATCCATTTAATAATATAAATATTGTTTTTGTTCTAAAATCTTAAATACGATGTTTGTTAAACGAAATGTGAGTAAAATCTTTTATCAGAATAACATTAATGTGTAAAATAAAGGTTGATTTAAGAAAAATGTTGGTTTCATTTAATGTCAAAAGTATTGTTTCAGGCAACCAAAAATATGCCCTTAAAAATAAAGTTTTACACGCCTCCCTCAAAAGTACAATATTTTTTCAATTTTCCATTACTTAATATTGTAATCATTACATCCTTATCGACTCTCGTATAAAAGCATATTATATTTCATTACTACCATCGTAAACTTAAAATATTTTATACTCTATTGAACTTTAATCCAAAAAATGTTAAAGAAATTCAAAAGTGAAACTACAAAATTTATAAAAAAAAAAAAAAATTGTTTTGAATTTGTTGTCATGTTCATGTAAATCTTTCTAAAACAAGTTACTAATTGTAATACACAACGAAATACATTTTGTATACAAAATGTACGCATGTATGTATGTATGTATGTATGTATGTATGTATGTATGTAAAACATGTAAATATTGTCAGGGTTTTGCTATTCGAAATGCAAAAAAAAAAAAAAAAAAAAAAAACGGAAATATCAGATTTTTTCCATGATTGTTTTTTTACTTGGCAGATTTTGATTTTTCTGCCAGTATCTCTCTTTTTAAATTTTTCTAAATATTTCTTGTGTTTTGTTTTATTTTCTTACATTGAATTGACGTTTTTTCTATTGTTTACATAAGGGTTTTTGCCATAGATTGTTTGTCATTTGTCTATTTTTGTTTAGACGTTTAGAATTTTTTTCTTGTTTTCGTTTTATACCTTTTTTTTTTTTTTGCTGGTAATCTTGTTTCAATACTTCATTGTAAATAGAAAAATTTATAAATGTATGCAAATTTGCATAACATTGAAAATACACGCATTCACTCATACTTATACATTTCGTTGTATGTAAAAACAGCAAACAGCTTCCTTTTCCGTTTTGCAAAAATTGTTATGCTGTTTTTTGTTATTTAGTTTTTTTTTTACTTCCTTTCTTTAGAAAAACTTGCATTGTTTGCATGTCTGTCATTTATCTACATGCTTTGTTTGTTTCGATTACAAATTTTTCCGCTTGTAAAACAAGCAATGTCGGAAAATTCTTTGTTTTTCTTTGTATATCTTCCATTTTTATTTACCAATGCCCAAGTCATAGTAGTGGTGAGTAATAAAGAGGATAAAAAATCAAAATCATGTTTCAAAGTTGGTAAAATGGTAGAATACATTGATTTACATTTACATTATTTGACAGCCATTTGATAGTGGTCTCAATGTCACATACATACATACAACCATATGATGCCTGAGATCTAAACAAACATGATAAATCAAAAACAAAAGATGTTGGAAAATCTTTTTTTCAGGAATATATATAAGGAATTGTTTTCTAAACGGGGCTTTTTTAATTAAAAATTGTGTTTACGTTATGGATGATTTGAAACCCTTTTTTTAAACGAAAGTACATAACTCTGAACCTTTTATAAAACAACTTATCTCAGATTTTGAAAATTTTCAATAAAACTAAAGTAACTATTTTAAAAATAAACAACTTCTATAAAAATATTATTCTAATAATAATTTATTATAAAATCTGATATTTTTTATCACAACTTAAGGTGTTTTTCCAAAAAAATTTTAATATCTTAGTAAAATTGGAAATATTAAATTTCAAAAGAGTTGTTTCCTAAAAGTTGTTTAACGTTCTGTATATATTCTTTTGTTTATATCCTCTGTACCTTTTTGAAATCAGAGGAAGGACACTTTTGCCTGCCATATGTCCTTTTTCTTAAAACTTTATTAATCAGATTAAAATAATTTTGCTTATCAGTACTTTTTGCACCAAGTTTTTTTGAAATTGCCTTTTTAAATTAGAAGTTATAAAATTATTACTTGATATAATTGATTGATATCAATCATACGTACATAATACCCCAGCAGTTTATTTGGTGGCAATTAACCCGCTTTTAGACAATAAGGTTCATTGGTATATAGTCACCTGCCGCTCTCCATCGGTCACCAATGAACGTACTTTACTGGCTCTATGGTAATCGGGAAGAAGACGAAAAGAAGAATCAATTATTTTTAACCAGTAAAGTGTCACAAAAGTTACACTTTGTAGCCATTGAAGTGATTGTGTATGTAAAAAAGGCCCACCTTTTAGTCGTTGAAGTGCCTATTTGTCATTTTATTGACCCTTCGGTAGTCGTGGAGGTGATTGTGTGTGCTAAAAAGTGACACTATGTAGTCGTTGAGGTGGCAATAGACTTCCTCCTAGGACAAGCCTAAACTTACTTTGGACACTTAAGTTATAATAAATTATATATTTTTTTTATTTAATTAATTAAGTTATTTGAGTAAGTGTATACTTAGCTCGTGATCTGGCAGCTTTTTTTATTCCTCTATAACGGAAACGTTAATTACTTGTCACCAAAAATCCTCAAAATTGGAATTGTCAAATACTATCCCTAATGTTTTTGTACTATCCTGAAACTTCTCTTGAAAAATCTCCGTCAAGAAGTTCAGTTTACTAACCTAAATTGGAACCTTAAATACTTACCTTAACCCAACCCAAAAAACTTACCTTTTTATACTTACCCAAGCTAAATTTTTAAATATAAAATAAGAAAAAAAAGTGAAATAAACTAAAGGGTGGTCCAACCAAAACGCACAATGATAATTGTAAATAAAACAAAAAGTTTTCTCTTATTATGTTTTATTATGATAGAAGAATTTATGACAATTATGTGTGAAACAAATATCGGCCAAATGTTCTCCACTGCTTCGGTGGCTTACTTCTCTCCAATGCTCCATATTTTCAATAACTCAATGTCGTTAATGTGCCGAATGTTTTCCGAAATGGGCGAGCATGCGCAAGTGTTTTCACATTTCCTACAGACCCGGTTTGCTGAAATTTGCGCCCAATTCTCCCGATTGTGGGCACATTTCTTCGATTATACTGACCAAAAAAATCACGAAGTGCACGAAATGCATTTCGCTTTGAACGCCCATTTTTGTAAAAGGCTTCAGCAATCTTAACGCGCTGCTCAATTGTGTACCTCTCCATGGTTAAATTTGCCAAGCACTGAAATAAAAAAATGAAAAATTAAGTTGGGCAAAAAACTTGACGTTATGGACAATAATGCATTTGGTGAATTCAACACCAAATCCCAAACAATACTTACCTATTTAATTATAATTCATCTCAAAGAAAGGTGAGTTTTTTTATGCAGCACATACTAGCAACATACGGATTCTAACACTAATCTTTTTATTATGTTTCTTTCTCACCACTACAATTATAATCTTTTGAAATATGTAAAAAATAGCCATTTTTCATACTAAATTTAGAGTGCTGACTTTGAGCATATTATTTCAGAATATATTACAAACTACAGCATATTTAAAAATAATTTCCATTACACTGTGTGTCAGTAATTTTCACACATAAAAAAATCGACAATATACTCACGAAACTAGAGACAATACGTAGTAAAACAACGTACTCATTTTTTTTCTAAGACGTCAAATTTTCTCTAAAAAGGACTACAAAATGGGTGTCAAATGAAAGCTACGAATCTCTGCAATATAATACAGTATAAATTCGATAATCCGGACATCATTACATATTCTATAATTCGTATTAATTGCAACTTTGAATCCGGATTGCCTATAAAAAGTAATTTTTATACCCTTCACCAAAGGTGTAAAGGGTATATATAAGTTTGTCATTCCGTTTGTAATTCTCACAATTTTCGTCGGAGAGCAAAAAAGTTTACATTTTTGGGATCCTTGTAAGAAATGATGACGATAGGACCATGTCCGTCCGTCCGTGTGTCGGTTGAAATGGCGTTTATGAAGCCCACCGATAACTGACATATATAATATATATATCAAATGATCGAAAATGCTTTCGAGAATTTTGCTATTGGAATTCAGCAAGATCGGTTCATACAATGCGGAGATATGTTAAAAAAACCGGTTTTTAGAACCGGTTTTCTAGTTTCTGAAGCCTCTGTATATACTAGGGACTTTGCTTTTACAAAGAAATCTCGGACATTTTTTTTCTAAATTTTTGCTCTGAAAAAATGAAATAAATCGGTTCAATAGTAGCTGAGATATCGGACAAAACGCTATTTTTATTTTTTGAAGCCCTGGTTTAAGCTATAGATTTTTATTTTTATACAGATCGGTCACAAGTATTTTTATAAAATTTCGGTTTTTTGAATCAGCAGGATCGGTTTATAAATGGCGGAGATATGCTTTAAAAACCGGTTTTTGGAACCGGTTTTCAGTTTCTGAAGCCTCTGTATATACTAGGGACTTCGAATTTTTAAAGGGGGCTCGGAAATTATTTTCTGAATTTTTGTTCTGAAAAAATGAAATAAATCGGTTCAGTAATAACTGAGATATCGGGCAAAACGATTTTTTTATTTTTGAAGCCCTTGTTCAAGCTACAGATTTTTATTTTTATATAGATCAGTCATAAATGTTTTTATAAAATTTCGTTTTTTTTAATAAACGAAATTCGTTCATAATCAACAGAGTTATGGCCCAAAAACAAATCTGTTAAGAATATAAATACACACACAAACATGTATATTAAGCATTGTAATGACTATTAGTGACGTTTTTTGTTTTTTGTATAGACAAGTAGTTTAGTTAGCAACTGAAGTAATATAATGAATAACAGTGTTGTTGTTGTTCTTTGTATATGCAGTCAGTTTGTATATACACACATAAAAAAATATATAAATATGGAATTGTTGTTGTTTATTTTTTAAAAGCAAAGCCTGCTATGATTGTTTTTTATTTCATATTCAAATTTTCGTAGTTTGAAAAAAATTTAGATTTATATATGTGAAAATATGAAAGCATACGTTAAGGCGAAAATTTTATTATTTGTCGGTAATATGGTAATATGATGTCGATAAGATAGTAAGATGGTAATATGGTAATATGGTGAAGGGTATCAAAGATTCGGCACAGCCGAATCTTTTTTCAATTTCATTTTATTTAAATTTAGTACAGTTTAAAAGATTAAATTAAAATTAATATGTCAGAATAGACTATAGTTGAATTTCAGTGTTAACAGGCAAGTTTTGTTCCAAAATTTGTTCACTAAAAGGAGTAATACAAGTTAGTTTTTCTTGCAGATAAAATAAAAACTTTTGAAAAACATAAAATATACAATGTTTTTAGATGAAAAAATAGAAGTTGATAAAAACTTAAATGTTTCAAATAAGGACAGCGCACGAAGAAATCCGTGCATGCAAATCTGCTTATAGAAACTAAACTAGCGGAAGAATTTTTTTAAAGTGATATTTTTGTTAATGACTATTATGTTCAAGTTCTAAACATAAAAGAATAAATTAGTTGCTGTTAGTTTTTAAGGAAATATCTGATATTTTCCGGAATTCTTCCAATTTAAGATTTTATTGTGTTTCGGTCACTTTTATGCTCGAATAAGTCCAATGACTTTTAAACTCCATTTCATTTTATGCTGAGCATTTAATGTCCTTTAAATTATTTTTTACTAGAGTCCAATATCTTTCAATTGCACGGAGTTTCGGACAATTTAATGGATTAGTCTCTTTCGGTATAAACTCTTACAATTTCTTAGTTGCAACTGAATTGTTGTGTTGTTGTAATGAGAAGAAGCGGAAACATGCCAGAAAATAGCGGATATACTGAATTTTATTAGGAAAAGGAGAAGTCTTTTCCAAAGGCACTCATTCATATATATTTCCGTGAACAAGATGAAGTGCTTCATTCTTGCGTATGCATATGACTTCCCAATTCAAAAACTTTCTTGGGAATTTTGATTTCTTTGATACACGAAATTTTCCTGCCATAATCCCTCTAGCATCTGCGATATAGACTTCCTGGCTAGGAATTTAAAAAAAGTCACCCTGTATGAACATTTCATCGTCTACTAAATAGAAATAAAATTTCTGAAAAAATTCGTCCCAAGTGCTTTCATGTTATTTTTTACCTCCAAATTCTTGTTTGCGTTTCTAATATGATGTATGTCAATGTTTTTTGCGTTTCTAATATGATGTATGTCAAATTCCGTGAAGAGTTTTAAAAAAGTGGGCGTGAAATATGCACGTGACATCCACCCAGTTCTTATATAGACTATAACGACCACCAGTACTGGTACTATATAAAATTTCGTAAAAATCGGTGCAGTCGTTTATGAGTTTTAAAAAAATGGGCGTAACATCCGATCGAGATCTTAATTAGGCTATAACTATCACCGGCACTGGTACTATCTACGTGTTAAATTTCGTGAAAATCGGTTCAGCCGTTTAGACGTGATTGACGCACAAACAAACTTACACTTCTTTTTTATATCCTACACTACCTTAGGTGGTTGGGGTATTATGTGTTTGTGCAGAATTTGTAACGCAGTCCTTCACCTTGAAGTATACCGTTCGACTCAGAATCACTTTCTGAGTCGATTTAACGATGTCCGTCCATCCGCCCGTCTGGTCGGCTGGCTGGCTGTCCATGTAAAGCTTGTGCGCAAAGTACAGGTCGCAATTTTGAAGATAATTTAATGAAATTTAGTACATATGCTTTCTTTAATACAAGGACGAAGCCTATTGAATTTGGTTATGATCGGCCAATTATTTCACCTAGCCCCCATATAGAAGTCCTCCCGAAATAGAGTTTTAATACTTATAGATGCCTTAAAAATAGGAATATTTTAATATGGTCGGGCTTGACCTACTATATCTTCTTCTCTCGTTATAATATATATTAAGATTATTATGGCCAAAAAGTGCCACGAAAAAAACCCGATAATCCAGATAATTTGATAATCCGGATAGGGGTCTGCAATAAGTTTCCCGGATTATCGAGTTTATAGTGTAATATTTTTTATTTAAATGTTCCAGTACAAAAAGTTAAGAAATAAATTAATTACACACTTTATTTTTTCTTAACGTTTTGTTCTGCAACATTTAAATAAAAACTTTTATTGTATTGCAGGGACTCGTAGCTTTTATTTAATATTCATGATGGGTTTATATATTTTTAGTAAATATTTTTTATTTATTTTTAAAGTTGCGTACTTTTCGAAACTTTAAAGTCCTTTTGACGTCCTGGAGAAAAACTGAGTACGCAGTTTTATTATGTATAAGCTCTAGTTTGATACATATATCGATTTTTTCATGTGTAAATTTTTTTTTGGGAAATAGTCACACAGTGTTATCACAGGAAGCAAAATACGAAAAATAAAAAAAAGCTGAGAAACAAAATTAAAAGCTCAAAATTAGTTTTCAACTGTAAAAAATCGGACTTGATTTGTAGAAGTTACGATTATTTGAAATTTTTACAAACTCGATGTAGTCAACTTTGACACCCTGTAGTCTAGTTCGTATTATCACAGGCTAACTACAACATGAGTTTTCAAAAAGATTACGTCCTCCTCCACAGCTTTTCCATACATTTCCTTTCAATTCGATCCGACTAGTAGTTTAAGGATATACATTTATTACCAAAAATGTTACCTTTGCCCCCAAGGTAATATTTTTCTGTGATCTGTAATTTAATATCAATTAATAAAAAAAAAAAACTCTGAGATCATATATGTTTTTTTTTTTTCGACTGAAAACTATAGGAGATAAATAGAACCTACAAGCATGATTTTTATAAGTCTTATCACAGCTTTAAGAAGACGTAAAACTATTTGAAATGGCATAAAACACAAAAATTTTGTGTTCTACTAGCTCCCCCCTAAAGGGTATGTGGGGGGCCTCCCTTCCAAGCTTAAAACTATACCATCCTCCGCTATGTCTATGTAAATTTTTTTGTATTTATAAATCTCACCAGCCGGTTAGAAGTTACAGATTTATTTCGAAAAAAAAAATCGAGTCTGCCCCACTTTGCAATGCCAGACCACACACATATTTGTTGATCCGAAAAGAATTTACTGCACTTGGCACCCAACATACAGCCCGGACCTCACCATTTGTTTCGGTCTGTGCAAAGCTCTATTGGCCAATCGAAGAGCATGTAAAAATCATTCAAGAAGTTATACAGCAATAGAATTATGAAGCTACCAGAAAAATTAAAAGAATTCATTCATACACTGAAAAAAGTAATTTCAATGAAAGAAGTACATTAAATGAAATTCATTAATTTTTTCCAAGAATTTATTAACTTAAAGTACGAATTCATTGCTTCAATGAAAATATTCATTAAAATTCAATGAAAAAATAAACGATATTATGAACATTACATTGAAACCATTCATTAAATTTATTTCTTAATGCAATAAGTAAATCAGTTATTTGATTTAATGTATTAGTTCATTGAATTAATTTATTCAATGAATTAATACATTGATTTAATTAAGAAGAAGCATTACATAATGAACAAAAGCATTGAATCAATGAAATATTTCATTAAATTATATTAAAATAAATGCTTTCTAACGGGAAATAAAGTAAAACGAAAACAAATATAATTCAGTTTTCTTTTATATCTTAACAAGAAATGACGCGTTTTTAACAAAAGACAAAAAATAAAAAAAATCAGTGTTGTGTTAAAAACGAAAACAATAAAAAAGTAAACAAGTTATAAATCGAATTATTAAAATACATAAATATAATTTATTCGCAAAGGAGAAGTCGAGCAGCATAATTGAATACACCAAATTAAATACCCAAAAGAAGGAATTTGGAGACTTGCCTTCCTAACACGTAAGTTCAATAATGTTTATGATTTTAAACAGTTTTTAAATATTACATTTCATTTATATATATGTAGATAAAACCACTAAGACGCAGAAGAATGTGTTATTAGCCTCAAATACCAGGGTTTCAAAAAATATTGTGATTTCAAAACCAGAGGATTCTATTCGTAAGTAAACATAAATATATGAAATATTTAAATTGAATTCTTAATAAAAATTTATTACAGACTGATTAAGATTTGGATGCTACATCTGGTGATCGTCAAAATAATGAAATTTCTATAGACAAAAAAGATTTAAAGGTAACTAGTTCAAATATTTTAAGCAATTGAACGAATTTTAAAAATTTTATTTATAAACTTTTTTTGTTCAGGATAATGCTGTTGTTATATTAATGTGGCGTCTAAATGGATATTCCATACCATCATTGAGCAATATAGAGGACAACAGGAATTACTATATTATTATAAATGACAAAACAAGCACGATCACATCTGTAAAATGCTTTTTGTTTACTAAATTGTTTTTAGTGAAATGTAATATTTATATTTAATTTTTGCTTATATTAACTCAATGTCATATAATTTAATCATTTAATTTAAAATAAAATAGAAACCAAAAATACAGAACAAGCCTTTTTTTATAATATATTTTTAATGTATAGTTTCATTGGGACAAAATATGAGTTCATTGAAATCAATGTACTGTTCACTGGAATTATTTATTTTATTTAATGAACGTGTTCATTGATTCAATGTAAGAAGAAATTTAATTAATGAACTTGTACATTGAATAATAATATTAATGTATGGCAATACATTGTTTCAATGAACCTGTACATAGGGTAAAAATTAGTGCACAAATTCATTGTAACATGAACTTTTTCATTGTATTTATGTACCTTTTTGGTTCAGTGTAAAATGGCGAACATGTGTGAAAGGAGGATAGAGCATAGAGCGAGACTTGGCTCAAATATTTTCCTTATATAATATAAAAGAATGCATATACATTAGAGTGTCCCGAGAATAGCGTTTTTCGAGATTTCAATGTAGGAACACCCCTCAGACGATGCGTAAAAATTTGCTTAATACGAAAAAATTATTTAAAAAATTTTTTAAATTGGTTTTCAGTTCCCTACCAGCGATCAAAGGTTCAAAAGGCTTAATTCTTTAATTCACTTTTTAAAATCGAATTAAATTTATTATCCTATTCATTCTTTTAAAGCATTCATATTATTTTAATTCATAGAATTTAATTCATTGTATTTCATATAAATTTAATTAATTCTGTAAAGAATTAATTCCTTAAAGATTTCATTCATCAATTTACAATTCAAGCTTAAAAAGTATATTGGACCATTAAACTTTTTTTCAATTCAAATCTATTACAAATTAGCTTTAGAAAAAATTGTTTAATTCATTTTGTAAAAGATTAAAAAACAAAATATTACAAATTGAATGAAAGAAAAATATTTTCATTCAATTTTGAAAAGATTTGAATTAACAAAAATTTAATGAATTTTTTATGAATTAATTCAATAAAGAATTAATTCTATTCAAACAAAAGCCTTTGAATTAACCTATTGAATTATATTTTTGGGAATGGTATTATTGAATGAAAAACTATTACTTCTTAATTCAGAATTAAGATTTAAGGGAATTAAGCTAAGATTTAATTAATTCTTTCGAAGCTCTGCCAGCGATTTTAAAATCATGGGTCCCATACATTTTGGTCAAAAAAAAGTTTAGATTTTTTTAATCAAAATGGATATCAAAAAATTCGTATTTTTATGCTGGTTATGGACAAATTATTTTAAAAATTTTTCCAATAGGATTTTCGTACGCTAGAAGACTTTTTAAGGTATTTTGATGAAATTTTTTTTTTTTTTTTAACTGGAAAAGTGTATATTATCAACAGTTCTTACTACAATGCAATTTTTTAAAATTTTAGCCTTAAAAGGAACAAAATTATAAAATTCTTATCTATTTTTTTGAGAAAAATATCGACATTTTTTTTTCATGATGTACTAAAATGCACATTGGGGTAAAAGTGGTCGAAAATGGTGCTTAATTCAGGGAAAGGTTATATCAATATTTCAATTAAATTTCAGAATTTTACGATTTTTTTAGTAGAACGGTAATGTCTGCCATCTGTCCTTCTGGTTGTTAATTTTTGAAAACGTTCCAATTCAAAATCATTTAACTTTTGACTCAATAAAGATAAAGACTCAAAATTTTCTTTGCTCGATAAATAATTTTACTTCTTAACCAACTATATAAAACATAATAAAATCGGTTGAAAAAACTTGGCTATATATGGAAAAATCTTAACCAAGATCTAGTAAAATTGAGATTATTGAAATTTCAAATGTATATAACTCAAAAAATATATAAGATAAGTAGTACATGCAAGCATGCTTTCTAAAGGACTTATCAGGGGCTTTAAGGACATATACAAATTTTGGAAATCGGGTAAGGAACAAAAATTCGCTAGTGGTTAAACCTTTTCAATGACACTAGTACCCTATTTTGAACCCCCATAATTCCGCTCCTGAAGCGTGTATTAGATCTTGCTTCTAAACTAAAAATGATAATGTCTTTTGCTACTCTTATGTAAAATTTTATGCAAATTCATCCAGCCTATTAGAAGTTACAGATTTATTTCGATTCTTCCCCACTGTTTCATGCTTGATAAAGCAAAGAAAATGTCTGCATTTAAGCTGTTTTTTGTATGAAATCTGCTGTAGTTTTTTTGAAAAAAAATTATTTTCTCAAATCGGGCTAAATATGCGCACGATTTTTTTTTCATAATATTAAAGTGGACAATATAGACTATTTTTCAGAAAATTTTCAGAACAACCATCCTGTAACATTTTAAGTTGCATTCCATGAAAGTTAAAAATTAGTGTATTTTAGGACAATTTTCCAAAGAATAACAAAAATATTAGGACAAAATATAATTTTCAAATACTTGAAGAAAAGTACACTTAAATACCAGGAGTTGATGGTTCTCTTTTAAATTTTTATTTGTAAGGACTTTTTATTTAAAATAAATACACTGAAATCTGATGAAAATTTAATTTTTTACTATTTTTCAAAAATGTAAAAAAAATCTTAAATTTGACAGCTCCTTGTAAGAGAACAACATAATCTAGCTTAAAGATTTTAATTGATATTGATACATAATATTGTGTGTTTTTATTCGGTACCCAATTTTAGTACAAAATTTTAAATTTTAAAATTCAATTAAGCGCCACTTTTGACACATTTTACTCCAACGTGCTCTGGTAGGGAACTGAAGATCAATTTTAAAATTTTTTTTAAATTTTTCCCATATTTATCTAATTTTTACGCATCGTTTGAGGGGTGTTCCTACAAAAAATTTTGTCTACGGGACACTCTAATATACATCAACGTTATTTTGTAAAAATATGTAGTTTTAAGTATTTTGGATCATTTACAGACCCAATTAAATATAAATGATTTAAATATTTAAAACTATAAAATATATTCTTTATACTTAAGTGCAATACATTTTTTTTTTTTTTTTTTTTTTGTATAACTTAAAACCATTTAAACATCTGTAACTTTTTCTTAACGCATTCAATAATTTCCCCCTAAAGTAAATATTTACATAACGAAGAAATCAGCGATTTACAATAATTGTTGATTGCTTTTAAAATAAATTATTCAAATTCAAAACATAAAAACAGAAAATCAAAATGAATAAACATATTTCATTCATACTTGGATAAAATCCATAAATGCAAACAACAAAATCTTTCTTACTACTCGTAAAACATCAAAAGGGAAAACAAAATATATGTATATATTTTTAAGAAAGAACCACGTTACAAATAGTTATCTTTATATGTATTCAAAAAATGTTCACACATTTTAGTTTCAATACATGTTCATTCATATAAAAACACCTAGACATGCAGTAACAGTAGCAATCACCTGCCACAGATGTAAGAATGTTGCCAACAAATGGTAACAACACTAAAGATACCAAACTGAATAACTCAACAACAAAAACTATCTGTGTTTTTTTTTTTTCTGCAACAGCTGCTATTGCATTTACAACAGAAGCGAAAGTACTATGAAGAGTAGTTACGTAGAAAACTTTAAATATTCCCCAATGTGCAACACGTTATTAAATTCAATGGCAACAAAATAATACACCACATAACGTACACAAAAACAACCAGAGAATTTTTACGAAACAATAGTTAAGAACTGCAACTGACTGAGTGTGGAAAACAGCAAAGAACAGAGGTACTCGTAAAGGTTATAGAAATCTCTTTTCAGCAACGTTTAAATGCAACCATAAACACCTGCAAAATGGTGCGCAAAAGATTGTAAATTGTTCTTAAACAAAAAACTACAATTTTCGAAAAATAAAATAAGAAACGTAGAGTAAAATCTGTTAAAGGAAAATGAGTGCGGAAGCGAAAAAAAAACCAAACAAAAAAATATAAAATAAAAATCTTATAGAAATGAAAAAGTGAATCCCTATGAAATATCAATGTGAATAAGGATGTTGTTTGTTTTTTTTTTCGGTAGAAAAGGGAATCTTTTTGTATTGTTATAGCCAACACCATTTATTGATAACACGGTATTAAGCAGAAAAATATAGTTGCAAGATGTTCACCAATATTTTACTGCACCATCATTAAATTACATTGTTCTGCATTTTTATTTTTATTTAAAATTTCTATAAAATTACTTTCCCTAGAGTATGGAGTTGAATGATAAAATATAAACAATTTAATACAATTTAAAGTGAAATTTGGCAAGTATTATTTTTTATTCAAATCCATTAATATAAATGAACTTAACCTCCTCAAATTAAATTTTTGTTTCTATTATAAATATGTATTTATAAATTATAACTACTAAATTAAGCTTTCATTTAATTCAAATATTCACACATAAATAGTTGTGTAAACTCATAAAATAATTCATAAAATAACAAAACTTATTCCTAAATTTATTTATATCATTCAAATGAAACGTGATCCTTTGTGAATCACGCCAAACTAATAAAACTGTCATAAAAAATTATTAATAGTATTTGTAGTTAACTACAACTATTATAATAATTTTTTTATAGTGATTATACTATTACGCATGTTCATATACATAAATATTTAATGAAAAGGATATTTAGACGATGAGTTTGAGGTTATAATGATTTAAGTTCATTAATTATTTTATTTGGTAGCAATTAGAGGTGACTAAATTATTCTAAAAAGAAACAATAAAACATTTACGCTATGATTATAAAATTGTAAAACTATTGCTCTTTGAAAAAAGTATACATTATTTAACATTAACATTACTTTAAGTGCTAGTAATGAGGTTTCTCAAAATTTATATATTTCCCAAGTTAGATTTACCAAGTTAAAGGATTTGCACATAATATTAAGTAATAAATTTATACCTGCAAAACTAATAGCCGTATCGAATTGAAATACAATGGAAAAAAAATTTTGAATTATCGGGGTCTAAAAATTTAGCTATACAAAATAATATTTATTTAAATTTTCTGACTTTAATGGCTTAAATTAAGATCAGCGGACCAGTTGATTCTCAAAAATATTTTTATAATGATTCAGTAGTACTTTGATTTGTGATTAATTTAATGTAAAAAATGTTGGCTGCTCTCTCTTAGTTTAAGAGTTATATTTTTATTTTAACTGGGCCGGTGATCTTAATTTGTTCCATTTTTATTATATAAGGAGTGAGATCGAAAAATTCTTAACATACATAATATTTAATAACTTGGAAACGGTTGATCTTAGAGTTTTCATTATTTTTGATAATTTAGCACAGATCACAGAAATATATAATTTTTATGGTTCTAACTACTAATTATAAAATTGTGGACCATTTTTGAAAACCCTTTCTTTGGAGATTTGATAGTTGCTTCAGTCACTTTTTTGGAACAGTGTGCACATCTTCTGTTAAAATCTTAGGTATTTTGGGACACCTTTTTTCTGCTCTTGAATTCACTTTTCACAAGAGCTCAATATCTCTCCACTGTTCTAAACTGTGGACAAATTTGAAAATTGACCTCTCTTGGTACTAAAACTATGTTATTGATTTGGTACCACTCCAGAGCTTTCTTACCGTAGTGACATGATACCAAATGGGTCCATAAAATATGTGGACACGTTGTGCTTTCTTAAGAAAAGAAGAAGTCTTTTTTGCAAATATTCCTTTATACATATTTTGGTATTTATATATCCGAATGTATCAAATGACTTTCCTGTTTTGCCGCAATTGCAAAAAGCTTGTCATACCATGAATTTTGTAAGAAATTTTTGCTGCTTTTGAGTCCTAAACTTGAGTCTTGAGTCTCCAACATTGTTTCGAGCACTAACAATAAACATTTTTGAGACACAAGCTGCGAAGATTCTGCCAGCACCTACGTTTCTTCGTCAATTATACAGCTTGAGTATTTTTGTACGAAGTTGGGTTTTAAATTCCGAGTCCTATTTTTGGCTTGTAATTTTTTTTGCAGAATTCCAGTTTGAAATTTTTTGAACTTTATATGTTATCAACTTTCCCATTAGCTTTAAATTTTCGCACCAAATAGTCGAAGCACTGAGAAAACTGAGCTGATTCTGTGGCCAATTATTTGTAAGACCTATTTGGATTTTTTTAAATTTTTTAATAACTTTTAGGACGTAAATCTTTTTCGTAACTTATTTTGATGAAAATAAGGACAAATTAACATGGTTGTTATTAAAAATAATAACTGAAGTATTTTTTCATGATAACTAGATCAAAAAAAATGTTGAATATTGATTCCGAAAAAAGTTATGAAGACAAATGTGTGTTAAGAATTTTTCGATCTCACTCCTTATTTAACTCGTAGCGTAGCTTATAATAGAAATATTTTGTTTGTTAAATTTCTTAGTTTAAATGAAAATTATTCACTTTTACTCTTCTCTTTATTAATATTGTATTTAATTAAGGAGCTTATTTCAGAAAAGTAAACTTTCAGAAAAATTACCTACATTTTAAAGAAAATTAAAAATCTGTCCGATTTTCCCCACGACGCTAATTTAGCGACAAAAATACCTACATGTAGGGATTTTTTCCCTACTTCTGACAACATTGGTGTAAACTTTTTATACCCACCATCAAATAGATAGGGGCGTATATAAGGTTTGTCATTCCGTTTGTAATGAAAAAATAATTTAAAACCCCATAAAATATATATTTTCTGTGTCCTGGGAATATTCTGAGTCGATCTAGCTATGTCCACCCGTCTGTCTGTTAAAAACGGGATAGGTGACCACCTAGGGAGACAAAAATTTGGCTCAAATATTTATTTTATGTAAGGCCAAAATCTTGAAAATGGGCAAAATCGGTTATGAACTTCAGTTCATACTTTACTGCTGATATCTCTTCAACGAAAGCATGTACGACAAGGAAATTTTGTACTGATATAAACTCGGAAATAAAAATGGGCGTGAACCTCCCATATAAGTGAAATTTTAAATTGTTTCATATGATGGGTATATAGATTTGGTCAAGACGAATATAACATTCTCACTTGTTAAATATCCTGTAATTCCCATTACACTGGTCAACAAAAAAATCCTCCCCCACAGACGAATAGTTGGACTTGATGTATTTTGATGTACTAAACACGAATCTGCTTTCAGTTTTTTTCCATCAGCTCTGGATTTTTTTTATGGGCGTGTCTAGTATTTCGCCCATAGTAAGGCCATTACTCTAGTATATTTCCTCATAACGGTGTATACGATTGATCAAAGTGATGCACCAATAATGTGCTCAATAGTTTTGGAGTTATTTTGAAATAAGTGTCCGAATCATTTTCATGCAAAATTTTAGATTTTTTTGTTACTAAAATTGCGTTTAATAAATGAAAACATCTAAAATGTTACAGTTTATCATCTTTATCTTAAAGCTGGTAATGCTGCGAAAAAAAATAAGGCATGTATCTTCTTACTTGATGCAGAAATCTAAATTTTATTCACAGTTAAGTAAAAATACCCATGTTACATACAATTGAGTAGAAATACAGTGGTGGCAAAAAAAATAAATAAAAAAAATAGGTGGATTAGATGAATTCAACGTGCTTAATAAGAATCAGCTTTTACTTTTTTCCACTTAGCTATAGGTATGCATGGGTATCCAAACTTAACTGTGAATCCAGTTAAGATTTATGCATAAATTTTTACAAT
Organism: Protophormia terraenovae; assembly: GCA_951394005.1. NCBI lineage: Eukaryota > Metazoa > Arthropoda > Insecta > Diptera > Calliphoridae > Protophormia > Protophormia terraenovae. Next base: position 28,943,164 of record OX596075.1, read on the forward strand.
ATGTGGCTTTATTTACTCGCAGTTTTGTCAGTTTTGAGATAAAGGTGATAAACTTTAATATTTTTGATGTTTTCACTTTTAAAAAAAAGTTTTAGTAAAAAAAAGAAATGTTGAATTTAGCATGAACAATTTTTTCCGACACTTTTTACGAAATATCTCCTAAACTATTGAGCGGATAAAAATTTGATAGTAAAGCGACTTAAAGCCAATGTTATTCCACATATTTTGGTGTATTATTTTTATAAATCGTGCATACCGTTCTCGAGTTATAGTGAAATATACTCGTGTAATCGGCTTATTTAGGACGCAATAGTAGACACGCCTATAAAAAAAATCCCGATCTGATGGAAAAAAACTGAAATCAGATTTGAGTTTAGCATGCGGAATTCCATCTAGTCCACATATTTTTTTTTTATTTTTTATTTTTTTTTTACAGAGCTCAAAAAAATAAAAAAATTTGTTGACCAGTGTTATTTTCAAAATAATGTTGAAATTATTTCTAATATTTGTCTTGTATAAGAATTACTTTTATTGAAAATGGGAAAAATCAATTAACAAACGAAAAAGTTGTTGACCAAAAATTTAAGCAACTAAAAATGGGCCTGATCCACCCACTGTAACAAATGACTTGCTTCTTTTGCCGCAATTGCATAAAGTCCGCTATACCAAGATTTTTTTAAAGAAATTTTGTCTGCTTTTGGGTCCTAAACTTAATATTTTCTCGAGCATTATCAACATTCAAATTTTGACCCAGAAGCTGCGAAAAATCTGCCAGTACAAATGTTTCATCGTTCATTATACAACATGAGTAATTTTATATGAAATTTGATTTTAATTTCCGTGCCCTATTCTTGGCTTCTAAATTTTTGCAGCATTCCTGTCTGGAATTTCTTGGACTTCAGACCACTGAACTAACCGCACTGCTTGCCTACCAGAAGCGTTTGGAGCTCTTTTCATTATGCTTTAAATTTTCTTGGACTTCCCCATATCATGTGGGCCTTTTTTCTTCCCAAATCAGATTTCCTATAAATGGTCAAATTCTCCTGATACTTTTAAATAACATTGAAAACAGTTTGACGACAGACTTTTAATTCTTTGGCCAATTTTTTGTAGGATCAATTAATTTTTTTTTTTAAGTTTTTAATAAGTTTTTACACTTACTTCTTTTTTGTCACTCATTTTGACCAAATTCACAACAAATCAACATGGTTATCATTAAAAATAATAGTTGACATATTTTTCAAAGATCAAAAAAAAATAAAAAATAAATAAATAAATAAATAAATAAATGATCCTATTTCTGAAAAAGTTAAAAGGCAAAACATGTGTTTAGAACTCCTTAATAAGAATTGCCAGAATTGCTATCGGCATCTAGCGAATTATTCGAGTATTTTTGTCTTTAATTGTAGCTAGCTTATTGATGAAGACTTTTGACTTCACATAACATCAAAGTAAAGATTTCTGGGTTGTGTTATCATATGTATATGATGCTAAAAGAATGGGATTTTGCAAGCATTTAAACAATATTCTGGCATAAAATTCTTTAAGTTCTCCAATCTTCCCCAAAACACTCCGTTATAGCCGCAACATTCTTCCCACTACGCAGAGTGGTTCCAAAATGCTTTTTTTTTTTTTTAAATATAATTATACAAATGTATGAGAAATAGCTTAATTTGTCTAGAGAAGGACAAGTTTCTATTAAGTTTTAAGCAAAAGTATAAACTTTCTATACAAGTATCTAAGTTAGATGGAGATTGATAATTTATGAAAAAAAGTTAGTGGAATGTAATTTGATCGCAGAATTTCAAAAAGGACTTAATTTTTTTTTTTTTTTAATAAAGTTAATATTTAAACTTTAATAAAATTTAAACGAATAATGTTATTTTATTGAAATTACAGTATAATATGTATAAACTTGTTTTAAAATCAGAGAATTAAAAAAACTCTCACTTTTTTATATGTAAATACCCAAAATCCAAATCCTTTTAAACATCTTTAAAAAATTTACTTTTTTCATTGAAATGGTCACCCTGTCGTTATAAAATCCGTCCGTCAGAAAATACTTTTTGGGTGTTTACCTTGCATATGGAGATGTATAATTAAAATAATTTTAAGTCGAACCCAACTTAACAAAAATAATTCAAAAATTTGTTTCAAAATTGACAAAGTTTGGATAGGGCTTGTGGGCAGACCTTTGCCTTGAGATGCTCCGGATTTACTTTGCACGCACAGCATTACAATTTATTTTGAAAACATAACATAATGACAAAGTCCAGAACAAAAAAAAATTTATCAGTGAATATATGTAGCCACCTTTTTGGAAAAAAACCAAAAAATTTAAAATTTTTTTAAGTTCCAACTTCAGATTAATATAACTTTATAATGGATTCATATATTTATATGATTCTTGAAGCAATACTATTTAGGATTTTATAAGAAATCTGTCGAATATTTAAAAAAATTTTAGGGGCAATATTAAGCCCTCCAAGTAAGTAAGCGTATTTTTTGTAGAGGTTTGTATATGGGTACAAAATTTCTTTTCTGCCATATCATTAAAAAAATTTTGGCGATTTAAAAAATATTTCTATTCCGGGGGGACATTTATATGGGGGCTATGTGAAATAATGGACCCATCAAAACCAATTTCAATAGACTTCGTCCTTGTATTATAATAGTCCCACGTGATAAATTTGAATTATCTTCATAACTGCGACCTGTACTTTGTGCACAAAGTTTACATGGACAGCCAGACGGACGGACATCGTCTAATCGACTTAAAAAGTGATTCTGAGTCATTTGTTATACTTTAAATATGGTCTATTCGGTTGTGCTTCCTCTAATAAAGTACATTGGGACTTAAATTTGTCGATTTTATTATTTAAAATTTAAAAAAATAGTCTAAATGGATTAGCCTTTCTTTAAAAGATGACATTAAAAAATTTATAAGTGGGAAACTGTAAAACTTTTCCTTTATGAGAAGATCTGAACAGATCTACAAATAACAATGTTTAATGCACAACATATTCTATATTATCGTTTAAATTAAATTTTTGATGACGCCGGATAATTTCGGTAAAGTGCTTGTAAGCTTTTCTTTTTACAAATTTGTAAATCCAGTTTTCAGACAACTGAAATATTTTTTAAGAAAAAATTTTCTTCCTTAAAAATTTAATTTTAAAGGAAATTTTTATATTAATAACTTTTTAGACAAGTTTAATAATCAATAAATACTCAACAAAGTAAAAAAAACAAAAGGGTTTTTCTTAAAAAAATAATTTAATTTAAAGTAAAGCCATGTGCATATTTTAAATTATTTTAGAAATGCATTTGTATATATCGTAAAAAAAATGTAAACTATTTTAAAGAAAATAACAATCTCACCAGTTTAGAAGTATTATGATTACACAAGGCAACAAAATCAAAAGAATTTTGGAGGTTTTAAAAACCACTACACAATTTTGATGTGTTGCGGTTCCAGTAGTCCAAAAATGGGCAAAATTTAAAATTCTATGGAGAGTTCCTTTTTTTTTAATTTTTTTTATTTTAAATTACACATTTTTTTTTAGGCGTTTTTCCACATAATTAATGATAACTCAAAAAGTTTTAGTCCGATATTATTGAAAAAAATTTAGAAAAATTTATATTTACATAACCTTTACTCCCTTCATATATTGCGTTTCAATCGGCTCGGTAGTTTCGGAGTTATAATAAAAAAAATCAACAAAAAATATATTTTTTCGTGAAAATAGCAAGTTTTTTTGTTTTAAAAAAATCATTAAAAACCGATTGAAACGCAATAAAGTTATGAAAATATAAATTTGTCTAAATTTATTTCAATAATATCGGACTAAAACTTTTTGAGTTATCATTAATTATGTGGAAAAACAGCCAAAAAAATTTGTAATTTTACAAAAAAAAATTAAAAAAAAAAAAAATCTCTCCATAGAATTTTAAATTTTGCCCATTTTGCACTACTGGAACCATGCTACATCAAATCTATATAGTAGTTATTGAAGCCTTTTTTGCTGTTGACCTGTGTTATCTTTTAAAAAAGTTATTAAAATTATATCTTTATTTAAATAGTTAATAAACATAGTTTTATGAAAAGTAGTGAAAAAGAGTCATAAAAACAAACATCCATTTTAGAATTATAAGATATTTTTTGGTTGAATGGTAATGTCCGTCCTTCTGTCTGTACATTTGGGTTAAATGGGACGAAAATGGCGCTTAATTCAGGAAAGGGTATCTGAATTAAACGCCATCTGTATTTTGATGATCATTTTCCATTTTTTCTATTTATTAGTTAGTAAAAAAAAATCATTTTAAGAATTCTAAAATATTTTTTGACAGAATGGCAATGTCGGTCCGTCTATACATTTTGGTTAAATGTTTCGAAAATGGCAAATAATTCAGGGAAAGGTGATATCAATACTTTAGTATTTAGATTTGGTTTTTATGTTAGTCAAGAAGTAAAAAAAAAAATAATATATATTTGGAACTTTATGACTTTTTTTTAAAGAATTCTTCCGTTCGCCTGTTTATTAATTTTTGCAAACTTTCCAATTCAAAATTGTTTATTTTCTGACTCAAAGAAGATATCGACTTAAAATTTTCTTTATTCAATAAAAAATAAAAAAATCGGTTGAAAATGTTAGGATATATATAGAAAAGGCTTGATCAACATCTTGGAAAGTTCAGATTGTTGAAATTTCAAATGAATATACTTATCTCGAAGAATTTATAGGAGAAATAGTACATGCAAGCATGATTTCTAAAGGATTTATGAAGGACTTTGAGGTGATATAAAAATCTTGGAAATCGGGTAAGGAACAAAAATTCCCTAGTGGTTGAAAATTTTCTATTACATTAGCCCCTTAGCTCCGCTCCTGAAACGTATTTGGGATCCTGCTTCTGACCTCAAAATCTTACTATTCTCTGCTACAACTATGTGAAATTTCATGTAAATTCAACCAGTCGATTGGAAGTTACAGATTTATTTCGATTATGCCCCACTGTTTAATGTTTGCAAAGAGAAAACAGATTTGTTGTAGCAACCGAATTTCTTGCCAATCGAATTTTGTCGGTTCCATATACTATTCCACAAATTAATTGCTATTTCCGAATATTTCGTTTGACAGTACTTCAATATTACTTTAATACCGACCAATTTTAAATCAATTCGGTTAGCAGAAACGAAAATGTCACTAGAAATAACTGAATTAAAAGCTACTGCACAGAAAAAAGTAAAAATGAACTTCAATTACGAAATTTGTAATATTAATTAATTTTTAATTGATTTTGCTCCAATCATCAAAATGATAATACTAATAACTAGAATAATTGATATTATTATTACTTCTTTTCCTTGAATAGATGCAATGAGCTGAAAATTTTTGAAAATTTACTTATATTTATTTTATTTCTATACTTTTATAGACAAATATTTAATTTTTCCTTATACTTTAGTAAAAAATACCGGAGAAAAGGTCTCGGAAATTGTAAATTATTTAATGCCGCATAAGCCTAAATGGGAAAAAAGATAATATTATATTTGAGAACTTAAACCCTTCTCCGCAACAGCAGAAAAATATGTAACTACCCATTACGGATTCATTAAATTCAAACTATCTTTAATGTGATAGCGCAATATATGAGCAACACTTATCCAAATTCTTGAAAAGTTCTGGATTTACACGATAAATTTCTATTGAAATAAATTAATAAGTAAATTCTACACTCCCAACGACAATAAGAACTTACCATTATTTTAAATAAAAAGATTTAAACGATTGGTGGCTCATGCATTTGCTCATATTTTTGCATTTATATTTCGTTCTGAGATTTTTTTCTTGTTTTTCTTTTCTTCTTAATTTAATTTTATATACAAAAATAATTTTTCAAAATTCAATTAATCGCCACTTTTGACTCATTTTACCCCAATGTGCGCAGATTTAATTTGGTTATTTTTCATAAATGTTTTGCTTATCGCTTTTGCCCAAAACTTATTTTTAGGGTAAAAATAAAAAGTTTTGTATTTTAACAGAAAACATTTTGTAAAAAGATATGGAACCAAAAATAATTAATCTTATTTTTCTCAAAACAGTTATAAATAAGATTTTTGTTGATTTAAAGTTTAAATTCTTAATTTTTTGTATTTTTGTCTAATTTTGTAATTACGTTTTTATTTAAAAAAAAAAAAATAAATATGTGTGAGTAATTTGATATACAATACGTGTTAGTTTTAATTTTTTTGCGGTTGTAGATTATAACATTAATTGAGGTAATTAAAATTATCGTTTAAATCATGAAATACAAAACCGTTTATGGTAAGGGAAAAATTTGATATATAAAAAACCCAAACAAACTTACAATTTGAGAAAATACATGCAAGAGTACGTGAGAATGAAACATAATATAATTCATGTACATTCATACTAATAAGCACCCAAAAGTTGAAGGATTTAGTTTTGATTTGTTAAATACTTTAGGGAATTTATTTGCTAAAGAGTAAATTTAAATACTCATATTGAATTTTTTCTAGTAATATCTTGATAATGAAATAATTGTTTATAAAAATGCAGCAAAACATTTCAAAAATATGTATATAATATTTTTTAAATGAAAACTTAACTAAAACATTTAAAACTTAAATTTAAATTTAAATTTTACAAGATATTTAAAATGACAACAAAATCTGTTAAATTTTTCTATTATGCAAATATCTGAGAATACAATCAATGTCTTTGTTACATTTTTGATAAAAACATTATGGCAAATATTTGTTAACAGAAAATACATTTTATAATGCGTTTACACTAACAGAGAAATAAAAAAAGAGTAAAAGCTTTCCTTACCTAGGAACTCCTTTAGAAATTAAAAAGAACTTAATGCCAAATCTGAAACAAATTTAATGAAAAAATATTTACCTTTAGAAACGTCTTCTTCAATATTTCTGTACTAATGTAAACCTTCTATAAGAGTTCAATTTGCTTTTTAATATTAAAGCCAATCTAAACAAATCAACAAAAAAACTTACATATACACAAATACATATACACAAATACACATAAACAAATATCACCAACAATACAAATACAAATCAAATGCTATGCTATGTACAAATACAAAATAGGGAGAGAATGCAAAGGAATAAATAAACCAAAACAAATAGAAATTGATAGAAAAAAACACAATCTATAGTAGACAAATAAAACAGGAATAAAAATCGAAATCCTTATTAGTTAACTCATACAAAATCTCTTCCTCTCTCTCTTTCTATGTTCTTTTAAAATATACAACACAGCCAAACAGTTTAAAGCCAAGTTAATAGAATTGGCAAGAAGTATGTAAATGTCAATACAAACACTTAAATAAGCATACTTATCCTAACATATAAGGACATACAAACATACCTGCCTTTTAAATTTCTTAAAGCAAAATTACAATTTTTGTATGTGGGCATGTTAGTGTGTTGAAAAAATCTTTCCTAAAATCAAAATCAAAATCAAACAACATGAGCTCATGTCTTTCTAAACCAGAAGTTTGAGAAAAAATTCTTAAAATTCTTCTTATTTTGTGATTTTGTTTATATTTATTTTTTTTATTTTTATTATAACGAGTATGAGTCTGTTATATGTGTGGTTAACAAGGGAATGTATGACATGTTTAACTTACGCACTTTTATTTACATTTACATATGCATACACCCATACATTTACATATTTGCTCATATAGTACGTACGTAGATGGAGTTTTAATTATTTGGAATATATGTTATCTTCTCTTAGTGATAGTGCAAAAACGTTCAGAACATCATCCTGTGTATTCCTTAATTCAAATATCATAGCAGGAGGAGTGTTACTCCCCATATAAAGCAAATATTCATTATGATCTAAGAAACTATTAGGGTGAGAGCCCTAGCTGATCATATTACATTGAGTTATTCCCCATACATAGAAAATATTAATTTTCGCATATCTAAAGGAAGTGTTAAAAAGTTGTAGGAGTAATTTCTGTATTAAATTTAGAATAGGTCTAGGGGAAATAGTAGTCCCCATGTAAATAAAAATGAGTAATAGCATGAAATGGGGTAGCAAAGCGCACCAGGAAAAGCTAGTACTTATATAATACTGCTCATAAGTTTTATATGCATATACATTAGATTACCCATAAAATGTATGAATTTTACAAAAGTTTTGATTTTGCTTGCTCTACCGGCAGTTTCTGATAGATGGGGCTAAAAAAATAATATGTGTGCAAAAATTGGGTCGATCGGTCGTAAACCGGCCAGTCGACTTTGACCTTTGTCCTAAAACAAGGCTTAAAAGTAACTAATATCTTTATTGCGCTATAACTCTTTAATTTAACATTTTCCGATAAAATACCATATAAGCTTTTTTATTCAAAATAAAATGCCTAAATTTCGAGTGACTGTTTAATTCGATAGCAATTTAAAAATACTCTCTGTAATGATTCAAAATTTCATGCTACACCCTACATTTAGTACTAATATTTGTATAATAAGTAAAAAGTTGATATCCCAAATTCAGATTTTGGTCCATCTACCCTAATATATTAACCAAATGTGACAGCACGTATCGATTTATAAAAACTACAAACCCTGTTCTACAAAATAATAAAAACCGTTTCTAGCAGGCTAGGCCCATATTAAAACCAGGGCTTTTTTAAAAAAAGTTCATGTAAAAATTTTTACTTTGATTACTTATAACATCACAACAAGTCACAGTAGGCTAAAAAATTATATGTCAAAAATTTCTGCATTTTATTTTGAATAAAGAAGCTTATATAGTATTTTATCGGAAAATGTTAAATTAAAGAGTTATAGCGCAATAAAGATATTAGTTACTTTTAAGCCTTGTTTTAGGACAAAGGTCAAAGTCGACTGGCCGGTTTACGACCGATCGACCCAATTTTTGCACACATATCATTTTTTTAGCCCCATCTATCAGAAACTGCCGGTGGAGCAAGTAAAATCAGAAATTTTGTATTCATGGGTAATCTATTGAGCATCCATAGTAAAGGAAATAAAATTATTTATTTAAAATCCCTTGAATCCCCATATTATTCAACGAGGGGTGCGTTTTATGTTCGGACAGAATTGCCCTTGTATCGAAAAACTTTCTGAGAATATTAGTCTTTAAAAGTATAAAATTTTATGATTCCAGTATTAGACTTTTTAAACATTTAAGAGCAATTAAATTCAAAATTTCTTAAATTTAAATACAAAATTTACTGTTCAATTCAAAAATTATTTTAGAAGAAAAAAATTGCAAAACGTTTTTTCTTAGCAAGGACGTATTTTAAAATTAGATTTTTAAATAGTCATTTAAAAGATACTTAATTGCAAATCCCAAAAAGAAATTTAAGAAAACTGCAACATAATCTGAAAATAATAACACAAAAAATTTTTTTAATATATTTTTCTTTATTTTTCAAATAAAATTGCATTTAAAAAATTAAAAGTTATAAACGCGTAATTTTTATTTAAATAGTTGTTATTTCCGAAGCACAGATATTTAAATTACACAAAATAAAAAAATATTTCTAAAAATAGTTTCCCATTTTTATTTTTGTGGCAACACTTTTTTGTTTATTTACAAAAAATATTTGTGAGAGCGAAGTGGAACTACCTTCTTATATTTATATCATAGTTTTTATTATTTTATTTTTAAATATTTTTCAATATACAGTGAACTCGCGGTAATGTGAACTATCTCTAAATACTGAACAATTTTTTTTTTTAATTTTTGGGGATTTTTTAATTTGTAGAAGCATTTATTTTTAATGTTGAGAATCCCCGAATTAATAAATACCATAGTATGCCATTATTTTAAAGGTATTTAATGCTAGTTATTTTATGTAACTTGTTGCGGTTGGTTCGTGAACTTATTTTTAAAATTAGTAATGTCTAAAAACAGTCGAAAGTTTTTATCCTTAAATGAAAAATGCGAAATTTTGGAATATTTAAAAAAAGGATCGAGTGTTACAGTGTTAAGTAAAAAGTATAAAGTTGCAAAATCAACGATATGTTCAATAAAAAATAAAAAAGACGATATTTTAAAATGTGTGAACAATACGTTTTATGGACCCTGAAAACGCAAAACATTACGATCTTCAGAGCTTCCAAAAATGGAAAAATCGCTCTATAAGTGGTTTATTTGCATGCGGAATAAAAACCTCCCTGTAAGTGGATTGATGTTGAAAGAGAAAGCCAAACAAATTCACAAAAACATAAGTCAAAACGGAAATGACTTCAATGCTAGCGATGGGTGGCTACAAAAATTTAAAAAGAGATACGGAATTCGGCTCCTTCAGATAAGCAGTGAAAAACTATCTGCGCAATCTCAGTTCGTAAATCCTTTTAAAATTAAATTGAAAGCAAAGATAGAAGATTTGGGTTTATCCAATGATCAGTTGTATAATGCCGATGAGTCTGGTCTATATTGGAAACTTCTCCCACAAAAGACATATGTAACGTCATTGGAGAAAAGCGCTCCAGGTGCAAAAATGGAAAAGCAAAGGATAACATTTTTATGCTGTGCAAATGTGTCAGGATCTCATAAAATAAAACTTTTAGTAATAGGAAAATCGAAAAATCCTCGCAGTTTTAAAAATTTTATCTGTCCCGTAAACTACAGAAATTCAAAGTCTGCTTGGATGACTTCTTCCATTTTTAAAGAATGGTTTCACAACTGTTTTGTGCCAGAGGTAAGTAAACATGTAAAAATAGTTCAATTGGGATTCTTACTGTTTCATTTTTCATTAAGGTGACAGATTTTTTAACGAAGAAAGGATTACCAGTAAAAGCTTTACTCCTAATACATAATGTCCCATCCCATCCACCAGAATCCGACCTTAAATCCGAGGATGGTTCCATAGAAGCTATGTTCATGCCTCCAAATGTAACGGCTCTGATCTAGCCAATGGATCAAAATGCAATTAGAATCACCAAACTTCATTATAGGAACAGTCTTCTGGCAACAATTATTGCAAAAGAGGGGGATTTGCTTGAATCGATGAAAAAAATTACACTTAAAGAAGGAGTTTCTATTCTAGAGGCATCCTGGAACCGAGTTGGTAAAGAAACTTTATCTAACTGTTGGAAAAATATTTTGAATATGGTAAATGATGAAGACGTTCCTGAATTTAATGTTCCTTTGAGCGTTTTAAAAGAAAAGTGGCAATCAGAGGTTAGATCTTTAGAAAATACTGCTGCAGATCTTCTACAGACATTGTGCCCTCAGGAAGTATTTACTGCTGTAAACATTAGAGATTGGATCAATAATTCTTGTGAGGACGTCACGCCATTTGATGAAAATGATTTTATTGAAGAGTCCGACGATGATGACGACTGTTTTATTGAAGCGCCTGAAAACAACATTAAAGCCAAAGAAGCTGTCGAAATTTTTAACAAAGCTGTCCAATGGGCTGAATTTCAAATGGTCGATCAAACTGACATTAAAGTATTGAAAAAAATCAGGGAATTGGCGGTAAATAAGCTGGTCGAACAAAAGAAAAAACAGAAAATAATAACCGATTATTTCCATATTTAATTATATATGTATGTACCTACCCAGCAAAAAAAGAGCATACCAATCATTAGTAAAATCATTGATGTTACTGAACCTGAAGTAGTTCCATTTCTGGTGATACATCAATGAATTTAACACGTGGTTGCCATAGGACGGAAGTGATCCAAAAAGCAGAATAGTATACGCTTTTGAGGAACACTGAGGTATTAAGTGAAAGTATACCTTTTCATATTTCTTTTTTCATTAGTGAAACAATTTAATACAATTTAGCATACATACATATACAATATACAATACTTACATACAAATCATTAGATAATTGATATAATTTTTTAACATATTAAGATGTTGCTAAAAAGAACAATTTTAGAATATGAAATTCATAACTTAAAGCTACTTGGTATGTAATGAGAATGCTGTGATTTTAGAACAACTTCTGAAATATTTTGTTGGGTATCTTTTTTCATTGTAAATTTTATTTATTTTTTTGTCGTAATATTTTGTTTGTTTTTTATGTACATACTACGTATGTACTCTTTATAAAATGGATTTTTAAAAACTTTTTATGTTCCAAATAAATTACAAAAAGTTTTTTTAATAATCTTTGCATTTTCATTCCTTGCAGAAATGATTTTTAGAAAGAATAACTTAGTAATATATATAAAAAAAAAATCACAATCGAAAATGTGAACAAATTCGAAAATATGAACTACCCCGACATTAATTAGTTCACATTTCTTTTAAACGGGAATTGTATACTTAATTTAATATTAGAACATTTTGGGAACAAAATTAGGAATTTATATAAAAAATTGAGATTTTTGGGCTTCAGTTATGGGACATGCCCTCGAAATTTTTCTGGCAACATTGATTGAGTTCTTCAAAATAAAAAAAAACTTCAATACATTTGAAATGTAACATAGTGTTGTTTAGAGAAAATATGAAAAAAAAAAAAAAAATATGTATTAAATTATGTAAAATTATACATTAATTAACTTTACAATTCTCCTACTTATACAAATAATCTCACGTACATATTAAAAAAAAAAAAAAAACAAACATACATACATATATATCATACAAATTCAGAAAATAAGTGTGTAAATTTACAATACCTGATATTTTTTCCTTTTTTTATTACTAAGTAAAATTGAGATTTTACATATAAAGTTGCATATTTTAGTAGATGTATGTAAGAGTATAGAATTTATGGAAGGATATATCAAGTGTTATATTTACAAATTACATTTTTTGCTCTCCCTTTTTTTATTTATAAAAACCGAAAAAAAAATTGTTGAGCTGGTTAAAGTAAGTAATAGGAAAATGAGAGTTATAGAGATTTGTAGATGAGTATAAATTTGTACGTGAGTGTATGTTTCAAAGCTAGTATAAGAATAAAAGAATACTAACACACATATTTGTATATATTTTGTATCCTAGTATTTATTTAAATTTATAATCTGATTTAATTTTTTATCTATATATATTTATATAAAAACGTATTTGCTTCAGGCTGACACAAATAATACAGATAAAAACAAATACACAAATAAACAATACAATATTATAAATATATAAGTACGAATTGTATATAGAATTATGCAGAAAATAAATGTAAGAATTGAAAAAAGACATTTAATACTGCTATATTTTTATATGGAAAATAATAGATATTTTAAAATTATGTTTTATTTTTATCTTCAAATAATTTATAACGTTTACAAAATGAAATTCAATATTACTTACTATAGTCTTTTATCTATTTCTGGAAATATTGAGTAACTAACTTAATATAATACTCAATAATTATATAAAATAATATATATAAATCATCTACTTTATTGAGTATTTTACGCTATCGTTACTTTCTTTCTTTGCTGATTCCACAAATTCTTTGAAATCTTAATTGAAAATTATTCCAGCTTATTTGTGTAATAAATTTAAAACGCTTTATATAAGATTTAAAAGCATAATTGCTTTGCTTTTTTAGAATTCTAAGAAAATAATATATTTACACACGTGTTTATATGCTAATAAATAATACTTTTAACTTCAATTGAAAATTTATAAGTGCGCAATTATTTACTTTCTTTGTTTTTCTTTATATTTAAGATATAATAGGTTATTAGCCGATTATTTGCATTGTTAATTGAAAATTTAAATATTTAAGAAATTGTGCGATGCCAAAAGAAATTTTAGACATAAAATACGTTTTATATTTTTAAAAATACCAAGAATTAAATAATTTTTCTTATTTTTTTAACAAGACCAAATTTTATGAATCTTCAAACGAATTCGAATTGAAATTAATTAAACTGTGCTCGAGAATGAGACCTATTTTTTACTTGGATAAAACTAAGTAAATAGACGATTTACTGGTGTTAATCATTAGCGCTCGTTTTTAAGATATTTAGTTTTGATGTTGTGATTTTTTTTTTTCATTTGGTTAGTTTGAAGTTGACATCTTTTTTGGTTCTGAAAATTAAAAGGTTTCAAAATTTAATGTAGCAAAAACTAAGATTTTTTTATATTTTTGTCCGAAGAAGTGCACGCAAAGAATAAACATGGTTGGTCAAATCATAATCGGTAACTATCATTAATGTTTAGGTTTATGATTCCCTCAATCAAATCAGTTATTATACCCTTTTGTGAACATAATATTGTCCTATCCAATATTAATATAATATGAACCTCACAATCATAACATTTATATGTGATAGTCCTCACAACCATACAGCATAAATATAACATGATCCCTATATTAAATATTATAATACCCCCAATCATAATACTATGCATACGGTTAAAATGTATTTTTATTTATTATTATTATTATTTTTTTAATTTAAATTTTGCGAATAGAAATTAATTAAAAAACAAATACCACAGCCTTCACTGGACGATGTCGTTCAAGAAAATTCATCTTCACATTCACACACCTAAAAGAAAATTTGTACAAATACATTTTTTTATTTTTATATTTGACCGCACAGAATTATTGATATTTATTGTACTTACCGAAAAATATTTCCAATTTTAAATTTGGCCATTGATGATTTGCTCCGTCAGCACTCCGTGGATCTCGTTATTAAAAAATAATAATAAAGATTTTTAGTAAAAATTTTGTGAACCTTTTTAAACGTTTTTCTTTACTTTACGTCCGTCACATTTAATATTTCATTACTGACTGATTAAATTATTTCGAAAGAGAGATAACAATAAAGACGATCATATTATTGTCACCCCTCGCATTAAAATATTACATACAAATATTTCATTGAAATAATATGTTACTATGAAACATATTATTCTTTTAGTACACCGACTTTATATTATTACAAAGTACCATATGTTAAAATGATCAGAACAAAAAATAATTGATTCAGTTTAGTCAAAAACACAATAATTTGATTGTGTTAGCCATATAAACTATTTAGGAACATCACCTGATTTCCGCGAGCATTTCGGAATCATGTTTTTTCTTTGCGTGTGTCTACATTCTTTTTTCTCTAAAATAAAATTTTCCTGAATTAAAAGATAATAAAAAATTGAGTTTGTAAGAGAAATAACAGAGGTAAAAAAAATCGTCCTCCTTCGGAAAAAAAAATATGTGTACCATATAAAATGTTTCAGTTTATCATCTATACCTTAATGTTGGTAAGACTACGAGCAAAATAAGCCGTATCTTCAACATTGATGCACTCGAGTATGTAAAAGTTTCAACAAATAAGGAATGAGATCGAAAAATTCTTAACATACATAATATTCAATAACTTAGAAACGGTTGATCTTAGAGTTCTTATTATTTTTTTAATCACTTGATAATTTAGCACAGATCACAGAAATATATAATTTTTATGGTTCTAACCACTAATTATAAAATTGTGAACCATTTTTGAAAACCCTTTCTTTGGAGATTTGATAGTTGCTTCAGTCACTTTTTTGGAACAGTGTGCACATTTTCTGTTAAAATCTTCGGTATATTGGGACACCTTATTTGTGCTCTTGAATTCAATTTTCACACGAGCTCAATATCTCTCCACTGGTCTAAGCTATGGACAATTTTAAAAATTGACCTCTCTTGGTACTAAAACTATGTTATTGATTTGGTACCACTCCAGAGCTTTCTTACCGTAGTGACATGATACCAAATGGGTCCAAAAATATGTGGACACGTTGTGCTTTCTTAAGAAAAGAAGAAGTCTTTTTTGCAAATATTCCTTTATGCATATTTTGGTATTTATAGATCCGAATGTATCAAATGACTTTCCTGTTTTGCCGCAACTGCAAAAAGCTTGTCATACCAAGAATTTTGTAAGAAATTGTTGCTGCTTTTGGGTCTTAAACTTATCTGCAACATTGCTTCGAGCATTAGCAATAAAAATTTTTGAGACACAAGCTGCGAAGATTCTGCCAGCACCTGCGTTTCTTCGTCAATTATACAGCTTGAGTATTTTTGTATGAAATTTGGTTTTAAATTCCGAGTCCTATTTTTGGCTTGTAATTTTTTTTTTGCAGAATTCCAGTTTGAAATTTTTTGAACTTTATATGTTATCAACTGTCCCATTAGCTTTAAACTTTCGCACCAAATAGTCGAAGCACTGAGAAAACTGAGCTGATTTTCTACCAGATGTGTTTGGGGTACCTTTCAATATGCCTTCAATTTTCTGGCCTTCCCAATATCATGTGGTCCTTTTTTCTTACCGAACTAGGTTTCACATCAATAGTCAAATTCTCCTGATACTGTTTAATAACATTAGAAACAGTTTTACGGACGACATTTAATTCTGTGGCCAATTATTTGTAAGACTATTTGGATTTTTTGAAATTTTTTAATAACTTGTTGGACGTAAATCTTTTTTGTCACTTATTTTGATGAAAATAAGGACAAATTAACATGGTTGTTATTAAAAATAATAACTGAAGTATTTTTCCATGATAACTAGATCAAAAAAAATTTTGAATATTGATTCCGAAAAAAGTTATGAAGCAAAATGTGTGTTAAGATTTTTTCGATCTCACTCCATAGTAACATAATAAAGTTCAGTTTCAAAAATGTTTACATTTCTTTAAAGTGCTTAGCTTACTCATCTAAGTTATCTCTTACAGTTAAAAAGATATTAACGCTTGAATTTTTGATTTTTTGTATCGACTTTAAGTTGTTTTCTGGTAACAATCACAAAAAACAATAAAAAAAGAACTTTAGCAAAAACCCAACAAAAACTTGATAATGGCATGTAGTTAAGGATGTAGTTACTTTGTAACGGCAACAACATACTGTTGACATTACATAGAAGTTGTTTAGTAACTAATTATTTATAACCCGAGTGTAAATAATTATTTACGATTTTTATTGATTTTTATAATGCAGTTTCCAATTGATTTATTTAAAGAAGGGATACATATATGAAAGGAAAATTTGCATATGAATTAATTTGTAATGTAAAATAGTTTATTTTTATTACATCTATTTTAATTACATTTTTGGTTGTTAAAAAAAAAAAAAAACATTCAATACTTATTTATAACCTAGAATGTAACTAGTTCCTATTATTCTAACTAATCATGACTTCAGTAATGCTTTATTGAACAGCTTGGAAATAACTAGTTATTGTTATGACATATAAGTAATGTATAGGGTAAGTAGTTACCTCTAATGTCACCACCGTGTTAAAATAATAAGTTATTCAGCTAATGTGTAAGTAGTGAAGAGCCATTATATTAGCATTATATATTACATGGCAATCAAAGTTTTTGCTGGAAATGGGAATCAGTTCGAAGAAGCCTTAATTTAAAAAATATGTATTCAAGTATGCCACAGACATTTTTCGGAAGTGAAAATTTTGTATAGTTTTCCTTTTGCTGCTTCAGTTTTAATGCGTTTTCACAATTCCGCGAAAAAAAATTAAAACGCACTTTTTATGAAAAATATGGCATTTCTACATGGAAGGACATGTATTAATGAAAAAAATATATTTACAATTATTTTTTTAACAAATTTTATTACTCATAAAAACTATTTATGTTATAATTATAAATTCACTAATATATCTTAAAGAATTACCATAAACTAAAGAGAACAAAAAAATAAATGCGTTTTTAAATGAAAAAATGTATTAGCTCTTTTCTGGCTTTATTTTTTGGTATTTTCAGCCTTTTCTGACCTTTTTTAAAGTCTAATTTAGCTTCTTTTTTTCTCAAGTCCTGGCAACACTATACCCAACATGCGACTACTTATTTGTAGAATAATACACAAGAGTTTGATTACTTCTGTCTTGTTAAATGCTTGTACAAAGTGGAACAAATCTAACAAAATTTCCTTTAAAATTTTATTAAATTTCTTTCTATAGAAAAGGTACTTTGAGCCCACAGCTCTGTGCATGAAGGATTTTTTTTTATTTACAATAGTATTGAAGAAAGTGAGCGAAATATATTTAAATGCATTTAATTTATTTTTATATATTTAAATTTTGCAAAAAGCAGTTACAGTTGATTGGCTGCTAAACATTTTTACGATACGAGGGATCCAAAATCAATAACTTATAAACGGATTAAATTTTATACCCACCATCAAAAGATTTTATCATTACGTATGTAACATGTCGAAGGAATCATTTAAGACCCCACAAAGTATATATTTTCTGGGATAGATTCTGAGTCGATCTAGCTATGTTCGTCCGTCTGTCTGCCTGTTGAAAGGATAGGGCTCGAACGCCACAACGTAGGTGGATGAAACTCGGCACAAATATTTACTTATATAAAGTTTGTTCGATATTAAAAATGGGCAAAATCGGTTAATAAACAAAAAAGTTATGGGCTAAAAACTAGAAACACAGGATGTCCATTTCATACTTTTCTGCTGATATTTTTTAAACAAAAGCATGTACGACAACGAAATTTTTTATAAATAGTTTGAGGATCGATATAAACGTGGAAACCAAAAATTGGCGTGGTACATATAAGGTGAAACTGCAAAAAATTGTGTTCAAATAGTTCAAGGACCAATGTAAACTCGGAAACAAAAAATGGGCGTGGACTACCTACTTTACCGCCCCCTTCCATATAACGTAAAATTTGAAAAAGTTGATGGTGGGTATATAGATTCGGCCGGGCTGAATATATTCGCGCTTGTTTTAGTTCTTTTTTAACTTGGCGGGCTTAATATTGCCCCCAGAATTTTTCTAAAATATTTGCTAGATTCTCCACAAAATTCTAAATAATATTGCTGCAAGAATCATATAATTATAAGAATTCGTTAAAAAGTTATATTAATCTAAAATTGAAACTTTAATAAAATTTTACATTTTATGGATTTTTTCAAAAAAGGTGGCAATATTTATTCAGTGAAAAATTAGTTTTTTGTTCTGCGCTTTATTATTTTTTTAATGTTTTTAAAAGAAATCTCAATGTAAATGCGTACGAAGTAAATCCGGAGGAGTTTGGGACAAAGGTCTGCCCACGAGCCCTATCCAAATTTTGTCAATTTTGGAATTTATCGTTTTCTTTTTATACCCTACACCCCCATAGGTGGGGAGGGTATTATGCGTCTGTGCTTATGTTTGTAACACCCAAAAATATTGGTCTAAGACCACCCTTAATTTATACCAATCGGCTCAGAATCACTTTCTGAGTCGATTTAACGATGTCCGTCCGTCCGTCCGTCTGTCCGTCCATGTAAACCTTGTAATCAAACTTCAGGTCGCAATTTTGAACCAAAATGTATGAAATTTCCTTTGGTCCAGAGACGAAGGCTATTGAAATTGGTTATGATCGGTCCGTTATTTCACCTAGCCCCCATACAAATGTCCTCCCGGAAAAGGGTTTAACGATCATATATCCCTTAAATATAGCAATATTTTAATGAACTTTGGCACATATAAGTTTCATATAAGTCCAAATAAGTGTGGCGATTTTTAAAAAGATTGGTCTATAATTACCCATAGTTCCCTTATAAACCCCTTTTCAGAAAATCACTTAACGGGCATAAATCAAATTAAAATGTTAGTATCAAGTCAATATTCGACACAAATAAGTTTTATATGAACATAAATGATAGTGCCTAATTTTATAAGGATTGGTCCATAATTTACCATAGCATCCATATAAGGCCCCATTTCGGGAATCACCCAAAAGTGAATAAATAAATGTAAATGTCAGTATCAACGTAATATTCTGAATTCGTATGTTTTATTTTACATTTATGAGTATCGGTCCACATTTGACTCCAAGTCTAATAAAGGACCCCTCCCCGAATTATACCGTACACAATGGTGTAGGGTATCATATGGTCGGGCTAAACCGACTATATCTTTTTCTCTCGTTTTGTTATGTTCTCAAATCGCAAAGCTGGGATCGACTTAAAATTATTTTAATTTTTTAGCTCTTTATGTAATTATTTCTTATATAATATCCGAGGTGACCCATTTCGGCGGTCCTCCCTCCAGCCCCAAGACCACCTAGAAACTTGTACCTAGAAAGAGTGGAAAATACCTCAGTAATAACTGTGTGCAATTTCATTGAAATATATTTATCCGTTCAAAAGTTACACAAAATTATTTAAAAAATACGTTGAAATTGCCGTGCACTTATGTATATAGAATGCTGCAGCACACATTTACTATAGAAATTAAGGAAAATGTGCACATTTCGCTGAAGGGGGGTCAAGTTTAGGTAAGTATTTCAACGATTGTGTAAAGTATTTATGCAAGTATTTGGTGTCATTGGAAATGTTATTACTTGGAAAATAACAATATATAAAAAATAAAGTATTCGATCTAACTTTTTTCATTAAATTTATCAAAAAACGAAAAATTTTTGTATTTATATTATTTTTCGAAAAAAAAAAAAAAAAAAAAAAAATTTAATATTTGAACTTAAATAAAATCTACATTAATTAAGCTTTCATTGTGAAATTTTAGTATAATATAAAAAATTTTGTCCATAAAAGAAGAGGATAAATAGATTCCCATTTTCTTACTCCAAAATACCCAAAATTTCAGTTCGGGAAAAGCTTGCTTCAAAAATTGACTTTTTTTCATTGAAATGGTCACCCTGTCGTTATAAAAGGCTTCCGTCAGAAAATACTTTTTGGGTGTATACCTTATAGTCTCCTGCGCAAGATGATTTGAAAAGCAAACACACTCGAATTTCAAGTGTGTGTTTCATAGCCAACATGTGCAAAAACAACAATAAATACTGTTCGTACTGTTCGCTGCCCGAAGCAAAGCAAGTGTGTACTGTGTATGAGCGACTGCAAATCCGTGCGTTCAAATCATTTATCGTAAACAAGTGGTGCAAGTGGTGTGGCAAAAAAAAGCAAATCATACAAGACGTTGAGAAATGATTTAAAGATTTCAAGTGGGCTTAATGATTTGTTTGTTTTTTGTAATACGTAGTTGCAGTGTGTGGCAAAAAATCTTCATAATGTGTAAAAAGTGGTTGTTTATAAATATTCTTGCATACACACACATATATACAGTATGTCTATATTTTATTGTTGGTTCTTCTTTTCTAAATAAATGTAAAAGGGTGAATTCATAAAGTTATTAAAAAATACTCTTTATTAAGAATTAAAAAAGTAAAAAAAAATTAAAGTTGACATTTGAAACTGTCAGTTACATATGTAAGTTAGAAAATTTTTATCTTTAGTATTTATTTATATTTTAAATAAAGTTAGTCTTATAATTAATTGTATGTTTATAAAAAATTTTAAAATTGTACTTATTTATATTATGATAGATTTTATTGCATTTAATTTATATTTACTAAGTAATCATTCTATTTTTAAACTAAAAGGAAATAATATAGAACAATGTCTTTTCATTTTTCAAATTCGTTTCCATATACGTTTACTCCTTGACTAATAAATTTTCCCAAATGTTAAGAATACGATGGAACATCTGCACTGTAATAAAATTATTAATGAAATATTTTAAGACGTTTACCTAAATTGTGTGTCCCGTCATATGTACATGTTCAATATATAATCAAGTAAAGTATGCTGTTTTACCTGATTGTAAGCGAACTCAATTCGTGGTTTTATAAAAAATAAATTTACATTTTTTACAGTGCAGAACATATGTACCTGTTTCTTATTGATCTATTTAGGTGCTTCTACAGATTTTATTGCCAAATTCTTGCTGTTTTAAATAAATTTTTTACACTAAGAAATATACCTGTTTTTATTGGACTAAAGTTATTTTTAGAAAAGGCTTATACATATTATTACCTAATGTAAAAATGATATAAAAAAACCTTGTAAAAAACTTTAAATATTTAATAAAATCTGTTTACTAATAAAACTTAATGCATGTTTCTTTAAATTGTTATAACTAGTAACATTAATAATTTATTTGATCGTAAATAACAATAAGTTTATAAACAATACTTTTAAACGACTGTTTTACTTACGAAATTACTTTATACAGTCATGAACGCATACACACACATATAATTTTAATAAAAAAGAAAACACAATTTTTTTCCTTATTGAAGCAAACAAGTGGTCAAAAGGCTTGTATTTTTTTATACAAGCCTTTGAGAGGCTTGTTTGGTCGCTATCATAGCACACTCATGATTTGTTCATAAAGTTGAAGCACACACGCAGTATTTGTATGGTTTTAAGTGCCTGCAGAACAGTATTTATTACTCCGCACACACACTGATAACAACACTTGAAAAATATCAAGTGGCTTGTACAGCCTTATAATACACAGTTTGCAGGGCTCTAATACCTTACATATAGAGCTAAAAAATTAAAATAATTTTAAGTCGATCCCAGCTTTGCGATTTGAGAACATAACAAAAAAAGAAAATGATAAATTCCAAAATTGACAAAATTTGGATAGGGCTCGTGGGCAGACCTTTGCCCAAACTCCTCCTCCGGATTACTTTACATGCATTTACATTAAGATTACTTTTGAAAACATTAAAAAATTATAAAGCACAGAACAAAAAATTAATTTTATCACCATTTTGGAAAAAAAAAAAAAAATTAAATTTTTTTTAAAGTTTCAACTTTGGATTAATATAACTTTTTAACGGATTCTTATAATTATATGATTCTTGCAGCAATGTTATTTAGAATTTTGAAAATCTGGAAAACATTTTAAAAAAATTCTAGGGGCAATATTTACCCCGCCAAGTTAAAAAAAAATAAAAAAACACGAGGCTAAAAATGAGGTAAAAATTTATTTCGACCCGAATATTTCTTAAACTAAAAGAGATAATGTATTTTTTGTAGAGATTTACAAGGACTATCCATATGTAAAATTTCTTTTCTGTCATATCATACATGAATTTTTGGCGATTTTTTTAAAAAAATGACACACACGAGATGGGGAATTTTGGAGGGTCACCCACTTCCTCCTTTAACGGTTCTGTAGCTACTGAATTATTTAAAAAAAAAGCATTTTGGAACCACTGTGAGGCGTTTGAATTTTTAAATATATGGATCGGAATATCGCGACAATATGTCTATAATTTATACACTTAAAAATTCAAAAATACGGCCAATTATGACGGAACGCATTTAAATAAAACACCACAATTTAGGTTCTAAAACTTTTCAAAATCTACTGAATTTCTAATTAATATTGGAACAAGAAAATAGTATATTTTTTTTTTTTTTTTTTTCGAAAATCATCATATTTTGTTGCATGACTTAAGCAACAGACTTAGGAAAAAAATTAATAAAATTTCCTACTTTTTGTGTTTTTTTTTTTTAAAGATATAAAATGTTTATATATATTTTTTTTTAGAGCCATGAGTTATGTAATCTAGGAGAGGCAAACGAGGTCAGCATTTAAAAGATGCCTTGTAATTTTTATTTTGGTACTTGATTTTTAACGTTAATAGTAATAAAATACCTTTTTAAATATTTAATCTTTATATTATTCTACCACATATTGTCTTTGACCTAATTTTAATAAATTTTTGCAAAATTGTTACTGTCGCGTGACATTGGCATATTCAGTTAACATATGTATTATCGTAATTTACTTGTCAAACAATTAAAAGTGAACTGTAAAATTATTTTTAAAATCACACCTTTTTATAATCATAAGACACGCACTTTTATATTGTCACCTTAAGTGTTAAATTTTTAAGCTTTTTAATTATTTTAATGCACAGAAAAAAAAAAAATGTTTTGAAAAAACTTCAATTAAATTATTAATCAGAATTTTAAATTGATTTCAAATGAATATTGATCACTTGAATAATTGATATAATTAAAAAAAGTAATTTTTTAATTATATCAATTATTTTACATGTGTGAAGTTTTGACGATTATCGTTTAATAAACCACGGCTTATATTATTCCCCTTAAGTACTAAATAATAGAATTTTTAATTTTCTTTTATTGCCATAATAAATGACATTTCGTTAACTTTTATATGATAAATTTTATCTTCAAATAAAATTTTATTCTCAATTATTTTGTTTAAACTTTTTTTTTTTTTTTTTTTGAGCCAATTAATATTTATTCCAATTTTCATTCGCAAAAATACAAGTAACTAAGTACATATTTATTTATTTTAGCACTTAGTACAAATCCTTATTATATTGACTTTTTTTTATAATCTTTTGATTTTTGCTACGTACCTTCCTCGCAATACTAAACAACTTAATCTCTTACCAAAGCCAGATTCTCATAGAACAGGAAGAAAAAATAATGAAAAATAAATAAATCCCCAACACACGCAAAAATAAAAATGTTAAAATATCAAATTTAAGCCTCTTAAATATTTGTGATAAAAATAAAAAATAAAAAAAATACAAATTCTTTCAATGTGAAGAATAACTACATAACAATAACACTCGTTAGGGAATCTATCTCGTCATCTTCTTTTGTGAATGTCATTTCCGTATTTTAATTTTTTTTCCAAACTCAGTTATCGATAAAAATGTACAGATAAATTTACATTCTTACACTCATACACTGAAACATAAATACATTTATTCTAGTAACTAGACTATTGAAGATGAACAAATCCTCACGCCTCGTTTCAATAAAATTTTATTGTATGCCCGACAATATTTTCAATGACAATTTTTACTTTCCTTTATTTCTTTTTCGAATACTTTTATTGAGCACGTATACGTCTTTTTTTGCTTGTCTTTTTTATTTTATTTAATTTTTTATTATAATGTATAGAAATTGGATGTACAACCTCAATTTACCTTCAACGTTAATAGTTAACAAATTATTGAAAATCATTTTAGCGATAAAAAGAATTTGAAACCCAAATAGAATATAATTCAAGGATTTATATAATGGATTTTTACTACTTTAGATATGTTAAATTAATAATGAGTTTTAAATGAAGACAAGGTCCCAAAATGGTTTTATTTTTGCTGTTATATATATATCTTTCATATTTTTGTTATTTTACACTTGATAAAATTTTTTTTAAGAAATTTATAAATACAAATATACATGTCTGTCAAAAATGGAAAAAAATAAAATCTCAGTCAAATATTTTTCTAATAGTTGGCATATTTTACTGATCCACTTATTGTAAAAAATACTAGAATATGAGCTGAAAATGAATATTTTTTTTAAGATTTTTAAAGTCTGGACTATTGTGTGTAAATACTACAAAGAGAGAAACTATAACAAAATTTTATATAATTCAAAACAATTTTTTTAACACAAAAATAAAACATTTTCAAGTCCGTTATTTTTGCATCTTAAACTTTTTGCAAAAAAGAACTATTAACCTTTATGTTTACAACCAAAAATTTATACGTATCCTTACAACCAACATAAAGTAGCACATTATGCACATATGTGCATAATGTGCTACTTTTTTGATATCCAGGTGTTTGTCGTATTAGTTATATTATTAATATACAAAAGAAGTTTTTGAAATATGTGTATTTCGAGTTTGGAGCAAAAGTGTTATGTTGATCATGCATTTTGTGCGACAAAATAAAGTGACACTTTATTTAATTTCTAATTAATTGATACAAAGCGGAAAGCATATGCTTAAGAAGTGCTAAACATTTTAGAATCTGAGGCTAAAAGATTAATTTCGTTATACAAAATGACAATTTAAAACGAAATTTAGAAGAAATTGAGAGGTCAGAAACCCTAAGACTATGAAATAAAACCGTAAGGATATCAATATTATCGCCAAAAAAGAATAAATTTCATCATCTAAGGTTATAAAGGAAGAAATAATTATAATAATAATTTCCTGCTAGTAAAAGCTTTTACTACCAGAAAAAAACCTTAAATTTTACTTCATTTTCTCTATCTGGAATTAAGAAATCTTACAGGATTGTGATCGAAGGATTAAGATAATATGGCTAGATTCATCCTTATTTTTCAAATGCAATAATAACTTGAATAGAATTTTATTAATAAAATATTAAAACTTACCACTTTTTAAGCATATGCTTTCCATTGTGGATAAAAAAATTTTAAAGTTGGAAGCCAAATTTAAGAAGTTAAGTAAAGTGTCACTTTATTTTGTCGCACAAAATCCATGACCAACACAACACTATTACTTCAAACTCGAAATGGACATATTTTAAAAACTTCTTTTGTTTATTAAATTAAAGAATATAAAACGACAAATACCTGGACACCAAAAAAGTGACTCATAATGCACCTAGAAGATAATTATTATGAAAGAAATAGCAAGAGTAAAAAACCGTAAATCGTTTAATTGCCCTCAATTTTCTGTATAATATATTAAATTCAAATTATACATAGAAAAATATAAAATAATATTTTAATTTAATATTTTGTTAATTGTACTAACTGAAATTCAACCTATTAATATTTTATTTAGCCACGTAAGCGAATGAGTAATGTCAAGTAATAGTAGTAAGTATTCGCCACTGATGAACTGTGCTAGCTCTTAGGAAAAATTTCATCTTTTTATATCCACCATCAAAAAGATGGGGATATATTGATTTTGTCATTCCGTGTATAACATGTCGAAGGAATCATCTAAGACCCCACAAAGTATATATTTTCTGGGTCCTGGTTAGATTCTGAGTCGATCTAGCTATGTCCGTCCGTCTGTCCGTCTGTCTGTTTGTTGAAAGCAGGATAGGGAACGAACGGAGCAGCGTAGGGGGACGAAATTTGGCACAAATATTTATCTTATATAAGGTTTGTTTGGTATTGAAAATGGACAAAATCGGTTAATAAACAAAAAAGTTATGAGCTAAAAACTAGAAACACAGGGTGTCCGTTTCATAATTTTGTGCTGATATTTCTTCAATAAAAGCACGTACGACAACGAAATTTTGTACGTATAGTTCGGGAGTCGATATAAACTCGGAAACAAAAAATGAGCGTGGTCCGCCCACTTTACCGCCCACCTCCCATATAATGTGAAAATCAACGAAATTGTGTTCAAATAGTTCAAGGACCAATGTAAACTCGGAAACAAAAAATGGGCGTGGACCGCCCACTTTACCGCCCTCTCCCATATAACGTAAAATTTTAAATAGTTGATGGTGGGTATATATATTCGGCCGAATATCAAAAGTAAATCCATAAAAAATTTTAAACTATTAAAACTCAACCAAATTGAACCCAGCAAAAACTTGGTAATGGCATGTAGTTACGGATGTAGTTACATTTCAATGACAACAGCATACCTTTAGCATTACATAGATGTAGTTTAGTAACTACTTATTTATAACCCGGTATGTAATTACTTATTTATGGTCAGATATTTTTTTTCATTAATTAGAAATGGATATAAAAGCAAAATTTCAGTATACATGTATGTGTATTATGTTGATAATTACAAAAAAAAATTTCAAAAATATTTGTCTCCTATATTAATATTATACATCAAACTATAGCTGAAGAAAAATTATTACACCTATATTTCGACATCGTGTTGAAGTTTATCCAAAATGTTACAAACTTTGGAACAAGTTTTTTATTTATGACTGTACCAATGTATATAAAATTATTAAAAAAAAAATAACATACCGAAATAAATCAGAAATAATATGAATTCAATGTCAAAAAATAAATTAAATAATAAAAAGTATGCATAAAAAATACAAATTTTCTGTGTATGAAAATCGGCCTTAAATTTTATGCTTCTGTAAGCTACTGAAAATTTCTTAAAGTTTGTCATCTGGTGAGCATCATCATCCTCTTCAAAGGTTTTCTTGAAAAAGGATATTCAACCAATAGGTGAGAAATAGCAAGAAAAACGTTACAAAAACAGCATTTAGGTGGGTCTGATTTCTCATATTAATGCCTTGAGTTAAGTAATGTCTTCCCACTTTTAGACGTGCTAGCATAAAACATTGACTGAAGATAATGTTGTATATAGGCCTTATAGTTTGTAGATGTTGTTTCTTAAACGGGTTCAATAATACTTTGGGAAAACTTCAAACTTAGAAGTATGTATAATTATAAAAATGATTTCCGGTGAGTAGAAATAATTTCCATCAGCATTTTTCTAAAACATAATCGATTTATAGGTAACTTCTTGTAGATCCTCAAACTACATTCAGTGGTGACAACAGTGTCTATGCTAATATTTTCGATTGGTCTTTGAGAAATAGAGATGTTGCTATTCTTTAGTAGAAAATAAAATAATAACAATTAATATGTATTGAGAACTGATCATGAAGGATGTCTGATGGCATAGTAATTGCTGCTACCATTCCTGAAGAGGTTTATTAAATTGTTTATTGAATTTTATAGTATTTTAGAGCTTTTTTCCTCAAATTTAAAATTAAAATGGGTTTTTTTTATTTATTTTGTATCTTTTACCACCAAAAAATATGAAACATTTAAAACTTTCTAATATTTTTTCATTCATTATTTAAATGTTACTAGCTCCTATCGTTTTTACTATTAATGACTTCAGCAATGCTTTACAATCAGTGGGTTTTTGCACAGCATGGAAGTAATTAGTTCTTGTAATGAAATCTAGGTAATGATTTCCTAATTTCTGCCTTCATGTAATAATATAGGGTAAGTAGTTGCCTCTAATGTCATCACCGGCCAAAGTTTTTGCTGGGGAACTTTAAAAAATTAGAAAAGAGCTACGCGTCAGCTAACAATTGGTCGAATACATGAAACAGGAAAAAATAAAAGACCACGAAGCGAATACCCTAAAGTAAACTGGAATAAGTTACAGTTATGACTGAATTGTAACTTATTTCAGTCAACGTTACCGTTGAGAATTTTTAAAAAGGATACAAAAAAAGGGGATTTAAAAAAAAACAAAGTAGGCAAAAAAGTTTAAAAATAGGGGTTCAACTACTTTAATACTTACAAAAATCCTTAAAATTTGCTTATTTGATAAAGACAAAAGCGAAAAACTTTTTAAAAATTGTTCATAAACTTTATCGTTAGCTTTATTTTCGAACAGTTTCAGTTCATTTATAAATCCTGCAGGATTTTTTTAATAACATAACTATATTTTAAAACAACACAAAAAAAAAAATTTCAAATAATTCTTCAATAAAATTATTAACTAACTTTAAATTGGAATATAATAATAATATTATTTTTTAATATAATTAATTTTTTAATTTGTTTATAATTTTTTCTTCAATAAATTGACAGCTCTTATTAAAAGAAAAATTAAAACTTTGTTTATAAAAATATAGAAATAAAATAAATTTAAGTAAGTTTTCAAAAATTTTCAGCTTATTATATCTAGATAATAATAAAATTAATTATTCTACTAATAATATTATCATTTTGATGATTAGAGCAAAATCAAACAAAAATTAAATAATATAAGCAATTTCGTAGTTGAAATCTATTTTTACTTTTTTCTGTGAATCTCAAAATAATTAATTTATTTGTTAAAATTTACATATATAAAATATTTCAAACAATTTCGTTTTTCGTCATTTAGCACATAGTTTTAGGAAGTCGCCATTTTAAAAAAGTTTACAGTTGCAAGCATTGATGTAAGATGGAATAAATTTTCCGAAATTAATGATGTTTAATAAAATAATTATATTTGTCGCAATAGTTTATGAATTATAAAAACAATTTCATAATAAGAAATACATATCGAGGGCTTATATTCAAAATGGGCCTCATACAGATTTCCCAAAAAATTTGTTTTGCGTCATACTCTTTAGTTTTCTGTTTTTTATACATGGTGTTAATTTTGGAGCTAATGTAAAAATAAAAATTTATAAATAATGAGAATTTTCTTTGCGATTTGGACTTTTTTTAAACATTTTGAATTAGAATCTTAATATATCTTACAAAAATTTTGTTACCTCAATGCAGTCTGAAGAAAAAAGCCATTGAAGTTAGATTTTTAACCTTTTTTAGATGCTTATAAATCATAGGCGGGTACACCTATCAACATTTTATGAAGCTAAGTGAGAGCTCTATATCCTAGATTTAAAGACAAGAATGAACAAATTTTAATAAAATTCGTGATTATAAGCAAAATATCTTAGATACCAAAAGCAGTTGCTTAAAAAAATTGTAATTAAATAAAAAGTGCAATAAACATCGTATTTGAAGCTTTTAATCACATTTGAGTTGTTGACATACAATTTTTTTTTTTTTTTTTTTTTTTAAACACCAGTTATTTGAAATTTCTAACGTTTAAAGATGAATCTGCCAACTACAAAATTTCGCTTTTTTTATCACCTAATTGAAATGATATCATATATTTAACATATTGTCAATTTTTTTCCAAAATTATTATATTTTACTTCTTTAATTTCCAATAAACAAAACGCGCTATGTGAACATTTTATAACTTACATTAAAAATAATTAAGACAAAACGGGCTATCTACCATAACTTCGCGAATAATGGGGTTAAAAGATTTATTTTTCAGTGCAGGCGTGGATCCAGCCTAAGCGTTTAAAGGGGGAAATTTTTTTTTTTTTATCGTCACTAAAAAGAAATATGTCTATATACATATAATCTTTGAACAATGAACTTTCAATTACTTATTATTAATTTTTTCGCTATTATACTACATTATTTAATTTTATTTTTTGAATTACAAACAAAAATACACAATTATAAATCTTAGC
This sequence comes from Protophormia terraenovae, assembly GCA_951394005.1. NCBI lineage: Eukaryota > Metazoa > Arthropoda > Insecta > Diptera > Calliphoridae > Protophormia > Protophormia terraenovae. Next base: position 28,973,730 of record OX596075.1, read on the forward strand.
ATACACATTTTCCAGGGAATATTGAATGGATCTAAATTACTAAAGGTGTGTTTTTAATATGCTATTATCCTCTAAATAATTTAAAATAAATTTCATTAGAATGCATCACCTGAAAATACGAAAAGTTAAGCTATGTAGGTCTAGCTGAAGCACTCTTCACTATCTCTTCGCTATTTTTACTTAAATCGATCTAATTCTCTTCTTTAATATTTAAATCTTACTAATGTAAAATTTTTAAGCTAATCTAATAAAAGGAACCCATGCAGAAAATCAACTGAAAATTTTGTACTTATTTATGTCTGAGATTTTAAAATTAAAAACAATTTTTCTTTATACATAAACATAATAACTACTTTATTTTCAACTTTGCTACAAAATTAAACTTTTTATTTTCACTTGAAAAACGATCTCCTTGAGTACATCATAAACAAATTTTCGCAATATTTTTGAGATATTTGGAAAAATTTTTGCTGCACTAAAAATCTTCCTAAATTTTAAGTAAGTTTTAGATTTATTAACTGATTCAGAAAGCAGAAGAACTATATTAAAATCCTTTTCTATTTAAAAATATCAACATTTATGTAAATTTTTTGGATTTTTTTCTTTAAGATTAGTATTTCTGTCTAAAGTTTTAATGCTATTTTGACAATCTTTAAAATTGTTTAAAAACTCAAAATTATATTAAAAACATTAAACATTTTATCAAAAAATCTTTCAAAAAATTTTAGGCAAAAAAAAAAAAAAATTTAATAACCTACAGTTTTTGTTTAATAAAAAAAAAAAAAAAAAAACTATATCTTGTTATGCTTACAACAAAAATGTTTTTAAAATGATTGCATAATTTTATAGAATTTTGTAGAAAAAATTGTAAATAATTACAATGAGTTTTTAAGCATAACTCAAAACTGTAAACTTAAAACTTATTGATTATGCCATTTATATCATTTCTCGAGGGATTTTTCACTGTAGTATAGAGTATTTTAAAAATAATTTCTGAATGTGAATAATTGTTCACACAGGTGTGCAGACAAAAAGTCCTATGTTTTTCTACAACTTTTCAGGAAAACAAAAAAACAATTTATTTTTTGTATGAAAGCCATATAAAATTACATGTTATTCCTTTTGATAACTGGAACTAATACAAGATGATTGAAATTTAAAATAGATCTTCAGTTAAGCCTTCCAATGGTCTAATAAAATATTTTCGGAAAAGCATTTTTCTATCTGATTTTTTGACATAGCGATAAAACACGTAATATCATTGTCTGTGTTCCCGTTTTTGAAACGATTTGAATTCACATGAAATCTAAATTTCACACAAAATTAAAAATTAGTGTTCCCGTTTTCACATTCTTTTTAATAATTATCAAAAGAATTTTCTAGATCATAGCCACAAAAAGTTTTTTTAAGCCAATATATATGTTTTGGCAAAAATAATTAGAATTAAAATGTTTTAGTTTTTTCTCAAAATGTATGGAAAATATGAGAACCTTTTTTTAAAATAAAATTTTTAACATAAAAATGGCTTTTAATATTATTCAAAAATGTAAATTTACATAAATAACAATTCAAATTTTGAAAAAGATGAGAAAAAAAGGAATGTTAAAAATTTTTAGCATTTATGCAATTTTTTCTGTGTTATTACTTAAATGCTTTTTTGTTCACATTCCATGTAAAAAAAAAAAAAAAACTTTCGTACAAATTTTTTGGATAGATTCTGATTTATAAAATATAAAAATATTTTTTCACTAAGCGGAAATTTTTAAGTAAAATATTAAAATAATTGTTAATATAATTTCAATATAACTGATAAAACTTTTTTAAAGTCACTTCAAAACTTGCACATCTTTTAACAAAAGAATTTTCCCATTTATTTACAATCAAATTTTCAAAGGACCTTCATAGACTATATTGAAGATAAATTCATGCTGCCTTCTTTTACTTTGAATAAATATTTTTATACAAAAGAACCCTAGAGTAAAGAGAACCGGTTCAAAACTAGTCACGAATAATGGTAGTCACGTGACAGGTTCTCAGGGCTAGTGACCGGTCCCAGTTCCGGAACTTTATATGAGAAAAACCTGTCACTTTTACATGGGGTTGTCATTGGAGGTGGCTAATTAGCCACTTGGGACAGGTCATAGGATAGGTCCTAGGACAGGTCCAAGAGGACAGGTTCAGTAACGATTATTGTAATACAAATTTTATGAAAATTCGGTAATGTTTACTTTTTAAACATTATTTTTATTATTATCTTTATTAAATTATTATGTTTATTTTAATTTTATAATTTTTCATTAATGTCGATGGCGGCACCCCGGCTCGAACCCATGTTCATCTGACGTATGTTATGTTTTATAGTCTTCAACGCTTACCACTCATCCACTGATTGTTATTGCACGTGAGTTGCTATTTGCGCACTTAACAAGCATGTTAATAGTGAGTGTGTTTGTGTCAACTGGTTCTCAATTTTTCCTCAAAATTTCCTTTTTTCCTCCCCCGTGGATCCGCGCCTGTTTCAGTGTGAGGTTTTGTAGACGTAATATTAATAACTCGTAGAAGAACGGATTGCAAAATGTTGAAAAATTAGTGAAATAAACAGTTTTTATATTCTCCTGAACTATTAGGGTTTTGAATATGGCCCGTTTTGAATATAAGCCCTCGATATTTTCTTTAATTAGTATTGTTTCATATATAATCGCGTTTTACAATACATTTAAATAAGATAAGTTTTCTTTATAAAAATACGAATTTTTTCCAAATATATATAGAATGGCACCATTGTCTTCATATATATTTTCACGAATTTAAAAGTACCATTTTTTTAAATATTTATTTAGTTTCATATTTCAGGTATAGTTTTTAAGTTAATTTTATTACCTTTAACTTTAGACCTCAATGAAACTATATATATATGTGTATGTCATATTTTGGAAGATATTCGTATTTTTATAAAGAAAATCCTGTTTAATCGCGAACCAGCGCAGAAATCATAGTCATATTATACGTCATATTAAAACTAATTTTGATAGCTTTATTATGACACCTCAATAAATCTTGCACCAGTACTTTGAACGATGCACAGTGGTCCCAAAACGGATTTTTTTGGAAATAATTCTATAACTTTAGAACTACTGAATGTATTTAAATGAAATTTCACATGGACAATCCTGAAGTATTTGGAAAATATCTCAGTAATAACTGTGTTAAATTTCATTGAAATATATTTATCCTTTCAAAAGTTACGTTTTATTATTTTTTCAGTAAAATGGTCACCCTGTCGTTATAATAGGCGTGGGAGGTAAATTTCTACGGCATTTTTATTTTAATATTAGCTTTGACATTTTTGTGCTCCACAAAAAACTAAAAACACAAAAATTTAAATTAACGAAGTTCTGATAGGGCTAGCGGGGAGACTATGACCCCAACTGCCCTCGGATTTGTTTTACATACATTTATATTAAGCATTATTTTAGAAACATGAAAAAATTTATGGTCCAGAGGAAAATAATGGATCTTAAAGTGAAAAAATGTTACCACCTTTTTGAAAAAAATCACAAAAAATCACAATTTTTTTCAAATTTTCTAATTCAAAATAATATAAATTTTTATCTAAACCACATAGGTATATGATCTTTGCACAAAAATTGTTTAGAATTTAGTACAAAATCCAGGGAATATTTTAGAAAAATTTTAGGACACAAATTGCGTCCGCCATGTTAAAAAAAAACTAAAAAAAAACATGTCCAAAAATGGGTCAAAATTTTCAAAAATTACAGACGTTCGAATTTTTTTTTACATTTGAAAATATTTCTTTGTGATCTTATTATTGGGGTTGGGAGGTTATTATGCGATTGTGCTGATGTTTGTAACAGCCAAAAATATTGGTCGAATACCCACCTTAATTTACACCAATCGGCTTAGAATCACTTTCTGAGTCGATTTAACGATGTCCGTCTGACCGTCCGCCCTTCCGTCTGGCTGGCTATCCATGTAAACTGTAGCCTATTGTTATTATCGGTCCATTATTTTACCTAGCCCCTATACAAATGTTCTCCCGGAATAGCGCTTAACGCTAATAAATACCTTTATTATAGCACATAATTTAATTTGACACAGATAAGCTCTATATATTTATAAATCTGTATACCAAATTTCATAAAGATTGGTCCATAATTGATCATAGCTCTCATTAATATCTCTTCCGAAAACTCACTTTAACGGGTATAAATCTAATTCTAATGTTAGTTTAAAGTTATTAATCGACAGAAATAAGTTAAATTTTTATGTAATAAGGAGTGAGATCGAAAAATTCTTAACATACATAATATTCAATAACTTAGAAACGGTTGATCTCAGAGTTTCCATTATTTTTTCAATCATTTGATAATTTAGCACAGATCACAGAAATATATAACTTTTATGGTTCTAACCACTAATTACAAAATTGTGGACCATCTTTGAAAACCCTTTCTTTGGAGATTTGATAGTTGCTTCAGTCACTTTTTTAGAACAGTGTGCACATTTTCTGTTAAAATCTTAGGTATTTTGGGACACCTCTTTTGTCCTCTTGAATTCAATTTTCACAAGAGCTCAATATCTCTTCACTGGTCTAAGCTATGGACAATTTTGAAAATTGACCTCTCTTGGTACTAAAACTATGTTATTGATTTGGTACCACTCCAGAGCTTTCTTACCGTAGTGACATGATAAAAAATGGGTCCAAAAATATGTGGACACGTTGTGAATTTTGTAAGAAATTTTTGCTGCTTTTGGGTCTTAAACTTATCTGCAACATTGCTTCGAGCATTAGCAATAAAAATTTTTGAGACACAAGCTGCGAAGATTCTGCCAGCACCTACGTTTCTTCGTCAATTATACAGCTTGAGTGTTTTTGTATGAAATTTGGTTTTAAATTCCGAGTCCTATTTTTGGCTTGTAATTTTTTTTTTTTTTTTTTTGCTGAATTCCAGTTTGGATTTTTTTGAACTTTATATGTTATCAACTTTCCCATTAGCTTTAAATTTTCGCACCAAATAGTCGAAGCACTGAGAAAACTGAGCTGATCTTCTACCAGATGTGTTTGGAGTTCCTTTCAGTATGCCTTCAATTTTCTGGCCTTCCCAATATCATGTGGTCCTTTTTTCTTACCGAACTAGATTTCACATCAATTTCAATTTTCGTCACTTATTTTAATGAAAATAACCACAAATTAAGATGGTTGTTATTAAAAATAATAACTGAAGTATTTTTCCATGATAACTAGATCAAAAAAAATTTTGAATATTGATTCCGAAAAAAGTTATGAGGCAAAATGTATGTTTCGATCTCACTCCTTAGAAGAAGATAGATAAATTCTTCTTCTATTACATAAAAATAGAAGAACCAATTTTCTTGAAATTTTCACAGAATAATCTTAAAGGCCTCGAAAATAAAATAAACTACTTGATTTTTCGATAGGAATAGGTGTACATTTAAACAACTAAAACGAAAATAGGGCGAGTATTCGCGTGGAATGGTGGCTCCCATACATTGAATATATTTTAATACACTATTTATAGGCAAAACTTTTTCATTTACTTCTATAATTTAAGACAAAAATGAGGCGGATAGGACAAGAGAGAATGGTACCCCCTTATTATGAAGGTATAATTTTCTTATCATATTGAATTGATAAAAAAAAAAATAGGACGGTTAGGGGATTTTAGCCTCTATACCTTTCGCATATCTATTTAAAATTGTAATAAAGAGAATAGGTCGTGGGGGAATAGTAGCCCCATATAAAGTCAATATCTAATATGGCACCAAAAAGGGGAAACAAAGCACACAGGGTTAAGCTAGTATAAGTATAAATGAGAGTGCCAAATTTAATGAATATCAGTTCATAATTTACCATAAATCCCGTTAAGGCCCACTTTCGGGAAGTCCGATCGGTTATCTCAGGACTTATTCCCGAGAAACAAAAGAAAGTCGAGGCAAAAAATCAAAAATTCAAAATTCAAGTGTAAATATCTTTTTAACTGAGATAACTTAGGTGGGTAAGCTTATTTTTTTCTTTATCTTGCCAAGCACTTTACAGAAGTATAAAAATCTTTAAAATCGGACTTCATTTGTAGAAGTTACGATTTTTTTAAACTTTTACATACTCGAGGTAGTCAATTTTGACACCCTGTAGCTTTTCTTGAGTTATCACAGGGTAACTACAATATAATTTTTCTGAAAGCTTAGGTCCTCCTCTGCAACTCTTCCATACATTTCAATTTAATCCGAGCAGTAGTTTTGGAAATACAGATTTATTACTAAAAAATTTGCGTTTGACCCCACTATGCGTGTTGAGGCCCGAGTAGAGGAGGAAGACGATGACTTCTTAGACATCGATATGGAGCCCCTCCTTTAATATAATTCTGTACAGCACTGACTGTTGCAGATTTTACCATTGTGAATTGCACCTATAGAGTTGACAGTCGATTTCGCCGAAAGTTCTGTCAACTCCGATAAGCGACATTACAGCAGCAGCCTCATCAACAAATTATAAAAATAAAAAGGATATTTATAACGTTAAATAAAAAACCCACCTCTTTTATTCCACCGAATAGCTAAGGCAACAAGTAAGTGTCCAATCAATTTACTCTTTCTCCAAAATTATTTGTTTAATAAATAATTTTGGTGTCTTTCGTTTCAACCCCGTTGAAAGAAAGAGCAACAACAATTTCTTGGCACCAGCCTGAAATTTGTTTATGGTCCTTTTAGATCCTTCACTGAATCAGCGACACTAATTGTTATTTATTTTATTTAATATAATTTTCTTTATTTACAATTAATAACAATTGAACAAATTTAACAATAAAATAATCAAATATTAAAAATTAAAAAAAATTAATAATAAATAATAATAATATAAACATTTGTTGTTTTATCAGTAGTATTATATAGTAGTAAACAAAAGATAAAATACTACCTTTTTATACTACTCTATGGAAAAAGTCGAAATAGCGACTTTCGGTGGTTTACACGAATTAATAACTAAATAAAATTAGTCGGTGGTCTACACTAGCTAAAAAAAAAAAAAAAATAAATAGTAACTTCCGCGCGTTTATATCGCATGCGGTTCACACAGCTAATAAATAAATAAGCATATCATTATCCCCGCTCAATTACATTGTTAGCGGTAAAATAATTAAATAATAAAATTTTGAATTATTTATGTGGTATAAGCGGTAATATATACTGAATATTGGAAGATATCTCAGTGTTTACACTGGCATTTGCGGATCATTTATTTATTTTATTTTTTTTTTTTTTCTATTTTTCAATGTAGAACCGGCATCGGTAAACATTGAAAATACAATTTTACGAAAGAAATTTATTATTTTGATGTTTTAAAGCAGGAAGTTACTACGTAACGATTTGTGGGTAATTAGGGTTTAATATTTGATTAATTTAAAAATATTTCCGTCCGCATAAATTGTTTAATGAATTTAAATTGCTTCCAATTTAAGATTTGAAAACTCAATTGCGAAACGATAATATAATATATAATTAATATATAATTTGAAGATATATAAGATATAATTTGAATAATATTGTAAAATGGGTAGTCAGGCACATTCTAAGTTTGTCGTGGAAACGGACAACATGTTTGATGAGTGCGAAAATTTTGCAAAAATGGATGCTGAGGACTTAACGGAGTCTTTAGTAGAGGCTAAATTAGAATCTTTAGAGGAAGATTGGAAAACCATTAGAATATCGTATGAAACGATTTATAGTACGGCCGATTCTATAATTTCGACGCAATTTAAAGAATTGGCAAGAACTCGATTCCGAGAATGTAGGGAAAAATACCAGCTCACGAAGGCTAATATGAACGACCTATTGAAGGCAGCGAGAAATCCACCTACAGCTCAGAGTGGCCCACACCATTCGTCAGTTTTAGGTAGTTCTTTATATTATCCGACAAACGCTACATTTGACCTTTCTGAACTAGGCATGCGAGTACCAGCTTGTGACATGAAGGTTTTCAATGGCAGCTACGAGGAATGGCCATCTTTTAGGGACATGTTTTCTGTCCTTTATCATACAAACCCACGAGTATCCCAAGTCGAAAAGTTCTTTCACTTACTGAATAAGACAAGTGGCGACGCACTGTCAATTGTACAAAAATTTCCTTTATCGGAGAAGACTTATTTGCCTGCATGGAATGCTTTGAATTCGCGGTATGAAAACAAAAAATTTTTGGTAGAAATTCAATTGAAATCCCTTTTTAATATAAAAGTTGCAGTCACAGAGACTAGCGACGACATTAATAGAATTAGAACCACCATATGCGATTGTCTCGCTATGTTGACAGCACATGGTATACGGATAGATCAATGGGATCCTATACTTGTTTATTTGTGTAGTACAAAATTGCCAATACAGACAATAGCTGCTTGGGAAGAGTCCTTGGAATCGGAAACTGAATTACCAACATGGGATCAAATGGATAAATTTTTGAGAAATAGACACAGGGTAATTGAGAGAGTAGAAATGGCTCGTGATCAGTTAGTAGAAGGTAGCACTAGTAAACGTGTACAGGGACAAGGAACTAGTAAGGTTAATAAAGGCAAGAGTTTTACTCAGGGAACTAATTCAAACAATCGAAATTTATGCCATTTGTGTCACGAAGAGCATAACCTTCGAATTTGTCAGAAATTTTTCGATTTTTCAGTCAGGCAGAGAACAGAGTATGTGGAGAAGAACAAAATATGTGGAGAAGAACAAAAATCAGGATTGTAAAAGCGTTTTCCGCTGTACCCAATGTAAGGAAAGACATCACAGCTTATTACATCCGATCAGTAACAATAACCAGACAAAACGGGCTAACCAAAGTGGAAAGAGGCCAGTTGATACATTTCATACTGAATCAACAAAGCCAATGTCTAACTCGACCCCGGAAGACTATCGAATCGAGACTCCATGCTTTTCTGGCAATACCATTCCGACAAATGTCCAGACTCATATGTCGGTTAATCATGATGATATTTTGTTGCCAACTGCTTTAATACAGATTAATCATTTAGGTGAAAAATTCACTGTTAGAGCTTTAATCGATTCTGCTTCAAAGAAATCCTTTATGACTGAAAGAATTAGGAAAATGTTGAATTTGAGAACGGAACCAGCAGATTTCGAAATATGCGGATTAGGAGGTACTGTCGTTGCTAATTCAAAGCAACTTTGTAATATCACATTATGTGCGGATAAACACAGTTTTATGCTTGATACTCAAGCTGTGATCGTTTCAAACTTAACGAGTTTGATGCCATCCACAACAATCGCTAACCCTAATCTCTCCGAGATAAGTGATTTAGAATTGGCAGATCCAAAATTCTTCGTATCTTCACAAATTGATATGTTGTTAGGTAGCGACGTTATTCCTTATATTTTATTAGAGGGAACTAGGAAGCATGTTTTGGGAAATATGGTGGCACAAAATTCTGTTTACGGTTGGTTTATCTATGGACCACTCACGATAAGTTCATTGTCCCTTGTGACAAAAGAGGTGGACAAGAATAGGGAAACTAGCGAATTGTGTGCACAACTTAGAAAGTTTTGGGAAATTGAGGAAATTTCAAATAAATATATTTTGTCAGAAGAAGATATATTTTGCGAGGAACTTTATAAAAAAACCACTTATCGGCGTGAAGATGGTCGATATGTTGTAAAATTACCATTCAAACAGGAATTTCAAAAATCATTGTTTTTATCCTCGTCTCGATTTGCAGCGAGTAGGCAATACATACAAATCGAGTCAAGTTTAAGAAAGAATGGGGAACTTTTTAACATTTACAACGATATATTACGGGAATACTTGGATTTGGGTCATATGGAAAGGTGTGATTCCATAGAAAAATGTGAGGATGGAAAATACTCTTCATATTATTTACCACATCATGCAGTCTTCCGACCAGAAAGTGCATCGACAAAAGTTCGCATAGTTTTCAATGGGTCTCGTAAGACAAAGAATTCTTATTCTTTGAACGATATGTTGTACAATGGACCAATTCTTCAGAGAGATCTAATGACTATTATTTTAAACTGGAGGAAATATAAATATGTCTTCAATGGAGATATAGAGAAAATGTATCGTCAGATAGTGTTAGATAGCTCAGATAGGTCATATCAGAGAATTTTATTCCGTAATGATCCATTAGGAGAAATAATGGATTATGAATTGACAACGGTTACCTTCGGTATAAATTGTGCACCATATTTAGCGATTCGAACACTTCTTCAATTGGCAAATGATACCGAAACAGATTATCCACTGTCATCGAAAATATTGAGGAATGAAACTTATGTTGATGATATATTATCAGGGGTACACGACTTAGGGTCTGCCTTGGAAGCTCAGCAACAATTATGTAAGATACTTAGTTCGGCAGGATTTCCATTAAAGAAAATTACTGCAAATCATCCGCAGTTATTGGAAAACATTCCAAAGGAAAATCTCCTAGATAACGATTTCCTCAGATTTATTGATTCGAGTTCCACAAAGACTCTAGGGATTCGCTGGAACGCTATGACTGATTGTTTCTCATATAAAATTGAACCATTAAATGAACTAAATAAAGTTACAAAGAGACAAATCTTATCGTGTGTGGCTAAACTTTTTGACCCGGCAGGATGGCTTGCGCCTATTATTATTGAATCTAAGATGCTACTTCAGGAGCTCTGGCAAGATGGTGTTGATTGGGATGATGAAGTAAAGCAGCATATTTTTGTCAAATGGAGAAAATTCACGGAGAACTTACAACGAATCGAAGATATAAAAATTCCACGCTGGGTAAAATTTCAACCAGAAAATAATATTCAGTTACATGGGTTCTGTGACGCTTCGGAGTTGGCTTATTGCGCTGCTATTTACATAAGGTCTTCTAACTCTATAGTTAGATGTTCCAACTTGTTGATCACCAAAAGTAAGGTAGCACCTTTACAGAAAATTACGCTGCCGCGATTGGAACTCTGTGGTGCTGTATTGCTCTCAAAATTGGTGAAACATCTACTAGACAGCAATTTGTTTCCAGGAGCCTCCGTTCATTTGTGGTCCGACTCTACTATTGTTTTAGCCTGGTTACAAAAGCATCCTTCAACATGGAAAACTTATGTAGCCAATCGCACAACGAAGATACTCGAAAATGTCGGTAACGCTACTTGGAGACACGTACTATCCGCAGAAAATCCGGCGGATTTGGGAACTAGAGGATGTACCCCACAGGATTTAATGGATAATGCATTATGGTGGCATGGACCAATGTGGCTTCTTAATGCTCAAGAGCATTGGCCTATTTCGACTCATTCTTTGGAAGCACCACCCGAGGAAAGGAGAAGAATATTTACTTCTCATTGTATAACGACCACTTCATCAAATGGACAATCTACCATTAAACACCTCTTGGCTAATGATTCATGCCCACCTTCAAAATTTCAGATCGCTCGTATCAAGCAGGAAGTTGGTGATGAATTCCTCATCATTAACAGTTTTACAAAATATCATCGAGCCCTCCGAGTGATATCATATATTTATAGATTTTATCATCTGACCTCTAAAAGGTTTAGGTCTAACGTTCCCACTTATACCGATTCTCTGTCTCAGAGTGAATTGAATCATTCTAAAATTGTGTTGATAAAGTTAACCCAGAAGGCTTACTACGCTGGTGAATATAAGGATCTTAGCGAGTCCCGCCCAATCTCGCGGAAAAGTTCCATTTTGACTCTGAATCCGTTTCTAGATTCGAATGGACTTATAAGAGTTAACGGTCGATTAGTTAACTCTGCTATGACATATGACGAAAAGTGCCCGATTATTATTCCATATGAATCTAACTTATGCGAAATGATACTTGGTTTTATGCACTCAAATCTTATGCATGCTGATATTTCACTCATGATGAACATGGTACGATATCAGTTCTATATTCCTGCTCTTAAGAGGGCAGTGAAGAAATGTATAAACAAATGCCTAATTTGTGTTCGCTATAAACAACGAAGTTTATCGCAGATTATGGCTGCCTTACCACCAGAGAGAACTACGTTCTCACTTCCTTTTACATTTACAGGAGTCGATTTTGCTGGACCATTCCAGATTAAAGCAGGTCATCTTCGAAATTCTCCTTATATGAAAGGGTATGCTGCAATATTTGTCTGCTTTGCTACTAGGTCCATTCATCTTGAACCGTGCTCTAGTTTGTCGTCAGAAGCTTTTTTGGCTACATTTGATAGGTTCGTCGGAAGACGAGGCTTACCCAGGCGTTTGATGTCTGACAACGGTACCAACTTTGTAGGAGCTAGCAAAACATTACTTGAGGAATATGCGACATTTTTGAAAAGCTCTTCAAAGGACATATCTGAAAAATATGCCATCCACGGCTTCGAATGGAAATTTATTCCCCCTAGTGCTCCGCACATGGGAGGCCTGTGGGAAGCTGGAGTTAAAAGTTTCAAACTACACTTTAAAAAGGTTGTAGGGAGTCATAAATTTAACTTTGAAGAATTTTCTACACTTTTAGCTAGAATCGAAGGAGTTCTCAATTCACGCCCCTTATCTCCGATGTCAGAGGACCCAGAGGATTTGAACGTGTTAACCCCTGGCCATTTTCTTCGAGGTGCACCTATAATGGCCCCACCTGAAATGCCCATGGACGAACATAATTTGTCTATTCTTAATCGATGGGAGAAACTAAAGGCACTCCACCATCGATTTGCGCAGAGATGGAAGGTAGACTACTTACACGAACTCCATAAACGCTATAAATGGCGTTATCCAAAAAAGGAACTAAGTGTTGGAGATTTCGTTATAGTAAAAGACGAGATATTGCCTCCTAACGATTGGCGAATGGGGCGCATTGAAGCGGTTTACCACGGATTAGACAAAAGAGTTCGCGTAGCAGATGTGCGAACACAATTTGGTTTGATCACTCGACCAATAGTAAAACTCTGTTGGTTGCCAGTTTTGGATAAGTAGCTAATATTTAACTTACTTAGTACTATAAGCCCTCAGTAATACCTATATTGCTGTATGATACTAAATAAATCTATCTCCGTTTTTTTTTTTTTTTTTGTCTTCTTTTTTTTTCTTTTTTGTTATTTTCTTTCAGACGAATCATGGAACCCATTAGACGTCCTAAAGCATGCCTCATTTGTTTTCAGAAACACCATTTGAGATCTTGTGCTATTTTTTTGGGATTTTCCGTGAGTCAGCGCCTTTACAGTATTAGAGTGCATGGATACTGCAATAACTGTTTGTCGCAGTCACATCAACTCAGGGACTGTACATCCTCTGCAGTTTGCCACAAGTGTGGACGAAGACACCACACATTGCTACATAACCAGCGAACAGAAAGCTCCAGTCCAGTGCGACATGAAACCAGTACCGAGCAGATTCGAAGAAACGCGCGCTCTGAAGATTCTGACTCTGGAATCGTCCAGGTTTTATCTGCTCGCCAACGTCGCTCCCGAAGAAGACCTACCATGTTGCAACGGCAATTACAACAACAAGCTGCTGGCCAAGCGACGACGCACCAGTTGCTGCGAGAAATGGTAGCTACAATGGACCGCCTCAGCGAAGCCATTCTAGTTGCACCCTTGCAAGGAGGGCGGCATGTTGAGGCCCGAGTAGAGGAGGAAGACGATGACTTCTTAGACATCGATATGGAGCCCCTCCTTTAATATAATTCTGTACAGCACTGACTGTTGCAGATTTTACCATTGTGAATTGCACCTATAGAGTTGACAGTCGATTTCGCCGAAAGTTCTGTCAACTCCGATAAGCGCCATTATAGTTGGAGAAAAAAGCAACAGCAGCAGCCTCATCAACAAATTATAAAAATAAAAAGGATATTTATAACGTTAAATAAAAAACTCACCTCTTTTATTCCACCGAATAGCTAAGGCAACAAGTAAGTGTCCAATCAATTTACTCTTTCTCCAAAATTATTTGTTTAATAAATAATTTTGGTGTCTTTCGTTCCAACCCCGTTGAAAGAAAGAGCAACAACAATTTCTTGGCACCAGCCTGAAATTTGTTTAGTGCGACTTTTCATTAGGTCGTTTTGCTGGCAGGCGTTCTATATTTTGCTTAGAAATGTACATATTACAGTTTTTTTAATACAAAAAATAACGACAACTATTATTAGCTTTTTTCTGGCCTTATTTTTTGGGGTATTTGGCCTTTTTTGACCTTTTTTAAAGCTCAATTTAGCTTCTTGTTTTCTCAACTCCTGGCCGAGAGTTAAGATAGAAGTACAATAAAATTACGGCCCTAATGTCTTGTTATGGTGTTTTAAATTGGTTAAATTGGTGTTTAAATATGTGCTTATAAATATTTTAATTTTCAAGGAAATTAAAAATAGATTAACATTTTGTTTTATTCTGATTAATGACATCGATGAAAACTCGATGAAAAACTTCTTATAACAAAAGAATTGTAAATTACTATACCGCCAAAATTCTATTTGTTAGGTTAACTATTTATAATTGTATTAGTTTTTAAAAAGTTTATTTTGCTAAACACACTCCTTAAAGTTACCAACGTTAATAACATAAAATTTTAGTTGCAGTTTTAATTTTTGAAAAAAAAAAAATATAATGTTTTATAGTACAAAACTACAAATTAATTTTTAAAAAATGTGCTAAAAAATGCTAGAAAAGTGCCAGGTGCTAAATTCACTTTTTTGGTGCTAAACGAGTTTAAAAAGTGCTAGATCTAGCAGTTAAAGGGACAAATTGGCAACACTGATTACAAGTGTTTTTTCTTGAAAAAGTTACAGTCACAACCAAATAAGAATAAAATATAAAATTTATTTTTGGTCTAAATTTGTACATTTTTTTAGTTCTAGAACATATGGTAGTATGTAATCTCTTGCAAAAATTTACCAAAATATTTTCTTACGTGTTTCATTAATGTTATATCTTAGAAAAAATATTAAGAAGTATTTTAACTTTTACTTGTTCCTATATAAAATTTTGAAGAAGTTACAAAAACTATATAAATAAATATAACATGAAGCTTTAATAAATATTCTTAATATTTATTCATTAAACATAAATTCCCTGGTATCATTCCTGTTCCATAATTACATCATTACTCATCCTTGTTATTTGATATAACATAATTTCCTTTTAATAACATATAAACATAAAAAGCAGATGGTTATAAAATTCATCATAAAACTATAAAACAATACCCAATAATAAGTTTACCTACTAAACTAGTTATCAAAATAAGTTTTATAAAACTCTCCAGAGATTACGAACAGTTTTGTCCTGCTCTGTTTCATAATATATTTTATTTTATAATAAAAATCCTGTTTGTTATTTTTATTTCCCCCTCTACATTCTTTTCTTGGATTTTATCTTGATAGTAAAAATAATAAAAATATATACTAAAACGATTTGCAATAACAATATCATTTCGTATACTACCCAACGTCTCATACATTCACAAATAGATCTATTATATTTCTATTGTATGTATTCTTAGACTAACTTCAAAAGTATTGTTGGTGTAAGTAAGTTTGAGTGTGTATGTGTTTGGGAGAGAATAAAAAAAGTAATACAAAATGTTATTCCTTTTATGTGCGTTTTGTTTTTGTAACAGATAAAACACTGATTACTATTTCAAGAGGGGAATGTCATTTTTCATTTAATGCTCTTTCATTCAAAAATTCTAAGAAGGGAAACCAACTGTAACAACAATAACATATTTATGTTTTTTACAACAACTGTTCAATAAAGTTTACTGCCATATACAGTGAACTCTCGATAATGTGAACTAATTAATGTCGGGGTAGTTCATATTTTCGAATTTGTTCACATTTTCGATTGTGATATTTTTATATATATATTACTAAGTTATTCTTTCTAAAAATCATTTCTGCAAGGAATGAAAATGCAAAGATTACTAAAAACAACTTTTTGTAATTTATTTGGAACATAAAAAGTTTTTAAAAATCCATTTTATAAAGAGTACATACGTAGTATGTACATAAAAAACAAACAAAATATTACGACAAAAAAATAAATAAAATTTACAATGAAAAAAGATAGGTACATACATATATAATTAAATATGCAAATAATCGGTTATTATTTTATGTTTTTTCTTTCGTTCGACCAGCTTATTTACCGCCAATTCCCTGATTTTTTTCAATACTTTAATGTCAGTTTGATCGACCATTTGAAATTCAGCCCATTGGTCAGCTTTGTTAAAAATTTCGACAGCTTCTTTGGCTTTAATGTTGTTTTCAGGCGCTTCAATAAAACAGTCGTCATCAACGTCGGACTCTTCAAATAAATCATTTTCATCAAATGGCGTGACGTCCTCACAGGTATTATTGATCCAATCTCTAATGTTTACAGTAGTAAATACTTCCGGCGCAATGTCCGTAGAAGATCTGCAGCAGTATTTTCTAAAGATCTAACCTCTGATTGCCACTTTTCTTTTAAAACGCTCAAAGGAACATTAAATTAAGGAACGTCTTCATCATTTACCATATTCAAAATATTTTTCCAACAGTTAGATAAAGTTTCTTTACCAACTCGGTTCCAGGATGCCTCTAGAATAGAAACTCCTTCTTTAAGTGTAATTTTTTTCATCGATTCAAGCAAATCCCCCTCTTTTGCAATAATTGTTGCCAGAAGACTGTTCCTATAATGAAGTTTGGTGATTCTAATTGCATTTTGATCCATTGGCTAGATCAGAGCCGTTACATTTGGAGGCATGAACATAGCTTCTATGGAACCATCCTCGGATTTAAGGTCGGATTCTGGTGGATGGGATGGGGCATTATGTATTAGGAGTAAAGCTTTTACTGGTAATCCTTTCTTCGTTAAAAAAATCTGTCACCTTAATGAAAAATAAAACACTAAGAATCCCAATTGAACTATTTTTACATGTTTACTTACCTCTGACACAAAACAGTTGTGAAACCATTTTTTAAAAATGGAAGAAGTCATCCAAGCAGACTTTGAATTTCTGTAGTTTACGGGACAGATAAAATTTTTAAAACTGCGAGGATTTTTCGATTTTCCTATTACTAAAAGTTTTATTTTATGAGATCCTGACGCATTTGCACAGCATAAAAATGTTATCCTTTGCTTTTCCATTTTTGCACCTGGAGCGCTTTTCTCCAATGACGTTACATATGTCTTTTGTGGGAGAAGTTTCCAATATAGACCAGACTCATCGGCATTATACAACTGATCATTGGATAAACCCAAATCTTCTATCTTTGCTTTCAATTTAATTTTAAAAGGATTTACGAACTGAGATTGCGGAGAAAGTTTCAAATAAACCACTTATAGAGCGATTTTTCCATTTTTGGAAGCTCTGAAGATCGTAATCTTTTGCGTTTTCCGGGTCCATAAAACGTATTGTTCACACATTTTAAAATATTGTCTTTTTTATTTTTTATTGAACATATCGTTAATTTTGCAACTTTATACTTTTTACTTAACACTGTAACACTCGATCCTTTTTTTAAATATTCCAAAATTTCGCATTTTTCATTTAAGGATAAAAACTTTCGACTGTTTTTAGACATTACTAATTTTAAAAATAAATTCACGAACCTACCGCAACAAGTTACATAAAGCGACTAGCATTAAATACCTTTAAAAAAATGGCATACTATGGCATTTATTAATTCGGGGATTCCCAACATTAAAAATAAATGCTTCTACAAATTAAAAAATCCCCAAAAATTAAAAAAAAAAAAAATTTCACTATTTAGAGCCATTAAACTTTGTTCACTATTTAGAGCGCCCATATAAAAAACTGAGTGTTCACATTAGTGGATAGTTCATTATATTGGATGTTCACATTACCGCGAGTTCACTGTATATATTTTTTTAGAAAGTGAGGGAATAGAGGTGTGTGTGAGTAAAAAACTAAGTTCATAGTGAGAAAATAACAAAAAATCTAAACTATTAAACGAATTACGATACCTTATATATCGGCAGTTTTTAAATTTTAACCAACCAAAAATGTAAAAATTTAGCTATAAATTTATAGCTTCTAATGAGAGAAACATTTAAAAATTTCTCTTTCCCACCAGTTTAAATCCCGGTTTAAAACTCTAATTTATTTTGAATAGTTTGTTCCCTATTCTTCCCACTGTGTGCACGTGAAATGTCTGTTACATTTGTATTTCATAACTGCACTGGGGACTGAAGGACAAAATCGTTAAAAAGAAAGCGTGTAAACAACAAAAATCATATAAATCACATAAAAAAAAGTTGTAACGTTTACACGTATTACTTGTATGACAGTTTCGATTTTTTATATTTTTGCATATAAATAAATATTTTACATTCAATCTGTTGTAACCACCTGAAAGGTTTGAGGGAACATAAAGAATACTGTTTAAAGGACATTTATTTTCTTTTCAGCTTATTTAGCAGAAAGGAAATTTAGCCCGAATAAAAAACGTGATGCATACAACCATATTTTCTTGTTCTAATATATGTTTTTTTTTTTTTTCTTATTATTTACTGCCAATGTTTTTGTAAACCCAACGAACAAGGTCGTTAAAACGTAGCATTTGCCCATATGTTGTGTTTAATAATGTTTGGAGAATATTTAATGCCAAAAAAAGAAAATCACATCATACAGACAAACAACTACAAAAAACATACGGACAAACAATAAAAGCTTTAACAGTAAAAGGTGTGATAAAGTGAATGGGATATGGAGATTTTTTAAGAATAATATTGAAAACAAAATAAAATAAAAAATACATAATACCAATGGAAACTTTACTAAATTTGGCATTTTAAAAAGCAAAATAAAATATATTAGTATTTTTAAAAAGATAATTCTTATTTTTCATATTTTTTAAATATTATAAAGCGCAAATCATCGGAGAAATCGAGCTAAAACAAGGTACACAGTGGTTCCAAAACGCTTTTTTTTCTGGAAATAATTCACTAACTATTGGACTATTGGAGATATCTCAATAAAATTCCACATGGTCAGAGCGGAGGTGCTTTTGAGTTGATTTGAAAGAGTACAGCTTCCTAGCGGGTCAGGGGGGAAGTGGGTAGCCCTCCGAAGTTGGCCATCTCGGGTATGCAATTTTTTTTAAAAATCGTCAAAAATTAATTAATTTATGATATGACAGAAAAGAAATTGTATATATAGATAGTCCTTGTAAATCTCTACAAAAAATACCCTCACATGTATAGGGTATCTCTTTTAGTTTAAGAGATATTCGGGTCGAAATAAATTTTTACCTCATTTTTAATTTTTTTAAACTTGGCGAGCTTAATATTGCCCCAAACATTTTTTTAAGTATTTGCCAGATTCCTTATAAAATTCTAAATAATATTGCTGCAAAAATCATATAAATATATGTATCCGTCAAAATGTTATATTAATCTGAAGTTGAAACTTTAAAAAAATTTCACATTTTTATAGGTTTCTTTTCCAAAAAGGTGACAATATTTATTCATTGATGTGTAAGGTATATCCGGAGGAGTTTGTGACAAAGGTCTGACC
This sequence comes from Protophormia terraenovae, assembly GCA_951394005.1. Taxonomy (NCBI): domain Eukaryota; kingdom Metazoa; phylum Arthropoda; class Insecta; order Diptera; family Calliphoridae; genus Protophormia; species Protophormia terraenovae. The sequence goes on from OX596075.1 coordinate 28,993,264, forward strand.
ACAAGCTCTATCCAAAGCTCTATATGCAAGGTATACACCCGAAAAGCATTTTCTGAAGGAGGCTCCTTATAACGACAAGGTTACCATTTCAATGAAAAAAGTCAAATTCTTAAACATTTTATACGGATTGCGATTTTAGGTATTTTCAGTAAAAAATGGATTTTTTTAATTTTATATTTTTAGAACAAGCTTATACATATTATACTGAAATTTCAGTAAAATATAACGATTTGTTTAAATTTTATCAAAGTTTAAATATTAACTTTATGTTAAAAAAAAAAAAAAAAAAAACACAAAAATGATAAATTTTAAGTCCTTCGGGAAATTCTGTTATCAAATTATATTCCACCAACTTTTTTTAAAATTATCAATCTCCATATTATAACCTTTTCTTAGATACCAAATACTTGTATAAAAAGTTAACACTTTTGCTTAAAACTTAATAGAAACTTGGCGTCCTCATTTATGAAACATTATCATTAAAATAATACTAAGTGAGTTAGGGTATAGGTAACGTTACGAAAACGTAAAATTGTTCGAAAATGGGTTAACAACTTTTTCTTTTGAGAAATTATGATGGCTTGTTTAGATTTTTGGTAATAAATTTATAAGAATAAATAAAATTTTATTGTTTAAAATAGAAATAATAAAATTTCCAATTTTATTATTTCTATTTTAAACAATTAACACAAATAAAACAAGCGTGAACGTTATATTCGGCTCGGCCGAATCTATATACCCACCATAAATTTTTTCAAATTTTACGTTATATGGGAGCGGGTGGACCAAGCCCATTTTTGGTTTCCAAGTTTATATTGACCCTCAAACTATTTATACAAAATTTCGTTGTCGTACATGCTTTTGTTTAAGAGATATCAGCAGAAAAGTATGAAACGGACACCCTGTGTTTCTAGTTTTTAGCCCTTAACTTTTATTAAGCGATTTTGCCCATTTTCAATACCAAACAAATCCTATATAAGATAAATATTTGTGCCAAATTTCGTTCCTCTACGTTGCTCCGTTCAAGCCCTACCCTGCTTTAAACAGACAGACAGACGGACGGACATAGCTAGATCTACTTAGAATCTAACCTGAACCCAGAAAATATATACTTTGTGGGGTCTTAGATGATTCCTTCGATATGTTATACACGGTATGACAAAATCAATATACCCCCCATCTTTTTGATGGTGGGTATAAAAATAACATACCACCATCTTTTTTACTTAAAAGTTTGACCATTTTGGAAAACTAGCATAAAATATCTTAACTTTCTAGTAAAAAAATCTCTTACACAAAAGAGCGTTTTTCTCGACTTTAATAAATAACTAGCAGCTGTTCTTTTATTGATCATCATTAATTGAATCTCAATAATGAAAAACTAAAAAAAGAAATAATATTTTAATACTTCCTCTTTTTTCAGCCTTATAAATCCATTTTTCATCAAAAGCAGTTTTACAAGGTTATTATAAGTTTTGTACCCACAAATTTTTATTTAAATCGGACCATATTTTTAACTAAAAAAAAAAATATTATTTTAGAAATCACAAACTATTTTTTCAAAATTTAAAGGAAAAAATTAAGATAGCTTGCAGCAGCTATTTCGTAGCTTCCTAAATTGTAGGTCAGTTTAAGATTTTCTAATCAATTAACTCTTGATCAAAATAAGTATGATAAAATCCAATTATAGTATTTTAAAAATTTTAAACATTATCATACATTTTTCAAATGCAATATAAAAAAAATCTTATCAAAGTATGATCAGAAGTTACAGAATTATTTCAAAAAAAATTCGACTGTCTAATGTAATAATTACACAGGTTAACACTAAAAAAAGTATTTGGAAAATCATGTTGCAGATATTGTAGGTATAGTTGTCCCAATCACTAGGAACATTTCCCACTGAGGATCAAAGAAAATATGGTTCCATGATGAGTTTTTAGGTTATAAAATTGTCCAAGTAATATGTAGAGCAGATTAGTTACTCGTGTTTTATAGCCAAGAAATGGGGTTAAAAAAATTAATAATAGTCAAGTCTTTAATTTGTCACACATAGCCACTAGATGTCTTTAAAGTTGTAAAAATAAATAAATTTTCTATTAACCCTCATAAAACCATTGAAAAATGAGGGGTAAGGAGTGGGTAAAGAGGGAAAAATTGTATTTGATATAATAAACAAAATACCGTAGATCTCAAAAATGCTAAAATTTTTAAAATCGCACTGACTAAAAATGCGTAGCCATCAAAAATATGAAAAAAAATCCAATTTAAACAACAGAGTTAACAAGAAATTATAAGAAAAATATATTGTGAATAAATTGGCCTAATTTTAACTTCTTAGACTAAATATAGTGCAGGAAGTTAAATAAAACATTTCCATGACGTCACAGTTTTAAAATATAATTTCCTTTTTTTATTTTTTAACTTCATTGAAAATATATGGCTATTTTTTTCTTCAGTTAGGATTTAAGAATGTACTATTTTATAACACTGGTCGACAATTTTTTTGTCTTTTCAAGCTTTAGAAAAAAAAATATGTGGACTAGATAGAACTCCGCATGCAAAACTCGAATTTGCTTTCATTATTCTCCCATCAGATCGAGATGTCTAATACTGCGCCCTAAATAAGCCGATTACTCGAATATATTTCACTATAACTCGAGAACGGTATGTACGATTTATATAAATAATACAGCAAAATATGTGGAATAAAACTGGCTTTAAGTCGCTCTACTAACAAATTTTTATACGCTCAATAGTTTTGGAGATATTTCCAAATAAGTGTCCGAAAAAAAATTTGTTTATGCTAAATTCAAGATTTCTTTTTTTTCAATAAAACTTCTTTTTAAAAGTGAAAACATCAAAAATGTTTCAGTTTATCATCTTTATCTCAAAGCTGGCAAAATTACGAGTAAATAAAGTTACGTATCATAAAAATCATGATTGCATTCACAGTTAAGTTAGGATACCCATGCATACCTACAGTTAAATAGAGACACACTAGTGGGCAAAAAAAAAAAAAATTTGTCTTATATAAAAATAGGTGGATTAGATGGAATTTAACATGCTAATTAAGAATCAGCTTTTAATTTTTTTTCTAACACGTATCGATATTTTTTATGGGCATGACTACTATGACCCCGCCTTTATGCAGTCACACTTGTATAACTCGAGAACGGTTTGTTCTATTACGATAAATTAAACTCCAATATATAGCGACTTAAATTGTCTTTAAGCTGAATTTACATAATTTTTGTTCAGTTAATATTTCCGTAGTTATTTGGAAAAAACTACAAAAAAAAAAAAAAAATAAAAACAAAAAAATTAAAAATCGTGAAAATTTTTATCCATAACTGAAATTCTTGAGCGAATAAAAAATATTGTTTACGTAACTTGAAGACAGTTTTCGTATGCTTCTTTTGTATCATTTATCAAAATTGTGTAAACGGTTCTTTAGTTATAGCCTTAATTTGATAAACCATTCTCGAATTTTATAATGTGACCGCTGAATAAGGTGATGATATTATTCATGCCCATAAAAAGAAATCAGTACGTGATAGAAAAAAAGTGAATGCAGATCCTTGTTTAACTCGTCAAATTCAACTTAGTTCACCTATTTTTGTTCCAAGATAAATAAAAAAAATAATTTTGTTCGCCCACCACTTTATTTATATACAATTGTATGTAACATGGGTATTTTTACTTAACTGTGAATAAAATCAAGATTTATGCATCAATTTTAAAGAAACATGCCTCATTTGGTTCGCAACCAACTTTAAGATAACGATGATAAACTGAAACATTTTTGATGTATTCATTTATTAAAAAGAAATTTTAGTAACAAAAAATCTAAAATTTTGCATGAAAAGTTATATATTTTTTTTTTACACTTGTTTCAAAATAACTTCGCAACTATTGAGCAAATAAAAAAATGAAGTGTGATATGATGGAAATGTTTTATTTTACTTTTTTCACTAAATTTAGTCTTAGAAGTAAAAATTAAACAAAATTACTCAAGATATATTTTTTTATAATTTCTTGTATGATTTGTTATCTAAACTTGGATTTTTATTTTTTTCAAACGCATTTTCTGTTAATGCGATTTTTGAAAGCTGCGGTCTTGTATTAGTTATATCAAATACAAATTTCTTCTATACACTCTATACACCTTATCCCTCATTTTTTCATGGTTTTATCAGGGTTAATTGAGAAACTCTTGATTTTTACAACTTTAACGACTTCTAGGGGCTGTGTATGACAAGTTAGAGACTTGACTAGTAATACATTTTTATAGCCCAATGTCTTATCTATAAAATATATGTTACAAATTTCCTCTACCTAATACCTGGAAAATTGTATAACCTAAAACCTTCTCAAGGATCCAAATTTTCTTTGGTCCTCAATGGGTTAAAACTGTGAAGTGATGAAAAATGTTCAATTGATTTTCAGATTTTGATTTGATTTACAGAATTATGCGAGATATAAAACATTTTTGCGATTTTGTTGACCTGTGTTCATCTAAGCATAGTGAGAAAACTGAAGGATCAATAACCCAAAATTGAATACTATATAAATCAGTTCATTTTACTAATCCTCAGATACATATATGTATTCCACTTAAATCGGCTTTTACTGCGAACGGATTCTACATGCGTTCGAGTCACTTTATATGTATAGAAAAGGATTTAATAAAAAATTGTTGATAATGGCTCATATACATATATGTACTAGGGTGATCGATTATTCGGCTTTTTTCAGAAACCGGTTTTCGAATAGTTCGAACAGTTGGTATTTTAAAAAATCCAGTTGCACTTTTTGAAATTTAGAAAAAACCGGTTAACCGGTTTTTTGCAGAAGTTAATATTTATATCAAAAGACTACATTTCTTTAAAAAAATCAATAATTCTTATAATCAATTTAAAATTTATTAAATACTAGCGTAAAAGCCTGACAATGTCAGGAAAAATAATATAATAATGAAAATATGCACAAACAAATCCGAAAATTAAAAGAAACAAATATGAACAACATTTAACCACCTACCTCTTTCTAATCGAAGTCAATTATTTGAAGCCGTTCAAATTTTTCGTAAACCTTTCAAAATAAAAAAATCGTCGTAAATGCGCTCCCTTTCCGAAATACAGAATCAGTTTTTTATAGGATTTGGAGTGCAAACAATAAGTATAGCAACGCAAAAGTTTTTAATATCAAAACAGACTTTTTGGTCCCTCATAGAAACATCTGGCACTGTTCACAGAAAATTAATTTTTAATTGATTTTGCTCCAATCATCAAAATGATAATATTTATAACTTGAATAATTGATATTATTATTACTTCTTTTCCTTAAATAGATGCAATGAGCTGAAAATTTTTGAAAATTTACTTAAATTTATTTTATTTCTGTACTTTTATAGACAAATATTTAATTTTTCTTTATATTTTATTAACAGCTGTCAATTTATTAAAAAACAAAACTGTAATCAATTAAAAAATTAATTATATTAATAAATCATATAATTAAATTCCAATATAAAGTTAATTAATAATTTTATTAAAAAATTATTTGGAATATTTTTTTCTGTGTTAGAATTTGTTGAACGAATAGTTTTATAAGTATGCCGATTTTTAGTTTTTTACGTCGTCTGGGAGCTTCAGAAAGCTCTGAAAAGGAAACATTGCTTAGGAAAGATATATTTAAATCCATATATATAGATCCACGTATTTTCGCTCCCTGATAGAGATTTCAAAATTTGGCTCCGTTAGGATTTGTAGGACGAATAGGGTTATAATAAAGCTGAATTTTAATTTTTTATGTCTTCTGGGAGCTTTAGAAAGCTCTAGAAAGAGAAAAAATTCTTAGAAAAAGACACATAAATCCTCTTATATCCTCTCCCTGATAAAAATTTCAAAATATTAGGATTTGTTGGACAAAAATTTTTATAAATAAGCCAAATTTTAATTTTCTACGTCGTTTGGTAGCTTCATAAAGCTCTGGAAAGAGAAAAATGCTAAGTAAATTATATATCTAGATGACTAGAAGATAATTATGTTTCAAAATTGTAGAAAAAATCATCTAAATTTTAGTTAGCATAAACAGAAACCATGGCTTAATATGGAAGCCTGTCTCAATTGAAACGATTCTGCAAGTGAAACTTTTTTAACACAAAACCTTTAAAAAATAAAGGAAATATTGGATATAAAAAAAAAATAATAAAATAAATAAATTGGGTCATACAGGATAATTATTAATTATTTAATTGTTTAATATTACAGAATAAATTCCAATTTAGACTTCAACTATATTTTAAAAACATAAGAAATCAGTCTTTATGAATATTTAAAAAATTATTCCTAAATTTTCAAATATCACTATCACTATTTAGTACATGTTTTCTGAAATAAAATGCTATTTTTAAAACCGGTTTTTTTTTGTTTAAAAAAACCGGTCTATTCGACATTCGAAAAATGAACATTTTGAAAAAACCGACAGCACATTGACTGAAAAAACCGGTTTTAAAACCAGTTGGAAAACCGCGTCGATCACCCTAATATGTACTCTACTTAAATAGGCTTTTACTGATCATACATATATTTGAAATATTGACATACATATTTCTATAAAACTAAAGACCAAATAGGTTTTATTTAAGTACGGATAGTCTACAGCTCCCAAACAATATCCTCTCTTTATACTTTAATTGTATATGATGTCATATGGTCGGGCTAGATCGACTATAATTTTTTTTTTATTTGCTGTTATTACCGATTTATTATCCTTCATGTCTACATTTCACTGTTTCTGATCAATACAATAGTAGATTGTATTGTCGTTTACTTTTGAAACCAACCATGAGTATCTGTGTAGCGCTTATGTATGTGTGTGAATAAGTACCTGGCATTATGTTTCACATTTAGAGAGAATGTAAGAGATCTGTGGCAATTTAAAGGCTTAGAAAAACAATGGACTATAAAAATAAAACAAAACATTTGCACCATTATTAGAAAACTTAACGAAATGATTAGGAGTATGTGAACTCATACTAAAATGAATATTCTTTACTTATACAAGTACATGAGATGGGCACTAGATATATACAATAATTGAGTACCAACAAATTGCACATAGTTTACAATTGACAATCAATGGGACTTTTATTGTTAAGGTAATTGTATTACCAATTATCAAGGGTATTTTTTCCACATTTAGCAAAGGATTATTAGGAATATTTTGTGAGAAAAAAAGAAAATTGTGTCTAATATAATAGCAGATTTTATCAAAATCAGCTAGAATCTATCTTTAAAAGATAATATAGTAAAAGGAATTGTTAAGGGATTGTAAATATGTCAATTGTTTGTAATAAAATTTAAGTGTTTTATTTTTCATTTAGTAATTTAAATAAAAATTCTTCGATTATGTTAATTTCAAATTAAATTTACCTTCAACACTATATTTTGTTTTCAATTAAAAAGTTATCCTTGAATTTTGCAAAAGGCCATGCACTTGTACTTGTAAAATGACAATGTCATAAGCTCCACTGGTGTAAGAGCAAGCAGTGGCATTTTTCGTAAGCGGTCTTTTTCAATTTTCCTCAATGTCGTTTGCAATTTTCCTTGGTTTTTATTTGTTATTGCATTTAATAGTAAAGGTTGGCGTGATTTTTGCTGTAGCTGCCATTAGCCAAGAGTATTTGCCAACTCTAAAAATAAATATGCATAAACAGTAGAATTTTGATTAAATAATTGAAATTCCAATAAGAACATAATATCCAAACAAACATTTACTAACAATTTAATACACAAATTTAATATTCAGTTTTAATGAAATTATAAAAAAAATTTACTACAACTTTTGTTTTATAATATAAATGTTTAACTTTGTCCTCATAATTGCCATTCTACTGTTTGATTTTCTTATAATTGATTTTCTGTTTTATTTTCAAAATATATTTTCTGTTTTTCCTCTATAAAATAGGAGAGTAAACAACTGCATCAAAATGCAAACAATTTTCCAAATTGAAATTAGTTTTAAACCAACAGCTGAAAGTATTATAACGATGAATTTTCTCATAATTTTATTCATTTTGGCAATCGTACAAAATATTAAAAGTGAAACTGCTTCCGCAAATGCAGCACTTGCTACTAAAAATAGTGAAGTAATTGTTAAAAATAAAATAACTTCGAATAGAATAGAAACACCACCAGAAGCAACTGTTACAGCTGTCAAAGAACGAATTCCCTCATCTACTCCTCCACCGCCACCAACAACTGTGGAGATTAAATTAAGAATATTTTATTCCTATGTGTGTCACAAAATAATTTATTAAATAATTTTATTGCAGGTGTATGATGATGGTGTGCTGAAGAAAAATATAAGTGATTTAAATAAAAGGTAATTTATTAAATTATTGTGTACGTAGTCTAACAGTTATAAATAGTTTAGTGAATTTGATTAGTATTTGTGAAACAAAATATAGTCTTCTGAAAAGAATTGAAACAATCGCGTTAAAATCACATGTCCTTTATATAGTGATTTTATTACCAACTACAAAATGTTTCCAAAAAATAATATGGTATCGGTAAAGGTATTTTCAGACCAGTCAAATATTTGGCCAAAATGACGTAAGTACTTATAAAACATTTTCTAACTTCTCCATTTTAATGGGAAAATATTTTTTACTTATAATTTATCATAGCTAATATTTTTGTCGAATCTTGTTTGACCTGTTTTCACTTAAAAAATTTTCTTGTACAACTAGTGATCACGTAAATTTGGTCAAATATTTGATAAAGGTGAACATAGCCAGGTTTCCCAGATTTTTTTCGAGTCATATCCCCAAATAGCGAGTTTTCATCCCCAAAAATCCCCAAATAGCTATTAATTATATCCCCAAAAATCCCCACTTAAGTAATACCTTAATTTTAAAGATTAGTATATACTACATTACGTCTTATTTGTACTTCAATACATTTTTTCCAAATAGTCAATAATATGAAAGAAAATTTCATAAAAATTTTCAAAAAATAAGATTTTATGGAAATTTTTAAATATTTTTATAGTTAATGCAATTCGGTCATTGTAATTTTATTTAATATTCAAAGGTATGAAAATATGATTATCCAAATTCCATTGAATCAATTTTGATACACTTCCTTCCTTCAACTTTTAAATAACTACTTGTTGAAGACTGAAGATCAAATTATTTCAACTCTTGTTTGCTATTACAATAACAATAATGAAACATCTTTTATTCAAAAATTACTTTCATAGCCATGTAATAATTTTTTGGAGTTTATAGTACCACTTCAGTATTACAGTTATTTTTAACTGTCGCTAGGGCATTGTTGTTGAAATAAATATAGTTCTATCTTAACTAGAACTTCATATCCAGCGAAAAAATATGTTTTTTTTTTTTCTATTGTTTTTAAGTAAAAAGGAAGATTTTTTTATTTAAAAAAAAATCCCCAAAAATCTTAAAAAAATCCCCAAGCCTTTAAAATTATCCCCAACAAATCCCCTAATCCCCAAACCAAAATTTTCATCCCCATTTTCAAAAATAAATCCCCAATTTGGAGATAAATCCCCTAATCTGACAACACTGAACATAGCTTAACAAACACAAGCATAACACACTATTCCGTGTTAATGTCTTAAATTTTGTCTAAGGATATTTTAGAAGCTGAACTAAATAGAATTCAACAAATTTGATTCTATTTTTCGACATATTAGAAAATAAATATATTGTGTTATTGACCATTTTACTCAAAAACAAGTATGGTTAAGAAGCAATCTTTTTAATAATTTTAATCACTGCTACAATGACTATGTGGACTACTAGTTTGATCGAAAACTTTATTTAATTAAATATGGAATTGGCATTAAATGGGGCTACAACTCTCCAAAGAAATAGCAGCTTATTTGGCTCACAGATATGTAAATTGCTTACAAAACTCTTACTTTCAATATAATAAGATTTATTACACTGCACAGTGGGACAGAATTAAAATTTTTTGGAAATAAATCTGTAACTTTTGATAGGCTGATAAAACTTATAAAACTTTAAAGTGGCATAGTTTCGGTTCTGTAAAAGATATTGATTTCAATCTTTCTCTGTATAACGAAGAACTATGTCAGCTAAGCAATGAGAAAAATCGAGTTTGTACTTTTTCTTATTTTTGCAATTAAAATAATATTTATTAAAAAAAAAAAAAAAATGTTTTTTAGAAACTATACATATTTTATCTGTAATAAAATCTTTTTGATAAAAGATATCTTAACGAAATTTTCGGTGAATGTAGACTTTATCATATAAAATGAGAAAGTGGACAAAACTTTAAGATCTTTATTAAAAAAAAATCCCACAATTCCCAAAAAAAAAAAAAACCGAAAATCCCAAAAATGGGTTTTTCACATTTCGGCTATAAAATCCACATTTTTCGAAGTCCCATAGATTTTGACTGAACAATTTTAACAATATATTGCAGATTCTTAAACTGCATTCCGTTTGCCGATTCGTGCTTTGGGATTTGGGAAAATATTGACTAAAGTTAAAACTTTTATATAAAATGGGTCAAATTCGGGATGGTGTATACCTTGACGACTTGAGCTATTGGGCTTATTTTTATTTTAAAATCTTCTCTGTGAAGATGCCTTTCGGATAAGTATAAAATTATTATATATTTTTAAAGAAAATTTTATTTTAGAAAAAAAAAGAGTGAAGATACTTTTTCGGCCAAAAAAACACAAAAAGTAGTAATTTTTGCAATTTTCAAATTCAAAGTCGTTTATTTTTGGACTCGGTAAAGACATCGACTTAAAATTTTTTTATTCAATATATAATTTTGCTTTTTAATTAGCTAAAGAAAAAATAAATAAAATCGGTCGGAAAAACTAGGATATATATGAAAAAAAACTGGACCAAGAACATGCAAAATTGAGGTGCTTAAAAATTCAAACGCAAATAACAAGCACGAGCAAGCACGTTTTTCTTTTTGGTCTTATCAGTGATAACAATAATGTATAAAAATATTTGAAATCACAGGAAAAAATTTGGCAAGTGATTAAAAAATTTTTATGTCAGAATTACTCAACTTTGAGCCCCTTAAGCTCCACCCCTGAGGGGTTTGTTCGGTCCCCCTTCCAAACCTTCCAAAAATTTGAAATCGGAGGAGAAAAAAAAATTGGCAAAATATTTAAAAAAAAAATTGTATATCAGAGGTACCCAACTTTGAGCCCCTTTAGCTCCGCCCCTGAGGGGTTTGTTCGGTCCTTCTTGCAAACTTAATATTGTACACACCTTAGCTATGCCTGTACTAAATTTCATGCAAATCAAATCAGCCAATCAGAAGTAACAGGTTTATTTCCAAAAAACCTTGATTCTGCCCCATTGAGCACTGGTCGACAAAAAATCCTCCCCCAAAGACTAATAGTTAGACTTGATCTGCTTAATACGAATCTGCTTTCAGTTTTTTTTTTTCCATCATGCCTGGATTTTTTATGGGCGTGTCCATTATTTCGTGCATAGCAAGGCCATTACTCAGGTATATTTCGTCATAACTCAAGTGATACATTAAAAATTTCGGACTAAAAATATCTTCAAATCTCCCAAACTTAATTTTTGTATGTGCTCAATAGTTTAAAAATTTAATATCGGACACTAATTTAGAATTTATGTAACAAAATAAAAACTAAAATCAAATTTTCTATAAAAAAAATAAATTTAAAAAAAAAATACTTTAAATAACTTTTGTAAATATTTTAAACTTTTACATAAAAAAATTGCTAATTTTGCTTAACAACTTGAATTTTGGCACTTGTATAGAATAAAGTTAAATTAGCAAAACTTATATTTTTTTAAGAATTTTAAAATACCTTTTTATGAGACATTCAGCTTTGAACTTTGAACTTTCGAAGTAAATAAATTTAATACACGTCATTTTAAAATCAATATCTTTTTCTATTAAATGAAATAAAAATTTCAATTTTACAATATATTGTTCAGAAGTTATGAACAATAAAGTATGTAAACATTTGGAAAAACTTCAATAGTTATTTAATTTTTAAAGTCATATTTTTGGAGCGGAAAATGTCTTCAATTTGAAAGTTTTTTATTTGACCAACACTTGCAATAGGTAACAAATGCAGTTAATTTCATTGATATCGGAGACATCAAATCCAAAAATACCAGTTTTTGTCGGTTTTGATATGAAATTACTTTTTACGAAATATCGTTATCGTTACATACTTTTGTTTCGTTTTTAAAGCTTGTAGACTCTATAAATGCTGAATCTAACTTTGAGAATGATGAGCTTTATCGCAAACTTTTTTCCAAATCAAAAGATTTTTTTTATATTTTTAACAGAATGTATTATAAATAAAATCATTATATCAAAGTCAAAAAATTTCATTCGTTTTAAGAATTTGCATGCCATAGAAATTCTCGTTAAATATATAGACTTAAAATTTTCTTAATTCAATAGAAAATTTTATTCTTTATTTAATAAAAATAATAATAATAATAAAATCAATCGGAAATACTGGGATATATATGAAAAAACTGGACCAAGATTTGGCCAGATTGAGATAGTTCGAATTTTAAATGCGACTAACTTGAAAACTATAGGAGATAAATACATTATTCGTGCATGTTTGTGATCCTCAAAGTAAAGCAACTCTAACTTTAATTGTACGCACCTCTGCTACGCCCATGTGAAATTTTATGTAAATCCAACTAGCCGATCATAAGTTACAGATGTATTTACAAACATTTTTGATTCTGCCTTACTGTGCAGTACGATTTAATTTTTTTTTTTTTTTTTTTTTTTTTGTACAGGATTTTTAGCCGCTTTAAATTGTGATTTTTTATTAAAAACAACACATGGGATTTTTCAGTCAAATCGGATACACGGTAGGACCACTGTGTACAAAAACTATTTTTTTTTTTTTTTTTTTTTTAATAATTCTATAATTTTAGATTTGCTGGATGTAATTCAATAAAATTGTAATTCAATGACAATCCTAGGGTGTAGGTACTCCAATTGTTTTGGAGGAGTACAGATTCTTAGCGGATCTGGGGGTCCGGGGTTGGACCTCCAAAATTGGTCACCTCGGGTATGAAAATTAAAAAAAAATCGCCAAGATTTAATTTATGATTTGATTTAAAAAAAAAAAAAAAAAAAAATTTTGCACATAAATAGTCCTTATAATTCTTCACAAAAACAGTTAAAACTGCCGTGCACCTATGTATATTAAATGCTGGAGCATACATTTACCATAGAATTGAAGGAAAATGTGCAAATTTTGCTGAAGGGGCTAAAGTCTCAGTTAGTTTTTAAACGATTGTGTAAAGTATTTATGCAAGTATTTGGTATCATTGGAAAGCTTATTACTTGACAAATAATATATAAATAATAAAGTACTAAAACTAAATTTTTTCATTAAATTTATCAAAAAACCTAAAATTGTTGTGTTTAGTGTTATTTTGTAAAAAAAAAAAAAAATATTTGAACTTAAATAAAATCTATATTACTTAAGCTATCATTATGAAATTTTAGTAAAATATAAGAAAAGTTGTCCTTAAAAGAAGATTATAAATAGATTACCACTTTTTTATTCCAAAATTTCCAAAATTCTAGTTCGCGGAAAGCTTGCTTCAAAAATTGACTTTTTTAAGTAAAATGGTCACCATGCCGTTATTAGAGACATGACTTATTAAATATTTTTTGTGTGTTTAGCGAACATATGTAGGCATGTTATTAAGATATTTTTTTTTTATTTCGGCTTTGACATTTTGGAGCTCCACAAAAAACTAAAAAAATAAAAATTTAAATTAACAAAATTCTGATAGGGCTAGCGGGGAGACAGTTACACCAACTGACCTCGAAGTTATTTTACATGGATTTGCGTTAAGGATTCTTTTAGGAACATGAACAAAAATTTATGGTCCAGAGGAAAATAATGGATTTTAAAGTGAAAAAATGTTACCACCTTTTGGAAAAAATCACATTTTTTTTTTAATTTTCTAGTTCAAAATAATATAACTTTTTATCTAAACCATATAGGTATATGATTCTTGCACAAAAATCATTTAGAATTTTATACAGAATCTAGGGAATATTTAGCCCGCCAAACTATATAAAACTAAAAAAAACATGTAAAAATTTTACTTCGGTCCAATTATCTCTTAAAGTAAAAGAGGTATTCCACATATGTAAGCGTATTTTTGTGGAGAATTATAAGAACTATCTACGTAGATTTTTTTTTTAATCAAATCATAAATAAAATTTTGGCGATTTTTTTAAAATTTTCATACCCGAAGTGACAAACTTTGGAGGTCCACTTCACGTCCCCCCGACCAGCTAAGAACCTGTGCTCCTCCAAATCAATTGGAATGCTCCTCAGTATTGTCCATGTGAAATTTCATTTAATTACACACAGCAATTTTAAAGTTACAGAATTATTTCCATCGTTTTGGGTATTAATTGATGCAAACATTTTTCTTCATCATAGTTCTTTATTATAAATAATGCTCAACAAATTATATATCAAAATTACAAGCTCTTCTAAACCACAATAATTTTTTTCTTAACATTTGCCTTTTTTTGCAGACAAACCCAACAAGAACTCGTCCTAAAACAATTATTCGATGAAGTAGCCTTCATTAAAAAATATTTAATTCAAATCGTCACCCAAAATACTGCCTGGACTGTAATCCTCCGTAGACAAGATGGTTCTGAAGATTTTTACCGCACTTGGGATGAATATAAAGAGGGCTTTGGCAATTCTCAAGGAGAATTTTTCATTGGTCTGGATAATTTAAATGAAATGACATCTGGTGATCCTATGGAATTATTAATAATTCTAGAAGATTTTGAGAGAAAAACACGTTATGCAAAGTATGATCTATTTGTAGTGGGCAGTGAAGATGATAAATATGCTATTATTGAGTTGGGAGATTATAGTGGTGATGCTGGAGACTCTTTGAGTTATCATAGGGGTAGAAAATTCTCTACAAAAGATCAGGATAATGATAATAATCCAACTTCAAATTGTGCTAAGGACTATAAAGGAGCCTGGTGGTTTGATAACTGTTATTCGAGGTGATTTTAGAGATGTAATTTTATAAAAAAATAATAATAATTAATATATTTTGACTATTTTTTTCAGTCACTTGAATGGTCCTTACTTGAAAGGAGCTCGTTCCTGCAGGGGAGGCATAAATTGGTATCATTGGCATAATTATGTGTATTCTTTGAAATTTGTGGAAATGATGATACGACCAGCTCCAGCAGAAGGGGAATAAATAATTTTATTATTATGTGTTAAAAGTAAAAAAAAAAATTGAAATTAAATGTATTAAGTATTTTCTATATTTTAAAGAAATTTAAAACTAAAATAAATATTTTAAAGTTAATAAGGTCATTTGTTGTTATTTCTAAGAAATTATATGAAAATATTTGTATCAAATTGTTAAAATATTTCCACAAAGTTAAGGTTTTAACAAGGAAATGTTTTAAAATTGTATGTTCAATCAATTACCCTGGTAACAATAAATCTTTTACAAAATTCGAATAAATTTTTACATCCAGTAAATAAATCGCCAAAATAAAAATCTCTATTAAAAACATTTGTAACATTAACAAGCAAATAAAACATTTTGTTAAAATATTTATTTACAAAAACCTGCAAAATTCATAGAAACTTAAGTTAAAAAATATAACACACACCTGCAAATGTAAATCTTTAACAAGTTGTTTTTTTATTTTTATTCCACGACTACCATTAAATAAAATAACTTTTATACTTAAATGTCAAAAAAAGGAAACATGTCTGGCAAATTTTGTATTGAAAAGCTTAGCTAAAAGTCATAAACTTACAAATCGTTACCATTTCTCTCTTAACAGCGTAGGATTTGACAAACAAGGAGCAAGTCATCTAAATCCTTGAACAATTTTATGACTTCATACTAAACACGATTTCTATTTATTACTTTTCTGTTTTATATTTATTTTTGTTGCTTTCTTTAGCTTGTGCTTTTAAAAAAGGATCAACCTAAGACAAGTAGTTGTACATTTGCCCTGTTTAATGTTTTAGTAAAGAGTCATTACAACGTTGTTTATTTAAAACAGTTTTTCAAAAAGGATTTAATAAAAATTGTTACGACTATTTTCGTTTAAAATTGTGTAGTGCAATGTATGTTTGTTTTTATTTTTCCTCTCTCCTTTCAATTCAATAATAATCCCTTACAAATTGTGGCAATTTCCAGTTACCTTTAAGATTTGTCAGTTGCAGGAGAAGCGAGTAAAGAATTTGTACAAGAATAGAGATTTTTAAAGTTGTATTTTTTTACAGTTAGTGTAAAAGTTTTGTCGTTACTTTTTAAACTTATATCTACAGGAAAGGGCGAAAATATAGACATCGATAAAAATATGCTATGAAATTAAGAAAATTTTAAAGGCTGTGGACTGGGAATAAACCCAACCAAAACAGAACTGATACTCTTTACTAGGAGATACAAAATTTCCTGAATTTAATACTCCGAGGATCAATAGAGTATCACTCTCACTATTTAATGATGCCAAGTATTTGGGACTTATATTAGATATTAAGTTGAATTGGAATCTGAATACTACCAACATAACCACGAAGGCGGCCAATGCGTTGTACTGCTGTAAAAAGGCGATTGGCCTTAATTGTGGACTAAACCCCAGAAATGCATACTGGCTATGTAACTGTGTAATTCGACCCATACTATTTTACGGGGCAACTGTTTGGTGGCCAGCTCTGGAGAAAAGCAACCAGCAAGCAAAATTTGAATGTTTAATGAGGATGACATCGATTATGACAATGGGTGCACTTATAACTACCCCATCTAAGGCACTGTTCACTGTGCTGAATTGGATACCACCAGATATCGCAGCCAAGAAGATTGCTGCACAAACGGCGATAAAACTTTGTGTAACGGGAGCATGAAAATATCAAGGATATGGTCATGCAAATGTTCTCGGTGATATATATCGGAAATATAAGATTGATTATTTAATACCAACACCATTGTTCGAAAAAATAATATTCATCTTGTATAATAACAGGGTGAGTAAGAGTAAATTAGTTATTTTTTGTTTGCTTCATAAGTATTCAGTTCGAACATTATCAAATCACTCCGTGAGATACTAAATGACTACTATAATAATAAATTATTTTTCGATTCGAAAACTTTTCACAAGTTACAGAAACTAGACACTGATTTCATGGTGCACATTCCGGATAGAATACACAATGACAACAGTCTGCATACTACCGTGGAAGAGATTAAAATTTTCACGAATGGTTCAAAATCAGAAAATAGGGTCCGGATAGAACACACTATGACAACAGTCTGCATACTACCGTGGAAGAGATTCAAATTTTCACGGATGGTTCAAAATCAGAGAATAGGGTCGGTATTGGCATCTTCTCTGAACAGCTACACTTGAAAATGTGCAATGGATCAGCCGGGCAATGGATTCAGTATTGGGAAATATCGAACAAAGGTATTCGTATTTTTACTGATAGCAAAGCGGCCTTAAGCTCCCTGTCGGATGTGTACACCACATCGACGATCATCCGTGAATACCGAATGTCTCTTGAGGAGATCGCGAGTCATTCAAAGGTTACCGTCGTGTGAGTTCCGGGACATAGGGACATTTATGGTAACTGCTTAGCCGATTTATTGACACGTGCAGAAGCCGGACAGAACCAACATGGTCACGTGGATGATATCGGCGCTCCTTTATCGATATGTAAGCAGCTAATATTACGCGAATTCCATCTTAAGGCTATAGGGAGATGGACCATAGAATCCACATGCGTAGAGACCAGGAAAATATGGCCCTTGATGAACGATCGGCGTACAGCACAGTTGTTAATTCTGTCAAGAAGTCATCTGAGAAACTTTATCGGTGTACAGGTCACTGGTCCTTTGGCATACATGCTAAAAGGCTAGGACTCCATTATTACGACTACTGTAGAAACTGCAAGGACGAAGAGGAAGAAACTACAGAGTATCTTTTCTGTCATTGCCCAATATTTGGGGACAAGAGGCATCGTCTTTTTGGCCTACAAAAAATTATGTACAAATCATGTCTCTCTAGGTTCGATCCATTCAGGTTGAACTCCTTTGTTGTGACCCCAAGGTGGTTCGTAGGACCAGACGGTCAAGAAGATTAGGCGGGATCTTTATGGTAACACAACGGGACCTCAATTCTGGACCCTGAGCTAAGCCCAGAGTGACTGCTAGTATAACCTAACCAAACTTCTTAACAATAACAGTGAAAAAATACAGGAAATTCTACGTAAATTCTATAAACTTGTATAATCAATTAGTCAAATATACAATTAGTTAGAACTAACTAAATTTTTCCATTTAATAGTCAAATGTATTGTAAATTTAAAATATATTATTTTTTTTAACAAATGTACACGTGAGAAATATATATATATTTTTCTGCTTTCTTACTATTTTTGTTATAACTTAGTAAATACGAATCCGACCAGTACAATATTTTACACTCATATTATTTGGACATATATCAGTTAAGTTATGAGTATGTCATAACGTAAATGAACTTTATGATACAAAAAAAATGTATCGACATATTTGGATGGTCATGGAAAATATGAAAATATTCTGGACAAAATCTGCTTTTTTTATGATGGAAATGGTTTTAAATTTGGCTTGTGTAGGATTTTGGCCTTTTTCTAGACGCAGGGCTATCATCTTTGGTGTATTTTAGACACCGTCATAGCTAAATCAAATGTTTTCCGAATAGTATAACTAATTGCTTCCAATGGCCTTTATGATATTTTTCTCTTGGATATTATGACACTTTCAAAACAGATTCGATATATTTTAGTCTTTCAGAAAATTTGATATCAATGATAGCAACACTTGAATAATCCTTGAGTTAGAAGAACCCAGCAATTTACTGCAGATATATAGATCAACAAACTTTCATAAATGGAGATTTTAAGAAGCAAAATTTAAAGGAATTCAGACGAGAGTACAAAGATAAAACTATGCAACAATATTTCGGGGCGGAATCATTCCATCTGCAATTGATAGCATTTCCCAAGGAATGTTCACTGGCAGGTAACACTTTTGTTTTATGATCTTCTAAACTTTTCATATTTTACACAAAAGAAGTCTCAAGTAAGTCAAAAAAATAATATAAATATAGCTCGAAGTTCAATTATTTTTACATAAATATTTTGAGCATTGAAAGGGGAATATTTCAATAGAACTTTTAATTTACTTATTTCTTCAAATCTGGCTAGAAATTGCCTCTTATTTTGAGAGATAGATGAATTGAAAATTCTATTCCAAATTATTCAAGGAAACTTTTTTACGATATTATTTTAATGACTGCATTTATTTTTTTTTTTTTTTTATTCAATTTATTTCTGATCCTTAGGCTTTAGTATTGTCCACTGAGATGATGATCATCATTAATACATTAGGACTTTCTTATCACATAAAAGACTAAATGATAAAAAACACTTCACTTAGTTACTGCTATAAATTCATCCATTATATGAACATATCTCTCATTGATATAACAATTGCTTTAAACTTTACTTTTGTCTCTATGTTGACGAAGAAAAAAAGTAACAAGAAGCTTAGTTATTTGTGATGATTGGCATAAAATCCTTCGTTTATCTTTAGTATGTATCTTAAAAAAAAGTACCAAAAAAAAAGTAACAGAAAAAAAGAGATGACAAAATCTTCGATAGATGGGATAGAGTTAAAGATATTGCGTATGTATTTGTTTAAGGATTATTTTGAAATTTGTCTACGTGTGTTTTTGTTTTTCTCCATATAAAGTTAAATGTATTGCTATATGTAGGCTTTGGTAAATGGCTTGGACATTGTATTATTCCCTTATCTCTAATAGCATAATTTTCAATACACTTTAAAGGTCATATGATGGTAATACTTTTTAAGTTTTTTTTTTTTTTTAACATAAGAATAACAGCCATTAGGTTCATTGTTTCACAGAGCAGACGATGGACTAGTTATTTTCTTATTTAGAGCAAAAGTAACGAGAAAGACATAGCCGGTAAAGACCGTCCATATGATACCCTATACCATTGTGTATAAAAATTCGCTATAGGTAAGGCATTTCTGATCACTAAACCCATATTCTGGGAGAACATTTGAAGGGGGCCTAGTTGAAATAATGAACCGATCATAACCAATTTCAATAGACTTTGTCCTTATTCCAAAATAACTATTCCTGCCAAATTTCATCAAGATATCTTTAAAATTGCGATCTGTAACTTGTTCACAAGGTTTACATGGACAGACAGCCAGACGGATGAACGGACATCGTTAAATCGATTCAGAAAGTGATTCTGAATGGTACATTATAACGTGGGTACAGTACAGATGTATAATACCCCAACCACCTAAGGAGGTGTAGGATATAAAAAGGGTTTTTCTATCTTCATTTGTTAGTCTTGTATGATTTCTATGAAATAATGTTGCTACTGCCACAGTTTCCATAATGCCACAGATAGTTAGGTGGTGATATCAATGTAGATAATGATGATGATGTTGATACGGATGATGATGTTTATACTGATGATGATGTTGATATTGATGATGATAATGACGTTCAAGAAAAAGTTGTTTATCAAATGACTTGTTTACTTTGAAGTACTAAAGTAACTTTTTAAGTAAATGACTAGTTATTTGTTGTTTTATAAGTTTATTTTAGACAGAAAATCCCGTAATGAGATTGATTTTTACGATATTTGTTTGCTTACTTGCTTATTTGTCTGTTGCTGCTGTTGAAATAAGAGGGTCTTTAAAGGATTTTAAAAAAGGCAAATATGTTTTGAAATTTGTTTTTCTTTTATAAAGCCTAAATGTAGGCAATAGATTTAGCTAAGTATGTATATGTAGTTGTAAGAATTTGTCTAAGGATGTTTGTGTGTTAACAGGAAATTAAAGAATATTAAGCTAACAAAAATGATTTTTTTATAAAAAAAAAATAATAATAAAGAAATTGAGTAAAGTTTGCTCATTTTCTATGATTTAATAATAAGATACTTATTTTAATAAATAATAACAATATTATTTGAAGCGTAAAAAGTTTTTAAATCAATAGATTTAAGAGCTGGATTTTTATCTAATAAGGGAAGATAATAAAATTTAACCCCTACCATTAAATCTTTAAAACAAAATAAATTTTGTTTAAAATAAAATTTATGTTTGCACTTTTTGGAATTATGATTTAATTTAAAAATAATAAAGCAATAAGAAATTTTTTTGGAAAGTAACCCATAAGTAAAAATGAATTTTTAAATTTAAATTCCGTTTGATTTGAAAACAAAAATTAAATTTCATCAGAAAGCAACACGCACAAACAATATAAAATTATGAAAAAATACATATGTATAACAAAATTCCTTTGGATGTGTTTGGTAAATTTCTTTCTTTTTTTTCTGTTTCTTTTATTTCCCCCAGGTAGTATATCATAAACATATATTTAATATATAAAAGAAATTCTCACAAAAATCATTTCAAACTAAAGAGCGTATAAACAAGATACACATAACTATCCTTATGGGAAGCAGGATGTTATTGTGTACCTTGAAGATTTATATTGTATTTAACTGTCAGTAAATATAAATACTTATATATGTATGTAAGTCCGTCTGTCTGTTTGACTGCCTGTTACCAGTTCAAAAGTGTGTTAGTATTATATTTGTCCGTTATGCATTATTTGTAAAAGCTGGTAACACGTGGCGTATGATTTATTAAAATATACAAATATTTATTTTCTTTCTTTTGTTTCCTTTTCTTTTTTAAAGCTGCAGATGTATTTTCCAAAAAAAAAAAAACGTATTTCATATTCACCTTTCTAAGCAAACAATATTACTAAATTTTTGTATTACATTTTTAAGGTTGTTACTTTATCCAATAGGATTTTTAAGAAAAATCTTAAGAATTTATAATTAAATTAAAAATAATGTTTTCTTTTTTAGATTCTTTAAATATCAAACAAAATATCTTTCTTAAAACCTTGTGATATTCTTTGGTTAGTTTACTTGCAATTGTAAAAGTTTAGATTTTGCAATGTAAACAGTTGGAAACACAAACAAATCCATTTTTCGTTTTAAAGTTGTATTACTCTTATTGTGTGTATGTATTAATCTACTACCTTTGTAAGTTGCTTTCTTTGTATTGGTGTTATTTGTTCTTCTTAATGCTTCATGTTTGTCCATGTTATCTAGAATCTTTGCTACCTGCTAATCTTTATATTTTGTTGACAGTAGTTGTATTTACTCTGTCTTTCCATTTATTGAGTAAATGGGAGCAAAAGTAAGAAAATATAGGACAAGATGACTACATTACAATCATATATATGTAGGTATTTATATTTTCTTTAAAAGTATACATTTTTCATTTGAAAAGCATTTTTATACAAATGGTCAAATATCAGTTTGATGAAATCAGCAGCAGCTCTGAATTGCTCATATTCTCTGAATCCTACAAAAGACATTTTTATACTGTAGGTCAAATATCAATTGACAAAATCAGCAGGTTGTCAAAAACATTAATTTGCTAAAAATGATTTCAATATTTTTTTCATTGTATCAAATACATAACTTAATTCTGTAAAGTTACATATATTTAGAAGTGAATTATTTGCTTAGATATAGAGATATAATTTTGGTACAGAAAATATCATAAGAATGTTTTAAAAAGAGGCGAGTTTGCTATAAAAAAGTACTAAATAAGATTTTGATTACACAAGTTTGAAAATTCCGGTCAACTTTTGGATTCTTGGTAAAAATACCTTATGATTGGAACTAAAATATCTTTAGAAATTAACTTCCTTTATTAGCATTCTGATTTTTTTCTTAACACTTAGGCGGTACGAGTAACGAATAACGAAAGTGCTAAGCCACGGATTATGGGACGTAGTTATACTGTTGGACTCTTGTACATTTCAATTTGACAAATCTTTAATACCGATTTCTCATTATACCCAACACCACCATAGGTGGTTGGGGTATTATGCGTTTGTGCTGAAAGCATAGAAAAAGTTATCCAATACTCACCTTAAAGAATACCAATCGACTCAGCATAACTTTTTAAATCGATCTAACAATGTCCGTTCGTCCGTCCGTCTGGCTGGCTGGTTGTCCATATAAACCATGTGTACAAAGTACAGGTCGCAATTTTTAAGATATTTCAATGACGTTTGGCACGTTTGATACAAGGACGAAGCCTATTGATTGTGATTGGTCTATTATTTCACCTAACCTCCATACAAATGTCCCCCCGGAATAGTGTTTTAACACTCAAAAATGCCTTAATAAGGAATATTTTAGTAAAATACAGTGAAAAAAGTTGTGTGTAAGTATAAATCTTTGTACCAAATTTCATGACAATTGGTCAACAATTGACCATAGCTAGCATACAAATCCCTATCCCAAAAAAAATTTTAACGTGCATAAATAACATACAAATTTTATATAGATCGATCCAGAATTTACCATAGCTCCCATGTAAGCCCACTTCGGAAATCACCCAAAAGTGCATTCAATCATATAAATGTTAGTATCAACGTAATATTCTGTATTTTTATTTTACACTTAGTAAAGTATCGATCCACAATTGGCCACAGGTGTAATAGATGACCCCTACCCAAATTTTGATTTACATGGAGTAGGGTCGAGCTTGACCGACTATATCGTTCTATCTTGTTTTTTTTATTGAATAAATTTGTTGTCATATCTAGAATATAGTAAATGAATATTTTTGTTGATATCTCTAAATGTTAGGTTAGATTAGGTTATATTGGCAGCTGCCTTAGGCAAAGCTTACTTTGGTCCAAAGTAAGGTCCCATTGTCTTACCATAAAAGTTCCCGCTACGTCAAGGCCTAATCTTTCCGGCAATATGATTCATCGAACCATTTTGTGATCACCAATAAGGAGCTGAACTTGGATGGTTGAACTCTAAACCAAATAGCCGTTTTCGTTGGTCTTCAAAGGACGGGCAATGACAGAGAAGATGTTCCGTGATCTCTTCTTCTTCCTCGTCTTTGCAGCTTCATTGTAGTAGAGTCCTAGCCTTCTAGCATGTGTGCCGATGGGACAGTGACCTGTAATGACACCAATAAGGTTTCTTAGGTTGGTACTTCATGGGTTAGATTTTCCTGGTCTCTATACAAGTGGGTTCCATGGTCCATCTTTCTTTAGCTTCAAGATAAAATTTGCGTGATATTAGCTACTTGCATGTCGATAGAGGAACGCCTATATAATTAGTGAAGCCATTTTGGTCCAAATTTTTCGGCTTAGCAGTTACCATTAATTTTCTCGGAACCCATGCTAGGGTAACCAGTGAACGTTTCGCAATCTACTCCAGGGACAACCGGCATTCACGGACAATCTTGGATGTGGTGTACACACCTGACAGGGAACTTATGGCCGTAAACGTTTCGCAATCCACTCCAGGGATAACCGGCATTCACGGACAATCTTGGATGAGGTGTACACACCTGACAGGGAACTTATGGCCGCTTTGCTATCAGTATAAATGCGAATATCATTATTTGATATTCCGTTATACTGTACACATTGTGCTGCTATTTTTATAGCCATAATTTCGGCCTGGATAATGCTACAGTAATCGGTTAGCCTGTGGGACAGTTTTAGGTCTAGTTGTACAGAGATTCCAACCATATCTTCTGTTTTCGAACCATTCGTGAAGATTTTAATCACTTTGTCGGTGTGAGGACTATTGTCATAGTATGTTCTTTCCGGTATGTATACCATAAATCCAGATCGAACAATGGTGTTGGTGTTGAATAATCAATGGCCATATTATTGGCATTTCCATGCTTTAATTACACAAAGTCTTATCGCTGTATGTACAGCAGTCCTTTTGGCTACGATATCTGGTGATAACCAATTTAGTATAGTGAACAATGCCTGAGATGGGGAGTTCTAAGTGCACCTGTTATCATGATCGACATCATCTTCAATAAACGTTCGAACTTTGATTGCTGGTTCCTTTTCTCTAAAGCTGGCCACCAAACAGTTGATCCGTAAAATAGAATTGATCTGATTACACAATTGCAAAACCAGTATGAATTTAAAGGTTCAGTTTAGGCCAATTGCCTTTTTTGTAGCAATACAACTTAGAGGCTGCTTTGTGGTTCTTGAGATAGTATTCAGATTCCAATTTAGTTTACTATTCACAATAAGTCCCAAATATTTGGCTTCATTAGATAGTGACAGTGGTACTCCGTTAATCATCGCAGTGGTAAATTTCGGGATTTTATATCTCCTAGTAAATAATATCAGTTCCAGTTTGCTTATGTTGACTCCCAGTCTACAGACCTGGCACCATTTCATTAGTAGATTCAGAGCGGTCTCCAGTACTTCCGAGAGACAACCGCCACGTCATCTGCATATGCAATAGTTTTGCAGCAGGTCTTTTCCATGGCTTTAAGTAGATTGTCAATATTGAGATTTCATAGCAATGGAGATAATACACCACCTTGTGGTGTGCCTCTTGTTGCTATTCTCTATATTTTGGCGCCCAGTCTGGATTCAATGCGCCTAAAGTTGTGTAGTTTGTTGACGAAAGAGATAACTGCTGGATCAATCCTCAATTGTCCCATATCATCAAGGACTGAGTCAGTCCTGATGTTGTTGAAAGCCTTCTACACCCATAAAAGCTACGACTGCATATTCCTTAATGTAGCTAACAAGAGTGCGTAGTGCGGTTTCAGGGGATTTTCCCTTCATATAAGCATTTAGGTAGTTGGACAGATCATTTGTATCGAGAGATGATCTGATAAAAGTGTCAATAATTTTTTCCAGGGTTTTAAGCAGGAAGGAGGATATACTAATTGGCATAAGTTCTTTGCTTTAATGTCTTCCCCCCTTAGGGAATGAAGACATTTTTGAAAGTTTTCCATTTGTGTGGAACATGTAACAAGTGCAGACATGCTTTGAATATTATCAATAATATCCAGAAAACTAAAACCAATTTTGAAAAAAAAAATTTGTACTGGTTTAAGACTTTAGTCCATATCTTTTATAAAAACTATGACACTTAAAAATTTAATAACTCACAAAAAGTCGCAAAAATATTTAATAATGGTGGAAATTAAAAAATCTAAATTAAATTAATTGTTTATTACCACAGACAATAATCAAATTGTTAGATAAGATATTTTAAATAAATTTTCGGTATCAATCGACATTACCATTTAAAATTAGGAGCAGCAATTTTAATTTTTTAATTTTTTAATAAATAAATCCTTTTAGGAGGAGATCAAATTTCACTCAGTGTAATGCCATACATACATACTTTAGCTAACAATAATCAGAATGCCTAACACCTCTTCTATCCAAATTTATTACCATTTAGTTTGCAAAAGGTTCCACTACATACATGTATGCATACGTACGATACGTTTACTGAAAGATGTATGTATGTGTCTAACAATATTTCATTCAGGAATACAAAATGCAAATCCTGTAGGGATTTCTGTAGTAGTATATAAAATTCCTCCGAGACAAGCAGACTGCTTAAAATCCTGTCAAAATCCCCTCCTTTTTCATTCAGAAAGTGGACGGCAGTTGGACCACAAATAGTCACGTACACATGAGCTTCTGATTGATACTAATTTTCCGGGGAACCAAAAATTTAATCATTGCGAGCGAAAGATCAAATGTCTCAGTATCTATTGATACAAATAGATTACAATGGGCTATAAGAAGCTTTAGTACCTTCAATTCACCGGGACCAGATGGCAATATATCGGCCGATCTGCAATACAATATGGATTTGGTCTCACTATGGCTGATAAATATTTATCAAGCGTGTCTTACTTTGTACCGAAATGAGGCAAGACTTACTAAACAAAGGCGAAGGTTTAAATACCCATAAGTCTCACATCTTTTCTGTTTAAGACACTGGAAATTGACATCCATAACAGAATGTTCATTGATAAGAATTTTCTATCTAGCTCTATTCATGCTTATATAAAAGGCAAATCAGTTGAGTCTGCTCTACACTCGATCGTGGGATATTTAGAAAAATCTCTCCAATACGATAAATATCCGTGGCGGCCTTTTTAGATATGGTCGAACCGACATTAAACCAGGCTGATTTTGGAGGAATTGGGGCTGGACTAATAAGTGATCAAATTTGTATCTAATCTTCTTAACCATAGGTTTATCAAATCCAGCAGGGACACTGCCTTGATTCAGTGGCATGTATAAAGGGACCCTCTACAGTGAGGAGTATTATTACTTCTACTATAGAAACTGGCTCTAAATAAACTGCTTATGAAAATTGATTCTCTGGGCTTCAAAACATTGCCTATGCCGATGATGTAGCATGCTATCACAACGAATGTAGACGGCGATTAAGGTAATTAATGGTTGGATCACTAATAGTGGCTTAAGCGTAAATTCTACCAAGATGGAACTCGTTCTCCATTCAAGGAAGTACAAAATCCCAAACTTCAGGTTACCAAGATTAAATGGTACTGAACTCGATCTGTCTACCAGTGCTAAATATCTGGGCACAATTCTGGACAACAAACTGTCCCCAGGACAGCTCAATGTGCAGGCAAGAATATCGAAAGCTATGAAAGCGATCTATGTCTGTAGATAGTCCTTAGGGGGCAAATGCGGTTTAAATCATCCTGGTAACGTGAGTGAATTGGATCTATGAGACTCTCATTAATCCAATTCTATTTTATGAAGTATCACTCGATACTGCTTCTAATTGCATACTCATCATCGGTGCGATGCGCACTACTTCTTCAAAGACATTAGTTGCGATGCTGAACTAGATTCCATTGGATCTTCTAGCTTGTAAGTTCGCTCTAAATATATCAACTAGGCGCAATACCATAGGTGGCTGGCAATACAGAACGTATAGACATTTAAGTCTAAGTAACAGGAACAATTAAACTTCTAACTAAACTCATGAACTACTGCGTTCCCAAACCATTCCTTTCATAGTCTAATACTTTCTCCAATACTGAGAATTCAGCGGATTCATTGCCAAATGGACGGTTCCAAGAACAGAAATGGTGTTGGTAGTGGCGTCTTTATAGCTGAATTTGGGATCCGTATGTTGTTTAGACTCCCGAATGAATGCAGTAGTTTACAGGCTGAAATTATGGTCATCAGAAGTGTGACTATTTGGCTAACGAATTATAAGATATATGGTCGAAATAAAGTAATATTAACCGACAGCCAAGCTACATTCAAAGCCCTGACATGTATATATACAACATCTAATCTTGTCCATGAATTGCGGACATGCCTAAATGAGATGGCCCTACATTTAAGGCAATAATACTGCCGATAAATTAGTAAGGTGCGGTACTACTCTACAGGTCGATGATATAGATTGATTCTGTGGTTTACCCCTGAACTCCTGCAGGAAACGTATTAAAATTGCACTTTATGATATAGCACAACATAGATGGGAAAACGAATCCACGTGCCAGATTAACAGGATGAAATGGTCTAAACTCAACTAGGTCATCATTCTTATAGCGTTTCTCGAGATCTCAAATGAAAAACATGGTAACAGCAGTCTCAGCACACTGTAGATTTGGTACCCACTCCAATAGGCTAGGTCTTCAATCTAACGATTTTTGCAGGAGCTGTCAAAACGAGGATGAGGAGGAAACCATCCTTCCGAGCAGTAGCATTGGAGGCATTAATTCCTTCCTGAGAAAATGCGTCTGGTTTTAGGATTAAAATCCTACAGCGGAACTCTATATTTTCTGTATGCAACTACACTATATTTCTTAATCCCACTATTTCTTTCTCTACCCTGTATTTTCATCACTTCTAATCCAAACTTTTTACTCTATCCTCCTACCTCTTTCCCCTATATTCTTCCACTTTTCTTCCACACAAAGGCAGTCACCTTTGACGGCAACCTGATGAACCTAACCTAACAATATTTAAATATTTATACTATTAAATAAAGCTTTCAGATGGCCTAGTAAAAAAACATTAAATTACACATATAGTAGCTCTCAACTTATTTCATGCAAAACCGACCGTATATAATAAGCTTTGATATAAAAATTTAAAGGTAACAATAAACAAAATTGCTATGTTTAACTAGAACTGTTTCTCCTTCTAGTTTAACATCTGATGATATTTTTTTATATATATGAACACTCTATTATTTTTTACCTTTCTTTGTATAGCTGTAGCAAAATAATGACATTTAAATTAGAAATTTAAGAAACAAAAAATGAAATTTGTTCCATAATATTTTTATGCTTTGTTTTTCTGAAATGTTTTGTTAAAGATTTTGATATTATTGTTTCTTTTGTCTTAATAGAAACAAAAGATAAACAAATTTCTTAAAACAAAAGATTGTTGTAAATACAAGAAAACATATTGTTTTAAAATAATCTTTTATTCATTGTTTTTTCTCTAAAACAAGAAAGATAAAGAATTAAATATTCGTTGAAGCATAAAGGAATCTAAATATTTAAATTAATTTAAAAAAAATTTAAATAAATATAATTGCAACTATTAGATAAGAAAATAATGTTGCACATACATATCTAAATAAAATAGTTGCTGTCAACATAAAAAAATAAATTAGAATTTCTGTATCTATGTTTATGGTACAATTATGAACAGAAATATTTCAGTCTGCCAAATACAACATAACTTTTCTCTTTTAACAATCTCCACCCACCAATTCTGTTTTGCTCCTCAACAAACATTCAGCAATTAACAAAACTTTTAAATACCAAAGTTAAACAATTGACACAATTTAAATACATACCAAAGTATTACAGACAAAAATTCCTAATTAAAATATTTAATAAATTTTATATGATAAAAACTATTCAAATATTATGGCCACCATTATTTCCTTTTTAGACCATTTTCATACCAATTCAAACTAAAAGTTATAAAACAAGACAATTAGAACATTACAAACTACTACCACGACAATTACACGGCAAACTGTTTCCTAGTTTTGTCTATAAAAAAAATTAAAGTTTTCCTTTACGTCTACATCGACAATTTGAGTTGTATTTTAAGCGCATAAATACATATATACAACATACATTACAAATACAAAAACGGAAGTCTAACAATAGCTTCCGGCGTGGAAGTAAGTGCGCGTATAAACAAGAAACTGTTTGCTTTATTTTTTTTCTTTTTTTTTTTGCTTCAGTTCATTTACTTTTTCTATCTTTTTTTTAAGTCGACTTTTATTACATGTTGTAAATGTTGTAGATGTGACATGTAGAATTTTAACAAACGAAATTTATTGCTGGCATAATGACAAGATTACTAACAATTTGTTTTAGTTTCTAGTTTCTAACAGACATTTTTAGTTTGTTTTAAAGGAGAGAAAACTATTACAACAATTAAACAAAATTGTAAAATGTAGGCCGGAAAATATCTAAAGACATTTTGTATGGAAACAATTAAAAAAAATGCAATTGAATGAAAATAACAGCAACAATTTCTTTAATATGGAAAATAATTTATAAATTCTTTTAAATTTATTTAAATGAGTAAGAATGTAATTTATATCAAATATATTTATGATATTAATATGTAGAAGTTAGAAATTGTACAATCCAGAAAATGTTGTGTAAATTTATTATTTTATTTTTTTTTTCAGTTCAGAATATTTAATAGGAGGAGAACCTTTTGTATTTTGCGAAAAACATATAAAACGATAATATTTTTTTTTTTTTAAAGATGTCATTACTGTTTTCTAGAGTAATATTCATGACAGTTATTACCTTTCCCGATCCGTTTGAACCAAATATTAAGGCAGTTTTTTCACTTTGATTGAAGCACCTCAAAAACACATATTTTTATTAGAATATCCGATGTTTCAGGTGTCGAAACAAGTTGGCCAAAAAATTCATTTTGATAATGGGTAATGAAATGAAGTTATTAGATGTTAAATTAGTGTTGGATGGTGGATAACCCAGCAACTCAAAGTTTGTGTTAATAATATTAAAGGTTTTTTAAATAATAGCTGTGTTTTGTTGCTACCATTGAGTTTTAACATAACTTGATATTCAAAACAAAATTGCAAAGATAAAGCATCATATTTTATTTCAAAAAACTTAAAATTTTAATTTATTTAT
The DNA here is from genome assembly GCA_951394005.1 of Protophormia terraenovae. NCBI lineage: Eukaryota > Metazoa > Arthropoda > Insecta > Diptera > Calliphoridae > Protophormia > Protophormia terraenovae. Next base: position 29,024,444 of record OX596075.1, read on the forward strand.
TATTTTAATTTTAATTTATTTTTTTTATTTTTATTGCTTCAACTTTTGTGGAGTTGGACAAACATTGAAGTAGTAATACTGTTGACTAATCTCTTGTTTCCATCTCATAACCATAGATCCAAATTTCGTCATGCGATACAATCTCATAAACACGATTGGAATAACATAGTTTCCTTGCAAAATTCAGCGCAAGTTATTTTTTAATGATTGTTAAATTATATGAAGTTAAATAAGAAATACTGCTCTAGACGTTGAAATACACAGAAAAAAATATTTCATAATTTTTTAATAAAATTACTAACTAAATTTATATTGGAATTTAATTATATATTTATCAATATAATTAATTTTTTAATTGGTTGACAATTTTATTTTTTAATAAATCGACAGCTGGTATAAAATCGAATGAAAAATTAATGATTTGTCAATAAAAATACAGAAATAAAATAAAACTAAAGTCAACATCCAACAGCCCATTATATCTACATAAGAAAAAGAAGTAATAATAAAATCAACTATTCTAGTAATTAATAATATCATTTTGATGATTGGAGCTAAACCAATTAAAAATTAATTAATATAAGCAATTTCGTAACTGAAGTTAATTTTAAATTTTTTTTGTGTATTTAGAAAATATTCATTATGTATTAGTGGAATGAATGCCCAGGAATTTCTCTATCCTACGATTTGCTATACGTCGGCGTTTCTTAAACAGCTGTTTTTTAGCAAAACAAAAATTATTAGAGGGCCTTTATAAAATTTGGTTTGGAGGTATCCGCGATAAGCTGATCACGTATGGAGCTTAATTTTCAAAAGTTAATTAACATTAACCAATATATTGTTTTTCGATTAATTCACATCGTAATTGTAGAAAATAATCGTATAAAAATTTTTTATTTCAAAATTAAATATTTTGATTTGACGTAGATTTTTTAATTAACTTTAGCAAACAGAAATAACTCTCGTATAAAAGAAAATTTACTGAAAACATATGCCCTCAAAAACTTAATATTTTACGATTCAGATTTAAAGTAAGTTGCGTAGCACCACTCGTATATATGGGCACTTCTTCAAAATCGTTTCAAAAAAAGTTCGAAAATTTTTTTAAGACACATCAACTGCTATTTAGTACAAATATTCTTATACTCTAGTGGAACCAGTGTTACCGTTTGGCGACTTTAGTCGCCAATTGCCCCTTTTTCACACAGAAAAAATTAAATTTCGTATTGTAATACTAAATTTATAAAATAAAATAATTTTTTTTACTGAAATCGGACCTATCACAGAATTTGTAAAATCAAACAATCAAATTAGTAAATGTTTTATAGAAAAAAATGTTTTTTTAGCAAACAGAAATAACCCTCGTATAACAAAAAATTTACTGAAAACATATGCCCACAAAAACTTAATATTTTACGATTTAGATTTAACGTAAGTTGCGTAGCACCACTCGTATATATGGGCACTTCTTCAAAATCGTTTCAAAAAAATTTCGAAAATTTTTTTAAGACACATCAACTGCTATTTAGTACTAATATTCTTATACTCTAGTGGAATCAGTGTTACCGTTTGGCGACTTTAGTCGCCAATTGCCCCTTTTTCACACAGAAAAAATTAAATTTCTTATTCTAATAATAATTTATAAAATCAAATATTGTTTTTACTGAAATCGGACCTATCACAGAATTTGTTTTATAGAAAAAAATGCTTTTTTTTTTTTTTCTTATTAAAATATTTTTACTATTTACAAATTTGAATATTTGAAAATTCTTAAAGGGGCTTTAGAAGTTCAAATATATCTAACAATAAATTTGACTACTAAAAAATGCTTTAAAATACACTTTCAGATATGTTTGATTATTTGACGAATGTTTCTAAGTCACTCCCACATCTATTTTCTAACTCTTCGCAAACACTTTTGTATAAATAAATAAATTATTACCAAATGTTTTTGTAAATACATGCACAATTGTGTTTATTAAAAAAAAAATTACGTATAAAATCCAATATTTTAATTTTTAAATCGTAAGACTTGTGCTTAGACTGTACAACTTATCATCAAATCAAACAAATTGCCTGTTTCTCTAAATGTGAACGAAAGTTTCGTTCGAGTAAATGTATTGAAAACAACAAATAATTTTAAAATTTATTTGTTGTTTTCAATATATTTAGTCGAACGAAATTTTCGTTCGCATTTAGAGAAACAGGCAGAAAATATCAACAATTTTTGATTTTCTTCAAACAATCGTACGACTGTCGTATTCAGTACATGACACTATAAAATGTTTTAATCATCAGACAAATCGTCAGATAAATTTGATCGTCTAAAGGGGCCTTTATAAATTCTAATAATTTTTTTTTAAATAAAGCAATAAAAAACATATTTGAGTTTTCATAGATTTTCAAACAATATTTATTTTTTTATTAATAAAATATTTAATAAATTTTGCATTATATATGTTTAGGAATTATAAAAAGAGAGATGACCATCTAATAAATGTTCTTATATAAGTATATCTATCTTAATGTAAAGTAAAATTTAATATGATGGAATGAATATATTGCTAGGTGTGTTATAATGTTGGTTAAAGTAATTGAGAACAATATGTATATGAAAAAAATAAACAATAGAAACATTTTATTCACTCGGCACTTCAACAGCCAGATCGACCTAAAATAAAGAAACACAACCATTATTAAAAACTTAAATTTTTTAAAGATTACTTACCAATTACAGTTAAGGAATATTTGGAAATTTCCATGTATATATGTATATATCTTTTAATTAGTCACATTTGCACAGATTTATTTCCAGAATATAAAGGACATTTATAAGTAGTAAGGGACTATTTCGACAAAATATTTCTAAGGGCTTAAGAAAATAAATTGTAAATATCGATATAGGTTAATAAGACAATGTAAACAATATAAGTATTACATACTTTATGTGATATGTTGTACAATATTTACAAGTCCAATATACATATGTCCATTTCATATCCAATTATCTAGAAGAATATGGAGAAAATCAATTATTGCATTTTAAAAATTTTTAGGAAAATTATCATAACTTACCTCTGGAAGTCTTCAAATATTGTTTGATTTTTTCGCTACCCCATCAACAGTAATAATGCAGTTGAGGAGAAATTCTTTAGCCCCGGATAACGCCAATACAGATTACGGCAAAACAAACAAGGCATTGACCAGTGCGATGTTTCTCAACAAAGAAAAATTTTCCAAATGCTTCAAATATTTGATTTCACATTTTTTGTTTTTCCCGTTAAATTATTTCATTATACCCTACACCACCATAGGTGGGGAGGGTATAATGCTGATGTTTGTAACACCCAAAAATATTGGTCTAAGACACACCTTAATTTATACCAATCGGCTTAGAATCACTTTCTGAGTCGATTTAACTATGTCCGTCCGTCCGTCCGTCAGTCCGTCTGTCCGTCTGACCGTCTGTCCGTCCATGTAAACCTTGTAATCAAACTACAGGTCGCAATTTTGAACCAAAATTTATGAAATTTGGTACTCAGCATTTTTTTGGTCCAGGGACGAAGCCTATTGAAATTGGTTATGATCGGTCCATTATTTCACCTAGCCCCCATACAAATGTCCTCCCGGAAAAGGGTTTAACTATCATAAATCCCTTAAATATAGCAACATTTTAATGTTATTTGGCACATATAAGTTTAAATAAGTGTGCCGAGTTTTAAAAAAATCGGTCCATAATTACTCATAGCACCCATATAAACCCCTTTCCAAAAAATCAATTTAACGGCCATAAATTCTACTAAAATGTTAGTATCAAGTTAATATTCGACACAAATAAGTTTTATATAAACATAAATGATAGTACCTAATTTTATAAAGATCGGTCCATAATTTACCATAGCTCCCATATAAGGCCCCCTTTCGGGAATCACCCAAAAGTGAATAAATTCATATAAATGTCAGCATCAACGTAATATTCTGTATTTGTATGTCTTATTTTACACTTATAAGTATCGGTCCACATTTGGGTCCATGTTTAATAAAAGACCACTCTCCGAAATATAATGTATGGTGTAGGGTATCATATAGTCGGGCCTGACCGACTACATCTTTTTCTCTCGTTTTTTATTGTCAAAATACAGGAAATTGTTTTTGTTTCTCTTATGACTTTGAAAATTTTTAAATCCAATAAAACAAAATATTAAAATCAAATAATTTGTTTAATAAAATATTATTTAAAACCAAATAATGATTTATTTAAAGAAATTCAACCGATAATTTTTTCTGTGCAACCACGTGGCCACATTTTAAGACTATGTGCTAAATGACGAGAAACTAAGTTGTTTTAAATATATCGACCCATTATATATTAATTTAATAAATAAATTAATAATTTTGAGATTGTATCACAGTATAGCGATATAAAAAACAGCGGAGTATTTATAAATGAACTGAAACTGTTAGTAACTAAAAATAATAATCAAGTTTATGAACAGCTATTTATATCATCATATGCCGTATCTTTTGTGAATAGATTGAAACAATTAAAAAACAGTTTCAATTAATACTTATATCCTAATTTATATTTTAACATTCCTCATACCAATCCCTCTGGGAAACGTGTTTTTACTAAATTATCAATAATAAAAAATAGTTTGTCTAACTGACTTAAGTCAATAGTTGCGGATTCAAGCGATATGTCTTAAATTTGACCGACGGGGATTTTAAATACTGGAGTACGAGAGAATTGTATGTTAATTATTTTTGTGAATAAATCTTTAATTTTGCAATTATAAAAATTTTTATAAAATAATAATAAATTATTTTGTTTTTAACAAAACTGAATTTTGTAGTTTTTCTTAAAATACGAGAGAATTGTATGTTGTTTTTGTTGGTATCAAATTAAATTATTTTTTAGGTTTTAAAGCAGTTGGCCTCTTTTTTCAAGAAATCCTCTTTTTTGGCGACTTTTTATTTCGAAATCCCCTTTTTTGGACACTTTTTAAAAATTCTCAACGGTAACGCTGAGTGGAGCACACATTTGCTCGCGTGAATGACTTTTAGCGAACGGCGTCAGTATTATGGTGTTTTAGGATAAAAAATTATTTAAAAAATTGCAAAAATTATTTCATGTATCTATTCTACAATGATGTATCTCAAAAACACAAATTAAAAATATAGCAATATATTAGAAATATGTGGATATATTAGCAATTTAATAATTACTCTGGTCGACAAAGACGAATAGTTGAACTTGATGCACTTTGAGGTGCTAAACACGAATCTGCTTTCAGTTTTTTTTTTTTTTTTCATCAGGTCTGGATTTTTTTTGTGGGCATGTATAATATTTCGCCCATAGTAAGTATATTTTCTCATAACTCAAGAACGGTGTGTACCATTGACATAAATGTTACACCAAAAGATGCGTACTAAAAATATCTTCAACTAACCTCAATAGTTTCGAAGTTATTTGGAAATAAATGTCCAAAAAAATCTTTTTTATGCAAAATTTTAGATTGTTTTGTTTAATAAATGAAAATATCAAAAATGTTACAGTTTATTATCTTTATTTTAAAGCTGGTAATGCTGTGAATAAAATAAGTTAGGTATTTACAGTTATTAAGTAAAAATACCCATGTTACATACAATTGAGTAGAAATACAGAGGTGGGCAAAAAAAATATTTTATTTTTTCTTGAAACAAACTAGGACTAGGTAGATTTTGACGAGTTAAACAAGAATCTGCATTCACTTTTTTTCTATCACGTACTGATTTGGATGACTAATATCATCACCTTATTCAGCGGTCACACTATAATATTCGAGAAAGGTTTGTCAAATTTAGACTACAACTCAAGAACCATTTACACGACTTTGATAAATAATACACCAAAAGATGCATACAAAGATTGTCTTCAAGGTATATCAGCAATATTTTTTATTCGCTCAAGAGTTTCGGAGTTATGGATCAAAATTTTCACAATTTTTCAAAAACAAAAAATTTTAATTTTTTCGCTACTAATTACCGAATAACTGCGGAAGTAATAACTGAACAAAAAATTATGTAAATTCATCTCAAAGACAATTTAGGTCGCTATATATTGGAGGTTAATATATCTTAATAGGACAAACTGTTCTCCAGTTATAGAAGTGTGGCTGCCTAAAGGCGGGGTTATAGTAGTCATGCCTATAAAAAAATCAATACGTGATAGAAAAAAGTAAAAGCTGATTCTTATTTCGCACGTAAAATTCCATCTAATCCACCTACTTTTGTTTTATTTAAGACGAAAAAAATATCTTCTTTTTTTTTTTTTTTTTTGCCCACTAGTGTATTTCCACTTAACTATAGGCAAGATTTGTGCATCAATTTTTATGATACATGGCTTTATTTACTCGTAGTTTTTCCAGCTTTGAGATAGTGATGATAAACTGAAACACTTTTGATATTTTCACTTTTAGTAAAAAACACTTATTTCGAAATATCTCCTAAACTATTGAGCGGATAAAAATTTGTTAATAAAGCGACTTAAAACCAATTTTGTTTCGAACATTTTGGTGTATTATTTCTATAAATCGTACATACCGTTGTCGAGTTATAGTGAAATATACTCGAGTAATCGGCTTATTTAGGGCGCAATATTAGACACGCCCACAAAAAAAAATCTCGACCTGATGGGAGAAAACTGAAAACAGATTCGAGCTAAGCATGCGGAATTCCATCTAGTCCACATATTTTTTATTTACTTTTATTATTATTATTATTATTATTATTATTATTATTATTATTATTATTATTATTATTATTATTATTATTATTTTTCGACCAGTGTTATCTGCATATCTTAAGAAATATTACAGCAAAAGTGAGAACATTTTGTTGGTATAACTTTCTTATAAATATGCATATTTAATATAAAAACAAGAAGGATAGGACCTGGGAGAATGCTACCCCCATACAAAATAAATATTACGATCAGATCCCTCATATTTTGTGGAAACTATTTTCTTAATATAGAAAAAAGTAAAAATGAACTTCAATTATGAAACTCATTATATTAATTAATTTTTAATTGATTTTGTTCCAATCATCAAAATGATAATATTAATAACTAGAATAATTGATATTATTACTTCTTTTCTTTAAAAAGATGTAATGAGCTGAACATTTTTGGAAACTTACTTAAATTTATTTTATTTCTGTATTGTTTTTGATAATGGCCCATATCAAAATTTTTTGATTTTAGCCCCTCAAAAAAAAAAAATAATTATTTTCGATGGCACATTAAAATCTTTTTGTATGCATATAAAGTGACTCAAATACATGTAGAATCAGTTCGCGTTAATCGTTTCATGTGAGGTGCGCGAAAGTTCTAGCGGTTTTAAGTTGAACATATAACAATTTTTACAAACTAGGAGTTTATGGTAAAAATTACACGTAATATCAAAACCTACTGACTTATTCTAATAAAATTTATGATATTTTCAATGTTTGATGGTATTAGTGCAGCATATTTAAGGGTTTTCTAGTAAAATTTTAAAAATTTTCTTTTCAATAAAAATCGCGATTTTTTTCAAATTTTGCGAAAATTTGAATCGAATCTAAGTTATTTCTCCATATATTGAATGAAAATATATTTTGTTAGAGTTTATTACAAAGAAATGCTATTTAATATTGTGATCCTTTTTTAACGCAAGTAAATACTTTTTGTTCCATAAAATGTTTATCTTTCAAAATTTTTTGAGGCGCTTCCGCATTTTTATTAAGCATAACAAACACCTACTAATTATGTCAATTATAGTTAATTTCATGCTGTCCACACGATGTGCCTTAGCGAAATGTGTTTTGACAAAAGTGTCCCGTTTTCAATTATCAACGACATTTGACTTAAATTTATGATTCCGATCTATTATATTTATCGCCGCTCTTATATCTATATATCCAATATTTGTTTAAATTGCAATTTTCTATATAAAAATACAAAAACAAAAAGTGCAATTTTTGCATAATTTTCAAAAAATCCATAAAATTCTTGTATTAAATTTATTTTTAATGCTCCTCTGATTTTGTTATGTAAAATAACAAAAAACTAAGTTCACGCAGTAATCCATGCCGTTTAATATGAAACTGTGAATGTGCCTCGCGAAAAACTGACTTTTTGAAAAATTTTTGCACTTGTTTTCCAAACTTTGAGACTATCTACTACGTTGACTATTACGGGCACATCAAAGGGATGCAGCACAAAATACGCACAATTACAACAAGTATCAATCCCTATCCCAAATTTGGTATTCGGTTGAGGGGCGCACAGACCCCGACCAAAAAAACTGAAACATTTTTAAAACTAAAAAATTTTGTCATCAAAACTCGATCATCCTGTATTTAAGTATTGAAAGTCTGCACAACAACAAATATGGTGCAGAATTTATCTGTCTGATTAGTTTACTTATGATAAAATGAGATCAAAAAGTATAAACGCGCGAATACAAAAATTGTAGAAGAATGGGAAAAATTTAAATAATTTTTAGCCGTTTTTCTATGTTCTTGAACTTTGAACAACAATCATGATTATAAAAAGTGCTACAATTTTGCACTCTATTAGTTTCAAGTCTTGTGAGTTCAGATCTGTAACCAATTTGTTTAAGATATCATTACGATAAAACTTATTAAGGATTTAAGTCAGTTTCAAACAAGTTAAAAATTTTTGATAATGGCCCATATACAAATCTTTAATTTTTCTTTATATTTTATTAAAAACTGTCAATTTATTAAAAAATAAAATTGTAAACCAATTAGAATATTAATTATATTAATAAATCATATAATTAAATTCTAATATAAAGTTAGTTAATACTTTTATTAAAAAATTAAAAATTAAAAAATTATTAAAAAATATTTTTTTCTGTGTAGGGCCGGGTGGCCTTAACAGCTGAACAAGCAAAATACTAATTATCGCAAATCTAAGAACTAAGATAACAAAAGTTTTAACATTAAGAATTTCGTTATACACTCCTTACACAAGTGTTCTAAAACCCAATAATTATCCGTGGAATTCGTAATAACTTCATCATTTTTATAATCGATTTTCTCTTTTTATATCTTATTTAATAGATAAATATGTGTAAATTGCAATTTTTTAACATTTATGTTCAAAACAAAGTGTTTAATAACTGCTAGAAAAAAATTACGCTTTTGTCCGCCCAATGATTAACAACATTTCGGAGTTGAGCCCAACGATTACCTAAAATGATTTAATTATACTCTACACCGCCATAAATACGAATTTATAATTTATTTGTGCTGGTGTTTGCAAAATCAGAATATATTTTCAGATCCTCACCTCAAGGTATACAACTAGACCAGTGTCGGTCATTTTGTAAATTTCCCTATAACACGGAGCTTGGCTACAATATGCTGCTTACACTACGTTGCCCCACCTGAACTGGATACATTATCCATTTTCGGTCTCCACTTAGCGATTGTTTAGGTTTCAATATAACCGAAATGGATAAGACACCACGAATGCTGATGAAGTGTGTAGCTGCACAGAAAATACCTATTCCATTCTGCTGGTATCTAATTATAGTTGACAAACTCTGCTTTGGTAACGCCAAACGGAGACAACAAGGCAATTTACGATTGCAAACTTGTTTATGGTCCTTCGAACCGGATGTCGGCTTACGACACTATCCTTATCAGCGTTTACGGCGCTAGGTTCAACCTCTTTTTTTTTCTTGCCCCAACCGCCTGGCGCTTCTGAGTCCCTCAAATATGCACCCGTGCAAGGCGGGCGTCATGTTTATGTTTCAACGAAAACGAAGTGGATAAGATACCACGAATGATTGTAAACTTGTTTATCGATGTCAATCCGTCCGTCTGGCTGGTTGAAGGTAGCCCTTTAAACCATATGTGCAAAAAGCAGATCGCAAATTTGAATGTAATTTAATTTGAAATTTGCTACCTGTAATTTCTTTGATACAACAATAAAGCATCATGAATTCTATTATTACCCTACGGGAAATTTGTGGCAATTGCAGTAATGGACCGTTTACTCTGTATCAGTTGAGTACCAATTGACACCTAACTCGTCACCAAAGTTCCAATTGAGAACCAGTTGACACAAACACACTCACTATTAACATGCTCGTTAAGTGCGCAAATAGCAACTCGCGCGCAATAACAATCAGTGGCTGGGTGGTAAGCGTTGAAGACTATAAAACATAACATAGTCAGATGAACATGGGTTCGAGCCGGGGTGCCGCAATCGACATTAACGAAAAATTATAAAATTAAAATAAACATAATTTAATAAAGATAATAATAAGAAAAAAATGTTTAAAAAGTAAATTACAAAATTTTTATAAAATTTTTATTATATTAATCGATACTGAACCTGTCCTCTTGGACCAGTTCTATGACCTATCCTGTGACCTGTCCCAAGGGGCTAATTAGCCACCTCCAATGACAACCCCATGTAAAAGTGACAGGTTCCTCTCATATAAAGTTCCGGAACTGGGACCGGTCACTAGCCCTGAGAACTTGTCACGTGACTAGTTTTCAACCGGTTCTCTTTACTCTAGGGTACATTTGGCAGTTCATGTGAAGGTAAATATGTAGGAAGTATAATCAATAAATCAGATCAATATTTAATATATAAAAGACAATATCTCAAGAAATTGTTGATCAAAAATTTTTTTAAGAAGTAATTATCAGGGTATAAAGCATTTTGTGAAAACGAGGCGAAGCATATTTTCAGAAAGATGTTTTTTAAAGTATGCCTAGAAAATGTTTTTTTTTTTAGAATTAATAAAATCTAATGGAATTTTGGGTTACATAGTCTCTCCTTAAAATATGCTCTGATTTCTTGTTTTAATTTATTTAATTACATAAAGTATTCAGTTTATGTTTTTTGCTCTTGTTGATTTGTAATGCTGCTCAACTCATTTTACAATTAATTTTCCGTTTCTCATGATGTTTTTCCTCAGTTTTTTTTACGGTATTGTGCTGGTACAAATACTTAACATAGTTTCGTCTCCCACTTACTACTACAAACACAGACATATTAAACAGTTAGATGTCATACACATGCATGAATAACCCACACACAAACACCTTTTTCTGACAAATACACTTGTTTATAGCGAAAGAGAACGCAGAAAGTGTTTGCTACATACATACATTTGCATTTTATAATATATTCTAATGAGTTTTTTTAACACTGCTACATCCGTTATGATGTTCTACTCATCTGCATTTTAGCTTTTTTAATATAAGCATTTTCATGTATGTAGAGGGTGGGGTTATTAAAAGGAAGGTAAGTTACCCATGTATTTAACATTTTAATGCGCTTACAATTACATGAGTAAAATACAGTCATTTAACTTTGTCTTTATTCGCATTCGCATGTGACTGTGTGAGTGTTAAATTTACATTTGTGTTTTATTTTTTTTTTTACTTTAATTTTAAGTGGCAAAAAGTATTGTATTTTTTCGTATAAATTTCCATAGATGTTTTTGTCTGTGTCAGTTACAACAGGATGCAAGTAAAACTAACAATATTGACCGGAACTTTTGATGGAAGATTTTTCCGTTAATAAACAATTATTTGGCTTTATTTTGTTTTGTATACAAAATTAATTTAACATGAATTTTAATTTTTATTTAAACATTTGAGTTTAATTTGAATTTGTAAAAAATCTATTATATAAAATTTATTTCTTTAATAAAAAAAAAATTTGTCGGCAATTTGAACATCTGATGACACATCAATATATAAATCACAATTCAAGCAAATAATGCAAAATATAATTTTGTATATTAAATATAAATGTGAATTTTTATTTCTTATATTTATAAGCATCTTTTTTTTTATAAATTTTAAATATTGTAATTTATACAAAAAGATTTTACCCATTAATTCTTATAATAAAAATTCAATATAATAAGAAACTAAATTATTCACTTCAAGTTTTGTATTATTTATGTCATTTGAAAATCATTGATTTAATAAAATAACCCAAAATATAGCCCATTAAAAACCCTTTTCTTAAATCTTTGTAATTTAATTCAGAATTTCTAAATTAAATTATGGTCGACTTTTTTACAATTCAATATGTGTTGTTATGTGTCCAAAATTGTAGTATATATTGCCTACTTTTAGGCTTTTGTTAGTTTATATAACTTTTTCAATTTATTAAGTTTCCTTTATTATTTTTTTGTAGTTATTGTTGTTGCTATTGCTGTTTTCCTTTTGTACACAAGTTTATTGTATAGATTTTTTGGCACATCATCAAACCTTAAAGTATATACGAAGAATAGTAGAAGAGAAAATAATCATAACCATATTATAAGATATTACATGGTGCTATTACAAAATGCTTAACACAAAATACAAACATACACACACAAGTATCTGTATACAATATACAAACATACTTTTTATGATAAGTCCTTTTTGTTATTATTATACTACATGTTTTCTTTCATATCATACATACATTATAAGGTTACCCTAAAAAATTTATGACAGTGGGAACTTTCAAAAAAGGACTATTTCTGCATATAAATTTAGATTAGAAATATGTGATGGTGATATTAGCTAAGAAGGTGCTACTCATCTATATAAACTTATCTGTACAGAAAATTTTTGAACCTTCACCTTAAAGTATACCGTTAGACACAAAGCTCCATTAGTCTACCATAAATGTAATTAATCAGCTGATACGTTTTGCTTAAGAGTATATACGGCTACTCATAAACGTAAATGTAACGTCTAGGTTTTTACCTGACAACTGTAGCAGTGTTGACATGTTTTTATTTTAATATACTAAATCTTCGTTAAAAAGATGCTTTAAAAAGTTAATTAATTGAAAAATTTGTTTTGAAAGTTTCTTCACTAAACAATTATTAGAATGTGTTAAATAAAATAAATAGTTCAAGCAAAATAATTAAAACTAAAAATTAGTGTTAAAAAAAATATTTTGTATACAAAACGCTAGATTAAAAACCAATAAATCTAGCGATTTACAGGAAAATTTCTTAACTGACATCAATGATACTGAAGTGTACAAAACAATAATAAAAATTTTTAGCTACAATAATGTATAAAAATATTTGAAATCGGACTAGGAACAAAAATTTAGCAAGCGATTAAAAAATTTGTATGTTAAAGGTACCTAACTTTGATCCCCTTTAGCTCCGCCCCTGAGTTATCTGTTCGGTCTACCTTCCAAACTTAACATTTTATACTCTTCTGCTACGCCTGTACCAAATTTCATGAAAGTCCAACCGGCAGATCAGACGTTACAGATTTATTTCAAAAAAATTTCGATTCTGTCCCGCTGTGCATTCTACAAGAATATTATAATTATTTTTTAACAACTTTTATTATTAATAGAAACAGTTTATGTTATATTTATAAATTTACTAATTTATCTTAAGAAAATACCAAAAACTAATGAGACCAAAAAAAAATAAATGGGTTGTTTACTTTATTTTTTGGGACATTGTGTCTTTTCTGACCGTTTTTTTATACCCACCATCATTGTCATTCTGTATATAACATGTCGAAAGAATCATTTTAGACGCCATAAAGTATATATTTTCTGGGTCCTGGTTGGGTCTATCTAGTAATGTCCGTCTATCTGTCTATCTGTCTGTTGAAAGCAGAATAGGGCTCGAACGGGACAACGTATTTGGCTCAAATATTTATCTTATATAAGGGTTGTTTGGTATTGAAAATGAACTAACAAGTTATTGGCAAAATACTAGAAACACAGGGTGTGCGTTGTAGCTTCATTTCATACTTTTCTGCTGATATCTCTTAAACAAAAACATGTACGATAACGAAATTTTATACAGATAGTTCGAGAGTCGATAACCAAAAATGGGCGAGATCCGCTTTCTTCTACCTCCCGTATAAGGTGAAAATTCAACGAAATTTTGTACAAATAGTTTAAAGACCAATGTAAACTCGGAAACAAAAAAATGGGCATGGTCCGCCCACCTCTCATATAACGTAAAATTTGAAAAAGTTGATAGTGGTTATATAGATTCGGCCTAGCCGAATATAACATTCGGTCTTGTTTAATTCTAATTTAGCTTCTTTTTTTCAAGTCCCAGCAACACTGGTTACAAGTATGGATTTCCTTCTGAAACTATTACTAAATTGGAAGATTTGGATTCTTTAAGTAATCAAATCAGTTCAATTAGTAGTGCTATTGAGAAAATTGAAGCTGCGAAAGGCCCTATTTTTGCTTAAATAAAAATGAAATTGCATGCTGTTACTTAAAAAATAAAAGATATGAGAAAATTTAAAAAAAATCAACCCAATTATTCAAAATTAATATCTTTTGTTAAGGAGAATACTCTCCTTCTAAAGTACAGTTATTTATATACGATCCTATCGAGTGATTCCATATCAAAACGTATAAAAAACAAACATTTTCGGATTTCATATCTCCGATTTAAATGAAATTCGCTACAGATATTACGTATTAAAAATATGGCTCAAATCACAAACATTCTGAGTATGACTCTTTCTGGTCCAAAAATATGACGTTTCAAAAATTAAAAAACTGTTAAGTTTTTTTCCAAAAGTAATCACACTTTATTGCTCATAACTTCTAAATTATACATTGTACAATTCTTATTCTTAATTCATTTAATAGACATTGACTTTAAATTGACTTTAAACGACAAGTAAAACATTTATATATTTCGAAAGTTCAAAGGTCAAAATTGATAAAAATGTTTTCGCCAATATAGAAACGTTTACTTTTGAAAACTTATTAAAAAAATTTTATACAATTAAAATGACACGAATATAAATGCAACAACTTTAATCTGAAAATATCCAGCAGTTTTTTCGGTGTCAATTCACCCGCTTTAGCACAGTAAAGTCCATTTGTGACTACCCACCTGACTCATTCAAATGTGTACGTTTTTTTATACACCCTCACTTCGCATATATTGTGAACGATAGTTAAGCTATCGTACCTTTTATTGACACTTTTGAAAGCGTTGAGGTGGCGATAGCACTATTTATTGACTCTTTTGAAAGCGTTGAGGTGGCGATAGCACTATTTATTGACTCTTTTGAAAGCGTTGAGGTGGCGATAGCACTATTTATTGACTCTTTTGAAAGCGTTGAGGTGGCGATTTATACTTTATTGACCCTTTGGTGAACGTGGAGGTGGCGATAGAACTATTTATTGACTCTTTTGAAAGCGCTGAGGTGGCGATAGCACCATTTATTGACTCTTTTGAGAGCGTGGAAGTGGCGATTTATACTTTATTGACCCTTTGGTGAGCGTGGAGGTGGCGATTCTTTTTTCGTTAAAGTTTTCGTTTATTAAATGTTTTTACTGAATTTTAGCAAAAATGTAGAGATTAAAATGAGAGTTTATAACTGAATTTTTAGAATTTTGAAACTGATTTGTTATTATTAAGTTTTAATTACATTCACTTCTTAGTGAAAGTTTTTTTTTTTAGTAAAAAATTTATTTTACTGAAAATACAGAATTTTGGTAAAATTTTTAATTTTTAATAAAAAATAAAATTTTAAGAAAAATTTCAAAATTTTTTTTAAAATTTAGATTCTTATTAAAAATTTCTCCTTTTTAGAAAATTTTAATTTATTTGCAAAAAAAATTTAATTTTTCAAAAATTAGAACTTTTGTGATAATTGGTATTTTTAGAGAAAATAAAATATTTGAATAATTTGTTTAAACGAAAAATATTAAGGAGTTTTTAAACATAAGTTTCATAGTTATGTTATTTTAAAATTTAAAGCAAATTTTTAATAAATGGGTCTAATATAAGAAACATTTAACATTAAATTAATTTTAAAAATATTTCCAACAACATACCATACATATACTCATATTGATTAATTGTTGAAAGACAATCTTCACACATTTATATAATATTTACACTTTTTTAACATTTTTTTCAAGACAATTGTTTTGTTTTTAAATAAAAATCCAATTAAAATTTTTTTAAAATTTTTCTATCATTTCTATCGATATTTGTCGTTAAAATATACTTACGATAAATAATCGCTAACTTATAGTAGAAAATAGCAAAATCAAAAACAACCGAAAAATTTCGTTAATTAACGATATCGGTAGTAAATGAAAAAGGTTACGGAATTGCGGTACTAGTCTTGCTAATTAGGATTTTACAATTAATAAAGAAATCAATTATACTGCATTTGTGTTTTTTTTTTTTTTATTGACTTTTTCGTACTAATCACAATATCGCCACTTTTTAGACCTTTTGTGGCAATACACCTCTTCCTAGGACATCCCCCTGTTAAAGTGACTAGTCAGGCGATTAGTAAAGTGACCAGTTAAAAAGATTGTCAGATGACTGACTCAATTTCACCAGTAAAAGGATCGACTTCCAAAGGGTAAATAAAGTGGAAGCAACAGCCACCTCACGCTCACAAAGGGTCAATAAATCAACATGCTCATTAAAACAACAAATAGTGCAGTGTATGTAAGAATGCTCTGTGGCTGAGTGATTAGCGCGTATGCCTATAAAACATAACGATGTGAGTTCGAGCCAGGGGTGCACCATAAACAAAAATGTAAAAATATTAAATTGAATTAAATTCGTTAATATAAAATAATATGAAAAGAAAATAAAAAGATTTTAATAAATGATAAAATATAAATAAAAAAAAAAAAAAAGAAATTTACAAAAAAAAAAATTAAAAAAAGAATAGAAATAAAAAAAAAACGCAAAAAAATCTTTAAATTTTTTTTACATTCTGAAAATTACTAATTTAAAGATTGACTTTTTCGTACTAGTCACTATATCACCACCTTTTGGTCCTTTGGTGGCAATACACTCCTTCCTATTACACCCCCATATTAAAGTAACTAGTCAGGTGATTAGTAAAGTGACCAGTTAAAAAGATTGTCAGGTGACTGACTCAATTTCACCAGTAAAAGGATTCCTATGAATTGACCTTTTCGTACTAGTCACTATATCGCCACCTTTTGGTCCTTTGGTGGCGAAAAACTCCTTCCTAGGACATCCCCATGTTAAAGTGACTAGTCAGGTGATAGGTAAAGTGACTAGTGGTGACCCAATGTCGTCAGTCAAGTAACCGGTTTCGGACAGTCACCTTTGACTGCAGGGTAACTTAACACAAAGGTATGGAATGTCTAAACCTGTAAAAGTCATATTAGTTCTATTATCTTTTGATTCTTACTAATTTCTTAGATTTCTTTTCTATAAGATTCCACTGTATGTTTGTATGCATTATATTAGTTTGTATGTGTAAAAGTTTATTTGTTTATTTTCACTTTTGTTTGCAATGATATGCAAAACTTTTCTTTCTTATATTTGTATATATTCATGTATTTTGCATAAAATGTTTATAATTTTTTTATTTATCTTAAAAATGTAAGTACAGTGAGTTTCAAAAGAAATGTAAAAACTATAATGTGGGGCATTAGAGCCAAAAGCTAGGGTC
Source organism: Protophormia terraenovae (assembly GCA_951394005.1). Lineage (NCBI taxonomy): Eukaryota > Metazoa > Arthropoda > Insecta > Diptera > Calliphoridae > Protophormia > Protophormia terraenovae. The sequence goes on from OX596075.1 coordinate 29,041,925, forward strand.
ATAAGAAATCATTTTATGATCTAAATTCGTTTGTAATAAAACTTGTTAATTTGAAATAATTTGAATTTTGAAAGCTTACAAAAGTTTATCAGGTATATAGTTCTGAGGTTTTCTTGAAAAGTTTTGTGATATAGAATGGTAAAATTGATAATACGTTCTATTTCGTAATTTATCCTTTTTTGGGATCTTAATAAAAAAAGAAATATTTTTTTTAATTAACTGTATTTGTTTGCGTCAAATAAGATTTTTTTCTTTCATTCTTTCTGTGCATAAATAGTAGTGGCATGTTTAATGATGATATCAAAATTTAGTTTATTCTTGTCTTTTTTGCATCATGTTTTCCATAATTTTGTTTTCTTTTATTCAGTTTCTTTTTCTTGTAGTTTTCTTAATTATCAATGTTTGTGGTGTTTTCTTAACATAGTTTAGTTTTTTTCCTAAGCAGTTTTTTTTAAATATACAGAATATTTTGATGAAAAGAAAATTCTTTTGTTACTCCTTTGTTGCTGTCGCTTGCTTTCAAAAGTTGGCAACAATATTATTTAGAAAAAAATTTGTAAAATTCTCATTTTTTTTTTTTTTTTTTTTTATATATATTATCCTCATAATACTTTGGGATTTTTAATCTAAAAATATATATATATGTATAGAAGGATTTTTGTCTAAAATATAAAAATAATGTAAATTTCATAAGTAAGTAAAATAAAAAAAATGAGGTCGGTTTTATTTTTAAATTAAAGAAAAATCATGATAGATATTTAATAAGATTTTAATTAAATTATTTTGAATGTATTAAGCTTCTGCTCTTTTAATTTTGACCTCTTTAATACGTTTAGTAACAAGAATTTCTTAGTTTACAGCAGCAATTAAATCTTTTTGGGTTCACCTGCACACGTATTAGTAACATTAATTAAAAAGTAATTAAATATCACTCATACGCGCAAGTTCGTGTGGTACAATTTATGGTATGAGTATGAGGACATTGAAGTTTTTAATTATGCAATTATAACGTTTTCAATTCTTACGGATGCAAACGCAAAAAAGGAGGAACATATTGCATATGTTTGTTATTCTTAGGTTAAATCATTTTCACAATATAAGGAGTGAGATCGAAAAATTCTTAACACAAGTTTTTCATTAAAACTTTTAACCCAAGTATTATTTTATTTTTTTTTCATCAAGTTACCTTTGTAAAACATGTCAGTTATTATGTTTAATGTCAATTATATTCATTTGTTGTTAATCTGATTAAAATGAGTGACCAGAAAAAAGTGCGTACTAAAATTATTAAATATTTTCAACAAAACCCAACTTGGTCCTACAAAATGTTGGCCAAGCATTCAAAGGTCTGCCGTCAAACTGTTTCCAATGTTATTAAACAGTACCGGGAAAATTTGTCCGTTGATAGAAAACCTGGTTCAGGTAGAAGCAATGGTCCACATGATGTTTCTAAAGCCAACAAAATAGAAAGCATTTCCAAAAGAGCTCCCAACACATCCGGTAGGAAAGCAGCCCGGTTAGCTCAGTGCTCGGACTATTTGGTACAAAAAGTTAAAGCTAATGCAGGTTTAAAAACATACAGGGCTTAAAAAGTTTCTGACAGGAACGCTGCTAAAAATTTAGAGGCCAAAAACAGAGCACGGAAATTTAAATCAAGTTTTATAAAAAAATATTCTTGCTGCATAATGGATGACGAAACGTATGTTCTGGCAGATTTTTAGATTTTTCCTGGTCAAAAATTTTATGTTGCTGATGCTCGAGGAAATGTTGAAGAAAAGTTTAGGACCCAAAAGCAGAAAAAATGTCCCAAAAAGTTCTTGGTATGGCAAGCAATATTCAGTTGCGGCAAAAGAAGCCAATCATTTGTTACAACGGGCTCTATAAATACCGAAATTTACATCAAGGAATGTTTACAAAAAAGGCTGCTTCCATTCATAAGACTTCATAATGTGTCCACTTATTTTTGGCCTAACTTGGCATCCTGTCACTATGGAAAACAAGCCCTTGAGTGGTACAAGAACAATAATGTGGTATTTGTACCAAGAGAGGCAAATCCTTCAAACTGCCTGGAGCTAAGGCCGGTGGAGAGATATTGGGCTCTTGTTAAAAGAGAGTTCAAGAGCACAAAAAAGGTGTACAAAAGTGTGGTAGATTTTAAACGGAGATGGACTACCTGTTCGAGCAAAGTGACAGAAAGCACTATAAAAACGTTATTGGAAAGGTTTCCGAAAAAGGTTCAAAATTTCAGCACTAGTGATGAAAACTATAAAAATATTTTTTTTTTTTTTATAAATTGTAATAAAAATTTCAATCAAATAAAAAAATTAAAACTGTAAGTTTAGTGGTTTCGTTTTTATTAACATATATGTATGTTAAGAATTTTTCGATCTCACTCCTTAGTACCTTAATGAATTTATGTATGTAGATGCACTCATAACTCATACACGAAATATCAAAAATAATCTAAATAGTGGTTTGATGCAAACAAAAGCTTAAAGATGAATGTAAAACAAATTTAATATATGCAGGATAATATGACTTAATTTTTTATTATTATTTCGATTAAATTTTTTGACATAAATACTAACAACCTATATGTAGTCACCCACTACACAGAAAGATTCAAGGATAAAAGGCACATTCAATAATGAACGAACCGCAAAAATTATTCAATCTTTAGAGCAGTTCCAGGTTGACCGGGTGTCGAGACAACATGTTTAGAATTAGAAGGATTACTTGCGTTTTGTGTTGCACAAACCTTAGAGACAAAGTGCAACATGATACTTCATAGAAAGATCATACAACATTGTGAAATGATGTTGGAGTGAGCGGAGTATCCAAAATATTCTGATGTGATCTACGTAAGATATAAATCGTGTAGGGAGGACATTGAGTAGATGGAACACTTCCAAATACTTTGCGTAAGTCACATTACTAGAACTAACTCATCTTCGAGAAGTGGCATGGTAAAAGTAAAGGAAATTCGTACATGAGACGGATTTTTTATGAGTTCTACATAACCTGACAGCATACAGCTTAAATGTATGGCTCTATGGTATGATGGTTTTAGACCCATTGTGATATACTAACTTCGATGTAATAGTCCCGTGAATCGTATCAGATTACTAAGCCCTTTTCTGGTAACCTCCTCCGATTTATACCCAGAACATGTTTTGTATCTGCTAGTTCTATTCTTCCAAAGATAATTTGTTATGCCTAGAGTCCATTCCCTAATGGTCCTGAAGTATAAACCTATTGGAATCTTAATCGATACCTCTGCAAAAGACCTGTCCAGCTCAGATCCACTGCGAGCTAGCTCTTCGGCTATAGTCTGGTGGGAGGCGATGGATAAAGATATTCATCGTAAAATCTTTTTAAAGGTTCTCAGGTCGATGGCCATCCTCACAACAGATGCACTGCGCACGATGCCGACCAAGGCTCTTTTTATAATTTTGCATTGGCTACCGGTTGATTTAATGTCGTTACAGTTTGCTTATAACTCGGCTGTTAGGCTGAATGCAGGATTTCCATGGAGTAGGTGTGACTATGGACATGCTCGTATTTTAGGTTACACCTCTGATAAACAGGTACTTATTGGTTATTGCATTCCGAAACCCTTCTTCGATATGCAGTTCTCTGTTATTATACCGCTCCAACTATTACTCATTTGTCAACGGGAGCACTGAGGGTTTACACCGATGGCTCTAAGAGAATGGGTAAGGTTGTATGTGGCTTCTATATTGAGGAATATAATAGAAAAGTCTACTTTAGACTTCCGGATGCATGTAGTGTATTTCAGGCTGGGATATCCGCCATAAAGATATCGAGAGATATCTGTATTTTTTTTAACTGACAGAAAAGCTGCCCTTAGATCTATAGCGGGTGTCTATACGACATCTTTGTTAACAACTGAATGCTGGGTATCTCTCGACGAGATATCGAGACTTTCAAATGTTAAACTAATTTGGATTCCAGGACACAGCGATTGTGCTGGAAATAACATGGCGGACGTTATTACCAAAAAAAAGATTGACTGTTAGTGATGAGTCTATCGATCAACTGATAGGCATTCCTTTAGCGGAATGTAAATCAAGGTTCAATCTTGAACTCTTTAGAACTGCTCAAACTACATGGGAGATTGAACCCACTTATCGAATAGTAATGTGCCCACTTATGATGGGCACAGTACTAGATCACTTTATTTGTTCTCTAGAACACAAGTGAGATTGCTAGTGTCAGTAATTACTGGCCATTGTATCCTAGGGACTCATGCGCATAGAATAGGTCTTCCTTATTATGACTTCTGTAAAAGTTGTAATGATGAGACTGAAGATGAGTCATTCTTTCATCTATTATGCGATTGTCAGGCATTGTCGGAGCTAAGGACTGCCACGCTAGGCTTTCCTACTCTCAATCATGGTGACTTAGGCGCACAAAAGTTAAAGTTACTTCTTGCTTTCCTTATAGGTACAAAATGATTTGGTGCAGCAGCGATGCAATCAGTTTAGTACAGACGACTGTGAAACTGTATTGGGGTACCACAACGGAATAAGATTTTCATCATGGACTCACGTGAGATGTCTATTAAGGACACTGCTCATAGAACCTAACCTAACCTAGCTCTTCGGCTATTTCATTACCGATAATTTCACAGTAACTATTAGCCTTTTCAATTCCCGCCTGCACGTACGAACTAGCTTAGACCTGAAAGTTCCAAAAGAAAATCACAAACAGGTCTGTAGATTTTTTCGAATCTTCTAACGTTCCTTTTGTGCTTCCTGACAAGGTGCTTATCTTTGCTTTTATAGATAAATAATAGAGGCTCTTGAGCCACTCTGTGCCTTTTCTTCCTTAGTTCGGCCTGTGTTGACTGTCGTCGCATATCGCATCTTATGAAACGAGTTTATCGAGCCATCCCCATGCTCAGCAAAGGAATTCCTCCAGATGTCCAAAAGCTCGTCAGTCTCCGATAGCTGGTTCAAAAATTGATTTTCTTTTAAAGATGTTCTTTTGGATCACTATCATCTTCTCTTCAATGTTTTCTATTAGAATGTCCGTTAACTCTGTTTTGTCGTCCTGCAACTGTCTGTCGTCATCTGTGCGGTTTTGATTTTTATCCGATCTGTTTATTTTGTCTCACGAGTATGCGTGTATAGGGAAAGGATTATCACAGTGGTCCCAAAACGGTTTTTTAATAACTCTGCAATTAATGCATTTATGACTTGAATGTAAAAAAAATAATTACATATGTATATTGTAAATCCCTACAAAAAAGAACTTGCTTACATGTTTATCCTAAACTCTCTATTAGTTTAAGAGATATTAAGGTGGAAGCAAACTTTATTTTCAATTTTGGCCTCGTTTTGTTGTTTTTTTTTTTTAATTTTGTGTCATTAGTTTTGGCCGTAATATTTTTTGTACCACTTTGCAGACTAGCTTAAAAGTTACAACAAACCTGTGCCATTAGCATTGAATGGGAGGTGTTAGCGAATAGTTTATTTAAGCACCAACTAACCATTCAGGTCCTAGGCACTGCTACCTACCCACAGTGCCCCTTATATTCGGGAATTAAAAAATAGATTAACTACTCGAATATTGGTAAGAATTTCACCAAAATATACTTAAATATAAATTACTTTTTTTTTTTTTTTTTTTTTTGTATGGGTCACGCAATAATTGATTTAATAGGAGCAAAGGCATATCTACCTCTCCTAAGCCTATCATTTTATAATATTATTTTAATTCCTGCACCTATATTTTATTTTTAGAAACTGGAAGATTTTTATCGTAATATCCAAAAACAAAAAATAAACTTTTCTGTTCCTTAGTTGTTTTTTTTTTTTAATTTCCAAATAACTTTTAAACATTTTAATTTTAATTTAGCAAAATAGTTGGACTTGATGTATTTTGAAGTGCTAAACACGAATCTGCTTTCAGTTTTTTTCCATCAGGTCTGGATATTTTTTTTTTTTTATGGGCGTGTCTAATATTTTGCCCATAGTAAGGCCATTACTTTAGTATATTTCCTCATAACTCAAGAAAGGTGTGTACGATTGACATAAGTGATACACCAAAAGATGCGTATTAAAAATATCTTCTAATCATCCAAACTAATTTTTTTTATGTGCTCAATTGTTTGAAAAAAATCATTTTCATGCAAAATTTAAAATTTGTTTGTTACAAAAATTTATTTTAATAAATGAAAACATTAAAAATGTTACAGTTTATCATCTTTATTTTAAAGCTGGTAATGCTGCGAACAAAATAAGGTATGTGTTCAAAATTGATGCACAAATCTTATTTATAATTTATTTTTTGTTATAACAAAAATAGGTAGACTAGGTGGATTTTGATGAGTTAAGCTAGAATCTACATTTACTTTTTTTCTATCACGTACTGATTTTTTTTTTATGGGTGTTCACCCAAGTGAACAGTTTTCCAACTCTGATGCCAATTAAAAACGCCCCCCAACTACAGCTAACTTAATTATCAACTGTTCTCTATTGTTCTCTGTTGACCTACGAACTTCAACTGGAATTATGACTCGACCAATAACCAAAATTGTCATCTTACCCACTAGTTATTGTAGTACTTCTAGTGTAACCCTACCTTCCACAAATTAACCAACTCAATGCACTAACCCACTTATATGTAACTATTCGAATTAACCACTCACTCTGAAATACTAATTGATTTCATTATATTAATCGTTCATATATATTTTATTTCCTATAGAACATGGCACCCAATCGTAACAACCAACGTAGAGAACGCTCACACCAATCTAACCACCAGTCCGGCAGATCACAGGCCAAAAATAATGCTCGTCACAGCTCCAATCGCCAAAAAAAAACCGTAGCCAACCAAAACGCCACTTTGGATGCGGTATTTGCAAATTAGACCACCGTTTAACAGACTGCAGGAAATTCGCAAAAATGAACCTAGCAGAAAAATATAAAATTACCGTTAGTTTTCACTACTGTATAAAATGTTTGGCGAGAAATCACTTAATTGGGAAGTGTAACAGCAAGGCTCGCTGTAACACCACCCTGCATGGTCCCAAACGTATTTTAAAAGATTTGTCGGAACGTTCTCCAACCCCTAGCTCAAATGAGATTGAGGCACCCATACCTGCTCCCAAACGTTCTCTCGTCACGTCTACCGTTACAACAGCATTGCCCACGTCTATGACAAAGACAATTGTTCCCACCGCCGTTATACAAGTTGTAATGGAAACAAACAAAACAGCTAGAGCCATTCTCAATCCAAGTTTGACTACCTCTAGGATTGTTATATCCTTTGTGCGAGAGTCCACATTAAACCCATTTAAGATTGACGGTCAGGTATATGTAAAAGTTGTGATCTCCCCTTATATAGATACCACCACTCGTTACGAAGTGTGCATGCAGGTGACCACCGAATTACCTAGAAACCCTTACCCAGCCACGATGGATGCAGCGGTGAAAAGAAAATTTTGCAGAATTTCCCTGGCTGATCCTGAATTTTATTGTAATTCTCCTGTCGCTATAGAGATCGGTGGAGATTTGTACACCACGATATTGCAACCAAACGTTATCCATGTTGATGGAGGCTATCTAATAGCACAGGACTCTACACTTGGTTGGCTTATTATGGGATCCGCAAATTAATTAAAATTTAACTCAAGTATTTTATACCCTCCTTTTATTACTCTTTTGTCAACACATTTACCCTAACCCAATTATATTTGGAACACATGAAAATAATTGTCCTTTTCGTTCGCAGGTTGCCAGGCCCGGGAGGATGTTCACCCAAGTGAACAGTTTTCCAGCTCTGATGCCAATTAAAAACGCCCCCCAACTGCAGCTAACTTAATTGTCAACTGTTCTCTAAAATTTAATATAGTTCGTTAGCCAAATTTGAAGCGATTGTTTGCAACAGCGAAGTGCTTTAACAACAAAAAAAAAACCTTAAAAATAATTATACAAATACATATATTTGAAAAATAAAGAAAAGTAAATATAAATCTTATTCTATTTATAAATATTAAAACTTAAACCCTAATAAATAAAACTTAGATCCTATATCCTAACCTAGTTATATTGCACAGAATTTTATAGAAAAACCTAAAGGTCAATAAACATATAAGTTAATAACGTTTTTGAAAAATACTGTGTTTTTATTTATTTATATAAAACCCGCGAACACAAACTACCCATCTCACTTTAACTCGTGTAAATAATGGGCATGACTAATATCATCACCATATTCAGCAGTCACACTATAAAATTCGAGAATGGTTTGTCAAATTTAGACTAAAACTCAATAACCATTTACACGATTTTGATAAATGATACATCAAAAGATGCATACGAAAATTGTCTTTAAGGCACATCAACAATATTTTTCTTTCGCTCTAGAAAGAGTTATGGATCAAAATTTTCAAGATTTTTCAAAAAAAAAAAATAAAAAATTCTTCGCTACACAGAAAAAATTATTAACGTCTTTTTTACAACTAATTCAGTTGTTTAATTTTGCATCAAAATTTAATAAATATGTTCAAGAAAAACTAAAATAAAAAATAAATTTTTATAAGATTTATTTTCCCATACACATTTTTAATTCATTCAATCATCTACTTAATTGATTTAATTAATTTATTAATTGGGAATTTTTTTCTGTTTTGTATTCTTTATAGTTTTTAGTAATTGATATAATCATTTTGGTGAAAGGTGCAAATTTAAACAAGTTTCTAATTGAATGAATTATTTTCATATATGTATATTTTTTAATTGGTGAATTTTTTCTGTGTACTAATTACTGAATAAATAAATATAAACTGGATAAAAAAATTATGTAAATTCAGCTCAAATACAACTTAGATCACTATCTACTAGAGTTTAATTTATCTTAATTGGACAAACAGTTCTAGAGTTATACAAGCGTGACTGCCTCAAGGCGGTGTCATAGTAGTCATGCACATTCTTATTTAACGCGTTAAATTTCATCTAATCCAACTATTTTTTTTTTTTTTTTTATTTAAGACAAAAAAAATAAAAAAAATTGCCCACTATTGTATGCATGGGTATTCTAGCTTAACTGTGAATCCAATCAAGATTTGTGCATCAATTTTTATGATTCGTGGCTTTATTTACTCGTAGTTTTGCCAGCTTTGAGATAAGTATGATAAACTGAAATATTTTGGATGTTTTCACTTTTAAAAATAAGTTTTAGTTAAAAAAAAAAAAATAAATCTTGAATTTGAAACTATTGAGCGCATAAAAATTAGATAGTAAAGCGACTTAAAGCCAATTTTATTCAACATATTTTGGTGTTTTATTTATATAAATCGTACATACTGTTTTCAAGTTATAGTGAAATATACTCGAGTAATCGGCTTATTTAGGGCACAATATTAGACACGCCCATAAAAAAAAATCTCGACCTGATGGAAGAAAACTGAAAGCAGATTCGAGTTTAGCATGCAGAATTCCATCTAGTCCAAATATTTTTTTTTTTTTTTTTTTTTGTTGACCAGTGTTATTTTCGAATCTATTAAATAACTATAAAAACTTATATAAACATTAAAAAAATTTTATAATTATATCCTAAACCACCATAGGTGGTTGAGGTATTTTGTGTTTGTGCTGATGTTTATAACGCATAGAAAAAATTATCCAACACCCACCTTAAAATACTCAAAATCACTTTTTAAATCGGTCTAACGATGTCCGTCCGTCCGTCTGGCTGGCTATCCATGTAAACCTTGTGCACAAAGTACAGGTCGCAATTTTGAAGATAATTCAATGAAATCTGGCAAGTGGAACTTTTATGTTACAGGGACGAAGCCTATTGAAATTGGTTATGATCGGTTCATTATTTCACTTATCCCCCATACAAATGTCCCTCCAGAATAGAGTTTCCACACTTAAAAATTTCTTAATAATAAGAATATTTTAATGAAATTCGGTCCAAAGAAGTCTTGTGCAAGTACCAATCTTTGTACCAAAATTTATGAAAATCCGTCCGCGATTGACCATAGCTCCTATAAAAACCCCCCTTCCGAAAATCACTTTAACGTGCATAAATCCCATACGAATGTTAGTATCAAGTTAATATGCGACACAAAGAAGTTTTATTTAAGTAGAAACAACATTGCAGAATTTTATGAGAATCGGTCCATAATTTCCTATAGCTCCAATATGAACCCACTTCCGGAAAATCATCTAGATGTTATTATTAACGTATTATTCTGTACCTGTATACTTTATTTCAGATTGAGTAAAAGTGTTGGTTTACAGGTGTAATATAAATCCACTTTCCGAATTTTTATGCTCATACGCAATGGTGTAGGGTATCATATAGTCGGTGTTGACCGACTATAACTTCTTTTCTCGTTTTTTTTTATCTTTAATTAAAAATATGTGTAAATTTGAGCAAAAATATACTGAAACACATTGAAAACACGAAACTCGGACGCATTTTATCAAAAAATTAATTAAAAAAAATTTTTTTTTCCTAAAACATTTTGAAACCAGCTTTTTGGTTCATTCATTAATATATGCTTTAAATTGTTTGACTTTAGCGACCTCTAGTAGCCACAAAAATAACTTTGCAAAAAAATCTTTTAATTAAAAAATCTTTCTAAGACGTATATTTTAGCAGAATTTGAAAAATGTGTTTATTTTGATTTTTGTATATGGAACAAAACACTGTGCTACTGCCTTAATCTTAAATTAACGCTAAATTTTTTTGGTCCGCGTAAGTCTCAATGGATCTCTGCATCTCTAAAATCCATGATCTGAGCATAATGAGATAATACGCTACATGTTGGAGAATGAACAGATCATGTAACTTAAAACCGATCCAACTATCAGCCACCTGAGGACGCGGCAGATGTGAGTAAATATAGCAAAGACTCTACGCGGATAGTTTTACTTTTTACTGTACCTTTTTTTGACATATGAAAACTAACATATCACTTTATAGACATCGGTTTATATGAAAGAAGTGTAACGAAGATTATTATTTCACGAAGAATCAAGCACTAGTAACAACGTACATATATTATTCTTATTTATTTATCACAACTGCAACACAATATTCGATTTAGTCGCGAACATCCTTATTACTAACATCTTTCCTAGTCATGAACACCCTCATTGCTATTCTATTTCAATTTGGTATACGTACTGTTTACACCACTTTATAATTCTCATTTAGTTTATACCCTCATTGCTATTCTATTTCAATTTGGTATACGTACTGTTTACACCACTTTATAATTCTCATTTAGTTTATACCATTTTTCAATCATATACTCTAAGGTTTGATGTTGTGATTGTGGTCCAAATGAGAGAAGAATTTGCCACGGTTTTGATAATCACTTATCGAAACTGACTGATACAAATCGTTAGCCACTGAGACGAATCGGTCAGCTTTTATGTTTGGGGCTCGGACCTAGTTCGAGAACTATATAATACATTATACCAGAGACTTCGGTCTACTGTTCAATACATAGGCTTCGGTCTACTGTTCAATTCAAAGGCTTCGGACTACTATTCAATACAGAGACTTCGGGCTACTGTTCAATACAAAGGCTTCGACCTTGTACACGTGTAATAGAATAAGATAGAATAATTTAGATTTAAGCTCCGTATCACTCGAAACCTAAGCAACCCGGAAAACCAGAAATATCAACCGAATCAACCTACTAAACCCGAATTTGTCATCCGAATCAACCTGTTAAACACGAACTATCATCCCAATCCGACTCAATCTGCTGAATTCGAAGCCAACCGAGTATTATCGGTTTTTAGTAATTTGTTATTATTGTGAAGATAAAGATTAAATAAATATTTAATTTATTTTTGACCCCCAGAAAGGGTAAATTAATTGTGTTATTACTTAAGGTTTTGTGGATCCGTAAGTCGGTCCTGGACACGACTGAACTACATCAGCCGACGACAAAACCACATTACAGAAGTGTAATAAATCCTTTCACAACAAGAACTGAAAAATATGACTTCTAGTCGAAAAATAACCTCAGCGACTACTAACAAAATATTTGATAACAATAGGTTTAATCAGTAAAAAGATAAACTATAAAATGTAAACTGTGCTCATCGTAACGACGAAGGAAAATACTTTAGGGTTAATCGTTCTTAACAATTAATACCATTAAAAAGAGTTTGTGTTCGGTTACGAGAATAAATTTCTGCATCAACCAATAGTCCGATTTTCAATAGGATTAAAATTTGAGTATATTCTGGGATATCGTTCATTGAAAAGTTATTTAAAAGGATTTTCACATATTTCAAGAAAATAAAACATACGTGTTTAAAAGATAAAATAATATAATTTGCAGCAAAAATGCTTATCATAACATATCATTTTAAAATTCGTATATAAGTTTCTCTTTAAGCAAAATTTAATACTTATTAATCTAACCCTCTACTGCTACTTTATTTATAAACTCTATAATAAGCTTAATACACTACTCCCATTTGTTGCCTTTAAACAACAATATACATCTGTTTTTTTTTTTTTTTTTTTTTTTTCTTGTAGATTTTTCTAACATAATCCAATCAACAAGCCTAAAAAAAAGTTTTCCTTTATTATTAAAGCCTTAAGTCAAGTAAATGTCTAATAATGTCTAGATTTACAAGCTTAAACTATAAACAGCAACACCAAAAAAAAAAAAGAAGAAAGAAAAAAGTCTAAATTACATTCACTTTATAGGATGATAAGAAAAGTTTTTTTTTTTTTTTTATAAGAGAAAATATTTACTTAACGTATTTTTCTATTATATGGATGATGTGGTTACTTAAGTTATTTCTTTTATTTATTATTTTTTTTTTTTTTTTTTTTTCTATACAAAACTAATGCATAAAGTTTTGTTTATTTGATAAACCACACAAACATACTTTTACCTCCTCTATTTACTATATTCTTCCAACATCAAGCTTTACAAGTTGGTTAACGAAATAAAAAAGAGGACTTTGTATCTAAATGTTTGGAGAAGCAGACATGAAATGAAAATATATTTAGTTAAATTCAAAAACCAATATGTTTTTCACATGTCTAAATAAACAAATGTTACTTTGGGCTCTTCAGCCAACAATTCTTTATTTAGTTTTCTTTTTTTTTTATTTTTATTTAGCCCTTTTTCTGGCATGTGTGTGTTAGCCTGGACCTTATTTGTACAGTTATTTACAATTTTTTTCCTTTTTTCAAAAAAAAAAAAAAAAAAATTGTAGCATTGTGTTTCATACGAATATTTATATTTTATATTGTGGCTCAGTTTCATTTAAAATAAAAAGTTTAATGTAACAAAAAACCAAAAAAAGAAAAAAAAAGAGTTTGTTGACATGAATTTAACCAAAAATTTGAGGCTTCACACACATACACACTCTCATATAAGCTGCTTTAGTATTTGAATTTTTTAAATAAATTTTGTTTTGAACAATATCTATGGTTTTTTTATTTTTGTGGCACTTTTGGTCAATCTTGTATGAAAAATTTTTGGCCACAAAAAGTTTTGAAACAAAACAAAAAAAAAGGTAATAAAAATTTAGTTTTGGAATTTTTTAATAAATTTATTAAATTTAAATAAAAGCTTAAAATTGAAGACATGTTTCTATTTAAAACTAAATTTATATATAAAAAAATAATTGAGGGAAGATAAAAAAAATATTAAAATTTAATTGAAACCAGAAACACTTCGAAGAACATACAGACATACCAGAGGAACTATTTTTCAGGATATTAAAGTTTTAAGGGCAATAAGGACAACATATATTTTAAATATAATGACAAAATTTATACTCAGTGTAAGGGTTTGCCAATGGGTTCACCAGCATCACCCATTGTCACAGACATAGTAATGCAAGAATTATTGAAAACGACTATGGAACAACTTGACGAGAAACCAAGATTATTTACAAAATATGTGAACGACCTTTTTGGGTTTGTGAAAATAAGTGCAATAGGAAAAACTCTTCAGCAACTTAATGCTTTCCACCGATAATTAAGGAAGGAAGAAGAAATTGAAGGAAAATTACCATACTTTAGTCATATGAACGGACAACAGCATTAAAATAGATTGGTACAATTTTAAACTTTCATTCGTATCTACCAAAGAATGTAATTATAAATTCAGCTAATAACTTGATACCAAAAGCATAGAAAACAACTAGAAGTCCAACTCTTTTCATTCGCTCAGAAACAAAAAGTTACTCTCTTCACACGTATAAATTTTTTCTGTAGAAAATTTTACTAACACATACAGAGAGTTAGGTTTTTTTGACAATTGAGTTAAGTTTTTTATGAGCAAGTTGGAGTTCTAGTTGTTTTCTATGACCAAAAGTCTTATCTATAAGCGAAGGAATATTTCATCAGAGGAATAGGAAAAGACTGGAGAACACTTCGAGAATGAATGCATTTCCTAACACAATTATTAAGAATTTAATTAAAAACTGTAAGAACAATAATCAAGAATGCTAGAATCTACCATAAGGAGAAATTTACACATGCACATATGTACAGCAAATAACACAATGAAACAACTTTTCTTTAACACAAAAAATAAACTTGACAAGATTTGTGTCGAATATTAACTTGATACTAATATTTTAATGGGATTTATGGCAGCTAAAATGATTTTCTGTAGAGGAAATTATATGGGAGCTATGGTAAATTATGGACTGATCTTAATGAACAGATTTAAACTTGTATGAAACTTATATGTGCTAAACTTCATTAAAATATTGTTATATTAAAGAAATTTATGATCGTTTAACTCCTTTTCCAGGAGGAAATTTGTATGAGGGCTAGGTGAAATAATGGACCGAATCAATTTTAATAGGATTTGTCCTTGGACAGTGTGCCAAATTTGATTAATTTTTGCTCAAAACTGTTACAATGAAACAACTTTTCTTTAACACAAAAAATAAACTTGACAAGATTTGTGTCGAATATTAACTTGATACTAATATTTTAATGGGATTTATGGCAGCTAAAATGATTTTCTGTAGAGGAAATTATATGGGAGCTATGGTAAATTATGGACCGATCTTAATGAACAGATTTAAACTTGTATGAAACTTATATGTGCTAAACTTCATTAAAATATTGTTATATTAAAGAAATTTATGATCGTTTAACTCCTTTTCCTGGAGGAAATTTGTATGGGGGCTAGGTGAAATAATGGACCGAATCAATTTTAATAGGATTTGTCCTTGGACAGTGTGCCAAATTTGATTAATTTATGTTTACTTATTTTTTACTTATTGATCAATACAAAAACAAATTGTAAATATTAAAATATTGATATAATATCTTCTAGAGTTAAGCGCCATTTTCGACACTTTCTACCCCAATATGATTCTTTATATAATAAATAACTTTAAAATATTTTATATTTTCAAAAAGGATAATTAATATTCAATTATTTTTTTTAATTAAATAAGTAATAGGTATAATTGGAATTTTACTAAAAATTAATCAAAATGTTAATTGAATCGATTCAAATGTTATCCAAATGTCGGTGCGCTGACAAAAAGAACTACGTGTTTTTTATTACTTTTCTGAAGAACAAAAAAAACATTTTATGTTGTAAATTCGCAACTTTTTTTATTTCATTTCAATTAATTAAAAAAAATTTTAAAATTTTTTGTATAAGAAACTTTTAATTTTCTCTTAATATGGTTTTTCCTAATAAGTCCTATGTGTAGTAAAAAATAAAAACAGTTTTTGTTGTCTTTGGTTGATGAACGTATGACTAATAATACTGTGAGACAATTTCCCAAAAAAAAATTTCACGCATGAACAAATTTATTTATATATCAAACTGGAGCTCATACTCAAATTTTTTTCAACTGGACTTTAAAATTTCGAAAAATACACAACTTTAAAATACATATATAAAATATTTACCAATATTATATAAATCCAATATGGATGTCAAATGAAAGCTATGAATCCCTGCAACATAAAAAAGTTTTCATTTAAATGTTGCAGAACAAAATTTTAGGAAAAAATTAGTTATATAAAGTGTGTAATTAATAAAGTAATAAATATAACATTACAGGTTTAAATTTTCAAAAGGATATTTTCTTAAATTTTTGTACCGAAAAATATAAATAAAAAGTGTTATTATATTGTAGAATTCGTAGCTTTCGTTTGACATCCGTATTGACTTAATATAATCTTCGTAAATACTTTATAATATTCTTAAAAATTGCTCATCGTTCGAAAATTTGAAAACCTTTCAAGAGGCAATTTGACATCTTGGAGTAAAACTGGTTACACAGTTTTGTCATGGATGGTCTTTAGTTTTATTCAAATAACGATTTTTTTCACCTGTTAGAATGATTTTTGCAGGCTGATGTATATTTGAAAATAAATAGTAAAAAGTATCATTTTTTAAACGATACTTATTTGAAGTCCTTTTCATAGACTCAAGCTTCATGCGTATATCGATTTTTTCATGTATGAAAATAACTGTCACGCGGTGTAATGATGCATCTTGTCTGTCTGTCCATATAAACCTTGTAATCAAACAACATTCGTCATGATCGGTCCATTATTTCACCTAGCCCCCACACAAATGTCCTCCCGAAAATGGGTTTCACGATCATAAATCCATTAAATATAGCAATATTTGAATGAAATTTTACTAAGATCGGTCCATAATTTACCATAGCTTCCATATAAGGCCCTCTTTTGGAAATCACCCAAAAGTGAATAAATTCATATAAATGTAAGTATCGACGTAATATTCTGTATTCGTATGTTTTATTTTACACTTAATATGAGTATCGGTCCACAATTGGCCCCAAGTCCAATTAAAGACCTCTCCCCGAATTTTGATGTCAACAATGGTGTAGGGTATCATATGGTCGGGCTTGATCGACTATATCTTTTTTCTCGTTTTTTTTTTTTTATTATTTTTTTACTCGCAAATTTTGATTTTTTTTTTTTTTTTTTTTTTTTTTATTTGAAAATAATTTTCGTTTAGTTTTGAATTATTTAAGGTATCAGAGTGAAATGTTTTTAAACTAACTACTTAATTAAAAATCATAGAATTTAAAATAATTAATAGTTACTTTTTAAAAAATCTTATGCTGCATAATTTTCTTACATGGTATGAGTAATATTAATTAAAATTTAATTAAATATCACTCATACATACCGGGGATATAATAGGTATATAATTAGAAAATCTATTATTGCATACATATGAGTAATATTGAATACATTAATTAAGCAATTATAAACTCTATAAATATGAAGGATGATATTAAATAGGAGAACATTAAATCTTATGTCTATTTTAATTAGTACAATTTTTAAAGAATTACCTACAGGAAATGCTAACGAAATAATGTTTTTAATACCCAAAAAAAAATGGGGGCTAATTGAGTTTGTCATTCCGTGTGTAACATGTCGAAAAAATCATAAAAACCCATAAATAGATAAGATTCTGTGTCTTGTAAGATTCTGTGTCGATCTGGCTATCCCCGTCTGACTGTTGAAAGTAGAATAGGTCTCGGATAGGACCACGTAGACAGACGAAATTTAGTTCAAATATTTATCTTATGTAGGGTTTGTTGTATATTGCAATTGGGCAAAATCGATTAATAAAGAAAAAAGTTATGGTCCAAATACTAGAAACACAGGGTGCTCGTTAAAGCTACATTTCATACTTTTCTGCTGATATCTCTTAAACAAAAGTATATAAGACAACGAAATTTTGCACAGATAGTTCGAGGATTGATATAAACTCAGAAACCAAAAATGGGCATGGTCCGCCCACTTTACATCCCATATAAGGTAAAACATCAACGAAATTGTGTACAAATAGTTCTAGGTCCAATGTAAACTAGAAAACAAAAAATTATGAAAAAAGATGGTGCGTATACAGATTCGGCCAAGATGAATATAACATTATCTCTTGTTTGGATTATATAATTATTATATTTCGTCACTTTTCACTTTTCATAACTTTACAAGAGGCACAAAAAACTTTCTAAAATTTAAAAAAATTGCCCTACAAAAAAGATTTCTGGGATATTATACCCTTAAATATTGCCTAATATATTGATGAAGAAAAATTGTAATTAAAAAGATTTCTGATAACTTTTACTCTAAAATTTTAATAGCTTTTATGTTTTTAATAATTTGCAATTTGTATTCGTAAAAAAAAAAAAATAAATATATATATATATATATATATATATATATATATATATATATATATATATATATATATATATATATATATATATATATATATATATATATATATATATATATATATATATATATATATATATATATATATATATATATATATATATATATATATATATTTATTTATTTATTTTTTATATTTTTTTAACAAATGTGATGTTACGTTATTTTGACTTAAGAAAATCATTGCCTTCGTTAATATAATGTTATTTTTAGAGCTATAAGTCTGAAAATTTGTGATCATACTTATTTTAGAAAAATAAACTATATTTCATCAAAAACACAAATTAAAAAATTTTGATGTTACATTGTTTTGCATTTTCGGTGACGATTCACAGAAAAAAGTAAAAAATGATTTTAATTACCAAAATGATTCATTCAATCAAAAAAATATTTAAATTTGCACCTCTCACCAAAATGATTATATCAATTACCAATAATTGTAAATACTGACAATCTATATTTTTTTTTCCAATTAAACACCTTCAAAATTTTAATTAAAAAAATAATTAAAAAAAATGTAAACTTTAAACAACCAGTTAATTGAATGAATCAAAAAGTTAATTGAGAAAAAAAATTATATTTTAATTGTATCAATCAAGTAGTTAATTGAATGAATCAAAATAATTATTGAAAAAAATATATATTTTTTATTTCTTTACAATTTCTTTTATTTTATTTAGTGTCTGATATTTCTTTTTTTTTATTTCTTGTCATTATTTTACATTTTTTTAAAAATTAATTGTTTATTTTATTTCTTGAGTTTTATCTTCTCATATCTCAAAGTATTTTGCATTCAATTCGAAATCTTTATCAGTGGTGACTTTCTGGAATCGTTGATAATTTTTTTCATATGGAGGATTTTGGGGATGTATTCTCAAGCATTTGTTCATGCGTTCAAGTTTAATGTGCTTTTGGGAACAGTACGATATTGATCAACACTTCTTGATGCGAAAAAGTAAATCCAGACATGAAAATGAAGACACAACAATAAATATTGACGCCCAATATAAATAACTTTTTAAATATTTATACTTACATATCATAAAGTATCAAAACTCCAGAACTTCCAATCACTAAGTTTCAGGCACCAATTTTTAATCGTATGACTAACACCCACTGAATTACCAAAAGACTTAAAATATGTGTTTCATTAATTTAAACGTATGCTTACATACCTACCGCCATTGATAAAATCTTACTATGATCAAGTTCATTCATGTCCATGGAAGAGACCATTATCAGAAAAGTTTTAGAAAATATATTGTACATAAATTCTGTGCCACAAAAAACATATATTTTTTAAAATTTAATTTAATTTTTTTATATTTAGTTTTCGATTACTGAAACAAACGTCATTATTTTTTCTTTTTAAAAAACTTTTAAAACCAAATATAGAAATGATTAAATAAATTAATCCATAAATTAAATTTCAATATAAAAGCAAACAACAGTGTTAATTGAAAAAATGTATGTAATAATTTTTTCTGTGTTTGTAAATGTTCATATCATCATAATCATGTACTAAGGAGTAAGATCAACAAAAACTTTTAACACACGTTTTGCCTCCTATCTTTTTTCGGAAGCAATATTAAAATTTTTTTTTTTTTTTATTTTTTTGATCTAAGGACTGCGTAAGAAAAAATCTGAGCAATACAAATCAGCTTATAAAAACCAAACCAATAAGCCATCTTTTTTTTTAATTATATTTGTATTAATGACTGTTATGATAAAGTTCTAAATATAATAGAATAAATTATTTCCTTTTGGTTTTTAAGGAAATATCTGATATTTTCCATAAAAATATTATTACCTTCTTTTTTTCAATTAACTCAGTTGTTTAATTTTGCATCAAAATTTAATAAATATATTCAAGTAAAAATAAAATAAAAATTAATTTTAGTATAATTTTATTCCCCATACACATTTTTAATTCATTCAATCATCTACTTGATTGATTTAATTAATTTATTAATTGGAAATATTTTTCTGTTTTTAATTTTTTTAAGTCTTAAGTAATTGATATAATTATTTTGGTGAGAGGTGCAAATTTAAACAAGTTTATAATTAAATTAATTATTTTCATATATATTTGTTAATTGGTGACTTTTTTCTGTGTATATTTCTGTGTTAATCAAACCACTTTTTTATGAATAAAGTGTTTCTTTTCGCATATGTATATGGCTTCCCAAACCAAAAACTTTCTTGGAAATTTTGATTTCTTTGATTCATTATATTTTCTGCCATATTCCCTCTAGTCAGGCTTTACACTAATCATAATTACACAAAAACAAATTTGTCTGAAGTGCTTTCACGTTATTTTTTACTTCAAATTCTTGCTTGCGTTTCTATTAGAATTTGTTTGTAATTTATTCATCTTCAGACTAGATTTCCTTTCAACTTTTGTGATAAAAGTTCAAAGCAATTAACTTTTTGTGACACTTTTCTTCCAGAGATGAGGGGATTTTCTCTCAAAATCCTTTCTATTTTGTCTGAGTCCTACAGATACGATTTTTCTTCTACTACCAGGTTTCCATTCAGAGACGATGACATGTTTGTGTAATATTATGACCTAAGAAACTGTACAACCGCCTTCTTAGCAATTGTTTTCTATGGCCGATGTAATATTTCATGAAAAATTTTAATTTGAATTATGTGTTTATATATTTTTTGTTCAATTTCCATTTTAAGAAAAAGTAGTTTTGCTATAACCATGATACTTAGCACAAGGCTAGTAAGCATAATGAAAAATGTAAACCACTTAACATCATTATTAATTTTTTACCACGTCAAATGTTATAAGACCACCTAAGGAGGGAAAAAAGCAAAAATGCGTGCGCAGTCCTTAGTAATATTTGAAAAATATGTCAGTATGAGTTTGATCAAAATGAGTGACGAAAAATAAGTACGTGCTGAAATTATTAAAAATTTAAAAAAAGAAATCCTAATTTTGTCCTGCAAAAAATTGGCCAAAAAATTAAAGGTCTACCGTCAAACTGTTTCCAATAGTATTAGAAAGCATCAAGAGAATTTAATTACTGATAGGAAACCTGGTTCGGAAAAAAAGGTCCACATGATATTGAGAAGGCCAAGAAAATTGAAAGCAAAGCCCGGTTATTTCAGTGCTTCAAATATTTCGTACAAACACATCTGGTAGAAAAGCAGCCCGGTTATTTCAGTGCTTCAAATATTTCGTACGAAAAGTTAAAGCTAATGCAGGCTTCAAAACATTCAAAGTCCAAAAATTTCCAGACAAGAATGTTGCAAAAATTTAGAAGCCAAGAATAGAGCACGGAAATTAAAATCAAATTATCATCCATTATACAACAACGACAAAATGTACTGACAGATTTTTCACAATTTCCGGATCGAAATTTTTATGTTGCTAATGTTCGAAGAAATGTTGAAGATAAGTTTAGGACCTAAAAGCAGATAAAATTTTTTAAAAAATGGTATGGCAAGCTTTATGCTGTTGTGGCAAAAGAAGCAAGTCAATTGTTACAGTGGGCTCTATAAATACCGAAATATAGTTATTGTACCAAGAGAATTTAATCCTCCAAATTGTCCGGATCTAAAAACACTGGAGAGATATTTGGCTCTTGTAAAAGGACAATTACAGAGCACAAAAAATGTGTCCCAAAAAAATTAAGATTTTAAAAGGAGTTTGGCAAATTGTTCGAAAAAAGGGACTGAAACAACTATCAAATCTCTAATGGAAAGTTTACAAAAAAGGGTCCACGAGTTCATAAGTAATAATTAGAACTGTAAAAGTTATATTTTTCTATGATTTGTGATATAATATAAATTTAATAAAAAAATATTGAATTTTATATATGTTAAGATTTTTTTCGATCTCACCCTTTATATAAGATTTAACTAAAAATTTACAAATTAATAAATAATTATTTAAAAATCTATTTATTTATTCCCTTAATACACGTAAATTCTATACAACTTTTATAGGCCATTATATTGACAACATAAATCTCTGCACATAAAACCAATAATATGTGACCAATATCTAATTTCTGGCCACGTGACTTAAACAGCCACATATCACTACACACATGAACAGTCAGTATATTAACAAACATTTATACATAGAAAAAAGACGGAGAGAAAATAAAATCAAATAAAGTCACATGTGTTAGAAATGTGCATCCAATATTAAATTCATATTTATAATGAAAAATAATAACAATAATAATAATACCTACTCATAATAAAGGATGTTAAATTACAATTCATTTATTAAATATTTTTTCCTTTTTGCAAAAATTCAAAGAAACCCCTAAAAAGGTGATAATAATGGCCTTGTACATGGTCATATAAAATTGAAAAATAGAAAATAAAGTAAATGGTCTATAAGGTTCGTATAACAGGTCATTGATAGAATGAAATTAAATTTTATTACACGTCGGCTATAGTCTCATAAAAAATAATAATAAATATTTGAGTGACTTTATTTTAACTGATGACTTTAGGAATACGTGCTAATTATACATATAAACGCATTTTTGTGTCTGTTCATAATAATGAGGTTCATTTGTCTTTTCCGAAATTTTTTTTAATTTCTTAAGAATTTAATAATTTTCATACTTTTGCCTGGAATACCACAGTTTTCCACTTTGGCAAAAATTTTGCATATTTTCAGGCGTATTATTTATCTTTTCTTATTGTAAATGTCACCAGAAATTAAAATTAATTTTTTCTCTCTCTCTCTCTCTTTTCTTTTTCATAACCTTTTGCTAATTCATAATATTAACTAAAGAAATTACAATGATTAATATTAATGATTTTGACACACATAAACACAAATTAAATGTATAAACTAGAAAATTGTTTACTATCAAATTAACTAAATTTATGTACTAAACATTTAAACGTTCTTATACTTACACATATACTATTACATATACCACTATTTATTATACATATAAACGTATGTATGGGAAAATTAATGTGTTAAAGCAACTGTTTGCGGTGCTGGCGTTTAGTGTTGAGTTTCATATGATTTGTTAGTTCCTGTATGGAATTTTATGATTTATTTGAAGGCATTGAGCCAACCAAATATGTGTACACTGAAATACACACATTCACATAATAGATCAGTTTATTGATAATAAATAATAATTATTTATTAACCTGTAGCCCATCTTTGGCAAGAAGATATACCACCAAAAGACTAATAGAATGTTTGGCCAAGAGTTAATGTGTTATATTTAAGATACACGCTAATTAATAAATTGTTGTCATAGGCAATGGTTTACTGAATATGAGAAATTATAGACCACTATTTCATAATGATATAAATATTACAAAATGTTTGGAAAAGTATACATAATTTTTTAATCTAAGAGTTGGCATATAAAAATATTGGGGGAAAAAACAAAAATGTTCTAAGACCCGACAGTGAAAATTTACAAAACTTCAACATTGTCAAATTCATTGTAATTTACTTTTGATCTCTGTTCAAAGTTCACTTTTTGCATACTTTTTTTTAAGACATGATATGTTTGATTTTAACGAGTATTTTTAGAAAAAAAATATTACATTATCATATATTGTTTATGGGAATAGGTACGAAAATGGACAGAGTAATGTTGTTTACAAGCCTTTAAAGCTAGCTTCTAGCTTTTTTTCTAGCCATTTCTGATTTTAAAAATTGCCTTAAAAGAACTCATATTTTAGTACTTCAGAAAAGAAGAAAATCATTTCTTACTGCTTTTACTAATTATATTTTCATAGAATCATAAGTTTAATTTATTATCACTACCAACAAATTAGCGACCCCGCATTTTTCAAGAAACATTAAAGGATGTCGATATTGGAAGAAGATTTTTTATATTTACCATCAAATAGTCCACAAATGTAGATTTCAAGAGTCGCTGTAAGAGCACAACCATTTTGGCGCTCCTATTCTTTGCTATGGTTTTAGCAAATGGAATCGCAATTCATAATGGGGTGTTCCTCAAGACTCTACGAAGTTTCACACAATTGCGGCATCAATAGAGAGCAACATTCTTGAAAAAATTCACGATATAATCATCAACCCTCCAGCAGCAAACATGTATGACACATTAAAAGCAAAACTCATCTATTCCTTTTCCGATTCTGAGGAAAAACGTTAACGTTAAATTAAGTATAACATAATTCATCATATGGATTTATAAATCAATTATTTTTAAATATGTATATGTATGCAATTTATTAACCACAGAAACTATTTACCAATATTATGTATTTTTAAAATATTCCTATAAAAACGAAAAGTCACTCAAAAATTTGCATATGATTCAAAAATGACGAAAAATCATAACTGTTATTTTTAAAAAATTTTAGCTTTATTCTGGCCTTATTTTTAGATGCATTTAGCCTTTTCTGACCTTTTTTATACCCTTCACCAAAGGTGTAAAGGATATATATAAGTTTGTCATTCCGTTTGTAATTCTCACAATTTTCGTCGGAGAGCAAAAAAGTTTACATTTTCGGGATCCTTGTAAGAAATGATGAATGATGATAGGACCATGTCCGTCCGTCCGTGTGTCGGTTGAAATGGCGTTTATGAAGCCCACCGATAACTGACATATATAATATATATATCAAACGATCGGAAATGCTTTCGAGAATTTTGCTATTGGAATTCAGCAAGATCGGTTCATACAATGCGGAGATATGTTAAAAAAACCGGTTTTTAGAACCGGGTTTCCAGTTTCTGAAGCCTCTGTATATACTAGGGACTTTGTTTTTACAAATAGGTCTCGGACATTTTTTTCTAAATTTTTGTTCTGAAAAAATGAAATAAATCGGTTCAATAATAACTGAGATATCGGACAAAACGCATTTTTTATTTTTTGAAGCCCTGGTTTAAGCTATAGATTTTATTTTTACACAGATCGGTCACAAATATTTTTATAAAATTTCGGTTTTTTGAATCAGCAAGAGCGGTTTATAAATGGCGGAGATATGCTTTAAAAACCGGTTTTTGGAACCGGTTTTTCAGTTTCTGAAGCCTCTGTATATACCAGGGACTTCGAATTTTTAAAGGGGGCTCGGAAATTATTTTCTGAATTTTTGTTCTGAAAAAATTAAATAAATCGGTTCAGTAATAACTGAGATATCGGGGAAAACGAATTTTTTATTTTTGAAGCCCTTGTTCAAGCTACAGATTTTTATTTTTATATAGATCAGTCATAAATGTTTTTATAAAATTTCGTTTTTTTTTTAATAAACCAAATTCGTTCATAATCAACAGAGTTATGGCCCAAAAACAAATCTGTTAAGAATATAAATACACACACAAACATGTATATTAAGCATTGTAATGACTATTAGTGACGTTTTTTGTTTTTTGTATAGACAAGTAGTTTAGTTAGAAACAGCAGTCATATAATGAATAACAGTGTTGTTGTTGTTCTTTGTATATGCAGTCAGTTTGTATATACACATATAAAAAAATAAATAAATAAATATGGAATTGTTGTTGTTTATTTTTTAAAAGCAAAGCCTGCTATGATTGTTTTTTTTTTTTTTCATATTCAAATTTTCGTAGTTTGAAAAAAATTTAGATTTATATATGTGAAAATATGAAAGCATACGTTAAGGCGAAAATTTTATTATTTGTCGGTAATATGGTAATATGATGTCGATAAGATAGTAAGATGGTAATATGGCAATATGGTGAAGGGTATCAAAGATTCGGCACAGCCGAATCTTTTTTCAATTTCATTAAAGTACAATTTATCCGCTTTTTTAGCTCCCGGCAACACTGTTTACGAGATTAAATGTAAAGGCAACAATCATGGACAAGTTTATGTGGGGACAACTAAGCGAAGCTTATTGTATTAAAAGACAACAATGTGATAAGGAAAGTGAAAGACACACTCTCGGAGGTTTACGGATATAGCAAAGAACAACATATGCAATAAGAAAGAAGAAGGACAAGGACAATATCAATGCTTATTATATTACAATATTTTAGTTAGTAGTTTTGTTCCAACTCACAGTGGGCCAAATTGGAATTTATGGATATAAATCAGTAACTTTTAATCGGCTGGTTAGACTTGCATAAGATTTCAATGTGTCAAAAGTGGTGATTAATTGAATTTTTACATTTTTGAAAAAGAGTAAAAAAAAAATTTTTCTTCAACTTTCAGTGTATTTATTTTAAATAATAAGTCCTTTAAAGTAAAAAATTTAAAATTGAACTATCAACTTCAGGTATTTAAGTGTACTTTTCTTCAAGTATTTGTAAATTATATTTTGTCCTAATAATTTTGTTATATATTTTTTTTTTTAATTTTCCTAAAATACACTACTTTTAAGTTTTCATGGAATGCAACTTAAAATGTTGCAGGACGTTTGTTCTGAAAATTTTCTGAAAAATAGTACATATTTTCCACACTAATCTTATGAAAAAAAAATCGTTTGCATTATAGCCCGATTTTATTTTTTTTTTTTTTTTTCGAAAAAACCCCAGTTGATTTCCTACAAAAAACAGCTTAAGTGCAGACATTTTCTTTGCATTATCAAACATTAAACAGTGTTGCAGAATCGAAATAAATCTGTAACTTCTAATCAGCTGATTGAATGTACATGAAATTCCACATAGACATAACAGAAAAAAGTATCATTTTCAATTTAAAAGCAGTAGCATTTATACGCTTCAGGAGCGGAGCTATGGGGGTCCAAAATAGAGTACTTATGTAATAGATAATATTTAAACACCAGCGAATTGTTGTTCCTTACACGATTTCCAAGATTTTTATTTCACCTTAATGTCTTTGATAAATTCTTTAGAAAACATGCTTGCATGTAGTATTTCTGTTATATATTCTTCGAGATATGTATATTCAATAGAAATTTCATTAATCTTAACTTTGCAAAATGTTGGTCAAGTCTTTTTCATATACAGTTAGGGACAAAACTATTTGTACACCTCATATATTTCTTATACCTTCAATAGTTTATAAAGAATTTAAAATTGTCGTATGCAGTATTATTTTTAATATATTTTTATTTAATTAAGTTATAAAAACAAAATTAATATCCAACACATTATTTAAAAAAATACAAAATAATGAAAATTCATTGGGACAAAAGTATTTCTACATATAATCTACACCTACTTATAATACTTATATTGGAAAAATTTAATATTTTGTGGGTCCTCCTTTTGCATCTATCACGGCCTGTAATCTTCTGGGCATCGATCGGACCAAATTTCTCGTTTCATCTGGAGATATTTCCTTCCAGGCTTCCTCCAAAGCAATTTTAAGTTCATCCCTGCTTCGGATGTGCTTTGTAGCGATTTTACGTTTTAAAATATCCCAACAGTGCTCGATGGGGTTTAAGTCAGGTGAATGGGGAGCAGAATTAAGTTGTCTTGGTGCATGGTAAAGCAACCACTCCTTCACGGAACGCGCTGTATGTTTTGGGTCATTGTCCTGTTGGAATATCCAACTTTGGCCAAGACCCAAACCATCTACGGAATCCTTCAAATTGTCTTCCAATATACGTTTATATTGATGCTGGTCCATTACACCATCTATAAATACTATTCGCCCTACCCCACTGGCTGCTATTGCCCCCCATACCATAACACTTCCCCCACCTATTTCACTGTTGGGGTCAAATTGTTAACATCTAACGCTGTATTTTTTTGCGCCACACTTTTCCCCTGCTATCATTTCCGAAAA
Source organism: Protophormia terraenovae (assembly GCA_951394005.1). Taxonomy (NCBI): domain Eukaryota; kingdom Metazoa; phylum Arthropoda; class Insecta; order Diptera; family Calliphoridae; genus Protophormia; species Protophormia terraenovae. Next base: position 29,069,857 of record OX596075.1, read on the forward strand.
GATTGACTTTGGTTTCATCAGTAAACAAAACCCTATTCCAAAATTCTTCGTCCTTATCAATGTATCGTTTGGCAAACTCTAAACGCAAATGCTGGTTTTTTTTTACTAATCAGCGGTTTCTTGCGGGGAATTCTACTTGCATATCCCGCAGAATGTAAGATCCTCCCTACTGTTTTTGGATGAACAATTATTCCGGTAGTATTTGCGATTTGTTCCGCTAATTTTGCCCGAGTTACTCTTGGATTTCTTGCCACTTCTTTTATCACCAAGTTCGCTTCCCGTCTGGAAACCTTTTTTGGCCGTCCAGTTCTTGGCACATTTTCAACAGATCCGCTGTTTTTATACTTGTTTACAATGTATTGTACTGTGGAATGTTGCAAATTTACTAAATTACTTATATTCCGGAGAGATTTTCCTTTTTTATGTTCATCAATAATTAAATTTTTAATATCCAAACTCAACTCTTTTCGCTTTCCCATTTTTGATGTGCTTATTATTCAAAACGTTAAAACCAACTTCTTATTTTGTAAAATAAAACTCGATTAACGAAGAAAATATAACGGTATTTAAAAAAAATCATCATACAAGAGTCCAACGTACAAATAATTGTACAAAGTACTGATGTACAAATACTTTTGTCCCAAAGATATTTACTTAAATTGTATTTTTTTTTAACAATGTGTTATATATTAATTTATTTTTTATCAAATAATTCAATAAAAATGGACCTGAATTAAAACTACATATAATAATTTTTTATTCTTTATAAATTATTAAAGATATACGAAATGCATGGGGTGTACAAATAGTTTTGTCCCTAACTGTATATCACAATATTTTCAATCGATTTTATCATATTTTTTGCAGTTTTTAAAGAACAAAATTGTTTATTGAATAGAATTGAAGTCGATATCTTTATTGAGTCAAAAAATAAACGATTTTGAATTGGAAAGTTTGAAAAAATTAAAAAACAGACGGACGGAAGAACAGATATTAGAATTCTTAAAAAAAGTCTTAAAATTCAAAAATATATTATATTTTACTTCTTGACTAATATAAAAACTAAATCTAAATATTAAAATATTGATATCACCTTTCCCTGAATTAAGTGGCATTTTCGATCCATTTAACCCAAATGTATAGACGGAGGGACATTGACATTCTGCCAAAAAAATCTTAGTATTCCAAAATGCATTTTTTTACTAACTAATAAATGGAACAAATATAACATTATCATCAAAGTTAGGATATCATCTTTTCTTGAATTAAGCGCCATTTGCCACTCATTTTCCTATTCAGCCAAAAAAACATCTTATAATTCTAAAAATGCATTTTTTTTACTTACTTATAAATAGCAAAAGTAAACATAATCATTAAAGTGTTGATATCACCTTTGTATAGACGGATGGACATGAACATTCTACCAAAACAAAATATTAAAAATCTAAAACAGAATTTTTTATCTAATAATCAATAAAAAAAAAAATAAAACGTGATTATTAAAATATTTACATTACCTTTCCCTAAATTAATCGCCAAGAGAGGTTTAATCTTTTACTCCAATGTGAGTCGTAGCAGATGAGTGCACAATTTTAAGTCTGGAAGGGGGGGACTCCATTACAGACTGAGCGGCATTATTAGGGCTCAAAATAGAGTACAATTGTTCATCGCTTGCCAAATATTTGTTTCTTATGCGATTTCAAATATTTATAAATTTTACCATTTTTATCATTTTTTTTATTTATCTATATTACAATAGGGTGACCCTAATTACCAAAAGTGTCGAGATTTTGGTTCTCAACCCCCGGAAATGTTCAGATAGTCGAATACCTAAGATATGACTATTTAATATTTTTTCCCTTTCATCGATCATAAAAAAATTAATTTAAGTCTAATTTTCTGGGCTCTTAATGTGTGGAATTTAACGATATATAATAAATTTCACACATTATAAGCTTTCTGAAATTCCTAAGGTCAAGAAGATTGGATAACTAATAACATAATAGTTAAAAAAAAATAAAATTACTGTAAAATGCGTAATTTTCGGACCCCGAAAGATAAGATTTCAAACTGAATTTGAAGGAGAGAAAAGAAACTTTAGGAATTTAGAAATTAGGGATATGTAGTCCTTATTTAATCCAGAAGATGGATCTTTGTGGCACTTTTTCGTTCTTCTAATGGTACTTTTAAAATTTTCTATAATATGTAACCCTTTCGGTTTTTCTATGCCATATGGCATAATAATATTTTTTGGTAATTTATCAAAACCTAAGCGGAGTTTTAGATAAAATTTTACACATTACTATTATTTCAAACCTTCTTAATAATTTACAAAAAAATTTATTAAATTTTCTTTATTTTTAACTACAAAAATATTGCGTTTAAAAACTGATTTCTACAAATTTATTTTTCTGGGTCAAAAATGCTTAGTTTATTTTTACTAAAAACTTAAAGAATGTGGATAAAAGTGTAAAACTTTTTTATAAAAGTCTATAAAATATTTAGAGAAGAGTTTTTTTTCTAATATTTATCATCAAAGGGCCTGTGTGAAACGATAGAAAAGTATGCATGTTAGTAAATTTTTGACTGTAATGAGGTGAATAAAATTTTACTAGCTCATGGGGCTAGTACAACTTTTGACAAATGTATTTAAATTTTTGAAGTTTTAAATTTTATAGAAAATATTTAAAAAATGTAAAATATTTAGAAAATTTTTATTTTAAGTTTTCAAACACATTTATTTATATATACTTTATATATAAAATAGACATAAAATGACCCCGAATAGGAGTTCTGCTTTCAAAAAGGATTTGAAATGGAAATTAATCATTTTGTTTTGCAATTGTATTTTATTTTTTGTTTTCTGTTTGTACATTTATTTTTTATTTGTTTTTTTAATAATAAAAATTTAATTTGTCAATATTTTACAAAGCTTTCATTTCACACAGCAGAAATAAAAATTTTTCTCACCATAGTAAAAATATTTTTTACCATAGAACTTTCCTACCGTTTCACACAGGCCCAAAAAACATAAGTTTAACAATTTTTCCTCCCTTTTATGACCGTTTTTGTGTTTTTCGATTTTACCTTAAAAAAATTCAAATACACAAGTTCTTTCTGGAAATTGATTACGGATTATTATTACTACAGCCAAGAACTATAAAAACTGAAAAAATTGTTCATTTTGACCCACGCATTTAAAACATGTACTGAAAGGGTTAACCCAGTAACATGAAATTAAAGATATGTAGTCCTAAATGAAAGAGAATCCACAATAGGGGATTTTGTGGTACTTTTTTTTGTTCTTCTAATGGTACCTCTTTAATTTTCTTTAATATTTAAACTAGGAACATGAAATTAATGATATGTGGTCATAAATGTATGAAATTCCATAAGAAGGGACTTTGAGGTACTTTTTTGTTCTTCTAATCGTATTTTTTAATTTTCTATATTATTCAACCTAGAAACATGAAATTAAGGATATGTGGTCCTAAATGAATGGGAATCCATAAGAGATGACTTTGTGGTACTTTTTTGTTCTTTCTATGATATTTTTTGAATTTATCTTTAATTTTGGATCTAGAAACATGAAATTAAAGATATGTGGTCCTAAGTGAGTGAGAATTCATAAGGGGACTTTATTATACCTTTTTGTTCTTCTAATGGTATTTTTTTTTATTTTTTTATTTTCTGTAATATTTAACCAAGAAACATAAAATTAAAGATATGTGGTCCTAAATTAATGATATTCCACAAGAGGGGACTTTGTGATACTTTTTGAATTTTTCGATAATTACAACATAGAAACATGAAATTAAACATACAGTAGGTAGCACAAATGAGTACATGCTTATAATTTGTGCACTTGTCGTTGCATAAAAATAAAAGTAGTAGAGCAAATCCAAAAATTTGTTCTTTAATTTATTTTATGTTTAGTATTTAATAAAATAATTTACAATTTAAAAACGAGAGAAGAAGATATAGTCGGTCAAGACCGACTATATGATACCCTACACCATTGCGTATGAGCACACAAATTCGGGAAGTGGATTTATATTAGAGCTGTAGACCAACACTTTTATTAAATCTAAAATAAAGTATACAAGTACAGAATAATGGGTTAATAATAATATATTGATGATTTTATGCATTATAGGGCGATTTCCGAAAGTGGGTTTATATGGGAGCTATGGTAAATTATGGACCGATTCTCATAAATTTTAGCAATGTTGTTTCTACTTATATAAAACTTATTTGAGTCGAATATTAAATTGATCCTATCTTTCGTATGTGATTTATGCACGTTAAAGTGGTTTTCGGAAGGGGGGTTTATATGGGAGCTATGGTCAATCGTGGACCGATTTTCATAAAATTTAGTACAAAGATTGGTACTTACACAAAACTTCTTTGGACCGAATTTCACTAAATTATCCTTATATTAAGGCATTTTTAAGTGTGAAAACTCTATTCCGGGGGGACATTTGTATGGGGGGTAGGTGAAATAATGGACCGATCATAACCAATTTCAATAGGCTTTGTCCTTGTGTCATAAAAGTCCCACCTGCCAAATTTCCTTCAATTATCTTCAAAATTGCGACCTGTACTTTGTGCACAAGGTTTACATGGACAGCCAGCCGTCCAGCCAGCCTTCCAGCCAGACGGACGGACGGACATCGTTAGATCGATTTAAAATGTGATTCTGAGTCGATTGGTATACTTTAAGGTGGGTGCTGGATAACTCATTCTATGCGTTACAAACATCAGCACAAACACATAATACCCCAACCACCTATGGTGGTGTAGGGTATAATAAAAGCATAAAGCTCTACGAAAAAATCCGACTGAACGAAAACAACTCAAATGTACTCAATTTTGCACCCGAGGGATTTTTAAAATATTTTTTTACATCAATAAAAATATTTGAATATAATATAGTGTAGTTTATAGATAAGGGTCAGTAGATTATTATACCATTTTTAGAATTTTAAATATATGTACCTTTAAAATCGGGAGTTAAAGATGTTAAAAATTGGCACTTTATTGGCACCCTATGAACTTTCTAAACTAAAAGCATAGAAATAAATTTAAAATGTAGGTATATATATATATATATATATATATATATATATATATATATATATATATATATATATATATATATATATATATATATATATATATATATATATATATATATATATATATATATATATATATATATATATATATATATATAAATATATATTTTTTTTTTTTTTTTTTTTTATCAGAAATATATTCAACATACCTTTTGTACTTTTCGAAAATCCTATTTTTTTATTGTAATTTTTAGTACTTTTTCAAGTAAAATATTTTAAAAAGCTTATTGATGTTAATTCCGACACAACACCATTATTAAAAATGTTCACACAGGAGTTAAGAATCTTAACTTAAATTTATTATATAGTATGGATTTTATATAAAAGTTCCGCTAAAGAAGTAGCAGGTTTACAGCTCGAACATAATAATTTTGTTTAGTTTTGAGCATCAATTCAAAAAAAGTTGTCTTTATATCGTAAAAACTGCAAAAAATTACTTTTTGCCGAAATCCGCAGAATTCATTTATCAAGAAATTAAGAAATTAAATTCGTTGTGTACTCCTTACTGAAGTGTTATAAATCACATTAATGGTCTGGGGAATTCATAATAACTAACACTTTTTAATCGATCTTCTCTTCTAATATGTAATAGCAATACAAAGTATTTTATAACAATAAAAAAGGGGAAATTAATTTATATATTTTTCCATTTAAGTTACCTCTTTAAAATTATCTATATAATTATCTAAATTACCGTTAATTAAGTTTTACCTTAACTATTTAAAAACTTATTGAAATAATTTAAAAATTTTAAATTTTGTTTATCCTCTTATTTAACTTTAACTAAAAATATCCCATAAATTGAGCTTAATACTCAAGGTAACCTTTAAATTGTTTTGGCAATATGTCTGTATATTTCCTCTATCAAGTTGAAATAAGTGTAGGTTTTTTCAGCCTATTTTTTGGGGTCATCATTAGCATAGAAAAGACCATAAAAACTTACCAACAGCTCTTAACAACACTCCAATAAACATATACACACACAGACACAATGAGAAAACCTTTTCAATTTCCGTTATGCATATATGCATTTATGCATATTGCAAAGTGTTGCCACCTTAATGCTTAATGACTCTTGAAAATAACAAAAAAAACAAAAACAAAAAGAATACTAAAAAAGTTTAAAATGTATGTTTGTGTGTTTTTGAGGTTTTTGTGCTACAAAACTCTTTGTTAAAAGCAACAATAATTTTGTGAATAAACAAATACAAACACACAAAAGAATAAAATAAAACCTACCTATAAACACATACATACATTTACATATACACAGTTTATTGGGGTTGAATATAAAAGTGTTAATAAAAATGGCAACACTAACAAAACTGCAATAATACAAACTTTCTCTCACTCAAATGTTAAAATTTTTAGTTCTATAACTTGGAGATTGCATTGCAAATTATCTTATACATACATTCTCCCCTGTTTTTAGTTATACGTACGTACTTAGTCGTCGTAAACAACTGTTGTTCTTGTAGTTAAAATGTGTGTTTTTGAAAAAGTGCTGTTGTTGCTGTTACTGTTGGTAATAGTGCTGGTGATGGTGGCAATAGTGGTGCTAGTTGTTGTGTATGGTAAAAGTTTTCACACATTTTCAATTTACTATAGGCCACCAAAATATAATAGTCTAGGATAAACATTCAGCAACATTTATTTAGATGCCAAAGTTGGTTTCAATTGGAGAGTTTTGTCGTGGCTCGTACTCGTAGCTCATACTCGTAGCGTGGCATATCTAGCGAATTACATTTAATATTCTGCTACACCACCTCCGTTTTTTCATACAGATGATAGAGTGAAATAGTCTACAGGTAGTTTCAGATAACGATTGAATACTTATTCACTGGATTTTGCTACAAACATCTTCGTTCAAATACTGAAATGCCTTGCTATTAACATCACTGGTTTAAGTTGAAGGTTACACAGAAATCGCATAACAAAAGATAAAATTAGTTCAATTCCTTGTCGAGGGACTGGGACTTAAGTGAGGTATAAGTTAACTTGTAGTAAATTGTTTTTTTTTTTTTTTTTTTTTTTTGTTTTTTTTTTTTTTTTTGTTTTTCTCAATATAACTAATAGATCCTAGGATCGATAGGACTGTAACGTAGTTTTGTCTTCAGCTAAAAAGGTTCAGTTTTATTCAAGGTTGACTTATGGTTCCACATTATATATCGATCATGGGATGATACATTCGATATGCGACCAATGGCTCTAGGCTGACATGGAATCTCTTTAATATCCCAGCAAAAAAGAAACTGAAAAGGAGCTAAAAAAGTCATGAATTTAACATTGTGTTGTCATTGGAAGGAAGTATTTAGTGGTGAAAAAGAGCTGCAGAAGATCTTTTCTTAACACATGGTTGTCATTGGTAGGATGTTCTTCTTTTATACTTCTTGTTCATTTATTTTGAAGTACTTCCCTTAAAACTATGTTTACATTTTTTTTAATAAAAATTCTGTTTTAGCTTTATTAAAATATAATAAAAATGCTTTAAAATTTGTAAAATTTTAATTTTCTTAGAAATTATTAATCTTTTTTACCGCCAAAATTTCATTTCCAGAGTCTTTGTATTGAAAATAAACCAAAGAGTCTGTATTGATAAAGTATCCGTATTATTACAACACTCTGTTGGGTATAAACGCCCCAAATGGCGTTTAATTCAGGAAAGGAGTATTTATAATTTGTTTTCTAATATTTATCTCATAAGCACATCAAAAACAAGTTATTTTTTTTATTTTACAACATCCGGCTCTTCTTACATCAAAAACCAATATTTCAGCTAATATGTAGATCACCATTTAAAGATAACTTAATGAAATTTCGTATATGATTTTATCTTGGGACAATAATATAGCAAATTAAAGTCAAACCATTTTTCACTGAACCCCCCCTATAGGGAGCTGTTAAAGTTAAATTTTTTTATATTTTGGAAAAATAGTAAAAAATTAAATTTTCATAATTTTTCAGTGTTTTTTTTTTTTACCTTTAGGTATTTAAGTTTACTTTTCTTCAATTGTAAATTAAATATTGCCTACTTTAACTTAAACTGTGAAAAAAAATCGTGCGCATATACAGCCCGATTTGTGAAATTAATTTTCAGTAGCTCTCATTTAAAAAAAAATAATAACTTAAGAGCAGACTTTTTTCTTTGCTTTATCAAACGTCAAACATTGCCCCACTGTTCGAACATTTTTAGAATTAAATCTTTAACTTCTAATCGGCTGGATGATTTACATGAAATTTCACGTAGGCGTAATAAAAGATAGTAACAATTTAAGCTTGGAAGTCCTATATACACTACAGCTGCGGATATATGAGGGCTCAAAATAGGGCATTCATGACCACTAGCGAATTTTGGTTCCTTACCCAATTTCAAAAATTTTTATATCATCTTAAAGCTCTTGAAAAATCCTTTGAAAATCATATTTGCATTTATTATTTGTTTTATATATTTTTCGAGATATATTCATTTGAATTTTCAACAATCTCAACTTTGCAAGATCTTGATCAAAATGTAAAATATTTTATAACTTCTCCGACTTTAATAAATGTATTTATTAAAGAACAAAATTTTCTATCGCATAAAGAAAATTTGAAGTTGATATCTTTATTGAGTAAAAAAAAATAAACGATTTTGAATTGAAAAATTTTGCAAAAATTAACAAATGGACAGAAGTACGGACATTAGAATTCTCTAAAAAAAGTCATAAAATTCCAAAAATATATATCGTCCATTCCATGAGAGATTTATACGAGGGCGGATCAATAATTCCGTGACTTTTTGAATGAAACACAGTGTTTTTTGAAAAACAAATATTTATTTTTCAACATAATCTCCTTACACTCAATACACTTAGTCCAACGTTTCTCCAGTTTTTTTATCCCTTCCAAAAAATAGGATTTTTCGAGATCCTTAAAGAAGGCATTTGTTTGGTTAATAATTTCATCGTTGGAGCTGAAACTCTTTCCACCGAGCCATTTCTTTAGGTTTGGAAATACAAAGTAGTCACTAGGGGCTAAATCCGGAGAATATTGCGGATGAGATACCAATTCGTAGCCCAATTCAAGTTTTACCATTGAGACTGCACACGTGTGCACCCGTGCATTATCTTGATGAAAAAGAACTTTTTTTCTTGGCCATATGGGGTCGTTTTCTTTTTAAATCCTCATTAAATCGGTCTAATAAATTGGCATAATATTCGCCATTTATTGTTTTTCGCTTTTGAAGGTAATCGATGTGGATTATCCCGCGTACATCCCAAAAAACTGTTGCCATCACCTTATTGGCCGACAAACTTACCTTGGCCTTCTTCGGAGCAGGTTCACTCCGGAGTACAGTAATGGATCCATGTTTCATCCACAGTTACAAAACGCCGCAAAAACTCATTCGGATTGCGGTTAAACAACTCCAAACAATCCTTTGAAGTTGTCACACGTTTGCGTTTATGGTCAATTGAGAGCAAACGCGACACCCATCTTGCAGACAACTTTCTTAAACCCAGCTGATCATTTAAAATCGAAAAACACTGCCATATGAAATGCCTATGGCATCAACAATCTCACGCACTTTTATTCTTCGGTCGGCCAACACCATATCGTGGATTTTTTCGACATTTTCGGGTGTACTGACCTCAATTGGCCGTCCAGAACGTTCAGCGTCATTTATACTTGTGCGACTACAACGAAAGTCAGTAAACCACTTTTTTACCATGGAAATCGATGGTGCAGAGTCCCCATAGTATTAATCGAGCTTTTCCTTGGTTTGATTGACGGTTTTTTTTTTCGCAGAAAAAAATGTTTAATGAGCACTCGAAATTCACTTTTTTCCATTTTTAGAAAAATACACGAGGTTGTATGTTTTGAACAGCTGTTAAACACAAAGTAACCCCTTGTTTTTTATAAAACGAATTTTTCGTTTGTTTTATAAAAACAGGGGGTAAATGACGACACAGGTGGTACATTCTGGGAACAGTGTTCCCTGAATTTAGACACCATTTTCGACCTATTTAACCCAAATGTATAGACGGACGGACATTAAAATTATGCCAAAAAATATCTTACAATTCTAAAAATGTATTTTCTTACTTTTCCTGAATTAAAGCCATTTTCGACACATTTAACCCAAATGTATAGGCATACGGACATTACCATTCAGCCAAAAACATCTTGTAAGGTATGTTCAGACTAGTCAAATATTTGACCAAAATGACGTAACTACTACATAAAATATTTTATAACTTCTCCATTTTAATGGGAAAAAATTTTTACTGATAACATTAATTATAGCTGACATTTTACCGAATCTTGTTTGACGCTGTTTTCTTATACAAAACATTTGCAAGATCAAACAACGGCAAACAATTAGTTTGTAGAACTAGTGGTCACTCACATTTGGTCAAATATTTGACAAATGTGAACATAGCTTAAAAATGAATTTTTACTTACTAATAAATAGGAAAACTATCAAGTGTTGATATAGCTTTTCCCTGAATTAAGCATCATTTTCGAACCATTTAACTATAATATATATACGGACGGACATAACCATTCTGCCAAAAAAAAATCTTAAAATTCTAAAAATGTATTTTACTTTAAATAAAACGTGATCATTTAAATATAGCATCCATTTGCCCGTACCTGAATCCGAACTTCGGCCAATTTTGAAAATTTTTTTTTTTTTTGTACTTTTGATTATTATAATTGGAATTATACTGCTTTTGGTGATACAAATACATGTTCAATTCAGATTTAATAAAAAGTTCGGTGTTCAGTAAAGTTCGGCCAAAAAAAATTGCAGAACGCCGAACATCACTTTTTACCGAACACCGTAGCCGAACCCAAACGTTCGGACGGACACAATTTTGTATAAAATCACTTTTTAAATAAAACAAGTAAATAAGTTAAATCAACTTTAATTTTAAATGCAGTGGCTCACAACCTTATTTTATGCAGTGCAAAATTTTATTTTTAAAGCTCCATAACAAAGTAACAGGCAAGAATTAAAAACTAAATTTAGTATCATTAAAAAGGGGAAGATTTCTAGTTTAACACATAACCATTTTTTTATAATTAAAGTTTACCTTTAAATAACTTAATAATAAGAAAAATAAAAAAAAAAATATTTTTTTTTTATCTCACAGCAATATTTGACCAAAATACAACCACTTACAATAAGGAGTGCGATCGAAAAAATCTTAACATACGTTTTGCCTCATAACTTTTTTCGGAAACAATATTAAACATTTTTTTTGTTATCTAGTTATCATGGAAAAATACTTCAGTTATTATTTTTAATAACAAGCATGTTGATTTGTCGTGATTTTCATCAAAATGAGTGACAAAAAAGATGTACGTGCTACAAATTATTAAAAATACCAAAATATACATCAAAGAATATTTGCAAAAAAGACTTCTTCCTTTCATAAGAGAGCATAAGAGCGTGTCCACACATTTTTGGCCCTATTTGGTATCATCCCTAGAGTAAAGCGAAACGATTCAAAACTAGTCACGTGACAGGTTCTCAGGGCTAGTGACCGGTCCCAGTTCCGGAACATTATATGAAAGGAACCCGTCACTTTTACATGGGGTTGTCATTGGAGGTGGCTAATTAGCCCTTTGGGACGGGTCAAAGGATAGGTCCCAGGACTGGTCCAAAAGGACATGTTCAGGGTCGATTAATATAATAAAAATTTGATACAAATTCGGTAATTCTGAACTTTTTAAACATTTTTTTTATTATTATTTTTATTAAATTATGTTTATTTTTATCTTATAATTTTTCATTAATGCCGATGGCGGCACCCCGAATCGAACCCATGTTCATCTAACGTATGTTAAGTTTTACAGTATTCAACGCTAACCACTCAGCCAATGATTGTTATTGCGCGCGAGTTGCTAATTGCACACTTAACAAGCATGTTATAAATTGACTCTCAACTGATAAATAGTGAGTGTGTTTGTGTCAACTGGTTCTTAATTGGAGCTTTGGTGACGAGTTAGGTGTCAATTGGTACTCAACTGGTACTGAGGAATCGGTCCATTAATGCAATTGCCACAAATTTCCCGCAGGGATGTTACAACGGTAAGAAATCTCTGGAGTGGTACCAAAACAATAACATAGTTTTTGTACCAAGAGAGGTCAATTTTCTAAATTGTCCATAGCTTAGACCAATGAAGAGATATTGAACTCTTGTGAAAAGTGAATTGAAGAGCACAAAAAAGGTGTTCCGAAATACCAAAGATTTTAACAGAGGATGGGCACACTGTTCCAAAAAAGTGACTGAAGCAACTATCAAATCTCTAACGGAAGGGTTAACAAAAATGATATACAAGTTCATAAATAGTGGTTAGAACTATAAAAGTTATATTTTACTGTGATCTGTAATAAATTATCAATTAAATTAAAAAAGAATGAAAACTCTAAGATCAACCGTTTCCAAGTTATTGAATATTATATATCTCATGTTAAGATTTTTTCGAACGCACTCCTTAAATAAGTTTTTAAAATAAATTGACAGCTCTTAAAAAAATATTAAAAAAAATTAAAAACTTGTCTGTAAAAATATAGAAACAAAATAAATTTATGTCAATTTCCAACAATTATCAGGTCATTATATCTATTGAAAAAAAAGTAATAATAAAATTAATTATTCTAGTTAATTAATATTATCATTTTGATGGTTGGAGCAAAATTAAACAAAAGTTAATTAATGTAAGCAATTTCGCAGTTGAAGTTTTTTTTACTTTTTTTTCATTGTAAATAAATGTAAAAAAAAAAAGAAAAAAGTATTAAAATATTTCTGTAACATTAACTAAAAAAAGTACGTAAATATTAGGGTTATCACTCTTTTAATTAAACTAACATATCTATAATGCAGTCGATTCAATAGGAAGAATCAAAGTATATTATCATTACCTTAACTAAATTTCAACGACTGTTCGATAGGGAAGAACTTTTTGAAAAATAAAAATGAAAATAATAACCACAATATCGACATAGATTTGCATTTAAATATTGTAGAATTTGTGGTAAAATTTTACAAACCAACAAAACAGTATTTGTGGTTAGAAATAATATAAGTTTGAGATGAAGTTCGCAACTCAATTGCATTAAAGGTCAATAATAAAAATGTTTCCTTAAAAAAGAAGTAAATAAAATATGCAACTTTAAATCAGACAAAGATATTAAACTAAAATAAAGTTAAATAGTATGCAAGGAAATGCTAAATAAAAATTTGATTAGTAGATCAAAAAATGAAAAAAATAATGTATATTTTTAACATAAATAAATTTAGTATAATTTTAAAAGATAAGAAACAATTTAGTAGCGTTCCAACCACGTCCTTGTAAACTCTATATTTTGTTTTAAGTTGTAAACAATTTAAACATATGGATTTCTATTCATGTGTTTTATTTAAATTATTTTCTATACAAGTTTTATTGTTATAGTTTTCGAAAAATAACCTCACCATCATAAAATAAGGTCAATCATTAGTCAACCATTAAAAGGGATTTGAATACTAAACGACCTGGCACACTAGTTTGATTTTATTTGTGCAATGTTTGTAAATTTATTTGAAATTTTTGTAAAAAACTACGAATTAAATTTAACAGGAAATTCTCCCTACTAAACTAAAATAAGCAAAAAAAAAAGAAATATAAATTTAACCTTGATTTAAAGCAAAAGTATATAAAACAAAAAAAAAACTTAAATAGAAAATTTGTTCATTAAAATTTTGTTTGGTGAGTTATTTTTCTCTTTACTTTGCCTGTATAAATGGCAAAAAAAAATATATTACCCATAATAATCTTTAGTTGGGTAAAAAATAAAAAATTTGCCTTTTCTAAATAGAAAATAAAATTTATTTTGGCAGAAGGTAATTAAGCCTTAACATTTGACCTTTTTTTACATTGAACTGGCAGCAAAAAATATATTAAAATACAAATACGAAATGTTTTGCAAATTGTTTGGCAAATATTGTTCATTCCTCTTGTAAAGAATAAATTACATACGACAAAATTGGAGAAAAACAACAAACGCTCATAATTTGTAATACTCCTGCTCTAGTAAAATGTACAGGATTTTTGAGGAGGAGAATTATAACAAAGCACAGTGGAACTATTATGGAAATTTTCATTTTTCGTAACTGAGCGATTTTTATATATTTTAGCGATTTGTTTTATAATCTAGCGATATTTTTCATTTTGGCGATTTTTTCATTATGGCTATTTTTAATATTTAATATTTAATACTTAACATTTAATATTTAATATTTAATATTTAATATTTAATATTTAATATTTAATATTTAATATTTAATATTTAATATTTAATATTTAATATTTAATATTTAATATTTAATATTTAATATTTAATATTTAATATTTAATATTTAATATTTAATATTTAATATTTAATATTTAATATTTAATATTTAATATTTAATATTTAATATTTAATATTTAATATTTAATATTTAATATTTAATATTTAATATTTAATATTTAATATTTAATATTTAATATTTAATATTTAATATTTAATATTTAATATTTAATATTTAATATTTAATATTTAATATTTAATATTTAATATTTAATATTTAATATTTAATATTTAATATTTAATATTTAATATTTAATATTTAATATTTAATATTTAATATTTAATATTTAATATTTAATATTTAATATTTAATATTTAATATTTAATATTTAATATTTAATATTTAATATTTAATATTTAATATTTAATATTTAATATTTAATATTTAATATTTAATATTTAATATTTAATATTTAATATTTAATATTTAATATTTAATATTTAATATTTAATATTTAATATTTAATATTTAATATTTAATATTTAATATTTAATATTTAATATTTAATATTTAATATTTAATATTTAATATTTAATATTTAATATTTAATATTTAATATTTAATATTTAATATTTAATATTTAATATTTAATATTTAATATTTAATATTTAATATTTAATATTTAATATTTAATATTTAATATTTAATATTTAATATTTAATATTTAATATTTAATATTTAATATTTAATATTTAATATTTAATATTTAATATTTAATATTTAATATTTAATATTTAATATTTAATATTTAATATTTAATATTTAATATTTAATATTTAATATTTAATATTTAATATTTAATATTTAATATTTAATATTTAATATTTAATATTTAATATTTAATATTTAATATTTAATATTTAATATTTAATATTTAATATTTAATATTTAATATTTAATATTTAATATTTAATATTTAATATTTAATATTTAATATTTAATATTTAATATTTAATATTTAATATTTAATATTTAATATTTAATATTTAATATTTAATATTTAATATTTAATATTTAATATTTAATATTTAATATTTAATATTTAATATTTAATATTTAATATTTAATATTTAATATTTAATATTTAATATTTAATATTTAATATTTAATATTTAATATTTAATATTTAATATTTAATATTTAATATTTAATATTTAATATTTAATATTTAATATTTAATATTTAATATTTAATATTTAATATTTAATATTTAATATTTAATATTTAATATTTAATATTTAATATTTAATATTTAATATTTAATATTTAATATTTAATATTTAATATTTAATATTTAATATTTAATATTTAATATTTAATATTTAATATTTAATATTTAATATTTAATATTTAATATTTAATATTTAATATTTAATATTTAATATTTAATATTTAATATTTAATATTTAATATTTAATATTTAATATTTAATATTTAATATTTAATATTTAATATTTAATATTTAATATTTAATATTTAATATTTAATATTTAATATTTAATATTTAATATTTAATATTTAATATTTAATATTTAATATTTAATATTTAATATTTAATATTTAATATTTAATATTTAATATTTAATATTTAATATTTAATATTTAATATTTAATATTTAATATTTAATATTTAATATTTAATATTTAATATTTAATATTTAATATTTAATATTTAATATTTAATATTTAATATTTAATATTTAATATTTAATATTAGATATTTAATATTTAATATTTAATATTAAATATTAAATATTTAATATTTAATATTAAATATTAAATATTTAATATTTAATATTGAATGTTGAATATTTAATATTTAATATTTAATATTTAATATATAATATTTAATATTTATTATATTTAATATTTAATATTTAATATTTAATATTTAATATTTAATATTTAATATTTAATATTTAATATTTAATATTTAATATTTAATATTTAATATTTAATATTTAATATTTAATATTTAATATTTAATATTTAATATTTAATATTTAATATTTAATATTTAATATTTAATATTTAATATTTAATATTTAATATTTAATATTTAATATTTAATATTTAATATTTAATATTTAATATTTAATATTTAATATTTAATATTTAATATTTAATATTTAATATTAGATATTTAATATTTAATATTAAATATTAAATATTTAATATTTAATATTAAATATTAAATATTTAATATTTAATATTGAATGTTGAATATTTAATATTTAATATTTAATATTTAATATATAATATTTAATATTTATTATTTAATATTTTTTATAATAATGTTGTTTTTTTCCACTTTCATTTCTATTCAATTTCACTGTTCAAATAATTTATTTTGATTTCATGCATATGAAAAATTAGAAGCAACAATAGAGTAAATGAGGAAGGAAAGCTGAAAAAAAGCCACAGTTTTAAATCTTTGTTTAATTTCTATCGTGATTTTTGGTTTTCAGGGGTTTCCGCATATAATTTGTAAATTTCATGAACCCCTCACTCTACAATGCAAGCAATAGTCTATAAGTACATATTATACTATGTGCTAGTATTTGTGTGAAATGAAGCTTAAATGGAAATGAAAATTACGAATATGTCGTATGTGCTGGAATATTATTATTTGAGCTTTTATTTGTTGCTGTGTGATATAAAACAATTTGTTTGTAAATTTTCAGTAACTTGTTTTTTTTTTTTTTTAATAAATTAAACAAACGAAATGAATACGTTGAAGCACGTAAATTTGCTATTTTGTTACTTTTTTCGTTTGTTTGCCATAAATTTATTTATTTATAATTCTGATTTATTTTCTCAAATACCTTGAACAAATGCAAACTTTTTGTTTGTACTTTAATTACAATTGAAATGAGAATTTAAATATATTACATTGATAATTTGGAAAATTCGTGCCGAATTTTTCTTTTTTAAACTTAAATTGGCAATTTTTATTACACGTGGTATGCAGTTTTAAGCTTCTTATAAGATTTAGGAAAATTGTAATAAAGATTTCTTGTTAGGCCTTTGCTAATTATTTTAAAGTAATAAAAAATAAATAGAAAATCTCATTTAAATTAAATTCATGATAAACAATATTGACTTTTTTAATGCCTACAAAGAAGTGTTTTTGAATTAAATTTCTCTAAGATAGACTTGCTAGCTTTTCTATTTAAAAGAATGGTGTCGTTAAATACATCGTTTTGGTTGAGTAAAAACATTTGCAATAGTATTTGTTCCATAAATCTATTAGAGATTATAAAAAATGATGGGCTTAGTACGATACATTTTAAGTGTGTGTGGAGTTTTTATGATAACCAATTAAGGCACCAATATACCTGCTACCATCTATAGAATTCTGCATGTATCTTTGAATGTTATCCTCCTATATACGAAGGTCATTCTTAGGAGAGAAGTCAACTGCATAATATTAAAAATTGGATGCTTTCTATAGAAATTGTTATATCAGTCGAACATAAGTTCTCTAAACGAAATTACCTTATGGAATAATTCTATAGAATGAATTCAATTTAATAAATTAATAAAACATAAGTACTAAGACCCAGCGTAATCAAAGCTTATAAAAAACGTTACCAAACCAAAAAACTGTATGTTATAGCTTTACTGCATATTTAAAAGAGGTTTGATTTAACAATATTGTTAAAAATCATCATTAGTATTAGTAGAAAAGTTGTATTATTTTAATTTTATTTTAGTTGTTTCAAACTATAAATTTTCTCGTAAAATGATATATTTTTTGGATGAAACTTTAGAAATTATATAGAATTTAAATAGTTTGATCTTTAATTCAATACTAATTAAACTTTTTATTAAATATTTAACTTTGAATTTAATATATTTTTTTACTTTATTTAGCGGCTCAATTTATTAAATTTTTTAAAAGTAGACATCACTGTAATAGAGCGCTGCGCCGTGCGCTGTTATTCTGGGTCAAATTTTTGAAGAGAGAAAATTAGTGTCGCTGTCTCCCGTATTCTGGGCCTACACTAAGAAGGTAATCAGATGATCATTTATTATTATATAAATGTATACAAATTTTAAGATAATTTACTCTTATTTGTATTATAATGATCACGTGATTATGTCATCTTTAGTGAAACGAGAAAATGTTCGTTATGACTTCTTAGATCATATGATCTAAGAAGGAATTTACGCTTGCTTAAATCCTCGCTTAGAGGAATTTGCTTTTGAACTCTACAGGCCTTTGATGTCGTCTACTAAACTCAACAAACGACTAGTATTCAATATTCAATGAAATTATTTTGGATTCATCTCTATGTATTTTTTTATCATCTGCAGATCTGCAGAATTTCACTGACATTGATTAGATAAGAGTAATCTTAGATACAGGAAATATCATAAAAATTAAGTGCATAAAGCGTTGTATTCCACATTAATGATTTTAAGTTATGGTCGACTTCAAACTTATCATTGTAGTTTTTGCGGAAGTTGTAAGTCATGGCAATAGGTTACAACCGACCACTGCCTTCAAAATTAACATACCCGCAAGACTCTGCTGCATAGAGCCATTGAAAAATGCTTTTTTTATTATTCGTGGTACAATGAGAAAAAAAATCGTTAACGCCTCTTACTTTGTGTTATTTAATTTCAAAATCAATCTACTTTTTATTCAAAAGGCCTTTATAATCCCAAATGGTGGAGTCCACAATAACGATTATATACAAATTATTTGATCCTTGAAAAACTAAAGACTGCGCACAAAAAAATCCGTGCATGCTCTTGGGCTTATAACTTTTGATATGGCGAAAAATAAATAAGTCTGTTAACTCTTGTCATTGTGCTCACTAGCCATGTGCTAAGTTTCATGGTAATAGCGAAACTAGTTTTTCTTAAAATGGAAGTTGAACAAAAAACACCTAAACACATAATTCAAAATGAAATCTTGCATCGGTCATAAAAAGCAATTGCTAGGAAGGCACTTGTGTAACTAAATACAGTTATTAAACAAACCAATCATGATAACTGAATGGAAACCCGGTAGTAAAAAAAAAAATAGTATGTTCAGGCTGTAGGACTTAGACAAAATAGAAAGGATTTTAAGAGAAAACTCCCTTATCTCTGGAAGAAAAGTTAAAAGGAAATCTAGCCTGAATACGTATAAAGTACAAAAAAATCCTAATAGAAACGCAAGCAAAAATTTGCAGGTAAAAAACTAACGTGAAAATATGATTAGTGTATAATAGACGATGAAATGTTCGTAAAGGCTAAATTTTTTCAACTCCCTGGCTAGGAGTTCTATGTTGCAAATGCTAGATGGAATATGACATAAAAATATCGTGTATCAAAGAAATCAACATTCCCAAGAAAGTTTTTTATTTGAGGAAAAAAATGGTTCTATTAACACAGAAATATATATGAATGAGTGCCATTGGAAAACAATTCTTCCTTTCCTTAGAAAATACAGTGTATCCGTTTTTGTCTGTCCTGATCTCGCTTCTTCTTATTACAGCAACAAAACAATGGAGTACCACTCCAAGGAAGTTGTTAGTGTTAGTACCGAAAAAGACAAATAATCCATCAAATTGTCCGGAACTCCGTGCAATTGAAAAATATTGGGCTCTAGTAAAAAAATAATTTAAAGGACATTAAAAGTTCAACATAAAACGTGATAGAAACTATAGTCGGTCAAGACCGACCATATGATAACCTACACCATTTTGTATGCGCTTGTTGCAACACTTTTATAACAACTAGACGGACGGACGGATATCGCTAAATCGATATCTTTATGGTGAGGGTCCGATAATTTTTTCTGTGCGTTACAAATATGGTAGTGTAGGGTATAATGAAACGGAGTTTAAAAATAAGTGGTCTTATTTGGGCCAAAAAAAGTACCGAAACACAATAATACTTTATTTGGAAGAATTCTGAAAAATATCAGATATTTTCTTAAAATATATCAGGAAATAATTTATTCCTTTATATTTAGAACTTGAATAAAAATATAGTTTAGAAAAAATTCGCCCATTGGTTTAGTTTCTATAAGCAGATTTGTATGCACGGATTTTTTCGTGCCAAGTCCTTACTTCCGACTAGATTGTGTAGTTGAATTGACATGATCTCACTAAAGGAATGTGTGATAACATCATTGTTAAGTAATATATTAATCTATCTTCCTGCAGATGTTACCCAAGGCCTATGTGTCATATTCCTGTTTTCGTATCAATTAGAAGAAATCTGATATACTGCACAGTGAGGCAGAATCGAAAACTTTTGGAAATAAAGCTGTAACTTCCAATCAGCTGGTTGGATTTACAAATTCGAGGGTATGTGTAACTAAAATGCTTGTATTATTGGTATTGTTTTCTATTTTAAAATCATCTTCGAAGATACCTTTCAGAAAAGTATAAAATTATTATATGTTGTTAAAGAAAATTATATTTTAGAGAAGGATAAGTGGACACTTTATTTTATTTATTTTTATTTTTAAAATCGATAAAGATATTGACCTCAGATTTCATTAATTCAATAAATAATTTTGTTCTTTAATTTTTTAAGGAAAAAACGAATAAAATCGGTCAGAAATACTAGAATATATATGAAAAAACTGGATAAAGAACTTGAAAAATTGAGGTAGTTAAAATTTCAAATGCAAATAACTCGAAAACTATAACAGATATATAGCATAGGCCTTTATAGGCCTATTCGAGAGCCTTAATAAGATGTAAAAATATTGGGAAAAATCAGAATAGAAACAAAAAATGGCAAACATTAAACAGTTTCTATGTCAGAGGTACTCTACTTGGAACCCCCATAGATCCGCTCCTGAGAGATGCATGGAATCCCCCTTAAAAACTTAAATTTTTACTATCCTCTGCTACGCCTATGTGAAATTTTATGTAAATCCAACTAGACAATTGTAAGTTACAGATTTATTTTCAAAAAATTTTCTATTCTGCCCCACTGTGTACCGTAGAGTATTTGACTCAGATTCATTTACAGCAATCTGATCAC
Source organism: Protophormia terraenovae (assembly GCA_951394005.1). NCBI lineage: Eukaryota > Metazoa > Arthropoda > Insecta > Diptera > Calliphoridae > Protophormia > Protophormia terraenovae. Next base: position 29,091,374 of record OX596075.1, read on the forward strand.
AATACCCTAAACTTCAAGACTCTACAAAGTAAAGATCAATTAACGCATATTTTTTATGATGAATACTATACTATATCTTCTTAAAAGACGGTAATAATTCATAATATTCTTTATAATTTAAATTTCTTAATTTTGTATTATCTTCTGAGACATAATGATTATACATATCAAATATAGACTCTCCCAAATTACTCGTAAGTATTACAAATTCATAAAACTTTATTAACTTAATAAAGTTTCTTTGAAATAAAACTAATGTGGTACTTAAAACTTGTATATTTTAATATCAAATTTTTAAGCAAAAACAAAACCTTACCACTATAGCCTTCATTAGCTTTATTGTTTTATAAGTATTTTCCCAATTCTCTAGCACGTAATTATCTTATATTTACTGAAATATATTATTATAATGCCTCGCTCTAATAATATACGTTTTAGAAATATAAAAAATATTCATTTCATTGTAATTTTAAAATTTATTTTATTATTTGTGAAATTACACATATAGGTGCACAAATATACTTTCACCAACATAAACATAAATCACATGTAGTATTTTTTGAAAAATCTACTTTTATTAGAAATATACATACATACAAACACATGAACATGTTTGCCATTTAATTGACGTTAAGCTTTAGTGGTTGGCCCTAATGGCTTCAAATACATTCATTATATTTTACAGTTACGGGAGAGAAAGAAAAAAAATTAATGGTTTCAAATACATTTATACACGTATAGTTATTAACACATGCATACGCACAAAAACAAAGAGTGTATTAGAAAAAATACATTGGGATCAGTGGAAATAGAAAGAAGTTCAAATTTCAATACTAGTTCCCCTTATGATCGTAACAAAATTTTGAAAATTATAGAAATGTAGTAAATATATTTCCGTGGGAGTCTTTAGCTACATTTACTCCTATCGGACGCGTCCCCAGGTGGCGGATCGGGGGGATTGGTTGTAAGGCACATGATATACACACTCTACTGAATGGTGCATTCTGGCCCATCGCATGGGGGTATATATCATGTGTATTATCTCCGATCCTAGGGCTTTTACAGCTTCTCGCGGACCAAATAAATGTAGTGCACTTTAAGGTCAAGGTGGTAGGCAGCAGTGCTGAGGGCCTGAATGGTTAGTTGGTGCCTAAACAAACTAACAGCTAACAGCTCCCCTCCAACGCCCATGGCACGGGTTGGTTGTAATTCTAGCCTAGTCCGCGCACGCCGTCACTGCGCGAGATGGTCCTTCCCTTTACTGGCATACTCGTGGGACAAGATAGACTATAGTAAAAATATTTCAATTCGGACACATGATGACGGACAGTCGCAGGGCGACAGGACTGATACGGACTTGAATACGGACGACGATGAGGTGATGATAGGGGTCCAACGTGACATTCTTCTTCAGGAAAGTCAACTGTTGGGCCAGCTATCAGAGACGGATGAGATTCTGGGTATCTCGAGGGACTCCTTCACTGGGACCAGCGCCACTGAGAAACTTGAGAATCTTACTCTCGGCTCTGAAGATGAACATGAGATCACTGTGATCTCAGTTCGCGCTCAGAGTCTGGAGAAGAACTCGAGTGTTGAGGCGGGGTCTGAGCGGGGGGGTGGCTCGACGAACACAGAAGGTCACTCGTCTAACAGTGGTTTAGTTCGGCAAGACGCGGTAACGCTTGAGGCAACAACCGACGATGTAAGCCGAACTAAAGAGGAGAAGGCTCGTAGTGGCGTAAGAGCCTCTCTTTACTATCTGAACAAGATAGCCAAGAGAGGCCCTTTGCCACTTACAGGTAAGGATAAGTACCTTACCAGGAAGCATAGGAGGAACGTTAAAAGATTCGAACGAATCTACGGTCCTGTCTGTGCCTCCTTGGGAATGTCTTATCCAGAAGGATTGGATGTGGATGCTGGCAACACTCCAGAGGTGTCTCGTGAGAGCACAGGAGGAAAGCCAACCTCTTCACCAATCCCTACCGGAGCGGAAGTTTCTGGTAGTGGCAAACCAGTCAAACCTGCAGTCCTAGTGAAACAGCAGGTAACGTCTGGTAAGCCAGCAACTACCATTGAAATGGTTGGTCATACACCATCCAGCAAACCTGGCAACCAACAAAAAGTTGTCAGAGATGCTAGGCCTGGAGATGATCTGCCATCAACTAGTAAGAAGACTTCACTTTCGAAGCCTGTCAGCTCCAGTAGTGGGGCTGTACGAGCTTCGAATGTGAAACCCTCTACATCGAAGAACGCTGGTCAAAACCCATCCGGCTCTCTTAAAAGCCCTCGTAAGGGGGTTGTTAAGAGGGCCAGGTCTGGGGATGACCAACAACCTTCGATGGCCAAGAAGGTTGTTCACACGCCAAACAGCTCTAGTAAGGGCCACCATAAGGAGGTCATTAAGAGAGCTGTATCAGGAAGTGAACAACCCTCTACATCGAAAAGAGCGAAGGAATCAGTGTTGCAGAACTGTATTCAAGCTGCTGTCATTGACAGGGTTGATCCAGATGGGAGGATCAGCGTTGAGCAATGGCGACAGATTGAACACAAGCTCATTGAGGAAATCGCCCTTGTTAAAGGAAGGCCGGATGAGGTATCCTTCAAAGGCGCAGACTGGATGAAGGGCGTCAAGACTATAAACTGCGGGAACGAGAAATCATTTGAATTTCTCAGGAACGCAGTTGCTAGGTGCGACACTCTCTATCCAGGAGCGAAGCTTGAGGTGATACTCGCATCTGAGCTGCCCCTGCGTCCAATAGTGACAGCATGGTTCCCTCCACCCGTATTAGAGGTTGGAACCATTCTGACAGTATTGGAGAATCAGAATAAGGGTCTTCTTACAAGTCAATGGAAGTTGGTGAACACCATGACCTGTAAGGAGAACCAAGGCAGAGACTTCAGATTCGCAGTGGATCAGGAGTCTCTGAAAAAGCTGGAGTCACTGGGGGGAGTTGTCAATTTCGGATTTGGGGTGATCAGGTTTCGATACAACAAATCTGATAAACCCAAAGAGGCTGTCAGTGGTGCAAATTAACTTGCATCACTGTGAGGCAGCCTCAACCGAATTGACAAGACTCCTCATTGACTCCAACGTGGACGTGGCCCTCATACAGGAACCCTGGATTAACAACACCAGGGTATGTGGTCTGAGGGTCACGGGTTATAACTTGTTCATACCATCCACAACGGAAAAGGTACGGACATGTATATTGGCTAGGAATAATCTGAATATTAATTTTCTTCATTCCTTTAGCAGTGGGGACCTTACAGTCGTCCAACAGGAAGCCGCAGGAGGTAGCGGACTTATAATGGCGGCTGTGTACATGCCGTACGAGGCAGCCGATCCACCAGGCATCGCTCTGCAGCAACTGGCGGAGCACGCTAAGAGGAGAGGCGCGTACATGGTCTTGGGATGTGATGCGAACGCTCACCACTATCAATGGGGAAGCAGGGACATCAATAAAAGGGGTGAGTTGGTATACGATTTTATAACTTGTTATGATCTACACATCTGTAATAGGGGTAGTACTCCTACGTTCAGAACGAAGGATAGGGAAACAGTTATAGATGTAACGCTGGCTAACCGTGGGGGAGGTTATGTTAGGGATTGGAGAGTAGTTTTGGATTATTCTTTTTCCGACCATAGCATGATATCTTTTAGTCTCAATTTTGAGAAAGCGAGGGAGCAGCCCTATAGGAACTCGAGAAGGACAGATTGGAAGTCCTTTAGGAGATCAGTCTGTAGGGACCTTAGGGATACTGAGGACTGGAGAGATTCAGTTGAGGGTATCGAGTTGGTGGTGAATAATTTCACGAATATTATTAGGAATAGTTTTGAGCTCAATTGTCCAGTGATTTATCCTGGAAAAAGGAAACAGCCGAAATGGTGGACTAGGGAACTTAGGGACCAGCGGTCTACAGTTAGGAAGCTGTTTAATAGAGCCAAACTAACGAGGAGCGATGAGGATTGGAATAGCTATAGGGATAGTTTCTCTAAGTATAAGAAGGACATTAGAAGAGCGAAACGGACTTCATGGGTAAATTTCTGTGAATCGGTGGACTCTGTTAACGAGTTGTCTAGGTTTAGGCGAGTATTATCCAAGGACCCAGTGGCACCTGGATACATACAACGTGCGGATAACTCGTGGACAGAGTCTAGCTCAGAGTCCCTCAGTTTACTTATGGAGACTCATTTTCCAGGCTGTAAGGATTTAGAATCTGATAGAGGGACAGGTAGCGTCAGTGATAACCTACAACCCGAATCAGATGTTGGGGCTACCGATGTGATAGGGGAGATGATCACTAGAGACAAGGTATCATGGGCGGTAAATTCATTCGAGCCATACAAATCTCCGGGCCCGGATGGAATATTTCCGGCCATGCTACAGAATGTCGATGAAGGAGCCATCTCTCTATTGACGGAGGTGTTCAGGGAATGTCTTAGATTGAAGTACATTCCCAGAGGGTGGAGAGAGGTAAGGGTCATTTTCATACCCAAAGCGGGTAAGACGACTCACTCGAAGCCCAAGGATTACAGACCGATCAGCCTATCGTCTTTTCTATTGAAGACAGTAGAAAGACTGATCGATCTTCATCTTAGGACTAGTATAGGAACTCAGGTCATTAGCGAGTCTCAACATGCTTATCTTAAAGGTAAGTCCGTTGAGAGTGCTCTGCATGATGTTGTGAGTTACATTGAGCGGGGTCTGCTGCAGAGGGAATATACCATGGCAGCTTTTCTCGATATAGAGGGGGCCTTTAATAATATCACGATAGAGGCTATTGAGGAATCACTTGCTTCACTGAATGTAAGTGGGCTCCTTGTTGGGTGGATAACTCTGATGCTTAGCAGCAGGGTCATCAACTCAAGCATGGGAGGCACTTGTATGAGGAAACTCGTGACTAGGGGCACACCGCAAGGAGGGGTCCTTTCTCCATTACTGTGGCTCTTGGCCGTGAACGTCATTTTAAGACAGTTTGATGCTAAGGGACGGAAGATTGTGGCCTACGCCGATGACGTTGTTTTACTGGTCTCTGGTAAGTTTTTATCTACGATCAGTGAGGTCATGCAGACAGGTTTACGTGATCTGTCCCTTTGGCCCAACAGTAAGGGATTAGGGGTAAACCCCGAAAAAACGGAACTAGTTTTGTTTACTAGGAAATACAAGGTCGAGCATTTTAGCTTGCCAGTATTGAACGGGATTGAGCTTGCATTGTCAAGTGAGGCCAAATACCTGGGTGTGTACTTGGACAGTAAATTGTCTTGGAGGAGAAACACCCAGGAGAGGGCCAAGAAGGGACTCAATGCCTATTACACCTGCAGGAACTCTATAGGTAAGAATTGGGGCCTTAAGCCGCAAGTTGTATATTGGATTTACACTTCGGTTGTAAGACCGATTCTTACTTATGGTTGTACAGTCTGGTGGAATGTATTGGGTAAAGGAACGTATAGGAAACTTCTCTCTAAAGTTCAGAGGTGTGCTTCAGTTGGCATCTCAGGTGCCAGGAGAAGTACACCTCAGGCGGCGCTGGACATAATCCTCCATCTTCTTCCAATTGAGGAATTTGTGAGGGGTATGGCTGTCCGCGGCCTATTTAGATTGAAGGAACTGGGATTATTAGGTACCTCTAGAGCGGGGCACGTCAGCATACTAGATGAAGTCAAATTCAACGGTCGGACACTATCCGTGGCTGAGTCTACGGATTATGTCGGGACTACGATTGACTTCGGGGCGACTCCCGCTTTGGAGTTACCTAGCAGGGACCTCTGGGATGGAGTAGGAAAGCTCTTTGAAGGCTGTGCGGTCTTCACAGATGGTTCGAAGATGGAAGTTGGCACTGGTGCAGGTGTATACTTTATGGGAACTGATATCAGGCGATCTTACAAATTGTCTGACAGTTGTAGTGTCTTTCAGGCGGAGATTCTTGGTATTTATAAGGCTCTAGGCTTGATTGAGGAGAATGTTGAGAGAGGGTCTGAGATTACTATATATGTTGATAGTCAGGCAGCGTTATTGGCTCTGACTAGTCATTTTGTTAGGTCCAGATTAGTGCTTGAGTGCAGAAGGGAATTGAGAAGGTTAATGGATTCCTATATGATGAGACTCTGTTGGGTTCCTGGTCATTGTGACATTCTTGGCAATGAAATAGCCGATGAGCTAGCTCGCAGTGGCTCGGAGCTAGATAGGTCTTTCATAGAGTCATCTGTTAAGATTCCAATTGGGTCCTTCTTTAGGGCCATAAGGGAGTGGACTCTGGACAACACGAATCGTGCCTGGAGCGACAGATCGGACTGCAGAGTTTCTAGAGCATTATGGCCTAGCTTAAAACTGGCAGATTCCAAGCATCTTCTAGGTATGAGTCGTGGTAGTCTTAGAATCATAGTAGGTATGGTTACGGGTCATTTCTCAATAGGGAATATGATGAGTAAGTGGGACATTGGCACATCAGATTTTTGTAGAACGTGCGATGATGTTGAGGAGCTAGAGACAGTAGAGCACATACTCTGTCACTGCGTAGGGCTTCAGCGTAATAGGTTGAAGTGGTTTGGGTGCCACACACTACATGAACTAGGTGAGGTTAATGGCAAAGGACTTGTCAACCTCATAGGGTTTGTAATGGGAATAAGATGGCTTAGGAACAATCATAACTGATTGATTGGGTATAGGTTCCACTTTTTCTTCTTTCTATTTCTTGTATATTTCTTATTTATTCTCATTTATCCTCGTTTATTTCTATTTCTCTCTTTCTATCATAAAGGGATCACAATGGGCCGTTCGGCCTCTGGGTGTAGGCGTGAATACGCCACCCTTTCTAACCTAACCTAACCTAACCTAGTAAATATATTTTATGTATGATAAATATAATAAAACCTTCATTAAGTCCTTTTTTTATCAGATCTTTAATTATAATAATTTATTTATTATCGACCCCATAGTGAAACTTAGTTATTTAAACTGTTATATATGTGTTTGTAATGTTGGCATTTGTAGTTGAATAAAATAAAGTACACTTCTAACGTGTTTATGCTCTAGCAAAATACTTTAGTTAAAATGTTTGATTTTAAGCCCATACATACACAAACATTCGCATACTCATATAGCCAAACTAATTCGCATACTTTTGCATTTAAACACATGTGTAAATTCCCCGAGGAAAAGCTAAAAACTATAATATTTACCTGCACACTTACATACTAAAATACAAACATACCATGAATGCACAAACAAAACAACAAACACCATAATAACGCATTGAAAAGGACGTGACCTACTAGTTTATATAAAATGGAAAATGTTTAAAAACTTTAATATAATATAAACCTTTAGAATTAATATCATAAATGCATGATTTTCAAATAGTTTTTGAATTTTAAACAAACATTAGTTGGAATAAAAAAAATGTTTAAATTATACTTTTTAAAAGCTGTATAAGAGATTGCTACTTTAACATTAAGGTTATTTATTATACCCTTCACCACAGGTGTAAAGGGTATATATAAGTTTGTCATTCCGTTTGTAATTCCCACAATTTTCGTCGGAGAGCAAAAAAGTTTACATTTTCGGGATCCTTGTAACCATGTCCGTCCGTCCGTCCGTCCGTGTGTCGGTTGAAATAGCGTTTATGAAGCCCACCTATAACTGACATATATAATATATATGTCAAACGATCGGAAATGCTTTCGAGAATTTTGCTATTGGAATTCAGCAAGATCGGTTCATACAATGCGGAGATATGTTAAAAAAACCGGTTTTTAGAACCGGTTTTCCAGTTTCTGAAGCCTCTGTATATACAAGGGACTTCGTTTTTACAAAGAAATCTCGGACATTTTTTTCTGAATTTTTGTTCTGAAAAAAATGAAATAAATCGGTTCAATAATAACTGAGATATCGGACAAAACGCATTTTTTATTTTTTGAGGCCTTGGTTTAAGCTATAGATTTTTATTTTTATACATATCGGTCACAAATATTTTTATAAAATTTCGGTTTTTTGAATCAGCAAGATCGGTTTATAAATGGCGGAGATATGCTTTAAAAATCGGTTTTTGAACCGGTTTTTCAGTTTCTGAAGCCTCTACATATACCAGGTACTTCGAATTTTTAAAGGGGGGAAATTATTTTCTGAATTTTTGTTCTGAAAAAATGAAATAAATCGGTTCAGTAATAACTGAGATATCGGGGAAAACGAATTTTTTATTTTTGAAGCCCTTGTTCAAGCTACAGATTTTAATTTTTATATAGATCAGTCATAAATGTTTTTACAAAATTTCGTTTTTTTTAATAAACCAAATTCGTTCATAATCAACAGAGTTATGGCCCAAAAACAAATCTGTTAAGAATATAAATACACACACAAACATGTATATTAAGCATTGTAATGACTATTAGTGAGGTTTTTTTGTTTTTTGTATAGACAAGTAGTTTAGTTAGAAACAGCAGTAATATAATTAATAACAGTGTTGTTGTTGTTGTTCTTTGTATATGCAGTCTGTACAAAAATAAATAGATATGGAATTGTTGTTGTTTATTTTTAAAAACTAAAACATATCTGTTAAGAATATTCATAAATACATTTAGTGACGTTTTTGCCTATAAGACAAGTAGTTTAGTTAGCAACAGAAGTAATATAATGAATAACAGTGTTGTTGTTGTTGTTCTTTGTATATGCAGCCAGTTTGTATATACACACATAAAAAAATAAATAAATATGGAATTGTTGTTGTTGTTTATTTTTTAAAAGCAAAGCCTGCAATGATTGTTTTTTTTTTTATATATTCAAATTTTCGTAGTTTGAAAAAAATTTAGATTTATATATGTGAAAATATGAAAGCATACGTTAAGGCGAAAATTTTATTATTTATCGGTAATATGGTAATATGATGTCGATAAGATATTAAGATGGTAATATGGTGAAGAGTATCAAAGATTCGGCACAGCCGAATCTTTTTTCAATTTCATTTTTACTGTATGTTTTTTTATCCACCAAAATTTTTAATTGATATAATATATGAGATTTGCTTCAGTGCATATTAGAGTGTCCGTAAAACTAAATTTTTGAGGTCCTGATGTAGGAAGACCCCTCAAATATGCGTATTAATGAGCTGAATATTTAAAATTCGTCTTCAGTTAACTACAAGGGATTAGGTAATAATGGGTCTCATACATTTTTGATTTTTTTTTTTTTTCGAAATGTGTCAAAAAGAGTATAATTTTCTGCTTCTTATGAAAAAATATATATATATATATATATATATATATATATATATATATATATATATATAAAATGTGAGATTTTAGTCCTTGAGAGGACTTTTTAGTGTTTTTTTTATGAAAAAATGTTTTAAACCGCCGTAGCATATTGGGGTAAAAAAGATCGAAAATGGCGATTAATTCAGAGAAAGGTGATATCAATATTTTAATGATAACGTTTTATTATTTTATTGATTATTAGGTAAAAAGTTCAGTCTTAGAATTTTTGGATTTTTTTTTAGTCTTTACCTTAAAGTTAAATGGGTCGAAAATTATGCATAATTCACAGAAGGGCGCTATCAACACTTTAATGATAAGGTTTAATTTTTCTATTTATCAGTAAGTAAAAAATGCAGTTTTAGAATTCTAAAATATATTTTGACATAATGGCAATGTCCGTCTTTACCTTAAAGTTAAATGGGTCGAAAATGGCACCTAATTCAGGGAAAGGTGATATCAAAATTTTAAAACTTACATTTGGTTTTCATATTAATCGGAAAAGAATATTTTTCGAATTTCAATTTTTTTTTTTTTTTTTTAAGCAATTATAATGTCCGTCCATCTGTTTGTTAAGTTTAGCATACTTTCCAATTCAAAATCGTTTAACTTTTGACTCAATAAAGATAACGACACAAAATTTTCTTTGTTCGATAGATAATTTTGCTTTTTAACCAACTACATAAAATATAATAAAATCGGTTGAAAATATTTGGCTATATATATGGAAAAATCTTAACCAAGATCTTGTAAAATTGAGATTTTTGAAATTTCAAATGTATATAACTCGAAAAATATATAAGATAAGTAGAATATGCAAGCATGTTTTCTAAAGGATTTATGAAGGACTTTAAGGTGATATAAAAATCTTGGCAGTCGGGTAAGGAACAAAAATTCGCTAGTAGTTAAACATTTTCCATGACAATAGTACACTATTTTGAACATAGTTCCGTTCCTGAAGTGTATATAGGATCCTGCTTCTAAACTCAAAATAGTACTGTCCTCTACTACACATATGAGAAATTTAATGCAAATCCAATTAGCCGATTAGAAGTTACAGATTTATTTATATTCTTTCCCACTGTTTAATGTAAGATAAAGCAAAAAAAATGTCTGCACTTAATCTGTTTTTTGTATGAAATCTACTAGAGTTTTTTCGAAAAAAAAAAAATATTTTCTCAAATCGGGCTATATATGCGAACGATTTTTTTTTTTTTTTTTTTAATTTGATGCTTTCATTTCAAATTTTTACGTTAAAAGACTTTTTATTTAAAATAAATATTTTATTTTAAATAAATTATTTGAAACAGTTCTAGAACTAGTTCTTTAATCAATGATTTTTGTTCGAAATTTTCACATTCTGAACTAGTTCTATAGAAGCGTAAGAAAACGGTTTTAGAACCTGTTTTTTTTATTGTAATTGGCTTTTTTATAAAGGCCACTTTTAAAAACAATTTAATATTATAAATGTTCTTCTTTCTTTTTTTTAAATTTTTAGAATTTTTAAAATTTTTTATATTTTTTTTATAATTTTTTTAAACAGTTCTAATGCCCGTAATTTCTACAAATACACATCTTTCAGTGCTTAGATATCTATGGTTTAAATTAAATTTGGTAATTTCAAATCTTAGGTATGAATTACCGAATAGATAACAGCAGTGTTTCTTACATCATAAATTTTGTTTAGATAATGTGTTAGGTAAATAACAATTTTTGGGAGAAATGCATAATTTTGAGTCCTAAAAAATTACCGGAAATCGCATATTTTGCGAGAGAGTCTCTGCGGTCAATTGGCTATATGTCAATTGGCTATATATTCTCGCGAATTTTAAAATTGTACATGTAATTTTATAAAACTTATGTGTGTAATTTTAAATGATTTTTGCAGGAGGTTCTTAATGGGAGCTCCAATCTGTTATGGACCCATCCTCAAAACAGTGATTTCTGCATGAAACAATGAAAATATTTATGGCAAACCTTAAGAAAATGAGAAAGACATAGTTGGTCAATCCCGACAATTTGATACTCTACGAAAGGGGTTCTCACAAGACCTCGCTTCGCGACCCCTTTTGACATTGCAATGGAAGCGCGACCCACTACAATTTTGACTAATTTAAAAATTAGAAAAAGTAATTTTAAAAAATAATATTTATAATTTCAGCATTGTTTTCCTTGAATATTAAGAGACTTTTTCGTATAATTAATCTAATATTATTCTCTGCGTCCACAAAAGATCGAATCTCTGTTTTGAGCACAAAATATTAAAAAAAAGATATTTTTACATAAAAATGTATGTTGAAGAAAAATTGTTTAATATTTTTAGGGCTTCGGAGCCAACAAGCGGATAAATTTTTCTATATTTCAACTATTTAAAGTGCTTTTAAATCTGTTGATTCAAAATTCTTAATACTAACATTGAAATGACTTTCTGTTTTTAAATTATAAAGATGCTTAAGCAAATTTTCTTTATATATCCGGGAAACTTATCGATAAAATAAAAGTTTTGTGTACTGAAAACGATTTTATAAGAAATTCTTGGCATAATATATTTTTATTTATATTTTTATAAAAATAGAATTTCATGTGAAAAAACTATAGTTTCATCAAATTTAAGTGAAGTACATATTTATCTTTTTAATTAATTGTTTACCTTGCCATATCGATAAGTTTTCTTTATGCTGTGTCATTGGACATTGGTGTCCCGTAGACAAAAATTTTGTAGGAAGATCCCTCAAACGATGCGTAAAAATTAACTTAATATGGAAAAAATAGAACATTTCGTTAGAAAAAAATAGTATTGAGTTGTGTCTTGAAATAGGTATCAAACAATTTGTAATTTTTAGTCAATTATAAAAAAAATATTTTAAAAAATGTTTGTAGAAATTTTGGCCTATAAATCTTAATTTTAGTACATCAAGCAAAAAAACAATTATGTCCTACATCGAAATCTCGAAAATGACTTTCCTCGGGACACTCTATTGGACAGCATAGTTTCTTCATGTGTCATTGTTGTTTTTATCAAACATAATATTTTCAATCAAACATTCCTTCATTAGTAGTTTCAAAAAGAACTCATTTTAGAACAAGCGCGAATATATTCGGCCCGGCCGAATCTATATACCCACCATCAAAGTAGGCAGTAAAGTGGGCGGACCACGCCCATTTTTTGTTTCCGACTTTACAATGGTCCTTGAACTATGTGAATACAATTTCGTTGATCTTCACCATATATGGGAGGTGGGCGGTACAGTGGGCGGACCACGCCCATTTTTGGTTTCCGAGTTTATGTCGATCCACCAAGTATACGTACAAAATTTCGTTGGCGTACGTGCTTTAATTGAAGAAATATCAGCAGAAAAGTATTTCACGGACACCCTGTGTTTCTAGTTTTTAGCCCATAACTTTTTTGTTTATTAACCGATTTGCCTATTTTCAATACCAAATAAACCTTATATAAGATAAATATTTGTGCCAAATTTCGTCTCCCTACGTTACCCCGTTCGAGCTCTATTCTGCTTTCAACAGACGGACAGACGGACGGACATAGCTAGACTCAGAATTCAACCAGGACCCAGAAAATATATACTTTGTGGGGTCTTAAATGATTCCTTCGACATTGTAGCGTCCTTTTACTGTTTTATATTAAAACATTTTTCAACTTGTTATACAATATTTTATATACAATTCATTTTTATGTTTTACTTCAATTTTATGTTAAATAATTGATTATTCAATTTTTAATTTTCAAACCTAATAAAAGCATTTTATATAAAATATAAAAACTAATTTTTAATATTTAATATTGATACCAAAGACATGTTACACACGGAATGACAAAATCAATATACCCCCCATCTTTTTGATGGTGGGTATAAAAAAGTTTACGCCGGTCTTTAATTTGGATATATTTTGTAAAAAGATGTATTTTTATAGTTTCATGCTTTTATTGGAATTTGCATATGAACTTCTAAAAATTATTTATATTAAAAAATTTTCTGTTTAAAAATATTTTTCAGGAACTCTTTGCGACCCCCCATGAATGTCCTTACAGACCCCTTGTGTGTCGCGGACCCCCATTTGAGAACAGTTGCTCTACGCCATTGTGTTGATTTCCGAAATTTTAGGAAAATGACTTAATATCGGACCTATGGCAATTTATGGACCTATTCTCATGAAATTAGTTAATATGGTTGCTGCTTATATTAAACTTGTTCGTGCCAAATATTACATTGATACCGTCATTTATGTGCGATTTTTTTGAGTTAAAGAGATTTTCGAAAGTGGGCCTTATATGGGAGCTATGACTAATTGTGGACCGATCTTCCTGAAATTGCACTACGATTTATCTTTGTATAAAAATTATACCTAACGAATTTTATTGAAATAGTGACATAAATTAGGCATTTGTTAGCATAAGAACTTTATTCCAGGGAGTATTTATATGGGAACAAGGTGAAATAATGGACCGATCATGACCAATTTCAATAGCGTTCGTCGTTATTCAAAAATAAACATACACTAAGGGAAAAAATTCGATTCAAAATCAACAACGGTTGTGCTCACATTGGTAATTTACGGTAACAGCTTTTTAATACATTTCGTTAACAAATTTAATAGAAAACATATGTAATTCAACAATTTGATACCGAAATGGTTTCAACTTGGTGCCAATTAGGTATCGATTTTCAATAAGAATTGATCACGCAGTGTTTAATTTAAACACATACGGTGTAGATTCACTATTGACACAGAATGGTATCATTTTCAACACGTATGTGATTGATAATTCTCTGGGTGTGTGTATATGCCAAATTAAATGTAAAAATTTTTTAATAAAAACAATTTTAATAATTTTTATGGCATTGAAATCACGAATATTACCATATTTTCTGTATAACTTGTTCGGTAGAAACACCTAGGTAAAAAAAGCTTTGAAATTATCAATTCAATTTTACCAGTTAGTTAAAGATATCTAACAAGTAATTATACCCATAGTTATCTACTTGTTGAAATTACGGGCATAAAAAGTCATTCGAGAACCAGTAATTTCTTCTCAGAAGTGATGTAGAAGTCATACAAAATCAGTTCTAGTTCTCTAAAGCATTCCTTAAAATGAATTTAGAATCACATTACAACTATACCCCATTAGTGTCAGAATTGGTTGTGATACCACTAGTTCGGAAGATGTTTTTAAAAAATCTGAAATGGTTATGATTACACTAGTTTTAGAACTAATAATTTTAGAACATGTTCTAAAACTTTTCCTGGAATAAATCGATTTTTTTTAATTTGGGTATTATTTTAACTTATTGATGCCCATTTCGATAGAAAACTCGAAACTTTTTTTAACAAAATATACAAAATAACACTGCACTATGGTTTTGCCGACCACTTTTCTTGGTCAAAATTAATTTTTTTAATTTTGCATAAAAGTTTATTATGAAGAGGAGATCTTAGGATAAATACTTTTATAATTGAATACAAAAATAGTAAGTAAGTAACTTGTTGCTATCATAGGGTTGTTTTACGCAACCCAGAAAAATTTGAGGTTTTCGGTGAAAATTGGAAACAAAAGAAAAACTCAATAAATAGATTGATATCTGGGTTACATTTTCCATTTTCCAGTTTTTGCGTTTTTCAAGAAAATCATTTTTTTCCGAATAAGTTTGCATAGAAAAATCTTATCATTTGCAAAGGAGTTAATGAAAATATAAAGATAAAAATTAAACTAACAAGTATTGTTGTAATTCCTTTGTTTATCCATATTATTGCTGTCAATGCTGGCCTTTGGTTGGAGTTATAATTGAAATATATCAAACTTTCTTTGGAATGATTATTTAACCAAATTATAAATAGATTATTTCTGACGAATAAAAAGTGCAAAAATTAATGAAAAGGTTGTGATAAAAACAAATGCATATTTCAAACGAGACAAACATTTTTTTTTTTTTTTTCACTTTGATTAAGAAAAGTGGTTAACGAAACCATAGTGCAGTGAACAATTTAATTTTCATCTATTATATTTCCCGTATTCTAAGCACTGCTTGTGTGGTATTCCTACAAAATTGTTTTTATATGGACACTCTAGTGTACATTATAGTGGTCCGAGAAAAGGCTTTTTGAGATTTTGATGTAGGAACACCCCTCAAACGAGCAAAATATGAAAAAAATATTTACAAAATTTTTAAAAATAGTCTTCAATTGGTCTACATTTTGGTAAAAAAAAAGAAGTTTCCATTTTTTAATCGAAATGGGTATCAAAAAATTTGTAATTTTATGCTGGTTATGGAAAAAATATTTAAAAAAATTTTTCCCATGGGATTTTGTTTCACTAGAAGACATTTTAAGGCATTTTGATGAAAAATTTTTTATTTTAATTAACTGTTATCAACAGTACTTACTATAATGCAAATTTTAAATATTTTGGCCAACAAAGGAACAGAATTAAAAACGTTTTATCCATGCATGAAAAAATATCAAACTTTTTTTCGCATAATGTACTAAAATGACAATTTCTAGACCAAAATCTTTGCAAAACATTGTTAAAATATTTTTCTCATAATTGGCTTAAAATTAAAAATTTTTTGATGCCCATTTCAAGACAAAACTTAATACTTTTTTTTGGACTAAATGATCTAGAACCGTGCATTTTAATTTTTTTTTATTATTTTTTCCACAAAAAAATATTTTGTTTGAGTGGTCTTCCTTTTTTTTTTTTTTTTTTTTTTTTTGTCTACACTCTATTACAACGGTTCTCCAATGGGGGTTCCCGACCCACAAGGGGTTCGTACAGACATTAGTGGGGAGTCGCGAAAAGGTTTTGAAAAATTTTCTTGAACACATATTTTTTTATGTAAATATTATGTAGAAGTTTCAATAAAAATTCCAATGAAAGCATGAAACTATTTAAAAATTAAAATATATTTTTATACAAAAAATCCCAAAATTAAGGACTGAAGTCATGATTTTTTTAATGAGTTCTTTTAGGAACCAACTACCTGCAAGGAAACAGATGCAGAAACCCGAGCTTCAATTGATCATATAAATAAAGTGATGCTGTCGAATGACACAATATAAAGAAAACTACGATGTGGCAGGAAAAACGTTTAATTAAAATGATATATAGTTCACTTTAACTTGATGAAACTATAAATTTTTCAATTTTATTTTTTGCAAGTTTATTATAACAAACATTTTTTTTTATAAAGCCATTTCAATGCCTTTCCAAAATTTAACGATGGAATAATATCCTGTGTAATAAGATTAATAAAATTTGCTTGAATGGTGTGACTTCTCAATGCTAATTACACAAAACATTTATTTCACAGAGACAGTTGCGGGCTATAAAAATTAATTTTGCTTAAACGACTTTATAATTCAAAGGTGTAAAAATCATTTCAATATGAATATTGTTAAAATACCAGATTAATTTCAAAAAGTGTTAAAATGTAACTCATGGTTTAAATTTTAATCTCAATCTGCAAATTTAAAAGCATTTTAGTTTAAATATAGCAAAAGTTATCCGCTTGTTGGCTCCGAATTTTTAACAATATTAGACAATTTTCATCAACATACATTTTTATGTGGAGCTGTCATATTCGCTTTTTTATCCATCAAAACTAAAGTATCGAACTTTTGTGTTCCCAGAGAATGATATTGATATGCATTATATGAAAAAGTCTCTTAATATTAAAGAAATCATTAAGCAGAAACAATCTTGCAATTACAGTGAACTCTCGATAATGTGAACTAATTAATGTCGGGGTAGTTCATATTTTCGAATTTGTTCACATTTTCGATTGTGATTTTTTTTAAATATATTACTAAGTTATTCTTTCTAAAAATCATTTCTGCAAGGAATGAAAATGCAAAGATTACTAAAAAAAACTTTTTGTAATTTATTTGGAACATAAAAAGTTTTTAAAAATCCATTTTATAAAGAGTACATACGTAGTATGTACATAAAAAACAAACAAAATATTACGACAAAAAAATAAATAAAATTTACAATGAAAAAATATAGGTACATACATATATAATTAAATATGGAAATAATCGGTTATTATTTTCTGTTTTTTCTTTTGTTCGACCAGCTTATTTACCGCCAATTCCCTGATTTTTTTCAATACTTTAATGTCAGTTTGATCGACCATTTGAAATTCAGCCCATTTCGACAGCTTCTTTGGCTTTAATGTTGTTTTCAGGCGCTTCAATAAAACAGTCGTCATCATCGTCGGACTCTTCAATTAAATCATTTTCATCAAATGGCGTGACGTCCTCACAAGAATTATTGATCAAATCTCTAATGTTTACAGCAGTAAATACTTCCTGAGGTCACAATGTCTGTAGAAGATCTGCAGCAGTATTTTCTAAAGATCTAACCTCTGATTGCCACTTTTCTTTTAAAACGCTCAAAGGAACATTAAATTCAGGAACGTCTTCATCATTTACCATATTCAAAATATTTTTCCAACACTTAGATAAAGTTTCTTTACCAACTCGGTTCCAGGATGCCTCTAGAATAGAAACTCCTTCTTTAAGTGTGATTTTTTTCATCGATTCAAGCAAATCTCCCTCTTTTGCAATAATTGTTGCCAGAAGACTGTTCCTATAATGAAGTTTGGTGATTCTAATTGCATTTTGATCCATTGGCTGGATCAAAGCCATTACATTTGGAGGCATGAACATAGCTTCTATGGAACCATCCTCGGATTTAAGGTCGGATTCTGGTGGATGGGATGGGGCATTATCTATTAGGAGTAAAGCTTTTACTGGTAATCCTTTCTTCGTTAAAAAATATTTTCTAAATTTTTTTAAAACGCTCAAAGGAACATTAAATTCAGGATCGTCTCCATCATTTACCATATTCAAAATATTTTTCCAACAGTTAAATAAAGTTTCTTTACCAACTCGGTTCCAGGATGCCTCTAGAATAGAAACTCCTTCTTTAAGTGTGATTTTTTTCATCGATTCAAGCAAATCCCCCTCTTTTGCAATAATTATTGCCAGAAGACTGTTTCTATAATGAAGTTTGGTGATTCTAATTGCATTTTGATCCATTGGCTGGATCAGAGCCGTTACATTTGGAGGCATGAACATAGCTTCTATGGAACTATCCTCGGTTTTAAGGTCGGATTCTGGTGGATGGGATGGGGCATTATCTATTAGGAGTAAAGCTTTTACTGGTAATCCTTTCTTCGTTAAAAAATCTGTCACCTTAATGAAAAATAAAACAGTAAGAATCCCAATTGAACTATTTTTACATGTTTACTTACCTCTGGCACAAAACAATTGTGAAACCATTCTTTAAAAATGGAAGAAGTCATCCAAGCAGACTTTGAATTTCTGTAGTTTACGGGACAGGTAAAATTTTTAAAACTGCGAGAATTTTTCGATTTTCCTATTACTAAAAGTTTTATTTTATGAGATCCTGACGCATTTGCACAGCATAAAAATGTTATCCTCTGCTTTTCCATTTTTGCACCTGGAGCGCTTTTCTCCAATGACGTTACATATGTCTTTTGTGGGAGAAGTTTCCAATATAGACCAGACTCATCGGCATTATACAACTGATCATTGGATAAACCCAAATCTTCTATCTTTGCTTTCAATTTAATTTTAAAAGGATTTACAAACTGAGATTGCGCAGAAAGTTTTTCACCGCTTATCTGAAGGAGCCGAATTCCGTATCCTTTTTTAAATTTTTGTAGCCACTTATCGCTAGCATTGAAGTCATTTCTGTTTTCACTTATGTTTTTGTGAATTTGTTTGGCTTTCTCTTTCAACATCAACACACTTACAGGGAGGTTTTTATTTCGCATGCAAATAAACCACTTATAGAGCGATTTTTCCATTTTTGGAAGCTCTGGAGATCATAATGTTTTGCGTTTTCCGGGTCCATAAAACGTATTGTTCACACATTTTAAAATATTGTCTTTTTTATTTTTTATTGAACATATCGTTGATTTTGCAACTTTATACTTTTTACTTAACACTGTAACACTCGATCCTTTTTTTAAATATTCCAAAATTTCGCATTTTTCATTTAAGGATAAAAACTTTCGACTGTTTTTAGACATTACTAATTTTAAAAATAAATTCACGAACCTACCGCAACAAGTTACATAAAGCGACTAGCATTAAATACCTTTAAAATAATGGCATACTATGGTATTTATTAATTCGGGAATTCCCAACATTAAAAATAAATGCTTCTACAAATTAAAAAATCCCCAAAAATTAAAAAAAAAAAAATTTCACTATTTAGAGCCATTAAACTTTGTTCACTATTTAGAGCGCCCATATAAAAAACTGAGTGTTCACATTAGTGGATAGTTCATTATATTGGATGTTCACATTACCGCGAGTTCACTGTATTAATATTATTTTATATTTACATAACATTTGTTCTGATTTTTCAAATTCGTAGTGGGTCGCGCTACCATTACAATATCAAAGGGGGTCGCAAAGAAAGATCTTATGAGAACCCTTGCTCTAGTGTACATTCATATGTACGCATGACGTATAAGTAATATTTTCTCATTCAAATTACTCTTACGCAACGTAGCTCAAAAATTATCAAAAAATTGAATTACAGAATTTGGTACAGTTACAAAAATTAAAAAAAAAAAAAAAAACAATTTTCTATAAGTTCATCCGATCAATAGTTTCGGAGTTATTTTGAAATAAGGGTCCGATATTTTTTTCATGCAAAATTTAAAAAAAGTTTTTACTAAAATTCCTTTTGAAAAGTAAAAACATGTTTCAATTTATCATCTTTGTCTCAAAGCTGTTAATGTTATGAGTAAAATAAGCCACGTATCTTCAAAATTGATTCACTTCTTTTCTATCACCTATTGATTTTCTTTTATGTGCATGACTACTATGATCACGCCTTTAGGCAGTCACATTTGTATAACTCCAGTAGATAGCGCTTTAAATTATCTCTAAAATATATTTACATAATTTTAATAATTCCATAGTAATTCGGTAATTAGTAGCGAAAAAATTAAAAAAAAAAATCGGGAAAATTGTTATCCGTCTGCATCTTTTGGTATATCATTTATCAAAATCGTACAAACAGTTCTTGAGTTATATTCTACAAACCATTCTCGTGTGTGACCACTGAAAAAGATGATGATATTAGTCATGTCCATAAAAAAATTAGTACGTGATGGAAAAAGTAAAAATATATTCTTGTTTAGCTCGTCCAATTCCATCTAGACCACCTATTTTTGTTTAAAGAAAAAAGAAAAAAATTGTTTGGCCACCACTATATTTCTACTTAATTGCAGGTATACATGGGTATATTCCCCTTAAAATTTCCGGACACTAATTTCGAAATAAATCCGAAACTATTGAGCACATAAAAAAATTAAGTTAGAGTGGCTTGAATAATTTTATTCCGCACTTTTTGGTGAGTTCTGGTGAAATATACTAGAGTAACGGCGGAAAATGATACACGCCCATAAAAAATCAAGACCTGATGGAAAAAAACTGAAAGCAGATTCGTGTTTAGCACATCAAAATCCATCAATTCCAACTATTTGTCTTTGATTTTTTTTATTCTTTTGACCGCTGTTATTTAAAAAATGACTTGAGTTGATTAATTGTGATCTATTTATTAAAATATATTAAATTATCTTTTTTTCTAAGGAGTGAGATCGAAAAATTCTTAACAAACATAATATTCAATAACTTGGAAACGGTTGATATTAGAGTTTTCATTATTTTTTTAGTCATTTGATAATTTAGCACAGATCACAGAAATATATAATTTTTATGGTTCTAACCACTAATTATAAAATTGTGCACCATTTTTGAAAACCTTTTCTTTGGAGATTTGATAGTTGCTTCAGTCACTTTTTTGAACAGTGTGCACATCTTCTGTTAAAATCTTCGGTATTTTGGCACTCCAGAGCTTTCTTACCGTAGTGACATGATACCAAATGGGTCCAAAAATATGTGGACACGTTGAGCTTTCTTGAGAAAAGAAAAAGTCTTTTTTGCAAATATTCCTTTATGCATATTTTGGTATTTATGGATCCGAATATATCAAATGACTTTCCTGTTTTGCCGCAACTGCAAAAAGCTTGTCATACCATGAATTTTGTAAGAAATTTTTGCTGCTTTTGGGTTTTAATCTTATCTCCAACATTGCTTCGAGCATTAGCAATAAAAATTTTTGAGACACAACCTGCGAAGATTCTGCCAGCACCTACGTTTTTTCGTCAATTATACAGCTTGAGTATTTTTGTATGAAATTTGGTTTTAAATTCCAAGTCCTATTTTTGGATTGTAATTTTTTTTTTTTTTTTGTAGAATTCCAGTTTGGAATTTTTTGAACTTTATATGTTATCAACTTTCTCATTAGCTTTAAATTTTCGCACCAAATAGTCGAAGCACTGAGAAAACTGAGCTGATTTTCTACCAGATGTGTTTGGAGTTCCTTTCAATATGCCTTCAATTTTCTGGCCTACCCAATATCATGTGGTCCTTTTTTCTTACCGAACTGTGGCCAATTATTTGTAAGACCTATTTGGATTTTTTGAAATTTTTTAATAACTTGTTGGACGTAAATCTTTTTCGTCACTTATTTTGGTGAAAATAAGGACACATTAACATGGTTGTTATCAAAAATAATAACTAAAGTATTTTTCCATGATAACTATATCAAAAAAATTTTTGAATATTGATTCCGAAAAAAGTTATGAAGCAAAATGTGTGTTAAGAATTTTTCGATCTCACTCCTTATATATAACACATATTTATATGATTCTATTTTAAAACCTCTAATGCAAATATACACATTATATATGCATCTTAAATGTTACACTTAAATAGATAAGCGATACTTATTGTTGATACCGAAAGTATGCTCCCACTTTTCAAAGAAATCGAAAAGTTCAGGAAATTTCATTTCCTAGGGGCAATGTAAAGAGTTTATTTTTATGTTTTTACTTCTGGTGCCGTAGAAGATTTTACAAACTTAAATGGTGCTTAAAAGATTTCCCTGTAAATCTTCATTATTATTATTATTTTTTTATGATATGTTCATTCAAATAAGTTTCTTTATCTATTTTAGTTGATGTAATCTATTTTTAGTTTTAGTATTAAGTAATCACATCTTAAATATTTAATTTAATTTTTTTTAAGCTAAACTTAAAAATTCAATTTAACAAATATTTTCAATTTAAAAGAATTAGTTTTTCTCTTATGTATAATACTCATTTATTCTTTGGCATACTAATAGTCCATATCATTTAAACTCCTTAAGAAGTTTATTTTAGTTTTAGTGTTTTTTTTTTCAGGTATTCTATTTCTTTTAATGAAGGAAGCTCCTTACCCATACGAGTGGTTCTTGAAAATTGTACAACTTATAATAGCAAACTAAATATATATTTCTAAACACATACTCATAGTTATAAATACTAACACTGAGAAAATACCTCAATACCTGATACACATATACATATATACAAACAACTACAAGGACTTAAAAGTAGGTGTAATACAAGTACTTCCGTTTTTATTTTAAATTATACCACCTTTCAACATACAATTGCACTTAATTTAGCAACAACTATTATTGTAAACCGAATAAAAACATCTAACAACAACTTTACAAAAAAAAAAAAAAAATATTTATAAAATAACTATACTATTAACAACAACAATAATAATAACAAGAGCAAGAATAACACTGTCAGCAAAGATGCCAATTAAATGTAAAACGAGTACGAGTACTGACTACTGAGTACCAACTAACTATGGCGTTACTTTAAAGACAACAAAACAACAACTACAACTTCAAAATATTAAGAGAAAAAAATAATAAATAATATTTTAAACAACAGCAGTCAGAATAAATGCAGAAAAAGTGGCAACAACAAAACTGAATGTTTAAGTGTTAAAAGGGAGTAATTGGGAGAGGCTATTTATTCAGTTGTTTGCAATGAAGTTTATATACCCTACGTTAACGAAATACTTTTAATTTCTTCCTATTTTTCTATTTGCAAATTAAATGTGAGATAAATGTACCTTACTCCGGGCAAAAAGGCCTAAGTGAACAGTGGAAAAAATCTTGGACTCTTGGAAAATAAAGCCAGCAAGTACTTTAGTTAGGGTGAAGACTACAATTTTTATTTCCGTCTATTGAAAAATATAAAAATCAATGGTCCTAGTACATGGTGCAGACGCAAAGCCAGTATCCAGAAAACATGCGTATTATTCTCATGAACGACGTGTTGTTTGGGTTCTCATTGGAAGAAGAGACATAGTCTCCAATTCACTTTAAATCTATTGCAGAATGAGCTAATGACAATGTTATAATCAAAGAATAATAAGAGACCGAACTTATTTTTAAAATCCTAAGTCGGTTGTCACAAAACCTTAGGATACGGTAGTCTTCTACACCTACTTATCATAAGATGTTCGGTGAAATATGGGTACTTAATGAAAATAGTTAAATATATGTATACATCTCTAAGTTAGGTTAGGTTATAAGGGTCGCCTGCTATTGCGATTGCAGTCGGAGGCCCTTAGGCTCATTGTGATACCCTCTATGGGAAGTATGCTCCTCTCCCCTCCTATAAACAAAATTAACGTTCCGTTGGTCCACCTTGAAACCAACCCGTACTCCTAACAAACCTAATCAGGTTTGACAGTGGTATGTCATTGAGACAATTCAGATCATGGTAGAGTAGTCTACCGAGGAATTTCAATCTACACCCTATCAGTGCTGGACATTCGCATAAGAAGTGTTATACGGATTCTTCCTCATTTATACAAAAGCTATTTCCTGGGTAACCCATATGTTCCGACATACGCCCGATCATACAGTGCACTGTGATAATACCGTCTCCGTCTGAGTCATCAGAGAAAATACCTGAGTCAGTGCCAGTATCCGTCTTCGATCCATCAGTGAATACAGAGATTGCATATTCCTTAAAGATGGAATTTGCTGCACACTCTTCTCTAAATGGGATTTTAATGTCGAAAGTTCTATAAAAATAAATTTTCTTTATCAAATAATCGGTCCCCTGTATAAGTGTTGATCTGCCTATTGTATTCAATATAGTGTTATGGCCAACACGGTTGTTTCTAAGTCCGCCCGACTCTTTGGGTCGTAGAGCGGACTTGGCGGAGATAAATGATTGAGAGATAAGCCAATTTCTACACTTTATTCAAAGTAGAGCTCCGTAGGTAAGAATGGGTCTAATAACTGCAGTACATCCATTGGATCAATATATGGTTTCAGACCCCATCTTTTCCCGAAGGTTTTCTTGCATGTATAGAAAGCACATAGTGCCTTCTGCATACTCCTTTGGGTATTGGAGTTTGCCAATGGCTCTTTTCAGACCTGCAATAAATGTGGACTTTATGGGCAAAATTAGAAAAAAAATAAATTTTTGTGATTTTCATCGGTTTTTTGAGAATTGTGGGATTTCTTTTACAAAAATTTAAAAATTTTCTATATTTTACCATTTCATATTATAAAGTTAATAATTTAGAGATCAAACATTTATAGTTTCTGACAAAACCAACTTTTTACTCAAATTTTACTTTAAATCCAAAAATCAGAAATACTATGGACTTCATTTTTTTCAAACAAACTACCTTATCTAGCTGACATCAATATGAATGTACCCTACTTTGAGCCCCAATAGCTGGACTAAAGACTCACTAATAACTAGCTGGCTTCCAGAGAAATGAACCAAAGTAAAATCACCCTTATCAAATATAGAAAAATCGCCTCAAAAATCCCGGCTTTTTCAATAATGATCTTGAGATAAGTTGTTGTTGTTTTTATGCCAAAATATTTCCATGAAGGATATAAGTTACTATATGAAAGAAATATTCTCGGGAATATTGGAATATTTGTGGATAGTCAGACACTCAATTCGTTTACTATATCTCTATTAGCCAGTCACTAATTAAGTCGATAGAGACTACTTTGGTAATGAACAAGCAGACGTGCTAGCTAAATTGGGATCTACTCTAGAAAGCTCCAACGAGATATCAAAAGAAAAAAGCATAAACTATCTGGACACATCTTGACAAATATTAACGCAAAAATGTAATGCAAATCGAAAGGATATATCAAGACTGAGAGAAAAGAAAAACAATTTACAAAATACTTAGTTTTCCGGTTCATTATATACTGAATAGTCTTTGTAGATATTTAAGTCCAGACTTAATGACCTATTGAGATATATATCTTGCGGCTACAGGTTAGATCTAGTACACAAAGTTAAGACCCTCTTCACAGTTTGTGCATAATGAGCTATCATGAAAATCAACTAACCACCAATCTTCAAGGCAATGATGACTATTCTAACACCAAAATCGCAATACTCTGAAAGATTTTTAAATGAAGTGTTTTACTCTACGTTTAAAGAAGACAAACAGTTTTCTTCTGATATAAAAATATAAGAAAAAATTAAATAATTTTTAAAAATTCGTCTTCAGCGAAAATAATTAGACAAAATCTCTGGTAGACTGAAGATGAATTTTAAAATTTAAAGCAAAAAATCATTAAAAAAAAGTAGAACTACGTGCATATTTTGAACTTTTTTAAAACTTCTTAATAATTACTTACAAAAAAGGGAAATAAATAAATTTTTAGCGGGAATAAATGTTAGTAATTTAAAAAAAACAAGCGCGGGCCCACCATCAACTTTTTCAAATTTTTCATTATATGGAAGGGGGCGGTAAAGTGGGCAGGAAAGTGGGAGGACCACGCCTATTTTTTGTTTCAGACTTTACATTGGTCCTTGAACTATTTGAACACAATTTCGTTGATTTTCACCTTATATGGGAGGTGGTCGGTAAAGTGGGTGGACCACGCCCATTTTTGGTTTCCGAATTTTTATATAGACCCCCGAACTATACGTACAAAATTTTGTTGTCGTACGAGCTTTTATTGAAGAAATATCAGCTGAAAAATATTTAACGGATTTTTCCAATTTTCAATACCAAACAAACCTTATATAAGATAAATATTTGTGCCAAATTTCATCTCCCTACGTTGCCCCGTTCGAGCTCTATCCTGCTTTCAACAGGATGAATAGATGATTCCTTCGAGATGTTACACACGAAATGACAAAATCAATATACCCCCCCATCTTTTTGATGGTGGGTATAAAAAAATAAATTTCACAAATTTTAAAACATTTTTATTATATTTTAATAAGATTAAACATAGTTTTAAAAGAAGTACTGCAAAAGCAATGATTAAGAAGAATAAAAGAAGAGCATTCTACCAATGACAACCATGGATTAAAACAAGAACTTCTGCAGCTATTTTTCAGCACTAAGTAGGTACTTCCTTCCATGACAACACAATTTTAAAATCGTGACTTTTTCAGTTTCTTTGGGCTCATCAATGCGCAACATTTTAGAAGACTTTTTAATTTTTTTTTTTTTATCGAGAATTAAATTTTTCCTAGAAATTTGGAGAAATTTATTAAATAAATCATTTAGTGATTTTAACAATGCGCGAATTTTGGATTTGTCTTTTTATAAAATTTTTATTTTATTTATATATATAGGAAATTCTTCAAACTCGTTTACTTTTGGTGTTTAAGAAAATGTCGAAAATTGTTTAATGGCACCTCAACGATATTTAGTACCAATATTCCTTGGCTCTACACAGTGGGGTCAAACGCAAATTTTTTGGTAATAAATCTGTATCTCCTAAACTATTGGTTGGATTAAATTGAAATGTATGGAAGAGTTGCAGAGGAGGACCCAAGCTTTAAGAAAAATCATCCTGTAGTCACCCTGTGATAACACAAGGAAATCTACAGGGTGTCAAATTTAACTATCTCGAGTATGTAAAAGTTTAAAAAAATCGTAACTTATACAAATGAAGTCCGATTTTAACGATATTTCTGTAAAGTGCTTGGTAAGATAAAGAAAAAGTAAGCTTACCAGCCTAAGATATCTCTTAAAGTTAAAAAGATATTTGCACTTGAATTTTGAATTTTAGATTTTTTGGCTCGAATTTCTTTGGTTTTTCGGGAATAAGTCCTGAGGTATATGAAGTAAAAATTTTTTAAAAATACCTTGTCATTTATCATATATTTCAAAATAACATACTGAAAGAATTTTTGGATTATATCAATGCGCCTAGACATGAAAAATATTCAAAGTCAGCACTCTGAAATTGATATGAAAAATTGCTATTTTTTACAAAAATATAGTACAATTCTTTCACTTTTTTGTCAAAGTTTTGTTAATGAAAAAAAATTTTTCTTTATACATTTCAAAAGACCAGGTTTCATAAATGGCTAATATAGAAATTTTGAACTGATTTAGGCTTGCACCCTACATCAAGCATTGGTCGAAAATGGTGAATTTTGGAAAAAGTTAAATTTTTATCGATTAATAAAAAAATGTCACGCGAGCTTTTTTAAATTTTTTGAGAATATTTCATAAAAAAATATATTTAGAACGATTTAACACTAAACTGCTTCCCGCCCGGCCATAAACGAATGCAGGGGAGCAATTTTCATGAAAAAGTCAATTTTTTAAACGACTTTTTTTTAACTGCATAAAGAAGCATATTAGTAAAATATTTTCGCCATTATTTCTTATGTAGTATATAAAATACATACCGATCTTATTTTCCTGTAAAAATCATTATAAAAGCTTTACAAATAAATTTTTTCCAATTTTTCAAAATTAAAAACTATAAAAAATATATAAAAACCATAAAAATAATTTTTTGTAAAGCAAAACTCCACCTATTTTCCAAAAACTAACAAAGTATTACAAGAATATAAAAATAGGCTTAATTACCAATTCATTGATGTATAATATGTATATATAGATTGTGTTAAAAGCACTATATCATGGTCTCAAAACTGACAACTTAGGTCAACTCTCACCAAATTCACTGTTTTATAATATTTCCATATGTGCGTATACGTAATAAACAATTGTATTTACACATTTAGGTTGTTGTTCGCAATAATCGCTTATATTTATTAAATATTGTTTATTTTTGAAAAATTGCCAAAATTTTATTTGTAAAGTTTTTTTTAATGATTTTTGCAGGAGTGGAAGATTGAAATATATTTTATACAATACATAAGAAATAATGAGGAATATATTATGCAAATATGCTTTTTTATGCAATTAAAAAAAGTCGTTTAAAAAATTGACTTTTTTCATGAAATCTGCTCTCCTGCATTCGTTTTTGGCCGGGCGGTAAACAGTTTAGTGTCAAATTGTTCTAAATATATTTTTTTATGAAATATTCTCAAAAAATTTAAAAAAACTCGCGTGACATTTTTTTTTTTTTTTATTAATCGATACAAATTTTACTTTTTCCAAAATTCACCATTTTCGACCAATGGCTGATGTAGGGTGCAAGCCTAAATCAGTTCAAAATTTCTATATTAGCCATTTATGAAACCTTGTCTTTTGAAATGTATAAAGAAAAATTTTTTTTTCATTAACAAAACTTTGACAAAAAAGTGAAAGAATTGTACTATATTTTTGTAAAAAATAGCAATTTTTCATATAAATTTCAGAGTGCTGACTTTGAATATTTTTCATGTCTAGGCGCATTGAGATAATCCAAAAATTCTTTCAGTATGTTATTTTGAAATATATGGTAAATGACAAGGTATTTTTAAAAAATTTTTACTTCATATACCTCAGGACTTATTCCCGAAAAACCAAAGAAATTCGAGCCAAAAAATCTAAAATTCAAACTTCAAGTGCAAATATCTTTTTAACTTTAAGAGATAACTTAGGCTAGTAAGCTTACTTTTTCTTTATCTTGCCAAGCAATTTACAGAAATATAAAAATCGTTAAAATCGGACTTCATTTGTATAAGTTACGATTTTTTAAAGCTTTTACATACTCGAGGTAGTCAATTTTGACACCCTGTAGATTTTCTTGTGTTATCACAGGGTGACTACAGGATGATTTTTCTTAAAGCTTGGGTCCTCCTCTGCAATTTCAATTTAATCCAACCAGTAGTTTAGGAGATACAGATTTATTACCAAAAAATTTGCGTTTGACCCCACTGTGCTCTAGTGGAGGTTTAAGATAAAAATTTATAAAAAAAATGTCAAAATTCTATTTATAGTCCTAAATAAAAAATTATTGCATTTATGTACTCTACAATGGAGTATCTTAAATAAAAATTAAAAAAAAATATCGCGATAAGTTAAGTATGCGTAGATATATTAGCGATTTAATAATTATTAAACCTTCTTAAAAAATTTGCAAAGTTCAGTTTTTAGTGATGTAGTCTCTTGCGCACGAAAATCGTTGTTGAATATTTTTAGTGAAATTATATTTTTTGCGTAAGCAAAACTTAACACAAGAACTTATTTCAGATTAAAATTTACTTATAACGCCAAAATCCGCTACAACAATATATGCAAAATGTCTGATTTTTTAAAAATAACTATATACTATTAGCAAATTAATATTTTGAAATGTTAAAATGATTATAAAATGTAATTTGGAAACCTTCTTTTATAACGCGATTCTCTAGCTTTACTGAAATGAAGTTGCGAGTGTACCTCGCGAAAAAGGTACCTCTTGGAACCATTCATCATTTTTCTCTCCAAGTTTGGGTACCTCCTTCTGTTAAGGGCACATTAACGAGATATATGTCGAATGATGCTTAGTTTCAAGAGCTATTTGGCTCTATTTTGAATTTTACGATACACGAAACAGCGTAAAATCCCTAGTGTAAAAACCGCAAGATTTAAAAATTTTTTAAAATTTGGTTTCACGACTTTTGAACAACACAATTTGACACTGGTTAATGGCTCGCTAATTAAATCCATGCTGGTCTTTTTTTATAAGTGTTTATAGCCTACATTAGAGGAATTGAACACTTATGCTAAAATCCGCGATTACAGCAATCAAAAGAAAGAAAAAAACTTGTTAGTTTCAAACACATTTTTTAGATTTTTTGACTTTGAGTGCTTGCCGGCACTACATGGAACCGTTTCAGATCTTGAATTTTTGTTCTGTTACACCATCAAGTATTGTTAACATATTTGCATCAAATGTTATTTAAAAAGATCAGAATTTAAAAAAAAAAAAAAAAAAAAAAATATTTTAGGTTTTAGGTCGGTTTCATAAAGGCAAAAAACGTAAAATGAGAATTGCCCATAGATTGATTCCATATCAAAACGGACAAAAAATACACATTTCGGATTTGATATCTTCGATTTCAATGAAATTCGCTGCAGATATTAAGTATTGCAAATATTGCTCAAATCACAATTTTTCTGAGTAAAGAATCCTCCCGGTCCAAAAATATGAAAATCAAAAAGCGGTTGAATTTTTACCAAAAGTAATCACACTTTATTGCTCATAACTTCTAAAATATGCATTGTAAAATTCTTATTTTTATTTCATTTAAGAGTAAAGCAAATTGACTATAAAACGATAAGTACAACATTTATATACTTCGAAAGTTCAAAGGTCAAAATCTATAATATAAAGATTAAAGCTTAATATCTCAAAAAACGGTATTTTAAATTTCTTAAAAAATAAATATATTGATAATGGAACCCTTCTCTACATTTGCGCCAAATTTCAAGTTGGAGCCTCTATTGATTTAGGAGTTATGAAGCAAAACACAAAAAAAAACATATTTTTTGTATGTAAAATTTAAAATATTTACAAAAATTATTTTGAAATTATTTTTTTATGAGCACATTTAAAAAAAAAAAAAAAAATATATATATATATATATATACAAAATTTGACTTCAGTTTATATTTTCCCTAGAGTAAAGAGAACCGGTTCTAAACTAGTTACGTGACAGGTTCTCAGGGCTGGTGACCGGTCCCAGTTCCGGAACTTTATATGAGAAGAACCTGTCACTTTTACATGGGGTTGTCATTGGAGGTGTCAAATTAGGCCCTTGGGACAGGTCACAGGATAGGTCCTAGGACTGGTCCAAGAGGACAGGTTCAGTAACGATTAATGTAATAAAAATTTTATAAAAATTCGGTAATTGTTTACTTTTTAAACATTATTTTTTTATTATTATCTTTATTAAATTATGTTTATTTCAATTTTATAATTTTTCGTTAATGTCGATGGCGGCACCCCGGCTCGAACCCATGTTCATCTGACGTATGTTATATTTTATAGTTTTCAACGCTTACCACTCAGCCACTGATTGTTATTGCGCGCGAGTTGCTAATTGCACTCTTAACGAGCATGTTATAAATTAACTCTCAACTGTTAAATAGTGAGTGTGTTTGTGTCAACTGGTTCTCAATTGGAACTTTGGTGACGAGTTAGGTGTCAATTGGTATTCAACTGGTACAGAGGAACCGGACCATTACTACAATTGTCACAAATTTCCTGCAGGGTTGTTACATAACTTCTGAACTAAATGAGTGTCCAACATAAAATTTTGCACAAGCATGAAATAGAGTTGTATTAACATTATATAACTTTTTTAGCATAACTCCTAAACTAAATAAGGCTCCAACTTGAAATTTTATTTTTTATCTCAAACTTTGACCTTTGAACTTTTGATGTAAAAAACTTTGTATATATCGTTATGAAGGTTATATCTTTGTCTTTAATATGCAGCAACCACTAGATGTCTAACATGTATACTTAAGAAGTTATTAAAATTTAAATAAGTAAGTTTTTAACACTTTTTCGTTTTTTAAACCGTCATATTTCCGGACCTAAAAGAAACATGGGTCTGAAATTTCATGTTTTTGTATACACTTCCAATGGTCCATGCTTGTAGTGAATTTCATTGAAATCGGTGATGTCAAATCCAATTGCTGTCCGTTTTCACATGGAATCACTCCATATGAGCTTCAAGTATTTATACGAAGGTATTGTTTAATTATAATAAACGTTATTTTGATTCTGTTGGGTATTTTTTGGTAATTCCAGAAATTCTTAAAAAATAAGAAAAATGAAAGATATTTAGGACCAAAAGGACTTAAATTAAAGTCAAGTAAGTCTAAGTATTTGTAAATTTTTTATAACATAAGAAAGTTTTTAAATATCTTTAACGGTCTTGAGAAGAAAACACCCAATGATTGTTCATTACCTCATGAACAGTATCGCAGATACAAGCTAAGAGTGAATTTAAACATTTTGGATGGGAATATAAATAATTCTTTAATTAAAACCTTCAATGTGTGGTTAAGATACAAATTTAGACTAAAATATGTTTAAGGTTTCTTCAAGTCGTTTTATTCCATTACAACCTACTATTACTTTTTTTCTATTGTTCCGTGCTTGAAGCCTTTTAACACAAAAAAAAAACAAAATTTGTTGGCTTGTTTTCCACTTGTACATAACAATTTAAGTCAATGGTAACCCATTGACCCAATGAACACTAAAACCAAAAAAAGAAAAATTAAAAGGAACGACTATGAAAGCGTGCAAAAAAAATGGAAAAACACAATAGAAACAACGTTAACAAAAACATAACAAATAAAAACAACAGCTTTAAGTTCTTGAAGTGGAGTTGTTTTTATGTGTGTGTATGAGTTTACTATTCTACCATGCTAATGCATGCACAAACACGTTTACCAGCTTATATGCTATGTGTATTGGGAAACTAATGTTATTTCTAATACGAGTTAAAACAAAAAAAAATGCGTTTTTTATTTTATATGGTTTCCACACATCAGAAATATAGGGCAATGATGCCAGATGGGAAAACAAAATAATGGCTTTTAAATAATTTTAAAGTTTTCCTACGAATTATGTTAGCTATTGCACATTTTTTGGAAATAAATCTGTAACTTCTGATCGGCTGGTCGGATTTGCATCAAATTTGGTATATGTATAGCAGAGGAGTGAAAAATGTTAAATTTGGAAGGGAGACGGAATAGACCCCTCAGAGGCGGAGCTAAAGAGGCTCAAAGTTGGGTATTTTCCGTGACTTAATAAACTTTAAAGTGGCATAGTTTCGGATCTGTAAAAGATATTGATTTCAATCTTTTTCTGTATAACAAAGAATTACGTCAGCTATGCAATGTAATTTAGATGGGAAAAATCGAGTTTATACTTTTTCTGATTTTTGAAATTAAAGTAAAATTTTTGTGAAAAAGTGTTTTTTTGAGAAACTCTAAATATTATTAAAGATATCTTAACGAAATTTTTGGTGGATATAGACTTTAGAGAAATGAGAAAGTGAACAAAAATTTAGAATTTTACTAAAAGAAATCCCACAATTCTCAAAACAACGCCAAAAATCCCAAAAATGGGTTTTTTCACATTTTCGGCTATAAAATCCACATTTTTCCGAAATCCCGTAAATTTTGATTGAAAACTTTTAACAACATATTGCAGATTCTTAAACTGTATTCCGTTTGCCGATTCGTGCTTTGGGATTTGAGAAAATATAGTCTAAATTCAAAACTTTCATATAAAATGGATCGAATTCGGGAGGGTGTTTACCTTGAGCATTTGAGTTATTTGGCTTGTTTTTTATCTTAAAGTCTTCTCTGTGAAGATAACTTTCAGAAAATAATAAAATTATTATATGTTGTTAAAGAAAATTTTATTGTAGAGAAAAAAGAGTGTAGATACTTTTTCGGCTCAAAAAACATAAAAAGTCATCATTTTTGCAATTTTAAAATTCAAAATCGTTTATCTTTGGACTCGGTAAAGATATCGACTTCAAATTTTTTTTATTCGATAGATAATTTTGTTCTTTAATTAAAACAGAAAAATGAAATCAATCGGAAACACTAGGATATATATGAATAAAACTGGACCAAGAACATGCAAAATTGAGGTACTTAAAAATTCAAATGGAAAAACTATAAGAGATAAATAGAACATGTAAGGATGTTTTTTGTAGCTCTTATCAGTGCCTATAATAATGTATAAGAATATTTGACAAGCGATTAAAAATGTCTATGTTAAAGATGCCCAAATTTGAGCCTCTTTAGCTCCGCCCCTGAGAGGTCTGTTCCATCCCCCTTCCAAACATAGCATTTTACACTCCTTTGCTATACATATACCAAATTTCATGCAAATCCAACCAGCCGATCAGAAGTTACAGATTTATTTCCAAAAAATTTCGATTCTGCCCCACTGTGTATTGTATGAATACAAATTTCCAATAGAAAATTGTTTAATAACCATTAAAGTTTTCCACACAGGATACAGAAAAATATTTTTTTTTTTTTCTGGCAACCTTTTAATTTTTCACACCAACATACATACATATGTATGTAACTAGAAAAGTCATGCATGTTTTAGTAATTTTTTTTTCTTTGATACTTTTTTGTTGCTATTTTCTATGTTGTTTAACTCTAAAAGACATGTGTTCAAGAGTATATTTGGTTGTTGGTTGTTGTAGGAAGTCCTCGTACGTGCTCGTAACTTAAACCATTAATTATTGCACTCAACTGCAATACAATAATGTTATACATCTAAGCAGCATATTATGTTTATATTCTTCATTCTTTTCGCTTGTTGTTTCTTAACATTATTATTTTTTTATAATATTTTAAATCTAGAGAAAAATAAAAATTATACAACAATGTCTTCTTGCACAATTGTTTAACAATTTCATAAAAAAAAAACAAAAGCACAGCACAAAAATAGTTTGCTGCTAAAGCATGTTTTGAAACTGCTTGTTGTGTTACGCTGTTTCCTTTCTACGTTTATATTTCCTTTTCCCGTTTTTCGTATTTTGTTGTTTATATACTCTTATACACGTTACAGTTTGAGTGTGTCACCTTGTTGCTTTAGAACATCCGTTATTTTTCACCTTTTGCCATTTTATTTATTTATTTTTTTTAGATGTTTAGAGTGGGTGTTTGACTTACCTACACATACATACTTTCATGAATATATGCCAGCATAACTGTATATTTTGTTTAGTTATTTTTTCCGTTATTTATTGTTGTTATTGTTGATTTTCATTTTATGCTTTCCTGGAAATACCCTTTGGGCTACAAACAGTTTAAGTTTTTATATGCGTATTTAGTTGCTGTTATTTATTTTTCTAAAAATT
Organism: Protophormia terraenovae; assembly: GCA_951394005.1. Taxonomy (NCBI): domain Eukaryota; kingdom Metazoa; phylum Arthropoda; class Insecta; order Diptera; family Calliphoridae; genus Protophormia; species Protophormia terraenovae. The sequence goes on from OX596075.1 coordinate 29,126,621, forward strand.
TTATTTGCTTGTAACAGTTGGGGAATTTTAGCTTAGTTAAAGCCGGAACCGGAATTCATTGCTCATAATAATTACCTACCACACATGTATCAAATGTATTTTATACAGAGTTACGGAAATACTAGAGATTTAAATGCATTTCGTTATAATAGTTAATGGTGCTAAAAGGGGGGATTCTTGCTGGCCACTAGCGAATTTTGGTGAATTAATTAAAATTGTGTGTAATGTAACTATGCAATTTGTTAGTTTAATGAGGGGTTTTTCTTAAGCGAAAAATAATTAAAATTCTATATTGATTTATGTACTACATATTTGAAATTAATATTCAAGTGTTGGCAAACTAACAGTGATTTCGATTTAAAAATAAGTTATACAAATTAGTAGTAAATTAAAAAAAAAAAAAATCAGTTTAGACTATCACAATGAAAATTTTTTAACCAAAAACAATTTATATAAAAACAGAGACCGGATTTTAATTATTAAAAAAACAATCTTTTTATTTTTATTTCAATCGAAAAACAATCTTTAATGTTCAAAAAATAATAAAAATCCATCATGATTTTTATTATTTTCATCAATATTTTAATTTTTTTCATCATGATGAAAATAAAAATATAAATATCTTTTGTGATATTTATTTCAAAAGTTGAAAATTATTTTGAACTTTTTTCATCGGATGGAAAAAATTCTAAACAACAACAATTTCATTTGAATAAAAAAATATTTTTAAAACAAAACAAAAGTATGAATAAAAAAAAACTATCATTTTAAATTTTTTCGAACTGATATTTATCGTTAAAGATATTTATCGTTAAAGATATTTATTTTTTTCATCATTGATGGATATTTATTTTAAAAATAAAAATCCCTCACATATTTTTTTCAACAAATGAAAAAATATTTTGAACATTAAAGATATTTATTTTGATTGAAAAATAAAAATAAAACGTTTTCGGGTGCTTGTATAAAATTACTTCAAAGTGTGTTTTGCAAAATAAGGGGGAAAATTTATAATAATTTTTTACAGGCTCTACCACTGCACAGTGTCACATTTGACAATTTTAGAACGACAAAAATCGAGTTTTGGAGATATTGGTCTGAAATTGTATATTCTGTTAGTAGATAAGGTTGTAAAAATTCCCACTAAAAATGGGCGGGTAAAATCACTGCCACTCCCATACTAAAAAAATTACTTTATTTGTAAGAATTTTGGATTTATTTTTGTAAAATTTATTAAAATAAAGAATATTTTAAAAGTAGGCGTGGCAAGATCTAATCACACCAATCTTAGTGTAACATTTGCATAACAAATTTTTAGCTATTACCTTAAAATGTTTAAATAATTCTTAAAAAATTGCTAATATGAGGTACCGCACATTTTATTCTAATATTTTAAAAGATCGCAAAAAGTCGCAGCCAATATTCTCAAATATAATTTTATAGATATTATTTTATATAACAATCGTATTTCTAAATAAGAACTCGTTGGAACTTTTTAGTTCTATTCCATTAAAAATATAATTTCCAAAAAAATATATTTTTTAATATTAAGATTTCTTTTAAATAAAAAACAATATTTTCAGTATTGATTTTTTAACCTAGCAAATTATAGTAGAATAATTTGGAAACATCCCCAGCAAAAACTTTGCTTGCCATGTAATGAAATAAGAAGCTAATATAATGGCTCTACACTACTTTCACATTAGATGAATAACTCATTATTTTAACACGGTGATGTCATTAGAGGCAACTACTTACTCTATATTATTACAGGTAGGCATTTCAGAAAGTCATTACTTAGATGTCGTTACAAGTACTGTAGCTATTCAATCACTCATTAGTTTCAAAGTATTACAGAAGTCATTATTAGTAAAATAAATAGTAACTAGTTACATTATCGGTTACAAGTAAGTACTGAAGTATTGAAAATAAAAAGCCGATAATTTTTTTTTTTTTAAATTTATTTATTTGAAAATATGCAGAAATCAGGATTAGACATACATACTATTTCAGACTTGGAGTTAATTCTTGAAGCTCATTCTTATGACCCGTGCAGAAATTGAATAAAATTCCGGACCATAATGACCTGCCCCCGTCTGAAAATTGTTAAGAGTTTAATACGCTTAACAAATTGTTTTAAAATTACCAATAAATTTTTCTTACCTAAATTGCAATCTATTCAAATTTGTTGCCTGTTGAGTTTCTAGGTTTTATAAATGTGTGCCTAAGAGAAACAATACAAATTAGTGGATATTTTTTAGTAATATTCAGATACTTACCACTTTTAAACAATAGTAATTTACCAATAGCCTTTTGAAACAAGAAATTGATTTTTGTAAACATTTACAAAAAATTGTATTTTCTTAAATTTATTTTTTATGTCAAGAATTTTTAATTTTGAAAAATTTGACAAACATTTTATCAGACACAAAATTTATTTAGTACACAAGACAGTAAAATTAAATGAACAATAACATTTTTTGCATATAACTAGCATGTTAAGCGTAGTACGTATTTTGATGTTAATACAACATTTATAGATAATAAAATTTCCTACAAATTTCCTCTAGTACATTTTTGTACCCCTTTATTGGTTTAAGAGTTATACCGTATTTTATGTTTGATGTACATAAACTCAAATTATAGAGTTCATGAATGAATTCATGTAGGTATAAAGTGGCCTAATGGATTTGTTAAGAATAAGCTATTCTGTGTGCTTACGTCGTGGTTTCGGCTTCACCGGAGACTGGTGTGTTTACGATTAATTATTTGTTTTAGTCTTCGTGACTTTAAAAAATAATTAATGTATTTTCATATTTTACTCACTTTTAAAATATATAATTTTTATAATATAAATGAAGAGATAGATAAAAAGTAACATTTCCAAAAATCTGATCTTATGTAACTGATTACATATCAAGTTAAAAGTAAGTAGTTACTAATCTACTTTCATGTAATGCATAAAGTATGTTGTTATGATTGAAAAGTAACTACATCCGTAACTACATACCATTACCAAGTTTTTGCTGGGTCTATTATTACATACCAAAAAGAACCATATCAATATCTGCAGTATTTACTGAGATATCTGAAGTTAAAGTTAATATACTTCTTTACAGAATTAAGTAAATAAAATTAAAATAATTTAAAAAGTTGCAACTTTGAAAATCCATAATTCGCGTTATAAACACTTTCCAATACTTTAAGTATTTTTCCCATAATTTATGATAAATAAATGTGACACTGTGCACTGGTGGGTTAGGAATGGACATTTAAAAATTATAAAATTGCACTTTTTAAAAATGAAATTGGAAAAATATCGAACTACTTTGGTTTTCGAGTTTACATCCATCCTTGAACTATTTCTTCAAAATGTCATTGACGAACTTGCTTTTTTAGAACAGATATCGGAGAAAAAGTTTAACTGGAGTTACGTAGGACACCCTGTATTTCTAGTGTTTAACATATAACTTTGTTTGTGAACCGATTTTGCCAATTTGGTCCGTTCCGAGCCCTACCCTGTTTTCAACAGACAGACGAGCGGACATAGCTAGATCTTCTTAGATTTTCATGAAAACCCAGAAATTCTTCAAACTCGTTTACTTTTAGCTAGATCTTCTTAGATTTTCATGAAAACCCAGAAATTCTTCAAACTCGTTTACTTTTGATATTCAAAAAAATGTTGAAAATATTTTAAATGGCACATCAACGATATTTAGTACCAATATTCCTTGGCTCTAGTGGAACACAGATCTGTTCGCGTGAATGACTTTTACCGAACGGCATCAATGTGTTTAAGATAAAAATTTATAAAAAAAAAAAATTGCCAAAATTCTATTTATAGTCCTAAATCAAAAATTATTGCATTTATGTACCCTACAATGGTGTATCTAAAATACAAATTAAAAATATCGTGATATGTTAAGTATGCGTGGATATATTAGCGATTTAATAATTATTAAACCTTCTTATAAAATTTGCAAAATTCAGTTTTTATTGATGTAGTGTTGTTCATATTCATTCATTTATTGCAAAATTCATCATCTTTTTTAAATAAGTCATAAGACAATGTCATTTATATAAATTTTTTAATTGCACCTAGTCAAATCTCTAAAGTTGCATTAAATGAAAAATCGTACTTCGAACGCCACACTGATTTTGATATATGGTATTAAAGCAGCTACAGATTGACATATATCACCGCCAATTTTGATTAGCGCTTTGGGTGTGCCTCGACGATTAATGTTAAACTAAAAACATAGCGTTCTTAGCCAATGAAAACCGTTGATGAATATTTATAGTGAAATTATATTTTCTGCGTTAGTAAAACTTTACACAGAAACTTATTTCAGTTTAAAATTGATTTATAACGACAACATCCGCTATAACAAAATATGCAAAATTGCTGAATTCTTCAAAATAGCTATACACGTTTAGCAAATTAATATTTTAAAACGCCACAAAGATTTTTATATGTCATTTGGAAACGTTCTTTGATAACGCATAATTTCAAGAGCTATTAGGCTCTGTTTTGAATTTTGAAATATCTGAAAAACTGCAAAATTAAAATTGAAATTTTTTAAAATTTGGTTTCACGACTTTTGCACAACACAATTTGACACTGGTTAATTGCACGCTAATTAAATCCATGCTGGTCCTTTTCTACAAGTGTTTATAGTCTACATTAGAAGAATTGGACATTTATGCTAAAATCCGCGACTACAGCAATAAAAAGAAATAAAAAAAACTTGTTAGTTTCAAACACTTTCAAAAATTCTATCCTCATTTTTGGCCTCGTTTTTTTAAGTTTTTTAAACTTGGGGGGCCTTAATTTGGACTCTAAAATAATCACGGGATTTTTTACAAAATTTTAAAATTTTAAAGAAAAAATTTTAAACCAAAAGTTATATTAATCTCCAGTTTAAACTTTAAAAGAAAAAAATTAAATTTTTGGGATTATTTTCCAAAATTTTCCAAATTTTCACTTCAAAACATTTTTTTTTTTTTTTTTTGTTTTTGTTCCGAAGTATATAATTTTTGTAATAGGTTCAATGGGTAGCTGTCTGAATAATGCAGGACAGCTCACTTGGATCCATTTTTGGTCCCGTTTTGAAACCCTACCTAAGGGATCATGTGTTTTTGTTCACATGTCCGGAACTGATTTTGGGTCGAAGGAATCGATCGCTATAATGTCAATAACTGAGAGATCTGATAATACATGCATGAACGGACTTCCAAACTTATCAGTCCTTATTTCAGTGAGAGTTGGGCAGTGGCATAGGAAATGTTCCGCTGTCTCTTCCTCATCGAAGCAACTTAAAAGGGAGCCCCAATCTCTTAGCATGCACACCAACTATCCAGTACCCTGTGACAATGGCTACCAGAATACGTAACCGGTGAGGTTAGACCGAAGTCTATCATAATAAGGCCATATTTACCTCGAGATTAAACATGTGGACTCATTTGTCCATCTAGATTGTGCAATTCCAAATAAGTTTCGCAAAATTATCGATTTGCATGTAGAAAGCGGTTCTCCAATCTCTTGATCCGTATCCTCATTTTGAAGAAGAGAACCGTTTCTGGTTAGTTCGTCCGCAATAAGATTCCCCGGGGTATTTGAATGTCCCCTAACCCAGACCAGCTCCAATGTCGAAAAGACACCCGAGAGCGACTTAATCGCAGCTTGACGAATGCTGCAGTGATCCGGCAATTTGAAGGAAATACTTTTTCCTATGTGCGAGAATGTAGACACCCCACCCGCTCCCAACGCCATCAAGAGACCCATCAGCATAAACCTCCACTGAACCAGTTCTTAATTCCGGAGCAGTCGAGATTAATACTGAGAAGTCCCTGTAAAGAAAAGGTACAGGGATGCAATAGTCAATATTGCTGGGTATGTCATTGAAGAATGCTAAGACGGCTGCATACCCATAACCTCTGTCATTCCATGCACCTATAGTTTTGAGCCTAGTCGCCGACGTTATGAACTGGCCACCGGTAGCCAGTTCATTAAATCGAACAAGGCTTTCGATGGAGTTGTACGAAGCGCACCTGTAATGAGTAGCGTTGAACTACGCAGAATCCTTTCAAAGATTCCGATATAGGTGGATTTTTCCATAGGCACCATACTATCGCCCCATACATTAGTATGGGCTTAATTACCATATCGAAAAGCCATTTCGTAATCCTGGGATTTATTCCCCTGGATTTTCCAATGGCTTTCCTACACATATATAGAGCTAAACCATTCTTTGAGGCTCTAGCCTGTGTATTCTGGAGCCAGGATAGTTGGGAGTCCAGTATAATACCAAGATACTCCTGTTCTGAAAGGGTTTAACCCTGGGTAAGCAGACTTCAATATTGAAGTCGATATATAAGTGATCAGAGAAGGAGCAGTCATTGGAGACTCTTCAATCCTCAATCATATTAAAGTGCTTAGTAGTAACTAGCGTAATATCGAAAACTTTCCTTCTATTAGCTACTACAAAGGTCGGTTCCTTACCAATGTTCGGAATATCTAAACTACTACAAAGAAAAAAATCATATAAAGACTCACTCTTGTATTCGTATCAGAGCTTCCGCAAACAACATGATGAGCGTTGGCGTCAGCTCCAACCTTGTTGTTAGCGCTATGGTCATGGGCCGTATCTGGTAGAGACAACGTAGTTAATGCCAGCACTTGTCTCCCATGCCGCTACTGAAGTATACTCATTACTGAAATCAGAGAGAATGAAGATACTGAGTTTCTTGCTTGCTACTATACAAGATCGTATCCTTCCGATCCCGCAGCGTGTAGGAACTTAAAGTTGTCCACACGTAGTCCGCAAACTCTGTCACCAACGATCTTTCTGCCATTAGGAGGAACAGCACAGCCGAAGCTGCTTTAGAATGGTGAATGTTAATATGCGTTATCTTCAGCATGTGTGTCTTTTGGGATGATTGTGACGGTTACGTTATCTTGATCAAAGTCTAAGTTAGTGTCCTCGTCAACTTCTTCATCCACTCGCTCAAAAAATTCACCCACAAACTCGGAGTTTGAATGAGTGTCCTCTTGAGCAAGAAAAATACTAGTTCTCTTCACAAGACATTGCTTCCGGAGTTTGATTGTCATTATTCTGAACTGGTCTGTCATCCCCTGGGTAGACCTGTAGAAAGATTGAAACCATAGTAAATAAGTAACTCCTTGTTCATCACAATCTTTCTGTATGCTCCGTCGGATTCGGAAACTCTGGTCATCTTCCAATTGCTTGTAAGGATGTCAGGATTTCCGAACCGAATGAGTTCCAGAATCTCCTCTGGTTTGGATGGTTCGTCCGGAACGCGGGCCATGTCTCTAGGCTGACGTGGAATCTCCTTAATAGATACCACGTTCAGTCTAGTGCCTTCCCATAGGCCGTTCAAAAGATCGATCGCCTGCTTCAGGAGTAATGCTGAGCAGGCCATTAATTTTACACGGCTGCGATATCATCTTGCATCATTACACTGAGGGGAGGGTCCAGCGTTCTCTTTGAGAACTTTCCAGAAGACTCCCATCAGCTTCCTCCGCACTATATCCCAGTTTGTATGAGATATAGCGGATCGCTTCTATCGACAAAAGCTCGTATAAGATGGTCTTTTGCCACTTCCACTATACAATTTGTCCATCGGATTGTAGGGCTTTGGACATTTGGCCCCGGGCTATTGGCTTTCTTCAGAACGTTTCCGTTTAGGTCCGTCTTTCGTCGTGGGGAGGGGGTTGCGATGCAATTCGGCCAATAGTAACTTTGCCCAATTTAGAGAAACAAGTTCCTCTGAGGTAAGGGACTCGGCGGGCTTTTTATCCAACCGATCTAGATATCGTTCGGCGGCGAGCCGTCATAAAAAGGATCTTCTGGCAGGTGTTATCTGCCTTTGGCTGGAGGCTCAGTTCCGGAAACCGAAAGCTGGTTCGCATTTCCTTCTCTGACGGGGGAGGTAACACTTGGGAGCCCGAAGACTTGTTCGCAACTCCTTTGGTTACAGTAGGCACTGGGGTTGCTGCCGCCCGAGTTGATTTTTAGGAGGCAGTCCCCGAAGCAGGGGGTTTCACCGGTCTAGTGCCGGCGCGTGCCAGGTGCTTGGGTTGAAGCACAAAGTCATCTCACTTCCTTTCGTTTTGCTTCCCTATTTGGGAGCTGGTTTCACACAGTTGGTAGGTTTGGGTTTCCCCTTACCTCCTCCTGCTGTATGTTTTTGGACGCTGTTGTATTTTTAATGGTTTCAAAAGAAATCTTTACGTAAATGCGTGTAAATTTGGCAAACGTTGACAAAAATCCGACACCGTATCGTGTCAATGTTACCACCACCAAACATAATTTTTCCCTCTGCATACTGAAGTTTTTATAAATTGTTTTAAATTATATTACACCTATCCACTAATAAACTCTTACTTATCATGCCTTTATCGCTACTTTTTCATTTAAACACAATTATTCTTACACTTGCCAACCCATTTAAATAGTTTCCTTTAGAATTTAAATAAATACTCTGCTTGGTGAAAACCAAATAAAAAATGCAAACCTCAGATATTTCATTCTGTGCTGGACGAGTGTAATTTCCGTTCTTTATGTAGGACATCACACAACAACAAAAAAATAATAATAGAGAGTGAAAAACGTGAAAATTAAAAAACACTACATTTATTACAAGCCAAAGATTATGGTCATTAAAAGTATATTTCAGTATTGTAAAACTACTGCGCTGATAGTAAATCCTTTACATGAGCAAGCACAATTTTTAATTAAAATGGCAGGAATATAAAAAGATAAAAAACAAAAACGTTTACCAAAAAAAAAACGAACAACTGCCCGACAAGCAGATACTTGTAATGATAATGCGTATTTATTTACACAAATACGTGTTCTTAAGTGAGAGTATTTTATTTTTTTGTTGGCAGCAAATAAAAGTTGAATTAAAATTAATTTTCATTCAAGAGAATAAGTAAATGGTCATCAACAACATTCAACTCAATTTTTCTGTTGCAGACGTGTGTCTGATTATGTGTGCAATTTTTCTTTTTTTATTATTTAAATGTGGCAACACTTAAGCTTTATTCATTATTTGAACGGAAACGGAAATTTACATCGCTCGCTTTATTGTCAATTGTGTATGTGTATGCGTACAAATGAACTGCTATTTGGATAAAAAAAAATGAGATAAGCATGTTTGTATTAGTAGTTGTTGTTGACTGATGTGCTGTTTTGATAATGAACACCTTCATTAAATGTATGCTCTCGTATTCTGTGACTTACTTTTTTTTAAATACGTACGTATGTATTTAATTTGATGTGTAGGTTTGGCTGTCATTTAAATTAATCTTATCCTCCTTGTTTGTCCTCAAAATGAGGACGTTATTTGTTTTAATCAATTCAGCTAGGCAATGTAACGAATTGTCGGTACACTACATGATAAAATTAATATTATAGTTAATTTTCCAAAATTAATTTATTTTTATAAGTTCAATATAAAATCTGTATATATTTAGTTTTACTCCATAGAAGCTTACGCACAGGATCAGGGAGATAGATTTTTGGCCAAAACTCTTTATCGTTGCCGGGTATGGCAAAAAATTTATATCTCAAGGTTATTGGGCTTGCAGAATTAAAAAATGAACTAAAAAATAAAAAATTCTAAACGGCGGCACCAAAATGGCTGCCAAATTTTTTAAAAATATTTCTGATCCAAAATTTAAAAGAAAAACAAAATGGCGGACTCAACATATTTCTTAAAGCCAGATTAATTTCTTAAAAAAAAAAAAATTTGTTTATATAATTGATAAATTTGTCAAAAATTGAATACAAGAAAACTTTGAAATCTTTATTCTATAAAATTATCGAAAATAATAAAAATTCTAAATGGCGGAAACAAATGGTGCACGTTGCACAGTGTTCGTTTTTCAAATTTGTCTAATTTTTCAAAAAAATTAGACAAATCCGCCTACCGCCACGACCACTATTAATTACCCAATTATGAAAAATAGTCAAAATTTAAAAATAGCTTCTTTTATAATTCTTTTTCATTTGAAAATAAGTTTAATTAAAAATACAAAATAAAGATTACATAATTCATCATAATTTTTTAATGAAAGTATAAAAAAGTTTAGTAAAAAAAAAAACAAAATCATGTGGAATCTGCACCAAAATCACTGTCATTTTCACTATCAGACTCTTGTATATTATAACATGCGTTTTTTAGTAGTTTCAATATATCTGGCGTTAAAGTTCGTTTTTTAACTGGTGGAGTTTTCCTGAAGCTGCAAATATAAGGATCTGATGATATTAATAGCCTTTTTATTAAATCTGCATTAGTCTCGGTCCGTGAAGTTTTCTGCGTGAACTGCAGTCTATAACGTCTATTGTCTTTATTCCTGGATTCTTGAGCTTCTTCAGATAATTGACCAATAGGAAGGATGCAATGTTCAATTATAGCTTTTCCGTGCCAAAGAACTTTGTGAACACTGACAGGCATGTAATACCAGGGACATAGTTTCAAATAAAGATTTCTTGTTTCAAATGTATAACTTTCGAATGCTTCCACCTTTATAGTATACCCAGATGCTAAGCATTCCAATATAACATGAAAACGTTTAATATTATTTATTTGCGCAGATATTTCCGCATTTCTAAAAAATCGCCTGGCTGTATTGCCATCGTTAGTATTTCCCGATATCTGTTTAGGCATGTCTATCAATAACCCCATTTTTGATCTAAATTCGTCTTTTTTTTTTTTTAACTTTTACTTTGTTATCTTCACCTCTATCTTGCCACATTTTTATATCTATCCTGTAAGCTATATGGAATATATATGCTAGATGAAATTATTCACCCACGATCTTGTAAGCTCACAACTTAAACAAAGGTATTCATTTAAAACATACATTCTTTAAAAGCAACTTACAAATAAAATGGTATTCGATTTTTTGTTCCACTTAGAAGGATGGTGTATCTTTGTTTTGAATACTTTGTTCGGCAGGGGCAGTTTCGGGCAAAATTTTTTTTTAGTTTCTATTAAAGGAGTATCCCCAGTTCTCAAAACAATCAAAAGTTGGACCCCAGCTGATAACAGAAAAAAGTATTCGTCTATGCATTTTTGTTTTTGACTTACAATTTTTTTTAAGAGCTTCCCTATTATATCTTTTAATATCTAAAACTATCTTCATTCAAATATATACAAAATACCTGTTTTATATTTTAAAGGAATTATATTTTCATATACAAAAAGAATTTTTTAAAAATATGCCATAGAAATTTTTTTATTCATGTTCAAAGTTTGACTAATTTTCGAGCAAAAAAAATATTTTTCTTTTGTATATTTTACCCATCATCCATGTTATCGTTAGAAGCATTCATTGATAGATTTCAGCTAAAATGAGAACGGAAATGTCTTAACTGAATAGTCTATTTTAATACCCGAATATAATTTTTTTCCTCCTTTAAAGTTCATTTTTGGGGTTTTGGCCAGCTAAATTTGAAAATCGAACACTGTGCGTTGGGGTAAAATGTATCAAAAGTGGCGCTTAATTGAATTTTAAAATTAAAATTTTTGTACTAAGGTTAGGTACCGAATAAAAATAGACAATATTATTTATCAATATCTTTTTTTTTATAAGAAGCTGTCAAAGAAAAACATTTTTTTACATTTTTGAAAAATAGTAAAAAAATCAATTTTCATCAGCTTTCAGTGTATTTTAAATGAAAAGTCTTTTAAAGTAAAAATCTAAAATGAAACCATCATTTTTGTTCCTTACCCGATTTCCAAAATTCTTCTATCACCTTAAAGCTCTTAATAAATCCTTTAGAAAACATGCTTGCATGTACTACTTATACATTTTTCGAGTTATATACATTTGAAATTTCAAAAATCTGAATTTTACAAGATTTTGGTTAATATTTTTCCATATATAACCAAATATTTTCAACCGATTTTATTACATTTTAAGCAGTTGTTTAAAAAGCAAAATTATTTATCGAATAAAGAAAATTTTGAGTCGTTATCTTTATTTAGTCAAAAGTTAAACGATTTTGAATTGGAAAGTTTGCAAAAATTAACAAAGAGACGGACAGATGGACGGACATTAGAATTCTCTCAAAAAAAATCTTAAAATTCAAAAAATGTTTTTCTTCCACTTTTCAATTAATAAAAAAACTAAATCTAAATATTAAAGTATTGATATCACCTTTCCCTGAATTAAGTGGCATTTTCAACCCATTTAATCCAAAGTATAGACGGACGGACATTGCCATGTTGCCAATAAATATTTAAGAATTCTAAAAGTGCATTTTTTACTAACTAATAAATAGAAAAAAAACGTGATCATAAAAATTTCGATATCGCCTTTTCCTGAATTAAGCGTAATTTTTGTCCCATTTAACCCAAATGTAAAGACAAATGGACGGAATGCATTTTTTTACTTACTAATAAATAGAAAAATTAAACGTGATCATTAAAATATTTATATCACCTTTCCCTGCACTGAACCAAATCTCGTAGGTAATATTGACGAAAATTTTTCGTAGAATTTTAACGAAAAAAAATATTTAAATTAACAGATTTTTTCTTCAAATCAATAGAATTTTCCTTCAAATCAACAAATTTTCTTCAAATCTACTAAAAAATTTTTCTCAAAAATATTTTTTTGTAAAATATGTTGATTTGAATAAAATTTCGTTAAAAAAATTTACGAAAAATCTGTTAAATCGACGAAAATTTAGTTAAATTGGCAGTAACCCTTAAACAATTGGCAGTAAGAAAAACAACACAATTTTATTCAATTTAACATCCCAAAAAGAAGTTAATTTGAATAAATTATCTGTTAAATTAACTAATATTTTTCGTAAATTTTAAATTTTAATAATATTTTTTAGTCAATTTGAATAAAATTCTTTAACTTGACTAAAAAAAGAAACTAAATAATTTATTTTATTCAAATTGAATAAAATTCTTCAAATTGAAGAAATTTCTTCAAATTTACTAAAGACATGTAGTTTGAATGTAAAGACGTTCAAAATAAGTTTGAACGTCTTTACATTCAATTACAGTTTTTGATAATATGTAAAAAATATAAAAATATATTTCTTATAATTGTATTATTTATTAGTTTTTACTAGAAGATATTGACTGTACTATATATGTATGTGAACGATATTTAAAAATTTTATAAAATATACTAATACATACATAAACTAATTTACTTTTACTAAAATTAAATAAAATGAAGTAGTAAAAATAAATACAAATTCTTCAATATGATTAAAAATTTTTGTAAATTTTACTAAAAACATGTAAAATTGAAGAAATTTTATTAAAATTAACAATTTTATTTTAGTCAAATTGAATAATATTCTTCAATTTGACTCAATATCTTTAAATTTACTAAAGACGTGTAGAATTAAAGAAATTTCGTTAATATGAACTTATTTATTTTAGTCAAATTGAATAAAATTCCTCAAATTGACGAAATTTCTTCAATTTTACTAAAGGCATGTAGAATTGAATAAATTTCGTTAATTTAAATAATTTCTTTTAGTCAAATTGAAGAAACATGTGTAGAACTGAAGAAATTTCTTCAATACAGAAAACGCATAGTGAAGAAGATCAGTTGAAAGACAAACAATAAAGCTTGTGCACGTGTTTTTGTGTCAATAGATTTAAATTTTTTTTATACAATTACAAATACTCGAATAAATAAAACATAGTAAAAAATAAGTGTAAATTTGTGTTTAATCAGATATACTTCAAGAACAAGCAAGTTTCGATCAATAAATATATAATTCTCCTGCAAAAAAATTTACTTTATGTGCAAATTCACGGATGGCACAAAATGCAACCAACTAAAGCACTGTTAAGCGTAAGGACATTTGGAGGACTTTTTCATAATTTTCGCGGTAATGTTAAATATTTTAAATTTTTAATATTTTAGGTATATTTACTTATTTTATAAATCATTTCGATAGCAAATATAAACAAATTAAATTAATCAACTGCCAGACCACGTCACCATTATCTCAAGGAGCCGTTTTGGATTATGGAGAACTGCACGACAAAATTTCCTTAGAAAACCTAAAAACAAACCTACTACAAGTGACCACAAATGATTTACAAATGTAGGTAAATATTTTTTGTACTATATATATAAACTTTTTTATTTATATTTTCGTTTTCTTTACATTTTTAATATGTTGCTATAGATCATCCAGAAATAAAGTTTAAAAATATTAAGTTATCAATCTGTATGGGCTGAAATTGAATGCAGTGCACTGGTTGTTGAATACTGAGTGAGTGCACACCTAATGTACTTAATAAATGATACAAAAATGCCGAAAATCCCAAAAATGGGTTTTTCTACATTTTTGGCTATAAAATCCACATTTTTCCGAAGTCCCGTAGATTTTAAATAAAAACTTTTACCAACATATTACAGATTCTCAAACTGTATTCCGTTTGCCGATTCGTACATTGGGATTTGAGTAAATATTGACTAAAATCAAAACTTTCATATAAAATGGGTCAAATTCGGGAGGGTATGTACCTTGACCACTTGGGTTATTGGGCTTACTTTTTATTTTAAAGAAAATTTTATTTTAGAGGAAAAAGATTGTATACTGAACCAAAAATGAGCAGTAAATACGGTAAAATGGGGTGTAGAATTAAAGAAAAGTAGGTTAAATATCAACCAACAAAATCGTTATTCAATTCAACAGAATTTTTTTGTTAATTTTTCGTAAGTTAATTAAATCGACGAAAATTCGTCAATATGACTAATTCAATTAGTTAATTAAAAGGTAGTTTAGTCAAATTGAAGAAAATTTTATTCAAATTAACTAAAAATTTTATTCATATTTAAGAATTTTTATTCAATTTAACTAAGCTATTTTATTTAATTCTACTAAATTTTAGTTAAATTGAATAAAAAATTTATTTAAATTAACTAATTTTTTTCTTCAAATTGAAGAATGTTTATTCATTTTAACATTTAAATTTTATTGAAATTGTCATAATTTGTACAATTCCAAAGTGCTGTTTAAACCCCTTTAGGAAAATTTACTATAAATTACTATCATCAAAAATAAAACAAATAAGAAATTTTAAACACTTTAATAATATTTATTGTACAAAAAAATTTAATTCATGTTATAAATAAAATTATTTAATTAAATTTTGTTCAAACTTACGTAATTAAATTAAATTAAAGTAATTTTATGATAAAGGCTAGACCCTTTCAAAAAACCCTTTCAATAATGTAAAATAAACCGCTGTCTGAAATATAAAAAATATATTTGAGAAATAAGAAATTCTGTTATTTTATAATTAAATTGTAATATATTACCTTCAGTTATATTATCTATTTGTTTCATATTTTTTTACAAAAGTTTGTTTGCTGGATCCTTGATATGATCGTTATATAAGATGATGTTTTATCAAAATGCTTTATAATTCGAATGGAAATAACCCACATTTTAGTA
This sequence comes from Protophormia terraenovae, assembly GCA_951394005.1. Taxonomy (NCBI): domain Eukaryota; kingdom Metazoa; phylum Arthropoda; class Insecta; order Diptera; family Calliphoridae; genus Protophormia; species Protophormia terraenovae. Next base: position 29,142,100 of record OX596075.1, read on the forward strand.
CAAGTGTTTATCGATTATCGGCCTGAGAACATAAAACAATATACATTTATTAAAAATTTTATTTAACATAAACTATTTTTGTACCATTTATTAAGTACATTAGATGTGCACTGAGTGATCAACAACCAATTTCAGCCCATACAGATTTATAACTTAATATTTTTATACCCACCATCAAAAAGATGGGGGGTATATTGATTTTGTCATTCCGTGTGTAACATGTCGAAGGAGGGGGGAACGGGGAGGGGGACGAAATTTGGCACAAATATTTGTCTTATATAAGGTTTGTTTGGTATTGAAAATGGACAAAATCGGTTAATAAACAAAAAAGTTATGGGCTAAAAACTAGAAACACAGGGTGTCCGTTTCATAATTTTTTTGTTGATATTTCTTCAATAAACGACAGCGAAATTTTGTATGTATAGTTCGGGGGTCGATATAAACTCGGAAACCAAAAATGGGCGAGGTCGGCCCACTTTGCCGCCCACCTCCCATATAAAGTGAAAATCAACGAAATTGTGTTCAAATAGTTCAAGGACCAATGTAAACTCGGAAACAAAAAATGGGCGTGGTCCGCCCACTTTACTGCCTACTTTACCTCCTCCTCCCATATAACGTAAAATTTGAAAGAGTTGATGATGGGTATATAGATTCGGCCGGGCCGAATATAATTCGCGCTTGTTAAAGTTTATTTTTGGATGATCTGTAGCAGGGGTTGTCACAAGACCTCGCTTCGCGACCCCCTTTTGACATTGCAATGGAAGCGCGACCCACTACAACTTTGACTAATTTAAAAATCAGAAAAAATGTAAAGATAATGTAATTTTAAGAAACAAGCGAGAATGTTATATTCGACTCTGCCGAATTTATATACCCACAATCAACTTTTTCAAATTTTACTTTATATGGGATGTGGGGGATAAAGTAGGCGGATCACGCCCACTTTTTGTTTTTCAAGTTTATATTGACCTTCGAACTATGTGCACAAAATTTCGTTTTCGTACATGCTTTTGTTGAAGAGATATTAGCAGAAAAGTATGAAATTAAGCTTCAACGAACACCCTGTGTTTCTAGTATTTAGCCAATAACTTTTTTATTTATTTAACGATTTCTCTCATTTTCAATACCAAACAGGCCTTATATAAGATAAATATTTGAGCCAAACTTCGTCTCCCTACGTTGTTCCCTTAGAGCCCTATCCTGCTTTCAACAGACAGACTCAGAATTTAACCAGGACCCAGAAAATATATACTTTATGAGGTCTTAAATAATTTTTTTCGTCATATTACAAACGAAATTACAAAATCAATATACCAATCTTTTTGATGGTGGGTATATTAATAATTGCAATATTGTTATCCTTGAATATTAGGTGACTTTTTCGTATAATATATCTAATATTATTCTCTACGTCCACAAAAGAGCGAATCTCTGTTTTGAGGGACAAACAAGTGAAAAAAGATTACATAAAAATGTATGTTGAAGAAAAATGTTTTAATATTTTTAGGGCTTCGGAGCCAACAAGCGGATAAACTTTGCTATATTTCAACTGTTTAAAATGCTTTTAAATCTGTTGATTCAAAATTTAATTTAACTTTCTGTCTTTAAATTATAAAGTTGCTTAAGCAAACTTATCCATGAAATAAAAGTTTTGTATACTGAAAACGATTTTATAAAAAGTTCTTGGCATAATATATTTTTATTTATATTTTTATAAAATAAAAGTAGAATTTCGTATGAAAAAACTATAGTTTCATCAAATTTAAATGAACTACATACTTATCTTTTTAATTAATTGTTTTCCCTGCCATATCGTATAGTTTTCTTTATACTGTGTCATTGAACAGCATTACTTTTTCGTTTGATCATTGTTGTCTTTATCAAGCATAATATTTTCAATCGAAGATGCCTTCATTAGTCGTTTCTAAAAAGAACTCATTTTAGAAAAAACTTGACGCTTATCTTTAATTTGGATATATTTTTTAAAAAGATGTATTTGCATTTTTAAATAGTTTCATGATTTTATTGGAATTTTTTTCATTTCATTTGAACTTCTAAATAATATTTATATTAAAAAATTGTGTGTTTAATAATATTTTTCAGGAACTCTTCGCGACCCCCCACGAATGGTCTTACGGACCCCCATTTGAGAACCGTTGATCTATAGCAACATATAAAAAATGTAAATAAAACGAAAATATAAATAAAAAAGTTTATATACATAGTACAAAAAATATTTACCTACATTTACAAATCATTTGTGGTTACTAGTAGTAGGTTTGTTTTTAGGATTTCCAAGGAAATTTTTGCCGTGCAGTTCTCCATAATCCAAAACGGCTCCTTGAGATAATGATGACCGTGGTCTGGCAGTTGATTAATGTAATGTGTTTATATTTGCTATCGAAATGATTTATAGAATAAGTAAATATACATAAATATTAAAAATTTTAAATGTTTAACATTACCGTGAAAAGTATGAAAAAGTCCTCCAAATGTCCATTCTCATAACAAATGCTTTAGTTCTGTCGTTGCATTTTGTTCCATTTATGGTGTACATGAGTTAACATTTTTTGCAGGAGAATTATATATTTATTGATCGAAACTTGCTTGTTCCTGAAGTATATCTGATTTAACACAAATTCACACTTATTTTCACTAGGTTTTATTTTTTCGAGTATTTTTGTATTTGTATAAAAAAAATTTAAACAAAATTAAATCTATTGACACAAAAACACGTGCACAAGCTTTATTGTTTGTCATTCAACTGATCTTCTTCACTATGCGTTTTCTGTATTGAAGAAATTTCTTCAGTTCTACACGTCTTTAGTAAATATTTAGTCAAATTGAAGAATATTATTCAATTTTACTAAAATAAAATTGTTAATTTTACAAAATTTCTTAAATTTTACATGTCTTTAGTAAAATTTACTAAATTTTTTAATCATATTGAAGAATTTTTATTTATTTTTACTACTTCATTTTATTTAATTTAGTAAAAGTAAATTAGTTTATTTATTAGCATACTTTATAAAAATTTTAAAATATCGTTCATATACACATATAGTATAGTCAATAATTTCTAGTAAAAACTAATAAATAATAATAAGAAATATATATTTTTATATTTTTTACATATTATCAAAAACTTATTTTGAAGAATTTTCTTCAATTCTACATGTCTTTAGTAAATTTGAAGAAATTTCGTCAATTTGAAGAATTTTATTCAATTTGAATAAAATAAATTATTTAGTTTCTTAAAATGTGTATGCTTTTAGTTGATTTACAAATTTTTAGTCAAGTTGAAGAATTTTATTCAAATTGACTAAAAAATATTAGTCAATTTTAAAATTTACGAAAAATATTAGTTAAATTAATTAATATCTTCAAATTAACTTCTTTTTGGGATGTTAAATTGAATAAAATTGTGTGTTGTTTTTCTTACTGCCAATTGCTTAAGAGTTACTGCCAATTTAACTAAATTTTCGTCGATTTAACAGATTTTTCGTCAATTTTTTAACGAAATTTTATTCAAATCAACATATTTTACAAAAAAAAATATTTTTGACAAAAATTTATTAGTAGATTTGAAGAAAATTTGTTGATTTGAAGAAAAATTCTATTGATTTGAAGAAAAAATCTGTTAATTTAAAAATTTTTCGTCAATATTACCTATTGGTTCAGTGTAGCTTAAAATGTCGTTTTGGCTATAGAGTGCACGTTAGTGGGACACTTATATATGAAAAACCTCCATGGTAGCCATGTAACCTGTTCAACATAATCATGGTGTGAATGAATACTATTACTTAGTGTTACTTTGTTAATTTTGTTTAGTCATATGAATGTGGTGACTGTTTTTAGGGAAGATGATTTTAGATTTGTAGTCAGCTGACTATTGCTGTTGTTTATTGTGCTTGTTAGTAGTAAACATGATTTTGCATAAATTTTATTTATTTGCTAAACAGTAGAACTAATAGTAATTCAGCAACAATAAAAAAATATGTATAAACCTATGTACATACACTGCCGCTCACTTGAAAACGACACATACAAAAATTGCTTTTGGAATTTAATATTTCGCTAGTGAATAATAAATAAAGCTAACTTTTTTAAATTTAAATTAAACTGTATTCACACGATATATTATAATTCATAATAATTCAGGAATAAAAAACAAAAAAATTAAAATAATGACTAAAAGAGTTGGCGCATCACATTACGACATATAACTTAAAATTCAATAAAAGCTTAAATTTTCGAACTTTTTCAATACAAACTTTAAAAATTTTAATTTTACCTCCTTTATTAGAGATAACCTCAAAAATGCGGTTTGGAATTGAGTCATAAAGGCTTTTTATGTAATCCAAAGAAATCGTACACCACGCTTTGTTTATGGCTTCAATTAGGTCTGATTTTGTTTCATATTGTTTCCCAGATTCATACACTTTACGAGCTAACCATCCCCATACATTTTCCATTTAATGTCACATTTTGTTTTCTAATCCAGTTTTCAACTACATATTGCAATATTGGAAAAATGGGGAAATGTTTTTTCTAGAACAGTAATATACGAATTCGCGTTCATTTTTGAAGTAAAATATTGCAAATCGCTTGTTCCATAGTAGGAAACTGAACCCCAGACCATCACACCTCCAGCACAGCTGTGATGACGCTCCAAATAAATTTCTTCTTTTTGCAAATCGTGGAAATAATAACTGTAGCCATCTGGTCCTTCTAAATTGATTTTTATCCTCGGAAAATACTGCTTTGTGCCATTGTTTTTCTTATGTCATATGATGCCGGCTAAAAAGTAGTCTTTTTTCTTTTCGAAATGGGTGGCTTCTTTTTAATTTTTAATCGTTTAAGTTTAGCAGCTTTCTGTATTACACGCTTGCTTCAACGCCAGTTTTTTCTTTGATTTTAGCAGCAGAGTCTTGGAAGTTTGAAACACTTCTGATAATTGCTCTTCAATCTGCAGCCGAAAGAATAGTATAGGTACCTCCTTTCATATTTTTTCCATAATTGGATTGATTATGGAGATAATTACTGACCACACAACGAGTTCGACCAATTTTATTTGCTATTTGGCTAATATTTAGTCCACATTCCTTATAGGTTTTGATTTTGCCAATTTCCTCGTTGGACAACACTTTTTTTTTCTTTCCATTTTGTAGGAATTCAAAAATACTTTTCAGATGTTACTTTGTTACAAAATAAAATAGATAGAAAAATGTCGTATTCTGACGAGCTAAAAAAAATCACTATTTTTTTAAAGAAGTTATATTAACTTTAATAAATTTATAAAAGCAATCATTAAAAATGCTTTGTTTAATCTAAATGAAGAACATTAATGTTAACATCAAACTGAAACTATAAAAACTTTAAATACTCTTATGAATTTTGAGAGGGAAACCGGAAAATCTGAATAACATTTATGTCGTATTCATATATTTCAAAATTTCTTTTCGAACTTTGTAATTTTTTACCCAAAAACATAAATTTACTTTACTTTTTTAACCTTTTATTTTATGTATACATTTTTTGTATGTACTATTTGTTTTCACTCTGTCTATGAATTCTTTTTTTTACCATTTTTTTTATTTTATTTACAGGGACACGAAAATAAATAAAGTCAATTTGTTTGTAAAACTAATGGCAGCAGAGAGACAAAAGAACAGGTGTTCTAAAATATGCAGGGATATGTTAAAATGGTTCGTTAGTTTGCTAATTAAGGTCAAAGGTTTATTATGACTTTTTATTTATTTTTTTTACTCTAATAAAAAATGTATGGTTGCATATTTTTTAAGATAAAATTTGTTTAAATAAAATTTAATAGTTTGTAAATAAAAAAATAAATTTTTTTTAAATTATAGCTGAAGTAGACAATTTCAAATTAAATAGTACTATTTGATTAGGAGTTTTATTTTTAATTTAAATACATAATTTTTGAAATGATTAGGAGCCAAATAGTTGTTGTTAATAAATTCATGGACTGGATTTTTATTTTATGCTTAAAATTTTATAATTTTTTTAAGATTACACGGGACTATAAACACGAATTATTATTATTATCATTAATTTGTCCTTGTAACTATGAAGTCAATTTAGCTTTGATTGATAAAGAAGTTTTAAGTGTATAAATAATTGTATTTAAACTGACATTAAAAAAAATCTATTTAAAACAATTTTTAAGCTATATTTCTGCAATCTGATCAATAGTTTTTAATATATCGAGGGCTTATATTCAAATCTGGCCTCATGCAGATTTAGAAATTTTTTTTTTGCGTCAGACTCTTCAGTTTTCTATTTTTTATATATGGTGTTAATTTTGGAGTCAAAAGTTAATTCTAACACTATGTTTTTCACTTTTTGTTTTTGGGCCATCTACAAACAGTATATTTTTTTTAAAGCCCAAATTACAATAGCGCGTAGTCAGCAACAGTATCAATAAAAATTATCAGCTGATCACTGTCAGCACAACATGTTGCTGCCGTTATAATTACAATTCAGCGTAGGCAACCACAATTTACAACCACCATCTAGCTTTGTTCTACTTGTGTATTTTAGCCTCTCATTTATTTGCTCACTCTCTTTGTCTCGCTCTCAATCTGAATGCAGCGCAGTGAATTTAAAAAAAAAAATAGCCTGCTGCTGACTAAATGTAATCAACACCATAACAAACAGTGCATTCTAAATAATCAGCTGATTATGGCAGCACACACTGCTGCTGACTACGCGCTATTGTAATTTGGGCTTAAGGCAAAACGGGCTATGTGCAAGTTTTTATTTTTTGATTTTCAAAGAAATGTTAAAATAAAAATTGATAAATAATGAGAATTTTCTTTACGGTTTGAACTTTTCTTAAACATTTTTAATTAGAATCTTAATATATCTCATAAAAATTTTGTTATCTCAATGCAGTCTGGAGAAAAAAGCCACTGAAGTTAGATTGTTAGCCTTTTTTAGATGCTTATAGATCATACGCGGGTACACCTATCAACATTTTTTGAAGCTAAGTGGGAGCACTATACGCTAGATTTAAAGACAGGAATGAAAAAATTTTAATAAAATTCGTAATTATAAGCAAAATATCTTAGATACCAAAATCAGTTTCTTAAAAAAATGATAATTAAATAAAAAGTGCAATAAACATCGTTTTTAAAGGTTTTAATAATTTTTGAGTTGTTGATATGTAATTTGATACAATTTTTATTGGTTTAAATTTTTTTTTGCAAAAAATTTCTTTGCAATTTTTTTCGCATGCAATTTTTTTTTTTTTTTTTCAAAATTTTATTTATAATTTTAATTTTGAACACATTTTCGTCCTTTTAGTAAACATTCCTGTTATTTTAAATTTCTAACGATTAAAAATGATCCAGGCAACCACAAAATTTCGCTTTTTTTATCTCCTGATTGGTATGATATCATAAATTTAACATATTGTAAAAATATTATATTTTATATCCAAAAATATTATATTTTACTTCTTTAATTCCCAATAAACAAAACGGGCTATGTGAACATTTCTTTACAAACATTAAAAATAATTAAGACAAAACGGGCTATCTACCATAATTTTGCAAATAATGGAGTTAAAAGATTTATTTTTTAGTGTGAGGTTTAGTAGACGTAATATTAACCCTTAAATGCACATGAACACCGATTTTGCTATATATACACTGAGCACTCCCTAGAGTTTATGTTATACATACAATTTTTGTTTGCAAAGAAAAGTGTTTTTATAAAACGTATAATAAATGTTTTAAATTTTGAATGTTTTAGTTTATTTTTTTAACAAAGTTGTCAGAAACAATACAATTTAAAATTTTCATTATTTAATTTAAGGAAAATAATGCAAAAAATATGAATTAAACTAAAAATAATACATAAGAATATAATATTTGACAAAATCATGTAAGAATGTTATATTCAGCTTTGCCCAATCTATATATCCGCCAACTGGAACTTTTTAAATTACTACCACATATGGGAAGTGGGTCGTAAAGTGGGCGGACTACTCCCATTTTTGGTTTTCGAGCTTATTTTGGTCCTTAAACTAATTGTATAAAATTTTTTTGACATTTTACATTTAACCTCTTTATGGATGGTGGGCGGTATAGTGGTCGGACCATGCCCATTTTTGGTTTCTAAGTTTATGTTGAACATAACACTAATTGTTCAAAATTTCGTGGACGTACATGCTTTTTTGTAAAAATATCGTCCAAAAAGTATAAACTGGATTTACAATGGACACCCTGTGTTTTTAGTTTTCGATCCGGAACGTTGTTGTTTATGTACCGATTTTATCTATTTTTAGTGCCTGACAAACCTTATATAAGAAAAATATTTAGGCCAAATTTCGTTCCCCTAGGTGGTCCGCCTCGAGTCCTATACTGGTTTCAACAGACAGAAAGACAGACGGACGGACATAGGTATATATATTCAGAATATTACCAGGACCCAAAATATATATTCTTCATATGATCTTAAAAAACTTTTTCGACATGTTACAAATAGAATGACAAACTCAGTTGACCCCTTCTGATGATGGTAGGTATGAAAACACCATCATAAAAAAAGAAAATATTTGATTTGACTTGAGATTTAAATTAGGACAACAGAACTTAGATGCAAATGAAGACCAAATATTTGGACAGAATTGCATTGATGTGCTCTGACTACATCTGGGAAAAATTTCTGATCGTTATAATAATTAATTTTGACGAGAAAATTATTTTTATATATGTTTTCATTTTGGCCTCTTACAGGGTGGATGTCAGTCCCATTTCTCTACGCTTTTGTAGCAAAATCTTCATAATTGTTCAATAAACTCAAGCATTGACTGTTAGGTATATTTGGAACCGGAAACATTTCTTATGAATGATATTTCCGGTTAATTAAAGTAGTTTTCTTAGTTTTCACCTTATATTCCAAAAACGTTCACCAAAATAAATATATATCTCTTTTTCAATCGCGATTAATTAAAGATACCACGGTTAATTAATTAAAATAAAACATGCTTGTTTTTTTTCGAATCATGTACAGTAATTCTTATTATAGTTTGCATACTTTATTTATTATAGTTTGCATACTTTCTAATTCATCGAATTTTATCTGTTAACTCCTTTAAAACCTTGTATAAACTTAAAAAGAATTCTTAAATTAATCTAAAATAAATAAAATGTTAATCCATGTATAATAAAAATACTTAAAATGATCATAAAAAATGACCAAGTAGGAAAAATTTAAATAATTATATGTAATAAAATAGTGTAAAATTTAAGCAACTTCGAATTTCCAATCTGTAGATGAGTGCTCAGTGTATCTTATAAGATACAACCAAACAATAAGACTTTTTGGCTCGGTTTCGCAAGAGTTTTTTCCAGATAATTTTTTATGGCTTCTAGACATATTTCCACACAACATCATATTTTTTTTCAGTCTCAATTACAACTCTGGTCTTAGATTTTACATTGCAAAATGTGTAGTTTATTTAATTTTAACAAAATCATATTTTTCGAGTTTGATCGTTAACTACACAGACAAATCAAAATTTTTTTTAAAGAAATGAATTCCAAACAAACAGCTAATGTCTTCTAAAAGAGTTAACGTCGTTTTAACCGTTATTGAACCTAAAATAAAACTTTGGGAGCATTTTTAATGGTTGTATCTTTAAAGATACAGTGTGCATTTAAGGGTTAATAAATCGTAGAAGAACGGATTGCAAAATTTTGAAAAATGGGGGAAATAAACAGTTTTTATGTTCTCCTGAAAAATGCTGTTTTGCATGAGACCCGTTTTGAATATAGACCCTCGATATTCAAAAAGTAGTTTTTATTTGTTTAAAATTAAATATTCAAATCAAATAAAAATTGATTTTTAGATTGAATATATCTTCACATACAGATTTTCGTCCTGTTGGATTTATCTATGGCGATTTAGCTTTAAAATCGTCTTTTAAGTTTTCCATATAAAAAGGAAATATAAGTGATCTTCTAACGATATACATATATCACTTTTTAAAAGAAAATTTATTATAAAAATTGAATTCATAAGATTTCAATGTTAATATTTTTGTCGAATTTCATTACATTCGAATGATTTTTGGAAACAATCGGCGATTTTTGTGTTTTATTATAAACAAAACAACACAAATTTAAATAAATATTTTATATGTATATATTATGACATTTTTGTAATAATACATAAAATATTGCGAGTCCCAGAACGCCGCTTACCATGGTTATAGAAAACATTTTCACTATTGACATATATTTTTTTAAAGTTTTTAAAAATACTGCGAACTAAAAATCGAGAGATATGGACCATTTTGATGTTGAGAAAAAGCTCATGTTATACGTGTTATATGACATCTCAATAAATCTTATATAAATAAACATTTTAAAAGATATTAAAACAATATTGATCTTTTTCTTAATACAAGAAATGTTTAAATAATCGTAGTGTTGAGCCTAAAAGGAAATATTTTTGTTAGGAGAATGTCAATTGCAACTGTAGGACCTATTCCAAACCTTAGGACAAACATTGTAAAACATTTTTGTTCAGTTGATTGAAATAAAAAAAGTTAAACTCCTTAAATTTTTTCCACCCATAACAAACTTTTTTATATTTGATTAATTTATTTCATAGAACGAAAGGCTTTTTTGTTACTAAAATAGATGAATGATAATTAAATGATTAAAGCTTCATCGGATTTAATGAAAAAATCCATACTGACTGTTTTCAAATGCATGCTAATTGCTGAAAATATACCATATACAGGTACACAAAAAACGTTTCTATACATAAAGTAGCAAAATATCTTCATTTGATTTCAAACTAGATTAATTTCGTTATTTCGTTTTTTTTTATATCCTTCTCCACAGGTTTGTATAGGGCCTGGGTCGAAAAACTTGGCCCAAGCTTTTCCGGATTTACTCCACATGCATTTGCGTTAAGATTTCATTTTGAACCATTAAAAAAATTATATAGTCCGGAACAAAAAACAAATTTTATAAGTGAATAAATATTGCCACATTTTTGAAAAAAAAAAAAAAAATATATATATATATATATATATATATATATATATATATATATATATATATATATATATATATATATATACATATAATTTATTTCAAGTTCCAACTTCAGATTAATCTGCCTGTTTATACAATCCTCAAGAATTGGATTGGAATTTCGTTTTTTCCAATCCAATTTCAACTTGAAATTGGTATATGAAAACGTAACGAAAATAATTTGTTAAATTATTGATATTTTCGCTCTAAATTATATTTTTATGTTCCTAAATAAATAATGAACGGCTGTAAGCATTGTATTGAAATTCTCCTTATAAAATGGAGGCGAAAGTATTAAAATTTTCAAATTTCATAAATAGATAACGATTACATAAACCCAATTTATTGGTTTTGTTGAGAAAATGTTGTAAAACCAATCCGTGTTGGATTCTATAAACAGGCAGAATATAACTTTTTACCGGATTCATATATTTATATGATTCTTGAAGCAATATTATTTAGAATTTTGTAAGAAATCTGGTGAATATTTGAAAAAAAAATTTGAGGTGAATAGTAAGCCTGCCACGTTAAAAAAAGCTAGAAAAACGAAGCTAAAAAAAGGAGAAAAATTAATTTCGACCTGAATATCACTTAAACTAAAAGAGATAACGTACACATGTAAGCGTATTTCTTGTAGAGATGTACAGGACTATGATTATTTTAATAATAACATATTAACAGTTTTATTAATTGATCGCAGAACAATTAAAAATTTAAACTTTATTGGGTATTCGATTTTTAAATTAAAAATAAAAAAATATTTATAAATTCTAATATAGTTTTTATTAATGTATGTTTAATGGATTAGAATCTACTTTATATATTACATTTTATAATAAATTTATATATTACTTAAATTTTCGTTAATATATATAAATGATTAAAATTTTAATAATTAAAATATTTTAAATAAATATGTTTTATTTACAAAACTATTCTAAAATTATGCTCCACGATTTAAAACCTTAAGAGCAGGTGGCGCATGTAGTCTTCTTAAAACAATAGGGAAATTTTCACTGATTATATAGTCATCCTTGAAAACAATTACCAAATTTAATTCAAATTCTGAAAGAAAAAGTAACAACACAATATTTTATTTGGCAAGAGCTACTTTCACTTAGAATATAGTATATAAAGTAACAAAAAAAATCTACTACTTACCAATCTTAAAGTTCTTCGTAATCAATGTTGGACATGTGAAAAGACGTGGTAAAATCATATAAATAGGTATTTCCAATTTGGGACATATATTACCATCAGCTATTTGTATTGTTTGTATTTCTGTGGCATCTTTGGAATAACCTTCATTACAGCCGCAAGTTTCTACACGAACCAATTGTAATTCTATAGATTTAATGGCCGCCTCAGTGTGTTGTATAGTCAATTGACCCTTCAATGGTTGTGTTATACAAAATTCTGTGCGTTCCAATTTGCCAGTAATTAAAAATCGTGGCATAGTAATGCGTTCTTTAGTATTTTTCTGCAAACTTTCGGGACTTATACTAAAATTGACTTCCTTCGATGGTAATTTAACACTGTCATCAGCTGGTGGTTTATATTGTATACAAAACTGTTGGGTTTTTTGTAAAGATTTGGCCAAGAAACTACGTTTTACATCACACTTTAGCTGATAGTTAATACTTATAAAAATACCATGATATGTTTCGTAGAGAATACGTGGTTCCTTTTTACACTGCAAAGGAAATTCAAAATGAAATTCTGAAACACCAGCAGAAATTTTTCCCGGAGCAGCGAGTTCATAAACTGAATTTAACAGTGTAATGGGTTTAACGGAATTGTAGAAAGCATCCAACAATCCAACAGATTTACTATTGCTTAATTGTAAATTAACTACACCTTCCAGTGTTAAAGTAATGCCATCATGTTTGGCTTCCGAAGGACAAGTAAATTGCACACAGCCCGTTAAAAGTTCCTTGAATATAAGATAGTTTATTCAAATATTAAATTTTATTAAATCTTTAATAAAACTAACTCCTTCATAATAAATTTTGTTTTCTCGTTTTAATTTTATTTCAAAATTTATTGAACCCATTTTCCCCCTTTGATAGCAAAATATATGAAAAAAACAATTATCAGTTAAGTTGTTGCTGTAAAAAAAACAACGATAACCAAAACAAATAACAGCTGTTAGTGATACCAAGTTGAGAAATTTTTAAAACGTAGTACCAATCTATAAAGGGTTTACAATAAGTGAATAAAAAAACGGGAAGTACAAAAATGGGCGTAAATTTCGTATTAAATATTTCAAATTTTGAAAATAAATATAAAAATCATTGGCATAAATAGAATTTTCGGATTCACCTTTGATTTTTAATTTTTTCATCATTGATAATACTTTTAAAGGTCAAGATATTGATGTAAAAATTGTTGGGCGCAATGAAATACAATTTACAAGGCGTGGAAACAGCCAACGATTTTTGAAGAGAGGGGTGGTGGTGTATGTGATAATTTTTTGATTATATTTATCGTTCTTGAACAAATTAAGTTTTTATATATAATTTTTTTTTTTTTTTTTTTTTTTTGCCAGAAAAACTCGCCATTTTACTACATTATTTCATTTTATCTTTTGAATTACACACAAAAACACAAAATTATAACAGCCGTATGAAAAAAGATCTTAACTTTGCTTTCAAATACACATTTTTTTAATATGGCTTCTATTAGTACTTAGTAAAAACAAAACTACATGGAATACTTTTGCTTCAATTGCAACTGACAGCTGCAGTAAAATACATGTATTTATATAAAACTGAACCAAATCAGTACGCCAAACTTTTGCGTGAAGTACTTCAGAGATGAAAAATTTTCAACTTTGAAGTGCTGAAGTACGTAAATACCAAGGCTTATTTACTATTAGGTTAGAGCAATTCTACAACAAATACAACAATAAAAAAGTTCTCTCATTTGCTTTCGTAAAATGTCAAATTTTGTTCATTGAAATAATAACAAAAATGATATAAAAAATGTAAACAAAACACACATAGAAACAAACACTATATAAAAAAAAGATTTGACAGTTATCACATATAAAGAAAAAAAAAGTCAGCTGTGTTTTCAACTCTACCTAATAGTTAATATACCTTGCGTAAATACATTTTGTCGGTTGTTTAATTCTTATTTGAATATTTTTACGTTGAAGGCCCAACCAGTCAACTTTGCAACGCAACGCAGAATGAAGAAAGGTAGCGTGAAACATTTTGTACAACTAGTCAACAAAAGTAAACGTATCATATGTTTTTGAACATTCATTGTGTAAACAACTCTGTTTTCGGTTATTTTGTGAACAAAATAAACTACAGGGTTGTTAAAAACTTACGCAGCTACGTAAAAATCTATTTTCTGTAGATTTCTGCGATACGCTACCTAGAATTTTTGTGTCAATAGCTACATACACACATTTGCATAAAGCTGGTTGAAACAGCTGATTGCGATACGATGATTTTTAGTTGAGTGGATGGGGCTTGAGTCAGTGTAACGCTGGATCAAAGAGTAATAAGATACGAAAGTAATTGTCAAAAACCTAACTCATGCAACAACAAAATACATGTAATAAAATACATTTTGTTGTTGCCAAAAGAAAATAAAAACACATTTTTGTTTACAAAAGGACAATTTTTAAATCATATTATGTAACAGAGAGTGGCAAATCCGCTTTCTGAGAGAATTATCTCACTTGTAGACTAAAATATTAGTATTATAAGGAATATTATGAGACTGTTGTGTTAAGATTTTTCTACACAACTATCTTATAAGATTTACTCTCAAAAAATTACACATATACGAAAGTGTTTGTGTGTGTGAATGTGTATTTTAAAAAGTACGTAAAAACAATATTTTTTGTAAAATTGTTTTATTTTAATGGTTATTCTACATTCAGAAACATATTTTCATTAAAATTGTGCTAAAAAATTTCGAATTTCTTAAATAAAAAGTACATGTTTACTCTGTGACTGAATGAAAATAATGAAATATTATGAGATTTATTAGAATACATTTACCCCTTGTTTAAGATTTAACATAATATAAACAAAATGTTTACACTCTCTTGTGCCGGCGTTATCTTATACTATGTTCACATATTTTTTATTTTTTTTTAATATTTGTATTTATTTATTGAATCTTCTTAAAAATAGAACTAACAATAAGTAATCAAATCTTAAATCTAAAAAATTAAAATTTATCTCGTCCAACCAGTGTCAGGCGATAAACATCTTTTCTCGTGCATTTCATATATGGATTAGATCTGACGTATTTCTTCTTTTTATATGTTCACATATAAAAATATTGCTTGATGTTAGTACTCGTTTAATTTATTTTATAGCTTTAGAGTCGTTATCATTAACTCATCCACAGCATTTTTGAAATCATCAATATATTGTTCGTAGTATTTTACAACATTAAGCCAAGATGCCCATCTCGTAATAACTGGTTGAGGCGGAAGTGCAAATTGGGATAATTTTCTTTTAATTTTGCAAAGCGTAGGAGCTTTTAAATATATCTGTTTTTCATAAGAAATCAGCGAATCAATGTAATCAAAATTATTGCACACCTCCTCCTCCACTCGGTGTAATGCGTGGGCTAAGCAGGGTACAAGCAAAAAATTTTGGATACAAAATCTTAATAGCTTTTGCGGATTTTACCATATATGTAGCCGCGTCCGATAAAAGTAAAAGAATTTTATTTTTATTAAAATCCTCTCCCAACAATTTACAGTTTCTTCGTCCATACTTATTCATAGAAATTTATTTTTTAAAAAAGATTTTATTTCTTCCAGCTGACTACTGTACAATTCTTTCACATAACTTTTTCTAACCTCTGTGTTAATAACTTGTTTGAGAATAACCGGAAAAATCGCTAGAACACATTTTACCAGAGACCGGATTTTGATACTAAAAAAACAATCTTTTTATTATTATTATTATTATTTTTTTTTTTTTTTTCAATCGAAAAACAATCCTTAATGTTTTTAAAAAATAAAAAAAAATCCATCATATTTTTTTTTCATCAATAGTTTAATTTTTTTCATCATGATCGAAATAAAAAATATAAATATCTTTTATGATATTTATTACAAAAGTATAAAATTATTTTCAACTTTTTTCATCGGATAAAAAAATGTTAAACAACAACAATTTTTTTGAATAAAAAAATATTTTTGAAACAAAACAAAAGTATGAATAAATCATATGAAATTTTTTCCATACTGATATTTATTTTTAAAAATATTTATTATTTTTATCATGATGAATATTTATATTAAAAAATAAAAATCCCTCCCATATTTTTCTCCACTAATGAAAAATTATTTTTTGTACAGTAAAGATATTTATATTGATTGAAAAATAAAAATAAAAAGTTTTCGGGTGCTTGCATTTTACCTCAAAATGAGAAATATAAAAATAAGATTGTAACAAAAAAAAAAAATAAATAAAATAAAATGAATAAATAAAAATATGCATTATTAGGTAAAATATGCAAAATATGTATTTTTAACAAAATATGCAAAAATATGTACTAACAAATCGATGCCATTCGGCATCGGATAGATAACAACATAAGATCATTTTTAAAAGCCCCCAAAAAAAACATGCATTTGCATATAAATCCTCCCCCTAGTAATCATGTTTATAATGCATAACTGTAATGGCGCCTGTAGTGTGATCACTTTACTACTTTAATAATTAATATTATTTTTTTAATCAAATAAGTTTTGAATTTTAATATTGTATTATATAAAATTGTATTATTCTTGAAAAAACTTTTCTTGTCAGAAAAACTTTTTAATAACTTAAAAAATAAAAACGTTTATTAAATAAAATTAAATTATTTAAATATAAATAACCCTACAGCGCCACATCCACCCTCAGCTGTATCTACCGCGTAAAATTTGTTTTTTGAAATGATAAAACAGCATCTGTCCTTCCAAAAATAAAATATCTATATTTTCACACATTTCTTTCTTTTTTTGTACACAGAAAAGTGGGTCCAATTGCGTAACAAAATGTAATAAGTCCGAATCTTTTAACCGCTGAACCAATGAAATGAAACTAGGAATATTAATAGAGATTTTAAACTTTCAGAATTTTGTTGGCTGGAGTGTATAGCTGAAGCACGGACGGCGCTACAATGTGCCAAAGTTGACCACTTCAAGAATGAAAAAATTCGGAACTTGTAAAAAACATGCGTACTGCGTTAAATTATTTCTTATGGTTTAAAAGATATTTGACTTCAAAAATTTAATTTTTCATTTTTGGTCTTGACCTTTTTGTGATTTTGCCCCATAACTCTTCAAATAAAATTTTAAAATTTTTCTAAAAATAAGGTGAAATTCTCAACAAATGTGTTAAAGGAAATTTAGTTATCTCAATTCGACTGAGCCACAGCATAATGGACCAGTAAACGATTTCCTAAAAGTGATATTCAAAT
Source organism: Protophormia terraenovae (assembly GCA_951394005.1). Taxonomy (NCBI): domain Eukaryota; kingdom Metazoa; phylum Arthropoda; class Insecta; order Diptera; family Calliphoridae; genus Protophormia; species Protophormia terraenovae. Next base: position 29,159,625 of record OX596075.1, read on the forward strand.
CATTGAGACATACGGTTACAAACCAGAGAAATAAGCACAAGATCGGACATTAAAGTCGCCACACAGAAAAACATTTTCCCCCGATTCAAGGAAGTCAACAAGTTTTTGAAATATGCACCTGTATTCATCAATTCACCAATATGCACCTGTATACACCAATTCTCTCGTTAAATATAAAACTTTAATACTTTTTTTGCAGCGCAGATATTTGTCCACATATCAAATATTTTTCACAAATCTAAAATCAAATGAAAATTGTTCACACGTACACCTTAAATTTCTAGCAATTACAATTAACAATTAATTAACGGGTAGTCTCCACTAGAGATGAGATGATGTTAAAACATCATGTTAAAATTATATGCTCAAATTTCAATGTTTTCAATATGGCGTACATGCATTCATGTTAATTTCTTGTTTTCTCATTGTTTTGTTGTTGTATTATTCGCACATGCAATAATTTCTTTGCGTGTGTTAGTAAAAAAACATTGTGTGTGATGCTTGGTGTTTAAACATGGTTCTTTTAACATTTGCTTTAACAACCGTGTTTAAACATCGAAAAAATTAACATTAACATAAAGTTGAACGGTCTACATTTACCATTAACATGATGTTAGTGTTAATGTTAAATATTTTATGTTAGGTGAGGACCACGGGTAAAAGGAACAAGAAATAACATAAATTTTCTTTGAAATGTTGTATTTTGTTATATTTTTTGTCATATTTTCAACTAAAACTAAATTTTTGTTAAAAATCTTTATAAACATAGTTTTGAGAGAAGTACTTTAAAAGAAATGAAGAAGAAGTATACAAGAAGAACTTCCTACAAATGACAATATTTTTATACCCACCATCAAAAAGATGGGGGGTATATTGATTTTGTCATTCCGTGTGTAACATGTTGAAGGAATCATCAAAGTATATATATTCTGGGTCCTGGTTAGATTCTGAGTCGATCTAGCTATGTCCGTCCGTCTGTTGAAAGCAGGAGCAACGTAGGGAGACGAAATTTGGCACAAATATTTGTCTTATATAAGGTTTGTTTGGGATTTAAAATGGGCAAAATCGGTTCACTAACCAAAAAGTTATGGGCTAAAGTCTAGAAACACAGGGTGTCCGTTTTATACTTTTCTGCTGATATTTCTGCAACAAAAGCATGTACGATAGCGAAATTTTGTACATATAGTTTGGGGATCGATATAAACTCGGAAGCCAAAAATGGGCGTGGTCCGCCCACTTTACCGCCCACTTCCCATATAAGGTGAAAATCAATGAAATTGTGTTCAAATAGTTCAAGGACTAATGCAAACTCGGAAACAAAAAATGGGCGTGGCCCGCCCACTTTACTGCCCACTTTACCTCCTAAAAACTAGAAACACAGGGTGTCCGTTTTATAATTTTCTGCTGATATTTCTGCAACAAAAGCATGTACTATAGCGAAATTTTGTACATATAGTTTGAGGATCTATATCAACTCGGAAGCCAAAAATGGGCGTGGTCCGCCCACTTTACCGCCCACTTCCCATATAAGGTGTAAATCAATGAAATTGTGTTCAAATAGTTCAAGGACTAATGCAAACTCGGAAACAAAAAATGGGCGTGGCTCACCCACTTTACCGCCCACTTTACATCCCTCTCTCATATAACTTAAAATGTGAAAAAGTTGATGGTGGGTATATAGATTCGGCCGGGCCGAATATTTGCGCTTGTTCACCACTAAGTACTTTCTTGCAATGATAACACAACGTTAAATTCATGACCTTTTCAACTCTTTCTCAGTTCCTTTTTTGCTGGGTACTCTCTCCCTCATGACTAAAAATTTCACTATATATTGAATTTATTTTAATCATATTCAAGCAGATTTTTGATTAGATAAAAAACTTTGAATATTCTACTGAAGAATTCGAACCATATGTAATTCTAAGGTTTATGCATAAACCTTATAATTACGGACCTAAATATGACTTCATGTTTCCAATTGTTTAAAAACCCAAATGTGGTATACAATAGCTGAGTTCGCGTACCTGATATTTTGTGATAATTATCACAAAATGTTGCTGGAAGTTGCTAAATCGCGTTCGTTTACTTTAAAAATCTTGCAATTGAGAGCAAGAGAGACAAAATTTGATAGTTCATTCATAGTATAATTATAAAGTATACTCGTAAGATCAGCTGTTTTACAATTTTTTCATTGGCAAACCTCGCGGTACTGTCAAATTGTTTTTGTATTCACATGTAAATTTTTTTTTGAGTTTTTTTTCTCTTGCTCTCTTTCGTTCTCTCATTTTTCCGTTCAAAGCATTTTGACCATAGATAAGGCATAGATATGACACGACTATTGGCAGCACTAAAAAAACCGCGAAGTGGCTGCATAGTGGCAGCCTCAATTTACCACCATTATCTAAAAGGGATAGCAAATTGTACTAAAAAGTATGGCTATCCCTTTTATATAATGGTGGTATTGTTTACATTTTATTTTCCGTATTCTTGCAAAAAAATTGGCGCAGAAATGAGAAAATTTAAGATTTTGGCGGAAAAATATACTTTTTGCGCCAAACTTTCTCATTTCTGTTTCATCATTCAAAAAGGAACATTAAAATTGTTCCTTTTTCTAAGAAGCCGGAGGAAGCAGAAAAAAAAACTGGGAAAAATTCAAGAAAAATGTAAGTAAATATTTTTTAACATTATTGGTTTAATTTTATTTAACTTGAAATATTCTATTTTTCAGGAGCCACAAATCTGTTATGGGTTGCCAAACGGGGGACAAACCCCACAAGTTTCCGGAAGATCCGACTAGGTAAGTGTTTTTGTATTTTTAAAACTTTATGCCGGAAGAAGTAAAAGATTTCTATTGGATGGAAACTAGTTTTTGTCCAATTTGAATCTTTTCATTTATAATTTCCGCTTGAATTCCAATATAACCAATTGGAACATTTTTGTTTGTTTATTATGTGTGATTTTTTTTGTGTTGTGTTAGTGTATATGATTGTATTCCCTTAGAGCGATTTCAGGAAGTGGAATTTTGTGAGAGCTATGGTAAATTATGAACAGATTCTCATAAATTTTGGCAATGTTGTTTCTACTAGAGCCCTGCAAACTGTGTCTTATAAGGCTTTACAAGACACTTGTTATTTTTCAAGTGCTGTACTTAAAATCATACAAATACTGCGTGTGTTCTTTAACTTTATGTGCTATGATTGCGTCCAAACAAGACATAAGAGTGCCTTTTGACCACTTGTTTGCTTCAATAAGAAAAAAAGAAAGTTTTTTTCTGTTTTCTTTGCATATTTTTCTATGAACAACATATGTATATATGCCTGTGTGTTTGCGATAATCACTGTGAAAAATAAAAACTAACAATAAAATGTAGATGTAGATCTAGACCAGATAAGGTCGAAAAAAATCAAATTTTTATTAAAATAATAATAAACAATACAATGAAAAAAATATTTGATATACTAAATAAAAACAATTGATATACGATTAGACAGATGTTGGAAGAGGTGTGTCCATTGACATTTATATTAACTGATAACCCTATTTTTTCATTCCGTAGGAGTCGTCCTGTGTCCCTTACCAATTTTGAATTTTTTGCTGCCATTATCAAAAAAGGTGCACCCTTAAAATTAATAAAAAAAAATGTTAAAAATGAATTAAATTGTAAATTTTCTTTTATTTCTAGGCGATTTGGAGTACTTACCGTCGATTTAGAAGGGATTCTGTCCAATTGGTTCCATAGGAGTCGTCCTGTGTCCCTTACCAATTTTGAATTTTTTGCTGCCATCATCAAAAAAGGTGCACCCTTAAAATTAATTAAAAAAATGTTAAAAATGAGTTAAATTATACATTTTCTTTTATTTCTAGCCGATTTGGAGTACTTACCGTCGATTTAGAAGGGATTCTGTCCAATTGGTTCCATAAGAGTCGTCCTGTGTCCCTTACCAATTTTGAATTTTTTGCTGCCATCATCAAAAAAGGAGCACCCTTAAAATGAATTAAAAATGTGTTAATAAAATAATACAAATTTTTATGTTTTAATTACAGGCAACTTAGACTACTTACCACCGATTTCAGAGTATTCCATTAATTTGGTGATGCAGGAAGTCGACTGTGTCCCATACCAACTTCGTGTTGTTGATAGCAGTCATCAAAAAAGGTACACCCTCCAATTGTATTAAAAATAGTTAAAAAAATTAAACATTTATATTTTCTTTTATTTACAGATGATTTGAAATACTTACCGTCGATTTCAAGAAAATTCCATCCAGTTTGTTCCTTGAGGTTTGGTCTGTGTCCAAGACCAATGTATCCATCAACTGGCCGTATTCATTTATAAGGTGAGACTGAAAATAAAACATGTGTTAAAGTAGATTTTTTTCCCTTACCAACATACATATTTATTTTTAGTTTCACTTACCTGGTTTGAAGATAATTGCTACTGGTTTTGCTGGTAAAAAATTTGCTCCTCCTTCTGTCTGTAAGTAAAAAAGCAAAATTTTGTTTTGTATTTATTAACAAACAATTGTTTTATTTTTCAGAAAAAACTTACTACTCTGACGGGAACAATTGTTTGCAATATTTGAACACTTCTCACTTTTATGTTAATAATTTTTAAAATTAAATAAAAAATGTTTTTATTTTTTCAATTTTAAAATGAAAATTTTTTATTCGTTTTGTTCGTTTTGTTTTTCTTTTTGCTATCATATGTTTTTATGGGTAATGTATAGTCGTTCATTTTTTCATGTTGCCACATGCATATTATGTTTTTTTCTTTCTCTTTCAAATTATGGTGGTAACCACATATGATAAGCAGACTTTGTAAACGTCACTTCTTACAAGTCTGGTTATTAGTCTGTGATTTTGACATTGTGGGCAGTTGTTTTACACTAACAAAATACAAGCAATTTTTGTTTTTGTAGATGTGCGAGTACTTTATTATTTTACTATGAGTTCATTGAAGAGGAAATTGATGAAAGCTGCTGGCTGTTTTTTTTTTTCCATCAACTTCCATCAGCAAAACATATGTTGAAAAAAACATATGATCATTTGTTTACAAATGTAAACAAAGAAAATCAAAATATAAAAACTCAAATTCTATGAAAAGTTAGAAAAGTAAATGTAATAAAATATTACACAAATACTTACAATTCATATTTGTTTAGATTTATGTCAAAAAAATAGATAAAAATTCATTTATAAAAGTTTTTATTTTCTGTTGAAAATCATTTTAAGAGATGCCATGTCAGCGTTTTTAGTTAAGGATTTTCAACTTTTTCTTATCGTTTTGGTTAAAAATAATAATTTAATGTATCAACTTTTAATTTAATGTTATTAACAAATAATATTTAATATTTATAACTTTGAGTCTACATTAGAAAAATTTTTATCAAGACAAACGTCAAAATTTTATAAAGATAAAGATTTGTCTAATGTAGACTGAATTTGTCAGTGTTATTGCAGCGTCAAAAGAAAATTGTCAGCACTCGAGCTCTGACAACTTTGACTTGATAATGCTTAGTAAAAGACGCCATCTTGATTGTTGTTGGTACTTTTTGCATGGCTTATTATGACATACGTTTTCCCCTATAATTGACAGAGATAAAAAATTATCTGCAAATCAAACAAAAATTTGACGTTTGTCTTGATACAAATTTCTCTAATATAGACTCGACGTAACATTTTGCTTTTATTTTGTTAACAAAAAAGAACAAAATTACTATCAGGTATGTGATGGAAAACGATTTCGAAAACGATTCGATTTTAAATCGAAAAAATGTGTGATGTACTGATATTTTCGTTTTTGTTATTGGTAAAAATTATATTTTAATCACTTTCTTTTAGATTTTACTAAAGAATTTTTTTATATTTGCCTAAAAATAATTGATATTTTTCACATGAAATTCATCACAATTTTTCAAACCGATTCGTTTTGAAAACGATCGGTTTTCATCACATACCTGTATGTTTTTATTTTTGTACATATATTGACGTTTTTTTAATTTAACTTTGAGTCTACAATAGACAAATTTTTATCAAGACAAACGTCAAAATTTTATCAAGATAAAGATTTGTCTAATGCATGATGGAATTACTTTAACAAGGTGTATGCATAAAGGCAACAACTACAACAATGCAATAATAACAGCAATTTATTTTCGTTGGAAATGAGACTGAAACGTCAAACAAAAGAGAAGAAGAAAAAGACGTGCAAATTGTAAACAATTATTGCTGAATTTGAAAATTAATATGAATAAATTGTATTTTATTGTTTTTTTGGTACAATAAGATATGTTACATCTCCATTTTATACTTCCTTTTTATAAATAGCATTTTTCATTAATATTACAAATTTCACCACCGAAAATATTTGCTTTTGATTGTAAACAAACCAACACATACAAACTTAAAAAAAATTTGACATTTCAGTCTTACACCACAAAATTGAGCAAAAAATAATCAGCTGATTTTACAATTTCACCTTGTACTCATTCCACCATGGTCTAATGTAGACTGAATTTGTCAGTGCTATTGCAGCGTTAAAAGAAAATTGTCAGCGCTCGAGCTCTGACAACTTTGTCTTGATAATGCTTAGTAAAAGACGCCATCCTGATTGTTGTTGGTACTTTTTGCATGGCTTATTATGACATACGTTTTCCCCTATAATTGACAAAGATAAAAAATTATCTGCAACTCAAACAAAAATTTGACGTTTATCTTGATAGAAATTTCTCTAATATAGACTCGACGTAATGAGGGGACATTACTTTTTGTTGTTTAAGCCCAAATTACAAAATAGCGTAGTCAGCAGCAGTGTGTGCTGACATAATCAGTTGATTATTTAGAATGCACTGTTTGTTATGGTGTTGATTACATTTAGTCAGCAGCAGTTTGCAGTGCTGTTTCATTTAGCCCTGTTTCTAAATTCACTGCGCTGCATTCAGATTGAGAGCCAGACAAAGAGAGTGAACAAATAAATGAGAGGCTAAAATACACAAGTAGAACAAAGCTAGATGGTGTTTGTAAATTGTGGCTGCCTACGTTAAATTGTAATTATAACGGCAGCAACATGTTGTGCTGACAGTGATCAGCTGATAATTTTTGCTGATACTGTAGCTGACTACGCGCTATTGTAATTTGGGCTTTATAAACAATAACCATAACGTAATTAGAAAGTGCTCGCACATCTACAAAAACAAAAATTGCTTGTATTTTGTTAGTGTAAAACATAGTATAATAACAAAGTACTCGCACATCTACAAAAACAAAAATTGCTTTATTTTATTAGTGTAAAACTACTGCCCACAATGTCAAAATGCTTTGAACGGAAAAATGAGAGAATGAAGGAGAGCAAAAGTAAAAAAACTCCAAAAAAATTTTACATATGAATACAAAAACAATTTGACAGTACCGAGAGGTTTGTCAATGAAAAAATTATAAAACAGCTGTTCTTACGAGTATACCAAGGTAGATTAAGAAGGTAACGACATTAAAACAGCTGAGAATTTTTTTCTTTTTGAAATCAATATGGCTGCCTGTGTTTTGTAATTTGAAGTGTCAATTTTTTGTTTATGTTTACATTTTTTTGCTTACTTTTGTATTATTGCGTCTTTCTCCTCTCTTTTTACTACATGAATTGTTTTTGTTTTTTGTAAAGAAACATGTGAAATGACAAAATTAAAGTTGACGTAAGAGATGACAATGCAAAAACAAAATAAATGGGGTTTTTTGGTGTTGTAGTTGTTGTAGAGTTGTCGTTACCTTCTTAATCCACCTTGGAGTATACTTTATAATTATACTATGGTGTAAAACTACTGCACATAATGTCAAAATGCTATGAACAGCAAATGAGAGAATGAAGGAAAGGAAGAGTAAAGAAAACTCGAAAAAATTTTGCATAGGAATACAAAAACAATTTGACAGATCCGCGAGGTGTGTCAATGAAAAAATTGTAAAAGCTGTTCTTACGAGTATACTTTATAATTATACTATGACAAAAACCTGCAAATGTTTGCAAAATGTTGTTCGCGTACTTGTTTTAATATTTTTAAATTTGAGAGTAAATTGATTTTTCTCTCTCAAAAAAAGATGCTGGATAAATCTTGTTGGAAAGTACGCAAACACATCTAATATATCCAAGCAAGATACATAGTGATGTCTGGCATTACCATAGGGTTTGTACTGCAACACTCTTTATCAGCTTTTTGGTTTGAAACCAAACAATATCTATCAAAATGAAGTTTATCATTGATAAAAATTGAATAGCACAAATACATAAGTACTTTAAGCACTAAATTGTTAAATACATACTTACAAAGAAGGAATCTCCATTGGATACTTGCATGCATTCTTAATAGTATATCTAAAAACCAAGTAATTTCAATTAATGTATTTGAAAGCTCCATAAAATATTATTTACGTACCTTTAAAAGTCTTAGGAAAACACGAAAAAAATTATTGGGCTTCATTACTTTTTACTAAAAAATTATTTTATAAATACATTTAATTTTTTTATTTTTATTGAAGTTGTCAAAATTATGAAAATCGTTTTTGCTTTTATGTAAGGTTTGAATTTATATCCAATAAAATAATGAAACCAAACAATTTATATAATAAAAATTAATTTAAAACCCAATAATGAATTATTCTTTTCTTTTTAAAAATAATTAATAATTTTAATTTGAGTTAAAAATGTTTGCTTATTTTTACAGATGGTACTTTATGCTGGTAACACGACGATTTATTTCATCATTGTTATTCCGGAAATGGTCACGATTTTTACCAAGCAATGTAAAGAAAGGATGGACATTTCTGTAGTCTACCGATACATGATCCTTAGTATTTCAATTTAGACATTTAATTTAATCATAAAAGGTCTGACGTGGGAGTCTTTAGCTACATTTACTCCTATCGGACGCGTCCCCAGGTGGCGGATCGGGGGGATTGGTTGTAAGGCACATGATATACACACTCTACTGAATGGTGCATTCTGGCCCATCGCATGGGGGTATATATCATGTGTATTATCTCCGATCCTAGGGCTTTTACAGCTTCTCGCGGACCAAATAAATGTAGTGCACTTTAAGGTCAAGGTGGTAGGCAGCAGTGCTGAGGGCCTGAATGGTTAGTTGGTGCCTAAACAAACTAACAGCTAACAGCTCCCCTCCAACGCCCATGGCACGGGTTGGTTGTAATTCTAGCCTAGTCCGCGCACGCCGTCACTGCGCGAGATGGTCCTTCCCTTTACTGGCATACTCGTGGGACAAGATAGACTATAGTAAAAATATTTCAATTCGGACACATGATGACGGACAGTCGCAGGGCGACAGGACTGATACGGACTTGAATACGGACGACGATGAGGTGATGATAGGGGTCCAACGTGACATTCTTCTTCAGGAAAGTCAACTGTTGGGCCAGCTATCAGAGACGGATGAGATTCTGGGTATCTCGAGGGACTCCTTCACTGGGACCAGCGCCACTGAGAAACTTGAGAATCTTACTCTCGGCTCTGAAGATGAACATGAGATCACTGTGATCTCAGTTCGCGCTCAGAGTCTGGAGAAGAACTCGAGTGTTGAGGCGGGGTCTGAGCGGGGGGGTGGCTCGACGAACACAGAAGGTCACTCATCTAACAGTGGTTTAGTTCGGCAAGACGCGGTAACGCTTGAGGCAACAACCGACGATGTAAGCCGAACTAAAGAGGAGAAGGCTCGTAGTGGCGTAAGAGCCTCTCTTTACTATCTGAACAAGATAGCCAAGAGAGGCCCTTTGCCACTTACAGGTAAGGATAAGTACCTTACCAGGAAGCATAGGAGGAACGTTAAAAGATTCGAACGAATCTACGGTCCTGTCTGTGCCTCCTTGGGAATGTCTTATCCAGAAGGATTGGATGTGGATGCTGGCAACACTCCAGAGGTGTCTCGTGAGAGCACAGGAGGAAAGCCAACCTCTTCACCAATCCCTACCGGAGCGGAAGTTTCTGGTAGTGGCAAACCAGTCAAACCTGCAGTCCTAGTGAAACAGCAGGTAACGTCTGGTAAGCCAGCAACTACCATTGAAATGGTTGGTCATACACCATCCAGCAAACCTGGCAACCAACAAAAAGTTGTCAGAGATGCTAGGCCTGGAGATGATCTGCCATCAACTAGTAAGAAGACTTCACTTTCGAAGCCTGTCAGCTCCAGTAGTGGGGCTGTACGAGCTTCGAATGTGAAGCCCTCTACATCGAAGAACGCTGGTCAAAACCCATCCGGCTCTCTTAAAAGCCCTCGTAAGGGGGTTGTTAAGAGGGCCAGGTCTGGGGATGACCAACAACCTTCGATGGCCAAGAAGGTTGTTCACACGCCAAACAGCTCTAGTAAGGGCCACCATAAGGAGGTCATTAAGAGAGCTGTATCAGGAAGTGAACAACCCTCTACATCGAAAAGAGCGAAGGAATCAGTGTTGCAGAACTGTATTCAAGCTGCTGTCATTGACAGGGTTGATCCAGATGGGAGGATCAGCGTTGAGCAATGGCGACAGATTGAACACAAGCTCATTGAGGAAATCGCCCTTGTTAAAGGAAGGCCGGATGAGGTATCCTTCAAAGGCGCAGACTGGATGAAGGGCGTCAAGACTATAAACTGCGGGAACGAGAAATCATTTGAATTTCTCAGGAACGCAGTTGCTAGGTGCGACACTCTCTATCCAGGAGCGAAGCTTGAGGTGATACTCGCATCTGAGCTGCCCCTGCGTCCAATAGTGACAGCATGGTTCCCTCCACCCGTCTTAGAGGTTGGAACCATTCTGACAGTATTGGAGAATCAGAATAAGGGTCTTCTTACAAGTCAATGGAAGTTGGTGAACACCATGACCTGTAAGGAGAACCAAGGCAGAGACTTCAGATTCGCAGTGGATCAGGAGTCTCTGAAAAAGCTGGAGTCACTGGGGGGAGTTGTCAATTTCGGATTTGGGGTGATCAGGTTTCGATACAACAAATCTGATAAACCCAAAGAGGCTGTCAGTGGTGCAAATTAACTTGCATCACTGTGAGGCAGCCTCAACCGAATTGACAAGACTCATCATTGACTCCAACGTGGACGTGGCCCTCATACAGGAACCCTGGATTAACAACACCAGGGTATGTGGTCTGAGGGTCACGGGTTATAACTTGTTCATACCATCCACAACGGAAAAGGTACGGACATGTATATTGGCTAGGAATAATCTGAATATTAATTTTCTTCATTCCTTTAGCAGTGGGGACCTTACAGTCGTCCAACAGGAAGCCGCAGGAGGTAGCGGACTTATAATGGCGGCTGTGTACATGCCGTACGAGGCAGCCGATCCACCAGGCATCGCTCTGCAGCAACTGGCGGAGCACGCTAAGAGGAGAGGCGCGTACATGGTCTTGGGATGTGATGCGAACGCTCACCACTATCAATGGGGAAGCAGGGACATCAATAAAAGGGGTGAGTTGGTATACGATTTTATAACTTGTTATGATCTACACATCTGTAATAGGGGTAGTACTCCTACGTTCAGAACGAAGGATAGGGAAACAGTTATAGATGTAACGCTGGCTAACCGTGGGGGAGGTTATGTTAGGGATTGGAGAGTAGTTTTGGATTATTCTTTTTCCGACCATAGCATGATATCTTTTAGTCTCAATTTTGAGAAAGCGAGGGAGCAGCCCTATAGGTACTCGAGAAGGACAGATTGGAAGTCCTTTAGGAGATCAGTCTGTAGGGACCTTAGGGATACTGAGGACTGGAGAGATTCAGTTGAGGGTATCGAGTTGGTGGTGAATAATTTCACGAATGTTATTAGGAATAGTTTTGAGCTCAATTGTCCAGTGATTTATCCTGGAAAAAGGAAACAGCCGAAATGGTGGACTAGGGAACTTAGGGACCAGCGGTCTACAGTTAGGAAGCTGTTTAATAGAGCCAAACTAACGAGGAGCGATGAGGATTGGAATAGCTATAGGGATAGTTTCTCTAAGTATAAGAAGGACATTAGAAGAGCGAAACGGACTTCATGGGTAAATTTCTGTGAATCGGTGGACTCTGTTAACGAGTTGTCTAGGTTTAGGCGAGTATTATCCAAGGACCCAGTGGCACCTGGATACATACAACGTGCGGATAACTCGTGGACAGAGTCTAGCTCAGAGTCCCTCAGTTTACTTATGGAGACTCATTTTCCAGGCTGTAAGGATTTAGAATCTGATAGAGGGACAGGTAGCGTCAGTGATAACCTACAACCCGAATCAGATGTTGGGGCTACCGATGTGATAGGGGAGATGATCACTAGAGACAAGGTATCATGGGCGGTAAATTCATTCGAGCCATACAAATCTCCGGGCCCGGATGGAATATTTCCGGCCATGCTACAGAATGTCGATGAAGGAGCCATCTCTCTATTGACGGAGGTGTTCAGGGAATGTCTTAGATTGAAGTACATTCCCAGAGGGTGGAGAGAGGTAAGGGTCATTTTCATACCCAAAGCGGGTAAGACGACTCACTCGAAGCCCAAGGATTACAGACCGATCAGCCTATCGTCTTTTCTATTGAAGACAGTAGAAAGACTGATCAATCTTCATCTTAGGACTAGTATAGGAACTCAGGTCATTAGCGAGTCTCAACATGCTTATCTTAAAGGTAAGTCCGTTGAGAGTGCTCTGCATGATGTTGTGAGTTACATTGAGCGGGGTCTGCTGCAGAGGGAATATACCATGGCAGCTTTTCTCGATATAGAGGGGGCCTTTAATAATATCACGATAGAGGCTATTGAGGAATCACTTGCTTCACTGAATGTAAGTGGGCTCCTTGTTGGGTGGATAACTCTGATGCTTAGCAGCAGGGTCATCAACTCAAGCATGGGAGGCACTTGTATGAGGAAACTCGTGACTAGGGGCACACCGCAAGGAGGGGTCCTTTCTCCATTACTGTGGCTCTTGGCCGTGAACGTCATTTTAAGACAGTTTGATGCTAAGGGACGGAAGATTGTGGCCTACGCCGATGACGTTGTTTTACTGGTCTCTGGTAAGTTTTTATCTACGATCAGTGAGGTCATGCAGACAGGTTTACGTGATCTGTCCCTTTGGGCCAACAGTAAGGGATTAGGGGTAAACCCCGAAAAAACGGAACTAGTTTTGTTTACTAGGAAATACAAGGTCGAGCATTTTAGCTTGCCAGTATTGAACGGGATTGAGCTTGCATTGTCAAGTGAGGCCAAATACCTAGGTGTGTACTTGGACAGTAAATTGTCTTGGAGGAGAAACACCCAGGAGAGGGCCAAGAAGGGACTCAATGCCTATTACACCTGCAGGAACTCTATAGGTAAGAATTGGGGCCTTAAGCCGCAAGTTGTATATTGGATTTACACTTCGGTTGTAAGACCGATTCTTACTTATGGTTGTACAGTCTGGTGGAATGTATTGGGTAAAGGAACGTATAGGAAACTTCTCTCTAAAGTTCAGAGGTGTGCTTCAGTTGGCATCTCAGGTGCCAGGAGAAGTACACCTCAGGCGGCGCTGGACATAATCCTCCATCTTCTTCCAATTGAGGAATTTGTGAGGGGTATGGCTGTCCGCGGCCTATTTAGATTGAAGGAACTGGGATTATTAGGTACCTCTAGAGCGGGGCACGTCAGCATACTAGATGAAGTCAAATTCAACGGTCGGACACTATCCGTGGCTGAGTCTACGGATTATGTCGGGACTACGATTGACTTCGGGGCGACTCCCGCTTTGGTGTTACCTAGCAGGGACCTCTGGGATGGAGTAGGAAAGCTCTTTGAAGGCTGTGCGGTCTTCACAGATGGTTCGAAGATGGAAGTTGGCACTGGTGCAGGTGTATACTTTATGGGAACTGATATCAGGCGATCTTACAAATTGTCTGACAGTTGTAGTGTCTTTCAGGCGGAGATTCTTGGTATTTATAAGGCTCTAGGCTTGATTGAGGAGAATGTTGAGAGAGGGTCTGAGATTACTATATATGTTGATAGTCAGGCAGCGTTATTGGCTCTGACTAGTCATTTTGTTAGGTCCAGATTAGTGCTTGAGTGCAGAAGGGAATTGAGAAGGTTAATGGATTCCTATATGATGAGACTCTGTTGGGTTCCTGGTCATTGTGACATTCTTGGCAATGAAATAGCCGATGAGCTAGCTCGCAGTGGCTCGGAGCTAGATAGGTCTTTCATAGAGTCATCTGTTAAGATTCCAATTGGGTCCTTCTTTAGGGCCATAAGGGAGTGGACTCTGGACAACACGAATCGTGCCTGGAGCGACAGATCGGACTGCAGAGTTTCTAGAGCATTATGGCCTAGCTTAAAACTGGCAGATTCCAAGTATCTTCTAGGTATGAGTCGTGGTAGTCTTAGAATCATAGTAGGTATGGTTACGGGTCATTTCTCAATAGGGAATATGATGAGTAAGTGGGACATTGGCACATCAGATTTTTGTAGAACGTGCGATGATGTTGAGGAGCTAGAGACAGTAGAGCACATACTCTGTCACTGCGTAGGGCTTCAGCGTAATAGGTTGAAGTGGTTTGGGTGCCACACACTACATGAACTAGGTGAGGTTAATGGCAAAGGACTTGTCAACCTCATAGGGTTTGTAATGGGAATAAGATGGCTTAGGAACAATCATAACTGATTGATTGGGTATAGGTTCCACTTTTTCTTCTTTCTATTTCTTGTATATTTCTTATTTATTCTCATTTATCCTCGTTTATTTCTATTTCTCTCTTTCTATCATAAAGGGATCACAATGGGCCGTTCGGCCTCTGGGTGTAGGCGTGAATACGCCACCCTTTCTAACCTAACCTAACCTAAGGTCTGACAGCTGTTTTTTTTTAAAGCACGATTAAAGTAATTGTAAATTGCATTTAATTGCGCCCAACAATTTTTACATCAATATCTCCATTTATAATCTTTACAATCTTCATTTTCACACAGCAACAATTTTTCACAATTAAGAAAATTGTCAAACAGTTTAAGAACAAAAATTATGAATGAAATTTATATTTGTTTATAAATTGTATATGTTTAAAAATTCTATTTTTTGAATTAGAAAGTGAAATTTTTATTTAAATAAAATTTGTGAAAATATTTTGGCATGCGAAAAACAGGTCAAAAGGAAAAACACAATAAAATATGTTTTTTCCAAAAAACAAGTCAAAAACTAATATGTGTGAACATAATATTATGGAAGTACGATTTTCAAAGCCCTATAACTTCCAAATTATTGAATTGCACTCAGAAACGTTTACATCATTATTTTCAGCGTTAAAAGTACTATCAATGATGACAAGAATACATTAAAAGTTAGTACACACAAGTGTTCATGATTTTATAAAATTTCTAAAAAAATATTTGTGATTAGTTCGTAATCAAGCATTTCCCACAGTGCGGTTGACAGCCGATTTTGAGCCGCTGCCAAAAATTTAAAAATAACCGCCGCCGTTAAAATCGTTCGGCGCAAGTCTTTGCACAAATACTCTGCATAATTTATGCAGTTTGCTTTTTGATTCTTTCTTCATTCCAACAAAAACTTTTTAATCGGGGAAATCATTTGAATTCTTTTATTTAATTTAAATTGGAGGAACTTATAATAATTTTAACAAAAAGAAATAATAAAATAAATATTAACTATGTAATT
Source organism: Protophormia terraenovae (assembly GCA_951394005.1). Classification (NCBI taxonomy): domain Eukaryota; kingdom Metazoa; phylum Arthropoda; class Insecta; order Diptera; family Calliphoridae; genus Protophormia; species Protophormia terraenovae. The sequence continues at coordinate 29,175,265 of OX596075.1, forward strand.
TACATTAAGAAAATTAAGTTAAATAATGAAAAAATTGTAAAAAAACAAAATTTATACAAAGAAGTTTCAAGAAAGAAAATTGTGTTTTTTGGGTGTCTCATACAAATTGGTGGAGTCACGTCAGTAGCCGTATATTTGTTTGTATATGAGTTTATGTATTTTAACAACAAACAAATAAAAGAATAACAAGTAAAAAAAAAAATAACAAAAGTATCATTACAATAACAAAAAGAGTTAAGAAGTGAAATTTTTTGTGGAAGAAAAAATAGTAAAAAAGAAGAAAAAAAGGTTAATTAAAAGAAAAATTGCAGATTAAAAGTGGGTTTTGGATTAAATTTCTACTGTTACAGTTTTTGGAAACAACTCAAGTGTTAAGTAAGTTGGAAAATGATTTATAATGAATGCTAACTAACTACTACTTGTTACAGATAGCACTTAAAATTATAATTATTTTTTATTAGGTTTTAATGATTTTTATCAAAACATTGACGCAATCTATGTCATTGTATTTTGTAAAGAAGCCCAGTTTGCAGTTCATTGCCGCAATCTTAAATGTGAATATGTGTGTTGTGGCAATACGACGTCATTTGTCTTGTTTTTCATTGACGTTTTCTATATGTATATTCTTTAATTTTTCTTTATTTCTTTGTTGCTATTATATTTGCCTGTACATATTATTTTTGTTGTTTTTAAATACAGTTAACAATTTAGTTAGCTAAACCCACCAAAATGTTACGACTCGCCCCATTATGGCCCCCTCAATCTCTTGTCTTTAGTTTATTCTCTCTTATCCAAGTGTCACTCATTGAACTTTATGCTTTTGCCGGCCTTTGTTTTGTCGGCGTTTGTAGTGTTTTTTCTTTCTTTATTTTTATTTTGTAGTTACTACATGTATGCTTTCTTTTGTTTCATTCTACAGTCTGGTTTTATCTTTTTACATTATTTTTTATCATAAATTTTCGTTTTTATTTATGTTCTTTGTTATTATATTATAGTTGTTGCTGTTGTTGTCGTTTTTCTTGCTGTTGATTACAATAATCTAACGAGTTTGAGTGACTACTTTGTGTCATGTGTAGTGTACACTTGTTTATTTTATCGCTGCTTAATGAGGCTTTACTAGTGGGTTGATGATAAAAGCAGCGAACGAAAGAAAAAACAATCATTGTTTTTCCGTTTTCTTTAAACGAAAATGTACCATGGAATGAAGAATCAAGATATCTTGTGTTTTGCATATTCTAATGTTTTCTACTAAATGGACTTGGCAATTAAATAAATCAATTAATAACTGGAAAAAAACTGGCATAAGTTATTAAGTGACCAGCATTCAAGAGGTGAATGTAGTAGGGAGATGATAATAATTGTTTAGTACAAAAGTGGAAAGGTATTGTCTGCACATTGGACTCGTATAAAGTGGAAACATTTGGAATTTTATAACAGAATAGGGTCCGATATTTTTATTAGGAAGTAACAATCGACACCTTGTATTTGTAGTACAGTAAAAACTCGATAATCCGGATAATTGATTGCACACCCCTATCCGGATTATCAAATTATTTTGTTCCCTTTCACTCTTTGGCTAAGATAAGCATTAAAATATATTAGTTATCTTGAATTTAAAACTTTTAAAGTATCAACTTTAAGTCTTTCATCCAAAAACATTGTATATTTTAAATTTTTCAAAACTTTTTATTTTATCTTCAAGAAAAACAAACTTGTATGTACTCTTCTTAGTGAAAAAACAAAACTTGTCTGTAAACAAAGCAATTTAACTGCCATCAATTCTCACATCTTAATTATAATTTTGTTTTTCAAGCTGTTGTAAATTTAAATGTTTATTTACCGATTTTGAACACTTTGAATACCAAACAAACCTTATATAAAGATAAATATTTGAGTTAAATTTCGTCTCCCTAGTTGGTCCCCTCCGAGCCCTATCCTGCTTTCGACAGACATACGGACTTAGCTAGATCGACTCAGAATCTTACCAGGACCCAGAAATATGGTCTTAAATACTTTTTTCGACATGTTTCACGGGGAATGACAAACTCAATGTACCCCCATCTTTTTGATAGGGGTTATAAAAAGGTCCATAGATCAACCTTTTTAAAACGACCATCTGGCTGGTTGACTACGTTGTAGTCACCATATATAATGTATGAAAATTTAGATATCTTATTTTTAACTATAAATGCCCAATTAATTAATCAATAATTTCGAACTGATTGTACCAATTAAAACATAACTTTACAAATGCGTAACTGAGGAATATACGACCCAGCAAAAAAAGTCAGGAAAAAGATGTAATAAAATCACCACAACTAGTAACCAGTACCACTTCAAATTCGGGTGAAAAACTAATGAATTTAACATTAGCGTGTCATTGGTGGAATGTTGTTCATTTTTGACACCTTGGATGTTATTTGTAACTAGTACCATTACTTATATTAACTTTGTATTTAAGATGTGAGGAAAAACGACTACTACAAAGTGAAGAAAATCCAGACTCCAAAATGATTTTCTTAGTGTTGTTATTAAAGATACTAGTAAATAATTATAATTTAGTTTTTATTTATGGAAAAGCAAAAAGAAAAGATGAAATTAAAATCTTAAATTATTCAAAATTCTTCTCTTTTTTTAATATTTATCCAAGCGCCTTTTGTTTTTTAAACTTTTCTGCGCTTCTGAATAAATGTTTAAGAAGTGTTAAAAACCAAAGACAATTTTGATCAAAGAAGTAATTTAATACCATAATTTTTATAACGATATTAAAAATAACTACTAGAATAGTTGAAAAAATGCATTGGATACTTTTGATGTGATTTAGATGTCATTTGTAAAGAATGACTTTCATTATTTTTTGCTGGGGAGTTAAAGTTTTTAACTTCTCCCAGAAGTAGAGTTATGAGGTATTAAATTTAGGAACCTCTATCTTTAACGCCTTAAAGATAATAAATTATTTTCAGTAAACCATGGTTAGAATTTTAAAAATAGTCTTCTTAAGTTGACCAATTTTTAATCAAAATTTAAAATTCATTGTAATTGTTCTAAAATTCGAAAGCTGCTGAAAAGAAGGAAACCCTAATGTATTATAAATCATTAAAATTAACGTTATTTTCAAAATAAAGGTACAATGGTTTCGTCCTTATGATTTCGGTTTTTGCCGATATATACGACATATTTTTTCTTTGAAAGTTAAAATAACTTAAGTATCGGTATGTGAAAACTTGATTGATGTATTGATTTTCTTATTAAGTTCCTATTAGAAAATCAAAATAGAATTTATATAAGTATTCTTTTTACTAAATATTAACTTCTTTTCTGTTCAAATATTTTTAACATGGAACCAGTGTAAATTCATAGAAACTAGTGATTCGATTTGCGTCGATTCAGTTTGCGTCTTTACTAACGATTTAGATTATTATAATGGATCTAATTGACATCATCCGTAATAGTATGTGAAGCAGCATTTCAGACAAGAAAATTGGTCTTTCAAGGTCTTATGGCTTGAGTTCGAATGTCACCCAATTTCTTCGCAATGAAATAATTACAAGTGCTTTTAAAAAGTTGCTCCAGTTTGACCATAATCCCCGTAAACTTCCACCAAAATACGATAACTATCCGTAGCGGTTTTCTTCAAAAAATTATAATGCAAAACTTCCGACATTCACAGCTTCTAGCTAGAAGAATAGATGAAAAAGAAGTGTGGAACCTAAACCATTTCAATCAGTTATGATTGCCCCTAATCTATCTCATTCCCATTAAAAACCATACGAGATTAATAAGCCCTTTGTCCGTAACCTCATCTAGTTCATGCAGTGTGTGGCTTCCAAAACTACTTCTGCCTTCCGCGCTGAAACCCTACACAATGACAGATAATGTGCTCTACTGTCTCTAGCTCCTCTACATAATCATACGTCCTACAAAAGTCTGACGTGCCATTGTCCCATTTGCTCATCATGTTTCCTATTGAGAAATGACTAATGATCATTCCTACCATGACTCTCAGACTACTACAACTCATACCTAGAAGATATTTCGAATTTGCCAGTTTAAGACTAGATACCCTGCAGTCCGTTCTATCCCTCTAGGCTCGATTCGTGTTGTTTAGTGTCCATTCCTTTATGGCTCTAAAATAGGACCCAGCTTCTCACAATGGCTCCGAGCCATTGCGAGCCAGCTCATCAGCTATTTCATTGCCGAGAATGTCTCCGTGTCCCGGAACCCAACAGAGTCTTATCGTATAAACATCCATTAGCTTTTAAAAACAACATGTTTTTATTGTGTCAACTGAATGGCACATACTGTATATGAAATCTTAATGATAGTACTTTTAATTGACATAGTTGTAAAAGCGGAGTGTTTGTAAAAATACTATTAATGAAATATAATGTATAAAACGATAGTAATTAATGCAAACACCCATTACTACTGTGTTAATAGAGCCATACAATGAAGTGCTTCTATCGCTTAGGAATTGGGAAATTAGATTTATACAATATTTACTATATTTCCTCTTACATCTGACATGTCAGTCATTACGAACGTTTCAGTGACCATTATTCAGCGTTAATAATTTTTAGAGAAATTCATAATGGTATTTTGCAATATATAAAAAATATAAATTTTAATTCAAATCCAAAACACTATTAAGCTTATTGTTTCATACTTTTACATTTATGCATACAACTTCCTATTCTTTGTGAACTTAAGTTGTTTAGTTATTGTTCAGTTTTTTGTTAAAATATCTAAAGAATACATTTATTACCAATTAATTAAATATTTTAGCCTTCAATATTATCATTTAAATCAAAAAATATTATATACTAATTAGTTTTAAAAAAAATATATAAATCTACTATTTGAGTTCTTCGCTTCAATTGTCTTTGTACTCTTTAATGCACACCTCTGATGGATGATTGTACAAAAAAAAAAAAAAAAAACAAAAAGATAAAAAAAAATTAAAGGTAAACCATACAATATTGCATGTGGGTGCGTTTTTTGAGCTCTAAATAACATCTCGTGTATTTGTAACCATATTTGTCAAAACGTTAAGTTTTACACATATTAAGCTGTTTCTTTTTGGTTTTAAACATTTCTTAAAGTAACAGAAAGCAGAGACCGGATTTTAATACTAAAAAAACAATCTTTTTATTTTTATTTCAATCGAAAAACAATCTTTAATGTTCAAAAAATAATAAAAATCCATCATGATTTTTATTATTTTCATCAATATTTTATTTTTTTTCATCATGATGAAAATAAAAATATAAATATCTTTTGTGATATTTATTTCAAAAGTTGAAAATTATTTTGAACTTTTTTCATCGGATGGAAAAAATTCTAAACAACAACAATTTCATTTGAATAAAAAAATATTTTGAAAACAAAACAAAAGTATGAATAAAAAAAACAATCATTTTAAATTTTTTTCGAACTGATATTTATCGTTAAAGATATTTATCGTTAAAGATATTTATTTTTTTCATCATTGATGGATATTTATTTTAAAAATAAAAATCCCTCACATATTTTTTTCAACAAATGAAAAAATATTTTGAACATTAAAGATATTTATTTTGATTGAAAAATAAAAATAAAACGTTTTCGGGTGCTTGACAGAAAGAAAAGAAATCAAACTGGTTTTAGGAGTTAAAGAAGAAAAAAGAAATACTTGCCAAATATTATTTTTCTTTTCAAAAATTTTATATGTTAAACGTAATATTAAAAAATTTCCATCGTTATTATTATTTTTTTAGAAGTATTCTTTAAAAAATATTTTTGCCTGAAAAAAATGTATGTACATATGCTTTCATTTTGTGTTCATATATGGTCAAAGCCTAATAAGGTTTATTTATTTTTGTTGTAATTAATGATTATATATACTATATTGAATAATATCAAAACCACAGACTTGAGTAATTGTTCACCAAACATATTGAATACTATATTTATCAGTACCGAATATTTATACACCCTTCATGTTTGTAATAAAAGTAATAGAATATAGAAAATTTTAAATTTCTATCCGTTTGAGATAAAATTCGAATTTTATAAGTTTGAAAGTTTTCCTGTAAAATTGCTAAGTATATAAATTGCTTTTTTGGGACACTTCAGATTATTCTTCATATTTTATTATTTATTATTTTTTCTTTCCTTTATCAAAACTCTAATAGCTTTCATCTAGAAAAGAACTTCATTTTGTTTAGATATACATATGAACATACATATGTATGCTTGAGGTTTTTTTATAAAGAAATGACCTTCCTCAAATATAAAAAAAAAAATTTGTCACACTCTTTAAGTTATAAAAATAAGATACTTTAATTAATCATAAATTGTGGTTGACCGCATGAACTTCATTTATAATTTTTCAAAGAAGGGTAAATTACATTTCATAATTTATTTAGCTCTTTAATGAGGACTATACTTGGTCTGAAAAATAAAGATAATTTTTAATCTAAGATTTATTAAAGAACAAAATTAATGTTAAACATTTTCCATAAAACGAGATGCTGATTTAAAATGAGACGAAGAAAAAAGAAGTACTTGAAGACATAGACACAATGGATAAAGTAGTGCTGTGCAAGTATTGAATACCGAGTATTTTCCCGCTTTTTTGATACTTAATACTGTAAAGTAGTTAGCAGTTAAATATAACCAAAGAATATTCATATATAGAAGGCGCATCATGTAGAAGCAAAATTTCTTATGGCGGGTTCTAATCATAGAACCTGCTCTCATGTAATTCTCGCTCTCAACATTTTGCATTGATGAGGGGGATAAGTAACAAGGGAAAACAAAATCCACCACCAAAACAGAGAGAGAGAGAAAGAGTTTAAATATATGTGTTTGTACATGTGTGTATTCCTTCCCAGCAGGCCACATGTCCATTAACGACACTTTCATCGATGATGTCGTCTAAATTTGTCGTCAAGAAAATGCACGTAGAGGACAAGTTTGATTAAAAGTCACCTATATTGTCATCTTACCCCATTTTCGGCGACTTCAATAACAAAATATACTGCATTATCGTACATATTTAGTTCAGTGACAACATGAGTAAAATGTACAGCGAGAATGTCGTGAGTTAGACCAAATACACGACATGATGCATGACATTGTCATGCTGCATGTCGTGTATACCTATAAGATAAATAAAAGCATTAATAAAACCATTAAAAAGTAGAGAATGTTGTAGCTGAAGTGGTAAGTGCGCTTGACTATTCGATAAGGAAGAGAGAAATTGGTGGCCTGGGTTCAAATCTCGGCGGAACCCTACTTTTTTCTTCATTTATTTTTTTAAAATGGTTGACGAAAATATACATGACACTGTCGCTCAGGTTATCGTTGATGACTTAAGTGCCCTTTGTTCGAAAATGTCACCAATGTTTGTTCGGAGCTGTCGTACATGTGTCATCGATGACTGTGACAAATCATCAAGACATCGTCGATATTTTCTACAAGACATGGCCTGCTGGGTTATAAAGAAATGCAAATAAAAACACACACACACATATAAGTTTGCACATGTATAAAGATCTTTATTTCAAATTGAAAGAAACAAATAATATTTGTTTCTTTTATTTTGAAATAAAAAGTGCCTACAGAAATTTTAGTTGTTTATTTACTAATGTAAAAGATATGAACGTTAATATTACTGTAGGGCACAGCATACATATTTGTTGTTTTACAAGTAGAAATACTTTGATCTGCACCGACGCGCTTATACTCTTCTTAGTGATGTGACAAATTTTAGTATGATTTCGAAGTTGTCAATTTATATTTTATAGTTATATTTTTTTATGAACTAATAGTTGTTATTTTTTACTTTTATATTTTCTATTTTTATATATTTCATAAAACGTGCAGATAATTTGCTTTTGGTGTTTTTTTATTATTATTTAAAAAAATTGCAATTAAAAAAATGTTCTTATAGAGAATTTTTAATTTTAGAAATTTTTATTTAAAAAAATATTAAAATTTTTTCATTTTTAAAAGAAAAACAAAAAAAAAAAAAAAAAAACATTAAGTAAATAATAAATAAAAGTTTCCCTTTTTTTAATTCTTTCCAAGATTTTGACTTGTATTTTATTTGAAACAAGAAATTGTTATTAAAATATATATTTTTTATAGAAATAAATAATATGAATATTTTTAATTCTAAAACTTATTTTTAAATTATATATATTTTATTTAGTAAAATAAAAAAGGTGTTTTTAATAAAAATGAAATTGAAAAAAGATTCGGCTGTGCCGAATCTTTGATACCCTTCACCATATTACCATCTTACCATCTTATCGACATCATATTACCATATTACCGACAATTAATAAAATTTTCGCCTTAACGTATGCTTGCATATTTTCTAAATCTAAATTTTTTTCAAACTACGAAAATTTGAATATGAAAAAAAAACAATCATAACAGGCTTTGCTTTTAAAAAAGAAACAACAACAATTCCATATATATTTATTTTTGTATGTACAAACTGACTGAATACACAAAGAACAACAACAACACTGTTATTCATTATATTACTGCTGTTGCTAACTAAACTACTTGTCTATACAAAAAACAAAAAACGTCACTAATAGTCATTACAATGCTTAATATACATGTTTGTGTATGTATTTATGTATATTCTTAACAGATATGTTTTAGTTTTTAAAAATAAACAACTACAATTCCATATCTATTTATTTTTGTACAGACTGCATATACAAAGAACAACAACAACAACACTGTTATTCATCATATTACTGCTGTTGATAACTAAACTACTTGTCTATACAAAAAACAAAAAACGTCACTAATAGTCATTACAATGCTTAATATACATGTTTGTGTGTGTATTTATATTCTTAACAGATTTGTTTTTGGGCCATAACTCTGTTGATTATGAACGAATTTGGTTTATTAAAAAAACCGAAATTTTATAAAAATATTTATAACTAATCTATATAAAAATCTGTAGCTTGAACAAGGGCTTCAAAAATAAAAAATTCATTTTCCCCGATATCTCAGTTATTACTGAACCGATTTATTTAATTTTTTCGGAACAAAAATTCAGAAAATAATTTTCGAGCCCCCTTTAAAGATTCGAAGTCCCTGGTATATGCAGAGGCTTCAGAAACTAAAAAACCGGTTCTAAAAACCGGTTTTTAAAGCATATCTCCACCATTTATAAACCGATCTTCCTGATTCAAAAAACTGAAATTTTATAAAATTATTTGTGACCGATCTGTATAAAAATAAAAATCTATAGCTTTAACCAAGGCTTCAAAAAATAAAAAATGCGTTTTGTCCGATATCTCAGTTATTACTGAACCGATTTATTTCATTTTTTCAGAACAAAAATTCAGAAAAAAATGTCCGAGAATTCTTTGTAAAAACAAAGTCCGTAGTGTATACAGAGGCTTCAGAAACTGGAAAACCGGTTCAAGAAACATATCTCCGCATTGTATGAACCGATCTTGCTGAATTCCAATAGCAAAATTCTCGAAAGCATTTCCGATCGTTTGATATATATATTATATATGTCAGTTATCGGTGGGCTTCATAAACGCCATTTCAACCGACACACGGACGGACGGACGGACGGACATGGTCCTATCGTCATCATTTCTTACAAGGATCCCAAAAATGTAAACTTTTTTGCTCTCCGACGAAAATTGTGGGAATTACAAACGGAATGACAAACTTATATATACCCTTTACACCTGTGGTGAAGGGTATAAAAAAAAGTATTTCATTTCTTGGGCAGAAATAACATTTATTTTGAAAAATAATGAAGTTTTTTGATTTCCTTTCTCTGAGAAAAAATTTTTTTTTTATTTTTTTTTTTTTTTATACAAAAAGAAAAAAATATTCATATAGCAATGTTTCAATTTATAGACTTAAATTTTTTTATAAACAAAAATACAGAATTTTTTTTTAAATATATAAAAGTTATTTTTTGGCAGAAAATAAGTTATTTGTTTGCAGAAAATAAGTTATTTTTTATTTATTTATTTTTGTCATAACAATTTTTTATAAAGTAGGTATATGCAAATTAAACAAATTTTTACAAAAGATCTTTTTTCAATAGAATTACAGAATAAAACAAAATTATTGAAGAAAAATCTAATTTTTGTGGTAACAAATTCGATATGAATAAAAAAATAAAAATCCTTTTTTTATATATTTTTTTTTTCAAGTGGATATAATTTTATATTTTTGTTTTTATTTATTTAATTAATATACTTAACTTTAACATCTGTTACTTTGAATACATAAGTAACAAAGCTACATAAATCAAATTTTAAAATATAAATTTAATAGTCTGAAAGTATATTTACATAAGCTCATATGACGTTAAAAAAGGCATAACTAGTTCGGTGCTGATTAAAGTATTTCTACTTTTAAAACAACAAAACACATATGCTATACCCTACACTAACATATGCGATCGTATTTTATCTCCTTTAGTAAATAAACAACCAATTTCTTGTTTCTACTTTTTTATATGCACTACACCAGCGATCGCCACACTCATACATTCACAATTATGTTTGTGTATGTTTTGTTTTTTCCATTATGAAATTATACACCAAAAAAAAATTACATAATTTTTATAGTAATTTAATTTTGACGATTACCATAGTAATGACAAAAATTACGATTTAATGTTTATTTTTTATATTCTATGATTAAAAAAAAAATAACGATAAATTATTAATTTAGGATTTTAATTTCTTATTAAAAAATATCGAATAATGCTAAATTTAATTCAGCACGAACGATTATTTAAAATTTGTATTTTATAATAAAAAATAAAAATTAATTGTAGTAAATTATTATTTCTTAATTAAACAAAAAAATATTAACATTAAATATTTTTCATGAGTGTATCTCAAGCAACAAGCAGTAACACAACATTCCTGCTTGAATGCTCGTACGATACTGACTTTCCTGTGTTTTTTTTAATAATTTCAAGAGCATAACAAAAGAGATAAAAAACACGCAAGCTTCTTTTCCCTTTGTCTTCCCTCCCGCATCATGAAATATTTTTAAAAAATATTTCAGTTTTCATTGACATGCGCTTTCTATATGTTGTATATTCTTTGATATAACGCAATGACGTCTAAACCGCTTAACCGATTTTAACGAAATTTTAAATATAGTTAAACATTAAGCTGGAAGGAAATACATTAAAATTAAATTGATGACAATAGCGAAAATATGCCAGTTTTTTGCACTTCACACTTTAATAAATTTTTTGAAAATAAGCATTAGGGGAATCTTTGATATTTAAAAATAAAGGGGTAAAGAAGTTTTTTAACGCTTTCTATATTTTTTATTAGCCTTTTAGGTCTTATGCAACTTAGGGGCATTCAGTCCGTTTTAAATAAAATAACATTTATTAACAAGCGAGAATTTAATATCCAGTTGGCCGAATCTATATAACCACCATCAACTTTTTCAAATTTCAAATTATATGGGAAGTGAGCTCATTTTTGTTTCCGAGTTTACATTGGTCTTTAATTATTTGCACAAAATTTCGTTGACGTTTCACCTTATATGGGAGGTGGGCTGTGAAGTGGGCGGACCATCCCCAATTTTTGTCTTCAAGTTTATGTCGGCCCTCGAAATATCTGTACAAAATGTCGTTGTCGTACATGCCTTTGTTTAAGAGATATCAGCAGAAAAGTGTGAAATGAAGCGACAACGGACATCCTGTGTTTCTAGTATTTAGACCATAGACCATAATTTTTGTTTATTAACCGATTTTACCCATTTTCAATACCAAATAAACCTTATATAAGATAAATATTTAAGCCAAATTTCGTCCCTTTCGAGCCCTATCCTGCTTTCAACAGACATACAGACTGACGGACATATCTAGATCGACTCAAATCTACCCAGGACCCAGAAAATATATAATTTATGGGGTCTTAAATGATTTTTTCGACATGTTTCGGTCGGAATGACAAAATTAATATATCCCCATCTTTTCGATGGTGGGTATAAAAATTTTATTTCAAATTAAACAAGCGCGAATGTTATATTCGGCCCGGCCCAATCTATATACCCACCATCAACTTTTACGTTATATGGGAGGGGGCGGTAAAGTGGGCGGACCACTCCCATTTTTTGTTTTCGAGTTTACAGTGGTCCTTGAACTATTTTAACACAATTTCACCTTATATGGGAGGTGGGCGGTAAAGTGGGCGGACCACGCCCATTTTTGCTTTCCGAGTTTATATCGATCCTCGAACTATACGTACAAAATTTCGTTGTCGTACATGCTTTTATTGAAGAAATATCAGCAGAAAAGTATGAAACGGAAACCCTGTGTTTCTAGTTTTCTGCCTATAACTTTTTTGTTTATTAACCGATAAGGCCATTTTCAATACCAAACAAACCTTATATAAGAGAAATATTTGTGCTAAATTTCGTCCCCCTACTTTGCTCCGTTCGAGCCCTATACTGCTTTCAACAGACAGACAGACAGACAGACAGACAGACGGACGGACATAGCTAGATCAACTCAGAATCTAACCAGTACCCAGAAAATATATACTTTGTGGGTTCTTAGATGATTCCTTCGACATGTTACACACGGAATGACAAAATCAATATACCCCCCATCTTTTTGATGGTGGGTATAAACCTTCGAACCTTATAAATTTGGATGACATTTTTCCTGGAATAGCAAGATGTGTGTTTAAATAAAATATAACATGATTTTTTTAATAAAAGATGGACGGAATAAGCTAGGATTAAATATAAATAATCACATGTAGCATTTCTTATTCAGATTTGTCTAGTGTATTATTTAATATAAAAAATAATTGTTAACATGGGTCTTTCTATTTGACATGTTTTCTGGAAAACAAGAATTTAAAATTTATAATCAAAATGTATAAGCACATCACGGGTGACTACTACTCCCTTTAATATGTTGCTTCTAAAGCAAAAATCTAATTCAATTGGAAGCTCTTGTAGTTATTTAATTAACACTATTTTAAAATTGCTTAAAAAAAGCTATATCTTTAATTACAATCAGGAATTTTTTTTGTTTATTCTCTAATAAAAAAACCAAACGATTAAACGTTTTTGTTTTAATATAAACAATTGCTATTTTTACCAATTTTATTTTTTTTGTTTACATTTTCCCATATGTATTGTTGTTGGTATTGTTTATTTTAATAACCTTGTTGAAATTTACCCTTAAATTTGAATTTATTTCTATACACATTTACATTGTTCTGTTTATTCATATATTTTTTCTCTCTCAATTTCTTTTATTTATTTCCTTTATAAAAGAAAAAATAATTGGATATTGATTTCTATAAATAAAATAACAAAATGATGTTATGACCTTTGGTATTATTTTGTAAACGAAACAAATGTTGTTAAATTGCAATCAGAGTTAGAGGAAATATTTTTTATGTAATTATTTGATACATTTTTTATTATGGTAAATTAGAAATTTGAATACAGTAAATTAAGAATTAGGAATTTATATTAAATATGTAGAGCAAGTATTTTTATTTGGTTGAATTTGTTATATCAAATTGATTGAACACTTTTGATAAGACTTTAAGGCTTAATTGTTATAAGAGTAAATGTAATTTGTGGTTAATTATGGCCAAAATATTAGTTTATGAAATATTACGCAAATAAAGAAATAAATTAATGTATAAAATATAACGCTCGAAAATTTCTTTTATGGCGAGTGAAAATTGAAGCATGTCTTACAAAGTATTTATTTTTCGTGCAACTGCAAACTTTTTCAATGCATTTTTTTATCTTCACTCTGTACTATTTATCAAATAATGTTCGAGATAATTTAATATTTTTCTATAACACAGCTCAAACGCAATATTATTAAAATTAGGTTTAATTTTACTTCATTGGCATGATATTATACATTTCAAATGGAAACATTAAAGGTATTCACCTCAGAAATTGCAACTTTGCTAGACCCTTGCTAAGTAAGATGTGCAAAATTTATTCTATGTGGTTGTTATTGTGTTTACAGAAATCTATGTAAATTTTCTACTTTGCAAGGGTCTTGTAAAATTTCTGAGGTGAATACCTTTATTGTGATTTTTTTTAATTTTGGATTTTTTAATTTTTTTGTGTTTATTTCATTTTGGAGTATATTTTTTTTCGCTTTCCTCTTTGTATTTTTCTTTTTGTTTTATTTTTTTATTTTTGGTGTCTTTATTTTTTTTATTTTGGTGATTTTGTTTTGTGGTAAAAGTCAAAAAATAACTTTTATTTCTGCTCGAAAAATAAAAATAAAAAATAACAGTTATTTTGCCCGAAAGAATAAAAATCAAAATATAACCGGTATTTTTGCTTGAAAAAATAAAAATCGAACAAGCGCGAATATTCGGTCCGGCCGAATCTATATACACACCATCAACTTGTTCAAATTTTACGCTATATGGGAGGGCGGTAAAGTGGGCGGACCACGCACATTTTTTGTTTCCGAGTTTACATTGGTCCTTGAACTATTTGAACAAAATTTCGTTGATTTTCACCTTATATGGGAGGTGAGCGGTAAAGTGGGCGGACCACGCCCATTTTTGGTTTCGAAGTTTATATCGATCCCCGAACTATACGTACAAAATTTCGTTGTCGTACATGCTTTTGTTGAAGAAATATCAGCAGAAAACTATAAAACGGACACATTGTGCTTCTAGTTTTTAGCCCAAAACTTTTTTGCTTGTTAACCGACTTTGCCCATTTTCAATCCCAAACAAACCTTATATAAGACAAATATTTGTGCCAAATTTCGTCCCCGTACATTGTCCCGTTCGAGCCCAATCCTGGTTTCAACAGACGGACAGACGGACGGACATAGCTAGATCGACTCAGAATCGAACCAGGACCCAGAAAATATATACTTTGTGGGGTCTTAGATGATTCCTTCGACATGTTACACACGGAATGTCAAAATCGGTATATTTATGGTGGGTATAAAAATAACCGATATTTCTGCTCGAAATAATAAAAATGAAAAAATAACTGTTATTATTTGATTTTTATGATAAAAGTCATAACGGTTACGGTCCCTGAAAATAACTACTTTTTATTGCTAGAACTTCTTGCACTAAGAATAAGGTATTACATTTACATTTAATTTAGGGAGGCCAAATAAATCTTCTGAAGCCTCTTCACTCTTTAGAGAACACTGTTGAAGTAACCTGAAACTATAAACAATGTCATTATCTATTCTGTAAACAAATTTCTTCACCTTTGTGTAGTAATTATTTTTTAAACATAATTATAATAATTATTTTAAACTTTTACAAAACCGGAAGTCATGTCCGCACGTTCTAATACCTCAAAATGTAAATGTAATAATCTATATTATATTACACCCGACACCACCTGCAGAACCTCGCTGATCGTGAGAGTGGCCAATAAGACGTCTTCCAATCTTAAGCCTAAATATCCTATCATATTTTGTGATCGACTTTTTACCAATTAACTTTATACTGAAATTGACTTTTAATCTTCGATTAACCGAAAAGTCAACCCTGCATAGAAAAATTGTTTTTTGTACAAATAAAAAAGTTAAAACTTTCTAAAATATATATATTGGGATAAGTTTTCAAAAAAATTTTATAAAAAATCAGTAAAAATACTATTCAAGAAATAATTTTCAAATGCAGTGGATGAATATTGAGCTCGAGTTATATAAAATCTAAGTTTGTAAGAGAACAGCCGGCAAATTACTTGAGTATACCAGCAAAAAAGGAACTGAAAAACTCATGAATTTAACATTGTGTTGCCATTGGAAAGAAATACTTAGTGGTAAAAAAGAGCTGCAGAAGTTATTTTTTTAACATATGGTTGTCATTGGTAGGATGTTCTTCTTTTATACTTTTTGTTTATTTCTTTTGAACTACTTTCATTAAAACTATGTTTATACAATTTTTTAAACAAATTTATGTTCTAGCCTTATTAAAATATAATAAAAATGCTTTATTTTTTTTTTTTTTAATTATTTATCTTTTTACCGTAAAAAAATGTATTTATTTTCACTTTATTTGGTAGTAATTATTAAGAACTTCCAAAAAAGTTTAAAATATGCACTTTGTTCTACTTTTGAAGTGGTGAAAATGTTCTTTTTTGAATGCTCTTTATTGTTTATTACTGGAAAATTAAATAATTTCTGCAGCAATCCTTTCCTGTAGTTCCTATTTGAGTGTGTTTTTGTTATATCCGTTCGTGATAAATTTTTTTATTAGTTTTACAAATAAGAATCGATTAAAAAATTGATTATGGGGTTCGATTTTAAAAATCGAAATTAAAATGGTTGATCGAAAAATCGATTATTAAATTTTTGTATAATTCACTACTCGTAATACAATGAATAAAATAAGCCATATATCATCAAATGGGATCCACAAATCTTGATTTTATTCACAATTATTCACAATGAACAAAAAAAAAAAAAAAAAGTGGATTAGATGGAATGTAAGCTGAATCTGCTTAAAGTTTTTTTTAAAATCCATCAAGACCTACTATTCGCTTTTTTTTGCCGACCAGTGTAATCAGCCAGGAGTTACACGTACTAATAAATTTTAAACCTTAAAGTTTTTTGTCTATGATTTCATTTGTGTAATCGATGCATTTAACAAAAACAATAACAATAATAAAAAATCATTATCACTTTCAACAATGCAACAAAGATAATTTTTTTTGTTTTTAATTTTTTATCAATATCATATCTGACAATAACAAAAACACACAATAACCAACAAAAAGATTGATAAAGGTGTCTCTATAAACTGGGCCGCAGATAAAGTTAAAAAAGTACAAAAAACAAAACAAAAATAAAAATTAATTTAAATTTCATTACAATGGGTCATTTGCTAAAAGACTAACAAAGAAGTAGTTAACCCTTAAAATTTAATGTTCTATTTTTTGTTTAAATATTAATTCAAAACTTTTTATTTAATTTTTTCTTTCATTTAGAATCTTAAAGATAGCATCATTGAGCGAAAATTGTGTAAAACGAATACACGAACATGTCTAATCAAGCCGAAATTGATTATGAAAAACAGTTTCAAGAAGATTTGGCCAAAGCAACCGCCTTAAGTTTAGAACAACAAGCCTTAGAAGAATTTAAACGTTGCCAAAAGTATGGTATTGCTTATACGCAATCTGTACAACAGGAGGCTAAAAATCGAAATTATGCTCAAATACGTCGCCAGCATTTTGCACGCAGAGATTCTGCAGAAACATCAACTTCCTCACAATATGGTTTATCATTGCCACCGCCTCAATCCAGTCAGCCACAAAGACGTCATTCGGAAATAACGCATAATGTGCCACCAACAACTTTGCTAACGGATGTAGAACGTTCAAAGACTCCACCAGCTTCTACGGCAGTTCCCGAAAATGATTTGATTAATTTTGCTAGTCCAACCTCTAAGAAACCAGAAAATTCTTCATTTGAACAACTTATTGAGGATTTACAAAAGCTACAAGCCACAAATCCACAAACAGCCTTAGTGCCTTTGGGGCCTACAGCAGCAGCTCCTATGTATCCGGGTTATCATACACCAGTAACAGCTACACCAGCAGCTGCCATGTATGCAGGTAGTGCCGCTGCTATACAGCCACCGGCTCAGTATGGTGTGACGACAGCAGCCGGTGCTGCTGGCATGCAATTGGTGCCTTTTACACCGCCACCACAACAACAAAAGGTGCCACTAACCCATGATGAATTGCAAAAACTATACAGTATGTCACAACCTCCATATACCGCCCCAGTATATGGTGTACGACCCATGGGTTACATGCCACCTATGCACGGAGCTGGCTACTATGCTCAAACTCCACCTGTAATGGTAGGAGCAGCAGGTGTGCCTTATACCCCTCCAGTACAATATCCAAATCCCTTTGGTTTTCAATACAATACGGTAGCACAGACTAACCAACAGCATTATTATCATGTTAATAATATGGCCTCTGCCGCACACACTTCATCCTCATCGTCAGTTTCCGCATCTTCCTTGGCATCTGGTGTTCACAATATGAATAATCCACTTAATCATTCTGTTAATTCATCTGATTTACCATCCAGCAGCAATAGTTTTAGTCACACACATTCCAAACCCTTAAACACTTCCACTGCATCTATACAAAGTAATGGCCAAAATAATTTTAGACGTCAAACGCCTCCAGCTCGTAAACCCAAAGCAGCTGGCTCGGATTTAATTGATTTATTGCATGAAGATGAGTAAGTTCTTGAAATACGAATAAAATGGTTTGGAAACAAATAAATCTTTAATTTCAATTTCCTTTTTTTAGTTCCCGTGTCAGTGTTTTAGAAGCTTTCGATCCTTTACTGAATGAAGATGATGATGGTAAGTTTGTTATTTTTTAGATTTTGGATTTTATTTCGCCTTTTTCTTTTTTGTTTCTATTTCATTTTTGATTGTTTTAGTATGATATTTTGTTTAGATTTTTTATTTTTTTATTATTTTGTGTATGCGTTTATCATGTTTGTTTCATTTATTTGATGTTTATTATGCACACATTAGATGGAATCATTATGCTTTTATTTGTATCATTGCTTTTATTTTTATTAATTTGGGTATCTTTTTGCATTTGGAAACATTTAATATTATAATTTTATTTAGTTTTTTATTGCATATTAAAGTATCTAGTGAGTAGATTAAAACATTAAATATATCTTAATTTGCATTTAAACATTACCGTCATTCTAAAAATCATATGAATTTAAGGATATTTGATTATATTCCTCGACAAATATATTTATATCGTCAAGGATTTTAATGCAAATGTGTTAATTTAAATTAAATAATAAACTTTTTGATCAACTTATACTTAAATGATCAATAA
Organism: Protophormia terraenovae; assembly: GCA_951394005.1. Lineage (NCBI taxonomy): Eukaryota > Metazoa > Arthropoda > Insecta > Diptera > Calliphoridae > Protophormia > Protophormia terraenovae. The sequence goes on from OX596075.1 coordinate 29,194,141, forward strand.
TGTAAAATTAGTTACTTCGATATTTAATTTTAAGCACTTGTATAAATCAATTAGTTTAACTTTTGCGGGTTATTCCTTTAAATAAGTAAAATCTATTCTGAATTATATTTTTTTAACGACATTTATAAGAACTTTATCAACAATATTTTATAGTACAATCTTGAATTTTAAATAAGGTCTACATTAAAATTTGATTATGAAATTCTTATACAGCTACAGTCCTGAACTTTATATCTACATTTTAAGAACATTTATGGTTGTCCCGCGTTGTCGAATGAAAAATTCGTTTTGATAATTTATTATGATCGTTACACAGGAGGTACATTTGTACGGGGCAAGGTGAAATAATGGACCGATCATAATTAATTTCAATAGGCTTCGTCCTTTACCATAAAAAATATGTGTGCCAAATTTCATTAATTTATTTTCAAAATTGCGACAAGGTTTATATGGACTGACTGATGGACAGGTTAAATCGACTCAGAAAGTGATTCTAATCCGATTGGAATACATTAAGGTGGGTCTAGACTCTAGACCAATATTTTTGGGTGATACAAACATCAGCACAAACTTATAAAAAAATTGCCTTCAAGTCAACCTATGGTTATTTTTTATCCTCTCAATAGTTTCAAAAATAATGGGAAATTAATGAATAAAAAAATGAAAGGAGATTCTTGTTTAGGACGTAAAATTCCATGTAGTCCAACTCCAATGTTATTAGTAAATTTAGCAAATAAAGAATAGGTGTGAAGGGAATGTAACATTTTCAATTGGCACAAAATATTAAATTTTATAATTTCAAAACCTAGACTGTAAATATAAAAATACGCATTTTACAAGTTTGAAATTATAAAACTAATAGTTTTTTAAATTCTTACAGAGTCAGATTTTTGAATTTGGATCAGTCTGATTTAATTCTAATAAACTTCAATTTTCTATGTCAAGGAGACGAAAAGCGTGATGGATTTTTTAATATACTGTTTCTTAGAGTGGGAATAATTATTAATTTTGAATCGTTTGTTATCGGTCAATATGTCTGTCTGAAAGATTACTTTCCTTTTATATTTCACTTACTGTAGTATGTATGGAATAGAAATGCATAAACGTTGTTTGTGTATAATGCCTATTGAATGGTTAAGCATTTTTCTTAATATTTCTTGTTATTTTATGCATCTGTTTTGCACATAATGTAGTATGTGTGTATTGTTCACATCAAAATTTATTTGTTGCCGGATGTATTCACATATTCAAATCTACTGAAAAGAAAAAGGAAATATGGCAAAAAGAAAAGTGAAATATTGACATGAAATATTGTTAACTATATATTTCATATCTTTAATTTTTACTGAATTGTTCAATTTAAATATTTCTTTCATGAACGACACAACTATAACCGGTACATCACTAAAATACCGAAAATTTGAAAATTTAACTTAAAAAAAAAATAACGAAAAAACATATTTCATTTTATATGCAATTTTTTTACGACACTAGTTTTTATCACGGTTCAAAGTTCACTTTTTCCTAATTTATTAAAACATTAAATTCAAATCCATATATCTTTGGAACTATATAGCTTCAATTCATACAAACAATGCTTTATAAATCTAGTTTGTAATTATTTTTGTAGAATGAAATCAATATTTGTGTTTGTATCAAGGATATTTAAGAAAGCATATCTTCCATTTTTTATAATTTTTTCTAAAATGCCCACTGAAAGTACTAGCAATAACATATAAAAAATATTTTTGTTCCATTCCAACATGTATGAAATTTAATCCATTGACAATCAAAGAAAAAGTGCTTCACCAAAGAGTTTTTAGGTTATATAATTGTTTAGGTAAGAGTTAGAGCAAATATAAAATTTTATTAAATTATTTTTTCAACGGTGACATACATATTATCTGAAATGTTGGTTATGATTACACGGATAGTCGGATAGGCTATTATTAGTACTTAAAAAAAAATAAGTATAAATTTAAGAAGTTTTATTTTGCTATATAGTTCATTTGTACAACAAAGTTATAAATGAAGAGCTACATCTCGAGATTTGCCGTCCTGGGATTTCCGGGAAATTGGCAATTCTTCATGTCGCGCTTTTTGAATTTTTAAAAGTATTTAAATGGAAGGTTACTGTATGTACTTTAACAAAAAAATATATATTACAAACAAATTATGCAAAATATTCAGATGAGAACTATAGTGAAAACTCCCATAGGTGGACAGCGATCGTCACGCTGATTTTGTCCGTTAATGGGAGATGTTCTTCTATGTTACTGGAATATAATGTACTGACCCAAACTACATCTATACATTTCATGTTCACACCTTCAAAAATGACATCAATATTGACAAAAGTCAAAAGATCGTAATATTAACTTTATAAACGAAACAGTCGTAAAATTGTATAGTTATTTTTGTTCTTTCAACAATATTTTTCTAACGATTTCCCAAGAAATTTTAAAAATATAATGCATGTTGAGGTCAAGATTGGCAACAATGTCATCTACATATGTTGGCATATTAATTCATTGCAAAACGACAGGATTAAGAATTATCGTGTGTTTGGCATACTCATATGGTTTTAATCATCTGGTCATTTAAACATAATAAACGACCAGATGATCAAAACCATATTATCAGGCCTGTCACAGAAACCATTCCGATTCCGAAAAAGCAAAGTACGGAATTAATTCCGTACTTTGCTTCTTCAAAAAACATGAAACGAAGAATTTTTTTGGGGTGGAAACCACAAATCAATTCCACTTTGAAAATTTAAAGTGGTCTCGTTCCGAAAAATTTCTTCGTTTGATGTTTTTTGAAGAATCAAAGTACGGAATTAATTCCACTTTCGATCGGAATGGTTTTCTGTGACAGGCCTGTATAAATCATAAATGACAAGAGATTGCTGTTAAAGCTATTCAACTATTCAAAAAAGTTGTCAAGATTTGTAGGAATCTGTTACCATTGTGTTGTACGGAAAATCATGGACCCATCATCGACACTGTCTTCAGGACATCTATTATTAGGGATCAAGTTTCATTTTAACTTTTTTAGTATGAAACCATGGGACCTAAAATCGAAATAAATTTATGTGGAGATTATAGATAAAGCATTCAAGAATAATAATTTGTAAACATTTGAGAAAAAAATCCTCTTATATCCATGTGGATATAATATAGCGAAAGGGTTAGTTTTATTTTTGAGGTTGTCAAAATTTTAATTTTTTAAAGCACTTTCGTTTTTTTTTTATTTTTTTGTTGCGATGTCTTATTAATAATTCAAATATGGTTATTAATTTAAATTAAAAATATAAATACTTGTAATTAAATCAAATTCAATTTTTAGAACATGTTCTAAAATCATTAGTTCTAGAACTGGTGTAATCAGAACCACTTCAGATTCTTTAATAACATCCTCAGAACTAGTGGAATCTCAACCAATCCTGACACTAATGGAGTAAAACCATAATCTGGTTCTTAATTCGTTTTAAGGAATGTTTTAGAGAATTAGTGCTTAAGAACTAATTCTGTATGACTTCTACATCACTTCTGAGAACAAATTTCTGGTTCTCGAATGACTTCCTAGAACTGTTTAAAATACTAGTATAAAAAATTTCAAAAATTAAAAAAAGAGTATTTACAAAATTAAATTTATTTCAAAAATGGCCTTTAGGAAATAGTCCATTAGTATAAAAAATAAAAAAAATAAAAAAAATACGTTCTGAAACCGTCCCCTAACGCTTCTATGGAACTAGTTCTGAATGTGACAATTTCGAACAAAAATCATTGATTAAAGAACTAGTTCTAGAACCGTTCCATAGAATGGGTACTGGCTAGCTAACTCTTCCACAGAACTAGTTCTGGAGATGACAACTTCAAACAAAAATCATTGGTCGTAACGCCAAAATAGAACAAGTGCGTGCTATTTTCATGTGTTCTGGAACTAGTTGTAGGACTAATTTTCCTGGGTACTGAAATGAAATAAGAACTTCAGAAGTTATAACGTAGAAACAAATAATATTTAATGAGATACAATTCTAGGTTATTTAAACATTATTAATGTTTTCCTATTTAATATTTGTTAATAAGAATGTTGTTTGTATGAAATAAAAGTGTCTTTTCCATATTATTTTATGTGGTACATAGTCGATGCTAAGAAAAACTTTTTTTAACATGCTTCAAAAATGCTGATAATTTAATTATGCATGTTTTAAAATTAATAAGTTTCTTAGGGAAATTTTCTTACAATTTTGGTAGATTTCGTTTTTGCTATACACCTGTCCTTTTTTCCTCTCTCCCGAACACTCCAATTATCGCCAATAAAATTCCACTTGGAATTTGTTCTTTTTTCAAAATCTTAATCATATATCCTCCAATTATGGAAGAGAAATAAACGTCCATAACTGGACGAATATTTAAATTTTGAACGAAGTCATTTGTTTCGAAATTAATAATTCACGGAACATCGACGATAGCAAATAATATATATTTAATTGGAAGAAGAAAAATTAAAGAGGAACAAAATTTTCATCTTTATTCTTGCGATTAGAGTTAATACTAAAGAGCAATTGACCAAGTATTACTATTTTGTTTATTAATAAAGAACATTTTAAATAGTTTATCTTTTAGTAGTCTATTTGAATCATTTTCATTCCTTATTTAATTTAATTTTATATATAAAAGAAAATTTATTTTTAATTAGTGTTCACTATTTAGTAGCATGCAACTTAAAATCTGTTAAATGTTTGCTATTAACACAATATATATTTATTGTTTCGTTGTTTGTTTTGTTTCTAACAATTTTTCTATCACAATATATAATTCTTATTTTATATACTCTTATGTTTTTTTTTTACTTTCTCTTATATTTCAGTTACCAAAAGACTTAACAAATAAAATTGAAACAAAACGAAACCAAAAGAGATTTATAGAGAAAAAAACAAAACTAACGATATAATTCGAACTTGAAACGAACAAAAAACCTGAAAACAGTATCCACATTACGTCTGAAATAATTATTTAAGCTTTATTTAATTTTTCTTCCTTTTTATTGCTCTTTGTGTTTCGAAACTATTGCGTTAAGAAAAAAAAAATATATAGAAACTATAATAATTTAAAATTTTAAAAACGAAAACAAAGTTTTGAGTTTTGATGCAGCTGTTGAGCTAAGTACTGATAAAAAATTTTTAAAATCACATTAGTATTTTTTATATAGTTAAAAACGAAGCTAATTATAGCATACAATACAAATATTTAATACATAATTTCTAAAGTCATTTTATTTAAAAACAATTTTTTATGCCTTTGATTTTTTATAATTTAATTATTCTGTGTCTTGTTGTGTTTTTATTTTAATTCGAATCAAAAACAAAACAAATTAAATTTGCATTTTAATTGAAAGAATTTGAATTTAATTTAAATTGATTTATTTATAAAATATCTATTCATTCTTTTGTATTTTTAATAAAATTGTAAAGAAGGCAGCCAAAAAATATGTAAAAAAACTGATATGTATAAAATACAAAACTTTTATTAATTACTATTCTAAATCAAGCATAAAGTATACAAAATTGTAAAACATACATATTTTCTCTTTTGTTTTTGTATTAAATATCATAAAAAAATAAAAATGAAAAATTAGTAATGTTAAACAAAAATTATAAAATAATAAAAAAAATAATAAAATATTTTATATTTGGACATTTTTATCTATTCAAACTTTTTACTTTGCTTTCTTAGTTTTAAATAATTTGTTTGTTTTCTGATAAAAATGTTCACGAATAAAACAAAAGTTAATAAAAAAAACTCAAATCTGTTGTTTTATTCCTTGTTAATTCTTAAAAAGAATTGCATTGTTATTCGGGGTGGTTTTGTTTTCAAAAATATACTTTAATTGCTAATATACGATTAGTTGTTATTTATCAGTCATTAGCCCATTTTTTTTTTTGTTATTATTTTCATATTTTTTATGACAGCCACACAATTTACACATACATTTAAATTTTTCTTAGCCTTCAGCTGCATTTTAGCTCATTTTGTTTCGTTATTCCCTAATCAGCCTTTTTTATTCTATATACTACTAATCAATTGCATTATTAACAAAATGTTCTTAATCCTTTGTGTATAAAGTCATAATTTTAACAATGATTTATTCACTAACATGCATTTGATAAATTCAAATAAACATCATGTTTTTTTAATGTTCCCAATTTAATAATTTGCTATTATCCTAGTTATTGCAATTTATCATCATCAGAGATGTCATAATTTCCTTTGTCCTTTAGTTTTTTTATAACTCCTTTTATTTTACTAGAGTATAAAATATTTTATTGAAACAAATTAGTTCATTAATTTTAAATTGTCGTTATAGAATCCCAATTTTTCAGATAATTTTAATTTATTTTGGAATCATTGTCTTGCAAAATCTAATTTCGTTTAATTTTCTTTTGGGGACTCACATTCACATAATTTTCATTATTTTTTCATAACAAGTTCATTTCTATTACGTTTATAGGGCAGCTGTTTGAAAATAAAAATAAATTGAAAATGTTTATATGGCAAATTCAATAATATATGTATAATGTTTAAATGCAAATAATTTCACTAATCTGTAATTTTGTTTGTCAGTTAGTTTTTTGAAAATAAAAAATGAACACCTCTTTTATGCAGCAAAATTTTTTTTTAAAATAAAATTCACGTATAAACATAGTATTACACATGCAGCTTAAATTCGTATCCCTGTTTTTCCTATATCTATAGAGCCTCACTACAAATTATAAGTAAAGAAAGTATTTTAGTCGAGTTCTTCTAAACCATATATTAAAAGAGTAAAGTTATGTTCACATTTGTCAAATATTTGACCAAATTTGCGTGACCACTAATTCTACAAAAAAAAAAAAAAAAAAAGTTTGATCTTGCAAATGTTTTGTAAGAGAAAATACTGTCAAACAGGATTCAGTAAAATGTCAGCTATGATTAATGATTAGTAAAAAATATTAGAAAAATGAAGTAAATATATAGTGTTTACTTCATTTTGGTCGAATATATTTGACTAGTCTGAACATACCTTAAGAAAGATAAAGATCTACAACATTGTCTATGTGCATCAAAATTCGGTGAGGGCTCTTATATTAGACCTGTGGCCAATTGTGAACCGATACTTTTATTACATAAAAACTAAAATATACGAATATCAAATATTACGTTGATACTAACATTTATTTGAATTTATCGCCACCGAAAATGCAAAACAACGTAACATCAAAATTTTCAAATTTGTGTTTTTGATGAAATATAGTTTATCTTTCTAAAATACGTGTGATCACAAATTTTCAGACTTGTAGTTCAAAAAATTACGATTATATTAAAGAAAACAATGATTTTTTTAAGTCAAAATAATCTAACATCACATTTGGTAAAAAAAAAATTTATATATTTTTTTTACGAATTTAGATTGCAAATTATTAAAAATATAATAGCTATTAAAAATTTTTTAGTAAAAGTTATCAAAAATCATTTCAATTATAATTTTTCTAAAATTTTTATTGATGTTACGTTTTTTTGGCTTCATAAAATTGAAATCTTGAAAAACGTAAACCACATAACTTAAAAATTATTTAATAAAAATTAAATTATTCATCATTAATATATTAGGCAATATTTAAGGATGTAATAACCCAAAAATCTTGTTTGTAGGACAATTTGTTTAGATTTTAGAAAGTTTTTTGTGTCTCCTGTAAAATTATGAAAAGTGATGTTACGTTGTTTTGCATTTTCGGTGACGTTATGCACTTAGGCTGATTCTCAAAAGTGGGCCTCATATAGGAATTATGGACTAATCATCATAAAATTTTCATCTGCGATTTCTACTTATATAAAACTTATTTGTGTAGAATATTTACTTGATACTAATATTTGTCTGGGATTTATGCATCCTAAAGTGATTTTCGGAAGAGGGTATATATGAACAAAATTGTTTATTGAATAAAAAATTTAAATTCGATATCTTTACCGAGTCCAAAAATAAACGACTTTGAATTTGAAAATTGCTAAAATTATGATTTTTGACCGAAAAATTATCTACAATCTTTTTTCTTTAAATTAAAATTTTCTTTAAAAACATGTATTAATTTTATATTTTTCTGAAAAGTATTTTCACAATAAACCAAGCGGCCAAGGTACACACCCTCCCGATTTCGGGCCATTTTATGTGAACGTTTTGACTTTATATTTTCTAAAGTCCTTTAAAATCAATACCTACGGGACTTCGGAAAAATGTGGATTTTATAGCCGAAACCCATTTTTGGGATTTTCGGCGATTATTTGGGAATTGTGGGAAACAACAATTTGGCAAGCGATTAAAAATTGTATATATCAAAGGAACCCTACATTAAGGCCGCTTAGCTCCAAAGAGGGACAAATCGGAACCCAAATTTAACATTGTACCAATCCAAGCAGCCGATTAGAAGTTACAGATAATATTTCGCCTATAATAAGGCCATTACTCCAGTATATTTCACCATAACTCAAGAACGGTGTTTACGATTTGCATAAATTATACACCAAAAGATGTGGACTAAAATATATTTATCCACCCTTGTGTTAACATTATTATTTATTCGCTTAATAATTTCGGAGTTATGGAATTAGGGTTGCCAGACTTCCTTGAATAAACTTGATGGTCAAGATATTTTAGAAGTTGCCAAGTTACAAATTCAAATGTTATATGTTTACTTTTTTGCAACCATATGATTTAGTGGATTTTCAAGGAAAAATGAAACTAGTAAAATGTTTAAATACTAAGTTTATTAACTGTCATTTTTCTCTCTCAATTTTTACTGGATTTTGAGTACGCGAACGCAAATCCAGTAAAAGTTTTTACTGTACAGTACAAATTTTTAGGTAAATGAACGCACTTAGTGATTTTTTTTTTAGAAATAATATATTTTAAAAATAAGTTAATATTAGTTTAGTTAATGCAGAAAATGATGATATTATAAATGAAAAGTATTCAGTTTTCAGAGAATAAATTCAAAAAATATATTTTATTATTTTCGCGAATTGAATCTATTGTACAGTCGAACTCGGTTACAACGAACTATTGTTATAGCGAACTCTTTTCTTCGGTCCCATTGATTTTACACACATTTTTTTAGAAGAAGATAATTTCTCACCAGACTCTTTTAACAATCGTATTCCATAACGCTTTTTAAATTTTGTTAGCCAACCATCACTGGCACAAAACTGACCATTGTAGAATTTTTTGTGCAGCTCCACAGCTTTGCATTTTAATTGTTCTCCACCGACTGTGATATGGAATATTCTTTGTGCTAAAAACCACTCGTAAAGTGCATCCTCCATTTTTTTAAATTCACCACTTGTATGTCTATACCGATTTTTTAACGAACTCATGGAATTATCAAGCAGTTGCATTTTTTGTTTAATGATTGTACATATTGTGGATTTGGATAATCCATATTTATTTGAAATTTCAAACAACGATGTTTTATTTTCGTGGTCTGCTATAATTTTTAATTTATCTTGCAAAGAAATTATCTTTTTTTACATCGTTTTACTTGCAACATTTTGACAGTTAAAAACACAAAACACTTTTAAAAATAAAAAACTTCACAATAACTTCGTTAAACGTGGATGACCGCGAAAGAATGAAGTAAAAACATAATAAAACTTTCATTCATACGTAAATAAAACAAAAATTCTTATAACAAACCACCATTCGCACTATCGAATAGAAAAAATGCCTATCTATTCGTACTATAGAGTAATCAATGCAAAAATTTTGCCATTCGTATTATTGGAAATTCATAATAAAGAGCGTTCGTACTACTGGACGTCCACTGTATTTTTAATCGACTTTTTTTTAAATTCTTGGATTTTTTCACAAATATGTCAATCTCAAACATAGTTTTGTGTTCTTGCCAATTTTTCTGAAGTAATTTATAAAGAATTTATTTATAAAGGTTAAATCAGCCCATTTACTATTTAAATATTTATAGAGTTATTCCATTTAAAACCAACACGAAAAAATACAATTTTGGACTTTACCCCTCCAAATTTAATATAATATTTAATATTTATTATGACGTTTGTTGTAATATTTTGTAAAATATTGCGAGTCCCAGAATGCCACTTAACACGGTTAGAAAAAACATTTTCACTATTAACATACATTTTTTTTTAATTTTTAAAAATACCATTTTTCGAGATATTTACCCGCGAATTAAAAATCGCGAGATATGGACTATTTTGATGTTGAGAAAAAAGTCATGTTATACGTCATAGTATAGGTAATTTTGATACATACTTCGAAAGATATTTGTAATATTGTGTATGCAACTTTGTACATTTTTGAGCTATTTTGCACTTTCAAATCGCGTTATTTCGCGAACCACTTGATGGAATTATCTGAAATTATGAATTAGTCTTAGTTTTGACAAGAATAATGACTGTGCTGAATATTATTAAATTTGGAAAAGGTGAGGAAATCAGCGGCTTGATTTTAAATGGAATGGAATGGAACTCTATAATAGAATCCTAAGAAGTTTATTTTTTTACTCGACGATCTTAAATGAACTATATTTTTTTAAGCTATTTCATTCGCAAATTTAAACATTAGAGATAGCCGCGGTTGTTAATTAAATTTCAAAATGGAGCAAGACTAAAAATTTTCACTTTTCAATCAGCCAAACAAATAGATAAATGATTAGTATTTAAATACCTCTGTCAAATAATTATATGTGCAATATTTGTTTTCTGGTTTTTATATATTCCAAGAGTGATATACATTTCTTTGGTTCACAATTTTTTTCATTCTTACCTAATGTCCTTATTTGCAAAATTTTAGGTTCCTCTTGCCATTGTATTTAAAGTACCGTTAAAACAAACATATCATTCTCTAAATTTTAATAGAAAATAATTATATGTGCAAATTGAAATGTTTACTCAACAGACTGACATGAAGTCCGCAGTTTGAACCGTTTAACCAATTAAAGTTAAAATTAAAGTTATTTGGGGAATATTTAAAATGACTAGACCTAAAATACCAAAATTTATTATTTTTTTTTTTTTTTTTTTTAATTTATAGCCAAAATATGTCACCAGGTCATGAACTGTCAGTTGAAGTGCTGAAATCATGAAAGTAAGACGACAATTTATGTAAAATTCCAAAAAATGGTGTACACAGAAAATGTTTATCATAATACTGTTGAAAATTTTCAAAAAATCTGAGAAATTGCTATCATTCTAGGAGCGGTAACCCATAATCAATTGCTGATTAGCGGGGCTTAAGGAAATTTTTCGAAGAAAAACAACATGTGTTACAGAAAAATAACGGCCAAATAAACGGGTTTTAATAATTGGACGTGAGCATACAATAATAAAAGAGGTTTTAGATTAAAATTTATGACCTTTGGGTGGCAAAAACATAACATAATAGAGCGTTACAAAAATCCAAACGCAGGATTTTATGATAAATGTAATTTTTGTTTAAAAACTTAAATTACACCATGAGTTTATGTGCATAAGGGATAAAAAATATTATATTTAAATTATCCAAGTGTTTATCAAAAATATTACATGGGTATTCGACGTCTACAAAAGACATCCTTGAAGCGTAATCATAGTGTCGAATCGCACATAATATAAGTCAATTTTAGTTCTATATAGAAGTTGAAAATATTTATTGGACGTAGCTAAATTAACTCACCGCACAACATAAATTTACTGGACAAAAAATCCAATAGCTTCGTTGATGAATTTCCTACAAGAATTAGATTTTTCAGTAAATTAATGTGACGATGTTACTATATCGGGCCTCAAAATCGGTTTTAAAGTCACATAATATTATATTTCTGCAGCGACCAGTAATGATCCTCAGACCTTCATGACATAAGGATTTCCAAAGAATACTGTATGCTGAGATATATTTAGATTCAGAGCTATATGACAATATCAAATGTTTCAAATTGATTTTGTATAAGTATACTACAGTTTCGACCTATATATATGTAAAGCAAAAAGGACGAATCGGTATAACGATGGATGCATCTGGTAACGTTATATTAGGATAACACAATTCCTTAACAACTTTCATGAATATTGAAAATTAACTTTATTTAAATAAAGGATTTTTATAAAATTCTTGTCGTGCACATATAATTATTTTCTATGAACAATTTTAAAATCAATTAAATTTTGCGACAAAATACACATAAGAAATAAATTTTTCATTTGACTTATAAAGCTCTAATAAACATTAAAAATATAAAAAAGATTTGAATTTGAAAATCCTATTTTTGAAAAAAATAAATTACTTTATAGGTATGCACATATAATTATTTGACTGGGGTATTTGAAATTACACCCTAAGGATGGTGAGTGTGTGAGTGTTTTTATTTCGGATACGTTATTAAGATATTGGTTAAGAAAGTGATCGAAGTGTAATAAGAATTTGTTATGAGATGTTTATGCAATATTATGATCTGCACCAAGGCGAGTTAAATCAGGTGATCTCACTTAATCACCTGATTATTATTTTTTTTTAATTCCATATAAGCACATTATTTGCTTATCGACTGAAGTGTCAAACTCCATGTATAAAAAATTAATTTATTCGTTGTATCGTTGTTTTTGCAGAATTGTTTCCACCTATTTCATTTCACTATGATCTGAATGTAAATTTATACTTAGTAGTATCTCCAGTTTTTCCCATAGATTAAGTTCTTGTACTATATTTAAGATAATTTCTACCTAAATGATGATGCATTAAAATGCTGTGTGGTTAATATGATGACGCTATTAAGTTAAAAGTATATTGTATGACATTGTTAGTAAATAATACATTTATTTAGCATAAAATCATACACTTCTTAAACATGGCTGTATTATTTGATAACGAGAAAATAAATGTTGCAATAATATTCAATAATAATTGTAAGAAAATTATAAAATTACAAATTAGTTTTTGTAACTTAAAAAAAAAAATTAATTAAAAAAATCAAGCCTTAAAATATACTTTAAAAATGCGATCTTTTGTGTTTTTAACAAAAATAAAATGTGAAATACAAAAAATTAAAATAACAAATGAATTGAGATTATTGTGAACAAACATGTAGAAAATCTTTTAACACGAGAATTTTCATATTAATACAAACATAAATACATATGTAAATTTGTATGTATATTTTCCACACAAATAAATAACAAACACGAAATATTGTGGCATTTAGATGAAGATTTGACAACAATTGGCAAGTGAATGCGAAAAAAATATTAACCAAATACTATAAAAAGTATACACGTTATTTATTAAATATCTAATAAGCCATGTGGCTAGTTAAAACGACTAGAAAATATGCTACATAATAACTGTTTGAGCAGTGATTAACCAAATTATTTGTTTCAAAACTTTAACTTAAAATAAAATTTAAACAATTTTTTTTTTTAAATTTTTTCTACTCAAAGAATTTTGCTAATTTGCAATAACAAATTGCTAAGGACAATAGTAAACATTTGAGGTAAGAATTTAATTATCTAAGTTTTTACTTTGCTAATGACAATGTTTTCCACAGATAAACAAAACATGCCTACATACAAGTTGGAAAAAATAAATGGCTGTAAATATCTATCTTCTATATACATATATAAAAATTAATGTGTGTTTATTTGTATGTATGTATGTATGTTTGTTTGAAGTCTATAGCCGCCTAAACGGCTAAACCGATTTTCTTGAATTTTTCACAGTGTGTTGCTATATGCCTGGAAGGAAAAATAGGCTACTTTTTATTTTGAAATTCCATGTGGGCGAGGTGCCACGCCCACTTACTAAATAACTATTAAAAGTAGTATATCTCGGAAATTGGTAATACTAGAGTCCTCAAATTTTGCACGAACAACTTTGATACCTATATGAACATTCTGGAAAAAAATAGGCGAACTAGCAATAGGGGGTGTGGCACATCCCACGCCTAATATTGCTTGCCAATACCAAATGCCGTAAATTTAGGAAACTATCACAGTTACATTTCCCAAATTTTGTATAATAAACTTAAGTGTCAATGTGAACATTTTGTGCAAAAATGGGCGGAAAAAAATAGTGGACGTGTCATCTTTCATATAAAGTTAATACCAAAATTTTTATATCTGGGAAACTATAAAAGTTAGAGAGCTCAAATTTTGTACGACTAGCATTAGCTTCAATATGAATATTTTGGACAAAAATTGGCACACTAGCAATAGTGGTCGTGGCACCTCACATATAAAGAAAATATTAAATTATTATATGCGAGAAAATATAACAGAGTTCTAAAATTTTGTCGGAGCCACTTTGATATCAATATTAATATTTAAGAAAAATATGGGCGGACTAGAAGTAGAGGGCATATGAATTAAATGCAAAAATTCTTATATCTGGGAAACTATTTGAGTTGGAATGCTCAAATTTTGCACAAAGAATTTTGACATCCATGAAAACATTTGTCTAATAAATTAGCGGATTATAGGGGTATAGTCCCTCCCATAAAAATTAAATACAAAAATTAGTATATTTTTTAATCCTTTAATTACTATGTATTTCATTTCGGGGGGTGGCGAAGCACACCGGGTATTAGCTAGTTTTAAATATTAAAAAAAGTGTTTGTTTACTATTTTGAATATATATAGTAGGGTAAAACTCATTTCAAACGACTCAAATTCATATAAGCAGCGGTGGATATTTAAATAGCACACTTTCTTCAATTATGAACTTCCAAATTGCATAAATGTGTTCACTTTGTTAATTATAGCAAAAATTGTTTATTGGGTCATTGTTTTTAAACTTTTAATATTTTACAAAGGTAAAATATGAAGTGCATAATTATTAAAGGTCTTAAATTTCTGGATTTAAAGTTTTCCCTTTTTTTATTGTTAACTGCATTAATCATTACCTGCTGCTTAACGCTCTTAATTTTAAATTTATTTTAGGAAATTTGTGGTTTTCATTTGTAGTGAGGGAAAAAGTTTATATTTACTCTTAGCCAGTAGTACTTATTACGACAAAAAAATATTTATACAAGTTCCTAACAAGTTAATAAAAATTATTTGTCTTAATGTTCTATAAAAAGTATTAAAAGTTACAATACTTTAAATTATTTATCCGTTATGCCGGTTATTAAAAGATAAAATTTAAAATCTGGTTTAATACTCGTATTAAATAAAAAAGACAACATTAATGAAACGTTTGTCTATGCGTTAACGGCAAATAAATGGTTAGATAAGGATATAAATGTCCCCGAAATAATAAATTTATCAAAAAAGCTGTAAATTCGTGTAAATTCGAGGCAAAATTTCAAAAACTCCTTTTTATTCGATTACACAGGTCAACATTAAAAAAGTATCTTGAAAATTATGTTGCAGATATCGTATTGTAGGTATAGTCATCCCAATCACCAGGAACATTTCAGTTTTTTCCCATCACGTCACATTTTTAACCCATTGAGGACCAAAGAAAATATGGTTCCATGATGAGTTTTTAGGCTATAAAATTATCCAAGTAATAGGTAGAGCAGATTAGTTACTCATGTTTTATAGCCAATACATGGGGCTACAAAAACGTAGTAATAGTCAAGTCTCTAACTCGTCACACATAGCCCCTAGAAGACTTTAAAATTGTAAAAATCAAGAATTTCTCAATTAACTCCAATAAAACCATGGAAAAATGAGGGATAAGGGGTGGGTGTTTTATGAAGGTTACCTGAGAAATTCTTGATTTTTACAACTTTAAAGACTTCTAGAGGCTATGTGTGACGAGAGACTTGACTATTACTACATTTTTGTAGCCCCATGTCTTGCCTATAAAACATGTGTGACTAATTTCCTCTACCTATTACCTGGAAAATTTTATAACCTAAAAACTTCTCAAGGAAACATATTTTCTTTGGTCCTCAATGGGTTAAAAATGTGACGTGATGGAAAATTTTCATTTGACTTTCTACACTATATCAAGCATAAGGAACAATAATTTTGCAGAATTATTCAAGATATATTTTTTTTGCGATTTTGTTGACCTGTGTTATTATCGCGGTTTTAAAGGAACTTTTTATGTTTTTCATAAATTTATCAATATTTAAGTGTAATGAGTACATCCATGCGACTTATTTGCAAAAATTGCTAATTTAACCTTTTGGGAACTAAATGCATAAAATTTACCCTCTATCTCTTAATGAGTAAATTACGTGTTATATTCAATAGCAGCAAGATAGACCATTCCTATGGTACATTAAAACCTAATATATTTTGAAAAATGTCCGAAATATATAAAATTGCATGTTTGAAAAATGAAAATATGATAAAAAATTTTAGTAAAATCTTAATATTCTGAAATGAAATTTTTTAAATAAATATTAAAGGTCGTAGTAAGCCTCTATTGTAATTTTAAGTTAATTTTCTTATAACTAAAATTTTGATAATGATATTGAAAGAAATACAAAATTTTAGAGGTGTTTTGAAAATGGTCCAGCTCACGTAAATTTTAACAATGATAATGTAATACTTTGGGAATCATATAAGAACATACTAATCTTCATTTCTAGAGGGGAACATTTGCAACTTTTTTTCGTTAAGCACTGTAAAAGTTATATGTCTATTCGTAAATTTTTTCTAATTGGAAAGTTTTATTTTATTACATTTTTAATATGAAAGGTCTGTAAAAAATTCTATTCTGGAAGCTGCCACTGATTATCAGTTATGTTTTCCTCAAAACGATCAAAAATATTACTAAAACTAATTTTTTTAGTTTCCAAAAATATAGCTTTTTCCGAAATGGTTCTTGAAATTATAATAAATAACTCACGTAAAAGAATTGAAGCACGGACGCGTATAAACGTGTATAAACTATTTTTTTTTAATGAGTTTTTTTTTGTTCAGTTTAAAGTATCAGTGGTGTTTTTCAGTTAAGAGTTGATTTTTTAGTACTATTTATAAATTTTTACAGAGTGGCAACTTTGTACTCTGATAAGTTTGCAAATGGTTCTACTCTGATAATTTTGCAACAGTTGTGCAAAATATGTTATGTGGTGTTGTTGTGTTTACAGAAATCGATGCAACTTTGCTACTTTGCAAGGGTATGGCAAAGTTGAAAGGTAAAATTTGACGAAGAAAATATCTGTTGAACATATTAACCCATTAAACCCAAGTTTTAATCGACTTTCATGTCATTTCTTAAGGAGAGATAAATGAATTGAAAGTTCTAATAAATTATTCTGCGTTAAATACTCTAAATATTTATGCGAAAAAATTAAGCTTCGAACTATATTTATATTATTTTTTTCGATTTATCTGAGACTACTTTGGTTCAAAAATGGAAAAGTTGAAAAGGTAATAAAACAAAAATTTTGACTACCAGCGAAAAATCCTTCGGAGGGTTTATTACACTTATCAAGTTCTATCAATTTCAGATGGAATGATTCCGCTCCTAAAATACTGTTGCATAGTGTTATTTTCGAAAGATGAGCTTATATGTGAATTTTGGCACACTGATTTATGTATTTATATATAGCTCACTTAATCCGAATTTTAATGAAATCGTGATCAATATAAAGCACTTTTGTTAATTTTTTAAGTTATTTTCAGCCGCAATATTTGGCATGTTTTAATCAATTTTCTTTAATGATACTTAGCATACAGATAGATGCTTAATAAATCTTACCAAAAAGTAAGAAAACGATTAAGTTTTATAACATATTTATTTAATAAATAGATTTTTTTAAATGGAAGTGCCGGAGAAGATAAGTGTTTGTAAGTTATCTTTTCATACATATCTTATATTTTGCATTTTTATCAAAAACCCTAAGATTAGAATTAAAGACGTAGGATAGGTTAAGGGATGTAGTGTTATATAGTACGCTCACTTTCACTGGAAAACTCATAGGGTTCATTGCGACTCCCTTTTAAAATGATATCTTTAACTTATGCTTTCGCTAATCCAATTACGATATTTTCAAATTCCTATTCTGGAATTTCGTTAAATTGTCTACCTAACTATTTATACACGGAGTTCTCACAAGCTCTTGCTTCATGATCCCCTTAAGGCATTTTAATCTGATAGAGGCCCACACGATTCTGCACAACTGTGCTCTGTTAAAAAAAAAAATTTTTGATTGATTTTTTAGTGTGTTTTGATGAATTACTATTGAAGGGCACAATTTATTGTAAACGTCTACACTATTTTGTTTATTCATCTCGATTCAAATTTTTGAAAATTCTTAATTTGTTATAATTTGCATTCTTTTCCGCCAAATTAATTTTTTTATTGAAGATATCATTTAGTGTCAATACTGATTCGGCTCCGTATGTGTTCAAATTAACACTGTGTGTTCAAATCTTAACGAAAATCAAAATCTAATTGTTGTCAGATTAAGACCATTTCGGTATCAAATGATTAAATTGTATTATGTTTTCTATTTAATTTGTTAACGAACGATACCGTAAAATGTTAGTACGGACCCCTTGTTCGTAGCGGGCCTAGCAAGCAATATGACATTTCACCTTCATCTCTACTATTAATCATAGATGCTACAGAAAAATGTCCTGTTATCAACCTTATTGTGTAGATTGCTAAAAAAAACCCTATTATGAACATAAGAATTTTCTTACTTATGTCCATGCTTGTTAAGTGCTGTTTTTAGTTTTTGAGATAACTCACCAAAAATTTACTTTTCTAATAAATATTTTTGTCTATTTTTTAAAAAGTTTATTTTAGCTTTCCTCAATAATTTAGAGAAAATTATTGCAAGATTAGTTTATTCTTAGAATCTACAAAATAATTTATTTTGTTATGTTCGTCTAATCCTCCAGCCAGTGTGCTATTTACTTTATCATTACTGTAATTAACCGGGAGTTTATACATAAGTATTTGTCTAATATTTTCAATTTGTTTTTCCAGCTTTCTTCTAATAGTTTAAACATTTTAGTTTTTTTACGCTAAGACACAGTGGCACATTTCCCATTAACACAAAATCACTTCAGAATATAATTAATAATAAAACAATTTTATCTCCCAATTTTATTGTTTATTTTTGATAAAAAACCAAAAAATCGTAAAAAATAAATTAATTAATATTGAATTTGTGTAGCAAACATGTTGTGCTGTATTGTTGTATTTATGGGTAACTAAAACAACAAGTGTGGGATGATGATCATCCATACGAACGATCGCCAACTAACCAACCAACCAACAACAAACATTTATGCATTCAGCTCAAATATGATCATTAGAGTTTTTGTTGTATACATTAGTGTGTCGCAGTGTTCTTTCTAACTTGGTGATCTTTAGGCTAAAAGTAAAAAGTCTAAAGAAGAAATTCTTTTTTCACAGATCTTTACGAAATGACGAAATCACATTGTAGCCAACAAGCCAATATTTTGGCTAAATACTAAATTATATATTTTTTTTATTAATATTTTGTGTTGTTTGTTGTGTCGCTAAAGTGTCGTGTTTTATTTTTATAAACAATATAGAGAAATACGTATAAAACGTTTTGAAAAAAAAAAAAAAAAAAAAAAAAAAAAATTAAGAATTTTTTCAGATTTATTTTATGTTCTTTTTTATATTTTTGATTCATAATTTTGTATTTGCATATTAAAATACTATTTAAAAAATAAATCTAGACGTATTATATTGAACTGTTTGTTTGTGTTTGTGTGTCGTGTATATTTTGCTTATTTTAATCACAATAATTATTATAAACTTAAATAGAAACAAGAGAGAACATTAATAATAACAAATAATATCAGCAATTATTATATATTTTGCTTCGTATTTTTTATTAAAAATTCTAAATGCTGCATTCAATATTTTCAGGCAACGATAATGCTTCAGATTGTACTTCATTTTATGCGGAGTATGATCCCTTTGATTATTTGTATAGTGGTGGCAGTACACAGTATTCGGATCCTGTTTATGAAGCAGTCAATAAATTGGATAATTCAGCCGTTAGTCCAAATGGTAAGTTTAAGAAAAATAAAAAAATACTTTTTTCTTTTTAAATAAAAAATATATATTGGAAAATATAAAATGTGTTATAGTGCGAATTGTGTTTTTTAAGTGTTAAAACGATAGAAAATTTTCTAATTTTACGCTCACGCATCATTGATTTTGGTTAATTTGTTTGAATCATTTTAATAATTGTAATGTCATCGGGTTTAACTAAAAAATTAAGTTGTAAGTGTTATTTAAACTGAATTACAAACTTGATTTTGCTATTAAATTATAAAAAAATATTATGTATGTGAAAATGGAAAGTATATATGAAAAAAATCTGTGAATAGAAATACTTTTATGTGGAATTTTGAGTGGCCTTCATCGTTCTAAAGTGTGAGATTAAATCTTAATGATAAATCTTATTATTAAAAAGGAAGAGAACAAATGTTGGATTTAAAAAAAAAAAAAATAAATAAATAAAATATTTGCAAATCTGATATTAAATTAGTATTTATTTCAAAATTTTTAATATTTTCTTACTATCCCTCTGTTATCAGTGCCTTTGAAAAATTTATTTGAGCAGACAGACGGATGAACTGAAGAATGTCGTACATGTCCCGTTGCAAAATTTTGTTTGAAGACCACAGATTTCAAAAATAAGCGTACTCAAAAATAATCAAAAAATTTAAAAATTTACCATTTTGCTTAAAAAAAGTTTCAAGTATTAGAGTATGGGTGTCTAAAATTGTAATTATGAGCCCATTATAAAAAAATAATTTGGCAAAAATATTGTCCATAAGCTATCAATTTATTACATCGCAGAATTTTTTTTTTTGCAAAAATATGAAAATTTTATACTTTTTTTAGTAATTATGTTCCATCTTAAGTAATTAAAAACAAATTGTACACAAAAATGCACTTAAAAGTTCTCTCGAGAACTAAAATCCCAATTGGAAAATTAAAAAAAAAAATTCATAACAAGCTCAAAATTACAAATATTTTGTGACCGATTTCGAAACTTTTTATTGTCCTAAATGTATGGGACCCATTATTTTTCAAAGCTGGTAGGGAACTGAAGACCAATTTATAAATTCCAATTTTAGTATTTTCCTGTATTCTGCTCATAATTGCGCGCTGTTTGTGTGGTCTTTCTACATCATAATCTCAAAAGGGCAAATACTTTAAGCTTTTCGAAAAATCATTTTTTAGTCACCCTGCATAATACGAGATAAGGGTGCCAAAGTTGACTTCCTCAGGAATGAAAATAAAATATGCTTGATCACCCATGATATCTCTTATGGTTAAAAAGATAATTCCGCTTGAATTTGGAAATATCAAGTTCTTGACTTTTTTGATTTTTCTCAAATAATTTCCGTGATTTTGTTTTTTTAAATATTCTAAGATTCCTAATAAATTCCAAAATATTTTTTATTTTTTTTATTTTTTTAATGCTCACAATTCAAGACTTTAAAATGAGTATAAACAATTGCTGGTTTTTACAAAAAGTGGTCAGTTTCTTTCAGTTGTTTCTAAAAATTTAATTAATAAAAAATATAAATTTCCTTTTACATATGTATGTAGATTTTAAAAGCATTTTGATAAAAACTTTGTTGTCTCTGTCACACTTTATCCTCTATTTTATATTATATACACAGCTCTTCAACTTTATATTTACATTTTTTTATTTACAATATTTACATTACTTAAAAATAGCTTAGCATTAACACAAATTCCTTTTGTGTTTAAGATACTTCAACTCAGCTCACACTGAGTAACTCTTTCCCTTTGTCCAAAATGTCGGCCTTATATAGCCAAGTTCCAATTTCATCTTATCCCGTCCTGTCTAAACCCAACCATTGAAACCACACTATCGTCTCTGTCCAGCAAAACTTTGGTGATCATCTCTTCTCTTTTACTCCAGTTCCCACATTCGGCCCTCCTGTCAGCACATTCGACCCCGAATGTAGAAAACCCACAGGTTCACGTCCTCTGTAACGTTGGTACATCTACCAGAATATCTAAATTCACCGATATTCTCCAATCCGTAACGACCATGTTGACCACTGTGATACTGTTCTCATACACTTTGGCTGCGGTTTCACTCTACCATCGAACTGCCTACACTCTACGTACGCCATGATTCTCCAGGACAAGATTTTTAACGAAATACACTAGACTTTGGGTTGGATATCTTCCCAAAGAACTCTGTACCATCTACACCATCACCGTATCGCTTCCGTCACAACGTAGTCCAAGTCTCTCACTTAGACCCTCTGTAGTCAACGTAAAAAATTTAATCTCGATGAAACATAAACAAAATATTAAAAAAATTCAAAAAAACACCCAAAAATAAAGATCAAAATAAAAAACTATTACGCACTATATCACCTAAACAATTATTTAATACGTAATAAGAAAATATACTAAAAAAATTTAACCCAAAATAAAAAAAAAAAAATTGGTCAAACAAGAGAGAACTCGAAAACTAGTAGCAATCTTGGAAAACGAATTCCCATATTTGAATTTAGAGCCATCTTCTGAGATACAAAAGTTCACTGTGTTTGACAATAAAATGGATTATAAACCATTTAAGTGGCTACTACTTAAAAAACTCATTCTAAACCTTAATAAATAACGGAAGAAGTCCTATGTCCTTTTAGATATCATGTTCTACTCGATGAATTCTATAGTCAAATAAAGATTAAAACGATCTCCTTCTATCTTAAACAAAACGTAAAATAAAAAGAAGCTCCTTTCAAACAATATTATGTGCGCTCTCTTCTAGGATTTTGAATCCATAAATAATTTTAGTCTCAAATTATAGAACAAGTATCCGCGAACTAATTTTTTTTTTTTTATATTAAAAATCAAGGGAATTTTGCAAAGACCGAAATCGTAGTCAGACAGTGTAAGGTCTGGGCTATACAGTGGGTGCATCAAAACTTCTTCGCCAAGTGCTGTCAATTTTTGGCGGTTTTATCAATGAAGCGTGTTGCCTGGCATAGTCACGATGGAATACAACACCTTTTCAATTAGCCAAATCTTGTCGCTATTTCTTAATTGCTTCAAGTTATGAACAGTATATCGTTTCACCAGGTTGTAGCAGTTCATAATGCATAATTCCCTTTCAATCCCACCAAACACTTAACATAACCATGTTTGCCGTCAAACCAGGCCTTGAGCGTAAAATATCTTCAGATATTTTACTTATTTTTAAATCAGTATAACTTTTTACACGAGCAAATGTCACCTTTCAAATACATGTTCCTATGATGCAATCGAATTATTGGACATCAAACCAATCCAATTACCAATACAGAGACTAAAACAATAAAAGCTATAAAAATCAGAAAATTAGGATCATTTGATCTAGCTTGGAAATGTCTCAAAGAAATTTTGCACTGACAAGGCATAAAACATAATTTCGTGATCATATGTAAAAGGTGTAGTAAAAAATGCCTATTAAAAATATAAATTTTTTAAATTTATTATTAACACTATTAATAACCTAAACATTTATATATATTCTGAATCTTTTCTCCCCAGTTTCTTCCATTGGCTGGCGAACCGATCTTAGCCCTGACTCCAGTCAAAAAGATGAACTACCTGCACGTTCCGCAGGCTCACGATCACCAGCACCTCCTTTACCACCACGTAATAGTGGTGGTAATAGCAATGGTCCTAGCACCTCATCATTTAATAGCTTTGCCAAGGATTATGAAACATACGCACCAGTATTAAATTCAAGTAATGTACTTGATAGACGAAAAACTTCATCACGTCTTTATGAAATTGTTACCGATCAACGTACCGTTGACTTGGAATTACTCGATTTCTATTATATGGTTAAAGAGCTAAGACAACGTTATCCCTACGATGATGAAATCACTAATGTAGGACATATTATAGCATCAGAATTTAATTATCATTATCCACTGGAAACAAGTATTAAAATTTTAGTACATCCCTCATTGAATGCCCTATTTCCGGATGGTGAAGCAGCTTCGCCCAATAAGGGGCAATTTAAGGGTTATGGAGCACCAGTACAATTTACATGTGACAGTAAGTTTTGTAATAAATTATGATAGCTTTTGGCAAATGGTATTTAATTTAATATTTCTTTTTTAATTAGTTAATACTCCTGTTGAAATGGTTATTAGCCAAGCCTTTTATTCTCTAGAGGGTCAAATAAGAGGTCATGTTAATGATTACGCCGTAAGACCCATAGGTGTAGCGGAATGGCTTTCGAATAGTTCTAAATTAAGTCAATTAGAATGTGTGCACAATAGTTTGAAACTAGAAAAAGATGTACAATTGGGTTTATGTTTGAAAACTGATGAAAATATGAAAGTTATAGCACGTACTCAGAGAGATGATAGAAATGAAAGCGAGATGCGTCCAGAGGATGTATTACCCAATGAAGTGGCCACTACTATATCCTATGAAAGCATGATGATATTAATAGGTATGTAAATTATTATTGTTTTTCTTTAGTATTAATAACAAATTAAACGTGAATTATTTTCAAATTTTATTTAAGAAACTTTGGAAACTGAAATTGATAAACTAGAATCAGCTGCCAGTGATAGCAATTCTCGCACTGTTATCTCCTGTTCGGGTGTTGTACAGGGCGTTAAAGCCATTTGTGCCTTATTGGGTTCCATTGATACATTGGAACTAGCCGACTGTGTAGCCAAGCTAAAACAAGTTTGCGAAGATAATCAACCAAAATATACAAGTTCCTCAACAAATCCTGAAATTATTAACGATTGTGGCGACTATGCGGAAGTATGTTTAAGGCCACGTTCTATTTTAGAACAGATTAAAGTTAAATGCAATAAACTAAGAGATGCTGTGCAAGAACTTATTGAATTATATTCGAATGTATTTAGGGTAGGATTTTCAGTTAAGACTTTAGACTATTCAATAAGTAAGTATTTATTTTTTTTAAATGAAACAAAAAATATATTTTAACATTAATGTTCATATATTTAGCACCCATTCATGTATCCTGTGTTTCTAAACCCATTGTTGTGAGTATCAATTGTTTGCATCGTCCGCCTCCTTTGTGGCGTTATGACAGCTACTCTTTGGGTGTACATATCAATTATGGTTCCCGCTTAATTTCGGATCCCGTAGTAACAAAATGTTCCAATGATACTACAGGAGGATTATTTCCTCGTTTAAAATTCTCATCTTGGATAACATTTGAGAAAAATCCCATTTGTACTTTACCCAGAGAGGCACGTTTGATATTTGTCTTATATGGAACTCAGGCAGCGGAAAATGAACAGAGTAATGGTGAAAATGGTGAGAGAAGACAAGTTACTACCGAATTGGGTTGGTGTGCCATACAATTGTTCGATTATAAACGTGAAATGATTTGTGGTTCATATTTGCTCTCTATGTGGCCTCCCACGGCTGATAAGTTTTTGGGTCCAGCGCCGGCCCGAGGTTGTCATCCTCAGCCAGATTTTTGTCCGGTATTAAGTATAGAAGTGCCACCTTATGGTGGTAAAATACAATATCCTGAGCCCCTAGAAAATCCACCACCAGCTCCTAGGTAAGTAAACTTGCTCAACATAAAACAAAATAAACCTTTAATATCTTTTCTTTAATACAGATATGATTTCAATTCTTTGGATACCAATCTGCAGCAAGAATTAATCGATACCGCCGAACAAGGCTATTCTGGAGCCAAGGATAAACGTGAAGTTTTCTGGGAGAAGCGTTTGTATTTACAAAATATTCCTCATGCCTTACCCAAAGTATTACATGCCGCCCATAGTTGGGATTATGCTAGTCTCATGGATTTACATTCATTACTATATTCATGGTCAGCCTTATCACCCCTACAGGCTTTAGAATTGCTATTGCCACGTTATCCCGATGCTAAAGTTAGAGAAAAGGCTGTAGAATGGATTTCACAATTACCCAATGATCAATTGGTGGACTATTTGCCTCAGCTAATACAAGCCTTAAAACATGAGACTTATGAAGCCTCTGCTATGGCTAGATTTTTACTATGTAAATCTTTAGAATCTCCTCGCATAGCTCATCATATGTACTGGCTCTTAGTGCATAGTTTGCCAGGTGATGGTCCTCAAAATTCAATAGATGCTTCATCGAGTAATTCAGATGATATGAATGATTCTTTGATAACACAAGCACGCTATTATCGCCGTAATAAAATGATGTTGAGAGCTTTATTAGCCATATGTGGTGAAAAGTTATCCAAGAGATTTTTATTACAGAATTTAATGTGTAGGGTAAGGGGGTTTTATTTTTATATATTTTTTATATTTTGCTAATTAATCCCTTTTAAAACAGAATTTGGCCAACTTAGCTGATACAGTTAAAGAGGCTAAAGAATCTTTGCGACAAAAGTTTTTATGCGCTGGCATGGATAGTGTTAATCAAGAGCTTTTAGATAAACCCACTACTTTGCCTTTGGGTCCCGAACTCGAAGTAACCGGTGTTAATGTGCGCAGTTGCAGTTATTTCAATTCCAATACTTTACCTTTGAAAATTTCTTTTATTGGTCCGGATTCTGAAATATTACCAGCTATTTTTAAGGTAGAATATTTTTCTTATTTTATTCAAGATTTTGTTTAAACTTCATATTTGTTTAATTCTTAGTCTGGCGATGATTTACAACAAGACATGCTTACCATACAACTTATACGTGTTATGAATAAAATGTGGCTGGCTGAGGGTTTGGATTTAAAAATGGTTACCTTTAATTGTGTTCCCACCGGTTTTAAAAAGGGCATGATTGAATTAGTTTCAGATGCTGAAACTTTACGTAAAATCCAAGTAGAATATGGTTTAACGGGTTCATTTAAAGATCGTCCTATTGCCGAGTGGTTGGCTAAACAAAATCCTAGTCAATTGGAATATCAAAGAGCGGTTAAAAATTTTACGGGTAAGTTAAAAAATAAGAAAACGAATAATTTAATTTTTTTGAGAAAATTTGAAATTATGTTCGAATAGGCAGAAAGTGTTAAATGCTTCGGTTTTCAATGTTAATAGAAAATATTCATTAAAATTTTTTAAAATCGTTGTAATTTTTACTTTAGACCGTAAAATGAATTACTTTTGAATTTTCGAAAATATACAATAAGTTTAGAAAATAAAAAAGTATTTCTCCTTCGATTTTAATTTCGAAATTCAAACACTTAAAAAAATGGTTGAAATATAAAATAATCTCAACTTTTCGAAATTTGTATAAAACATAATATTTTAGAATATAAATAAACTTTTAGAATTTTCCGTTATTTAGAAATAAAATGAAAATATTTGAATTTAAATTTTTTTCTTCCAAAAATTTGAATTTCGAAATTTAGAAAATTTTAGATAATAATCTTTGAAAAATTATGTTCGAATTTTCGAAAGTATATCATTTAGTTAAATTTTCTGTGTTAATTAGATGTAGTAAAAAATGATTTAAATTTTAGATGTTTTTCTTCGAAAAATTTTAATTTCAAAAAATATTTAAAAGTATATAGATTTTAATTTTATATTCATTAAGCAAAAATGTTACATTAGAATTTAAATTCAATGTTAAAATTTTCGAAACTGTTAGTTTTTAAATTTAATAAAATTTCGAAAAAAAAACTGCTCATTTGCAAGTTAATTGAAAATTAACAATATTTAAATAAATAATAAATTATTTAAAAAACTAAGAATTTCGAAAAGAACATTTAAAAGTTCCGAAATATTTAAGGAAAACATGAATAATACTTTACTACCACAGTATTCGAATTTTCGAAAATATTTAAATCTTTACTGTAAAAAGAAAATTTGTATAATTTTATTTGGTTTTATTTATTTACTGAATTTCAAGACTCTTTTTTATTTTCATAATATCCACCGATAATTTATTTCTTCTTCTAATTATTTTTTCAGTTTCCTGTGCTGGTTATAGTGTGGCTACTTATATTTTAGGTATTTGTGATAGACATAATGACAATATTATGTTAAAAACCTCAGGACATTTATTCCACATAGATTTTGGTAAATTTTTAGGTGATGCTCAAATGTTTGGTAATTTTAAAAGGTAAACAAAATAACAAACCCCACAAAAAAATTTAAATAACTGCATTTTAATTTACCTTCCTTACAGAGATCGCACACCTTTTGTACTAACCTCTGACATGGCTTATGTCATAAATGGTGGTGATAAACCCTCAACAGATTTTCATTATTTTGTTGATTTATGCTGTCGTGCCTTTAATATTATACGCAAACATGGTGATCTTTTGTTACACATGTTAGCTCTTATGGCTACGGCTGGTATACCAGGCGTTACAGCCGATGCTGTTACTTATGTACGTGAAGCTTTACTACCATCACAATCGAATCCTGAAGCAGCTGCTTCATTTGCTAAAATGATACAATTCTCATTGAAAAGTTGGTTTACTCAGTTCAATTTCTTTTTGCACAATTTAGCACAAATGCGTTTTAGCAATGATGAGGGCAGTGGCGAGTTACTGTCGTTTGTTCCTAGAAAATATACGTAAGTTGATTATGATATAATTAATTAAAATTATAAATTAATTTCAAATTTTGTCTCTTTTTGTTTAGTATGCAGCAAGATGGCCGCTTACAAAGTGTGGCCGTTGTTCGTTGCCAAAAACATTATGAAGGAGAGAAATTTTATACTTATATTTTACGTGTGACTCGAGTGGGTCAGGCTGGTGATACACATTTATTTCGTACCTACAAAGAGTTTACGGAATTTCATCAAAAGTTGTGTTTACATTTTCCATTAGCCAAATTGCACAGGTAAGAATTTTAAAAATATTATGTAAAACATATAAAGATTGATTTTATGTGCATAATTTTTAAGTAATATTGGTAGAACAAAATAAAAGAAATAGATGATTACATAAAGAACTTTCATTTTGAAATTAAATAAAAAAATATATTACATGTTTTTATAAAAAACAAAATAATCAGTCCCACATTACATGGTGCGCTAGTATGAAAACCCGACAAATGTGGGGCAAATTTGTATTAAAAAACAGATACAATTTTTGAAGAAATTTAATATAAAAATTAGGTGTAAAATATCATTGATTACCAGCAGGAATTTTGTCCAAAGGTTATTTTTCTTACCATAAGAACTTTAATGTCGAAAATCCATGACAAATACTAGGACAATAATAAGCTTTGAATGACGAAATTAAAGAAACTCTAGGGGTATCATGATTGCAAATAATCAGGAGAAACAAAGTTGACACGGTTTCAGAGAATTTATCAACCACCGTCTTAATGATCTTCCTAGAACTGCCAACTGAACCGTGAAGTCGGAAAGATGATAAATAGGGTGAAAAGGAAGTAATCATATGGACTGCTAGTTTAGAATAGGATTTAGCAATTTGTTTGGGTTCTATCCTACGCAAATAAGTGGGGTAATAAAATCATAATTAAGTTTGGAAAAGCGAAAAAAATTAACAATGTATTTCTCGAAAAATTTCACTGGACGTTCACGCCATCTGAAGTTGTGGAGTTTATCACTGATTTTCGTGATTCTATGATGCAGATGTTTAATAATTTTATTTATGGAAAGACTCCTGTACCTGATAACGGTTTAAGCTGTCAGTGAGGTGTCTTGAGTTCTAATATAAAAGCACTGTATACGTACGATTAGAGAAAAATTCTACAGGCCAATGACATATTTTTCTATAATTCTTGAGGCTTTTCTCCTCTCACTTCTATCTATTAGAAACTCCTCATTGTTTCAACTATCGAAATTGTCTGCAACGCCACACTAATCCAGAATATCATGTAGTCCAAAATATCATACAACTTGAAGAGATTAATTGTGAATTATATGGTTGTCAGTCGTTAATGGAATTTACAAACATTAGACAAACACTCAAAATTCTGTAGAATTAAACAAGGAGTATCTCAGAAAGGGGATTGCCTAGTCGCCACATCTAACTAAATTTATCACTTTTAGTTGGGTTGAGAATTACTGATAATGGGGATTAATTAAAAATTTGAAGTTTGTATTTTATAATAAATTTTTATATCGCGTAATAGAAAATAAAATTCATCATCACCAACTGTTAAATTTATTGTCATATATTGTATCCTTTTTTGCTACACTCTCTGAAAGTTCAATATTATTTTTTAAATTACCGCGCATTGTTAAAAACTGGGTTAAGTTAGGTTGAAAAGGGTGGCGTAATCACGCCTCCACCCAGAGACCAAAACGGCACATTGTGATCCCCTTAAAATTAGAGCAAGAAAAAGAAAAATAGAATAGAAGATAAATAAAAAGAAGAGTGGAACTTAAGCCCTAGCAATCAGTTATGATTAGCCCTAAGCGATCTTATGCCCTTTGCAAACTCTATGAGATTAATAAGCCCTTTGCCCGTAACCTCATCTAGTTCATGCAGTGTGTGTCTCCCAAACCATTTCAGCCTTCCGGGCTGGAGCCCCACACAATGACAGAATGAGCTCCACTGTCTCTAGCTTCTTCGCTGTCACTACTTCATCACACGTCCTGCAAAAGTCTGACGTGCCAATGTCCCATTTACTCATCATGTTTCCTATTGAGAAATGACCAGTGATCATTCCCATCATGACTCTCAGATTACTACGACCCATATTTTTTCATATTTGACATGAAATAACCAATTTATTCAATAAAAAGTGATAAATCAGAGTTGAAAAAAAAAAAAAAAATTAAGTGTAAAGGAAATTCAAGCTCCAAACTTTTGCTAGTTTTAGAACAAACTTTCTTAATTAGGTTTAAACCAGAGCATTTGTGATAACCTAGATGATTTATTGAACGTTAAATATTTTTTAAAGAATTCTTTGTTCATTAGTTTTCGAATATAAGGCTTAACAAATATTTCTCCTTTGATTATTGTCCATCATGGCTAAGTGTTTTGAAGAAGTTTTTGATAATGTAGTTTTATGTGAATCAGCTGACTTGTAAATATTCGATTGGCTGTCTATCCTTTATTACCTTAAAATGAAGTCCACTTAAAAAAAAAAAAAAAAAACACAAACATTTCTATACAATCTTTATGATAAACATTTTATTTTAAATATTTCAAAAATAAGTTTTTAATACTCATACTATTTATCTAAAACAATAATTTAACATTCATAAATTACAATAAACTCTATGCATCAGTACCTTCATAATCATCATTACTAAAATTTAAAAATTGTTGTCTTTGTCTTCTGGAAGCCTCAGGTTTTTTATCATTTATAGAACGTGACTTATAACCATCCAAATCGGCACGTGCTTCTTTGGCACGTTGTATAGCTAATTGAGCCATA
Organism: Protophormia terraenovae; assembly: GCA_951394005.1. Classification (NCBI taxonomy): domain Eukaryota; kingdom Metazoa; phylum Arthropoda; class Insecta; order Diptera; family Calliphoridae; genus Protophormia; species Protophormia terraenovae. The sequence continues at coordinate 29,225,422 of OX596075.1, forward strand.
GGATTACGATAGGAAGGTTTAGGTGGTGGTGTATTAAAAGGTGGCGGTGGTGATTCTAGTTTTGAATCAGTGTTAAGATTTTGAAATTCCACTGTCAAGTTGCGATGTTTACGTATGGCTGACCAACTATCTTCATTATCTTCTTCACGAGATATTTGTGAACCAAATAAAGAAATTTTCGTAGGTATGGGTACAATTGGCGTTAATGTGGATTCAATATTATAATTTATATTCGACAAGCGTTGCATGGGTTGTGGAGGTATAGGAGGTGGAGGTTTGTCGTATACATCATCATAATCTGAATCTTCTTCAGAATCATTGTGAGTTTTTCTGGCCGGTATAACACGTTCATTGGGCTTAAAATCAAATGTTACTTTACTCTTACGAGGTTTAGGTTGTATATCTTCCTCCGATTTATGTTCTTTGAGTATTGAGGTGGTGGTTGCCGCAAATTCGGTATCACTAAAAGTTATTTTAATTTCTTGTGGTGATTGTAAAGGTTGTTTGTTAGTATTTTGTGTTTTAAGTTTTTCGAAATTATTCCAATCATCTTCAATGGTTTTGCCAAAACCTAAAGGTTGTTGCGTACTGTTTAGGGGGGATTTTTGTAATTCATCTTTAAGTTCTAGGAAATCAGCTTCATTTAATTCATAAGAGTGACGTATTTTGGAAAATTCTTCTTCTACATTTTGGCTAACATCCTGTTCTACATCTTTCTCTAGCTCTAGCCATAAATTATTGTCAAAATCTACATTATTGTCTTCTTCTGAGGGATGATATATAGGTGGAGGATTTTCTAAACATTTCAATTCTTTCCTTCTAACAAAACCAGTAGGCCTTCTTTGTCTTAGTTGTTCATTGTCAAATTCTGATTTCTCCTCATCATCATCTGAGTTTTGATCTAGTTGGAAATTTACTTGTTTAATTGTTTCTTCATTTCTTATGAAACCTGTGGGTCTTCTTTGTCTTAGTTGCTCATTACCGAATTCAGTTTCTTCATCGGAATTTTCATTTAGTTGGAAATTTACCTCTTTAGTAATTTCCTCTTTTCTTATAAAACCTGTAGGCCTTCTTTGTTTTAAGGCCTCATTTTCTAAAGATATTTTATTTTTTTCTTCTTCCTCATTTAAATGAAAATTAACTTGTTTCTCCATTTGATCTATTTCCTCTTTTCTTACATAGCCAGTGGGTCTTCTTTGTATTATTAAAGATTCTTGGTTATGTTCAGTATCTTTCAAACTTTGTTCCATTTTTTGGAATCTTACTTTATTATTGAGAGGTATTTCTTTATTTTCTAAATCTTGTTTAGTCATTTCTTCATCTTCAAAAGAAAATTCTCTATTAAATCCAGTGGGACGTCTTTCTTTTATAGAAGAATTTTGATTATCACTTTCTTCATCTGTTAAGTCTAACATTTCCATTTTCTTTATATAACCCGTAGGTCTTCTTTGTTTGATATCTGAATCCCAATCAACTTTTCCATCTTTAAAATCTGTAGATTTATGAAATTTAACTTGGTTTTGAGAAGAATTTTCAGTATCTTCTTCCAAATTAATATCATTCCAATTGTCTTCATTGCTTGACATTCTTACGATTCCAGTAGGTCTTCTTTGATTGAGAGTAAATTTTTCGGTTTCACTTTCAGCCCAAGTGGAAAAACCACTGTCCTCAAATGTTACTTTAGAAGGTTGGATTTCCTCGATTTCTACATTACTAATTTGTGTTCTTTGCTGAGAAGTTAAATTATCTTTATGATCCTCATCTGAATCATCATCATTAAATGTCACAGAATATTCATCTTTCCTTACAAATCCAGTAGGTCTTCTTTGTTTTATAGGCGAATTATTGAAATCCTCACTATCTGAATTGTGTACTTCCGAAGAGTCAAACGCTACCTCACGTTGTTCAATATGCGTAGAGTTTCCTGTAGTTATTAACGAACGTACTTGACTATAGAATTTATTTTGATTATGTGAAGTTTCTTGCCATTCTTCGGTTTCACTTACTTCCGGCGATTCGGGCCAATTTCTTACAAAACCTGTGGGCCTTCTTTGATTGAGTGTAAATTTGTCCATGGTTTCGTTGGTGATATCTTTAACATTAAATGAAATTGATCTTTCTTCCTTGTGATTGGTAATAGTAAAATCTTCTGCTTCTTCAAAACTAATTTGAGGCTCAAATTCTGAATTATTAAATCTTCTTACATTTACTTTAGGCGTTTCAATTTTCTCCTCAAATTGTGGCCAACTAGTGAATTGACTATCAAAATCTTCTATTAAACTAGAAGATTCAAAAATTTCTGTATTACCATTAGTGGTAGTATGAATTATTGATTCACTGACAAATGCGGTGGGTTTTCGGTGGAATTCAGTTATATATTCCTCTGTTATCGGAGAATTGGTAACGAATTCTGTAGGTCTTTGTACTTTGACAGAATGAAATTCAGTTATGAATGCTTCTGTATTCGGTTGCAAATCCTTAACAAACTCAGTAGGTCTTCGATCCTTAACTGAATGGTATTCAGTAACAAATTCTTGTTCAGATGTTTGGGAATCTTTAACAAACTCAGTAGGTCTTCTTTCTTTTACTGTTTTGAACTCCGGAACAAATTCCTCTTCATCAGTTTGAGGATGTTCCACAAATTCATTAGATTTAGGTTCAGTATTTGAATACTTTTCTGTTCCCATTTCTTCAAACTCTACTGAAGAAATTTCATTAATTTCAGCAAATTTATTCTTTGTATGATCCACAAAATCATCTTCCTTATATTCCACATCCTCTAATTCATTCAATTTATATGATTTTATATTAAAATTATATTTCTCTGTAAATTGTACATCAGGACTCTCATTTAAATCATTATTATAAACAATACGTTCATTTCTTAAAGCTTCCAAAGCAGGAAATTCTTTGGGACTTTCCCAATTTACATTATCCCCTTTAGCTGCCTCTTCATTTAATTCTTTTTCATATTGTTCCTGCAAATCACTATCTACCTCTTCATATTTTATATAACCAGTAGGTCTACGCTCACCAAAAGTTTCAAATAACTTCGGTTCATCGTAATCATCGATTTTAGTTAAATCTTCTGTAGGTCTAGAGAAACCAGTCGGTCTTCTTTCTATAACTTTATGAAATTCTGGTATAGTTATAGATTGAGAGGATTTTAAATAGCGTTGAGTTTTCTCTGGCTTTACCATAGCCGAACTGCTACGATTTAAACGTAACGGTGGCACGGGTATTTCAATAACTTCATTTGAGACTGTAGGTTCAGGAACTTCGGGTTTTATCTCTTTTAATTTAAATTGTTTTTCAAACTCCTCAAAGGTTAGAGATATTTTTGTATTACTCTCATTTATGGCAGTTAAATCTGAGGAGGAGGCTGTAGTTAAAGGTGGTGTAACTATTTCTAAATCTTCAAATGCTGTAGAATGTACTTGATCTCTACGTTTGGTGCGGGGTGGTGGCAATATAAGAGATGATGTACTCTCGGACAATTGGCGTATGCGAACCGCTGAAAGTTAAAAATTATAATTTGAAACATAATTTGTATTAAATGGATATTTGAATTTACTTACGCGGCAATTGTTGTGGCCGTTCAATTTCCAAATCATCTTCACGTTTTTGTCGAAAAACTCCATGAACCTCACCACTATCGTAAATCTAAGGGGATACAAATTCAATGGGTTATAATTTGATTTAAAAGGTATTAAAGACAATTGTCCAGTTCACAACCTCTGTAGTATCGTTGTATCATTGTATATCGTACAAATTTTTGAATTAATTTTTTGTTGCTTTTAAAAATTTTGTTTGAAATATATTTAATACATACAATGATACAACGATACGACAGAGGTTGTGAATTGAATAAATTTGTTTTAATTTTTTTAGTTAATTAAAAAGTTTAGTTAAATTAAAAGAAAAAAAATAGAACTTTAATTTTTATCTAAACCTATTAATAGGGCACTACACTTTTTACTTTTCCTTTTTAATTTTTTTTCTTAATAAGTTTATATGCCCCACTTGTTAATAGTTTATGTTGAATTAGAGCCATATCACTCTTTTCAAATAGCAAGAGAATGAAAAACCATAAAGCGGTTTATTAAAATTTGAGTGAGTGTGAGAATGTGTCATCCACGTAACCAGAAAATCTTATCTTAAAATTTTGTTACTCTTTTGTTTTTACTTCACCTCATTTTTGTCATTGTTGTTTTATATTATTTATCTATCAACAGCAATTTGATTTCATTAATTAATGTTTATAATCTACATATATACACATACTATATAAATATATATTTTTTTAACTATATGTAGATATAAATATTTTTAATTGAAAGAAATTTAAGAATCAGTTGAGATTGGTCTATTTTACTTGTATTGGATTCTATGGGAAGATGGAAGATTTTTTCTTTGAAAATTTAGAAAGTTTTTTGCTATACGTATTTATGTTTAACTGAGAAATTAAATATATTTTTTTACTTATGTTCCCTGTCTAAGGTTAAAAATCCTGCAAATGTATTTCCTCTATGATCTTTTGATTTGATAGTTCATGAATCGATTATGTTATGTTATCCTGATATCAATCTACTATAGGCCGTTTGAATAGGGCCAAAAATCTAATACTTGTAAATATATCCAAAATGGCCACCTCTATAGTTTTAGCTAAATCGATCACTCTTTAATTGCTTTTGACAGTACGTGAATAGATTTTTTCCATACTTTTCACTCGAATGTCCATTTCTGAAAAAATTAGTGTAAAAAATATATATCAGTTATGGCTCCTTTTCCTTTTTGCAAGAAAAAGGATACCTCTTCTCGATCACATTTGATAGTTTGTCGATTTTTATACCCTAAACCACCATAGGTGGTTGGGGTATTATGTGTTTGTGCTGATGTTTGTAACGCATAGAAAAAGTTATCCAACCCACCTTAAAGTATACCAATCGACTCAGAATCACATTTTATATCGATCTAACAATGTCGGTCCGTCCGTCTGGCTGACTGTCCATGTAAACCTTGTACACAAAGTACAGGGCACGTGGGACTTTTATAATACAAGGACGAAACCTATTGAAATTGGTTGCAATGGGTTCATTATTTCACCTAGCCCCCATACAAATGTCCCCACGGAATGGAGTTTCAATACTCAAAACTGCCTTAAAAATAAGAATATTTGCAATGAAGTTCTTTACAAGAATCAATCATTGTACCAAATTTTATGAACATCGGTCCACGATTGATCCCATATAAACCCCTCTTCCGAAAACCACTTTAACGTCCCATACGAATGTTAGTATCAAGTTAATAATCGACACAAATAAATTGTATGTAAGTAGAAACAATATTGTAAAATTTTATGAGAATCGGTCCATAATTTACTATAACTCTAATATAAACCCACTTCCGGGAATCGCCCTATAGTGCATAAAATCATCTAGATGTTATTGTCAACGCATTATTCTGTATTTGTAACATTTAGTAAAAATGTTGGTCTACAATTGGCCACAGTTTTAATATAAATCCCCTTCCCGACTTTTTATGCTCATACATAATGGTGTATGGTATCATATGGTCGGTCTTGACCGACTATATCTTCTTTTCTCGTTTTTCTTGCGATTGTCCTGAAGTCTTCTATTATCTATATGTATAGAGTTTTCCTTATAAGAATTTATTTCATAATTGGAAAAACCTAATTGTACACTAGTGCCTGTTTGGAATGCGATAACTTTATCCGTTAATCTGAGAGATATCGAAAGTTTAAAATCATTAAAAAATAATATTTGGAGAAAATACGTCACTGATCTCAATGAATTAGAAGGTTTAAGGATTTAGTATAAATACTTTTTGGCACTAGACAGATTCTGCTAAATCATTCAGCTGCTCCTAACATTAATAGGGAGCCAACTAAATAAACTACATCTATCGTTAATTTGGTGACCATATAGGTGTTAAAAAAAATGAGGATAAAACTTCCATTGTCACTAATGAAATGTGGGTGGTTCTTAGTTCGCTTTCGAATAATTTTGGGCCAATCAACCGTTCCAGGGGACTTAAGGATTGTCCTATTATTTATTTATTTATTTATTTATTTATTTATTTATCTATTTATTTATTTATTTATTTATTTATTTATTTATTTATTTATTTATCTATTTATTTATTTATTTATTTATTTATTTATTTATTTATTTATTTATTTATTTATTTATTTATTTATTTATTTATTTATTTATTTATTTATTTATTTATTTATTTATTTATTTATTTATTTATTTATTTATTTATTTATTTATTTATTTATTTATTTATTTATTTATTTATTTATTTATTTATTTATTTATTTATTTATTTATTTATTTATTTATTTATTTATTTATTTATTTATTTATTTATTTATTTATTTATTTATTTATTTATTTATTTATTTATTTATTTATTTATTTATTTATTTATTTATTTATTTATTTATTTATTTATTTATTTATTTATTTATTTATTTATTTATTTATTTATTTATTTATTTATTTATATATTTATTTATTTATTTATTTATTTATTTATTTATTTATTTATTTATTTATTTATTTATTTATTTATTTATTTATTTATTTATTTATTTATTTATTTATTTATTTATTTATTTATTTATTTATTTATTTATTTATTTATTTATTTATTTATTTATTTATTTATTTATTTATTTATTTATTTATTTATTTATTTATTTATTTATTTATTTATTTATTTATTTATTTATTTATTTATTTATTTATTTATTTATTTATTTATTTATTTATTTATTTATTTATTTATTTATTTATTTATTTATTTATTTTTGTATAAACTGGTCCCATATTTTAAGAAATTCGCTACCATGTACCGTCCCTGAGGGGTTAGGTTGGGTCCCCCTTCCAAACTTAACATTGTACACTCCTCTGCTACGTCTATACCAAATTTCACGTAAATCCAATTGGCCGATCAGAAGTTACAGATAATAATATTCAATACAATTTAAAAAATTATAATTAATTTAAGGGAATCCCCAAATATGAAACCCCGGTTTGTTAGTGACTTAGAGCTCATTTACATTGGGGATTTTCCCTGGGAAAAATCGCTGCAACTTTTACGTTTGTAAGCAAGAGGTATAGAGAAGCAAGCGGGGTAAGAAAAGTTGCACGTCGTAGCAAAGCTAAAAATTTCATGATTTCAAATTTATTTTAAATTTTTCTGATTTGTTGTTTTTTGTCAAACATTTTTTGAAAAATTTCACAATACAAATTTATATGTGTAAATGATGAAGGGATTTCGAAGCAACTTGAAAACAAAATAATCCCCAATGTAAATAGGCTCTATAACTGGCATTGAGTATTTAATTTTTTTTTTTATATTTTACCATATTAACGACTTCAAAATTTGAAACAAAAATTTCCAAAGTTTTTCCAATACTGTAAAAATTAATAAATTTCAGTTAAATGATTGAGAATATTGTTATTTTCTTTTAGAAATGGTAAATATTTGTTATCCGTTTTTACAGGCCTAACACTCACATAAAATCTGCCACATACATCTCTCATACAACCCTCGTATACATATTATTATATAAACTCGAACTTTCATATATGCAAAATCATTTTTCGAATCTGTCCCTTTTAATACCACTTATTCTCACTTACTTGCTGCGAATATCTTTTATCCTTTTTATATTTTGGCTGTTTACTTCTTCGTGGAACTATAACTGATGGTGTAGTACCACCAGCAGCTCCATTTTGTGTACTGGTCTGTTCAAATGATAAACGATGTTTAAACCACCATAATTTTATGCCTACTATAGTCACAACCATGCACATTAATACCCCAAAAGAAGCCACTGCACCCAGATTTTCTTTGGTGGGAAAAAAACAAAGAAATATTTAAGAAAATCATTAAAATCATTAAAAGCAAATAGTCATGAGAAAAAAAAAAATAATAATAAAAATTGTCGTCATCAAAAATATTTGTTATCATCATTATCAGCGACACAATTATCATTATTATTGTTGTCAAACCTTGATTATGTTGATTTGTTAAATTAATTTTGGCCATTTCTTAAGAATTTTATATTTTCATATTTTTTTAATATTTTATTTTTTGGTATGTGATTTTTTTTATATTTTATTGTTTAAACTTTTAGGAACTTTTCGCAATATTTTGTGTATTAATTAATTATTCCGCTTGTAACGTTTGCACGTCTTATTATTTTTTTTTTTTCTTTTTTTACTTTTTTTGTTGTAAAACTTTTACTACAAAAATTAATATACAAAACAAAATTGTATTTAGTTGTTACCGCCACGGCGGGAGTAATTGTTATGACTTCTCTATAAAATATTTAATATTTGTTTGTTATCAATTATTGTATTTTTTACTTTAACTATTATAAAAAGGTGTTTTTCTGTTTGTTATCAATCTTTTTTTTTTTTTTTTTGTACTTTGCTTTTCAAATTTCTCTTTATTTAACGTTTTGACTCTTAATATGGCCAAGTTAGTACAATAAAAGCAAAAAAAAAAAAAAAAAAAATACATACGAGTATTTTAAATATACGTAACGTTTTCTGTTTAATTTTTGATAAGTACGAGTGAATATTTCTTAGGTTCTCTTATTTCACTGATTGTTTGTGTTTTTAGTTCTTGTTAATATTTGCAGTATTTTGCAGTTAAAAAAAAAGTGTTTTTCTGATTAATATTTATGGTTTATTAACTCAATGATGTTACTAATAATGAAGATGCTTTATGACAAACACAAAAAATTAAGTGATTCAGTCTTATGGTTTATATATAGAAGTTTTAATTAGGTTTAAATGAAAGTATTGGGATTTTAAGATTTAAATAATTCGTTATTGTTGTGACATATTAATGAATTTGTAATTAATTATGAAGTTTGTAGACTTAGTAATTGAATGAGTATTATTTAATGAAATCAATTTGATTGAAGTTTAAATTGTACTATAGGAAGAATTTTGAATTTAACTACAAATTTAGCAATTGAAATTTTAACTATTTGAGATATAAGTTTGAAGTTTAAATTGTACTTTATAAAGACTAATTATTAGAGTTTAAAAATATCTAAGATTGAAATTCAAATTATATTATATAAAAGCCATGGAATGAGGTTTAAACTGGACTACATAAAGATTTGTTTCATTTTAAATAACAATCTATATAATTCCTATAGTTTTCATCTTAAATAAATTACACCAAAACCATTAATACTTAAATTCTATTTAGATCCGCAATTTAATTAAAAAGTAAGAAAGTTATATTCCTGTGGCTAATTATGGACTGAATTAAAACTAATATTTTTATAACATTTACATATTTTTTGTGAATTTCAAAAGTGAGTCCAATATGGTAGCTATGGGCAACTTTGAACCGATTCTAAAAAAAGTTAAACTTACTCGATGCAAATATAATCTTAAATGTAACATTTTTATGCACGTTATGGGTTTTTTATGCACGTTAAAGTGATATTCGGAAGACAATTATAGACCGATCTCAATGAATTTTAGCTATAGATAGTCTCAAAGTTGTGCAAACAAGATCGAAAATATTGAAATCTACTTTTCGCGAGGCACATTCGTATTTTCTAATGGAGCATTAAAAATAAATTTATTAAAAAAAATGTTATAAACTTTTTGAAAATTAAACAAAAAATACATTTTTTGTTTTTGTATTTTTATATAGTAAATTGGATAAATACATATACGAACGACAAAAAAGAATATAATTGATCAGGACAAAAAATGTATGTCAACTGCATTTTTGTCAAAATCCATTTTGCTCGGGCAGATCGTGTGGACAGCACGAAACTAGGTGCTTAAATGCTTAACGAAAATGTAGAAATACATCAAGAAATTTCCAAAAATTAATATTTTATGGACCAAAAAAAAAAAAAAAAAAAAAAAATAATAAGTAAAAAAATAAAAAATACTTGCGTTGAAAAAGCGTAACGAAAATAAAATTTCTTTGTAATAATTTTTAATAAAATATATTTTCATATCTATACAGTATCATCCTGTGGTCCCCAGAATTAAAAAATGCTATTTTATTTTTTGATAGGAGCAGGGGAAATAGTAGCCTCCATACAAAGGAAATACTTATGGTATAACTTAAATACTATTACTATAATTAAAACTTTTAACATTCTCATCAACATCCATAATTTAAAATAAAACAGAACGGGTAGGACCAGGAGGAATGGAGCCATGGAATGGTACAATGAAAATATGTATTAAATATCGTATACGAGGGCGGATCAATAAGTCCGTGACTTCTTGAATGAAACACAGTGTTTTTTGCAAAACAAAAATTTATTTTTCAACATACTCTCCTTTTAACTCAATACACTTAGTCCAACGTTTCTCCAGTTTTTGTATCCCTTCCAAAAAATAGGACTTTTTGAGGTCCTTAAAATAGGCATTTGTTTGGTCAATAATTTCATTGTTGGAGCTGAATCTCTTTCCACCGAGCCATTTCTTTAGGTATGGAAATAGGAAGTAGTCACTAGGGGCTAAATCCGGAGAATATGGCGGATAAGTACCAATTCGTAGCCCAATTCATAGAGTTTTGCCATTGAGACTGCACACGTATGCACCCGTGCATTATCTTGATGAAAAAGAACTTTTTCTTGGCCATATGGGGTCGTTTTCTTTTTAAATCCTCATTAAATCGGTCTAATAAGTTGGTATAATATTCGCCATTTATTGTTTTTCCCTTTTGAAGGTAATCGATGTGGATTATCCCGCGTGCATCCCAAAAAACTGTTGCCATCATCTTATTGGCCGACAAATGGGTTTCACCCATTCTTTAGTACAGTAATGGATCCATGTTTCATCCACAGTTGCAAAACGCCGCAAAAACTCATTAGGATTGGTGTTAAACAACTCCAAACAATCCTTTGAAGTTGTCACACGTTTACGTTTATGGTCAATTGAGAGCAAACGCGGCACCCATCTTGCAGACAACTTTCTTAAACCCAGCTGATCATTTAAAATCGAAACCACACTGCCATATGAAATGCCTATGGCATTTCTCGCGCACTTTTACTCTTCGGTCGGCCAATACCATATCGTGGATTTTTTCGACATTTTCGGGTGTACTGACCTCAATTGGCCGTCCAGAACGTGCAGCGTCAACGACCACAACGAAAATCAGTAAACTACTTTTTTACCATTGAAATAGATGGTCCCCATAGTATTTATCGAGCTTTTCCTTGTTTGATTGACGGTTTTTTTTTTCGCAAAAAATAATGTTTAATGAGCACTCGAATTTCACTTTTTTCCATTTTTAGAAAAATACACGAGGTTGTATGTTTTGAACAGCTGTTAAACGCAAAGTAAATGACGACACTTGCTCAGAATTTGACAGTAGTCTATTAACAACCCAGCAAAAAAAGAACTGAAAAAGTCATGATTTTAACATTGTGTTGTCATTGGAAGAAGTACTTAGTGGTGAAAAAGAGCTGCAGAAGTTCTTTTTTTAACCCATGGTTGGCATTGGTAGGATGTTCTTCTTTTATACTTCTTGTTCATTGCTTTTGAAGCACTTCTCTTAAAACTATGTTTATAAAATTTTTAAATAAAAATTCTGTTTTTGCCCTATTAAATAATAACAAAAATGCATTAAAATTTGTAAAATTGGAATTTTGTTAGAAGTTATTACCACTTTTTCCCGCAAAAAATTAATTTATTTTCACTTTTTTGGAAGTAATTATTAAGAACTTCCAAAAAAGTTTAAAATATGTGCATTGTTCCACTTTTGAAGTGGTGAAAATGTTCTTTTTTATGAAGAACTTCATCGTTTTTTGCTGGGAAGTGGTACTTGATGGGAACAGTGTTGCATTTCATATAACTACGAGGGAAGTTCGAAAAGTCACGGAAATATTGATCAGCCCTCGTATCTTAAGAAGCAAAAATCTTCAAATTTTGTACAAATAACTTTCTCAAGAACCTCCATAATTTAGGGTTAAAATGGGACGGGTAGGACCAGGGTAAATGGCACTCCTCATACAAAGAAAATATTCTTAATGGCATATCTAACGAACTATGTATTATATTGAGAGCCATCTCAATTTGTAGGAACTACTTTCTTATCATTTTGCTTTGATGAAATGAAAATAGGACGGAGCAAATATTAATTTTTTGCATATCTGAAGGAATAATTCAGTGAATGTCTTAAAAAGTTGTAGAAATAATTTCGAATATGGTGGATAGGTTCAGCGGGAGTAGTATAAATAAATTTTAATTATTGCTTCAGAAGGGTAGCTAGCCAGTGCACCGGGAAAAGCTATAAAGAAAGAACTTAAATGTGAATCATATTTTTGCAAAATTAAAAAAAACAAAATCGGGATTTTGTGTATAAAGAAAAATTGTCTTTGTGTGTTCTTCTCAAAGCCAGAGCTTAATCCTTAATAATGATCAAAATATTGAATTGAAAAATGTTTGTAACTTGCTCCTATATTTCTCCTGCGTCAAAAATTCAAATTTACGAACAACATGCAAATGCGATAAAATTTGTAGCAAATTAATTCAAACCTGGTGACTATATTATTGTTCTTGCTGATTTTAACATTCCAAATATAAAATGGTGCAAAACTCCTGATTCATGCTTTTTAAGCCCATCAGTAAGTTCGGAAACATCTATTGAGTTAATAGATGCTATTGCAGATTTAGGACTTTTCCAAATAAACAACGTAGTAAACAAGTTTGGGAAATTACTTGATTTTGTATTTGTTGATCAACCAGAGGAATTTAATATTTTTTGCATTAATCCATTATTAAAACCTGAAGATGTTTATCACCCCACTCTAGAAATAAGCATAGACGTCGAAACGAAACTATCAGTACGTTCCAGTGTAAATCAAGAGATGGTTTTTGATTTTAGCAAAGCTGACTATTCTAAACTAAATCACCTACTTTGTTCTGAAAATTGGTTTGAATACATTCCTTATAATAAAATATGCCCTCGAATTATTGATACCATTCTGAATAAATTTTATGATGGCTTATTTAAATGTTTTAAGAAATCCATTCCAATGACGAGAAAAAAAATTCACATGGAGCACCGTGGAATTCAAAGCAACTCAATAGCTTGAAAAAATTGAAAAACAAACAATACAGAAAATTCAAAAAGTCAGGTTTATCTATAGATTATATGAAATATTCAATATCAAGATCAGTATACAATTCCGAAAACATCCGATGTTACAATAATTACCTCTTTAAGGTGAAAAGAAACTTTAAAAATAATCCAAAATCTTTTTATCAATTTGTAAATTCAAAGCGCCGAGTCTCTGGTTATCCGTCCATGATGAAATTTGGAGACAAAGTATCCTCAAATGATGCAGATATTTGTGATATGTTTGCCGTTTTCTTTTCATCTGCCTACTCCGATAAAGAATTACATCAACTATCCATATCCAATTCCTGATGCATCCCTAATAAATTGTCCAACTTTAGATAAGTCAATGATAATGACAGCCATACAGAATCTTAAATATTCTGTTAAATGTGGACCTGATGGTGTTCCAAGTTGCGTTCTCATAAAGTGTTTAAATTCTCTTTTATCTCCAATAACCTACTTATTCAACATATCAATAGTAAATGGTTATTTTCCTGCAATTTGGCGAGAATTCTATATTATACCTTTGTTTAAATCCGGAAGCAGATCCAACATCTCCAACTATAGAGGTATTGCTAAATTGAGTGTTATTCCAAAACTTTTCGAAAAGATAATTATTGAAATCCTTTCGCATCAAGTCGTTTGTTATCTTTCCCCATTTTAACATGGATTCAGAAAAGGATGTTCCACTACTACAAACCTTTTGGAGTTCACAAACAGCATTTGATTCCGGCTTACAGACAGACACAATATATACAAACTTCAGTAAAGCTTTCGATAAAGTAAACCACGATCTCCTATTGTTTAAACTGAATAAACTTGGATTTTCTCCTGTTTTCCTTAAATGGATATCTACATATCTTAAAAATAGATACCAATGTGTATTATTTTGAGAATGTAAATCCAAAAACATTTCCGTTTTATCCGATGTTCCGCAAGGTAGTCATCTCGGCCCATTATTATTCCTAATATTTATAAATGATTTACCATCCTGCATTAAGAATTCCGGAATATTAATGTACGCTGATGATGTAAAGGTGTTCCATAGCTTTACTGATTCCTATCAATGTTCCTTACTCCAATCAGATCTAGACAACCTTTATGACTGGTGCATTATAAATCTAATGGATCTGAATTTAAGAAAATGCAAACACATGATGTTCCACAGAAGAAGTCCAGTACTATGTAGATACAAAATAAATGAATATGAACTTGAATCCGTCGACGAATTCCTTGATCTAGATGTATTGCTTGATTGTAAACTGTCCCTTAATTCCCATGTTTTACATATTGTTAATAAGGCAAAAGGAATTCTAGGTTTCCTCAAGCGCTGGGGAAAAGAATTTAATGACCCTTACGTTTCCAAATATTTATTTACATCTCTTGTAAGACCAATCCTGGAGTATGCTTCCGTGGTCTGGGATCCTCAATACGAAGTTCATGTTAAGAAAATAGAATCAGTCCAAAAACAGTTTCTCTTATTTTGTCTTCGTAATCTTCCATGGAATCCTAATATTAATTTACCATCATATAAAAGTCGATTACAGCTAATTGATCTCCCTTCTTTTGAAAGTAGGAGAAAATATATGAATATTTAATTTGTAATTAATTTAGTAAATGGTTCAATTAATTCCGAGTTCCTGCTTCGTAAAATAGAATTTGCAGTCCCAATTCGTTCAACTAGAAATTTTATTCCTTTCAAAATCAAATATTTTCGAACCAATTATGCCAACTTTAATCCAATGCGACGTATGTGTAATCAATTCAATATTTTTTATCCATATATTAATTTTTCATTAAATCCAATCCGTATTAAGAGAAGTATTTTTAACTTATTAAATAATATTGTATGATTATGAGATATTTTATTGTTAAAAGCTTTAAGAATAATATGTATGCTAGCCTGTAAGAAATTGTAATTTCATTAGCTATTGAATTAAATAAATAAATAAAATAAAAATAAAAACATAAAGTAAAGGATGTATAAATCTAGTTTGCAAATAAATTTAATTATATTCACATTAAAAATATACATATGTACATAAATATTTTTTCAAAATTCTTTTATTAAACATTTTATTATATATTTTTCCTCTTTTTAGTTTACCCAGTGGTATACACGTTGGACGTTCCAATGTTAAATCAGTGGCCGAAAGACGCTTAACAGAAATTCATGAATTCATTAAATCTCTATTCAATTCGGCAGATGAAATTGCTCATTCCGATTTGGTCTATACATTCTTTCATCCATTATTAAGAGATCAAAAGAAGGCTCAATTAGAATTGTCGAAAGTTAAAGGTAAGTTTTAAATAAAATATAAAACCAAAAAAAAAAAAAAAAAAAAAATAATTTTATTTTTATTATAGAAATTAAAACTCAAACCTCTAGAGAAAATACTTATGATGTAGGACAATTAAAATTATCAATGCAATACCGTAGAGAAGTTTTAACTGTAATGGTGAGTAAAAAATATAGAGTCCGACCGAACAGAAACTAATATTCGGTCGAATCCGAATTTTTATTTTATGGAGATTTTTATGTGTAAACTTAAAATAATATCCCAGCAGGCCACATGTCCATTAACGACACTTTGAAAATGCATGTAGAGGACAAGTTTGATTAAAAGTAACCTATGTTGTCATCTTACCCCCTTTTCGGCGACTTCAATAACAAAACATACTGAATTGTCGTACATATATAGTTCGATGACAACATGAGTTAAATGTGCAGCGAGAATGTCGTGATTTAAAACAAACACATGACATGCTGCATGACAATATCATCAACAACTATTTTTAACTATCAGACAAATAAAAGAATTTATAAAATCACTAAAAATTAGAGAATGTTGTATCTGAAGTGGTTAGTGCGCTTGACTATTCAATAAGGAAAGTAGAAATTGGTGGCCTGGGTTCAAATCTCAGCAGAACCCATAATTTTTTTTCATTTATTTTTCTTAATATGGTTGACGACAATATGTGCATAACGCGTTGCTCAGGTTATCGTTGATGACTTAAGTGCCCTTTGTTCGAAAATGTCACCAATGTTTTTTCGGAGCTGTCGTACATGTGTCATCGAAGACTGTGTCAAATCATCAAGACATCGTCGATATTTTCTACAAGACACGGCCTGCTGGGAATAATCACTGGTCGACAAAAAAATCCTCCACCAAAGACGAATAGTTGAACTTGATGCAATTTTATGTGCTAAACACGACTCTGCTTTCAGTTTTTTTCCATCAGGTCTGGATTTTTTTTATAGTAAGGCCATTACTTTAGTATATTTCCTCATAACTCAAGAACAGTGTGCACGATTGACATAAATGATACACCAAAAGATGCGGAATAAAAATATCTTAAAATCGCATTTTTTTTTATATGCACTCAATAGTTTCGAAGTTATTTTGAAATAAGTGTCCAAAAAAATTGTTTTCATGCTAAATTTTAGATTTTTTGGTTACTAAAATTTCTTTTAATAAATTAAAACATCAAAAAAGTTTCAGTTTATCATCTTTATCTTAAAGCTGGTAATGCTCCGAATAATATAAGGTATTTATCTTCAAAATTGATGCACAAATCTTGTTTTTATTCACAGTTAAGTAAAAATGCCCATGTTACATACAATTGTGTAGAAATACAGTGATGGGCAAACAATTTTTTTTTTCTTGAAACAAAAATAGGAGTACTAGGTGGATTTTAACGAGTTAAACAAGAATGTATTCACTTTTTTTTCTATCACGTACTGATTTTTTTATGGGCATGACTAATATCATAACCTTATTCAGCGGTCACACAATAAAATTCGAGAATGGTTTGTCAAATTTAGACTATAACTCAAGAACCGTTTACACGATTTTGATGAATGATATACACCAAAAGATGTTTTGGCTACTAATTACCGAATAACTTCGGAAATATTAACTGGAAAAAAAAAAATATGTAAATTCAGCTCAAAGACAATTTAAGTCGCTATATACTGGAGTTTAATATATCTTAATATGATAAACCGTTCTCGAGTTATACAAGTGTAACTGTAGGTATGCATAGGTATCCTAACTTAACTGTGAATGCAATCAAGATTTGTGTTTACGTGGCTTTATTTACTTGTAGTTTTGCCAGCTTTAAGATAAAGATGATAAACTAAAACATTTTTGATGTTTTCACTTTTAAAAAGAAGTTTTAGTAAAAAAACCTAGAATTTAGCATGAAAAAAATTTTTCGGACATTTAGTTCGAAATATTTCCTAAACTATTGAGCGCATAAAATTTTGTTAGTAGAACGACTTAAAGCCGATTTTATTCAACATATTTTTGCTGTTTAATTGCTGTATTAATTTTATAAATCGTGCATACCGTTCTCGAGTTATAGTGAAATATACTCGAGTAATCAGCTTATTTAGAACGCAATATTAGACACGCTCATAAAAAAAATCTCGACCTTATGGAAAAAAACTGAAAGCAGATTCAAGTTTAGCATATGGAATTCCATCTAGTCCACATATTTTTTTTTTTTTTTGAAGGAGTACGAACAAAATTTTTTTGTCGACCAGTGTAATTAATATAATGACAAATATGATCTGAATCTTTTTGTACTCTCAAAAGATAACAACTTGGAGCATAACATGAATTTGGCTTTTGGTCTACATGCATCTTTCAAAACACAACCACATTGAATTGTTAGACATTTATTATATTTTTTATTATTTAATAAAATAAACTATCTGATTGTAAGATAAGTTTCACACACAGCAATTTTTTGTCTTAATTCTGAGTTCATTGAAGAGGTTGGAGAAAATAATACTAAACTTTTACATCTATTTATCTTCATCGCCTACTAAGTCAGAATTACGGCAATAGTAATTGCTATGTGTGAACATCGACTGACTTAAATTATAACAGTACGTTTTGTTTTTTACTCACACAAATTTATTAGTATGTGTCGAGTAGTAATTAAATACTATTCAGCAATTTTTATAAAATTATACAAGTCGTAAGAAATATGAAGAAAAACAGCTCTGCCATCTTATTAATTTAGAAAGATTTCAACGTATTTATCTAAAAAGTTTTGGTATTCGGCCAAAATTTGACCAAAAACCGAATATTGGCTAAAACCGATTTTTTGGCCTAATCCGAAAACAAATATTCGGTCTGACTCTAAAAAAATACTTTTCTTAAAAAATGACTTTTAATTTAAATTTATATTTTTTATATTATTAAGATTCATCATGCCAAAGGTTTACCCCTGCTGCAGGGTGGTCAAGAACCCAATACTTATGTTAAATGTTACCTAAAACCTGATGACAAAAAGGCAACAAAACGAAAAACCAAAGTTGTGCGCAAAACTTGTGTGCCAAGTTATATGGAGACGGTAAGCTAGAAAATTTTAAAAAGAATTAAAATTATAGTTATTTCTAATGTTAATTGATTTTTTTATTTACAGCTGGAGTACCGTATGCCTTTACAAATTATACAAAATCGTATATTACATGTTACCGTTTGGTCTCATGACACACTCCAGGAAAACGAATTATTAGGAGGCTTTCAAATTGATTTAAGTAAATATGATTTACGCAAAGAAATAATAGATTGGTTCCGTTTGGGTACAATGCCTCGTCACTGACACTATGCTAAATTGGAAATCATGGGTTTAGTAATCGTTTAAAATCACTCTCATATACACTGTACAATTAACAGGGATATTGCATAATGCAAACAAAATATCGAAACGGATAATAAATTGTATTCAATAACAAATAACACACAAATCATTTATTTATGCTAAAAAGGAATTGTTAATAAAAAAATAAAATTATAAAATAAATAATATAATATAAATAATTGTAATATAAATTTTATGAAAATTTATATTAATATATGTTGTATATTTAAGTGTGATGTAACATTCCAAAATTTATTTTAACTGTAATTATTATTTAAAAACACAAACATTTAACAAAATTTATTTAATTAAACAAATTATTTTCATTATTTCTACAAAAAATATTAAATATTTTATAAGATTTAAATATTATTATTTTTTTGTTATTTTCAATGCACAATTATTTTATTCATTTATATATTTATATGTAATTAAATTAAAAAGAAACTCATTGATTTCATAAATATGATGTTGAACTTAAATCTTGGTATTTTTATTTAATCGTTCTTTAGTATTTTATAATTTTAAAAGGTAACCTAAAATAACATAAAAAATAACGTTTTATAAATAATTTGTGTTCAAAAGTATTTAAAAAGTCTATAAAGATTACTTTAATAAATTTAAAAAGATCAGATTCTAAAAAAACAATTCATTTATAATTTTTTTTTTTTTTCTAGTAAATCAAGATAATGGTTTTGGAAAATTTCTATTTAATTTTATTATCCACTTTACTTGAAAGTTTTATTGGCACTCATTGACTAGAACTAAGTTTGTCAAATATGACATTTAAGTTGTTAATTACTCGTGTGATCGAATAAAATTTTGAATTTTCTTCGATTAATCGAACTAATAAATATTTTGTTCGAATAATTAATTACAAGTTAAAAAAAATGTAAACCTTGTATATTTTGAATAAATTTTTGGTTTTATTAACATAAAACAAATCTAAAAATAATAATTCATTAACATAGAGTAAATAAAATATACAAAAATTGAGACCATATTCAAATTACGGACAAATTACTATATGTATAATGAAATTAAATTTATTTTAAAATCATCATTCATAAAGAATATAATTAAGCTTTTTGGCTTTAATACGATTATTGTTTTTTTTTAGTGATAGTGGCAATACCTTAAAACTAGCATTAAAAGCAAATCTACTTATACTTTTTAGATTTTTCTAAATGAATTCTTTAATATTATTTATTGATTGAGTTCAGTTAACAAACCATCGTCATACAATTCATAATCTTCGGTTATTTTAACATCTCTTGAATCATTAAAATAATTTTTGAAATTAATAATAAATGAAAAAAACTCAAAAATAAAGCATTTGTATATACTTTTGTTTCACTTTATGTTGAATATTAAAAAAAAAGAATATGCTGGAAAGTTTCTAAAATTTATGAATAACTTATACGTCTCCTGTTTATTCTAACTACGATTAAATCTTAAAAGCTATTCTAATTTTTTCCAACTAATACTAAGATTTCAGTGACCGTGAAAGGCTTTAACCCGAAATCTATTAACATGTGGTTCACACATTTATATATCAGAGTTTTTCAACTAAACCAAACTTTTTACATTTGTGTACAATATAATAATTTGAAATTATTCGATTAATCGTTAAAAATTGATCGTATAATATTTATTCTAAATCGAAAAATTTTGTTCGTTCCAAAATATTAAAAAAATTTTTCCTCGAATAATCGAATATCTAATTTCTGTTTGAATGACAACCCTTACTAGAAAATCAATAAGGGATAAATTTACACAATTCGTAAATTTCTGCGTTTTACTCACATCTTGCATGAACCCCCCTTGTAAATAACTTCGTATTCTTTTATTAATCTTGCAGAAATTTTGGCAAATAATATGTTTCCATTTTTTTATTCTTGTTCTTTTTTCTTTATCGATTTGAATATAAAAAAAAAATAAAAATAATACAATTTTCTTTTTTCAAATTTGACTTTTCAAATATAAAAGTTTACAAACGGATTTACACATTGAAATTGAGGCGTAAATATTCTTAAATTGTGTAAATAATTTTTCAAACAAATTTTGACAAATTTTTTACGAGGTCGTATATTTATACTGTTTATGAGCTTTACGAGTCATTTATTTGATTGTACGAAAACCCCTAATAAATAATGTTTTCTAATACATGATAATATATGAATATATAAATATATGAAAAATGTTAGTTTGGGAACTTAAAATTGCGTTAAATAAAAACACATGAAATTATTTATTTTTTATAGGACCTTTGATATCGATTTTCATAGCAGCATTTATTAATTGATTTAAAATGTGATGGAAATGTTTCAAAAATGGTTTTCAGGTTATTCCAAGCAATCACAATTGAACAAAATTTAAATCTTGTTGTTCAATCATAATTTTTTTTATTTTGTTTATATACTATTTTGGTAATCTGGTTATATTTAAATAATAACAGCCGTATTCAAAATAAATAATGTATGTTTGATAACGAGTTACTAACTTTTTCTTATGGAAATTTATATACAAAAAAGTTAGTAACTCATTATCAAACATACATTATTTATTTTGAATACGGCTGTAAGTATATAGTAATTTTGTTTTTCTATTAAATTGTCTCAATATTCTTTTATTTAGGATCCTTTTTTTAAATACATTCTTAAAATAATTTATTTTTTCAGTATACATATAAATCGTGTACAGAAAGATTCAGTATACAGTACTGTATTTCGTGCAATTCAAGATTTGCCATTATTAAACGCGTTATATAAAGTTCGCATTAAAAAAATGGTTACTATTTTTGAACCGTGTTATAAGGAAATAGCGTAAATAAAGTATCCCGTAAATCGAGAGTTACCAGTATTTTTAATTTTTTCCTCAAAAAGTAAAAATATATATCGTCCATTCCATTCCGATTTTAATAATATTTGGGATACGTATACCCTATGGAGCCACTTAAATATCTCCATTTTTACTTTTTCTGAATTTTGAAAAATTCGCGAATTTATTCGCGATTTTGATTTTTCGAAAAGTCAAAACAAAAAAAAAAAAAAAAAAAAAAAGTGTCTAACTTTAAACACTATCTCTAAAAGTTATTAACGGATTTTTATGATTTAAGTTGCATATTTAAGAAGAATACGTCCACTATAAATGTATTAATTTAAAAATAATATTAACATTTATATTGCAATTTTTAGCAAACATAATAATGTTTTTTATATCAGAAGAAGAAACAAATTGAAAGGGTAGAAATTTTTCAAAAATGCATCCTAAAATTGCATTTGCATTATAAAAGAGGACAAATTCACTTCTACATGCAGTTTAAATCATTAAAATCCGTTAACAACTTTTAGAGTTATTGATGTTTAAAGTTACACACTTTTCCGGAAAATCAAAATCGTGAATATATTCGCGAATTTTAAAAAATTCAAAAAAATAAAAATGGAGATATTTAAATGGCGTATCAAATATGAACAAAATCGGATGACCCACCGTAAAAAATTGGCATTTTTTATAAATCTCTCACGGAATGGACGATAAAAAAAAACTTGTCTTAAAATATATGAAAAATTTTAGAAAATGCTTATTAACTTTTTGAAGTTTTAAGCGATATTATAGGGATATCACACTTTATTTTATACAAATATATATCAGGAGTTTCAAACAATTTAAAAAATTTAATTAAAAATATTTAAAAGGTTTTTTTTTTTTTGACATTAACGTCGATTTGTGGTTTTATTAACGATTATTTGTTCATACAAAATCTGTTCGCCTTAATTATTTTTATCAAAGTTGTAGAGGTTTGAATTTGAAATTAAAAAAAAAAAAATTACTATCAGCACATCATTTCAGAATCTTCAATATTTATTAAAAAACACTAAAAAGAAAAATATTACATTATTTTTATTATTATAATTTTTTTTTTTTTTTTGCAAAATTTCGTAAATACCAAAAAAATTAATATTGGTTTAAAATTTCACAAAATTATGAGTAATAAAAGACTCATAATATGGATTTCAATGCAATGATTTCTATATTTAATTTTGATGATTTTTCATGGCTCTATTTGAAAGAATGAGGTAATTGTCATTTTATTTTTTCAAGATATTAATCAATAAAATTTTCTTTTAATATATTTGTGTTAAAGCTCATTTGAGGGTTAAGTTTGCCTTTTATTTACTATTATGTATATTTTCATTAAATTTCATTGAAAACTATGCAAAAATAATTAACTTTTTATTACGTTTTCCTTTAAAATTGACATCCGAATTTTAAAGGTTAAATTTGTCCAATTTTTTTTTAAAACTTCAGAATATATTTCCCGACATATGTTTTTTTAATTCTTTTTTAATTTTATTTTCTATAGTATTGTATATAAACCTGCAAAGTTTTTTTCCACCTTTTTAAATTTGTTTAACAAACTTATTTAAAGTTTGAAAATGGAGCTTTGAAACAGTCTTAAAAAAATTTACATTTTTTAACCGAGCATGGAAAGGTGTTTGGACTATTCTGTGGAAAAAATTTATTTATCAGTAATTATGGTCCAAATTGAATTAAAAATTTCTTATTATTTAAACATTTATCAAAAAATAAAAATTTCGTTGTACGCTTCTGTTCTAAAACACATTAACGGCCTGTGGAATTCGTAATAACTTTAAAATTTTTTAATCGTTTCTCTGTTTATATTTATTTGATAGATAATTATATGTAAACTACAATTTTTTTATATTTAGGTGCAAAAGAAAGTATTTAATAGCAACATTTTTCTAAAAACTACGAAAAGACCAACTTTTTCCGATATAAACGCAACCAGGTCCGATGCGGCATGGGTTAACGATATCCGATTTAAATAATATTTCACACAGTACGTTTTTGCAACCCAAAGAACGATTCTAGGGGGTGTTACGAAAGTTGGTGAATTTTTGGTGCAGTCTAATGATTCATAGGAAATCTGTATCTTGTATGAATTTCCCTAAGATTTTCCATTCAATTTTTTGGAAATGAGATCTGTTTTATTTAGTTTTATCCTCATTTGGGTCACTCCAGAGTATTTTGTTAGTGTTTTTCCTACTCATTTTCTCTCGTAATTTTCTAGCTTTGTTAGCCAGATCATTCGACTCCTAATTTCCAACCTCTCCATGGTGACTGGTTATCTAAATAATGTGGACTGTGCCTAGACTTGGCTATCCGTGAGAATGGAGATATTTATTGCACCCAAGATTGAAACCCCGCTTCTGGGTTTTCTATATAGAGTCCCAGTCCGCTTCTATTCCCTCGTTTTGAGCAATCCGTGTAGCGGGTAATCCCCACCGGCATCTGAGTCAGGGTTCCGTTAGACCAGGATTTACGAGTGTAAAACAAGTAGACGCAATAGTTACGTTATGTATCCTGTCTGATATTTATATCCATCCAGTGTCTCAGTATGTGTTAGTGGTATAGGTTTGTGCCGAAAAAGCGTGAGGGCTGCTTCATTTTTGTTATATCCGGATTTATATTTATTAAGTCCTCATCGATTAATAAATTTTAATTATTTTCCTTTACGACGTCGTCTGTGTAATAGACTGGTTCAACTCCTTCATCGCTTAAGATCCTTAAGAGACAATTTATAGAAGATATTTTTCTATGTAAAGGGTAACTTTTGATTTAGGCATGTTGTTTGTATAACGCAAATTGTATCTCATCCTGTATCCGGTGTAAATACATATTTTAGACATGTGTTAAAAATAATCACAAGATAAGTTGTTATCAGATTCACCTTATTTTCTCCAAATAATAATATTACATTTGTTTTTTGCAACCAGTCCAATGTGTTTCTATATTAATTAAATATGAAAGCATACTTTAACATGTCTGATTAATTTTATAAACATTTACAAATAAGGTGGAGTTCCTTTTAAGTTGAGTTTGTAGCTCAAACAAAATGACTATCATGAATACAAATTCATTCATTAAAAGTTCTAATATCACACAGCAATAATTTATCGCTGGACAAAATTGGGCTAAAGGTTTGATGTCTACTTTCATCGTTTTAGTTTGTTTTCAATTTTATTGTTATTAAAAAGTGTAAATACTATGATGTACGGACAAATAAAAATAAAATGCTTTAATATTTAAATAAATATGTAATTAACTAAGGTATGACATAATTTTTTTTTTTTTACAAATAACTATTTATTTTTACTTTCATTGTCTTTTGCTACTAAATTTATTTCATTGTTTTGTTTTTAGGTTACTGATTTGAATCAATTATCCATTAGTTAATTGTTATATTATGTTTAAATTACTTACAAATTGTTTTAATGTTAACTAAAACAGTGATTTACTATAAATAAACGTTATTTAATATGATTTTAGAGTAGAATTAAATAAATAACTTAACTTTGACCTTCTATGCTATAATTTTTAAAATTCTAATGGTTATAATTTTGTTAGCTTTTGGTTATAAAAAATGCAAATATGATTAAACGTTAATGACTTTTCGACCCCCATTAAACTTGGAAAAATGTTGAGATTGAATATATAGTTAAATCGAGATCAAAAATTAATTAATTTTGAGATTAAATGTTGTAATTTAAATGCTATATTTTAATCTCAAAATTAATAAATTTTCGACCCCGATTAAACTACATATTTAATCTCAAAAGTTTTTTTAAGTCAATTGGTATAATAAAATATCATTGTATTTTTCAAAAACTTTTGTGTATTACAAATCCTCACAAAGTTTCCTTATATTTTTAAATATTTATAAGTTTAATAAATGAAAATTTGCATATTAAAAAAAAATTTGCATTGGATTAGAGTGGTCTCGAAACTAAGATTCTCTTTATGCCATTAAAATTAGCAATTTTTTTTTTATTATTTTTAGGTATTAATTCAAATGGCATAAATTCCAACTCATTAGCTAGCGAAACCATTCCAAACACGATAACAATCGGTCTTAATGGTGATTATCAATTGAAAATAACAAATAAACTTCCTTTACACCACTTCTCTTTTAAATGCAGTTTGAATTTTTTTTGCAATGTGCATTTTTTTCTATTATTATGAGTATATATTGTGAGATAAGAAATATGAATTATTCTATATTTAGTAAAAGTAAACCATTAGTAAGCAAAAACAAAAAAATTACAACCTTTCTGAAGGGGGATTTTGATTAACAATTTTAGGGGATTTTAATTTAAAAATTTTAAGAGATATTTACAAATAGGCCTCCAATTAAGGAAAAATCTAAAATCGGTGATCAATTTTATCTTCATAAGAAATCGATATTTTATGTGAAAAATCTGAAATTTGTTTTTCTAATAGACCTCCAATCAAGATAATATAAAAATATATGATAAATTTTATTTTCATCAAAAATCTAAATACATATAGTAATTGGATTTGATATTTCCAATTTCAATGAAGTTTGTTACAGACATTGACTACACTGGTCAACAAAAACAATCCTCCCCCATAGACGAATAGTTGGACTTGATGTATTTTGATGTACTAAACACGAATCTGCTTTCATTTTTTTTTTCCCTTAGGTCTGGATTTTTTTTATGAGCTTGTCTAATATTTCGCCCATAGTAAGGCCATTACTCTAGTATATTCCTTCATAACTCAAGAACGGTATGTACGATTGACATAAGTGATACACCAAAAGATGCGGACTAAAATATCTTTAAATCAACCAAACTTAATTTTTTTATGTGCTCAATAGTTTCGGAGTTATTTTGAAATGAGTGTCGGAAAAAAAATCATTTTCATGCAAAATTTAGCATTTTTTTGTTACTTAATTTCTTTTAATAAATTAAAACATCAAAAATGTTTCAGTTTATCATCTTTATCTTAAAGCTGGTAATGCTGCGAATAAAATAAGGTATGTATCTTCAAAATTGATGCACAAATCGTGATTTTATTCACAGTTAGGTAAAAATACCCATGTTACATACAATTGCGTAGAAATACAGTGGTGGGCAAAAAAATAAAAATTAAAAAAAAAAATGTTTTTCTTGAAACAAAAATAGGTGGAATATGTGGATTCTGACGAGTTAAACAAGAATCTGCATTCACTTTTTTTCTATCGGGTACTTATTTCTTTTTATGTGAATGACTAATATCATCACCTTATTCAGCGGATACACTATAAAATTCGAGAATGGTTTGTCAAATTTAGGCTATAACTCAAGAACCCTTTACACGATTTTGATAAGTGATACATCTAAAGATGCATACGAAAATTGTCTTCAAGGCATGTCAACAATATTTTTCATTCGCTTAAGAGTTTGAGAGTTATGGATGAAATTGTTCACCACTTTTCAAAAACTAAATATTAAAATTTTCGGTACTAATTACCGAATCACTACAAAAATATTAACTGGACTAAAAATTATATAAATTCAGATCAAAGACAATTTAGGTCGCTATATATTGAAGATCAATTTATCTTAATTGGACAAACTGTTCTCGAGTTATACATGTGTGACTGCCTAAAGCCGTGGTCATAGTAATCATGCCCAAAAAAAAAAAAAAATCAATGCGTGATAGAAAAAAAGTAAAAGCTGATTCTTATTTAGCACGTTGAATGCCATGTAATCCACCTATTTTTTTTATTTAAGACGAAAAAAATTTTTTTATTTTTTGTCCATTAGTGTATTTCCACTTAGCTATAGGTATGCATGGGTATCTAAACTTAACTGTGAATCCAATCAAGATTTGTGTATCAATTTTTACAATATGTGGCTTTATATACTCGCAGTTTTACCAGCTTTGAGATAAAGGTGATAAACTTAAATATTTTTGATGTTTTCACTTTTAGAAAAAAGTTTTAGTAAAAAAAAGAAATCTTGAATTTTGCAAGAAAAAAATTTTTTCCGACACTTTTTTCGAAATATCTCCTAAACTATTGAGCGGATAAAAATTTGATAGTAAAGTGACTTAAAGCCAATGTTATTCCACATATTTTGGTGTACAATTTATATAAATACCGTTCTCGAGTTATAGTGAAATATACTCCAATAATCGGCTTATTTAGGGCGCAATATTAGACACGTCCATAAAAAAAATCCCGACCTGATGGAAAAAAACTGAAAGCAGATTGTAAACTCGAATGCAGAATTCCATCTAGTCTACATATTTTTTTTTCGAAGGAGTTCATAAAAAAATGTTTTTGTCGACCAGTGCTATTGGTATTGTTTTTCAAACCATAAACTTTTAGACTCACGACCCTTTCCGATCCAAAATGACGTTTTGAAAAACAAAAAAAAAAAAAAAAAAAAAAAAAGCTAAAAACTTCTCAAAGGCGCACTTGTACAATTACACTGGTCGGCAAAAAATTCTCTACTAATGACGAATAGTTGGACTAAAAGGCTATAGATGTGCTAAACACGAATCTGCGTTCAGTTTTTTCCATCAGGTCTGGATTATTTTTTATGGGCGTATCTAATATTTCGCTATAATTCAAGAAATCTCCGCTAGGCGGACGCTCTCTTGGGCGGATGCGGACATCTATTTTTAAAGAAAACATCTCTCGTAGGCGGACAAAAATCATAAACGGTAAAAGAAATATACCAAATATTATATAATGAAATGCTTCTTATTTTCATTTTGTTTTCATTTTTGCATTCATATTTCATCTTTATTTATATTTTTTGAAGTTAAATAGTTTAGTATTCATGTTTCACTTAACTTTTTGCTGGTTTTGAGCAAAAACTAGTTTTTATTCCCACCATCAAAAAGATGGGGGGTATATTGATTTTGTCATTCCGTGTGTAACATGTCGAAGGAATCATTTAAGATCCCACAAAGTATATATTTTCTGGGTCCTGGTTGAATTCTGAGTCGATCTAGCTATGTCCGTCCGTCTGTCCGTCCGTCTGTTGAAAGCAGGATAGAGCTCGAACGGGGCAACGTAGGGAGACGAAATTTGGCACAAATATTTATCGGTTAATAAACAAAAAAGTTATGGACTAAAAATTAGAAACACAGGGTGTCCGTGAAATACTTTTCTGCTGATATTTCTTCAATAAAAGCACGTACGCCAACGAAATGAAAATCAACGAAATTGTGTTCACATAGTTCAAGGACCAATGTAAAGTCGGAAACAAAAAATGGGCGTGGTCCGCCCACTTTACTGCCTACTTTGATGGTGGGTATATAGATTCGGCCGGGCCGAATATATTCGCGCTTGTTTAATTTAACTTTGACTTTTACACTTGATTAAAAATTCTTCATACTAGAAAAGAGAAAATGAAAACTTGATCCCTAAAAACAAATGATGTCCTAGTTATCTATGTCCAGATTCCTACAAATCTTGACAACTTTTTTGAACAAAGGGCATAGAAATTCTGCACAATTGGACGCTGTTTAAGATCGAGGCCAGGCTACCAACATCATTTTCCCAAGTTAATCCTATCGTTTTCAAATGGAGTAACATGCCAATAATGACTTTGTTATCAAACTTATCCTCAACATGCTTTTTTTTATTTTGTGGAAAAATCATTAGTAAAAATGCTGTTGAAAGATGTCTGACCTTTTTTTCGCGTACGTAAAATTACTAAATTTAGAAAGTAAAAGTTAGGAAAATGGAATGAAAACGGAGAGAATCGAACTGTATCCATAAATTCCATAAAATAAATTTCATAAAATCATACTTTATTGCTAATAATGTCTAAATGAAAATGTAAAACGTCGTTTGTCGCAGAAGCAAAAGAAAAAAGAAATCAAAAATTTTTAGTTTTTTTTGATTTAAAATTAAGCTATTAAGTAAAATTTTTCAAACGTTCCTTTAATGCAAAAATCATAAAACACTTTTCAAATAAAATTTTTCTTATATGTACCAAATTTTACGACTGTTTCGTTCATGAAGTTAATGTTATGATTATTTGACATTTATTAATACTGATGTAATTTTTGAAGATATGAACATGAAATTGCTTGTATAAATGTAGTTTGGGTTAGTACATTGTAAACCAGTAAATAAAACCAACATTTGATTTTTAAGTGTTTACGACCTTTTGCATTTTAGTTGACGATATACTTATATGTATAAATAAGAATATGTATATTTATAAGTTAATTCATTACAATCAATCTTGAATGTTGGAATAAAAAGACATAGTACGGAATTACTCCTTGTAAAAAATATTATGTACCATATTCCATAGACGGACATCTCCCGATAACGGACAAAATCAGCGTGAAGATCGTTGTCCGCCTATGGGAGCTTTCACTGTATAAATGATACACCAATAGCCAGTTTTTCACTTAAAGAGTAGCGATTAAATTAAATTTAATCATTGAATGTTGTTTTTGAGTTGTCGATTATCTCGCTTTATTTACTAGTTTAAGCGGTCAATGTTGGGGATTTAAACTTGTAAAATATTCACATAAACACGTACAAACAGAAGGTGACGACGAAGTATGCATGTACGAATTTAAAGAAACATACAAAACTCCAATAATTTAAAAAATTATATATTTAACAACTGGCTCCAAAAGATGCAAAATGTCTTCAAGCTATTTGTCGTCACCGGAAAAATTATGTTTTTATATATAATTTTTGAACTATGTAAATGTTCATAGTTAATAATTTTTTTGGTAAAAAAGAACTAGTTATTTTACTACATTATTTCATTTTATTTTTTAATTACAAAAAATTCACAATTACAAACAGGGAATATTGAATGGATTTTAATTATGAAAGCTGTTTTTTGTGTTATCCTCTGAATAATTCATCTGAAAAACACAAAAAGTTAAGCTAGGTAGATCTTGATAGGATGTCAAGCAAACTGAATTATCTCCTCGTTATATGAGAATTTTTTAAAATTACTTTTATTACTTAGATGTAATATTTGAAGCTAATCTGATAACACCGAAACAAGTATCAAATCAACAAATGTATTAGTAATACATTGAATTAAAAACTTTTTATACCCACCATCAAAAAGATGGGGAGTATATTGATTTTGTCATTCCGTGTGTAATATGTCGAAGGAATCATCTAAGACCCCACAAAGTATATATTTTCTGGGTCTTGGTTCGATTCTGAGTCGATCTAGCTATGTCCGTCCGTCTGTCTGTCTGTTGAAAGCAGGATAAAGCTCGAACAGGGCAACGTAGGGAGACGAAATTTGGCACAAATATTTATCTTATATAAGGTTTGTTTGGTATTGAAAATGGGCAAATCGGTTAATAAACAAAAAAGTTATGGGCTAAAAACTAGAAACACAGGGTGTCCGTTAAATACTTTTCTGCTGATATTTCTTCAATAAAAGCACGTACGACAACGAAATTTTGTACGTATAGTTCTGAGGTCGATATAAACTCGGAAACCAAAAATGGGTGTGGTCGGCCCACCTCCCATATAATGTGAAAATGATTTTAAATTTGTTATATAAGGACTGCGATCGAAAAAATCTTAACACACGTTTTTCCTCATAACTTTTTTCGGAAGTAATATTAAATTTTTTTTTTTGATCTAGTTATCATTATTATTTTTAATAATAATCATGTTGATTTGTCGTGATTTTCATCAAAATGAGTGATAAAAAAGATGTATGTGCTACAAATTATTAAAAAATTAAAAAAAAAAAAAAAAATCCAAATAGGTCCTACAAATAATTGGTCACAGAATTAAATATCTGCCGTCAAAATGTTTATAATATTATTAAGCAATATCAGGAGAATTTGACCACTGATAGAAAACCCGGTTCGTAAAGAAAAAAAGGTCCACATGATATTGGGAAGGCCAGAAAATTGAAAGAATATTGAAAGGAACTCCACACATCCAAACTATATAGTGCGAAAATTTAAAGCTAACATATAAAGTCCAAAAAGTTCCAAACAGAAATCCTCCCAAACATTTAGAAGCCAAGAATAGGACAAGAAAATTAAAACCAAATTTCATAGGAAAATACTCAAGTTGTATAATTGAAAAAGAAACGTATGTGCTGGCAGAATTTTTGCAGCTTCTGTGTTAAAACTTTTATATTGTTAATGCTCGAAAAAATTTCTTACGAAATTTCTGGTATAACAAGCTTTTTGCAGTTGCGGCAAAACAGGAAAGTCATTTGATACATTCGGATCTATTAATACCAAAATATACATCAAGGAATATTTGCAAAAAAGACTTATTCCTTTCATAAGAGAGCACAAAGTCTCCACACACTTTTGGCCAGATTTGGTATCATGTCACTATGTTAAGAAAGCTCTAGAGTGGTACCAAAACAAAAACATAGTTTTTGTACCAAGAGAGGTAAATTTTCTAAATTTTCCATAGCTTAGATCAGTGGAGAGATATTGAGCTCTTGTGAAAAGTGAATTGAAGAGCACAAAAAGGGTGTCTCGAAATGCCGAAGACTTTAAAAAAATATGTGCACACTCTTCCAAAAAAGTGACTTAAGCAACTATCAAATCTCTAATGAAAGGGTTACAAAAAATGGTCCACAAGTTCATAAGTGGTGGTTAGAACTACAAAAGTTATATTTTTCGTTGATCTGTAATAAACTATGAATTAAATAAAAAAGGAATGAAAACTTTAAGATCAACCGTTTAGAAGTTATAGAATATTATATACGTTAAGATTTTTTCGAACGCACTCCTTATGAACAAAATAAGTACTTTGTTTTCATTCGATCTTTGCTACAAAATTATATTTTTTAGTTTCACTCTATAAACGACCAATTTTCGGGATATTTTGCAAAAAAAAAAAAAAAAAAAAACAATTTTGAGATTAGTTGCTGAACTAAAGATCTCGTAGCTCCCTAAATTTTAAGATTTTTTAATTGATTAGGAAGAACGTAGCTTTTAACTATATTAAAATCCTTTTCTATTTTAAAACTACAACATTGATGGAATTTTTTTTAATACTAAACGTATTTCTTTCTAAAGTCTTAATGATATCTTGTTTACAATAAAATGAAATGTCTATCTTTAAAATCGTTTAAAAACTCAAAAATGTTATCAACAAATTTTTCATATATTTTAAGCAAATCATTTTATTTTTTTTTTTTTACTTTATTTCACATAACATAGAGTAAGTTCTTCAGTTTTTGTCTAATTAAAAAAACTTAATCTTGCTATATTCACAACAAAAATGTTTTTAAATTGATTGCATATTTTTATAGACTTTTGTAGAAAAAATTCTAATGAATTGCCTTGGATCTCGAAAAATTCAAAAACACAAGGAAATGTATACGACCAACAAACTTGACCTAAAAAATTTTTAAGCATGGCTAAAATTTTTGAGAGGCATTATACACATCTAAAACTTATATATGATGCTATTTATGTCATTTCCCGAGTGATTTTTCAATATAGCAGAGTGTATTTAAAAATTGATTTCTGAATACGAAAATTGTTCACACAGCACTATGGTTTCAATGACCACTTTTCTTGGCCAAAATTATCAAAATGGAAAAAAACAGCTTGTCTTGTTTGAAATACGATTTGTGTGAAAATCAAAGCAATTTAATGTATGTATTTATTTTGTATTTCAAAAATTTAATTAATTTTTACACTTTTTATGTGTCAGAAGTAAAGTCATTACAAAGGAAATTTTAGCATATTTCACTTATAACTCAACCCAAAGGCGTGCATTTGCTTTAGCAGCATTAATTTTAATACACAACTATATTTTAGTAATATCTGTTATTTTATTTTTTAATTTTTACATTTTATTCATTGGTTAGACCTTGTAAATGATAAGAATTTCCAACACTAACTTATACGGAAAAAATGGATTTTCTCGAAAATCGCAAAAAATCGCAAAACGAGACAATATGGAATATATAGCCCAGATATATGTTTATTTATTTCCGTTGAGTTTTTCTTTACCAATTTTCACCAAAAACTTGCAGGTCTAATGAAATGTAAAATTTCTTACGAATCCAATTTCATTTTGGGTTTTGTAAAACAAACTGTATTTTTCTAAGATGACAACAAGTTTTAACTGATTTCATATTCAATTATAAAAGTACTTATCCTAAAATCTATTTTCCATAACAAACTTATTTAAAAAATTGTTGTACTCAATAATTATAAAGTATTGAAAACCGTTGTAAAAAGGCACCTCTTTTATACATATTTTAAATTTGCTTAAGAAACTGGACTTTGTCCTGTTGTATTATGAAGACAAAATAGTAAAAGTAGGAAAAGACTTCATTTTTTGGCGTTTTGAAGTGTTTGTTACAAA
The DNA here is from genome assembly GCA_951394005.1 of Protophormia terraenovae. Lineage (NCBI taxonomy): Eukaryota > Metazoa > Arthropoda > Insecta > Diptera > Calliphoridae > Protophormia > Protophormia terraenovae. Next base: position 29,259,413 of record OX596075.1, read on the forward strand.
ACTACTATAATTAAAACACAAATACTTAGAAAATGTTACCAAAATTAATTTTGGCCAAGAAAAGTGGTCGGCGAATCCATAATAGTGCACAGGTGTGTAGACAAAAAGTACAATTTTTCAGGAGAGCAAAAATAAAAAAATAAATTAATTTATGTTTTTTTGTACTAATACAAGCGTATGAAAATTTAAAATGTGTCTTTAATAAAACCTTCAGATGGTTTAATAAAATATTTGAAAAAAAAAAAAAATAATACACACAGAAAAAAGTCACCAATTAACAAATATATATGAAAATAATTAATTCAATTATAAACTTGTTTAAATTTGCACCTTTCACCAAAATGATTATATCAATTAATAAAAACTTTAAATTAATTAATTAAATCAAACAAGTAGTTGATTGGATGAATTAAAAATGTATATATGATATAAAAGTATAGTTAAATTTTATTTTTATTTCATTTTTGCTTGAATAAATTTATTAAATTTTGAGCCAAAATGAAACAACTATGTTAATTGAAAAAAAAGACCGTAATAATTTTTTCTGTGCATGAAAGTATTATTTTTGTCATCGTTCTCTAGGAAAATGGTAGACATTTTCTAGGAAATATGTTAAATTAATGGTATTTAAGTACAACATTAAATACCGTGGGTTTGCGCCTTCTGCTAAAAAACCAATTCAAACTGTCTTCCTATAACGCTACCGAAATAGGCGAAAGTACCGAAAACTCCAAAATATTGTTACTGTTATTTCCCGGTTTAAGAAATTTTTTTTATTTTTATTAAAATTAAAATAAAAATTGTATTAATTTGATTAGTAATGTGAACGACTTTGCAACACTTGACTCCACTTTATATTGGCCATGAATCGATAATCGAAATTTCTAAAACAACAAAACACAAATCTATTCGCGTGAATGACTTTTACCTAATGGCGTCAATGTTATGGAGGTTTAAGATAAAAATTTATAAAAAAAAAATGCCAAAATTCTATTTATTATTATGTATTCTACAATGGTGTATCTTACAAATTAAAAATATTGCGATGTTAAGTATCCGTGGATATATTAGCGATTTAATAATTATTAAACCTTCTTATAAAATTTGAAAAGTTCAGATTTCAGTGATATAGTCAGTGTTACCAATTCAGCGCTTTTCGCGCTAGATTTGGAGCTTTTCAGTAACCCAAAAGTCGCATTTTATTACATCAGCGCTTTTTCTTAAAAAAGGCGCTAAATTGGCGCGTTTTGTGTTCGGTTATTTTTAGTTGCAGATTTTAATCATGTTTTCTTAATTTTTTACCTACGCAGAAGTAGTTATTGTAAATTTTTCTGAATTTTAAAGACAAACAAGTAGAAACTTTATTGTTTTGATGCAAAATATAAAAAACAAGTAAAACACAGATTTTATTTATTTTTTCAAAAACATGTCTCTTAAAAAATTGAGTGCGATATGACTTCAAAATAATGAATTACTAAACATTTAAAAAGGCCTAACCATAGAAAACAACTAGAACTCCAACTCTTTTCATTCGCTCAGAAACAAAAAATTATTCTCTTCACACGTATAAATTTGTTCTGTAGAAAATTTTACTAATACATACAAAGAGTTAGGTTTTTTTGACAATTGAGTTAGGTTTTTTGTGAGAAAGTTGGAGTTCTAGTTGTATTCTATGGGCCTAACTTATTTCAAATATATTTTGAAAGAAAAAGCACAACTCACTTCAAGTTTGATTTATTATTTTCATGTTTTTTAAGAAATTTTCTAGAATTTATAATGAAAATAATTTCTATGAAACATTCGCATATCAAAATACTGATTATTCTTGTATTGAAAAATTCTTATTTTAAATTCGTTTTATAGAAAGAACTGTGCAAAAGAAAACTGTGACTCAAATAATGTTCAAAAGGCAAAAAATGTTCCAAACAAAGCCAAATAGAATCAAAATTAAAATCAATAAAATCGAATGGAAAGTGATCTTTATATCAAGCCTTCAAGGCAACTAGGGAAGCCATGTTTATCACCCATTATAAACATTATCTCAAATTTCAGGAAGAAGCACTGGAGATGTCATAGTAAACATGCTTCGAACCTTGGGATATGAGTCATTTGGAATAATTTATTTAAAAACTAATATAATAAATATCTACCCTGATTGTATTTATAAAGATAAAATAACTTTATTTAAAAAAGTTAAACGATTTCCAATATCTTAAACTAATCCTGCAACCGTTTATATGAAAATTTATTTTATTAGATCTTTTGAAACATTAATTTTTATTATCTAAAACATCAATTATAGCATTAATTTATTCCAAACTTAAAATACAGAAAAAAGCCCTAACATTACATTTATTTTCAAGAATTTCTGTAACAAAAAACGTTAAGATAACTTTCTAAGGATTAGGAAAATCCAGAAATAAAAATCAGAATTAGTTTCACTCCTTGTTTTGAATTAAAACTGCATAATAACTTTGTATCTAAAATTTCTTAGGTTTTATTAAGTTTTTTCCTTCTCCTGTAAAATTACCAAAAGTCGAAATACACATTTTCTATATTCTGCCATTGATATATATTTTGATTTCTATTTATTAAAATAACAATATATACGTAATAAGTTGTTTTCTTTTTAATAAAAAATACATATTTAAATAATATTTAACTAAAAAATTAAAAAAAAAAAAATAGTTAAATACAGTGAACTCGCGGTAATATGAACATCTAATAAAATGAACTATCCACTAATGTGAACACTCAGTTTTTTATATGGGCGCTCTAAATAGTGAACAATTTTTTTTTTTTAATTTTTGGGGATTTTTTAATTTGTAGAAGCATTTATTTTTAATGTTGGGAATCCCCGAATTAATAAATACCATAGTATGCCATTATTTTAAAGGTATTTAATGCTAGTCGCTTTATGTAACTTGTTGCAGTAGGTTCGTGAATTTATTTTTAAAATTAGTAATGTCTAAAAACAGTCGAAAGTTTTTATCCTTAAATGAAAAATGCGAAATTTTGGAATATTTAAAAAAAGGATCGAGTGTTACAGTGTTAAGTAAAAAGTATAAAGTTGCAAAATCAACGATATGTTCAATAAAAAATAAAAAAGACAATATTTTAAAATGTGTGAACAATACGTTTTATGGACCCGGAAAACGCAAAACATTACGATCTTCCAAGCTTCCAAAAATGGAAAAATAGCTCTATAAGTGGTTTATTTGCATGCGGAATAAAAACCTCCCTGTAAGTGGGTTGATGTTGAAAGAGAAAGCCAAACAAATTCACAAAAACATAAGTGAAAACGGAAATGACTTCAATGCTAACGATGGGTGGCTACAAAAATTTAAAAAGAGATACAGAATTCGGCTCCTTCGTAAACCCTTTTAAAATTAAATTGAAAGCAAAGATAGAAGATTTGGGTTTATGCAATGATCAGTTGTATAATGCCGATGAGTCTGGTCTATATTGGAAACTTCTCCCACAAAAGACATATGTAACGTCATTGGAGAAAAGCGCTCCAGGTGCAAAAATGGAAAAGCAAAGGATAACATTTTTATGCTGTGCAAATGCGTCAGGATCTCAGAAAATAAAACTTTTAGTAATAGGAAAATCGAAAAATCCTCGCAGTTTTAAAAATTTTATCTGTCCCGTAAACTACAGAAATTCAAAGTCTGCTTGGATGACTTCTTCCATTTTTAAAGAATGGTTTCACAACTGTTTTGTGCCAGAGGTAAGTAAACATGTAAAAATAGTTCAATTGGGATTCTTACTGTTTTATTTTTCATTAAGGTGACAGATTTTTTAACGAAGAAATGATTACCAGTAAAAGCTTTACTCCTAATAGATAATGCCCCATCCCATCCACCAGAATCCGACCTTAAATCCGAGGATGGTTCCATAGAATCTATGTTCATGCCTCCAAATGTAACGGCTCTGATCCAGCCAATGGATCAAAATGCAATTAGAATCACCAAACTTCATTATAGGAACAGTCTTCTGGCAACAATTATTGCAAAAGAGGGGGATTTGCTTGAATCGATGAAAAAAATTACACTTAAAGAAGGAGTTTCTATTCTAGAGGCATCCTGGAACCGAGTTGGTAAAGAAACTTTATCTAACTGTTGGAAAAATATTTTGAATATGGTAAATGATGAAGACGTTCCTTAATTTAATGTTCCTTTGAGCGTTTTAAAAGAAAAGTGGCAATCAGAGGTTAGATCTTTAGAAAATACTGCTGCAGATCTTCTACGGACATTGCGCCGGAAGTATTTACTACTGTAAACATTAGAGATTGGATCAATAATTCTTGTGAGGACGTCACGCCATTTGATGAAAATGATTTAATTGAAGAGTCCGACGATGATGACGACTGTTTTATTGAAGCGCCTGAAAACAACATTAAAGCCAAAGAAGCTGTCGAAATTTTTAACAAAGCTGTCCAATGGGCTGAATTTCAAATGGTCGATCAAACTGACATTAAAGTATTGAAAAAAATCAGGGAATTGGCGGTAAATAAGCTGGTCGAACAAAAGAAAAAACAGAAAATAATAACCGATCATTTCCATATTTAATTATATATGTATGTACCTATCTTTTTTCATTGTAAATTTTATTTATTTCTTTTGTCGTAATATTTTGTTTGTTTTTTATGTACATACTACGTATGTACTCTTTATAAAATGGATTTTTAAAAACTTTTTATGTTCCAAATAAATTACAAAAAGTCTTTTTAGTAATCTTTGCATTTTCATTCCTTGCAGAAATGATTTTTAGAAAGAATATATATAAAATATATATAAAAGTAATATATATAAAAAAATCACAATCGATAATGTGAACAAATTCGAAAATGAACTACCCCGTCATTAATTAGTTCACATTATCGAGAGTTCACTGTATAATTTAGCGCTTTTTAGCGCGTTTTTGAATGCTGACCGGCGCGTTTTGGTTCAAAAAAGTTGACAACGCTGGATATAGTCTAGTTCATATTCATCAATTTATTGCAAAATTCATATTTTTTTTTTTTTAATAAGTCATAAGACTTATTTGCCATTTATATACATTTTTTTAACGCCAAAATCCGCTATAACAAAATTTCTGATTTTTTAAAAATAACTATATACTTTTAATATTTTAAAATGCCACAATGATTTTAAAATGTAATTTGGAAACCTTCTTTGATAACGCGATACTATAGCTTCATTGTAATAATGCTGCGAGTGTGCCTCGCGAAAAAGGCACCTCTTAGAGTGAATTTCTCTCCAAGTTTGTTTACCTCCTACATCATTTCTCTTGAAGGCACATTAACGAGATATATGTCAAATGATGTATAATTTCAAGAGCTATTTGGCTCTATTTTAAATTTTGCGGTACCCGAAACGGCGTAAAATCCCTAGTGAAAAATCTGCAAAATTTTACAATTGTTTAAAATTTGGTTTCACGACTTTTGCACAATACAATCTGACACTGATTAATGGCACGCTAATTAAATCCATGCTGGTTTTTTTCTACAAATGTTTATAGCCTACATTAGAAGAATTGAACACTTATGCTGAAATCCTCGATTACAGCAATGAAAAAAAAAAAAATTGTTAGTTTCAAACTTTTTTTTTAGATTTTTTGATTTTGAGTACTTGCCGGCACTACATGGAACCATTTCAGGTCTTGAATTTTTGTTCTCTTACACCATCAGTTGTTGTTAATATAATTGCATCAAAAGTTATTAAAAAGAACAAGAGGTTAAAAAAATATTTAAGGTTTAAGGTCGGTTTCATAAAGGCAAATGTAAAATGAGAATTGCCCATATATCCATATATCCAATCTTTACCGAGTCCAAAAGTAAACGATTTCGAATTTGAAAATTGCAAAATTTACAACTTTTTGTGTTTTTTTTTGCCGAAAAATTATCTACACTCTTTTTTCTCTAAAATAAAATTTTTTTTAACAACATATAATAATTTTATACTTTTTTGAAAGGTTTCTTCACAGAGACAACTTTAGCGGTCAATCGGTCAAGGTACATAACCTCCCGAATTTGACCCATTTTGTATGAAAGTTTTGACTTTAGTCTATATTTTCTAAAATCCCAAAGTACGAATCTACAAACGGAAAGCAGTTTAGGAATTTGTAATGTGTATTTAAAAATTTTTCAATCAAAATCTGCGGGACTTCGGAAAAATGAGAATTTTATAGACGAAAATGTGAACAAAAAAATCCTTTTATAAAAATATTTAAGTTTTTTCACTTTCTCATTTTATATAATAAAGTCTACATCAAATAATAAATATAATACATACTGTGAGCGTCAACAAAAAAACAGTAAAAACCTTTTTTTTTAATCGAAGTCTTGTGAGATGTAGATAAATAATGATATAAAAAAAAGTGATATGCCAAAATTCTTTGGCAAAATTCAAACAATACGTTACTGGAAAAGTTACGGAATGAATTGTTTGGAAAACAATTTCTTTGATATTAATGTAAAATAAAATTTATAGGGATAGCAAAAATATTTTGTATGGCAATATTAATAGATTTAAATGTAAGGAAAGTGAAAGTGCATACAAACAATAATTATATAATAATAAAGCACCATGTATAACTGTATTTAGTTTACTAAATCCAATTTTCTTTGAGTGCATTTTTTCCACTCTCACAAACACAACAATACTTTTAGTCATTGACATCCTTACTTTAAAACGAAGTAAAAAAGTGATTGTTTAACAATAGAATAAAACAAACTTCAATTCAAATTCGAAAATAATATTATTTTTATATAAAAAAGGAAAAATCCTTGCATGAAATTGCAGAAATTGTTGCAAGGAATTAATAAATACACCAAACATCATAGTGCAGAGAATTTTCCTCGGGAAAGATGGCCAAATCATTTACAGACACAAAGAAAAGAGCTATAGTTTCCGAAGTCAAAGAAAGTCCTGCCTTAAAAATAGCTGAAAAAGTAACGTTAATTTCGTCTTATTATTTTAGATCCAGTTCTATTTTAGGAACACTACAGAAAAAAGGCTTCCATAGAAGAACACCATCGTAATCCAGCCAATCCAAATGTTTGAAAAAATATAAAAATTTTGTGTTAAACTTTCCGGGAAATCGTTTTACTCAATGACAAAAGTAAATTAATATTTGGCCAAAAAAAAAAAAAAAAAAAAAAAAACACGAAAAATATTGCAAAGATGGAATGAAGCCGTCAATGCCAATTGTGTGGTTGAGATAGTTAAACATGATCCAGACTCTGTAACGTCGAGTCTATATTAGAGAAATTTCTATCAAGTCAAACGTCAAATTTTTGTTTGAGTTGCAGATAATTTTTTATCTCTGTCAATTATAGGGGAAAACGTATGTCATAATAAGCCATGCAAAAAGTACCAACAACAATCAAGATGGCGTCTTTTACTAAGCATTATCAAGACAAAGTTGTCAGTGCTCGAGCGCTGACAATTTTCTTTTAACGCTGCAATAACACTGACAAATTCAGTCTACATTAGACAAATCTTTATCTTGATAAAATTTTGACGTTTGCCTTGATAAAAATTTGTCTAATGTAGACTCAAAGTAATGGTCTGAAGACGTCTGGAGGCTTCAGGAATCAGTAATTTCATATTTATAGAATCGACAGTGAAATAGAGAATCATATAAATATTTTGAAATATAATATGAATCTCAGGGTGCGAAAATTTAGCTTATTGCACAACTGCTTATTCAAAAATGACAAAGTTCCCAAGTATTTTTCAAAAATTGAGAGGGAATGGTTGCTTTATCGTACTCCCTATTTGTAATACTCTGCAGTCCCCAGACTGCATGAAATTGCAGGGCTAGTGACCGGTCCCAGTTCCGGAACTTTATATGAGAAGAACCTGTCACTTTTACATGGGGTTGTCATTGGAGGTGGCTAATTAGCCCCTTGGGACAGGTCACAGGATAGGTCCTAGGACAGGTCCAAGAGGACATGTTCAGTAACGATTATTGTAATAAAAATTTTATAAAAATTCGGTAATTGTTTACTTTTAAACATTATTTTTATTATTATCTTTATTAAATTATGTTTATTTTAATTTTATAATTTTTCGTTAATGTCGATGGCGGCACCCCGGCTCGAACCCATGTTCACCTGACGTATGTTATGTTTTATAGTCTTCAACGCTTACCACTCAGCCACTGATTGTTATTGCGCGCAAGTTGCTATTTGCGCACTTAACGAGCATGTTAATAGTGAGTGTGTTTGTGTCAACTGGTTCTCAATTGGAACTTTGGTGACGAGTTAGGTGTCAATTGGTACTCAACTGGTACAGAGAAACCGGTCCATTACTGCAATTACCACAAATTTCCCGCAGGGATATAACTCTAAAAATATATAAGATAAGTAGTATATGCAAGCATGTTTTCTAAAGGATTTATCAAGGACTTTTAGGTGATATAAAAATCTTGGAATTCGGGTAAGGAACAAAAATTCACTAGTAGTTAAACATTTTCCATGACATTAGTACTCTATTTTGAACCCCTATAGTTTCGCTCCTGATCCGAATATTGGATCCCGCTTCTAAACTCAAAATGCTACTGTCCTCTGCTATGCCCATGTGAAATTTCATGCAAATCCAACCTCCAAGCCGATTAGAAGTTACAGATTTATTTCGATTCTTCCGCATTGTTTAATGTTTGATAATGCAAAGAAAATGTCTGGCACTTAAGCTGTTTTTTGTATGGAATCTACTGGATTTTTTTTCATAGTATTAAAGTGGACAATATGTACTATTTTTCAGAAAAATTTCAGAACAAACATCCTGTAACATTTTAAGTTGCATTCCATGAAATTTAAAAATTAGTGCATTTTACCTTAAAAGACTTTTTATTTAAAATAAATACACTGAAATCTGATGAAAATTTGATATTTTACTATTTTTCAAAAATGTAAAAAAATTCTTAACTTTGGCAGCTCCTTATAAAAAACAACACAACCTAGCTTTAAGATTTTAATTGATATTGATACATAATTTTTTATAATTTTATTCGGTACACAACAATATTACAAAACTTTAAATTTTAAAATTCAATTAAGTGCCACTTTTAACACATTTTACCCCAACGTGCAACGAGTCGACAAGTTTTTTGGTAAAATCCGTTCATATTTTGGGTTACTCTTCCTGTAATGCCAGCTAGAGATTATCATTGCAAATAGTGGTACTTTTTCTAATTCTTTATCTAGATGTTCCAACAGATGCCCAACAGATGAACCTGTCACGTGACTAGTTTTGAACCGGTTCTCTTTACTCTAGGGATACATTTGAAATTTAAAAAATCTTCATTTTACAAGATCATGGTTAAGATTTTTCCATATATAGCCAAATATTTTCAACCGATTTTATTATATTTTACGTAGTTGGTTAAAAAGCAAAATTATCTATCGAACAAAGAAAATTCTTAGTCATTGTCTTTATGGAGTCAAAAGTTAAACGATTTTGAATTGGAAAGTTTGCAAAAATTAACAAACAGTCGGACAGATGGACGGATAGTAGAATTCTTTCAAAAACATCTTAAAATTCGAAAAATATTTTTTTCTACTTCTTAATTAATATGAAAGCCAAACGAAAGTACTAAAATTTTGATATCACCTTTCCCTGAATTAAGTGGAATTTTCGACACATTTAACCCAAGTGTATAGACAGACGGACAGACATTGCCATGCTGCCAAAAAATATTTTAGAATTCTAAAAATGCATTTGTTTACTAACTATTAAATAAAAAAAAAAATAGAAAGTGTCATTAAAATTTAGATATCACCTTTTCCTGAATTAAGCGTCATTTTGGTCCCATTTAACCCAAATGTATAGACGGAAGGACGGACATTACCATTCAGCCAAAAAACATCTTATTATTCTAAAAATACATTTTTTTACTTACTAATAAATAGAAAAGTTAAACGTGATCATTAAAGTGTTGATACCACCCTTCTTTGAATAATGCATAATTTTTGACCCATTTAACTCTAATGTATAGACGGACGGACATACATTACCGTTCTGCTAAAAAAAAAAAAATCTTAAAATTCTAAAACTGAATTTTTTCAACTAATAATCAATAAAAAAATAAAACGTGATCATTAAAATATTGATATCACCTTTCCCTGAATTAAGCGCCATTTTCGACCCCTTTTACTCCAATGTGCATTGTTTAGGATATAAAATGATGTAATAAAGACAAACGGAAAACATACAAAGTATTAAATACATTTTTTTCATTTAATTATAAAGCTGTTTACTTTTTTTTGACATGTAAAAAAGGATATTTATTCCCAAAAAGAGCATTACTCTTTAATGAGCTGCTTTTTTTACATTTTCTCTTATGAAATCCGTATTTAGTTAGTTGCCAAACAAATGTGCGTTAATCTTTTCTATAAAGCATTTTTAATATAAATATAAAATAACTTTATTTTTAAGAATACTTGGTGTTTATTTTTTGACGAACACAGTACATATTTTTTTTTATTATTTTAAATTCATTTAATGTTTCATTTCCATTTATTTTCTTATTGTTAATAAACTATTGTGTGAAAACGTGGTACATTAAAATTTAAAAAAAAAAAACCTACTTAAATTTTATGTTTATTTTGAGATTATAAGAATTAAATAGTATTATAGCTTGAATTCTATTATACCTAGTACTTGAAATACAATCTTACCAAAGGATTGATTTATATTATACGAGCTGTAAACCTGCTACTTTGTTAGCGGAAATTTGTTATAAAAACCATACTATATAACAAATTTAAATTATGATTCCTAACTCCTGAGAGAACATTTTTAATAATGATTCCATGTCGGCATTAACAATCATAAATTTTTAAATATTTTTCTAAAAAAAGTACCAAAAAGGCACAATAAATAACGTAAATAAATTAATGTTTTTTTTATAATAATTATCTTTTTTATCTGATAAAAAGATATTTTAAAATTATTTCTATGTTTTTGGCTTAGAAAGTTCGTAGGGTGCTAATAAAGTACCAATTTTTTACATCTGTAACGTTCTTAAGTTCATAGAGTTCATACAGTTTCATGTTTCTAGGATAAATATTACAGAAAATTCAAGAAGTACTATTAGAAGAACAAAAAAGTACCATAAAGTCTCTTCTTATGGATTCTCATTCACTTAGGACCACATATTTTTAATTTCATGTTTCTAAGTTAAATATTATAGAAAATTCAAAAAGTACCATTAGAAGAACAAAATCGTACCACAAAGTCCCCCATGGGAATTCTCAATCACTTAGGGCAACATATCTTTAATTTCATGTTTCTATGTTAAATATTATGAAAAATTCGAAAAGTACCATTTGAAGAACAAAAGGGTACCACAAAGTCCCCTCTGTGAATTTTCACTCACTTAGAGCCACTTATCTCTAATTTCATGTTTCTAGGTTCATAATTATAGAAAATTCAAAAACTACCATTAGAGGAACAAAAAAGTACTATAAAGACCCCTCTTATGGATTCTCATTCATTTAGGACCACATATCTTTAATTTCATGTTTCCATGCTAAATATTATAGAAAATTCAAGAAGTACCATTGGAGGAACAAAAAAAGTAGCAAAAGTCCCCTCTTATGAATTTTCATTCACCACATATCGTTAATTTTAAGTTTCTAAGTTCATAATTATAGAAAATTCAAAAAGTACCATTAGAAGTACGAAAAAGTACCACAAAATCCCCCTTTGTGAATTCTTTCACACATCGGACCATGTATATTTAATTTCATGTTTCTAGATTAAATAAAACTCAAAAAGTACCATTAGAAGAAGAAAAAGTCTATCCTCTTGAACTTTTTCCCACATCGGGCCATGTATCTTTAAGTTACACAAATTCCACTCTTGTGAATTATTATCCACATAGGACTACATTTTATATTTCTAGAATTAATATAATTAAAAATACATTAATTATTTTGAATAAAGTGTATTTTCCCGCTTTTGTCCCCTTTTTGGTACTTTTTTTTTATATTGGAAGTATCAAAAATTGTATTCCAATGAATTTCTTAGTTGTAGTGGTATCCTTATTAAAATACTCATATGTTTTATATCAATAAATAAAAAGTAAAAAAAATATTTTATGAAAAAAGTAATAAAAATAGGTACAATTTTTACTCCTTAAATGTTTGAATTTCGAAAAAGTACCCAATTAGTGTTTGTCATTTTTCGATAAATTATGAATTCAAATATGACGTAAATTTTATCTGTATGTTGACTGGTTTAAAAGATACATATGATGTCTAGAGTTTTTCACGGGAAATCCCGGGACGAGAATTCCCGGGAATCCCGCCAGATTTTTACTCCCGTAATCCCGGGAAATCATGCGGGAATTCCCGGGATTTCTTGTGTATGCAAAATGTTTATATTTTCTAACTTATATATGGATATTTTAGCAATTAATGTGTTTTTTACATTTGTTTTTATACCCTACACCACCATAGGTGGAGAGGGTATTATGCATTTGTGCTGATGTTTGTAACACCCAAAAATATTGGTCTAAGACCCACCTTAATTCATACCAATCGTAACCTTGTAATCAAATTACAGGTCGCAATTTTTAATCAAAATTTATGAAATTTATGGTTTCTTTTTGTTCAGGGAATTGGATATGATCGGTCCATTATTTCACCTAGCCCCATACGAATGTCCTCTCGGAAAAGGGTTTAACGATCATAAATCCCATAAAAATAGCAATATTGTAATGAAATTTGGCACATATAAGTTTAATTTAAGTCTAAATAAGTGTGCCGATTTTTAAAAAGATCGGTCAATATTTATCCTTAGCTCCCATATAAACCACTTTTTAGAAAATTACTTTAACGGCCACAAATCCTTTTAAAATGTCAGTATCAAGTTAATATTCGACACAAATAAGTTTTATATAAATATAAATGATAGTGCTTAATTTTACAAAGATCGGTCCATAATTTACCATAGCTCCCTCGGGAATCACCCAAAAGTGAATAAATTTATATGGATGTCAGCATCAACGTCATCAGCATCAATTCTGCATTCGTATGTTTTATTTTAGACTTATGAGTATAGGTCTACATTTGTCTGCAAGTCTAATAAAAGACCCCTCCCCGAATTAAAATATACACAATGGTGTAGGGTTTCATATGGTCGGACTTGACCGACTATACACTGGTGCATATTCCTATAAACGCACTTAATTTTTTTCTGTATTTTTGTTATATCTTTGTTGTTCTCATCCAAAAGCAAAATTTAACTATTTTAATGAGAGACAACTTAACGGTACTTTTTAAAAGTAAACAATTTTTTTTTTCTTATTTTCGTTGTTTGCCGTAATTATGCGATCAAATGTTCTTGGTGCTATTTTAAGTGGAAGACTCGTATAAACGCACACTCGAAATTTGTTTTTAAAAAAATTACCAAAAATAAAATATTATCAATTTTAGTTTTTTTTTTTTTCAACCAAAGGTACGTTTCTAATAGTAATATCTCAATTTACTGTAACTTTTCCTATCTTAATCAATAAATTTCATCACTTTTAAAGATGCCTAAGGGAACTTTTTTGTCCGATCAAGAAAAGATTCAAATTAAATTTTTTCACGACCAAGGATGCTCTAATAGAGAAATTGGACGTAAAATCGGTCGTTCGGAAAGTGTGGTGCGAAATTTCTTTAAGAAAGGTCAAAATTATGGAGTTCGCAAATCAACAAAGGGTAATACAAAACTAACAAGAAGACAACTTAATCTAATAAAACAAGAAGCAACCCGCAACAAATTGAATTCCACACAAATAAGGAATAAATTAAATCTTCCTGTGAATTCCAAACACGTTGCACACATTTTACGAAACGATGAAAACATAAAATGGAAAAAGCCGAAATGTAAAACAATGCTAAAAAAACACCATAAAGAAAATCGTCTAAAATTCGCAAGAAAATATATGAAATGGACAGATGAGTGGAAAAAAGTAATTTTCTCTGACGAAAAAAAATTTAATTTAGACGGTCCAGACTCATACTGATGCTATTGACACGATTTGAGATCTAAAGATGTTCGGATGTCAAAACGTAATTTCGGTGGTGGCAGTGTTATGGTTTGGGCAGCGTTTTCTGCAGTTGGCAAGTCGAAAATTTGTTTTGTTCCGACAAAAATTAATAGTTCGATTTATAACGAACTGTTGGAAGATGCTCTTCTCTCTTTTATGGACGAAAAAATGGATGAAGATTGCATTTTCCAACAAGATAATGCTGCAATCCATGTTTCTAAGCAATCGAAATCTTGGTTCAATGAACATGGCATTCCTTTGTTGGACTGGCCGGCTTGTAGTCCGGACTTAAACCCAATGGAAAACTTGTGGGGATACATGGCCCGTAAAGTTTATGCAAATAATGCCCAGAATGAAGGCATAAAGACTGTGACAGAGCTGAAACTAAGAATTAAACAAGTCTGGGAGGAAATTGATTCCGATCTGCTTAAAAAATTAGTGGAATCAATGCCAGACCGTATTTTTGAAACAATCCATAACAAAGGATCATCCACACATTATTAATAATGCTACAATGGCCCAAACATTAAAGTGCGTTTATAGGAAAATACCCTTAAAAATGGCTGTTAATATCGAAAATTAAGTAAAAAATAATTAAAGTACAAATGAATTTTTTTGTAAACAATATTTTAAGTGAAGTCTTAACTAATTTAATACACAAATTTATAGCCCCCTAAATATTTTCTTGTTTAATTTTTACCTTTTTTTTTAAAAAAAGTAGTGTGCGTTTATAGGAATATGCTCCAGTGTATCTATTTCTCTCGTTATGTATTTAATTTGATTTTGTTACGAATTTAAATATTTTTAAGAAAATTTCTAAATAAGTTTGATATTTTTCGCATAACAGTCTGAAAACAAAATATGTATTTTTTTTTTTCTTTTTTGCTGAATAATTTATAAAGAAAAAAATTTAATTTTGCAATTTTTTTCATTGTGGTCAAAAATAATTTGTACTAGTGGGAAGTAAAATTCCACATTTAAAAAATATATTTATTAAACGATTTGAAGATGTAAAAAAGTATTCAAACTTTTAAATGTAGATGGTTTTCTCATGAGATAAATTGCAAAATTTTCACTAATAAAACTATGCAATTTAATGGGTCCAATTGTCCAGGTACTGAACATGATGTAAACTAATTTTTGAACTTAGGTTTTCCTTAGTTATAAATTAATAGTATAGCATAAAAATAGAATGAACTTAATTTTATTTAATTATTTTTATGAGAAAAATTTATTATTTTATGAGAAAAATTATTTTTGTATGGGAAAAACCATTATTCATAGAAATAGAAATAAGTCAAATTCCTTAAGGTTTTCTTAACAACAAGCTTATTTCCGTTAGAATATCGAAATATTTTACCCATAGGGTAATCTTAAAACCAAGGTATTAATTAGATTTTCGGATGAGTTGGTTAAAAGTTTTAATTTAATGTTCAATATTTCAAAATGAACTGAGTTAGTTTAAATTTTATGATTAGTTCTTTTTAACACTTTTTATCTTTTATTTAACTGAATATTATTAATTATTTATTTTTGGCGGGAATTCCCGGGATCCCGGGAAATTTAAAAATCAATTCTGATTTCCCGGGAGCGGAAAAAGTGCGGGAAAAGAAAAACTCTAATGATGTCAAAAAAGTACCAAAATACAGTTTTACCCGTTTTCTCCCTAAAAGAACCGATTTTCAAAAAAGTACCAGACACCTGTCCGATTATTTTTTAAACGAATAACAATAACTTTTCCTCTGTTTTTTGTATCTATGTTAGTTTAGGAGATATAAGGTTACCGATTTTACCCGTTTTTACCCTTTTTACCCCCTAAACATTCGAATTTCCAAAAATCTTGTCTTAGTGGATCTATATGGAAGGAGATCTATTTACGTTCCAAATTTCGTCTCTCTAGCTTCAGGTGTTTGGGCTGTCAATCAGTCAGTCAGTTAATCAGTAACGTTACTCTTTTATATACACAGTTACGGACCAAAAAATGCGGTCAAGTAAAATTATTTGACATTTTTTTGAGTTTTCGACACAATTTTATGCAAAACAATAAAACTTTTAATGCCAAATCATTACGAATATATTGGGTTATAAACCTATACAAAAATAATATCCTTTAACATATCCCGAAAACGGTACATCGTGCTAATCTCAAATAGATCTTTTTCATTGTATTCAAAAAAATAGGGTCAGCAGTAATTTTGTTAAAATTTTTTAAATTTTTTGGAAAAATTAAACTTAACTTTTTTTGAATCTCAATAACGATATTTAAAATAAAATACTGATAAAAGATGACAATCATCGATGATCTTCTATTCCGTGAACTATTCGTATCGGAAAGGATCTATAGATTTGGCACTTTAAAAATATGGGTAAAATCGAAGTTATATAAAGTGTGTATGCAAAATATGACCAAATCGAAAGAAATGTACAAATTTCTTAATTTTTAAGGTGGCTTTGATATCGGTATTTTCGATATTTGGTTCCTTAAATCTGGATATTAACAAAAATCTGTGATTATTTTTATATTCATCAGAAATTTTCATTTTTTTTACGAAAAAACGTAAAATAAATAGCACTCTTATTAAGAAAATAATGAAAATCTGTCATTATTTATATTTTTAATTAAAAATGTGTACTTTAAATATATAAATAACCTTGAATTGACTCTAAGTAGTTCCTTAAATATCAAAAACAAACCTATTTTCATGATGTTACATAGTGCGCTTAAGGGTTAAATTGACTGAGCATTAGATAAGGCAAAATGTTCTACACAATATCTAAATAAGAATACTATTCTTATCAGTTTAATAAAAATAATGTAGATAAAAACTTTTCATGCTCTAAACTGGCTAATGTTATGCTAGTAACATTTGACGTAATAAAAATTTGAAAGTACATAACAAAAACGCTTTACTTTTGTATAGCTTTTAAATTTTTTCTTTATATTCTTAAATAATAAAATTAATTATAATTGAATCTTTATAATTAATTCTTTTCCAAAAGTCTTCAAAATTATTCACACTGATCTTTTTAAAATGTTAATATTAACCAAGAAAAAATCGCTTCAATCATTACTAGATCTTGCTATCACTCATGCAATAATATGGCATCATTTTACTCTATATAACTGAACTTTTATCACAGATAACAGTTAAATTAAAAAAAATCTATTTTTAGTAACATTTTGGTGGAAAAAAGCTTTTTAGCCTATTTATTAGATTATACTTTCAAATAAAAATAATTCAAACTTTTCTAACTGATTCTTATTCCATATTCAGTCGCTATTCTTATCGTAACTTGTATGGCTTCGAATGTACCTGACTAAGGAAATCAAAACATTAGAATTTTGTTTCCTTTGGTATTCGAGCCAACAAGTTCGTCGCAGAATTTTCATTTTATCTATTTTTTGAAAATTATTATTTTTTTTTATTGTATTTCAAAAATGTTTTTTTTTTATTATTTTGTTTTAAATCAATTATAAGAAACACCTGAAAAACTAGTAGATTGCCAAATAAACATTTATAGCAACAAAAAATATTGTAATCTTTTTCTGTCAGGTTAATTATTCATTTTAGTTAAGTGGATGATAAGAAAATGTTGATTAAATATTTAATGGATTTATTTTAGAATGATGTAGAATATAAGTTATTAATTAGATAAATATATGATATTAATTATATAGAAATTGTATAAAAATGTTAAGGGGTTTGTGCGATTTTTACCAAGGGCAGAAATTTTATATGAATTAAAGTACAATTTAAAATTACTTATACATAGATGCTTAAATCATTTGCAACTGAAAATCAATTTTAAATAAAGATAAAATTATTTCAAAATTATTATTTATTATAAGCAATTACTTTCTTTTGTTAAAAATGTTTACTATTTTTTAATCTAATTTAAATAAAAATGGTCTAAAAACCAGAAAAAATGCCATTAACCTTTATGTGCTCCGTTGACTACATTTTTAGCAATTGTAATTTTTAAACTGAAATTAAATTATATTATCCACATCAATAGGACCCAAGATTTTCAGTAGCTTCCAGCTTTAAATGCTAACAGTTTATACAAAATTTCGTACAAGATCCCCAGGCCATACCTTTTAAAATCAACATCTCCTGACCGGAAAACAAATGTAGTAACCAAATGAAATATATAGAAATTCATAGAATTTTTTATTTTTAAATGTGTAATGGCTTCGTCCTTGATCTAACTAAAGATCATGTGCCAAATTTCATTGATTTATCTTTAAAATTTCGACCTGTAGTTTGATTACAAGGTTTACATGGACAGGCAGACGGACAGACAGACATCGTTGAATCTACTTAGAAAGGGATTCTGAGTAGAAAGGTGTCTTTAAGATGGTGGTCTGAAATCAGCAAAAACGAAAAATACCCCAACCACATATTTATAGATACTTCTTCAAGTCTAGGATAAAAGTGGACTTCAGGGGTACATTAGGAATTGTGGGATTCCCTTTCTAACATTCTAAGTTTCTTTTACAGTTTATTATTTCTAATAACTGAGTAACAATCACCGACACATATAATCCAATCAGGAAATTTTTTAATATTTAAAAAGATATTGGTTCTGTTACTCCTGTGTAGAAATAGCGGGACTCCTAACTTAAGATACGACTGAAACAAAAATATTTTAAGGAACTATGTTTTTAAAACATTAAAAAAATCTAAAATTTTTGTTTGTACTATTAATAAAGGGTGTTCTGAGTTATGTAAGAAGCAATTTTTGGTACATGAGGGCAGATGTGTTACAGATTTACGTGGGTACCTGCCTTGCGGCCCTGCCCCGCGGTGGTCTTAACACTGGGTGAGTACAATGCGCCTACCAACGCCCCCAGATGCAGCAGATTGCCACAACTGAGTACCAATTTGAAGGCATGTATTTGGACATGGCTTCCCCCATGGTTAGGGGCGGAGCCTATCTAAAACTCCTGCCGTTCTATGGGTCACGACACCCGGTTGGAAAATGCAACTCCACACCGGACTTAAGCTTAAGCTTATAAAGCAAAAATACATCCAATGGCTCAATTAAGTCAATATTTTTCTTTTTGATTTGAGCGCTACTGCATATCTAAACAGATTTAAATATTTTCAATAAAAATATCAAAATCATATATTTATTAATAACTAGCTTAACCCGGTGCACCTTGCTATCCCTTTTGATGTCATATTAGATATTAACTTTAATTTAATTCGTAATCTAAAATTTTAATCACGAATTTTTTCTATAACAGTTTTTGAAACTTTCTCCAAATGTATACTTTAAATATATGAAAACTAATACTTCCTTTTTATAGGGTATACTCTTTCCTCCGGCTCTATCCCTACTGTTTTTATTTTATAAAGGCAATATGTTAAGAAAATAGTTCTCGCAAAATTTGAGGGCTCTCGCCGTAGTAGTTCTTTTGATATATTATTAACTATATTTTCTTTGTATGGGCGCACTTTGGGGTAAAAGGGGTTGAAAATGGCGCTTAATTCAGGAAAAGGTGAATATTTTAATGATCATGTTTTATTTGTTTTTTTTTTTTATTGATTTTTAGTTAAAAAAATTCAGTTTTAGAATTTTAAGATTTTTTATTTAGCAGAACGTCCGTCTATACATTAGAATTAAATGTGTCGAAAATTATGCATTATTCAAAGAAGGGTGGTATCAACACTTTAATTATCACGTTTAATTTTTCTATTTATAAGTAAGTAAAAAATGTATTTTTATAATTATAAGATGTTTTTTGGCTGAATGGTAATGTCCGTCCTTCCGTCTATACATTTGGGTTAAATATGACGAAAATGACGCTTAATTCAAGAAAAAGTGATATTCAAATTTTGATAATCACTTTAAATTTTTTCTATTTATTAGTTAGTAAACAAATGCATTTTTAGAATTCTAAAATATTTTTTGGCTGCATGACAATGTCCGTCCGTCTGTCTATACATTTGGGTTAAATGTGTCGAAAATTCCACTTAATTCAGAGAAAGGTGATATAAAAATTTTAATATTTTCATTTGGTTTTCATATTAATCAAGAAGTAGAAAAAAAAAAAAAAATATTCTTCGAATTTTTGGATTTTCTTGAAAGAATTCTAATGTCCGTCCATCTGTCCGCCTGTTTGTTAATTTTTGCAAACTTTCCAATTCAAAATCGTTTAACTTTTGATTCAATAAAGATAACGACTCAAATTTATTTTTGTTCGATAGATAATTTTGTTTTTTTAACCAACTGCAGAAAATGTTATAAAATAGGTTGAAAATATTTGGCTATATATGGAAAAATTTTGACCAATACTTGTAAAATTGAGATTTTTGAAATTTTAAATGTATATAACCCAAACACAACCAAACGGATTTCAACGTTGTTTTCCGCTCTAAGACAGAAATGCAAATTAAATGAAGACGGAATCCAGCAGCGGATTTCATATATATTTTGTTTTTGTTTCTTTATATTTTTTGTGTTTGGCAACAACAAAAGTACATATATAAAAAAATATTTATCTTTCTCTCTTAAATTCCATTCATAAAAAATAAAAGGCAAATCTATCTATCTCTTTCTATCTTATATAAATTTAATGTAACAACGGCAACACTTACAGAGAGGGAGAGTGAGAAAATGAGAGCTTTTGAGAATCCGTTGTGAAATTAAAATAGATTTTAATTTCCAGCGGATTCGGCTGTGTTGTTTTAGTTGTCAAATCTTCATATAAAAAAAAAAAAAATAATCCGCTAGGTTGTGTTTGGACTCTTAAGCTGTTTTTTGTATCAAATCTACTGGAGTTTTTTTGAAAAAAAAAAAAATATTCTCAAATCGGGCTATATATGCGCACGATTTTTTTTTTTCATGGTATTAAAGTGGACAATATGTACTATTTTTCAGAAAATTTTCAGAACAAACATCCTGTAACATTTTAAGTTGCATTCCATGAAATTTGAAAATTAGTGTATTTTAGGATAATTTAAAAAAAAAAAAAATATATATATATATATATATATATATTAGGATAAAATATAATTTATAAATACTTGAAGAAAAGTACACTTATAGCCTGTTTCTCTATGTCGAACGAATGCTTTCTTTCGCCTTCTAAGCGAACGTAAACTAATTTGGGTTTCTCTAACTCACTTCTATACGAACAATGAGTCTAACGACAAGTCGAAAGAAAACGTAAGTGTATTCATATAAAATTGTGTTTCTGTATTTCGAACGATAAGAACAAAAATGTCAAAATCAGTCACTTGCTATTTTGCTTTCGACTGGTTGAATTTTTTAATGAAAAATAGGAAAAGTACCTACCAGGACATTGCAAATGTTCCTCAATCATGTTTATTATTCATTTTGATAAATTTTGTATCGATAAATGACGATTTTGTATCTAAAAAACAATTTCTAAAGAAAAATGTTTATTTTTTAGTTTTTTTAAATTATTTTATTTTTTCTTGTTTATTTACTTGGTTGTATCTATGTTTAAACAATTTAGTAGCATTTTTAATATTTTTACGAAAAAAAAGTTACTCTTAAAGAAAAATAAAACAACAACAATACGAAAAGATGTAACTCCATGCGAACGAAAGCGTAGGAAATACAGAAACCCAAATTGATTCGAATTCGTTCGACTTGCTTTCGTTCGCTTAGTTTTTCGTTCGACATAGAGAAACAGGCTATTAAACATCTGAAGTTTCATTTTAAATTTTTACCTTAAAATACTTTTAAGCTTTAAGATTTTAATTGATATTGATACATAATTTTGTCTATTTTTATTCCGTACTCAACTTTATTACAAAACTTTAAATTTTAGAATTCAATTAAGAGCCACTTTTGACATATTTTACTCCAACGTGGGGCGGTGAAATTTCCCCAGGTCCTTTTGCATCTGAACTTATGGAGTTTTTTTATTGAAGGTTATTATAATAAAATGTTAAAGCATTTACTTTAATAGTTTCTAAGATATACGATACCATTTCCCCTGGTCCTATCCGTTCCATTTTCATTTTAAGTTTTTTGAGTTGATGATAAAGATATCCTTGCTTGCTAAATTTTAAGACTTTTACTTTCACAGTATTTAAGTTATATGACACTTAATATTTACTTTGTATGAGGTCTACCATGTCCCCTGCTCCTACCGAAAAATAAAGTAGTCCATTTTAATTTTGAGTATCACAAAATGAAAATCGATCCAGTGGTTTAGCTGTCTATAAAGCCGAAACAAACACAGTTTCATTTATATATATACTAGCTAATACCGGTGTGCTTCGCCACCCCCCGAAATGAAATACATAGTAAAGGATTAAAAAAATATATTTATTTAGTAATTAAAATAAAACATTTTTCTTATAAATTAGATAGATAGATGTTTCCCGGGCAAAATTTGAAAATTAAAGTTTTAATAGTTTTCCAGATATACGAATTTTTGCATTTAATTCATATGGGAGGTACCATGCCCCCTACTTCTAGTCCGCCCATATTTTTCTTAAATATTAATATTGATACCAAAGTGGCTCCGACAAAATTTTAGAACTCTAACTGTTATATTTTCTCAGATATGATAATTTAATATTTTTTTTATATGGGAGGTGCCACGCCTACTATTGCTAGTGTACCAATTTTTGTCCAAAATATTCACATTGAAGCTAATGCTAGTCATACAAAATTTGAGCTCTCTAACTTTTATAGTTTCCCAGATATAAAAATTTTGGTATTAACTTTATATGAGAGATGACACGCCCACTATTTCTTTTCCGCCCATTTTTGCACAAAATGTTCACATTGACACTTAAGTTTATTGTACAAAATTTGGGAAATGTAACTGTAATAGTTTCTTAAATTTACGGCATTTGGTATTGGCAAGCAATATTAGGCGTGGGATGTGCCACACCCCCTATTGTTAGCTCGCCTATTTTTTTTCAGAATGTTCATGTAGGTGTCAAAGTTGTTCGTGCAAAATTTGAGGACTCTAGTATTACCAATTTCCGAGATATACTACTTTTAATAGTTATTTAGTAAGTGGGCGTGGCACCTCGCCCACACGGAATTTCAAAATAAAAAGTAGCCTATTTTTCCTTCCAGGCATATAGGAACACACTGTGAAAAATTCAAGAAAATCGGTTTAGCCGTTTAGGCGGCTATAGACTTCAAACAAACATACATACATACAAACAAACACACATAAATTTATATATATATATATATAGAAGAAGAAGATAGAAAGATTTTTTAGATACATTTTAAGGCTATAGAAATATCGTTTGGTTTATTGGAAATAATGTCACTCTATCTATATTGTGTTATTTTCTTTTTTTTAGGTCTTTATAAATTAAATACTTAATGAACGATTTTTCTTTTAATTCATTTATTTTATTGATAAATTTATTTTTGTCATTGGCTATTAATTAAAATTTATTTATTTGTATTTTTCTATTTGGTTGTTTGTTAGCTGTTTTTTAATTATTTGATTATAATTAATTTAATTGTATATTAATCTCCAATTAAGCCATTTAAATTGACTTTAATAACCACGTTATTGTTTATCATCGGTTAAACATAATAAATAAAAAAAAAAGTAAATATAATCAAACATAAAATGGTCTAGAATGTTAAATTGTACATGTTATAATGATTAAAACTCATATGAATTTTTAATATGTATTAAAATACTCTTCAACATTATTCATTAATTCATTTAAAAGACTTGTATAGTAAATTTAAAAAATTTTCAAAAGTATAGTAAGATAACTTACCTATCTAAATTATGAGAAAACAATTTTAATATTTTTTCAATACTTCTTGTCCATCACTATTACCAAAACCAAGGTTTAGGTTAGTCATTGCTCATACGCCTTATTATAATTAATATATTTACCATAGTATAATAATAAAGTATACTCGTAAGACCAGCTGTTTTACAATTTTTTCATTGGCAAACCTCGCGGTACTGTCAAATTGTTTTTGTATTCACATGTAAAATATTTTTTGAGTTTTTTTCTCTTGCTCTCTTTCGTTCTCTCATTTTTCCGTTCAAAGCATTCTGACATTGTGGGCAGTAGTTTTACACTAACAAAATACAAGCAATTTTTGTTTTTGTAGATGTGCGAGTACTTTATTATTTTACTATGATATTTACAAGAGTTCTAAAATGTTAATAAACTTAAATTAATTAATAGGCCTAAAGCTTTCTAAATACTGTTCAGACTTCCCCATAAAATCATCACATTAGATATTGGTTAATATGAATATGGCTTTGAGAAAATTGTAAACAAAATTATAGCTATAATATTCACATACTTAAATAATACTGAGTATGTGTGTAAAAAAAAAAAATATAGTTATTTATTATGCATGTATTCTTATAAAGTTTATACTTAACTATAAATTGATATACTAACTTATATACATAATTATACACATATGTACATATGGTAAGTTGCAAAAAAAATTTAAAAGCCATTTAATGACATTTTAACAATAAGTTCTTAGGTTTTACGAACATCAAATTTGTGTTATTTTATGTTTTTTAAAACAAAATTATAAAGGCTCCATTACTCTACCGTAAATGTAAATGTAAAAACGTAAATGTAAAGGGAAACGTAAGTGGATGATTACTCGTACGTAAATGTAGCTAGTACTTTGTTGTTGTTTTGTACACATGAACATCGGTGATGTCAATTACACATATTTCCAGTGGATAAAATTCAAATTGAAAATCGCTAAATTTATTGGTTTGTATTTCAACGATTTGTATATAAAACGAAATTTGTGCTTTTATGACAACAATTTTGAACTTTAAATTAAATATTCGATTCTACGTCTTATTTAAATTATTTCAACAATTTTTTAGTGAAGAAAACAGCAAAACTAACTGTCCAATTGATAAACCTTTTACAGCGATTTTTTACGCAGATTTAGTATAATGAAATAAAAAGCTGTCAACACTGTTGTTACAGCTGTCACGTAAAAACGTAGAGCGACCTAATTTGATTAGGTTGCTACGTAACATTTACGTTTTTTAGTACACATACATACATAACTCTCATAAGCAAAACGTGTCACCTGATTCGCTACATTTACATTTACGATCGAGTAATGGAGCCTTAATACTCAAATTATAATACTTGTTTTGAATCCTTGATTCCAGCTACTCGTATAGATCTTTGAAACTTTTTTTAGGTATTATATTTTCATTAATGACTGTTATGTTGAAGTTCTAAATATAAAAGAAGTTCCTGTTGGTTTTTTGAAAAAATATCTGATCTCTTCCAGATTTTTTCCAATTAATGGTTTTATTGTGTTTCGGTCACTTTTTTGCTCGAATAAGTCCATTTATTTTTAAACACAGTTTCATTTTATGCTGAGCTTTTAATGTTCTTTAAATTATTTTTGTTTTTAATGTTCTTTAAATTATTTTTATTAGAGCCCAATATTTTTCAATTACATGAAGTTCCGGAAAGTTTGATGGATTAACCTCTTATGGTACAAATCATAGATTATAACATGTCAAAAAAAAAAACCTAAGTCTAAGAATGTGTAAAAAATTGTAGTACGTGTGCCTTTTTGAGTATATATATATTTTCTAATTGAGTTCTTTTAAGCTTCATATCTATGTCAATAATTCAAACACTAAAATCTCTTTGCTACCAATACATTGTTTTGTAACTGTAATGAGAAGTCAGAAAAAATGGGATACACTGTATTTTCTTAGGAAAAGCAGATGTCTCTTCCAAAGGCACTCATTAACGTATATTTCTGTGTTAATGGAACCATTTCTTATGAATGAAGTGCATCTTTCCCGCATATGCATATGGCTTCCTAAATCAAAAACTTTCTAGGGAATTTTGGTTACTTTGATACACAATATTTTCTTGCCACATTCCCTCTAGAATCTGCAACATAGAATTCCTGGTCAGGAAGTTGAAAAAAGTCAGCCTGTTCGAACGTTTAATCGTCTATTATACACAAATTATAATCGTCTGAAGTACTTTCATGTTATTTTTTTAGCTAGAAATTCTCTCTTGCGTTTCTATTAGAATTTTTTTTGCTCTTTATACGTCTTCAGGCTAGATTTTCTTTCAAGTTTTCTGATAAAGATTCAAAGCAATTAACTTTTTATGACACTTTTCTTCCAGAGATGAGGGGATTTTCTCTCAAAATCCTTTCTATTTTGTCTGAGTCCTACAGCCTGAAGATACTATTCTTCTTCCACTACCAGGTTTCCATTCAGTGACCGATATAAGATTTTATGAAAAATTTGAATTATGTGTTTTTTCTTCAATTTCCATTTTAAGAAAAACTAATTTTGTTATTAACATGAAACTTAGCACATGGCTAGTGAGCATAATAGAAAATGTAAACTAGTTTACAGAATTATTCATTTCTCACGGCATCACGGCATTAAAATTTGCTCTAATGTTGCGACTTCTCAATTCTAAGTGCACAAACGTTTTGTTTTGCAAAGAAATAAAAAGAAAATTAGTTTAACGACTTTATACAGTGGTGGCCACGAATTTAAGACACGACATGTAACGAACTAAGTTGTGATAATTATTACAACCCTGCAATATAAAATTAGATTTTGTTAATTTTTCAGTGTACCCTGTAATGTTAAGATCAATTACCGTTATTTGGTTTTGTTTGTGTATACATTTTGTTGCTGTTTTTATTATATTTTCATAAAAACGTGCTTTTGAAGCTGGTCACGAATTTAAAACATATAAGAAATATTTGGTTTTTAAGTGATTTTTTGGTGTTTTTTGAAGCTAAAAGGTAAGTAATGAATGTTTTATTCCATTTAATGTTAGAATACATCAAAATATTTAGTTAGAAATGGCCAGAGGTACTTGGAGTTCGGATGCCGAGCGAAAATTGATCCAACAAATGAATACTGATGGAAAAACAGTAATGGAAATTTCCAAGCTACTAAAATGTTCCAGATCCAAGATTTACAATGCACTGGAACACATCAAGCAACATGGCACTACCAAAAATGTCAAACAGCACCCTAGAGCCCGAAAAACTACACCCAGGGAGGATAGCTTAATTTATAAATCAGCTGCTCAAGATCCTTTCAAGAGCTCAAGTAAAATTAAAAATGAGATTTCATCGGATTTTGGTATTAATATATCGTCCAGGACAATAAGAAGACGTCTGAATGAGAAGAACTTACGTGGGTGTATTGCACAACGTAAACCACTTGTGTCAAAAAAAAATATTAAATCCCGACTAGCGTTTTCAAGAGAAAATCTCAATAAGCCGATGACATTTTGGAAAAATATACTTTGGAGCGACGAGTCGAAGTTTTGTCGCTTTGGTTCTGATGGAAAACAGTACGTATGGCGTCCTCCAAACCTGGAGCATCACCCAAAGTACACCCTTAAAACGGTTAAGCATGGTGGTGGAAATGTCATGGTGTGGGCAGCATTTTCCTGGCATGGTGTAGGTCCCATTCAGAAGATTATCAATAAAATGGACCAGCATATTTACAAAAACATACTGACAAGCATCATGATACCATTCGCTGAAGACAACATGCCTCTAATGTGGAAATTTATGCATGATAATGACCCTAAGCACACTTCACGCCTAGTGAAGAGTTGCTTAGAGGAAAATAAATTCACAGTTCTGAAATGGCCAGCTCAATCCCCGGATCTCAATCCAATTGAGAACTTGTGGAATGATGTTGAGGAGCATGTACGAGCAGTAAAGCCAAAAAATTTGACTGATTTATGGGAAGAAATTCAAAAGGCTTGGTATGCCATTCCAAAGGAGCGCTGTATGGCCTTAGTTGAAAGTTTACCCAGGAGATGCGCTGCTGTGATTCAAAATAAAGGATTTCCCACCAAATACTAATATTGTTTTATGAAGCTGAGCTTTACTTTTGCGAATTAACTTTTATTTTGCCTATGTCCTAAATTCATGACCAGGCTTAAACTTGTATTAATCTGTATAATATGTAAATAAAAATTGGAAACTAAATATAGGTAACAAACTATTGTTGATTTTTTTTCATAACATTACTAGGATCTTTAAAAAATAACATGGATCTAAAATTTGTTCGATAAGATGTAAAAATTATCAGAAATATATAAGTGAAATGTCGTGTCTTAAATTCGTGGCCACCACTGTAGTTAAAAGCGGACAAATCCATATTGAAAGGATTTGACTACAAGATTTATTTCAAAGGATTTAAAATGTAACACATGTCTAAAATTTAATTCTGAATCAACGGATTTCAAAGTATTTCAAAATATAGCAATGTTTATCCACTTGTTGGCTCAGAAGCCCAAAAACTATAACAACAGTTTTTAACAATATACATTCTTATGTGAAACTATCTTTTTTGCGCTTTTGTCGATCAAAACAAAGTATCTAACTTTTGTGGACACAGAGTATGATATTAGATATGTAATTTTCATATTAAAGATCTCATGGAATAAATACAATGTCGCAATTATTAATATTATTTTTAAATTATTTTATCTTTATTTTATCTGACTTTTAAACTGGTCAAGGTTGTAATAGGTCATGCTGCAATCGCATAGTCAAAAGTGGGTCGCGAAGGAAGATCTTGTGAGAACCTCTGCTATAAGCTCAAGAGCATGCACGGCTTTTTTCGTGCGCAGTCCTTAAATCAATTAAATTCGTTAACTACTTATAGAGATATTTATGTTTAAGGTTACATTAAAAGAGACAACCTATACATGTTAACATGTTTTATTTAGAAAGGTAGTCTTTATAAATGTAATTTTTTTTACTTTCAAGTCATAAATGAATTTAAAAAAAAATTACATGCCAACTTAGGGGGTCCTGTGACCTGTACTCTTCCAAATCAACTTGAAAATACCTCTGCCTTGTTCATGTGAAATTTTATTTAGATATCTCCAACGGTTTACAAGTTATAGGACTATTAAAGAAAGCGTTTTGGGTAACTGTACGTTGTACAGTATATTCCCAATTTTTATACATTTCGTGTTAACATTGCCAAAAATGACAATCATCCGTAATTTACAAACAAAATTTTTTTGCTTTTTTGGCCTTAGATTAGATGGGCAACTGGAAGCCAAATCAGCTTACTTGGGTTCATTCTCGTTCTCCAGGCTTTTTGATATCTTTGTCAGGCTTCACACACAGCAATTTTTCTTGCCGAAATTCTGACTTCGTAGTCGAGAGAGGTAAAGTGCATGTAAAGTTTAGTATTCCTTTCTCCTCTCTCTCCTATAAACACAAAATTGCTGTGTGTGAACTCCGAATTTATTAGGGAGTTAAGCCAAGGCAGGTACAAAAACTTGGTTCGCACGAAGACTTATTTTATTTTAATTGTCTGCAAAAGTATTATCCAGGATACTAAAATGGTTCCATAACCAATTAGCGCTACGGTTGAAGGTTTCGTTATTTCATTAAGTGAAGTCAAATAGTATTCCAATAGTTCCAAACGAATATACTGATGTTCTTCAGAGCATACCCTAGTAAACTAGGGTATGCTAAGGTAAAAAGTTGTTGACCAAAATGTAGACCAATATTTGGAAAAATTATTTTGTTCCAAAATTGAAAATAATATTTTGGAGTGTTTATTCTACTTTTATTTTTATTGCAAAATAATTGGAATTACCCATATATGTTTATAACTTGTTTGTAAAACGACGTGCATACATTTTCTAATACGCATAAATTGTGTAAACAATATGTAATCATTATAAACACATTTCACTAGATTTTATTGCATGATATGCTAGGATATACAGTGAGTGATAATAAAAAAGTAGGTATTTAAAATTTAACAATGCATAAGTATATTTGGTTCTGTAAAAAATTTATTTCTATTGTAACTATTGTATATATTCTATTCTATTTTATCCAAAAAAATAAATCTTAACTTTTCTTTTTTGTACAGTTTGAATATACATGCCTAAAATGTGGTATTCTCCATATCTTAATATGTTTAAAAAATTCTCCGATTTGGTTATTTAAATACTCAGTTAAAAGCGTTAAGTAATTTCCACATTATATTTTATGATTAACCACTTGTCTATAATTTCCCTATACTGCATCTTATTTTTATTATTATATTTATTATATTTTTATATTCATTTAAATTCTTCTATATACTTCTGTTTTTAATTGGTGTAAATTTATTAAAAATTGTTTTTTTGTTAAGAAAATATTATTCTAATATTTAGTAACAAATTTTTTTTTTTTTTTTGTTACTCACTATAATATGTTAAGGTTATAAATACAAATAGGCGACACTTAAAACAAAAACCAAAAGGTGTAATAATACATATTTGTATTTCTGGAATTTACACTTGAACAATATCGTATCGACATTGTATGTATCATGAATAAACATTTTGATAATGAGGTAAAACTCAATAAAGGAGTAAGTTTAAGTTGTGTTGTGTGAAAATTGTCCTCAAGCTTTAAACATAGTTTGATTAGACTGGATTTACTATTCGATAATAAAATAAAGTTAAGGATTTTTTTAAATTATTTTAAGAGTATATAAATTAATATTTTAAAATATACTTAAGTAGTACACAGAAAAAATTATTGCCGTCTTTTTTACAATTAACTCAGTTGTTTAATTTTGCAAAATTAAATGAATAAATATGTTCAAGAAATAATAAAATAAAAAATTAATTTTGGTATGATTTTTTTTCCTATACACATTTTTAATTCATTCAATCATCTACTTGATTGATTTAATTAATTTATTAATTGGGAATTTTTTTCTGTTTTGTATTTTTTATAGTTTTTAGTAATTGATATAATCATTTTGGTGAGAGGTGCAAATTTAAACAAGTTTATAATTGAATGAAATATTTTAATATATATTTGTTAATTGGTGACTTTTTTCTGTGTATACATTTTTGGTGATCATACATTTTTAAAATTTTAATGATGTTAAAAATTTGCATCATCAAATTCAATTTTAATAAAAACTAGCTCTCTTCGATAAATAAATCATAGGTGCCATCAAGGCAAATTCAGATTAGGTGGCATCTTCGCTACAACAAATACAACAATTTGACATTTTGCTAAATTACCATCTGGAATTATTAAAAATCAGCTGACGAGTTGCTGTCACCCTTAGTGAATTCGCCTGGGGTGCCATTGTGAAACCCTAAAGATAATAACAATCAGGAGTGGTTATTTCTTTAATCCCTTTTATTTTAATCGGTATAATAACTACATTCAGGGGAATATTAGATCTTTATATTTATTCAATTCTTCAATGTAAGTACCACCGCTATATTCATTAAGGATTATTTTTCAATCCATAAAGCTCAGTTATCCCAAATATACTTCAATACCTTTTATTAGGACTATTCGAAAAATTGATTCAAGAACAGCTTCTGATAAAATAGGTTAATAGAACTTAATAGAGCAACGGTTCTCAAACGGGTGTCCGCGATCCACAAGGGGTCCATAAGGATATTCGAGGGGGGTCGCTAAGAGATCCTAAATAATTAGTCTTGAACACACAATCTTTTAATGTAAATATAATTTACAATTTTAAATAAATATTCCAATGAACCATACAAACTATTTAAAAAAGTAATGATTTCTTTATGCAAAACATCTCCAACTTAAAGACAATAAAGATTTTTTTACTAAATGAGTTCTTTTAAGAACCAACTAGCACTAGCTGAAAGAAAAACCAATAAAGGAATCCGTGCTTGCGATTGAAATATGAAAACAATGATCAAATAAAGAAAATAATGCCGATGACACAATATAAAGAAAACTTTCCGAAGTAGCAGAGAAAACAAAAAGATAAATAGTTCACTTTTACTTGATGAAACTATAGATTTTTATACCCATCATCAAAAACATGTCGAAGGAATCATCTAAGACCCAACAAAGTATATATTTTCTGGGTCCTGGTTAGATTCTGAGTCGATCTAGCTATGCCCGTTGTCCGTCTGTCGGTTTGTTTGGTATTGAAAATGGGCAAAATCGGTTCATAAACAAAAAAGTTATGGACCAGAAACTAGAAACACAGGGTGTCCGTTTTATACTTTTCTGCTGATATTTCTTCAACAAAAGCATGTACGACAACGAAATTTTGTACATATAGTTCGAGGATCGATATAAACTCGAAAACCAAAAATGGGCGTTGTCCGCCTACTTGACCCCCCACCTCCCATATAAGGTGAAAATCAACGAAATTTTGTTCAAATAGTTCAAGGACCAATGTAAACTCGTAAACAAAAAATGGGCGTGGTCCGCCCACTTTACTGCCCACTTTACCGCCCCCTCCCATATAACGTAAAATTAGAAAAAGTTGATGGTGGGTATATAGATTCGGCCGGGCCGAATATAATAATCGCGCTTGTTTTATATTTTTTATTTTTACATAACATTTATCAAATTTTAAAATTAGTTAAAGTTGTAGTGGGTCGCAAATTCATTACAATGTCAAAAGGGGGTCGTAAAGAAAGATCTTGTGAGAACCCCTGTAGTAGAGGTTAGCCTTTTAGGGACCCTAGAACAATAGTATACGTTCGCACTACAATTCAGCAATAACTTTGCTTACCTGGTAATCTAGCTGGTATAATTGGAAATAAAAATAAACTACATTTTTTTGTCTCAATAACTAGTTACTTTTGTTCGAGTTGTCCACGAATTCATGTAGTTATTTTTAGACACTAGGGATACTCAAAAATATGTACCTAAACGAAAATAAAAATAATTAAAAAAAACGAAAAAAATTTGCCGTCAGTGAGATTTGAACTTGAGACCACATTAACTATTCGTTTATAATGACTGACATCTTACTCAGTACACCATCTCGCACTTAATTATCAAAGTTACAAAAACTTGTTTAAGCATAAAATATATTTTTAGACATTTTGTTAAAAAAAAAACCTTTTGGTTGCTAATCCTGCGCTCTAGCCAACTGATTTTAACTTACTGTGCTATTATACTATTGAGTACTTTTTTATGTAATGTAGAGAAGGCAAATAATAATGAAAGTACTTTAATAAGTAGTTGTCATTACTGAAAACCAAAAAGGTTTTGCTGGGAATTAACAGAAAAGTTGTCCAGCATTTAAGATCTGGAAGACTTTGTATCTTTTCCTCATAGGTGTTTAATAAATTCCAACAATGCCACATGTAAGGATCTGTTCTAGGAAACCTCTACAATCGTCCAGGATTGCTAGCTAAGAAGGGAATATATGCAGCTCTTTAATAGGAAAAATGGGGATTATTATCGTCGAAGTATCAAAAAATGTAACAAGGAAAAATATTGGGCGGAAAAAGGAATCTTAAGAAAGTTTCTATGGGTATTTAAAAAGTAGCACGAAGGCAGCACGACTGACACCAAAAAAGGAAAGTGTAATACGTTTCTTTCATAGACTAAGTTCAGTTACGTACAGGGTCGACTTGATTGATTTACACTTTTTGGTGTCAAATATTATTAATTTCATTTATTAATTGAATGTTTAAGGAGGTAGAAAAAAAAAAAAACTATATATAAAATTCAATAATTTAGAAACGGTTGATCTTAGAGTTCTGATTTTTATTATTTAATTGATATTATATTGCAGACCACAGAAAATACAACTTTTATACTTCTAGCCACTACTTATGAACTCGTGGACCTTTTTTTGTTAACCTTTCATTAGAGATTTGATTTTTGTTTCAGTAACTTTTTTCGAACAGTTTGCTCACCTCCTTTTAAAATCTTCGATATTTTTGGACACCTTTTTGTGCTCTTCA
Source organism: Protophormia terraenovae (assembly GCA_951394005.1). NCBI lineage: Eukaryota > Metazoa > Arthropoda > Insecta > Diptera > Calliphoridae > Protophormia > Protophormia terraenovae. Next base: position 29,293,183 of record OX596075.1, read on the forward strand.
ATTCTCTTTTCACAAGAGCCCAATAAATCTCCACTGGTCTTAGTTCCGAACAATTTGGAGGATTGATCTCTCTTGTTACAAAAACTATGTTATGTTCAAAAATTCATGTTACATTTAAGGGATTTATGATCGTTAAACCCCTTTTCCGGGAGGTTATTTGTATGGAAGCGTGGTGAAATAATGGACCGATCAATTTCAATAGGATTCATCCTTGGACTATATAAACCTGTGTGCCAAATTTCATTAATTTATGTCCAAAATTGCGACCTGTATTTTGATTACAAGGTTTACATGGACGGACAGACCGTCTTGGACCAATATTTTTGGATGTTACAAGCATCAGCACAAACGCATTATACTCTCCTTAACTATGATGGTGTAGGATATAAAAATTGTAATAAAATAATCATCAAAAATTATATTAACTTTTACTTAGCATAAACAGAAACCATGGGTTAATATTGAAAAAGCAAGAATCAATTTTACTGTAAAAATATTATAGCATTATTAAAACAAATTTCATTCAGGATAATTATTACTAATTTATTTATTTAATCTCACAGAAAAAATTTCGATTTAACCTTAAATTATATTTTTAAAACAGTAGAAATCATACTTCAGTATTTAGTACATGTTTTTTAAAATAAAAAGCTATTTTTAAAACCGGGTTTTTGTGTTTAAAAAAACAGTTTATTCGACATTCGAAAAATGAAAATTTTGAAAGAACTGACAGCATATTGACTTAAAAACCCGGTTTAAAACCGTTTGGAAAACCGAGTCGATCACCCTAGTACATACATACGTTTCGTCGTCCTTTATACAATATAAAAATTTTTGTATGAAATTTGATTTTAATTTCCCTATTCTTGGCTTCTAAATTGTTTGCAGCATTCCTTTCTGGAACTTTTTGGACTTTGTATGTTTTTTAAAGCCTGCATTGGCTTTAACTTTTAGCACCAAATAGTGAGAGCACTGAGCTACTTTTCTACCAAATGTGCTTGGAGCTCTTTTCAATATGCTTTAAATTTTCTTGGCCTTCTCAATGTTCAAATTATCCTGATACTGTTTAATAACATTGAAACAGTTTTAGACGTCAAACTTTAAATCTTTGGCCAATTTTTTGTAGAACCAATTTAAAAATTTTTAATAATCTTAGCAAGTAAGGACTGCGCTTGAAAAAATCCGTGCATGCAAATTTTTTTAAAGTGATATTTTTATAAATGACTGTTATGTTCAAGTTCTAAACATAAAAGAATAAATAAGTTTCTTTTGGTTTTTAAGGAAATATTTGATATTTTCCAGAATTCTTCCAATTGTGTTTCGTCGCTTTTTTGCTCGAATAAGTCCACTTGTTTTTAAACTTCGTTTCATTTTATGTTGAGCTTTTAATGTACTTTAAATTATTTTTTACTAGAGTCCAATATATTTCAATTGCACGGAGTTTTAGACAATTTGGTGGATTAGCCTCTATCGGTACAAACACTTACAATTTCTTTGTTACAACTCCATTGTTTTGTTATCATATGCATACGCTTCATATGCATACGCTTCATTCCTGCGTATGCATATGACTTCCCAAATCAAAAACTTTTTTGGGAATTTGATACACAAAATTTTTCTGCTTTAATCCCTCTAGCATATCCGACATAAAATTCCTGGCTAGTAATTTGAAAAAAGTCAACCTGTACAATTGTTTCATCGTCTACTATACAGAAACAAAATTTCCTAAAAAATTCGTCCGAAGAACTTTCATGTTATTTTTTACCTCCAAAATCCTGCTTGCGTTTCTATTAGGATTTTTTCTTACTTTATAAGTCTTCAGGCTAGACTCCCTTTCAAATTTTCTGATAAAGATTCAAAGCACTAACTTTTTTTGACACTTTTCTTCCAGAGATGAGGTGAATTTCTCTCAAAATCCTTTCATTTAGCTTGAGTCCTACAGCCTGAAGATAATATTTGTCTTCCATTACCAGGTTACCATTCAGTGAAATTACCAGGTTACCATTCAGTGAAACCCAAGAAACTGTATTTTGCGGCACAACAGCCTTCCTTGCAATTATTTTATATGACTAATGCAAGATTTCATGAAAAATTTTAATTGTGTGTTTATTAGGGTGATCGACGCGGTTTTCCAACCGGTTTTAAAACCGATTTTTTCAGTCAATGTGCTGTCGGTTTTTTCAAAATGTTCATTTTTCGAATGTCGAATAGACCGATTTTTTTAAACACAAAAAACCGGTTTTAAAAATAACATTTTATTTCAGAAAACGTACTAAAAAGTGATATTTGAATCGAAATTTAGGAATAATTTTTTGAAATATTAATAAAGACAGATTTCTTATGTTTTAAAAATATATTTTAAGTCCTAAATTGGAATTTATTCTGTAATATTAAACAAATAAATAAGTAATAATTATCCTGTATGAATTTTTTTAATCTATTGTAATATCTGTAATGTTTTTACACCCAGTTTAATTTTTTTGATCCAATATTTTTCACTTGCAGAATCGTTTCAATTGAGACAGCCTTCCATATTAAGCCATGGTTTCTGTTTATGCTAACTAAAATTTAGTCTAATTTTTGATGATTTTTTTATTCTACAATTTTGAAATATAATTATCTTCTAGTCATCTAAATATATAATTTGCTTAGCATTTTTTCCCTTTCTAGAGCTTTCTGAAGCTCCCAAACGACGTAGAAAATTAAAATTTGGCTTAATTATAAAACTTTTAGTCCAACAAATCCTAACAGAGCCAGATTTTGAAATCTCTATCAGGGAGCGAAAATACGTAGATCTATATTTATAGATTTATATATATCTTTCCTAAGCATTGTTTTTTCTCCAGACGACGTAAGAAACTAAAGATCGGCTTAATTATAAAACTATTCGTTCTACAAACTCTAACGGAGCCAGATGTTTCTACCAGGGATCGAAAAGTCTGTTTTGGTATAAAGAACTTTTGAGTTGCTATACTTATTGTTTGCTCTCCAAATCCTATCAAAAACAGATTCTGCATTTCGGACAGGGAGCGCATTTACGAAATTTTTTTTATTTTGAAAGGTTTACGAATTTAAAACTTTAATCAATATTATTCCAATAAATTCTAACGGCTTCAAATAATTGACTTCGATTAGGGAGAAGAAGGTCTCCATATGTTGTTCATATTTTTTTCTTTTAATTTTCGTTAGTTTTTTTTTTTTTGTTTTTTTTTCATTATTATATCATTTTCCTGGCATTGTCAGGCTTATACGCTTGTATTTAATTTAAACTTGAATATTATAAGAATTACTGATTTTTTTAAAGAAATGTAGTCTTTTGATATAAATATTAACTTCTGCAAAAAACCGGTTAACCGGTTTTTTCTGAATTTTCTGAAAAAAATGCAACCGGTTTTTTTAAAATACCAACTATTCGAACTATTCGAAAACCGGTTTCTCAAAAAAGTCGAATAATCGATCACCCTAGTGTTTATGTGTTTTTTGTTAAACTTCCATTTTAAGAAAAATGAGAGCAAAAGCTATAGTCGGTCAAGCCCGACCATATGATACCCTACACCATTGTGTACATTATAATTTGGGGAGGAGTCTTTTATTAGACTTGGAGTCAAATGTGGACCGATACTCATAAGTGTAAAATAAAACATAAGAATACAGAATTTTACGTTGAGGCTGACATTTATATGAATTTATTCACTCTTGGGTGATTCCCGAAAGAGGGCCTTATATGGGAGCTATGGTAAATTATGGACCGATGTTTGTAAAATTTGGCACTATCATTTATGTTCATATAAAACTTATTTGTGTCGAATATTAGCTTGATACTAACATTTTAATGGAATTTATGGCCGTTAAAGTGATTTTCGGAAAGGGGTTTATATGGGAGCTATGGTTAATTATGGACCGATCTTTTTAAAAATCGGCACACTTATTTAGACTTATATGAAACTTATATTTAATTAATGATTTATTATCGTTAAACCCTTTTCCGGGAGGACATTTGTATAGGAGCTAGGTGAAATAATGGACCGATCATAACCAATTTCAATAGGCTTCGTCCCTAGACCAAAAGAAACCTGTGTGTCAAATTTCATATATTTCCACAAATTTTGGTTCAAAATTGCGACCTGTAGTTTGATTACAAGGTTTACATGGACGGACAGACGGACGGACATCGTTAAATCGACTCAGAAAGTGATTCTAAGCCGATTGGTATAAATTAAGGTGGGTCTTAGACCAATATTTTTGGTCTTTACTTACTTCTTTTTCGTCACTCATTTCGATCAAACTGACAACAAATCAACATGGTTGTAGTTAAAAATAATAACTGACATATTTTTCAAAGATAACTAAATCAAAAAAATAAAATAAAAAAAATCTTAACATATGTTAAGATTTTTTTGATCTCACTCCTTATGTTCGATACCGAAACTGGCTATAACAATTGCAGCGCTGAAACAGCTGACAAAGTTGCAGTGTCGAAACTGGCAACAGAAGTTGCAGTGACCAAAGTAGAACAGAACAAATCATCTGTGTTCTCTTCTTTTCTAATATATAGAGCTGCCAAGTGACAGTTCTAATGTTATTAGAATGTAGTTTATTTCATTTGGAGTATGTAGAAGTTATTTTTAATTTTTAATTGTCTATTTTATTTGGGAATCAAAATAATATCATTTGATAGTTATCCGTTCAATAGACCATCAAAACGGAGCTATTTTCCTATTTTTGAATGAAGCTGGTCATCGATACGTATCGATACAGTATACTAAACCCTGTCAATAAAGAACAAAAGCAACATTTAAATTAATTCGTTTCAATTGCCTAAAATGTAGAGGGTTAATTTTTCATGCTGTAAATTGATTTATATCAAACCACAGAGAAATATTGCTTCAAGGAATGCCTGAATGCTTAGCAAGTAAAATTTTAAATTTAAAACAGTTGTTATCCCTTTAAGAAAAATTATCTCTGATAACTGGGTATAATTTGTAGGCTGTCTTTTGCTGGTTTAAAACTACTTAAAACTTTATATAAAAAAGTCTCTTTAACTTATAGTAAAAAGCGCGGAAACCACACACAAACGCAAACAAACAAATGAACAATCTAAAAACTAACAACTTTACACATTAAAATTTAATTAGATGACAGTCTCGGAATAAATAAAATCAGACTAAAAAGTTTAACTACCACAAAATAAATTTCCTTTACAAAATTACAAGAAACAAAATCAACATTAAAGAAAATTTAAGACTTGAAAAAGATGATTGGTAGTGGAACTGAAACTACAATCGAAAATTAGCAGATGTAAAAATAAAAAGAAGAGAACGATGAAAAACTAATGAGTTTAGTAGGAAAAATTAAGACAAAACATATTTTCTTTGTTTAAGGTGTAGATATGTATGTATGTAGTATGTGTATATGAGTAATTTCCTTTTGTTTACTGTTTTCTACATGGAGGTGTTTATTATATTTATCGCATGTGTATGTTTGTTTGTATATTTCTATTTTGAAGAAAAGAAGAAAAACAATTAATCAAGATGATAAAGAACACAACAACATCAACAAAAAAAAACTAAATAATAAAGAAAAACTGCAAAAAACGACACCAAATGATTTAGAGAGAATAAGAAAACGAATGAATATAAAAAAAATATGTTCACATAGAAATCAATCATCTATATATTTTGTTTGTATGTAGGTGGGTATGAGAAATAGAGCGAAATCAGAACAGGAAGAGAGGGCCAAGGAAAGAGGATGTTGATTGTATTGGTGAAAACACAATTAATAAACAAAACACTCATATGAGACCATTAAGGAAGGTTGTTAAATTAAAGCTTTAAGGAGGAAGACAAATAAGAGAATATACAAAGAAAGGAAGGAATTTGCTATCCTTATTTTTGACGAATTTGTTTGTAATCTATATTAAGTTGTTTCCTTAACAAAATAAATTTGTATTTAAATAATTATAAGAATTATAATAATCACTTATAATAATGAGGGTATAGAAATATACAAATGTAAATATGTCAGAAGTGCTACACTGAATTTTTATCGGTTAATATGGTAGAAGTATTACACTATTCTCGGAGATGATACCTAAAATTGATCTAAAATCAAAGATTGTCTCATCCATTTTACGAGATATAAAAATATTTATGTTTTATAGAAAGACATTTCTACAACTTTAAAGTCCCCTTTTGTTTAAAAATTTCTTCCATATTATAAACTTCTAAGTCAAACCTACCTAAACGCTCCATAACTCGATTTCGTAACTTATTGGAAATGTTAACAAATACCAGAATAGGACTTATTCGAAAATTCTAAGACTGTGTAAAATTCTCAAAGACTGTTGTGGCCATATAAAATTTGCCAAACTCATTGACTATTTTGTATGAAAACCTTAACAATACACATTTTTTTGTGTAATGTCTTTCATTATTGGCACTTCTTGTGTTTTAACGGCTTCTTTTGATTTACGCTCAAAGAATTTTGTAAATTAAAAATATAATTGAACGAAAGGGAAGTGATTTTCAAGGATTTATAGTTGTGTCAGTTTTTAACCATTTTTTAGAAGGCTAAGTTCTTTTTAATACAATAAAACAATAGTTGACAGGATTAAAAATATCATCTATATATCGACAACTCCGTGAAAAAGGAAATTAAAAAAAAATGTAAAAAACCTAAAAAAAAAAAAAAATATCAAAAATATAAAATATCAATATCTCTGGAAATGATTTGTGAATTTTATTGAATTATGCTTATGTCGGCTTTAATTAAGAAAGATTTATTAAAAATGCATTTTAATGCAATTGCATTTTTTAAATGTGCTAATTAAATTTTTTGATTTTTTACAGAATTGAAAAGTGTAGAATCTTTACATTAAAATAAAACATTCAAATTTTTCAAATGCACAAATCTACTATGCATAAAAACATGCTTCAAATATTTCATGGTTGCCAGGTATTAACTCATTACCTGGCATAATGGCCTTACACTACTTATACATTAGCTGAATAACCCATTATTTTAACACGTTGATGACATTAGAAGCAACTACTTACCTCATTTCATCACTTAGATGTCATTTCAAGAACTAATTACTTTTAAGTTGTTCAATAACTCATTGATTTTAAAGTATTACTATTACATTATAAGTTAAAGCAAGAGGAACTAATAAGTAATAACATTTTTTTTTTTAATTTTTTTTTTTTTTTTTTTCATTTTATACCCACCATCAAAAAGATGGGGGTATATTGATTTTGTCATTCCGTGTATAACATGTCTAAGGAATCATTTAAGACCTCATAAAGTATATATTTTTTGGGTCCTAGTTAGATTCTGAGTAGATCTAGCTATGTCCGTCCGTCTGTCCGTCTGTTGAAAGCAGGATAGGGCTCGAACGGGACATCGTAGGTAGACGAAATTTGGCAAATATTTGTCTTATTTAAGGTTTGTTTGGGATTGAAAATGGACAAAATCGGTTAATAAACAAAAAAGTTATGGGCTCAAAATTAGAAACACAGGGTCTCCGTTTCATTTTTTTCTGCTGATATCTCTTAAACAAAAGTATGTACGACAACGAAATTTTGTATAAATAGTTTGGGAGTCGATATAAACTCGGAAACCAAAAATGGGCGTGGTCCGCCCACCTCCCATATAAGATGAAATTGTGTTGAAATAGTTCAAGGACCAATGCGTTACGTTATATGGGAGGTGGGCGTGGTCCGCCCACCTCCCATATAACGTAAAATTTTAAAAAATTTATAGTGGGTATATAGATTCGGCCGAGCCGAATATAACATTCACGCTTGTTTAATTTTAAAAGGATTTTATAAATTTTAATTTCAAAAACTTAACATTAAGGAAAAATTAAATATCTTTAAAACTATTTTAGATTTAAATGAATTCATTAGCTAATTTTGTCTCATCACATATTTATTCCTTCTTTAAATATATTAATTGGTAAACTGAATAAAAAAAAAACAATAAAAATTAGTCTCTGATCATAATATCATATAAGTAATTACATACCGGGTTATAAATAAGTAGTCACTAAACCACTTCTATGTAATGTAGAGGGTACGTTGTAGTCGTTGAAAAGTAACTACATCCGTAACTACATGCCATTTCCAAGTTTTAGCTGGGATATTTTTCTTATTTAAAAAAAAAAGATTTAGTTAGCAGCTCCAAAATAAGTAATGTATAAATTCAATTTGTAGATGCATTATTGGCAATAGTAAAATCATGAAATTTTAATTTTTCTTTAAGTGTATTTTATTTACAATTGGTTTGTTTACCACAAATTACCATATTGATTAGTCAATTATATAAAGGTTTACTATTTTTAATAAATTTTACATACATATTTTATATAAAATATGTAAACCTACTTTCCAAATATGTAAAAAACAACATTTTCAAATAGCACATTCAATGAAAATGCATTTAAAAAATGCAATTGTATTAAAAAACATTTTTAAAAAATCTTTCTTATTTTTCAAATGTTCGTACTAAAGCCAAATTCTAAAATTCCATTTAAAAAGGAATTTCCAGAGATAATGACATACACATACTTTTGAGTAAAAAGCGAAATATAATCGAGAGTTTTCGCAATTTTGTAAAACTGCAAACTGAGATCGATAAATTGTTTAATGGAGTTTTCTTATACAAATGTTTATGAAAATTGAAAGATAACACACATTGAGGTCAAACGCAAATTTTATGGTAATAAATCTGTATCTCCTAAACTATCGAATTGAAATGTATGAAAGGATTGTAGACAAGGACCTAAGCTTTCAGAAAAATCATCTTGTAGTTACCTTACAAGATGATTTTACAGGGTTCAAAGTTGACTATCCCGAGTATGTAAAAGTTTCAAAAAATCATAACTTCTACAAATCAAGACCGATTTCAAAGATTTTTATATTTCTGTAAAGTGCTTGAAAAGATGTCAAAAAATAAACCTAAGTAATCTTTTCGGGCGTTCTTTCATGGAATTGTCGATATATAAAATTAATTGTGTTTGTTTTTACCTTACACAGAGAAAACAGTTTCATTGTGGCAACCGAATTTTTTGCCAATCGAATTTGGTCAGTTGCATATACTATCCTACAATTTGATTGGAATAACTATATTTTATGATAAACACAACTGTTTTTAAGATTAATTCATTTGAAATATGTTCGGAATAACTATAGATACTTTTAGGCTTATACAATAAAATTTTATTATTATTTTTTCATTAAATATTTATATTTTTTTTATTACAATATACTTAGAATATACATAAATAATGACACTTAACACACTAAACAGCGAATTTGATTAGGTTCTGGCTATTCTCCAGAGCTTTATTTATTATTGGACAAAACGATTACGAACAACGGCACTGAAAGAAACAACTCCAGGACATTCTTAATGGGCACCAAAGTTAGCAACTGCAAAAGGAAAATTAAACAAAATTATTAAGAAACTTATAGTCAATCATGCCAAACACATATACCTCAATGCTGGAAAAAATTTAACTTTGCTTTTATATGGATAGTTTCACCAAAGGACGCAATCTCTAGAATTAAAATAAATCTTAGGATGGACGAACTGATAGACAGTTCAGATGGACTAACGCTTTTTATCTATTAGTATACCTAAAAGTGAATATAAAACCATTAAACAGGACAGACATACTATAGCAAACCAAGGTATTTTAAGGTAAAAAGTCACCATATTATTGATTAGAAAAGATTTATTATCCTGCAAAAATTATACAAGTCCCATAGTGATTATTGGTCACCAAACAGCTAATGCGTTGATAAATATCTGGTATATGGCAAAGGAAGTTATTGAAGATTAGCTATTAATTTATCTGAAAAAAAAAGAATAAAACAATAAGCACCTGCACATTTATGTGAAAAGTAGTGCTGCACTTACCCATTATTAAAAGAAGAAAAATATTAAAACTTTACTATTTATTTGAAACAAAATTTTATTTATATTAATATTTTAAAAATGTCAAAACAAATTTGTAATTGTTTTTTTATTTAACTAATACAACTTTCTGTAGGTTGTAAAAACAGAATCAAATTTTTATTATGAAATGTGACCAAATTCTTATAAAAAATTATTAGGTATTGTAACTGAAAATATGGTTCAACTTGAAATTATTTGAATATAAATGAATTTTTTGTAGTATTCACCAATATTTCGTTTTAAAGTATGAATTTAATTCTATTATGTTGACCAATTGATTTCAACTTATTTCAAAACATACAAATTGATCAGGAGAACTAATTTTATAACAAGAACTTTAATACAATTATATTGATGGCTATTTTTTTATAATAAACGAAAATATCTTGGAAATATAATATTTTAATATTTATGATACATTTTGTATTTGCCTAGTTGAATTTTAATAATAGTAACCGAAGATTGTTAACATAGATATGAAGCTTAAAAAGATAACTCAATTGAAAACAAGCGCGAATATATTCGGCCCGGCCGAATCTATATACTAGGGTGATAGATTATTCGACTTTTTTGAGAAACCGGTTTTCGAATAGTTTGAATAGTTGGTATTTTAAAAAAACCGGTTGCACTTTTTGAAATTCAGAAAAAACCGGTTAACCTGTTTTTTGCAGAAGTTAATATTTATATCAAAAGACTACATTTCTTTAAAAAAAAAAATTTATTGGAATTATATTGATTAAAGTTTTAAATTCGTAAACCTTTCAAAATAAAAAAAATCATCGTAAATGCGCTCCCTGTCCGAAATACAGAATCAGTTTTTTATAGGATTTGGAGAGCAAACAATAAGTATAGCAACTCAAAAGTTCTTAATACCAAAACAGAATTTTTGGTCCCTGATAGAAACATCTGGCACTGTTAGAATTTGTTGAACGAATAGTTTTATAAGTATGCCGATTTTTAGTTTCTTGCGTCGTCTGGGAGCTTCAGAAAGCTCTGGAAAGGAAACATTGCTTAGGAAAAATATATTTAAATACAAATATATAGATCCACGTATTTTCGCTCCCTGATAGAGATTTCAAAATCTGGCTCCGTTAGGATTTGTAGGACGAATAGGGTTATAATTAAGCTGAATTTTAATTCTCTATGTCCTCTGGGAGCTTTAGAAAGCTCTGGAAAGAGAAAAAATTCTTAGAAAAAGACACATAAATCCTCTTATATCCGCTCCTTGACAAAAATTTCAAAATATGGCTCCATTAGGATTTGTTGGACAAAAAGTTTTATAATTAAGCCAAATTTTAATTTTCTACGTCGTTTGGTAGCTTAAGAAAGCTTTGGAAAGAGAAAAAATGCTAAGCAAATTATATATCTAGATGACTAAAAGATAATTATGTTTCAAAACTGTAAAAAAAATCATCTAAATTTTAGTTAGCATAAACAGAAACCATGGGTTAATATGGAGATAGTATATTAATTAAGTCTCAATTGAAACGATTCTGCAGGTGAAACTTTTTTAACACAACACCTTTAAAAAATAAAGGAAATATTGGATCAAAAAAATTAAATTGGGTCATACAGGATAAATATTAATTATTTATTTGTTTAATATTACAGAATAAATTCCAATTTATACTTAAACTATATTTTAAAAACATAAGAAATCAGTCTTTATGAATATTTAAAAAATTATTCCTAAATTTTCAAATATCACTATTTAGTAATGTTTTCTGAAATAAAATGCTATTTTTGAAACCGGTTTTTTGTGTTTAAAAAAACCGGTCTATTCGACATTCGAAAAATTAACATTTTAAAAAAACCGACAGCACATTGACTGAAAAACCCGGTTTTAAAACCGGTTGGAAAACCGCGTCGATCACCCTACTATATACCCACCATCAACTTTTTCAAATTTTACGTTATATGGAAGGGGGCGGTAAAGTGGGCGGACCACGCCTATTTTTTGTTTCCGACTTTACATTGGTCCTTCAACTATTTGAACACAATTTCGTTGATTTTCACCTTATATGGGAGGTGGGCGGTAAAGTGGGTGGACCACGCCCATTTTTTGTTTTCGAGTTATATCGACCCCCGAACTATACGTACAAAATTTTGTTGTTGTACGTGCTTTTATTGAAGAAATATCAGCAGAAAAGTATTTAACGGGCACCCTGTGTTTCTAGTTTTTAGCCTATAACTTTTTTGTTTATTAACCGATTTTGCCCATTTTCAATACCAGACATACCTTATATAAGATAAATATTTGTGCCAAATTTCGTCTCCCTACGTTACCCCGTTCGAGCTCTAACCAGGACCCAGAAAATATATACTTTGTGGGGTCTTAGATGATTCCTTCGACATGTTGGACTTAGGTTTTTGAGAACGGAACTTCATATCTATCTGTGATAGTAACCATTTCCCAACCAATCCTTTTTCTTTGTGTATAAACCGCTAAATCGATTTTCATGTTACCAAAATTCAAAGAGGCTATTTTATTTTTCGATGGGAGCAGGTACCTCCTAAAACACAAACAAACAAAATATTAACTATCCCATAACTTAAAAACGAATTCCGCTTTCTTATCATTCTTTATTATTGAGATGAAAATGGAAAGGGTAGCTCCAGGGCGAATAAGATCCCCCAAACATAGAAAATATTAATTATCGGATAACTTAAATACTATTACAGCAAAGTCTTAAACTCCAAACTTTAAATGAAAATGGGACGGATAGGACCAGGGAAATGATACCCCTCATACAACGAAAATATTAATATCGTTTATTTAAAGAATTTGTGCATCTAAAGTCTTAAAACTTTGTAAAAATAACTTTCTCAGCAACCTCCATAATTTAAGATAAATATGAGACGGGTAGGACAATGGGAAATGGTTCACCATACGACGAAAGTATTAAATATCTCTTATCTTAAGAACTTATACGGCAAAAGTCTTAAGGCCCCTTTAGACGATCGAATTTATCTAACGATTTGTCTGATGATTAAAACTTTTTATAGTGTAATGTACTGAATACGAAAGTCGTACGACTGATTGAAGAACAGCAAAAAATTTTGATTTTTTGTTTAGTTTGACAACAAATCCTACAGTTTAACTACAAGTCATACGATCTGCAAAACGTAATGAGTGACAATTGGCATGAATTCGAGAATAGCACTGTTAATAAACACAATTTTTAAGTTTTTATAAAAGTAATTGATAAAATGCTTTATTTTCTACAAGAAATTTTGTGAAAAATAAGGTAATAAATGTCAAAGTGACATAAAACATTTGTGAAGTCGTCGGACATATCTGAACGTGTATTTCAAAGCAATTTTTATTTGTTAAACTTATTGTTAGATATATTTGATCGTCTTTAAAATTTTGTAGGAATAACTTTATTATCAACCTCCATAATTTAGGAAGAAAATGGGACGGGTAGGACCAGGGGAAGTACAAGCCCCATAGAAAATAAATATTAGTTATATAAAATAATGTGTTTGTTTGAGTATCAATTGCGATAGGGGCAGGAGCAGTAGTACCTCCATACAAAGCAAATATTCTTAATGGTATATCTAAAGATCTATTATAGTGGGAGCCGTCAAATTAGGTAGGAACTACTTTCTTATTATATTGCATTGATGAAATGAAAATAGGACGGATAGGACCAGGGGGACGGTTAGCCCCTATATAAAGAAAATATTAATTTTCGCATATCTTAATGAGTAATTTAATGAAAGTCTTAAAAAATTTTATAAATAATTTTCATTTCACTTCTAGTAGCTCTCATATAAAGTAAATGTTAGTTGTTGCATCAAAAAGGATAGCGAAGCGCACCGGGAATAAATAAAATAATATTTTGATGTGTGATTTTCAACTGACCGAAAATAAAATCTGGTTGGAGGAAGTGTGAATGGAACATCTTTTGATGATCCCGATGATTATGCAGACTTTTGTATCCTTTGCGAAAATGGATTGGAAGAAGATAAAATACAGATTTCGAATTTATGCTTATACTCATCTATAGATACTGCTATTTCATTCCATTCTTTATCATAGCGAAACATTTTTATTTTAAAGTACTTTCCAATCGTGATAAGTCGATGTCAAATGAAACAACATGCTGGGTATGAACTATTAACGATTTTCTTAATTTATTCCTATGTTACGTTATAAGCGAATACTGTTGGAGAATATTCTGATTCAATTTAGAACAAAAAAATCACCATATTTTTCTATGAAAATATCCTGTACTCTAAATTAAGCCCATTAAAAAAGTTAGAAATGTATCTCCGAGACAGTTTTAATTATGAAAATATTTTTCGGCAATAATTTTCATTCCTGTAGTCCCAGGTATTCACATAAAAGAAGAGAACATGGGTTTTGGTACTGTTCGCCCTAATATCCTTAAATGGTTATCGCCTAACCTATGCCTAAGCGTCGACCGTTTAATGACTATTTAATTAATTCAACCTCATAACTTGCAATGCCAAGTGAAATTCTTAAATATTAATCTGAATATTCTAAACCTATTTAGTACTAAGATTATTCTCTGGCTGTAATCTTTTTTATTTTTTTGTTGCGTAAAATCGATTTTCTTCATTATTATTTAGACGTAATGTACAAATAGTTAGTATGAGTAAAGGTGTCTGACCCTGGCCATATTTTACCTTAACTCATTTTAGTTTTGTTTTTTTTTCCTTCGTATTCAATGTGTTTTTCACTTGTTTTCAATAATCTCCACCTTATTCCTGGCAGTCTAAGTTATACTACGTACACGACTACTCAGTCTACTCAATTTCTTTATAATTTGTAGGGACAGACATAAAAGCATTTACCATTTCTTTAGTACCTGACTACCATGCTTACCACACCGTACGAATATTTTACAATACCTGTCTGTTTTAGCGGTAAGTATTTATGTGTATGTTTCTATGAATAAAATTTCTTTTACTTTTTTATTGTAGTTGTTGTTTGAATTTTTTTGACCGTTATAGTACGCTTTTCATCTGATAAGCTTTTTGAAGGTTCATTTCACGGCAAACTCATTCATACACACAATTTACGGTTGTTTGCTTTATCGTTTTCAGCGTGGATAACAACAGAAGTAAATTGTCTGTTTGTAATGGGGATGATAATAACGGTACAATTGGTAAATTTTTGAAGGTACTTTTGAAAGTACAATGAGTTTTTTTTTTTTTGGAATAAAATTGTAACGTTTATAAATTTTATTGAATTAATTAAAGATTTTTTTCCAGTTTATATGTATTCATTCTTCAAAGACTTCATTTGCAGCAGACTAGAGAAAACCGAGCTTTAAGATAATGTTTAGTTTGACAATATCCTTAATTCCAAAATTATCCTGATATTGATCAATAAACTTTGTTCCATTTAGTACCAAAAAGTACTATTTTTCAAAATCATCAAATTCGCATCCCAAATCTATTATAAATATGAGTAAGTATGTCCATGTCCTTTAGTAACTGTTGTTGTGTTTTTTGTTTTGTTGTAAATATGTCATTAACTTAACGGTATTATATTGTTGTTCGGTGTAGCGCAAACGAACGTGTTCGATATAAACGAGTATGAGATTGAGTTTGGATTGGTTTGTAGGCGAATTATAAAATGTACAAGCATTTTGTTGTATTTTGTATTACAATATGACTAAGATACACAACAAATACACATTTAATCACACATACATTTATATTTATAACAATGCGTCTAAGGACTTAAGATAATTTTTTTGTAAAACGATCAAAAAATATAATTGTATACTCGTTGTTGTTAAATTTATATTAAAACTTGCATTATTTTTTCCAGTTATCCAATGGTGTCAGTTGAGCTACAATTATTAAATGAAATATTGTTGTTAAAAATTAAAAACTGCTACAAAATTATATATTTTATTTTCTTTCAAAAAACGACCATATATTACAGCCCATATATATGGTCTTCTTGAGGATACTAAATAATAATTTTCATAAATTTCGAAATACCCTTTAAATTTTAGAGGTAGTTTCTTCACAAGAGATCCCGTAGTTCACCAAATTTGAAGTCAATTTCAAACATTTTAATCGATTTAATTGACTAGTTTTTTGAAACTAATGATACCCAATAAAAGGTAATTATCTATACTTTTGAACCAAATATTTTAGAGATTTTATATCAAAACCTCACTTTTCAATTTGGATACATACTAATCTATGTGCTACATAGAGGTTTTCAGTTGAATTCAAAATGTTTGTACAATATTTTTAAGTATCGAAGTTCTACAAAACCCCAATTTATTCGGAGCTTAAAATGTCTTTAAATGGTTTAGTTAAAGCGAAAAAAACAACTCAACCACTTTAGTATAATTTCATTGCTTCAGCTCTGCAACATTCCAAGATTCCAGTTTATAAGAAAAGATATATGCCTATTTCCAATACAGATGTTGAAAAACTGCTTTTTGAAAAGAAAAAACTTAGAACTTCTAAACCTACAATAAATGTGCTTTATGGGCAAAATTAAAAAAAAAAAAATCATTTTTGGGATTTTTGTCGGTTTTTTTTTTGGGAATTGTAGGATTGCTTATACAAAACTATTAAATTTTTCTTCACTGTACCATTTCAAATGATAAAGTCAACAATCGCTAAAAATGTCATTAAGATATCTTAACAAACCAAGATTTGATTTGAATGAAGTCAATATCGTTTATGGAACAAAAACTTAAAACAAAAAAAAAAAAAAAAAATTAAAAACAGAAGATTCATCTGAAAAATTCAATTTTATGAAAAGATTTTATCCGATGATGATTATGATATTTAAAGAAAATAAATTACCTTCTCAATGCTTTTTATTTCAATGAAATTGGAATGTAACTTAAAAAGTCATGAATATTTAAAACTATACAATTTCCAGTGTATTTTAGAAATTTCTTATTATACAGAAATGTCTAATTACATTTCAGAATATTACATTTGTATTTCTGAAAATTCTAATTGTAATGTAGAAATTTCTATTTGTATTTCAGAATTTTCTAATTTTATTTCTGAAATTTACATTTGTATATCAACATTTTCAAATTGTATTTCCATAGAAAAATTCTTAAATTAAATTAAATTTTATTTTTTTTTTTTAATTTTCTTAACTACAAGTATAAAATTCTGAAATATAATTACAAATTTCTGAGGTATAATTAGAATAAATGTCAACAAAATTTAAAAAAAAAAGTCGTAACAAACATGGTCAAAAACTTCAATTTTTTATCTTCCAATGTATTCTAGTTTTAATTAAATTTACACAATTTTAAAATTTTAACATTTCACCGTTACTGCACCTTAACAGTAGAATCTTATGATAAGACTGTTAACTATTAATTCTGTTAAAAATGACAAGGGTTACCAATTAACTCATGCTGTTTGTAAATGTTAGAAAAGTAGAAAACAAAGCAACAAACCCTAATAAAATGTTTAACATGACAGTTTTAATTAAACACTACAATTTCTTTTTTTTTTTTTTTATTTATTCCCCGCTTTTTTTTCGGCTGCCAACATAAAAGTGATAAAGGGTGGTTTGAAATGCCGCTTAATATAATAATTATTACACGAAACATAGAAAAATGAATCAAATGAAGGGGGGAGTAAAATACAAAATGCAAGCAAAATCAAATGACAGAATAAAACATAAAGGAAAAAACTTATCGACAAGTAAAGCAAAGGAGTCAAAAAAGCAAAAATATGCGTAAAAAGTATAAAGAAAGAAACAATAGAATTATTTACTATCATGAGGGTGGAAAAAAAATAAATTTTATGTATGAAAAGGCTCCATGAGCTTAAAATATCAAATGAAATATTAGTTAACGGAGAGCAGCAGGATACGAAGGTGGTTGTTTAACTATATAATAAAGAAATTAACACAAGGACAAAAAAACTAACGCCAAATAAATTTAATTAATTGTTGAAAGCGGTAAAAAAATGTGAAAACTTTATAACAATAATATGAGTGTTTTACATAAAACAAAAGGCGCGAGAGCCTTTTATATAAAAAAAATTGTAAATTACAATTTATTTAATAAAAAAAAAGCTTAAAATTATTATAATTTTTCGAAAAAAATAAAACTTTAGCAAACAATTTAGTTAAGCTGTCAAACAAAAAAAAAAAAAAAAAAAGTGATTTTTTTTCTTTGTTAATTTTAACAACCAAATCCTCGTATACGTTTATGCTTTTCTATTCACCGTTAGAAAATTGCCAAAGTATTCTAGAGTGGTCTCTTTCTAGCCAAATAACGAAGGCCAAGGAAAAAAATAATCGATAACTAAGTTGTAGAGTTACTGTGGCCATTATTCATAGTTCTCTATTCTGTACAATAATTTAACGTGAAATGAGATTCAAAGTGCAAAATAAATAAAAAGAGTATAAAAAGCAAGAGAAACTCGTAAACAAAAAATAACGAGTAAAATAGATTTACATAGAAAACACAAATACTCGTTAGAGTTAAAATAACTTATTTGAATTTTGATCACTGTTTGGATTAAACGTTTTGACGGACCTTCTTATTGGAATCCTTAAAACTAACAAATGCAAATATAAATTTTAAATTTAGTAAATAAAACTAATAAACGCGTCGTGTAATCAATTTGAAATCTTTAATCTTTAAGAATTCAAAATAAAGCCTTTAAAAATAAAAAGGCAACAAATAAAATAAAATTTTATGAAAAATTAAAGAAATTTTAAAGCAAAATATAAGAAAAAAATAAAATTCATAATAAAATTTTGTATCATCAAGTGAAGTGGAAATTAGTGTTTGAATGTATTAGTGTAATTGCTGCTGCTTTCTAAAGGCAAACAAAAAAATAATTTTAAAACCACAAATTGGATTTAATAATGTTATGCCAAAGTTTTAAATCAACAGAAAATGGTAATTTATAAAAATTTTAAATATTCATAAGTATTTGATTAAACTTTTATTTATCTATAAAATTTTCTCTGTTCTTCTTTTTATTATATTTTGTTATCATTTATCTTTTACATTTCTTTCGTTGTAATTTCTATATATACAATTGACAATTGTAATGAAATCCACCTATACTATGACAACTCATTTCTTTTCTCATATTTATATCCTTCATCTCCTTGATATGTGGCTGTTGTTGTTATTATTATTGTAGCAGCTATTATATTAAACATACATATACATTGACAAGTCATAGCCTGCATTATTAAGTCTTATTATATATTTTTTGTAATATTTTGCTCAGTAGGAAAGAAATTGGAAAAATATATTTTTAACTTCTCCCCATGGCATAAAAATAATACAAATTTCTTATTACATCCTGTCGTGTAAAATACTACAGTTCTGTTAATTATAAATCTTTCATACTATAACATTTATGTTAGTTTATTTTAACAGTAAACAAAATTATGTTATTGCTTTGTATATGTGTATTACTCATTCAATCCTTATTTCACTCTCTCTCCCCCTTATTATGTTTTTATGTAGAGGGTTGTCAAGTGTGTTTGTTTTATGGAATTTATGGTGTTTTGTTTGCAAAAAAAATATAATTAATTTAATTTTAAATGGATATGTGTACTAAATATTCTACATATGAATCAATCGGATGATGATTATTAGAAATTAAATTTAAGTTTAAGGCGTTTTTTAAAATATCATTCATCAAAGGTTTATGAATAAAGTTTTGTGTAAAATTTTCTTTTATAAACATTTTAAATATTTAAGGTTTTAGTGAATTTAATTTTAAACGAAATAATTAAACAATTAATTGAAAAATGCTGCAACAGAATTCTTAACAAATAAATAATTTATTTAAATTTGCTTCAATTTAAAAAAAATTACAAAACTGATTTGCTTAAAATATAATTTACACCTCGACTTTGAAAGATGCTACAAATAACACTGGTCGGCAAAAAATAAAAAAAATGGGTACTAGATGAAATTTGATATGCTCAGTATTGCCAGAAAATGTAATTGGTAAAGTGCTAAATCGTCCAAAAAATTATGCTAAATTGTTCTACAGTCGCAAATGACAATGCTAAACTCTTTTGTAAAGAATAAGTCATATTTTCGGAGCCCTTGTTCTTCTTAAACATAGTTCAAATAAGAACTTATAAATAGTATTTCTTCAAAATTATTTATAATATTGGGAAATTAAGTAAAACAGTAAAAAAATACTGTCAAATTTATTAAGAAATTCTTTTAAAAAATCCAAAAGTAGTGAATTAAAAAATATTTTAAAAAGTACTAAAAAGCATTTAGCATATTTTTATAGATTTGTCAATGCATTTTAACCTTTTCAAATGCTAAGTCTAACACAAAAAGTGCTAAACTGGCAACATCTGCTAAACCCGGATCAGTTTTCTATCATGTTTTCGCCATAACTCAAGACCAGTGTGTACGATTTATATAAATTATACACCAAAAGATGTCGAATAAAAATATATTTAAGCCATGATCTCATTTATTTTGAAACCAAGATTGATTCCTTATGTAATTATGTGTACTATGTCTCGTTGATTTGCTCTAAAAGGGTCTACGCAGTAGACAGTAAAATTGATATTGTACAGGAACAAAATTTAAAAGTTTTAGATTACATGTCAGATTTCAGCATATATTTTAGAAAAATTATTTATAAATTCACTTTGTTATAAAAAATAAATATTTTAAAGGAGATTATTTAACATTTTTTTTTTCGGTAAGATAAATTGAGAACAAATTTATTTATTATTTTAGAGAATATTTATATAAACTAACGTTTAAATTATGTATTTATTCTTTAAATTTGTCCTTAAACCATTTTCCTTAAACAATAAGAAAAAAAATTTTAGAAAAATTATAAAGAGTTAGTACTAAGTTTTTTAAAAACCTATAGCATATGCGTTTTGCATAAGTTTAAATATAAAATATATTGTCTTGTAATTTTACTCCAAAACTAAAAACACTGAAATTTTCTTTTAACCATAAAAAACCACTTTCCAAAAACTTTAATATTTCGAAAGGGCGCAAAAAGGCGCAGACTTTTTTTGATAAGATCGGAAGCTGATAGTCGATTGTATTCTAATATATGAACCTTTAAAATGAATTCAGCTTAATTTGCAACTAAAATTCACCTTTTTTCAAAAAATTAATATTATTTTAAAACCTTTTTAAATTGTAATTGTTTTAATATTTTAAAAATACCTGAAGTTTAAAATTGAATTACTACATTTATCTTTTTTTAAACTTATTACAAGAAATTAGGTTTTAAAGCATTTTCATATTTGATTTCTCTTATTTTATAAAATCAATTAAAACTTTAGATTCGACCATTAAATACAAGAAAAGTATACCCACCATCAACTTTTTCAAATTTTTCGTTATATGGGAGGTGGGCGGTAAAGTAGGCAGACCGATTTCCATGAAATTTCACAAGGTGATAGTAGAGGTGTAGGCAAGCTTAAATTTTAAGCTTGGACCATATAGACCTACAGGGGGCGAGACCACAGGGTCCCAAAGTTGGACACCTCGGGTATAAAATTTATTAAAAACGATCCTGATTCCTTATATCTGAACCGATTTCAAAGATTTTTATAAAGGAGGATTCTGCTAGTCGATATTTACAATGAGGAAATTTTGTCCTCTTTTTAAATATGTATAAAAATTTTTACAATACGAAAATTGGTTGAAGAATTTTTGCAAAAAATACTGAGAAGGCGTGGATTTGTGATTTTTTGCATATTTTTTTTTTATTTTTAATTATGCAATAAAATTCTTGTTAGTGAATATTTTTGAATGATATTTCACATATAAGTAGATTTTTGATGCTTAATTTAAAGCGCTATTCACTTTTTTAGATTTGTCTACAAAAATCCCGTAATTCCCAAAAAACTTTAAAAAATGGGATTTTTTACTTTTCTTCCTATATCTTTCCAACCGATAACGGGAAGCAAAAATGTCTATTGCGAAAAACATAAAAAAAGGAAATTTATTTATTTTATTTTTTTTTTTTTTATTCCAGCTTTGCGATTTGAGAAATTAAGTCGACAATTCGAAATTAGTTGAAAAAAATAGGACAAATTTGGGAAACCCTGGTTCTCGCAAAATTCGATTTTTAAAAGTTTTTTTTTCCTTTGAAGTATTTTGTGATTAGTTATCTTTCAGAATACTATATATGTTACTTAAGAAAATTTTTATATAGCAGAAAAAGAATGTTACCACTTTTTTGGCAAAAAAAAAAAAAAAAAAAACGGGAAAAAATCAACTTTTTGGAAAGTTTAAATTTAAATGCTTGCAATTTTTGACTCCGTAAATATGTTTTCAAAATTTTTTCTATTTGTTATTAATGAAATAAAAAAAAAATTAAAAAAATCTG
This sequence comes from Protophormia terraenovae, assembly GCA_951394005.1. NCBI lineage: Eukaryota > Metazoa > Arthropoda > Insecta > Diptera > Calliphoridae > Protophormia > Protophormia terraenovae. The sequence continues at coordinate 29,315,479 of OX596075.1, forward strand.
GTGAAAGTTTGACCCGCTGTAGCGAAAAAACTTCACTTCAAGAGAGGGTAAAAAGTAAAAATTTTAATTTTTGAAGCTCAATATCTCTTAAACTAAAAGAGATAATAATTTTAAACAAAAATAAAAATCAAAACAAAAGAGCAATAATGCTCTTTTGTTTTTGTTTCGCCGGTTGCGAAATGCGCATAGGAACTAGCTTCTCCCCAACAAATCGCGACTTTAGCACAATATTAAAATTATTAATATTCGTTTATCGCAGCTTAATTATTTTGAATTTAAATTTGCAAGTGCCCGACATAAAATCAATAACATTCTGTTTTTGGTTTTAAAAACAACAAAAATGCACCATTGCTCTTTTGTTTTGATTTTTATTTTTGTTTACTCCTTACCCACTACATTTAGCTTTGGAAAAAACCAACCAATGTAGAAAGGAAAGTAAGAAAAGAATAAAATCATGGTTTGTTTGTTGTGCTTTGTTTAAGCTTTGATATTTTTAGTGTAGAACTTTTAATTCTCATTGAGTTCATAAAGTTTACACTCTAATATATCTTTAGTTTTTCTTAAGAAATTGGGAAAGGTTTCCTGATGAGCTGGCTTAAGCAACCGGCGAAATGCGTATAGGAACTAGCTTCCCCCCAACAAATAAATTGTGAATTTATTCAAAGTAATAATCGCGACTTTAGCACAATATTAAAATTATTAATATTCGTTTATCGCAGCTTAATTATTTTGAATAAAAGAGATAATATATGCATACGGCGATGTTTTTTGTAGATCTCGACTAGCAGAATCCTCCCACATAAAATTTGAAATCGGTTCAGATTTAAGGTTTCAGGATCGTTTTTTTTTAATTTTATACCCGAGGTGTCCAACTTTGGGACCCTGTGGACTCGCTCCATGTAGGTCTATATGGTCCAAGCTCAAAACTTAAACCTGCACCTCTGGTATGACCATGTGAAATTTCATAAAAATCGGAGCAGCCGTTACGAAGTTCCATAATTATTTCCATTTTATTTTTAGAATCGCACATTGTGTGTCGTACATACTTTTGTTTAAGAGATATCAGCAGAAAAGTATGAAATGAAGCTACAACGGACACCCTGTGTTTCTAGTATTTAGCATATAACTTTTTTGTTTATTAACCGATTTTGTCCATTTTCAATACCAAACAAACTTTATCCTGCTTACTTAATTACCTAATTTTTACCAAAATTAAAAAATCGCTATAACTTTCGAGCACGCGATTTTAATCTTCTATATATATAATATCCTAAGCCATTTTTTCTAAAGCATTAACAGCTTTTTGAAGCTCCCAGACGTAAAAACTAAAAATCTACTTACTTATAAAACTATTCGTCTTAAAATTCTTAAAAGAGTCAGATTTTTCTATCAGGGAGTGGATATAAGCGATTTTTTTATTTTATATAATCTAGCTTTTCCCGATGCGCTTCGCAACCCCATTTGATGCGACAACTAATATTTAATTTATGTGGGGGCTTCAACTCCCCCTGGATCTATCCACCCGATACGAAATTTTGATATGAAAATTATTTGTACAAAATGTTTAAGATTTTTAGTAAATTACTCCATCAGATACATTTCATTTCCTTAATACACTATGTTAATAAAATAGTTCTAACAAAGTTTTAGAGCTCTCATCATAATAGATCTTTAGATATACCATTAAGAATACCTTGTTTTGTGTGGGGGTATCATTTCTCCATGTCCTTCCCACCCCATTCATATCTGAACTTATGTTGATGAAGTAATTCTTGTCCTCCCAGAAAAGGGGTTTAACGATAATAAATCTCTTAAATATAACAATATTTTAATGAAATTTGGCACATATTAGTTCCATATAATTCTAATTCTGTGTGCCAAATTTTACGAGGATTGGTCCATAATTTATCATAGCTCCCATATAAAGCCCTTTTTCGGGAATCACCCAAAAGTTAATAAATTCATATAAATGTTAGTATCTACGTAATATTTTGTATTGGTATGTTTTATTTTACACTTAATATTAGTATCGGTCCGCAATTGGGCCCCAAGTCTAATTAAAGACCTCTCCCTGAATTTTGATGTATACAATGGTGTAGGGTATCATATGGTCGGGCTTGACCGACTATATCTCTCTTTCTCGTTTTTAATATGTTTTTATTCTCGTGAATTGTTTTTTAAACGCTGTTTTATTAAATATTGAGTATTTCAGATATTTTCTATTGTAATTTAGATTTTAGGGGTTCATTAAAAAGATCTTAATAAATTCTATTAATAGATATATTCATTTAACCCATTTGTAGCACAATTAATATTTTGGGATCACAGGTTCATATTAGGTTCAGTAAATTTTTGTCAGATTTTCAACAAATATTTCTAATATATATTGAGAAATTTAACAAATTATATACACAAAAAAAAAAAAAAAAAATATGGTCTATTCAACGATTTATCAAAAATAAAAAGTATTTAAAATAATTTCTTAATTGTATCAATTATTCAATTGATCAAAATTCGATTTTTTTAAAATAAGGAGTGTGATCGAAAAAAATCTGCACATTATATATGAGGAGTCGCAGAACAAAACGCACTTTTTCTATTATTTAAATTTGCTGGGAAATTGAAAATTTATTTTTTCGTTCCCTTACAAAGCAGTTTGAATCTGGAAATGGTAACAAGCGATCTCCTTTCTATAAACTGTATCGAACGACATCAATTCACCGCAACAAATCTTAAGGATGTGTGAGATCAAAAAACTTTTAAATGTAAAAAGTACGTTTTGATAAAAATTTTTGGAAAAATTTGAAATTTCTTGTAATAAAATATTTTGTATATAGAAGATATTTTTAATAAATTTATTAAATAATCTAAAAATACTGTTCGCAAAAAAAAAAAAAAAAAAAATAAATAAAAATGTGAACCAAAATAATTAACAAAAATTTTTGTTCTTAAGAAAAATATACCTCATAAAATCAAAAATATATATGAAAAAGTTGAGAATTTTTGTGCAAAAAGTAAATTTTTTGCAAAAAAAAAAGTGAAAAAATTATTCTAACAAATTTTTTTCTGGTAGAGCTCAACCCATTGAATACAAAAATAACAAAAAAACAATTTCTGAAAAAATTCAAAAAAGTACGTTTTGTTCTGCGACTCCTTATATATAATACAATAATTTGAAAACTGTTGATTTTTTTATTTAATGGATGTTATATATAATACAGATTACAGAAAAATACATTCGTACACCTTTTTTAGTAACCCTTCTATTAGAGATTTGATAAATGTTTTAGTCACTTTTTTGAAACAGTTTGCCCATCTCTTTTTAAAGTCTTCGATATTTTGGGACACTTTTTTGTGCTCTTTAATTCTCTTATGAAAGAAAGAAAACTTTTTTGCAAACATTCTTTGATGTATATTTAATAGAACGCACTGTAACAAATGACTTCCTTCTTTTGCCGCTACTGCATAAAGCTTGCCATACTAGGAAATTTTGTCTGCTTTTGGGTGCAAAACATTACTTCAACATTTCCTTGAGCATTAGCAACATAAAAATTTTGAACCGGAAGCTGCGAAAAATCAGCCAGTACATACGTTTCGTTGTCCATTACACATCATGAGTATTTTTGTACAAAATTTGGTTTTAATTTCCGTGTCCTATTTTTAGCTACAAAATATTTTGCAGCATTTCTGTCTGGAACTTTTTAGACTTATGTATGTTTTCAAGCCTACATTGGCCTTAACTTTTCCCACCAAACAGTCAAAGCACTAAGCTAACCGGGTTACTTTTCTACCAGATGTGTTTGGAGCTCTTTTCAATAAGCTTTCAACATTCTTGACCTTCCCAATATCATGTGGACGTTTTTTTCTTCCCGAACCAGGTTTCCTATTAATGATCAAATTTTCCTGAGACTGTTTAATAACATTGGAAACAGTTTGACGTCAGAACTTTAATTCATTGGCTAATTTTTTGTAAGACCAATTGGGATTTTTTTGAAAATTTTTAATAATTTTAGCACGTACTTCTTTTTCGTCACTAATTTTGATCAAACTCACATGGTTGTCATTAAAAACAATAACAGACATATTTTTCAGCGATGTCTAGATCAAAAAAAAAAAAAAAAAAAAAAAAATAAAAATAAAAAATTTAAATATTGCTTCCGAAAAAAAGTTATGAGGCAAAACGTGTGTTAAGATTTTTTTGATCGCACTCCTTGTTTGGGACATCTTTCAATATAATTTATATTTTAGACAACATTTGAAAAGTCTTATTCAATTCTATTGATAGATGTATTCATTTAACCCATTATTAGCAAAAGTAATATTTTGGTATCACAAGTTAAAATAATTAATTTTGAAATCATTTAACAATTTAACAATGATTAACAATTTAATTCATTTTTTTTTTAGATTTTTTTTCTGCATACAAAAAATAAAAAAAATATTAATATTATATTAAAGTATTTATCAAAGATAAAAACTATTTCAATTAATTTTTTTATTGTATCAATTATTCAATTGATCAAAATTCTAATTCTAAAAATAAAATAATTTATAGGCTTTGTACTATTTTTCTTATTGTGTTAATTAATAAATTAATCAAATAAAAATAAGTGATAATTTGAATAATTGAATACACAATTTTTTTCATAGGTTAAATTTTAATTAATAAAATTATTTAATTTGAAAAAAATGTATTTCAGATTTTTCTATGTAAAATTTTAATTTAATTTAATTTGTATTATGAGTAATTTAATTATAAAATTATTTGAAATCATTTTAAAATTCTGATTATTACTTTATTTGAAATTTGTTTCGAAAATATTTTTTTCTGTTTAGATACAACTTTGTGGTATTTCTAACTGGAATTTTTTGGTATTTTAATAAACCAAAAAAGGTTAATCATTCTGGATACACATGTTGCAATATAAGGTGCACCCTCTGTAATTTTCTCTAAAACTATTTTGAAAAAAGGATTTTCAAAATCATACATACATATGTAAATACATTCACAATTCACATTTTTTATCTTAATGAGTTAAACTGTTTATAAGTTTCAGTATTTATTCTTAATCAATTTATTTCAAACAAACTAAAAATGCGTTTAAACTCAATTCAACATGAGTTGCTTTCATCAAAAGATTCTATTCATTTTTAAAATCTTAATAAAGTGCTGCTTTTCATGATTTATATTTCTATTGTTTTTATTTAATTATTAAAAAAAAAAGATAATAATTACAACATATTGGGTAGATGAAACCAAAAAAAATGTGTCATTAAATCAAGGCTGTTTAAGTACCATTAAAAACCTTGACAACTCTGAATTTCTTTTCTCGTTTCTTACAACACAAACGTGCACCAAAAAAACTAACGAGTGACAAGATAGACAAAAAACTTATTACACACAGTCCTACAAATTAAAACTGTTACATTCGAAAAACTCATTCATCATCCTATATAGTTGCGTATCTTAGTAGAAAAATGAAGAAAAATAAGAAAAAAAACACAAAAACCCAACAACCACTACTCAACTATAAAACCCAACGAAATTATTTGATTATATAGTTGCAACAAACAAACATAAAAAAACAAACGGATGGATACAAAAAACCACACACACACATACATTTGCCCTCATCTCAAGCTACTCATTTTTCCTTTATCCTTTTTTGTTTGTTTCTTATATAGAGGCTCTTTTACTGTTAAATTTCATTATTTATTATGCTGTTAAGTTAACAGTGTGTAACGTAATATTAACAGAATGAGAGTCTCTCTCTCTGTCAATTAGTAAAAACTCTTTTACTGTATGTGTTTTGTTTACAATACGCAAGTCCTGTTTATTTCCTTTTTTCAGTTTTGAATTGAATTGGAAAAAAAAGAAGCGTAAAAAGTATCATGTATAAAATTTGGTTTTGTTTTTTCTTCATTCGTTCATAAGTTTGTGTGTCAACAGCAGAGGGAGTATGAGTTTTTTGTTGGGTGAACTTGCAGTTTGTAGTAAATGACTACTACTAACTACTAAATGAATTCCAACCCCACTCACTTACTCACTAATTCACTAACATTCACTGCGTGTGTGTTTGTATCTTTGTGTTTGTGTATATTTTATGCTCGTATCGTGTGTATTGTTTTAAAATGCCGGTTAGTTGTAGTAAAAGACAAATTAGTTGAAGTTGGTTATTTATGGTCAGCAATTGTTGTTAAAACATTTTGTATTTTTGAAAATAAAACGAAAAAGTAAAAAAGTATTTTTGAACATATTTTTTTGTTTTGTTTGTTCTATTGAAAAAGTGCTGGTGCTTAAATTTCTTAAATAAATCGAGGGGAAACTCTCTTCTAAATGAAATAACTCATGTAAAATAATAAAATATTTATAGTGTCATTTTAAAAACAAATCTATGGATTAAAATTTAATCAAGTAAATGATGCATTGAATTGTATTAAATTTGATGTAAGTAAATTTATTATTATTAAAGTTGTTTTCAAAAAAAAGTTTTGATTGAAATATTGTATTAAACTTGTGACTTTTTTTGTAAAATATTCACTTAAATTGATTTGTAAAATAAAATGAATTATGTACATTGAAATATAAATTTTGAAAAATATGTGGGAAATTGTTTGTTAAAAAATGTAAGATATTTATGTTAACCCAGGAAAAATTTTAGAACTTGTTCTAAAATCATTAGTTCTAGAACTGGTGTAATCACAACCTCTTCAGATTTTTTAATAACATCCTTAGAACTAGTGGTTTCACAACTAATTCTGAAGAATGATTTTAAAGAATGATTTTGAGAACTAGTGCTTAAGAACTAATTCTGTATGACTTCTACATCACTTCTCTGAACAAATTACTGGTTCCCAAATGACTTCCTTGAACTGTTTAAAAAACTTGAATAAAAAATTTCAAAAACTTAATAAAAAAAAAAAAAAAATTAAAGAGTTTAACAAAATTATAATGATTTAAAAAGTAGCCTCTAGGAAATGGCTCCTTAGAATAAAAAATAAAAAACTGGTTCTGAAACCATTTTCTAACGCTTCTATGACATGAGTTCTGAATGTGACAATTTCGAACAAAAATCATTGATTAAAGAACTACTTCTAGAACCGTCCAATAGAATAGGTACTGGCTTGATAACGCTTCTACAGAACTAGTTCTGGAGGTGACAATTTCAAACAAAAATCATTAGTCGTAACGCCAAAGTAGAACGAGTACAGGATATTTTCATGCGTTCTGGAACTAGTTGTAGAACTAATACAATTTTTCCTGGGAACTTTTTTTAAACAACAGAGTAACATTGACTAGTAGTTGTAAATCTAAATACTACATTAACATAAGACTTTTTGTTAAAGTATAATATTTTAATTAAAATTTCAACTCCGGAAATCAACCTTTTTTCTCCATTTAAAGCCTTATTTATTCTACTGAACTGGCTCCCGGGTAAACTTATGGCCAAACACATCGCCATCATGTTTGCGACAAGGCTCAATTTTAATACCATTTCAACACGGTTTCCGCAAATTCTGCTCTACAATAACTAACATTCTTGAACTTACTACAATTGTTAATGATGGATTTACAAAACAAATGCAAACTGATGTAATTTATACGGATTTTAGCAAAGCCTTTGATAAGAGAAATCACTACCTTTTACTCTATAAGTTATCAATCATGGGATTTAAAGACTCTGCAATTACATGCGAAGTTTGAATCTGCCATATTTAAATCTATCCCTTTTACATCCGGAGTTCTTCAAGGTAGTCACCCTTCCGTTATTCGTCATTCAAATGTTTTAATGTATGCTGGCGATGTTAAAATTTTTCAATTACTTAATAACTTTACTGAACAAAACTTACTCCAAGAGGACATCACACATTTATCATACTGGTGTAAAATTATTTTAATGGAGCTGAACATAAAGAAATGTAAAAAATTACCTTTTACAGAAACAACAAATTAGATACTTTCTACAATATTAATGGGATTACGTTAGAAAAGGTTCAAAACTTCTTGATCTTGGCATTCTTCTCGATCATAAACTAAATTTCTATGATCATATTTCACTAACAGTAAATAAGGCTACAGGTGTTCTTGGATTTATGAAGCGGTGGTCCAAAGAATTTTCTGATCCTTATGTTACTAAACAAATATATGTATCCCTAGTCCGACCAATTTTGGAATATGGGATCCCTCTTATATTATTTATAAGAATTCTATTGTATCTATACAAAAATATTTTTAATATTTTACTTACGAGGCCTTGGTTGAAATTCTTATGTTTTATTAGAGCAAGTCTATTCCCCCGTATGAGAATAGACTTGCTCTAATAAAACTATCAATTCTAAAAAATCGCCGTTTAATGCTGGGTATATCGTTCATATTGGGCTTAATAAGTGGTGAAGTCGAGTCTGAGTGGTGAAGTCGAGTCTGAGTACCTCCTGTATAAAATCAATTTTAACGTTCCTTCTAGACCATCTCGAAACTTCCAGTTAAACAACTTAAAATACTACCGATAAAATTATGCTAATAATGACCCTATTCTTTCATTATGTGAGAACTTCAATAAACACTATCACTGTATAAATCTTTCTGAATCTAAAGAAGTCCTAAAAAGAAATATTATTTTGTATTTAAATATCAATAGTTAAATTCTCCTGATACTGTTAAATAACATTAAAAACAGCTTGATGCAGAAATTTACTCTTATGGCCAATTATTTGTAGGACCTATTTGGATTTTTTTTAATTTTTTTAATAATTTTTAGGACGTAAATCTTTTTTGTCACTCATTTTGACGAAAATCACGACAAATAAACATGTTTGTTATTAAAAATAATAACTGCAGTATTTTTCCATGATAACTAGATCAAAAAAAATTTTCAATATTGATTTCGAAAAAAGTTATGAGGCAAAACGTGTGTTAAGATTTTTTCGATCGCACTCCTTACAATATCTTTTTATAGTGCCAGTTCTATTAAGCCAGTGACAATACAATATGGTTTCGATCTACCGTTGTTATAATGTGAATATCAATAATTTTATTCAGCAAAAAAGGCAATACTAATTAAAGGGTGGAGATTTTTTCCTACATGATCTGTTCATCGCTATATATGAATATTAGTATTATTAGCATATTCAGAGCCTTCTTGATATCATTGGTGCCTTCTTCTATCCGTAAGACTGAGATTATAATTTAGTCACGTCAAAAATTTTTCAATTGTTTTTATATATATATATATATATTTTTTTTGTTACTTTTTATTTACTGAACCGATTTTTTTGGATTTTCATTACCATATTACCGAAGTTTTCAATTACTTAACTTTTGTGTTTTGCTAATGAGAATGTTTTTTACAGACTAAAGGAAGTAACAAAATGTACTCCTACATGCGTAGTGATAGATGCTAAAAAAGTTAAATTAAATTCTTATTTTTCCACTAGTTTATACCATTAACTTAAATATGTACAACTAATATCATTCAATATTTCAAAGAAAACTAATAACTTCCTCAGTAAAACTAAAATGGTCAATTTGTGGTCATATAGTATCAACTGGCGCCCAATATGCAATTGTGCTACTTACTAACTGCTATAATCACTTCCCTATATATTCAATAAAAATAAATTTAATATTATATGACTTCATCACCAAAGACGCCTTCGCTGTCATCGACATCATCACCATCTTCATAAACATCATTGCCATTATCTTTATTATCAGCGATATAACCATATGTTTTGGTGCAGTATTTTGTTTACTTTTGCTTCCTCCCTTTTTGTGTGTGTGTGTATTTGTGTTAACGCTTGTTATTGCAGGCAGTTCAACCAAACAGCAACACTTGGTTGTGCCACATAAATTTATCTCTTTTTCTAATACCAATTGGAAAGCAACAAAATGGAAAAAAAAAAAAAAAATACTTATAATGGTTGTTTGCATATGGTTTTATGTAGGTTTTTTTATATTTTTTTATTTTATATACAGTGTGTGTTGGTATGTTTCTGCAATGTAAATATATTTAAAACCCCATTGCGCTAGATTTCAACTCACTTATTATGGTTTTTAACAATGTCTTTCGATTTAAATTGTGTCGTTTTTACTGTGTTATTTTTCCTCTTTTTTATTCTTATTTGCTTTTGTTGTTTTTCCTGTGATCTGTTCAAGTCTCCGCTGAGCTTTTCCTACTTGTGTTCAATTACTGTATCATTTTAGCTGTATGCCATTTTTTTTGCTACTTTCTTATTTATTTTCTTTGTCTTCTATTTTGTAAGTTATTTTGTTGGCGATTTTAGTATATTTAATAGACAATGTTGGCAACTGATAGGATTGAAGGAAAAACGCTTTAATCCTATTTGTTTAAAATTGTTATTTTTTACGTTCATAGACTAATGCTTTCTCATATTTTGCACCAGAATATAGGTGCACAGAATGAATTTTCCTAACAATTTACACAACTGAGAGACAAATAGGGTGATAGGTCTTCAGGGAAATGTAGCCCCAATTTTTAAAACATTTTTAATTGAAAATGGCTGAACTGACTTTCTTAAAATCATGTTAATCTGCTACTACATATTTCAATGAAAGCAGTGGGAATAGTAATTTTAATAAAGATTGTATTTACTTAAAAAAATAATAATAAAAATTTATCAAATGTTAAAGGAACAGTTCTTTAATTAATGGTTACGAAAACATTCTCAAATATTTGCCTAATGTGACTATAACATAAATATTACAAGTCATATGGTATATGTTAGCCATAAATGTATGTATTTGTTGCATTGATATTAGTTTTTTTGTGTTTTTGTATTCTCAAATTTCTATTGTTTTCAGAGTATGCTTTGACTTAAATTGGAAAAAGAGTTACCTTTGTAACATAAAATGCTATGGAAAATTCTATACCCTTAGCCGAAATCATATATGAGCTATTTATATTGAATGTAACATAAGTCCATCCACAGAAATAGTGATATTTAATCTTGATAAGATTTTTAAATGAATCAAGAAAAAAACTTAAATTGGTATACGTCAAAATTTATTTATTTTTACGATTACCTCGATTTTTTCGGTAAAGGGACTTGTAATGAAGTTTTATGGTATTAAATTAATTTATAGCATGAAACATTATTACATACATTTTATTATCTTTATCCGGATTATTTTTTGTTAATTTGTTATATTACATTATATTACATATACCTCATCTGTGAATACCATATTAATCTACCTTATTTATGAGCACACTTATTGTTGTTCTAAGAAAGTTATTGAGATTTAACAATTCTCATTAAGTTTATATAATTATTCTCATAAATACTTTAAGTTTGTATATATGGCGATTAAAGCTATAAAATAATTTGCCAAAAAACCCAAGACAGCTGATATTATGAAATAATTTGCCTTATTCCAAGACGCTTTTTATTAACGCAGTCACGGTATCTCTGGTACTCGGATTAAGTCCGAGCGTCGGGGGGATACCTTGTACAGCATTTTACTTTCCTGTTTCGAAAACAGCGACTTTGTTCCATCTGTTTCGGTGCTATAACTTCGGTTGTCAGTCCCGATACCACGACTTCGGTTATTAGTTTTCGGCACTACAACTTCGGTTGTTAGTTTTAGCACCGTGACTTCGGTAATCGGTTTTGGCACAGCGGTCAGAGCTGTCAGATGTGGCGATTTTTCGCCAAACGTGGCGATTTTTAATTACTCTTGGCGACTGAATTTTCCGTTTTGCGACATGGCGAACTTTTTGGCGATTTTTAACAAGGTGGCTATTTATTTGGCTAATTTTTAAAACTTTATTAAATAGGCATTCGCATATTAAAACTATTACGTTTTTTTTTTACTAACTAACGTATATTTTTAGTATTTTTTTATCCAAAACGGCGGTTCTCAAATGGAGGTCCGCGGTTCTCAACAAGGGGATCTTTAAACAGATAACACACATACATATGTATATTAATTTCTCCATACTTATAAAATAAAGCAAGGTTGGAAACCGAAACGAATAACGGTATCGGTATTCAATTTTATTTTATTTCGGTAACAGTATCGATAACGGTATTTTAAATAATATCGGTATACCGGTACCGAAACTAAAATACCGGTAAATACCGTTATTATTAAAAAACTAACGGTACAAAAATATGGAAAAAGCGTTTTGGATATCGTGGGAATACTCGTTTAAATTACCATAAAAATTAGTAAAGAAAATATGATTCCCAAAAGAGTTTTTAGGTTATATAACTGTTTAGGTAAGAGTAAGAGCTAATGTGTCAATTACAGCCGAGAAATTTTGTAGAGAAGAAATAACTTCCTAACTCCCCATTATCCCATTTACTCACTGGAAAATTTTAAAGTTGCAGGATCAAAACGACGCGCCATAATAATGGTTAATTTAAATGTAATCCGAATTTTGAAGTCGCTCAGAAGAAAGTTTTTCAGGACTTTTCGATTTCCCGGGATTTCACCTAAAAATGTGAGTTCAAATAGTATAAAATTGTTTGTAGCTTCAATAGGGTTTAAATTTCCGGGAATCACGGTCAAAATTCTCGGAGAGATAACTCAAGCTGTAACTTTCTGAAGGAAAATTTTCGGTCTTTTAGAAAATCCAAAATTAAGGAGAGAATCTTCATAGAAGCAAATACCAAAAAGTTACTCGTAACTAAGAACCTACATTAATTTCAACAGTACGTTCATGGGTGTCATATGACAAATAATTAAGAGCATATCGTAAGTTAAAATGCCCATATATTTTTTGTGTTCGCACTAATACTTTTTATCAAAGTGAAGTCGCACTAGGTTTTAAACATCTTTAAAAATATATTTATTGCAAATGATATAACCAAGAAACAAACAATAAAAGTCCTCTTTAAAATAAAATTTTATAATTATTACTCTTATTATTAAAAATAATTTTATCTTTCTTATCTTCTCAAGTAAATTATATGAGAAATTTTTCTTACAATACAAATTATGTTGAAAAAATATATTTTTAAAATACCGAAACTAAATTACCGGTAAATACCGGTACAGAGGGAAACGGTATTTGAATACCGGTATTTTTAACAAAATAATAATTTCGGTATCGGTATTAGTTACGGTAACCAACTTTAAACGGTATTTAATCAGTATTGGTATTTAAAACGGTATCGGTTTCCAACCTTGAAATAAAGTTGCAAAGTTGTAAAAAATATAGAGTCAAAATTCCAAAACTATTGTTTGTTTATTATCATTCAAATTGTAAAAAAACCTTAATGATATTTCGTCCTTGGGATAAGACGTTTATTAGCAATTTTAAAATCCATTAAAATCCATACAAACGTTTTACCTTAAATTCATAATTAATTGAAGTCAAATGTTTACTGTTTCCTTAAATATAGCCCGATTCAACAAAAGTATTTGATATCAAATTAAAAAAAATATGCCATTCATTTTTATCTTTAAGTATTAATTTATTTTTGGATTAAGAATTATTTAAGAATAACATTTGATATGAAATTAAGAAAGTATCCCTTTTTTTCAAATGAATATTAATTTTTATTCAAACTTGAAATTCAACGTATTTTCAGAAATACCTTTATATTATTAAAGTTAAAGGAACGAAGCAAGAGTTTGTAAAAACCCCTGATCTAAGTCGGGGATCACACATAGCAATTTTTCCTGCTGCAATTCTGAGTTCGTAAGATAGAGAAGAGAATACTAAACATTTACATTCACTTCACCTCTCTCGTCAACGAACTCAAAATTGCAGCAAGAAAAATTGCTGTTTATGAACCCCGACTAACAAAATAAAGATCCTTAATTTATAAATATCTTCAATAAATGGTTTCCATCATCTTTTAAATATGAATATTAATTTTTTATGGGCCATAATGAAAAGAACACGTTTATGAATAAATTAATTCTTCGAAACAATTTAATTTAATAGTACAAATCTGTGGCCAAAAGGAAAAACTACATAACTTGAGTTATATCGTTATTGGTTTTCTTTTTTAAATTTTATAATTGTTGTATTTCATTACATATTGTGTAAATTTTTTTCAGAAATCTGTCCATTACTTTAGGAGTTAGTAATCTGAATAACATCATAATTCACTTGATTTCCCTTTTTTTGAAATGTAAAAAATGTATAAATTAACATATACTTTTTTTTCCATATTTCCTAAGTTAAAATTCATGATTGAATTTAACATACTTATTTGAAATATGTAGTTTTTTAAGACATAAATTTTATTTGTTTTAATATGGAAATGGAATAAGTACATAACTCAACATATATTTTAAAATTCCGTTTTGGAAAAAATGTATAACTTGAGATATTATTGAAACAAAATATAAATTTTATAAAAGGAAAAACAACACCATTACTTAATTGCTGTATTATTCGATAACCAGTATACATAGCGGTTCCAAAAGTATACCAAATAATTTTTACACGAATTGCACATATATTTACACGGGAGGTAATTTAAAATTGTATACCAATAACCTTTAACTTAAATTTTAAACCTTAAAATCGGTCTCCTGAAAAGTAATAAAAATTAATTATGTAGTTTTTACTTTTCGTCACAGAAATGTTCATTATATAATTTTAGAATTATTCTGTATAATAAATTTCAATAAATTTTTAAAACTATTGACCTAAAATTGACTTATATATGTCAGAAAAGTGTATTGAAATTAATATTTTTTTATACAATTATTATTAGCTACTGAAATTATCATTGACTTTGTTGAAGCTGAATTTACATTTTAAAATTCTATAAAATTTGAAGCACTTAATATTTTAGTTGTTTTTAGTTTTTCTTAAAAAAATATATAAAATTTAATTTTGGCGATTTCTGATTAACAATTTGGCGACAGAGGCTCAAAAAAATTTGACAATCCTGACAGCGGTTGTTAGTTTTGGCGCAGTGAATTGTATCGTCTGTTATTCCCATTAGATTAAGTCTGAATTTGGTAATCTAGTTTTTAAGAAACTGTATTATTTAAATATGTATTCATAAGATATATCTAAGTATCATCAACGGTCCTGCTTGCTGCATAATACCCGAGGGAACCGAATCCTCCCCATTTACCGGTATTAGAATCCGAATTACCTGAGAAGTAACCGACTGAATCCCTGCATATCATCGTTCTGCTAGTAATTTATTTAACACAAAAGTATTTACCATAATTTATTGTTACCAATATCTAAAACATTGAATTATTAAATAAAGATATATTGTAAACAAGTTTGCAATCGTAAATTGCCTTGTTGTCTCTGTTTGGCGGTACCAAAGCAGAGTTTGTGGACTATAATTGGACACCAGCAGAATGAAATACCTGTTTTTTTTGTGCCGCTACACACTTTATCAGCATTCGTGGTGTCTTATCCATTTCGGTTTCGTTGAAACCTAAACATGTCGCCCGCCTTGCACTGGGTGCAATTTTGAGGGACTCAGTTAGCAGCGCCAGGCGTTTGGGGCAAGTAAAAAAGAGGTTGAACCTAGCGTCGTAAACGCTGTTTAAGATGTGGTTACATAGTGTCGTAAGCCGACATCCGGTTCGAAGGACCATAAACAAGTTTGCAATCGTAAATTGCCTTGTTGTCTCTGTTTGGCGGTACCAAAGCAGAGTTTGTGGACTATAATTGGACACCAGCAGAATGGAATACGTATTTTCTGTGCCGCTACACACTTCATCAGCATTCGTGGTGTCTTATCCATTTCGGTTTAGTTGAAACCTAAACACATTGTATATTTAACCCCCAGAACGGGTAAACCAATTGTGACTAAGGCTACTTTCAAAATAAACGGTTTATATAAGTATAATAGCTTAAATTTTAGCTCATATCTTTGATCAAGCGCGAGGAAAATATATTTTCATATTTATTTAAAACCTCATATAATATTTTTAATAAAAGCGCTAAATTTGCTACCCCAACTATTAATAATAATAGATTGTAGTGTCTCTCCCTATTGTTTTCTTGTCATTATATTGTTTTTTCTATTGTGTCTGTTTTTTTCTGTTATTTCGCCTTTGTACTTTTCTAATTGTATAGGTTTGGAGTGTAAGTTTATGTATCATTTTACTACCATATATATTACAATATGTTTGTGTATTTTTATGTATCATTTTTCCAAAACTATTTGCTAATATTTTTCTTTTTGCAGTTCATATCGAAAATACAGTCTCACACATATGATTTAAAACCAAGAAGAGCAAAAGACAAAATATGAAATCATATCACATGGGATTTTAAAGTGATTCCAGTCGTAGGATGTTACACTAAAAAATTGCTAAATTCCAGAATATTCTATTTTTGAAAAATTGCAAATGTATTATTGGAAAAAATTTACCTACTCTTAGAATTTAGAATTTAAAAAATTTGGCAGTAGAGAAAAGTTATTTATTTTTATAAAACACACTGAAGGGAAAACATTTATTCGAAATCCATCACGGTTGTGGTCACATTGGTAATTTATGGTACCGACTTTTTAATATAAATTTAATAATTTGAAACCTAAACGGTTATAACTTGATGTAAATTGGGTATCGATTTTCGTTAAGATTTGAACACACAGTGTTGAATTTGAACACATGCGGTGTAGATTCACTATTGACACTGAATGGTATCGTTTTCAACATGTATGTTGTCTTTTTTTCTCTGGGTGTACATATGTACCCCTCTATTTCTTGTCTTTGAAAAGTACCAAAACAGTTGCAATTGTACTTTTTATTTCGTCCTAGAATAAAAAAATAATTTCTTTATTATTTTATTTTTTTATATCTTGTGTAGTACTACATTTATGTAGTTGGGGGTATAATATAAATTTTACTCCTGCTCGAAATGTATAAACTAGTAACGTGTTTTTATTGTACTGGAGCTTTTATTTTTATTTGCTACATCTAGCCTTTATAAAAAAACAATGTCGTTGTTCTATTACCCTTAGCCAGACTGTCGTCGTCATCATCATCGTCCTGCTTTTCTTGTAGTTTGTTAATTTACTTTTTTTTTGTTTTATAAATTTCTTGTTCCATACAAGTGCTTGGTGATGTATGTTTCATTCTCTTTATATAAATTTACTCCAGTTTTTCTGATGGCAATTGTTCTTGAGTTCATGTTAATCTTTGGTGGTAAATAGTTTTTTTTTTGTCGCTATTCTTTGTTAAGTTTTTCTTAATTAAAGTATTTGCTTCTTTTTGTAGTTTCATTGCTTTATATGTATTTATATTTATATAAGTGTATGTAAGTTTCTTTAAATTATGTTTATTTAACACTATTAAGGCCAATGTTGGTCAATTGACCCTTAGCAGAGGTTGTTGACTCTGAAGGAAGTTGTATTCGCATTTTGTTGCTCTGAAGGATGTTGTATTCGTGTATTGTTGCTAAATTATGTGAATTTTTATATAATTATATTGTGTAGACAATGAAGATAAGTACATTATTATATCATTTTACATACAATACATAGAAAAATGATTACTTAAAGGCAACATAATAACATTTTATTCTTATTGTCCATGCACAGTGGTTCCAAAAATTATTCTATAACTTGTAAACCGTTTGAGATATCTCAATAAAATTTTACATGATCAGACTTGAGGTGCTTTTGGGTTAATTTGGAGGACTACAATCAAATTTAGAGGGCTTAATATTGCCCCTACATTTTTTAAATATACACCAGATTTTTTCCAAAAAGTGGCAATATTTATTCAATTATATATATATTTTTTTTAAGTTTCCAAAGAAATCTTAACGCAAATGCGTGCAAAGTAAATCCGGAGAACCCTGGTGCAAAGATCTCACTCCAGGCCCTATCCATACTTTGTAAATTTTGAAAAAGATTGTTTAACTCTTTTGTTAAATTCACAAATTGTAAAGCTGGCGTCAATTTCATTAAATACTTTTATATTTAAGGTAACCAAACACAAAGTATTTTCTGACGGACGCCTCTTATAAAAAAAGAGTGACGATTTCAATGAAAGAAGTCAATTTTCGAAAGATGCTTTCACGGATTTAGATTTTAGGAATTTTAATACAAAAAGTGGGAGTTTTTCTAATCCTTTAATGTATGCATATTTCTATATATGAAATTTCTATTATGTCATATTATAAATAAATTTTTTGCGTTTTTTTTAATTACATACCCGAGATGGCCAACTTTGGATGGCCCTCTACTCCCTTGACCCGCTAGAAATCTGTAGTCCACCAAATCACTCAAAAGCACCTCAACACAAATCATGTGAAATTTTATTCAGATATCTCCAACAGTTCACAAGTTACAAAATAATTTCGAAAAAAATGCGTTTTTGAACCACTGAGCGTCTTTATATCTCAGAATCAAATTAATTTGTGACAGTATTCAACTGTTTTTCCGAAAAATTGCATATTTACCCCGAATAGTGTTCTGTTATCATGGTTTAAGTCAATTAAAGTATCTATATATATAATTTGCAAAGCATTTTTTCTCTTTTTAGAGCTTTCTGAAGTTTCCAGATGACGTAGAGAGTAAAAATTTGGCTTACTTATAATTTACAATAATTTTTTAAGCCAACAGTTTTAATGTTTTTTACATTTGTATATAATTTCAACTTAAGTAATTAAAAAACAATAAATTTCAAATTTAAATTCAAAGAGAGTTTGACAAATAATTGCAAATGTATTTAGCTCATATTAATTAATATTACACAAAATATACTAAAGATTATTGGTGAAAAATTTCATTAATTTATTTTTAATGATTAAAAAGTTATAGACTTGTAATCAGAAAATTATAAAAACTTATTACGTTCAGTGACGGCATACGGGAACTAGGCCACTAAGTTTACAAGTCCGCTGACATCAGCTTTACATAAAAATTGTGTACACCCATAACCTCAAAAGCCATTTCTAAATTTTGTTAAATTGTTGCTAATTTTCGTTTGATTTCATTTAATATAAAGAAGAAGTAAATAACCAAAATCTAGCCTGGAAAGAGCTAGATTGTTTAATTATGTTCAATATTTTGAAAGGCATTCAGATGATCATTTATTTACAGTTTTTAAGATAACTTACTCTTATTTGTATTACAATGATCTCGTGATTATGTTTTAATTAAATTTTTTGCATAAATATTTCACAACTCTTAATTTCCTAACAATATCGGTGAAAAAATAGAAGAAATTCTACATAAGTTCTATAAATTTGTATAATCAACGAGTCAAAAATACAATTAGTTGGAACTAACTACTTTTCTCGATTTAATAGACAATGTCCAAAAAATTGTTTTCTTCTTTCTTCCAATTTTTTTAAAAAATCCGACTCCGACCGGTATAATATTTCACACAAATATTATATGGACTTGTGTCAGTTAGGCTGTGAAAGAACTCTGAAAATATGTTTATTAGTATCTGAGTTACTGCATTTTGAAAATAATGAAAGGCACTTCGGACCACCCTTTAACAAAAAGAAAAATAAAATATTATTTTATTTCGATGACCGTGTAGGAGATATTATATATTATGTTCAAAACTTTATGAAGGTACGTTAAAATTTGCTAGATATTTTTATATAATGTTGGATAAACAATTGAAGCTACAAACAATTTAATATAGTTTTAACACACATTTGAATTACCTCGAAGGTTTTCGGAAAATGCGATCTGTTTAATATTGTGTTGATATCCACAAAGCTTTTTCACGGCAGCATTCACTCGATTAAGCAATTGATCGAATTTCTTTTTCTTATTACATTTACAATTCTGTTTTAAATCTGCTAATGAAAAAATACATATCCCTTTGGGTTTAAGTTGTTCAACTAATGAGAGAAGTATTATTTATAGTTTTTAATCCGGGATCCCGGGAATCCTGGGAAGTCGAAAAATTTTTCCCGCTATTCCGGGAAATCAAAAAGTCGGGGAAATTGCGATCCCTAGTATTAAATAATAGAAATATTTGCCCAAAATATAATTTACAAATACTTGAAGAAAAGTACACTTAAATACTTGAAGTTTATGGTTTCATTTTAAATTTTAACTTTAAAAAAGTTTTTATTTAAAAAAATACATAGAAAGTTTATAAAAAAGTCTTTATCCAAAAAGTAAAAAATGTTCAACTTTGACAACTCCTTACATGAAAACACCACAACCTAGGTTGATGATTTAAATTGATATTGACATTTATTTGTCCATTTTTATTTGGCACCCAATTTTATAATGAAAATTTAAATTTCAAAATTAAATTATTCGCTACATTTGAAAATTTTACCCCTACAGTGGCTCTCAGCTTTAATTATGCAGTATAAAATTTTACTTTTAAAGCTCTATAACAAAGTAACAGACTAGAATTAAAAATAAAATTTGTTATCATTAGAAAGAGAAAGATTTCTAGTTTAACATAGAACCATTATTTATTGTTAAAGTTTACCTTTAAGTAACTTAAAAATATGAAAACAAAAAAATGTTATATTTTTATCTCACAGCTTATTATATGTAGCCACTTATGACATCAAAAAGTTCGAAATTACGACCAATTATATAGAATGGTAGTCTTAATTGTATGCAACAGATTTGAGGCGGTTTGTTACCGGTACGTGCAGTTTTTGTGTAATATTAAGCGAAATGTGTTCCTTCTGCATTTTTGCTTCAATAAATTCCAACATCGCACCACCATTAACCGAAAAACAGGCCCAAAACATGAAACTGCCACCAACATGCTTGACTGTTACTTTTAAGTTTTCTTGGTTCAGTTGGGTATTCGGTTCTCGCCACAATAGGACATTCTATCTGAGCCAAATATATAGAATTTTAACTCATTAACAAAAAATAATCGGATTCCAAAACGATGGATCCATGGAAACAAGATCCTTTGCAAAGTTGAGAATGCAGTCCATTTTGTTTAAGTCGTTAAAAGTCTTCTTGCGTGAAACTTAGCCTTCAAAATATTGTTGATGCAATAAATTTCCAAAAGTTTTGACACAACATTGTTTTCCTTAAAATATATCGCAGTCACGATTGTTAAAATGTTTATTCGGTGCTTCACTGCCTTTATTGTTCAGTCGATTTTAATGAAAAAAACTCATGATTTCTTGTACCATAGAAGCATATATTTTTAACCATTTGAGTTATTTTTCTCTGCGAGTGACCTTTTTAAAATGTTTTATAACCAATACTCCTTTCTATATCGCTGTGCCTGGACCAATTTAACATTTACATTGTAATTGAAGCATTAACGCATTAAAATAAAATCAAAAATAGTATGCAGGGCATTTCTAGAAGTAGATAGAAAAAATAAAGTCCACTGGACAACGCTATATTGAAGTTTTTTTCCAAAGAGAAGTGGCTGCATAAAATAAGCTGTGAGCTAAAAAATTTAGTATATTTTAATTTTTTACTTTTAAGTTGTTTAAATGTAAATTTTTGCAATAAATGAAATAGTTTTATAAAACTAGAGTTTTTTCTCTTTTAAATGATACCATATTTTCTTTAAAGTTTCTATCTGATGCATAGCTATGGAACATTAAATATGAAAATATGCTGTTCTACATAAAATAGGTTGTGAGCCACTGTACGTGCGTCGATCTGAAAAGTCAAGTTAAGTGGCATAAATGGATGATATAATAAAAAACTTAAGTTATAAAATCAAAATGTAGTTCGATAGAGATAACCCTATTTAAAATTAGATTTCTTATATAAAAATATATCTATGAAGAATTTTCCAAATATATCGCTTAATATTTCTTTTATCTATGAATCAATGATATTATATATCATAATTTAAATTAACTTTTTTTTGTTAAATGTCACCCAGTAACATTAACGGAGTTGGAGACATACTTTCGATTTTTATTTATTAAACATAATTTATATTGATTGTTGAAACGTATTTTGAAAAGAATAAAAAACATATTAATGTCGTTTAAATAACAATATTTATTGCGACCTATTATAATGTTCTTAAATGATTTTTTGTTTTCTTTACGTTATCGCAGTTTTTCCATTGTATTTTTCCATAACTCCATTAACAATAGATTTCATTCTTTTTTAACCTTTTTTTTTTCATTTAGCATGAAATATTATCATTAATGACTGAAAATAAATGAACACCTTAATAGATAGAGCAAATATTGTAATCAAACCGTTAAAAAGAAATATACAATAGAAAAACAGGGGTGTGCAAAATATTTAGGAATAGGGGAGGAGTATTTTGGAAGAACACTTGAAAAAAGGTTTTGATTTTTTCAGAATAAATTAGAAGTTAAATAAGAATTAAAGACAAAGTTTGAATGGTGGACCATTAATATTATGTTTATACGAACGATTATTGCAAATAAAAATAAGTTGCAAATAAATAACTCACTGTTTATACGAAAATTGTGTAAAAAAATTAAATTTATTTATTTGTTGTGCCAGATGAAAAAATACACTATTATCATCGAAAATTCTTTGAATTTAAAAGGTAGTGGCAACGCCGTACGCTTTTTTTGCAATTAGTTTCACTAATCACGATTAGTTTTCGTGAGTTATTAACTCGCAAATAAAATATTAACTCACTGTTTATGCGATGAAATTTTCATATCGCAATATTTTTAATTGCGAGTAAGAGGTGCGTATAAATGTTATATAAGTTTCATTAATAAGAAGATAATCAGACAATTTTTATCTTTTATTGGGCTACTACCAAGCGATTAAATGTAATACTTGTATTGTTAACGAAAGCATTTTGATATTAAAACATCGGACATTACCATGCATTTATGTTTACAATTTCCTTAACAGACACCATTTTTTTTCTTGCCAATTATCCCCATTATCCTTAAAGGTTTCCCTTACCTGGCACTTGCCATTGAACAGCATTTTATTCATACCCTAACTGAAATTGTACATTTTCATTCACACATATACTGAAATATACTTACGACACGTAGAGACATAAACATATACTCTTACAAATTCTAAAGCGTAAAGACAATAACAATGTAAATAAATTGGTGTAAAATTATAAACGTAATTACAAATAGGCTTTGATGTTACAAAGTTACTTATTGTGTTGCTACTGTTTTGTTATTGTTATTTATATATATATATATATTTTTTCGTACATGTTATTGTTTTTTTGTTGCTTTATATTGTCCTAGTAACTACAACAATACAAAAGCATAACAAAAAAAAAAAAAAATGAAAGAAGAATACAGAATAAACGAAGAAATAAAAAAAAATAAAAAAAAAATAACAAAGAAGAAAATATTAAAAAAATGGGAAAAAAATGAAAGCAGTCTACTACAAGTCATTACCTGGTGAGAGGCATATTCTAAATACACTTTAACATCTACCATGAACACATACATACGTGTGACTGTGTATGTATGACAGCATACGAGTATTTATGTAGTTTTATATTGGCCCGCTTTTTACGTTTCTTAATTTTTTTTTAGAAAAAAATATATACAGTGGCTAAAAAAACTTTTCGACATAAGTGATGCTAATTCATTTTTTTTAAAAAATTATTAAAATTTTCACCGAATTATATTCAGGATCAATTTTATTTCATTGCACTTACAATATCAATTTTATACAGAGACAGTAACAGTTATGAATTTTATCATAAAAGTCCGAGAAAAACAGTTATTTTTTTTTTTTGGATTTTTATATTTTTGTGCAAATATAACTTTTATTTTATGATTTTTATTTTTTCGAGCAGATATAAAAGTTACTTTTAGATTTTTATTTTTTTTTTTTTAGCGAAAATAAAACTAGTTATTAAAAAACGCCAAAAATATTGATCATCCCACAGCCCGAACTCTTGAAGCTAGAGCGACGAAATGCGGAACTTTCTCTATATAGATCCACTAAGACGGGACTTTTGGAAATTTAATTGTTTAGGGGATAAAAGCGGTAATCTTATATCTCCAAAAATCCCATCCCCAAAAATCTTCCGAGCCCCACCTTAAAGTTTACCGTTCGACTCAGAATCACTTTCTGAGTCGATTTAACCATATCCGTCCGTCTGGTCGGCTGGCTGGCTGTCCATGTAAGTCTTGTGCGCAAAGTACAGGTCGCAATTTGGAAGATAATTTGATGAAATTTGGTACATATGATTTTTTTTGCACAAGGATCGACCCATTATTTCACCTGGCCCCCATAGAAATGTCCTCCAGGAATAGAGTTTTAACACTCAAATATTAAAAATAGAAATATTTTAATGAAATTTGGCACATATAAGTTTTATATAAGTATGAGTGCCAAATTTCGTGAAGAACGGTCCATAATTGACCATACCTGCCATATGAACCCTTCTTCCGAAAATCACTTTAATGTGCATAAATCCCCTAAAAATGTTAGCATCAACTTAATATTCGACACAAATTAATGTTTTATAAGTATAAATGACGAAGATCGGTCCATAATTTACTATAGCTCCCATATAGGACTCAATTTCGGGAATCACCCAAAAGGGCATAAATACATGTGAATGTTAGTATCGATATAATATTCTGTATTAGTATGTTATTTTTTACACTTTTCTACAAGTATCGGTTCACAATTGGCCCCTTCCCAAATTTTGATATACATAGACAATGGTGTAGGGTATCATATGGTCGGGCTTGACCGAAAATATCAAAAAATAACATCGTTAGGACGAATAAAATAATAAAAAATTTATTGATAACTGGAACTGAAAATATACTATGCAGCATCTATCTATATATACGAGGGCGGATCAATAAGTCCGTGACTTTTTGAATGAAACACAGTGTTTTTTGCAAAACAAAAATTTATTTTTCAACATAATCTCCTTTTAACTCAATACACTTAGTCCAACGTTTCTCCAGTTTTCGTATCCCTTCCAAAAAATAGGATTTTTGGAGGTCCTTAAAATAGGCATTTGTTTGGTTAATAATTTCATCGTTGAAGCTGAATCTCTTTCCACCGAGCCATTTCTTTAGGTTTGGAAATAGGAAGTAGTCACTAAGGGCTAAATCCGGAGAATATGGCCGATGAGGTACCAATTCGTAGCCCAATTCATAGAGGTTTGCCATTGAGACTGCACACGTGTGCACCCGTGCATTATCTTGATGAAAAAGAACTTTTTTCTTGGCCATATGGGGTGGTTTTCTTTTTAAATTCTCATTCAATCGGTCTAATAAGTTGACATAATATTTGCCGTTTATTGTTTTTCCCTTTTGAATGTAATCGATGTGGATTATCTCGCGTGCATCCCAGAAAACTGTTGCCATCACCTTATTGGCCGACAAACTTACCTTGACCTTCTTCGGAGCAGGTTCACCCAGAGAAACTCATTGTTTAGTATAGTAATGGATCCATGTTTCATCCACAGTTACAAAACGCCTCAAAAACTCATTCGGATTGCGGTTAAACAACTCCAAACAATCCTTTGAAGTTGTCACACGTTTACGTTTATGGTCAATTGAGAGCAAACGCGGCACCCATCTTGTAGACAACTTTCTTAAACCCAGCTGATCATTTAAAATCGAAACCACACTGCCATATGAAATGCCTATGGCATCAACAATCTCACGCACTTTTACTCTTCGGTCGGCCAACACCATATCGTGGATTTTTTCGACATTTTCGGGTGTACTGACCTCAATTGGCCATCCAGAACGTTCAGCGTCATTTGTACTTGTGCGACCACAACGAAAGTCAGTAAACCACTTTTTTTTACCATTGAAATCGATGGTGCAGAGTCCCCATAGTATTTATCGCGCTTTTCCTTGGTTTGATTGATGGTTTTTTTTTTTTTTTCGCAAAAAATAATGTTTAATGAGCACTCGAAATTCACTTTTTTCCATTTTTAGAAAAATACACGAGGTTATATGTTTTGAACAGCTGTTAAACACAAAGTAAATGACGACACTTGCTCAAAATTTGACAGTAGTTTATTACCAGGTGGTACTTGATGGGAACAGTGTTGCATTTCATATAACTACGAAGGAAGTTCGAAAAGTCACGGAAATATTGATCCGCCTCGTATAAAAGAGTAACGTGATTGACTGACTGATTGATTAATCATCCCATAGTCCAAACGCCTAAAGCTAGAGGGACGAAATTTGGAACGTTAAGACGGGATTTTTGGAAATTCGAATGTTTAGGGAGTAAAAACGGGTAAAATAGGTAACCTTATATCCCTTAAACTAATAGAGATACAAGAAAAGTTGAATTGTTATTGTTATTCATTTAAAAAACAATCGGACAGGAGATCAGTCCTTTGAGGAAGAAAACGAGTTAAAACAGTATTTTGGTACGTTTTTGACATCATATGTATCTTTTAAACCAGTCAACATACAAATAAAAATTTACATCGTATTCGTAACTTATCAAAAAAAATGACAAACACAAATTTGGTACTTTTTCGAAATTCGAACACTTAAGGGGTAAAAGCGGGAAATTACATTTGAATCATGAAAAAATGAAAAAATACATCATGAATAATTATATTCAACCTAGAAATATAAATTTAAGTAAATGTAGTCCTATGTGGATAATTCACAAGATTGGAATTTGTGGTACTTTTTTTGTTATTCTAATGGTACTTTTTGAATTTTCTATTAAGAAAATAATACTTTGTACTTTCTTGTTCTTCCAATGGTACTTTTTGATGTAATATTCAAACTAGAAATATGAAATTAAAGATATTTGGTCCTAAATGCTTGAGAATTTATAAGAAGGGACTTTGTGGTACTTTTTTGTTCTTATAATTGCACTTATTGATTTTTCGAAAATTATGAACTTAGAAACATAAAATTAAAAATATGTGGCCCTAAGTGAATGAGAATTCTCAGGGAGCTTTGTCGTACTTTTTTGTTCTTCCAATAGTACTTTTTAAATTTTCTGTGATATTTATCCTAGAAACTTAACACTGAAGATGTAAGGTCCTAAGTGAATGAAAATACTTAAAAAGGATTTTGTAGTACTTTTCCGTTATTCTAATATTACTCTATGATTTTTTTTCAATAATTAACATAGAAACATGAAATTAGAGATATATGGGTATTTACAAGTGAGAATTCTCAAACCCTATTAGCCACATTCTTCTATAGTAATAATAGAAATACTTTGGAAGTTTTTGAACTTTTGAATGTTAAAGAAGTAAAAAATGTATATTTTATTGGCACCCTAAGAACTTATTAAACCAAAAACATGGAAATAAATTTAAAATATCGGGGGCTTATATTCAAAACGGGCCTCATGCAAAACAGCATTGTTCAGGAGAACATAAAAACTGTTTATTTCCCTAATTTTTCAACATTTTGCAATCCGTTCTTCTACGATTTATTAATATTACGTCTACTAAATCTCACACTGAAAAATAAGTATTTTAACTCCATTATTCGCGAAGTTATGGTAGATAGCCCGTTTTGTCTTAATTATTTTTAATGTTTGTTAAAAAATGTTCATATAGCCCGTTTTGATTATTTGAAATTAAAGAAGTAAAACATACAATTTTTGGAAAAAATATTGACAATATGTTAAATTTATGATATCATACTAATCAGGAGATAAAAAAAACATCAAAATTTTGTGGTTGGCTGGACCATTTTTAATCCTTAAAAATTTCAAATAACAGGAATGTTTACTAAAAGGACAAAAATGTATTCAAGATTAAAATTATAAACTAAATTTTGAAAAAAAATTGCATGCGAAAAAAATTGCGAAAAATATTTTTGCAAAAAAAAAAAATTTAAACCAATTAAAATTGTATTATATTGCATATAGGGTATTCACTCGAATATTGTTTGTTCGATTAATCGACAAATGAAAATCAAATAATTGTTCGATTAAATTAAAATCAAGAATTTCGAGTAACAATTTATTCGACCAAATTATGCCGATTAATCGAATAATTCGAGTAAAAAAATATTTTAAATATTTCCTTTCTTAACTAGCTTTTAGGATGTTTTAATTTTAAAAAATTTAGCTTAAAAACAATGTTTCAAAATTTGTATAGAATGTTTCGAATCTAAAAGTGGTACCATAAATTGGAATTTTATTAAAAAAATTGTATTTAGTAAAAAGAACCGAATATATGCCAGAATTACAAGGTTGTTTTTTAATTAATAAAATTAAATAAAAATATAAACGTCACTTTAAAAAATTATAAAGTAAAATTTAAATAATTTTAACATAAATATAATAAATAATAAGAAATGAATTGAAGGATTTTAAACTTGATTTGAAAAAAACATATTTTTGGTTCTACGAATGAAAGTACATACTCGTAGTTTATATACCAATAAATGTTCAGTCTGGTGTAGAGGATATGATAGTTTAAATGAAATCTGTATTATAGAAGGAATTTGGACTAAGAATTAAGTTTAGCATGTAAACTCGTTCTTTATGTTAAGAATAGCTGAATCACTTTAAAAGGATGGTCCAAAGTGCTTTTTCTCATTTTCAAAATGCAATAACTCAGAAACTAATAAATATATTTTCGCAATTCTTTCACAGCCTAATGGCCAAAAACCTAAATAATATTTGTAAAAAATTATACTGAGTCGTCTTTACTAAGTTATAGCAAAAATAGGAAGAAAGGAGAAATAAAATATTTTACATTTTGGTAGAAATTGTGGTTTAATTCAAAATTGAGCTAATTATAATTCCTACGCGTACATTTGGGAGAAAGAATTATTTATTTTAAATTTACAATAAATTTGTCCATTAAATAGTAAGTAGTTCTAACTAATTGTATATTTGACTAATTTGTTGTACAAGTTTATATAATTTCTTATATTTTTACACAGATATTGTTAAACATTTTTCCACAAAATTGAACTAAAATATATCCACTCTGATCACTATAAAAAAAATAAGAGTTAATTACCTTAAAAACTGTATACATTTGAATAATTTTAAATGATCATCTTAATGCCTTCTAAATATTGAACAATGAATTATAAAACTTTCTAAAACCTTATACTCAAAATAAATCTGGGTTTAGTAGATCTCCGATACTTAAAAATATTGTACAAACATTTTGTATATAACTGAAAACTTCTGTTATACATAGGTTAGTATGTGTCCAAATTAAAAAGTGAGGTTATGAGACAAAATCGCAAATTATTCCAAAATGGATAAAAACTCATGATTAATTTTAATTTTTATCAAAAGTATCGATAATCTCCTTTAAATGGGTATCATTGTTTTCACAGTGTAAAAACTAGTCATTTTATAGCGTCACAAAAGTTACAAAAAGCACTTCGGACTACCCTTAATATGAAATTTGGTTCAAATTGATAGACCAAATTTGCTATATTTTTGTTTTCTGTTTTGATAAGCATTTAAAAATCGAGTAAAATTTTAAAGTATAAATTAATCGAATAACTCGAGTAACTTAAAATATTTATTCGATTATTCGAGTAACTTAAAAACTGCATTTTCGAGTTATTTGATTATTCGAACAATTAAAAAGTCAAGTAAAATGAATACTCTAATTGCATATCAACAACTCAAAAATTATTAAAACCTTTAAAGACGATGTTTATTGCACTTTTATTTAATTATCATTTTTTTAAGAAACTGATTTTGGTATCTAAGATGTTTTGCTTATAATTACGAATTTTATTAAATTTTTTTCATTCCTGTCTTTAAATCTAGCGTATAGTGCTCCAACTTAGCTTCGTAAAATGTTGATAGGTGTACCCGCGTATGATCTATAAGCATCTAAAAAAGGTTAAAAATCTAACTTCAATGGCTTTTTTCTCCAGACTGCATTGAGATAACAAAATTTTTATGAGATATATTAAGATTGTAATTCAAAATGTTTAAGAAAAGTTAAAACCGCAAAGAAAATTCTCATTATTTATCAATTTTTATTTTTAAATTTCTTTGAAAATCAAACAAAAACCTGCATATAGCCCGTTTTGCCTTAAAAAAATATACTGTTTGTAGATAGCCCAAAAACAAAAAGTGAAAAACATAGTGTTAGAATTAACTTTTGACTCCAAAATTAACACCATATATAAAAAATAGAAAACTGAAAAGTCTCACGCAAAAAAAAAAAAAAATCTAAATCTGCATGAGTCCCGATTTGAATATAGGCCCTCGATATTATCTATTTTATCAGAAATATATCAAAAAATTTTTTATTTACATTATTTATTGTGATTTTTGGTATTTTTTTTTTTAAGTAAAATATTTAAAAAGTGTATGATTGTCAAAGCCAACACGCACCATTATTAAAAATGTTTCCACGGGAGTTAGGAATCTTAGTTTAAATTTGTTATATAGTACGGTTTTTATAAAAAATTTCCGCTAACGAAGTAGCTGGTTTACAGCTCCTAATATGTATTTTCTTCAAATAAATTATCCTGAGGAATCTGTGTGAGAATTATTGTACTTAAACATTTCATAAAGATTCTATCGGTCCTTATTTTTTAATATAATTTTTGAAAATTTTTTTTGTCAAAACAAAATTTAATTCTTCTAATTTCAGAATATTTCATAAAAAAATATTTCGGGAGCCAGAAATGAGTACAAAGGTGAATTATTATGTCTGCTATGAATGTTTCGACCACATCTGTTAAAAAAGAGAATGATTCAATAATAAATAAATAAAAATTTTTATTCCTGACATGGAATTCATTTTGTTGCAGTATGGTTATTTTTTTTATCTTGTATAACTATTTAAAATTTTGTCCCACTGTTTCATATGCATATTTATACGTGTGTGAATAGAAGAAAACAGCGAAACTAATATAATTTCTATATGTGTGCGTATAAATGTGCAAAGCCGGCGACCTTTTGTGTGTATGAGTGTATAGTTTTTTATATTGTATATGTAAATAAAATGGCCTGGATTTTTTTTTTCGGTGAAAGTCAGTCCAATTTAAAAAACATGAAATACATAACAAAACAAATTTCGAAGGGTTTTTGTGTTGTTGTTATATGAACGAGGGGTGAAGGTTTTATTTGTTGGCTGGACGGGTTGAAGGTTTTAGTTTTGTTTTTAATATTTTTTTTTTTTTTTTGTTTTTTTGGTTGATATAGTGGTCGCTTATTTGATATTACAAGTATTCGTGTTGTCGTTGTTGCTTTTGCTACAAATTTTACCGGTAGTGTTGCTATTTTTCCAAATGAGTAATTTATGCGCTACACTTTACCGTCATATTTGTTGTAGTTGTTATATATATTTTTTGTGTTTTCCTTTCAAAATAAACGTTCTAAAACAGAAACAAAACTTTTAAAATATACTAGCAGACATTTTTAGGGGGAAATGAATGAAAAGCAGCTATAAGAATCAAAATAGAACGTGTTGAAATTGTGGGTGTTTTAAGGAAGGAAATTTTTATTTTTATTTTCGTTTTATTCTATTCTTTTATATTTGCAGATAAATGGTTTTTTATTATATTTTTGGGTTGCTAATGTTTCATGTGCATCTATTTAAGTTTAAAACGTTTTATTTGTTAATTTCAATTTGTTGTTATTATTTCTTTGTTTTTTTCCCTTCTTTTGTTCTTTTAAAAGATAATATCCTTAAGCCTTTATAGTAAAACTCTTTTTTAGTTTTGTGCTATTTGATCTTTTGTTTTTTGTTTTTCGGCTAGAACTTAACAAAAGTTGATGTTATTTTTTGTTTAACTTTTATATAAAGAAGGGGAGCAGAAGGTCTATAATGTAATCGGCTACACAAAATTTCAACACTTTTTAAATGTATGTATGTGTTTGTGTATGCGTGTGTTTTTGTGTTTATGTTGGCTGAATTGAATTAATATTGTTGCAAATTGTTTTTGAAAGGTATTCATTTTGTTTTCTTTGTTTTAAATTTTTGTTATTTTTTCACTTTATTTTTGTTGTTTTGTTTTAACTGTTAACATTACGCGAAGGGGTTATAAAATAAGTAGTTTTTTATTTATTTATTTAATATAATTTGTTTAGTTTTGGCTTTAATGTGTTTCGGTTGTAATTTATGCATGTTAACTGTACAATTAGAAACAATTAAGTTTTAAAGTGTTAATTTTAAGAATTTTACAATAAAACGCGGGGGTTTAATTTTTGAATATCTTATGTTGAAATTGTTTTAACTTAAATATTTTTAAAGAAGATCAGAGATTTCTAATAGTTCGAAGCGTTTCTTTAACACTTCAGATGATTTGAAATTATTTAATTTAAATAGTAATAATAACAATAACACAGGTCAACAAAATAGCAAAAAAGTTTTATATCTCGAATAATTCTAAAAAATTATTATTCCTTAGGTTTAATATAGTGTAGAAAGTCAAATGAAAATTTTAAATCACGTCACATTTTTAACCCATTGAGGAGGAAAAAATTAGCTTCCTTGAGGAGTTTTTAGGTTATAAAATTTTCCAGGTAATAGGTAGAGGAAATTAGTCACACAAGTTTTATAGGCAAGACATGGGGCTACAAAAATGCTGTACTAGTCAAGTCTCTATCTCGTTACACATAGCACATAGAAGTCTTTAAATTTGTAAAAATCTAGAATTTTTCAATTAACCCTCATAAAACCATGGAAAATCAGAGATAAGGAGTGGATGTATAGGAGAAATTTGTATTTGATATAACTAATACAAAACCGCTGATTTCAAAAATGGAAAAATTTTGGAAAATTTTGACAGAAAATGCGTAGTTTGAAAAAAAAAAAAAAAAATCCAAGTTTAAATAACAAAGCTAATACAAAATTAGACAAAAATTATATCTTGAATAATTTGGTTTAATTCTTACTCCTTAGACTAAATGTAGTGGAAAAAGTAACATGAAACATTTCCATCACATTACACTTTTAACCCATTGATGACCAAATTAAATATGTACCTCTAAGAAATTTTTAGGATATATAATTTTCTGGGTAATAGATAGAGTAAATTATGGATCCGTATTTTATAGAGAGAATATGCCATGTCTCTAGCATGCCTTCCGTAGCACCTAAAAGTCTTTAAAATAGCTAAAAGCTCTAAAAAAAACAGGAAAAATAAGCCAAGAAAAATGGGAGCTTTTACACCAAAATGCAGTTACTGATAGATTATATTAACACACATGGAATCCTACTTTGGTGACAGACTATTCCTGCTTCTAAATATGAGAAAAAATTAAAAAAATTACATTCTTAAATCCTAATTTAAAAAAAAAAAAATCCATATTTTTTTCAATGAAGTTCAAAATAAAATTGTGACGTCATGAAAATGTTTTATTTAACTTTCTGCACTATATTTAGTCTAAGGAGTTAAAATTATGCCGAATTATTCACAATATCTTTTTCTTATAATTTTTTGTTAACTCTGTTATCTAAATTGGTATTTTTATTTTTTTCATATTTCACTGGTCGACAAAAAAATTTTTTTTTCGAGATCCTTCAAAAAAGATATATATAGACTAGATGGAATTCTGCATGCTAAACTCGAATCTGCTTTCAGTTTTTTTTCCATAAGGTTGGGATTTTTTTTATGGGCGTGTCTAATTTTGTGCCCTGAAAATGCCGATTACTCGAGTATATTTCACTATTACTTGAGAACGGTATGCACGATTTATATAAATGATATACCACGATATGCGGAATAAAATTAGCTTTAAATCGCTCTACTATCAAATTTTTATCCGCTCAATTGTTTAGGAGATATTTCGAAAAAAGTGTCGGAAAAAAATTTTTTCATGCTAAATTCAAGATTTCTTTTTTTTTACTAAAACTCTTTTTAAAAGTGAAAACATCAAAAATATTTAAGTTTATCACCTTTGTCTCAAAGCTGCCAAAACTATGAGTAAACAAAGCTACGTATTATGAAAATTGATGCACTAATCTTGATTGGATTCACAGTTAAGTTTGGATACCCATGTATACCTACAGCTATGTGGAAATACACTAGTGGGCAAAAAAAAAAAAAATTTTTTTTTCGTCTTAAATAAAAAAAAATTGTGGATTAGATGGAATTCAACGTGCTAAATAAGAATCAGCTTTTACTTTTTTTCTATCATGCATTGATTTTTTTTTATGGGCATGACTATTATAAACCCGCCTTTAGGCAGTCACACTTGTATAACTCGAGAACAGTTTGTCCAATTAAGATAAATTGAACTTTGATATATAGCGACCTAAATTGTCTTTGAGCTGAATTTAAATAATTTTTTATCCAGTTAATATTTCCGTAGTTATTCGGTAATTAGCACCGAAAACTTTAAAATTTATTTTTTTGAAAAGTGGTGAAAATTTTGATCCATCACTCTGAAATTCTTGAGCGAATGAAAAATATTGTTGACATACCTTGAAGACAGTTTTCGTATGCATCCTTTGATGTATCACTTGTCAAAATCGTGTAAAGGATTCTTGTCTAAGTTTGACAAACCATTCTCGAATTTTATAGTGTGACCGCTGAATAAGGTTATGAGATTAGTCATGAACATAGAAAAAATAAAAAAATCAGTACCCGATAGAAAAAAAGTGAATGCAGATTCTTGTTTAACTCGTCAGAATCCTCTTAGTCCACCTATTTTTGTTTCAAGAAAAATTAAAAAAAAAAAGAAATTTTTGGCCACCACTCTATTTCTTCTGAATTATATGTCACATGGGTATTTTTACTTAACTGTGAATAAAAACACGATTTGTGCATCAATTTTGAAGATATATGCCTTGTTTTATTCGCATCATTACCAGCTTTAAGATAAAGATGATAAGCTGTAATATTTTAGATGTTTTCATTTATTAAAAGAAATTTTAGTAACAAAAATATCTAAAATTTTGAATGAAAATTATTTTTTTCGGACACTTATTTCAAAATAACTCCGAAACTATTGAGTACATAAAAAAATTAAGTTTAGGTAATTTGAAGATATTTTTAGTTCGCATCTTTTGGTGTATCACTTTGGTCAATCGTACACGCCGTTCTTGAGTTATGAGGAAATATACTGGAGAAAATATTAGACACGCCCATAAAAAAAAATCCAGACCTGATGAAAAAAAACTGAAAGCAGATTCGTGTTAAGCATATCAAAATAAATCAAGTCCAACTATTTGTCTATGGGGGAGGATTTTTTTTGTTGACCAGTGTTTTTGATGGCTATGCATTTTCTGTCAGTGCGATTTTAAAAATTTTACCATTTTTGAGATCTACAGTTTTTTTTTTGTTATACCGAATACAAATTTTTCCCCCACACCATAGGTGGTTGGGTTATGTGCTTGTGCACAGAAAAAATCTTCGAACCCCCACCTTAAAGTATACCGATCGACTCAGAATCACTTTCTGAATCGATTTAACGATCCGTCCGTCCGTCTGGTCGGCTGGCTGTCTGTCCATGTAAACCTTGTGAACAAAGTACAGGTCGCAATTTCAATAATATCTTGATGAAATTTGGGACGAATAATTATTTTTGCACAAGAACGAAGCCTATTGAAATTGGTTATGATCCGTCCATTATTTCACCTAGCCCCCATACAACTGTCCTCCCGGAATAAGCGTCTACCTTTGTTTCGAATTTCATCAAGATCGGTCCATAATTGACCATAGCTCCAATATAAATCCCTCTTCCGAAAATCACTTTAACGTGCACAAATCCCATGAAAATGTCAGTATCAAGTTAATATTCGACACAATTAAGTTTTGTTTAAATAGAAGTCACAGTGCCAAGTTTTATGAGGTTCGATCCATAACTTATAGTAGCTCTTATATAAACCCACTATCCTGTTGTGCATCGCAGGATAATAATTTAAAAGCATTTTCTAACTTAAATTCAATCAGACGCATGGGCTGAAAATCCATGTTCATATTGATGTATCCTTTTGTACAATTGCCAGTTATTAACAATTGTTATATCGTACACAGAAAAAAATATTTCAAATAATTTTTTAATAAAATTATTTATTAACTTTATATTGGAATTTAATTATATGATTTATTAATATAATTAATTTTCTAATTGGTTTACAGTTTTGTTTTTTAATAAATTGACAGCTGTTAATAAAATATAAAATAAAATTAAATATTTGTCTATAAAAGTACAGAAATAAAATAAATTTAAGTAAATTTTCAAAAATTTTCAGCTCTTTGCATCTATTTAAGGAAAAGAAGTAATAATAATATCAATTATTCTAGTAATTAATATTATCATTTTGATGATTGGAGCAAAATCAATTAAAAATTAATTAATATTACAAATTTCGTAACTGAAGTCCATTTTTACTTTTTTCTGTGTAAAGATACTTTATATGTCTAACTTCGACTTTTCATTAGAATCTTATGAATACTCATTGAACTATTCATTAATTCAACTCAACCCATGTGATAATTGTAGTCCTTTACAATATGAGGACACAGACTAATTTTAACGGTTTTATTGAGTCATTAAGTAACTCTTGGTTGAAAAACAACTCTCGTATCTTAAGTGCAGCCAGACAGATATTTTTGTTTGACCTTGCGTCTCACTCTCGCATTGGCTAGGGTTTGTCGTAGAGTGAATATACATTCATACTTTTCGAGACCCTTCTTTTGTAATATCCATTCGGATTATATAAAACTCAGAATTGATATTGGTGAAGACCATAAAACTCAAGAACTGAATTCGGGAATTCTTATATATCATAATAGTTAGCATTTTAGTTTCAAAGCCTCCCAAAATAAAAACAGTTTTATTAATTTTATCAAACGTTTTCACAGTTGTTGATTGTTCTACCTTAATTTCAGCACTACAGAGTACATGTTTTGTTCCGATGTAAGTTGACACTAAATTCACCACTATATTGTCTTTTCAAAACAGCGAAGTTTCATCTATTCCAATTATATACGCAATATATTCTTAACTGGTCCCACGTTCGAATTTCAGCATACTCTACAAATGTAAAAAAGTTGTCCAAATAAAAAATGTGGTTTTGAACTTGGTTCGAATTATGCTAAATATATTGAGATGCTGTATCAATTAAACCCCCTCGTTTGTATCATCATTGACCATACATATAAAATTGTTCTGAACGGACACGTTTATGTCAATATCATTGTGATTAATATTTTCATCATTGTCTGCTACTTATCATCTGCATTTGACCTATCGTTTTATATCAATGAGCAAAATTTAGATCACCACTTTATATCACCACTTTCATTATAGATATCCTAAATACTATGACCACTTATAAATTCGATATTACAAATTAGTTCACATACGTCATCATCAGACATTACAAACTCGAATAAAAGTTAAAATTTTTTACAAAAGTGCATATAAACTTTTGTAATTAAAAAAATGTTATTAAACAATCTAAAATCTGAACAAGCGCGAATGTTATATTTGGCTCGGCCGAATCTATATACCCACCATCGACTTTTTCAAATTTTACGTTATATTGGAGGTGGGCGATAAAGTGGGCGGACCACGCCCATTTTTTGTTTCGAAGTTTATATTGACCCTCGAACTATTTGTACAAAATTTCGTTGTCGTACAGGCTTTTGTTTAAGAGATATCAGCAGAAAAATATGAAATGAAGCTGCAACGGACACCCTGTGTTTCTGTTTTTAGCCCATAACAATTTTAATGTTTTGTTGTTTTCCTCAGCAACTCTCCTTTTCAAAATACTGCATAATTTCAAAATTCATTATAATATTAATTTATTTACATACACATTTACATATTTACATAATTCAAAATAAAACTTAACATTAATTCAAAACAAAAATTTCGTCAGCTTTACTTTACTCACTCTGAGTAACTTCATGTCTTCTGTCCAAATCGTCGGTCTTTTATATCCCTGTTCCCATTTCAGTCCATTCCGTCCAAACTAAACCTAACCCACAAAATAAACTGTCATAGTTGTTAATACCCTCCTGTCTTTCCCCTCATTTTCTACATTTATATATCGACTTTAGCAAATATTTGGATTACAAATTCTAAAAGAAGATAGATAAGACTATTCCTGTCAATTAGTAACGTTGACATTTTTATTTGCTATTAATTATTTATAGTAAAAAAATCTGCCAGTTATTTTAATAAATTTTCTTAAGTTTATTCCTTTCGAAATATGAATATAATATAAAATATGCAGCATGTTTTAGTTTCTAAATCACTTTATTATTTAATTTAAACTAAAAATCTCGTTTCAGTTCAAATTACTTATTATTGTCATTTTTTTTTTATCAAACAGCTTAAAACGCGCTGAGCATTAAACACTTTTATTTAGTTTTAAATCAACAATTTCTTTTCCACTTAAAACAAAACGAAAAAACAACAATAAGATTTTCTTCTAATCTTTTTTTATGTCTATTTGTTTTATATTTAGCCGTTTCTCTCATAGCATTTCATCTCGTAGAGATTTATAAGTAACTGGTCTAGTTCTTTAAAATAAAATTTATCGTTTAGTTCTTCTACTCGTAGATGGAATTGCTTTTTTTTTTTTTTTTTTTTTTTTTTTTCACCAGAAAGCAAAATTAAGCTTTCGTTAAGCCGATTAGTTTATTTTCATTTTTCTTATTTCGATTTTAAAAACGTTTATAAATATTTTTTTTGTTCTTATTTCTTGTGCTCTTTTATTTTTGTATTATTTAGTTATTTTATTTTTTTAACATCAAGTGATTTTAGATATTTTTTTAGATTTTTTTGCTCCAGTTTTTAGTTGGCCATTTTTCTGAAAATAAAGAATAATTTGAAAAACATGAGAAAAAAAAAAAAAAAATTAGAAAAAAAAAAACTAAACGAAGTAAAGTGCTCTATAGTGTATAAAGTAATCGTACTTTTAAAATTTATTATTTTAGTAGTTAGTTATTGTGTTGTTGTAATTTTTTATTTTATTATTATTGTTGTTGTTCTATTTGAAAGCCAATATTAAATTGCCAACCAACATGGAGTAGTAAAAAATTAACAAATGTATATGAATGTACAATATAACTTTGTATGAAGATATACTTCGGATAATTTGTATAAAGACAGTATTTTTAGTTTTCAGTGGGAAAATGAAGTTTTAAATATTCTTTGAGAATAGGAGTGAATGTCTTAAGACATTAAGTACAGCGTTTCGTGATCTTGACATAGCAAATGTATATTTATCAAATCAAAAAGTTGAAATGTTTACTAAATAACAAAAAAATTAAAGTCATTTTTTTTTGCATATTTTTATCTCAAATATAGTTTTCTTTATTATACAATTTTTAACTTTAAATATTTAAAACTTTTGTTACAATTACGTTTTTTGTTTTTAAAAATATTCTTTAAATTTATTTAATGAACTTCTTTTATTTCTTGCAGGTCATATTGAAGGTACGTATTAGACAGAGTATGATGGCTGATATGAATATGAATTATACTTTCATATGAAAAAGATTAAAGATTTTGGAAGTTTTGAATATAAATACTTTAATTTTTTTTTGTCAAGGCTTCATAACACTGGTCGGTGAAAAATTCTTCCTTATAGACCAATAGTTAACACGAATCTGCTTTCAGAGCGTGTCTAATATTTTGCAAAAAATAAGGCCATTACTCTAGTAAATTCCACCATAACTCAAGAACGATTTATATAAATAATAAACCAAAAGATGCGGACTAAAAATGTCTTGTTCACTTAAATTTATTTTGAAAAATGAAAACATCTAAAATATTTCAGTTTATCATCTTTATCTTTGTAAAGCTGAAAATGCCACGAATAAAATAAGACATGTATTATCAAAATTGATGCACAAATTTTGATTTTATTCACAGTTAACCCTTAAATGCCCCTGGTATCATTAAAAAAATTCCTATGGCCACAATTTTCGTTAAATTTCCTTAAATTGGTTTTATATCGTTTAAAACATAACATGTCTTTGTAAAAAAAATATTTTTTATTTCTGAATTACGCCGTTTTAGAAATATTTCAAAATGAAATCAAAAAATATTTTTTATTAAAAATAAATAAACGATCTTTTTCAAAGTGTAAACTTTTGTAAAAAAAATTTGAATTTTATTCGAGTTATTTTGTTATGTCTGATGATGACGTATGTGAACTAATTTGTAATACCGAAATTATAGGTGATGATAGTATCTATAATGAAAGTGGTGATATAAAGTGATGGTATAAATTTTGCTCATTGATATAAAACGACAGGTCAAATGCAGGTTATAAGTAGCAGACAATGATGAAAATATGAATCAGAATGATATTGATATAAACGTGTCTGTCAGAACTGTTTTATCTGTATGTTCAATGATGATATAAACGAGGGGAATTTAATTGATGCAGAATTTCACATTTTTTATTTGGACAACTTTTCTACATTTGTAGAGTATGCTGAAATTGGAACGTGGGACTAGTTAAGAATATATGGCGTATACAATTGGAATAGATAAAACTTCACTGTCTTGAAAAGATAATATAGTTGTGAATTTAGTGTCAACTTACATCGGAGCAAAACATGTACTCTGTAGTGCTGAAATTAATGTAGAACAATCAACAACTGTGAAAACGTTTGACAAAATGAATAAAATCGTTTTTATTTTGGGAGACTTTGAAACTAAAATGCTAACTATCATGATATATAAGTATTCCCGAATTCAGTTCTTGAGTTTTATGGTCTTCATCAATATCAATTCTGAGTTTTATATAATCCGAATGGATATGACAAAAGAAGAAGGTATGAATGTATATTCACTCTACGACAATGCGAGAGTCAGACGCAAGGTCAAACAAAAATATCGAAAAGTCGAAGTTAGGCATATAAAGTATCTTTAGGATATAATAATTGTTAGTAACTTGAAATTGTGCAAAAGGATACATGAACATGAACCTGGATTTAAGCCTATGCGTCTGACTGAATTTAAGTTAAAAAGAGTGTTCACATCTTGAAGCATAAATAAGAAAAAATCGTCAAAAACCGAATGAATATTTTATACGCCCGCTTGATGCCAGATTTGACAGAATTTAATTCAAAATAAAAAAAAAAAAAAAAAATTGAATTCAAAATGCTTCATAAATATCATACTTATTGAATTTTAGTTAATGATTGAATTAATATATCTTATTTCTGATCATTTTATTAAATTTTATA
The DNA here is from genome assembly GCA_951394005.1 of Protophormia terraenovae. Lineage (NCBI taxonomy): Eukaryota > Metazoa > Arthropoda > Insecta > Diptera > Calliphoridae > Protophormia > Protophormia terraenovae. The sequence goes on from OX596075.1 coordinate 29,356,401, forward strand.
CTACAATTTATAAATCTATTTCTTCTGTTTACCAATTTTTCTTAATAGTTTTTGTTAGAGGTGACTGCCCAGTGTATCTTTAAAGATACAACCACTTTTTTTTAAAATAACTTCTTTGAATTTTTTTTTTTTTTTTTTAACTAAAAACGTAGTTATTTTTTCGACATTTTACATACATTACATTTTTTTCATAAAAATCGCTAACTTTGGGCATTTAAGGGTTAAGTGAAAATACCCATGCATGGCCATGTTGGAAATAAATCTGTAACTTCTAAACGGCTGGTGAGATTTATATAAAATTTCATAGGTATAGCAGAGAAGTGTAGAATTTTTCGTTTGGAAGGGGGGCTATAGGGTCTCAAAATTAGGTTCCTCAGACATAGAAAATGTTTTATCGCCTGCCAAATTTTTGTTTCTTATGCAATTTTAAATATTACATATTTTTAAAGCTTTCGATAAGACCTATCTCCTATAGATTTAAAGTTATTGGCATTTAAAATTTCAACTTATTTCAATTGCTAAATCTTGTTCTAGTTTTTTCAATATGTAGCCCAATATTTTTATCCGATTTTCTATAATTATACCCTTCACCACAGGTGTAAAGGGTATATATAAGTTTGTCATTCCGTTTGTAATTTCCACAATTTTCGTCGGAGAGCAAAAAAGTTAATACTTTCGGGATCCTTTTAAGAAATGATAGCGATAGGACCATGGCCGTCCGTCCGTGTGTCGGTTGAAATGGCTTTTATGAAGCCCACCGATAACTGCCATATACAATATATATATCAAACGATCGGAATTCTTTCGAAAATTTTGCTATTGAAATTCAGCAAGATCGGTTCATAAATGAAGAAGATATGTATAAAAAACCGTTTTTTAGAACCGGTTTTCCAGTTTCTGAAACCTCTATATACATATGTATACTAGTGACTTCTTTTTTGCAAAGAAGACTCGGAAATTTTTTTTCTGAATTTTTGTGCTGAAAAAATTAAATCGGTTCAATAATAACTGAGATATCGCATTTTTGGTTTTTTGAAGCCCTTGTTTAAGATACAGATCTGTCATAATTATTTTTATAAAATTTCGGTTTTCTGAATCAACCAAATTCGTTCATAAACAACCGAGTTATGGGCACAGCCGAATCTTTTTTTAATTTCAATTTTACTCAGTTAACTAAACAACAAAATGATCTATTGGATAGAAAAAAATCGATATCTTTTCTGAGTTCAAAAATAAACTATTTTGAAATCGAAAAAGTGTCTACACTCCTTTTTCTCAAAAATATAATTTTATTTAAAAACATATAGTAATGTTAAACATTTCTGAAAGGTATCCTCACAGGGTTGACTTGAACCAGTAATAAATGTGGACTTTATGACCAAAATTCAAAAAAATTGCATTTTCGGGATATTCTAAAATTTGTTCACACTTTACCATTTCGTTAAAATATCTTAATAAACCCAGATCTTATTATATTTCAAATATTTATAGTTTCTCCTAAAACCCTTTTTTTGTTTTTACAAAAGTTATTTTTTAATTCCAAAAATCAGAAAAATGATGGACTATTGGGCAAATATAAAAATAATTTTAGAACGACATAAAACTAATAGGATTCTCCATATACCGTTCTGGAACTATAGAGAAATATGATCGAACAATCGGCTTATTTGGGGCGAAATATTAGGCATGTCCATTAAGAAAAATATCGTTCTAATGAGAAAAAACTGAAAGGAGGACGAACAAATTTTTTGCCGACCATATTAATTACATCAGCTGGGCAATTATTTGGCCGTTATCAAAAAATTTGGATTTTAGGCTTTTAAAATATGTTTTATTTTAATGGCACATTATAATCCTTTTGCATAAATATAAAGTGACTCTAATGGATCAGTTTACTTTAATCATTTTGTGCAAGTTATGATGGCACTTTTAAGTTGTCTATGTATTTCTCCATGTATTCTGAAGAGAAAAAGAGAATTTGCTTCCCAAATTTTTTAAACAAATTTCAGATTTTTTGCAAATTTTAATTTCTCAAATCGTAAAGCTGGAATCAGATATATCTAATATTTTTTATTCCATCTAATTTAAAATATAAATTTTTTGGTAATAGAAATTTTTGCTCCCCGATATTATTTAGGAAGATATAGCAAAAAAGATAAAAAGAAAACATTTTTGGAAAATTTTTTTTTTTTTTTTTTGAATTGCGGGATTTCTGTTGACAAGTAAAAATATCTATTAAGGTTTACAGTTTTATTCAAAAATTTCCACCAAAAATGTTATTGCATAATTAAAAATCAATAATATGCATAAAATCTTAAGTCAATCGGTATTTGCGGTATCTCTTTGCAAAAACTGTTCAATGAATTTTCCTATTATAAATATTTTTATATATATTTGGGGGATTCACAAAGTGTGCTATCATGTCGTATTGTCATATGTCCTAAAATATTTCAATAACAATAAAAAATATTGTTATTGCTTTTCCTTTGTAAATTTTTATGACATTATGACAATACGACATTATAGCACACTTTGTGAATCCCCCAATTATATATATTCCATAAGTAAACGGACAATAAACCGGCCTTTTCGGATTTGATATCTCCGATTTCAATGAAATTCACGACAGTTATTACCTATTGCAAGTGTTGCTCATATTACAAACTTTCAAACTGAACTTTTAGTCCAAAAATTTGACGTTTTAAAAATTAAAATACTATCAAATTTTTTTCAAAAGTGTACATACTTATTGCTCTTAACTTCTAAACTATACACAGTAAAATTCTCATTTATATTTCATTTTATAGAAAAAAATATTGAATTTAAAATGACATGTTTAAAATTTTATTACTTCGAAAGTTCAAAGATCGAAATCGATAATATAAAAATCAAAGCTGAGACTGAGATAATATATTTTAAAATTCTTTAAAAAAATATACATTGATAATTTAAGTACTCTATACTCGAGCCAAAATTCAAGTTGGAGACTCTTTTGATTTAGGAGTAATAAAGCAAAATATGGTAAAAATTAATTTTTTTGCATGTAAAAATGTAAAATATTTACAAAAATGAATTTAAAGTATTTTTTTATACAGAAAAAAGAAAAAATGGACTTCAATTACGAAATTGATTATATTAATTAATTTTTAATTGATTTTGCTCCAATCAACAAAATGATAATATTAATAACTAGAATAATTAATTTTATTGTTATCGCTTCTTGTAAAACCAATTGGAAAATTAATTATATTAATAAATTAATTATATTAGTAAATAATTATACTGGAAGGTTAGTTAATAATTTTATTTGAAAATAATTTGAAATATTTTTTCCGTGTATGAACACATATTTAAAAAAAAAATATATATATATTTTATATACAAAATTTGACTTTAGTTTATATTTTGTTACAAAACTTCTAAATTAAAGGAGTGTCCAATATGAAACTGCTGTGCACTTATATATGTATATTTCAACGTGTTTTTTTTTTAAATAATAAAACGTAACTTTTGAACGGATAAATATATTTCAATGAAATTTAACACAGTTATTACTGAGGTATTTTCCAAATACTTTGAAGGATTACAAATTTCTAGCTGGTCTGTGGTGACCCATTTCGGCAGTCCTCCCCCTGCCCCGAGACCACCTAGAAACTTGTGCTCTTACATAACAGTTGGAAACTACCTCAGTAATAACTATGTGAAATTTCGTTTAAATATATTGAACGATTCAAAAGTTAAAGAAAGTTATTTAAAAAACACGTTGAAACTGCTGTGTACTTATGTATATAGAATGTGTGCTAACATTTACCATAGAAATTGAAGGAAAATGTGCAAATTTTGCTGAAGGAGGTAAAGTTTCAGTTAGTTTTTAAACGATTGTGTAAAGCATTTGTGGAAGTATTTAGTATCGTTGGAAAGGTTATTACTTGAAAAATAATAATATTTAAATAATAATGTATTCCAACTAAATTGTTTCCTTAAATTGAAAAAAAAAAAAAATAATAATAATAATATTTGAATTTATATAAAATCTACATTTTTTTAATATAATACTAAAATTTCAGAATGATAGCTTTCATTCTGAAATTTTAGTATTATATAAAAAAAATAGTTCTTAAAAGAAGAGTCTAAATACATTCCCATTTTTTTACTCCAAAATACCCAAAATACCAGTTCGGGGAAAACTTACTTCAAAAATTGACTTTTTCAGTAAACTGGTCACCCTGTCGTTATAAAGGGTGGCTTATTCAAAATTTTTTGTGTGTTTAGCAAACATATGAAGGTAACTTTCTACGGTGTTTGTATTTTAATTTTAGCTTTGACATTTTTGTGCTCCACAAAAAACTAAAACACAAAAATTAAAATTAAGGAAATTCTGATAGGGCTAGCGGGAAGACTATTACCCCAACTGCCCTTGGATTTATTTTACATGCATTTATATTAAGCATTCTTTTAGAAACATGAAAAAAAATTTATGATCCAGAGGAAAGTAATGGATTTTAAAGTGAAAAAATGTTACAACCTTTTTGAAAAAAATCAAAAAAATCACAATTTTTTTCAAATTTTCTAATTCAAAATAATATAACTTTTTATCTAAACCACATAGGTATATGATCCTTGCACAAAAATTGTTTAGAACTTTGTACAGAATCCAGATAATATTTTAGAAAAATTTTAGTACACAAATTGCGCCCGCAAAGTTAAAAAAAATAAAATCATGTCCAAAAACTGGTCAAAATTTTACTTTGGTCCAAATATCTCTAAAAGTAAAAGAGATAACCCACATATGTAAGCGTATTTTTTGTGGAGAATTATAAGGACCATCTGTGTATAAAATTGTTTTCAATCAAATCATAAATGCAATTTTGGCGATTTTTTTTAAAAATGTTCATACCCGAGGTGACAAACTTTGGAGGCCCACCCCTCGTCCTCCAGACCTGCTATGATCCTGTCCTCCTCCAAAGCAAATGCCACACACTCAGAATTGCCCATGTGAAATTTCATTCAAATACATCCAGCAGTTCTAAAGTTACAAAATTATTTGCAAAAAATTCCGTTTTGGGACCACTGCACTATGGTTTCGCCGACCACTTTTCTTGGCCAAAACTAATTTTGGTAACATTTTCTTTTTGTGTTTTAATTGTTGTAGTTTTATAGCAAACACTTTAAAATGCCAGAAAATCTAATTTTTTCTTACTTTCACTAATTTGTCGCCATAATACAATAGATCAAAGTTGAGTTTCTTAAGCAAATTTAAAATATGTATAAAAAAAGGTGACTTTTTTCAACGGTTTTCATTAATTTATAATTATTGAATACAACAATTTTTTAAATAAGTTTATTATGGAAAATAGTACTTAGGATAAGTACTTTTATAACTGAATACAAAATCAGTTAAAACTTGTTGTCATCTTAGAAAAATACAGTTTGTTTTACAAAACCCTAAATGAAATTGGATTCGTAAAAAAATTTTTCATTTCATTAGACCTGCAAGTTTTTGGTGAAAATTGGTAAAGAAAAACTGAACGGAAATAAATAAACATATATCTGGGCTATATTTTCCATATTGTCTCGTTTTGCGATTTTTGAGAAAATCCAGTTTTTCCGTATAAGTTAGCATTGGAAATTCTTATCACTTACAAAGGTCTAACCAATGAATAAAAAAGCCAAGATTAAAAAAATAAAATAGGAGATATTGCTAAAATATAGTTGTGTATCAAAATTAATGCTGGTAAAACAAAATGCACGCCTTGGGTTGAGTTATAAGTGAAATATGTTAAAATTTCCATTGTAATGACTTTACTTGTGACACATAAAAAGTAAAAAAATTAATTAAATTTCTGAAATACAAAATGAATACATTAAATTGCTTTGATTTTCACTTAAATCATATTTCAAACAAGACAATCTGTTTTTTTCCATTTTGGTAATTTTAGCCAAGAAAAGTGGTCATTGAAACCATAAATGACGTAAATTTGTTTGTTTTTTTTTTTTTTTTTTAATTTTATTATCGTTTAATATTTTTCAGCCATAGCCTTCCACAGCACTGATAATATGTATCTGAATGCAAATATAGCCCAGCCATTTGGCTCTTTATGTATATAACAGGGACCGTAAATAACGATTATTAGAAATTTAAAAATAAAAAATAAAAATATGATTCAAACATGTTGTAGAGTATTTTTATTCTCTTTTTTAGACGCGCTTCTATTTTTGTATGCACAACATTTTTCTATGGCACCCTAATGTAGCAGCAAAAGTAAATAAAATAAAAAATTATTTAATAATTTGAAATAATTTAAAAATTGTTATGAAATCTGCAGCTTATGAGCTACGCAATTAAAAAAGTTGCTGTGCAAAATATAAAACCACACAGAGAAGATTCATTCAAATCCTTTTTCGTTTTTGTATTTTTGTTTACTTTCAATACATATTTTTGAAGACTTCAGAAAATTTTCATACTTAGGAAAAACTTAAGGGATAGGAGAAGAACACTAAAATTTTTAAATATAAAACAATTATTACAACTTAAGTACGATTTCGCCACTAAGTGAGCACTATAAGGCCTGGCCTTACATATTGTACTCGCTACTAAAGTAAGCGTTAATAGAACGTTTTCAGCGTTTCAATTGATTTTGAGTGACTTCAGATGTAATAAGTATGTCTTCTGATACTTAAGTGTAAAAGTTTATTTGTTAAACTAAATTAAAATCAGATATATACATTTATTAAATGTAAATTTGATATTTCTTTATAAATAAAAAATATTAATTTTGAATAATTTATTTTTTTTAATAAACATTTATCATTATATTTTGAGCTGAAAAAAAAAAAAAAAATCAAAAATATATTAATTTTTTTAGCAAAAAGTAATTGGTATATTTTGAAAATAAAATCACTAAATCATGATTTTTATTATATAACTTATAATCGTTATGGTTGCTGGTGTATAATACCTTTTAAAAATCATGATTAAAAAATTTACTTTCTCCATTTAAATCACTCGCAGTGTATACATTTGCAATTGTTACACTATATTCATTCATAGATCTTTTACGTTTTTGTTGTGTATTTTTCCCCTTTGTAGTTGTTGCTGTAGTTGCTGTTATTATAGTTGTTGTATTTCAATAGTCGTACGTTTCCGTACAAATAGTAAAGTAAAGAAAAAAAACGCATTTGTTGGCAGGTTTCTATTTTATTGTTTTGTAGTTAATTTTAATTGAAATTTGGCTTTCGGTGATATAATAGTTGGTGAATAAAAATGGCGAAAAGAGCAAATATATCATGATACTTTTATACCTACATAAATATTTTATAGGTATTTGAGTTGTGGGACAAATTTTATATACATACATACATTTATAAGTAAAAAAAGGAGTTTCAGAGTAAAGTTTTTGTTCTATGATTTTATTATAACTCTATTTTGAAACTACAATATAAATAAAATTACCTGAGTGTACTGTTATATATACCTGTATATTTATTAATTAAATAATTGCTAGAGAAGGCCAAAGGGAAAAAGAGCTTTTTTGTTTGTGTGGAAAAAAAAAAGTTTAAAATTAAATTTATATTCAGGAAATTTTTTATATAAAAAAATATATAATTTAGTAATTTTTAAAATTAATTCTTAAAGAAACTACAAATTTACTATAAATTTATGAATTTACAATTATTAGTAAATTTTAATTTTATTCGAACTTTTCTTGAAATAATCAAATTTTAATTTTTATTCAGACTCGAGTTCATTCTAATGCAACGGTTCTCAAATGGGGATCCGCGACCCACAAGGGGTCCGTAAAAATATTCTTTAACACACAATTTTTTAGTGTAAATAAGTACATATTAGTTGGAAGTTTAAATAAAAATTCCAATGAAAGTATAGGAAGGAATGTATAAAGACAAAAGTAAAGATTTTTTTTTTCTCTAAATTGAGTTGTTTTGAGAATCAATAAGTACTAGCTGCATGAAGCAATGGGGGAACCCAGCAAAAATAAATGGAAATAATTTTTGAGAAAGCACTTTTTCATTACTTCCAAAGTATCAAATAGTGTATGTTTTCTTCTTCTTAAAAAGTTATTTAAATTGCATCCGCAGATGTTATTAAAGAGCGATTCAAATGAAGTTTACTGTTGCAAAACATTGATGAACGGTTTCTGTTATCGCAAATATTTACCTTGTTGACCATAAAAAAAATTATGTCTATTTTCAATAAAAATTACTTTACAAACTACACTTGTTTCTCTTCGAAGGAAATAACTCCATAGAAGCAATTGAAATTATATTACTTGCACTGATTTAAAACAACACCATAAAAATACATTTTTCATGACATCGGGAACTTGACTTCCTACTAAGTGAATAGGCGTCAAAAAAGAGAACATCCTCCAATGACAAGCCTATGTAAAATTCATTGGAAATGATTCGAATTTACACTATTTCTGGATCACAAGTTCAGGATGTTATTGACTTCCTTAATGTTCCTTTTTTTTTTGGTGGGAACCCAAACATCGAATGAAAGTATATTGAACAAAGAAATAGAGGCTGACCCGTGAAACAATTTACAGAAATCTTTAATATGTGACAGGAAAACAATTAAAAAAATTAATAGTTTACTTTAATTTGATGAAACTATCAATTTTTCTCATATAATCTTACTTTTATTTTTGGTAAATATATTATGCCAAGAAACTTTTTAATCCTTTTAATGCTCTTACCTAATTTGAACTGCAGAATAAAGGACTAAAATAATTTAAATATGCAAAACCCCTTTAAATATGAATATCAATAAAATACCAGATTAAGTTCAAAAAGAATTGAAAGCAAAAACAAAGTCGCAATTATTAATTTTTTTTTTATTATTTTAACTTTATATAACATTTCATCTTTTTTTTTAACTAATCAAATTTCTAGTGGGTCGCGCTTTCATTGCAATGTTAAAAGGGGGTCGCAAAGCAAGATCTTGTGAGAACCCCTGTTCTAATGTAATAATTATTGAAGAATATATTTTTTGAAAAAGTTTTTAGACACTAGCAGAATGTAAAGCAATTTCTGGCCCGCTACGGCCGCCTTCAACTATAAATTTATTTCATTATCTTAAATATCAATTATATTAAATGTACAGCACGTATGAGTAATATTTACTTAATATCAACAATACATATTTCTCATACGCAACATTAAACTGAGAAAGTAGATTTTTATAACTCCACTCATATACAAATTTACCAATGCGCCAAATATTAAAATCCACTAAAAAAAGTATATAAAAAATATTTCCTTATTAATTAAGTAAATAAAATTACAATTACGTTGTATAAAATCCATGCTGTATAAAGTCAATCTTCATAAATAAACAGTATTCAAGTAGATTTACCTGCTGCTCCTGGGCTAATAAGAATACCAATAAAAATAAATACAAATACATATAAAAACGAAAACATTAAATAAACAGAAAAATACATATAAGAAAACAACAGTGAAATTATATTAAAAACAAACAGGAAGTGTAAAGTAAAATATTAAAACATACATAAGCAAAAAAAAAAAAAAAAAAAAAATAGTAAGTACTCGTAACAATATGTATGTTTTTTTGAACATTTCTTAATTTCTGGTATTGTTGGTTGCTGCTATTAAGTATTAAACCCTGTTTTATGGTTAGCAAATTGTACTGCACAACTTGCAAAATAAATTAACTGTAGTCTAAAATCAAATTAGACGGTGACAAGCATGATTTAGCAATTATTAGCCGCAGGCTTAATGTGTATGTATTATGGAATTTTATTTTTAAAATATTTGATTGTAAGTTTGAGAAATTTTATACACATACATACATACATACATACATACATACATACATACATACATACATACATACATACATACATACATACATACATACATACATACATACATATGTATGTATAAATATTTAGCGAAAAAATAAGAAATGAATTACAGAATATTTGGATTATTACTAAAAATTATAAATATATTTCTTACTTTTTTGCATTTTCATATACATTATTTAGCTTTAAATCTAATAAGATACATAGATTATAAGTAGGGCTCTAAAAATAGTGTTTTATTCGCATACATAATGCTCTTAAAATCGAAAAATATGCCTTTTAAATTAAAAAATATGATTTTAAAATATAATTTTTTTCTGGCTTAATTTTAAATTATCTTTTATGTTAAAAATAACTTGATAGCAATTGCTAACAAGAATTTTGCACTTAACTCTTTAATGCGCAATTTTTTATTTTTGAGCGAAACTATTTTTGTTTTTTTTTTTTTTTTTTTTTGATATAAAATTGAGATAAGAATTAGAAAATCATAATAATTTTAATTTTTAAAATGTTCATCAAAATTAGATTATTTATTTTACTCGACTTTTTCATTGTTCGAATAATCAAATAACTCGAAAATGCAATTTTTAAATTACTCGAATAATCGAGTTAAACTTTTAAGTTACTCGAGTTATTCGAATAAATTATATATACTTTCAAATTTTACTCGTTTTTTCAAAGCTTATTAAAAAATATAATATTAAAGTGTGATTTGAAACGCTATAAAATAACTAGGTTTACACTGTGAAAAAAAATTAATGATACCCAATTAAAGGAGATTATCTATACTTTAGACGAAAAATAAAAATTAATGTTAAGTTATTATTCACTTTGGAATAATTAGCGATTTTTTCTCATAAAATGTCAGTTTATTTATAGCAAAAAAAAAAAAAATAATAAAAAATCTCAACATCTTAAGTATCAAAACTACACTAATTGAAATTTGGGAACGTATTACTCATATACTACAATGACTGATCACCAAACATAACCAATTAAATTAGCGCAAAAATATATAAAACTCTATAAAAATTCTATAAACTTCTATAATAAATTAGTCAAACATACAATTAGTTAAAACTAACTTCTTTTCTCCATTTAATATAGAAATTTATTGTAAATTTAAAATATATTATTCTTTCTCCCAAATGTACGCGTAAGAATTATAACTGGTTCTATTTTGAATTAAACCATAATTTTTACATAAAAAATGTTCAATATTTTATTTCACCTTTCTTCCTATTTTTATATAATTTAGTAAATACGACTCATTATAAAATTTTACGCAAATATTACTTGGACTTGTGTCAGTTAGGCTCTGAAAGAATTGTGAAAATATATTTATTAGTTTCTGAGTTATTACTTTTTGAAAAGGATAAAAAGCTCTTTGAACCACCTTTTATTTTTAAGTCCAAATTCCTTCTATATTACAAATTTTATCCATGCCATCTCCATTAAATCCTCTATACCAGACTGAGAATTTATTGATAATATCAACTATGTACTTTTATTCGTAGACCCAATATGTTTTTCCAAATTTATTTCTTATAAAACATATTATATAAAAAGGATTTTCTTTATTATTATTATTATTTGAATTTTTCATCATGATTTTTTAAAGTGACGTTTATAATTTTGTTTAATTTTTGTGATTGAAAAACGACCTATAACTACGTGTTGTAATTTAGGCATATATTCGGTTATTTTTACAAAATATGTACAATATTTTTTTAATAAACTTCTGAATTGTGGTGCTACTTTTATATTCTAAACATTGCATAAAAATTTTGAAACATTGTTTTTGAGACAATTTTTTTTGGATAATGGATAATAGTATCTTCAGGCTTTAAGAAGCAGACAAAATATAAAGGATTTCCAAAGAAAATTCCCTCATCTCTGGAAGAAAAGTGTCACAAAAATTTAATTGCTTTGAATTTTTATCAGAAAAGTTGAAAGGAAATCTAGCCTGAAGAGATATAAAGTACAAAAAAATTCTAAAAGATACGCAAAAAGAATTTGGAGGTAAAAAAATAACGTAAAAGTTCTTCAGAAAAAAATTTTCATAATTATGATTATTGTATAATAGACGATGAAAAGTTCATACAGACTAACTTTTTTAAACATCTTGGCCAGGAATTCTATGTTGCATATTCTAGAGGGAATATGGCAGAAAAATATTGTGTATCAAAGAAATCAAAATTCCCAAGAAAGTTTTTGTTTTGGGAAGCCATATGTATATGTGGGAAAGAAGAACTTCATTCATAAGAAATGGTTCCATTAACACAGAAATATACGTGAATGAGAGCCTTTGGAAAATACTTCTCCATCCAATTTTTTCTGGCCGGTTCTCACTTCTTCTCAATATAGCAATAAAATAATGGAGTGGTAATAAAGAAATTGTTAGTGTTTGCACCGAAAAAGGCTATTTCATTAAATTGTCTGGAACTCCATGCAATTGAAATATATTAAGCTATAGTAAAAATAATTTAAAAGATATTAAAAGATTAGCATAAAATGAAATGGAGTTTAAAAATAAGTGAACTTATTAGAGAAAAAAGTAACCGAAACCCAATAAAACCTTTAATTGGATGAATTCTGGAAAATATCAGATATTTCCTTAAAAACCAACAGAAAATAATTTATTCATTTATGTTTAAAATTTGAACATAACAGTCATTAATAAAAATATAATTAAAAAAAAAAATTCGCCTATTGGTTTAGTTTTTATAAGTAGATTTGTATGCATAGATTTTTTCTTGCGCAGTCCTTATTTTTTCATAAAATAAAATATAACATGTCACAAATATTCTGACTTCTAATATTTCGCCAATTGTAAGGCCATTACTCTAGTATATTTCCTCATAACTGTACGCTTGACTTAAGTGATACACCAAAAGATGCGTACTAAAAATATCTTCAAACCACCCAAACTTAATTTTTTTATGTGCTTAATAGTTTTGAAGTTATTTTGAAATAAGCTTTATTTTAATGCATGTAATGCTGCGAATGAATTAAGTTATGTATCTTTAAAATTGAGGCACAAATCTTGATTTTATTCACAGTTAAGTAAAAATATCCACGTTACATACAATTGAGTAGAAATAGAGTAGTGGCAAAAAAAAAAAAAAAAAAAAATGTTTTTTTCTTGAAATTTTTATTTCATTTAATAGAAAAAGATATTGGCTTTAAAATGACGTATATAAAATTTAAATACTACGAATGTTCAAAAGTCAAAATCTATGATATAAAGATCAAAGCTGAATATCTCAAAAAACGGTATTTTAAAATTCTTTAAAAAAATTATATATTGATAGTATATTTATTTATATATTGGTATTTGTGCCCAAATTCAAGTTGAAGACTCTTTTGGTTTAGGACAACGGTTCTCAAATGGGGGTCCGCGACCCACAAGGGATCCGTAAGGACATTCGTGGGGGGTCGCGAAGAATTCCTGAAAAATATTCTTAAACAGATAATTTTTTAATATAAATATTATTTAGAACTTGAAAATTCCAATAAAAGCATGAAACTATAAAAATGGAAATACATCTTTTTACAAAATATATCCAAATTAAATACAAGCGTAAAGTTTTCTTTCTAAAATGAGTTCTTTTTAGAAACTACTAATGAAGGAACTTTTGATTGAAAATATTATGTTTGATAAAGACAACAATGATCAAACGAAGAAAGTAATGCTGTGCATTAGAGTGTCCCGAGGAAAGCCTTTTTCGAGATTTCGATATAGGAAGACCCTCAAACGATGCGTAAAAATTTGTTTGGGTTATAGGTCCCATACATTTTGATCAAAAAAGTTTAGTTTAGATTTAATCGAAATGGGTACCAAAAAATTCGTAATTTTATGCAGGTTATGAAAAAAATAGTTTAAAAATTTTTTCCGTGGGATTTTGTTCCGCTAGAAGACTTTTTAATAAAATCATATATTATCAACAGTACTTATTACAACAATGCATTTTTTAATATTTTAGTCATAAAGGAACAAAATAAATTTTTTTTTTATTTATTTTTACGAAAATTTTTTAAAATATTTTTTTTAATTGGCTAAAATTACAAATTGATACAAACTGTTTTCATTTCAAGACACAACTCAATACTATTTTTTGGACGAAATGTTCTAAACCCGTGACTTTCATTCGCTGATAGAGAAATGAAGATCAATTTTAAAAATGTTTTTAATATTTTTCCCATATTAAGCTAATTTTTACGCATCGTTTGAGGGGTTTTCCTACAAAATTTTTGTCTACGGGACACTACTGTCCAATGACACAGTATAAAGAAAACTTTACGATATGGTAGGGTAAACAATTAATTAAAAAGATCAATATGTACTTCACTTAAATTTGATGAAACTATAGTTTTTTCACATGAAATTCTACTTTTATTTTATAAAAATATAAATAAAAATATATTATGCCAAGAACTTTTTATAAAATTGTTTTCAGTACACAAAACTTTCATCGATAAGTTTCCCGGATATATAAAGAAAATTTGCTTAAGCAACTTTGTAATTTAAAAACAGAAAGTCCTTTCAATGTATGTATTAAGAAAGTTCCAGGTTAATTTCAAAAAGAGTTGAAATTCGTTGAATTTAATTTTGAATCAACAGATTTAAAAGCATTTTAAATAGTTAAAATAAAGCAAAGTTTATCTGCACACAGAAAAAATATTGGTTGGAAAATGGTTTCCATTGTAGTAAATTCATAAGTTTAAGCGAAATTGTATTGTTTTTATTAAAAAACCACATGAGCAACAATTTTTCTACATAAAGAATTATAAATACATTTTCTTAATAGAAATACGATTACAACTTTAGTCATAAAAGTTAAAATAACCAATTAGTTCCATTACTGAATTTTTTTCCTTGAATTCGGCAAATACAACTAACCTTAAATCAATAGTATACGAATACATTGGTGGCTGTAACCGATAAAGTCTGTTGTGAAATAGAAAATCCGAATTCGATTCTCACGACCGATTATTTCGTTAAATTTATTTGACATTCTTAAAAGATATTAAACAAAAAACATAAAATGCAATTTCAAAATAATATCTTCAAGAAAAAAAAGGTAAAAAGCAAAATAAACATCTAAGATAATAATAATTAGCAAGTGGACGATATGTTATAATTAACGTGTTACAATGTGCCAATGGAAATAAAGATGTATGTAAGTTGGAGTTCATATTCATGTTTCAATTTTTGTTTATCAAATGTTTGTTTTATTATTTATATAGCTATAATTGAATGAAATTTATAATAAGGAATGATGCTGCCGCCAATATCCACACACAAATATCTTTGGTAACAGTCAATAGAGAGCAAAAGGCTGTTATTGAAAAACAATTATACCCTGTTCAAGTCAAATAATTTGTCCCAAGTTTCTGTGTGGTGACTGTTTTATAGGATTTATTTTGGAAGTGAAGACCAAGACAAAAGTTGTTATAGATGGAAATATTCATATTATTATTTAAAATAAATAGCTCAGTTCATTTTGTTTTACATATTTGTATGTATATTCTATTTTTTCTATGTTTTATAAATTTTCAATAAAAATTAAAAAGCAAAAGAAAAATGTCAAATTAATATAAAATTAATTCACAATAGTCGTATCAAAAACAATTATGGGTACCATATACGTTCGGGTATTACAACCGAATACTGTGATAGTTTACACAACCGCCCAAAATCGATTGGCAATAAATTCGGTTGCCACAACGAAACTGTTTTCTCTGTGTGCTTGTTGGCTCCTAAGCCCTAAAAATATTAAAAAATTTTTCTTCAACATACATTTTTATATAAAAATATCTTTTTCCACTCGTTTGTCCCTCAAAACAGAGATTCGATATTTTGTGGACACAGAGAATAATATTAGATTGATTATACGAAAAAACCTCTTAATATTCAAGGAAAAAAATGTCGAAATGATTAATATTATTTTTTTAAATTACTTTATCTTTACATTTTTTTTTGATTTTTAAATTAGTCAAAGTTGTAGTGGGTCGCGTTTCCATTGCAATGTCAAAAGGGGGTCGCGAAGCTAGGTCTTGTGAGAACCCCTGGTTTAGGAGTTATAAAAAAAATATGGTAAAAGTCCTTTTTTTTTGTACCCAGCAAAAACTTGGTAATGGCATGTAGTTACGGATGTGGTTACTTTTCAATAATAACAACATACTGTCTTCATTACATGAAAGTAGACTAGTAACTACTTACTTTTAACCTGATTACTTGAGATCTGATTTTTGTTACTTTTTATTAAGCGTATAAACACTAGAGTCTCTGGTGGAGTCGACCACATGACGAAAGGCAGTCTTATTATCAAAAAAATCATTGGGGTACTCCATGCATACATGATAATTCATTAATGAAAAATTATAACTGTAATTTGAATATTTTAATTTGTTTATGTTTTAAATAAATAAATTGAAAAAAAATATCTGCTTTTAATTGTTCCATATTTCAGTACTTATTTGTAACCGATAATGTCATTTTGCTAATAAAGACTTCCGTAATACTTTGAAATTATTGAATAGATTCAAAGTAATTAGTTCTAGCAATAACATTTAAGTAATGACTTTCTGATATGCTTACCTGTAATAATATAGAGTAAGTAGTTGCCTCTAATGACATCGCCGTGTTAAAATAATGAGTTATTCATCTAATGTGAAAGTAGTGAAGATCCATTATATCAGCTTCTTAACTCATTACATGGCAAACAAAGTTTTTGCTGGGTATGTCAAAATTTTAAATATTTACAAAAATTAATTTGAAATATTTTTTATGAGTTCATATTTAAAAGAAATTAAATTTTAAATAAAATTTTATTTCTTTTAAATAAATATTATTATATTAAGGTACGGTCACATTAGGGAAATATTTGACTGAAACTCACAAATATTTCTTTGCCGTAATGTGACCATAAAATATTTTTGTGTGGCAATCAACAAATCAGCTGATTTTGGGCAAACAAAATTATTTGATAGCAAACAAAAATACTCATAATGTGAACACAATGTTACCACATAATGGAAAATATTTTCCCATTTTTTGAGCAAATAATTATTTGAACTTACAAAATTTTTGTAAGAGAAAACAACATCAAATAATAGTTGTATCGAGCCATTTTTACTATTGAATTTAAGGGTGCCAAAAATCATTTTATGCATTTTATGATATATTTAATGTTTTTTACTATCAGATATATTTCAGGACGATATAGCAGTTTTATACCAACCATCTTCTAAATATATTTACTCTTCCTTTGCATGTATTGTCAAGAAATCTATTCTGATCCAAGTGTAAAATTTTCAGTGAGGCAAAATGGGTAAAATTACAATGAAAAAAATTAAAAGGCTTCGGGAACATACTTAAGCATATCAAAGAACTGTCCCTACAAGATGGTGCATAAAAATGAGCGAGATATATGTATGCAAAAAATTGATTTTTGGCACCTTTAACCGCAGGGCGATAAAGTAAAATTGTAATGATAACTTACCAACCATCTTCTAAGGATATTTACTTATCGTCTATTGCATATATTGTCGAAAAAACTTTTTGTGGTTCAAGTTAGAGTGTTCGAAAATGTAAAATGTTCAAAGAAGAGTAAAATTACAATAATAAAATGAAAAGACATCGGGCACATACTTGAGCAAATCAAAGGACTATCCCTACAAGATGGTACTTACAAATTTAGTTTAGCAAAATTGTTGCAAA
Source organism: Protophormia terraenovae (assembly GCA_951394005.1). Lineage (NCBI taxonomy): Eukaryota > Metazoa > Arthropoda > Insecta > Diptera > Calliphoridae > Protophormia > Protophormia terraenovae. The sequence goes on from OX596075.1 coordinate 29,373,975, forward strand.
TTTTATATTGTATAGATGATGTAGTAGAAATAAGCGAGATATATTAAAAGAATTGATTTTTGACACCTTTAACCGCGAATTACCCGTGTAGAAAAAACGTGATTAAATGTGGCCTTTTGAAGTATGAAATGAGGCCTTCTTGATGAGGCTCAGTGCTTAAAATGAGCGGCAGCAGGAGGGTCTTAACGTTCTAGATGCTGGTGGTATTGTGGGCAACACACATGACGTGAACAGCCTATGCCGATGGCTATGCTATTATCTTACCTTTTCTTCTTCCTTTTCTAAAGAGCTCTACATTACAAATCAAAAAATTTTAATTTTCTTTATTATATTTTCAATAAAAATAATTTTATTGTTTTAGACAGTTTGATGAAATAATTTTGAAGACAAATAATTTTTCAAATGTGACCGATGAGAAAACATGTTTTCCTATTTGCCTATTTGACTATATTTATTGTCTATTTGAACAAACAAAAATGGGAAAATAAATGTGAGTTATGTGACCATATTTTGACCTTTGAACTGTCAAATTAAATAAACTTACTTCATGTCATTTTAAAGGCAATATCTTCATCTTTAAAATGATACCAAAACAAACACTTTATTGTGTATAGTATAGAAGTTATAAGTAATTAGATTTTATTTTGGTTCATAACTTCTAAACTAAGACTCCAATTTAAAATTTTACGTGCGTAGGAAGAAGGGTTACGTCAACAGTATATATTTTTGAGATATAAAGATTTAATTATTATATGTCTTACTTTGACCTTTGAACTTTTGATGTAAACAAATTTTATAAATAAGGTAATATTTTTGTCTTTAATATGAAACTAATACTAGATATCTACCTTATATAGCTTAGCAGCAATTAGCAATTAAACAAGTATACCTTTGTACAATTATTATCTTTTTTTCGTTTTTTAAACCATCATATTTTTTGACCCGAAATGGACATGAGTCTAAAATTGTATGATTTGAGAAACACTTCCAATTACCAATATCTGTAGTGAATTTCAAAGACATCAGAGATGTTAAGTCCGTTTGCTGTCCGTTTTGATATGGAATAGCTCTAAACTAATATAAACTTACAACTTCGTTATTGTGTATTTATTAAATTATTATAGTATGAAGAAAAATAAAATTTCTGAAAAAATAATAGACTCAGTTATATGTTTGTGAAGATCAATTTTAAATATGAAACCCTAGACACAAATCTTTAGATTTAACAGAGCTTTGTTAAGGCGTTAACATAGTACAGTTAAACTCCGTAAAATTGGATGCATGACTTTAAAAAGGATTTTTGGCTACATTTCCTGACAAAATGATATATGATATAAAAAATATTCTGTTATTTTATAGCGAGACAAAAAAACAAATAAGCATTCAGGATACACATCCTTTACAGGAAATAAGGACAATATGGGAGGATGAAAAGTGGTGGACATCTATCATAATCATCACATCTATCATAGTCAGAATATTTTAAATTTTTTATAGGACTTTACAGAATTTCAGGAAAAAGGGGCAATATGGGCGGATGAAAGTTTTTTTTTGTTTCGCAAAAAAATTTTAAACAACCATACTATTAAAATGCTTTGAGTCTATTGACCCGTTATTGAGTATTTAGTAGTTTTCAATCATATTCTTATGTTAAAGTGTTGAGTATTGAACCTGTAAAATATTTTAGTCTTAACAATTAAATAAAAACTACAAAATATGAGCTCAAAAATAAATGGGAATTATCTCTTTCAAAAAAGTTACATACAAACTTTTATGGGTTGTTGTCATCTATGATGAAAATATAAAAATAGACAAAATTTAAATCACAAATCAAAGTTTAACGACTTGTCCCACGATTCGTTCGACAAAATGTATTGGAAAATATAACAAAATTTTAAATTTATTTAATGTTTTCCATATAAATTATCGAAACGAATTTTTTCGTTCAACATCGGTGAACAGGCCGTAAATAAAAATAAATAATAATATTAATATTATTTGAAACTATATTAGGAAATATAACTCATACGTAAAATTTATATTTCACATCTTTTTCTTAAATTTACAATTTAATTACATTTACCCTAACGCTAGCTCCTACTGTATTTTTTTAGTTATTTGGTACCACTTTCCTTACAAGGAGTGCGATCGAAAAAATCTTAACACACGTTTTGCCTCATAACTTTTTTCGGAATCAATATTAAACATTTTTTTATCTAGTTATCATGGAAAAATTCTTAGTTATTATTTTTAATAACAACCATGTTGATTTGTCCTGATTTTCATCAAAATGAGTGACAAAAAAGATGTACGTGCTACAAATCATTAAAAAATTTCAAAAAAAATCCAAATAGATCCTACAAATAATTGGCCACAGAATTAAATTTCTGTCGTTAAACTGTTTCTAATATTATGGTTTGGAAAAAAAGGTCCACATGATATTGGAAAGGTCAGAAAATTGAAAGCATATTGAAAGGAACTCCAAACACATCTGGTAGAAATGCAGCCTAGTTATCTCAGTGATTTGACTATTTGGTGCGAAAATTTAAAGCTAATGCAGATGATAACACAATATACATAAAAATTCAAATGCAAATAACTCAAAAACTATAAGAGATAAATAGGACATGCAAGCATGTTTTTTGAAGGTCTTATCAGTGCCTACAATAATGTATAAAGATATTTGAAATTGGACGAAAAACATAAATTTGGCAAGCGATTGAAAAATTTGTATGTTAGAGGTACACAACTTTGGGCCTCTTTAGCTCCGCCCCTGAGGGGTATGTACGGCCCCCCTTCCAAACTTAACATTGTACACTCCTCTGCTAAGCATATACAAAATTTCATGCAAATCCAACCAGCCGATCAGAAGTCAAAGATTTATTTCCAAAAAATGTCGATTCTGCCTCACTGTGCAATGTTAAAGAAAAGTTTAGGACCCAAAAGAAGAAAAAATTTCTTAGAAATTCCTGGTATAACAAGCTTTTTGCCGTTGCGGCCAAACAGGAAAGTCATTTAATACATTCGGATCTATAAATACCAAAATATGCACAAAAGAATATTTTCAAAAAAGACTTCTTCCTTTCGTAAGAGAGCACAACGTGTCCAAATATTATTGGCCTGATTTGGTATCATGTCACTACGGTAAGAAAGCTCTGGAGTGGTACAAAAACAATAACATACACAGAGAAAACAGATTCGTTGTGGCAACCGAATTTTTTGCCAAACGAATTTGGTAGCTTCCAAGAACTATTGTATAATTTAATTGTAATCACTGTATGAATATGGTACATGCAACTGAATTGAAAATGTAATTCAGTAAAAGGTTTGAGAATAAGGTAAGGCTCTATTGTGAATAAAAACAAATATTTATATTTCTTTGACATTTTATTTTACATATGTATGTATGTTATATAATTTTAATAGCAATATAATACATTAATATATAATATAGATGCATCCTTTTCTTCAAATATGTACATATGAATGTCTTGATTTTTACCAGCTTCGCAACTGGCAATGGTTTTGACCTTTCATACAACTTTTTGGAAATCGGAACACAAATTAACAACGTCCTTACCTATAATGAAATTTATCCATTTAAGAATTCGTTGTATGTTTTAAAGAAACCAAATCAAAAGTTACTTACCAGTCTTTAAAATGATTTAGAAGAGAGAATCCCGAATGATAAATATAATAACAACTTAAGTGTTTGCCCAATTCCATATTCAATTTCAAGAAGACGTTAGCCGTTATCGACAATTGAAGACAGTTCCACAAGTCTTTTTAATTTTGCAAAAATTTATTGATTATTACAGCAATCAATTTTCATACATATGTAGATATTTTTTTTTATTTTTTTTATATTATTTATTTTCGAACAATTTACACATTTTCTTTTATTAATTTAATTTTAAATGTCAAAGAAAAAATCTAATTCTAATTTGGTTAGAGCCCCGAATTTAAGTAATTAGGATGACCGAATATAGTTTAATTTTTATTGTAATCGAATTTTTTTGTTAATTTTATATCTGCAACTATTTATATTATATTATTACCTTTTTACCCTGGTTTTATTCGATTGCCACTTTTAATTTTTTCAAAATTAATTTTAAAAAGAACATATTTATTTAACGAACTATATTAACTATTACAGCAATCAAATTTCCATCATAATTGTAATTTTTGTGCTGTAAATATAGAAAATCTGTTAACTTCAATAAAATATTTGTCATTTCTATAAATATTTAATTACTGGAACCGTTTTCCAACCAATTCTTTTTCTGTATGCAGTTTTAGTACAAAGAGAGGTAAATTTTCCAAATTATGGAGAGATATTGAGCTCTTGTGAAAAGTGAATTGAAGAGTACAAAGAAGGTGTCCCAAAATACTGAAGATTTTAAAGGAAATGTACAGACTGTTCCAAAAAAGTGACTGAAGCAACTATTAAATCTTTAACGGAAGGGTTACCAAAAATGGTCCACAAGTTCATAAGTAGTGGCTAGAACTATAAAAGTTATATTTTTCTGTGACCTGTAATAAATTATCAATTAAATAAAAAAAAAGAATGAAAACTCTAAGATCAACCGTTTCCAAGTTATTGAATATTATATATGTTAAGATTTTTTCGAACGCACTCCTTACTCATTTTATATCTATTAAAATGACTTACAGACAAATCAATAGATTTTACCATAGATAATTGAAAATCTATGGTATTTTTATCCACACTAGAAAACTGAAAAAAATCAAAGAAAAAATTACTACATAGAAAACGACATAAACTTGTTGATGTTTACAAAAATCTAATGAAAAATCAATTAAAATCCAAGCAATTTTCTTTTTGTAACTTCTATGTTGTTGTTTTTATCAAACTAAGTATTTTCAAACAAACATACACACATATAAACGTTTGTAGAAAAAGTCAATTGAAATTGGTGTTGCTGAAATATTAAATGAGGAAATACGACAGACAAACTAAAATTTCAATATAATTGATTTTCATTTTTAGTTTAGATTTTCTATTTCATTTTTGTCTTCTTCTTCTTCATTTTTGCAAATAAACGAGTATAAAGACATTATGTGTTCTCAACGATTATGGGTGTTTGGCAAATGGAGTTTTAAAAGATTAATGTTTTTTAAGGTTTTAAATGAGGCAGCAAATGGGTGATACATATATTTATAGATATACTGCAAAATACTAAATAAATGAAAGACTATTTAGTTAAAGGAAGATATATGTCTAGAGATGACTAATAGGATGTTAGAAATATTATCAAGGAAATCGAAAATTGTCTTTGAAAGGAAATATAAAATCGAAAAATTTTATTTTAAATTTAAAATACTATTTTATTCTTTATTATTAGTATTATATAGCGTATTGTTATTACTTATTTAATATTTTTATTGTCAATTTTATTTTGTGAAAACTATACATAAAATAATATACCCTCTATATTAACTGTAATTAATGCAAATTTTGTTTATAACAATATTTTAAAATTACTTTATAAAATGTCATCAATTGTTTATGTTACAAAAATTAAATAACAATAACGGTAGTGGCAGCAACAAAAATAACAATAAAAAATTATTGATTTTTATATAACTGTATAAAATTGTTGATTATTTAGTCGAGTGTGTTTATTTTATTATTTCATAAATATGCATGTAGAACATCTATTTTTGTAGCAACATTTTTATAAAAATAGTAATTATAATAATTAATTTTTGTTTGCAACAAAATAAAATATTCAGTTTTTAATATTAAAAAATTTGTAATTTGTCAAATGAAAATTATTTTTATATACATATATATATATAGATGTCTATGCTCCCACAAAAACACTTATGTGTAATCAGGAGACAACTGTAACTTATTTTATTTTTCATTTCATTTATCTTTATGTTGGCAATATTAACCCTACGGTACATACTCGGGTACCATTTTTACCTTTAAAGTGCTCGCATATCTTTATTAATAAAGATATAGCCACGAAACTTCAGATCGTAGTGATTAAGGTGTTTATACAGCATAAAAACTGGTCTATATGTAAAATGGCTTTAAAATTGATACCAACGGCAGTCAATACCCATGGTACCCGGGTACCCCCATATAATTTCTGTATTTTGCACTACAATTAATATATATTTTTTTTTCTCTATTTATTATTGAAAATTTTGTTTTTATTGTCCTTTTATTCATATAAAGTTAAAATTTTACTAATTTTTTGTTTAAACTAGCTAATAATATGTTCATGACAGTCAAAATTACCAAATTATAAGTAGTGACTCCATTAGGATTGGAAGGAGAACTAGTTTCAGAAATAAGTTTTTTTTTGATATTTTTAAATTATTTAGGAGCTTCGGAAAAAGAAATAAAGTATAATATGTGACAAGTTTAAAAATTTTCGAATTATAGCTGTTTTGCGCCAGTATTTATGAATATGAAAATGATAGTGCACATTTTAGCCGTTTTAACATTTTTCACCGCATTGACTTTGGGTTTTGTGAATTCCTTTCAGTTTCTCAATATCATGTAGTAATGTCCACCACTTTTAATCCAAAATATCATGCAAGTGCTCAACATATTGAAATTATTTCATATATTCGTTCTAGGGAACTTAAGCTTCCTATATTGTAGCTCTAAACATGATAAGACGCTATGATAACACTGACAACATTCCTTAGTGTTGTAACAAAGGCTATTCTCTGATGAGACCTATTTTCGGTCAGAATTAGGGTGATCGACACGGTTTTCCAACCGGTTTTTAAACCGGTTTTTTTCAGTCAATGTGCCTTCGGTTTTTTGAAAATGTTAATTTTTCGAATGTCGAATAGACCGGTTTTTTTAAACACAAAAAACCGGTTTTAAAAATAGCTTCTTATTTCACAAAACCTGCACTAAATACTGATATTTGAATATAAATTTATGAATATTTTTTTAAATATTTATAAAGTATTATTTCTAATGTTTAAAAATATAGTTTAAGGTTAAATTTAAATGTTTTAGTCTTTTTTTCATTCAATATTTTCTTAATTTTTCAAAGATTTTGTTTAAAGAAGTTTCACTGGCTGAATCGTTTCAGTAAAATTGATTCTGACTTTTTACATATTAATCCATGGTTTCTGTTTATGCTAAGTAAAAATTAATAAAATTTTTTATGATTATTTTCTTATATTTTTTATACCCTACACCACCATAGGTAGCGAGGGTATTATGCTTTTGTGCTGATGTTTGTAACACCCAAAAATATTGGTCTAAGACCCACCTTAATACAGGTCGCAATTTTGAACATAAATTAATTAAATTTAGCACACAGGTTTCTTATAGTCCAAGGACGAAGCGTGTTGAATTGGTTATGATCGGTTCATTATTTCACCTAACCCCTGTTCAAATAACCTCCCGGAAAGGGGGTTTAACGATCATAAATCCCTTAAATGTAGCAAGAATTTTTGCACATGTAAGTTCCATATTAGTTTAAATATGTGTGCCGATTTTCGTGAAGATCGGTCCATAATTGACCATAGTATTGGTCTACAATTCCAAAAAGACCCCTCCCCGAATGGTTTAGGTTATTTTGGGTTAATAGTTATTTCCAAAAATTATTATGTTTAATAAATTTTAACTTGAACATTATAAGATTTATTGATTTTTCTTTAAGAAATTTAGTCTTTTGATAGAAATATTAACTTCTGAAAAAAAACCGGTTAACCGGTTTTTTCTGAATTTTAAAAAGTGTAGCCGGTTTTTTCAAAATACCAACTATTCGAACTATTCGAAAACCGTTTTCTCCAAAAAGTCAAATAATCGATCACCCTAGTCAGAAAACTTTATGGATCCTGTGCTTAATTGTGGATGAAGTTTTAAGTGGTTCCAATAAAGTACAATTGGATATCAGATTTACTTTATTAATAAATATCCAGTATTTTCCGAGCCTAACGTTTCGACACCCCCATCTTCACTGTATGGAAATGACATTTGCACATTATCTCGATTTCACAGACTAGACATCATTCCCTCTTCATCCTATTCCTTTTTAGTTACTGTAAGGCGTTAAAATCTGAGAGTCCATTTTATGGCATTTAATAACATCGAAACTAAATTTTTTTGCATCAAGAAGTAATTTTTTGAAGGAGTTGCCAATTTTTCTGTAACTTAATTTTCGTACATAAATGACGAACATTTACTCACAAATTTGGGTAAATTCAATTTTATTCAGATATTTTATACTTTCAACAACATATTATGATGGTTTTTACAATGATTGTACGTAGATAAATAAAAAAAAAACATGTTTACAAAGAAAAAACACATTGTGGTCTATTCAGACCAAGAGGTCAACTTAGCGTACTTTTTCTTTAAACCCAAAATTTTCCTAGTTATCGTACTCCAAACGACTCAAAATTGATTTTATTCGATTCAGTAGATATCAGTTATATATATCAAGTTCATCCTTTTTTGATTTTCTACTTAGAATAAAAGATATTAAACTCCAAATTAAAATTTGGTCTGACCAGACCAAGATAGGGTTAAATTGGAACTCGTTGGAACTTTTTTGTTCCAGTCCATTAAAAATAGAATTTATCAAAAAATATATTTTTTAATATTATGATTTCATTCAAATAAAAAACAATATTTTCAGTATTGATTCTTTAATCTAGCAAATTATAATAGAACTATTAGAATACATTTATTATTATATACCAAAAAAATCATATTAATATCTGCAGTACTTACTGAGATATATGAAGTCAAAGTTAACATATTTCTTTACAAAAGTTGTAAATGAAATTAAAATATGTTTAAAAGAACCAACTTTGAAAATCTATAATTCACGTTATAGTCACTTTCCAATACTTTAAGTATTTCTTCCATAATGAATGATATGTTTAGTAATAAATACGAAAAGAATTACTTCAATTAATAAGCTTTTATTTTCGTTTTTTTTATCGTTCTAATTTGGATAAATATGACACTGTGCAACTAGTAGACAAGTTTTTTAGTAAAATCCGATGATATTTTGTTATTCTTCCTCTAATACCAGCTAGAGATGATCATTGCAAATAATGGTCCTTTTACTAATCTTTTTGGCAAGGTGTTCCAGCAGATGCCCAATGGGATTAAAGTTTTAAGTAGGACTGCAGAGATTATAAATAGGTTTTGGAGTGCGATACATCAACCATTCCATCACAATTTGGGAAAAATACTTGGGATTATTGTCATTTTGGAATTGACAGTTGTGCGACAGGGTAAATTTTTGCACACTAGGATCTATATTATATTTCAAAATATTTATATGATCCTCTATTTTCATTGTCGATTCTATAAATACGAAATTACTGATTCTTGAAGCCTTCAGACGTTCTAAGACCATTACAGAGTCTCGATCATATTTAACTTTAACCTCACATGTGAAATTGAGGACTTCATTTCATTTTCGCAATATTTTTTGTAATATATTTATTTTTTTTTTGGCGCCAAATATTTAAATTTACTTTCGTCATGGAGTAAAATGTTTTCCTTAAAGTTTTAACACTAAATTTTTATACTTTTGGGCGAAATTCAAACATTTAGTTTGGCTGGCTTACGATAAGTAAGGTTCGTGTGTGGAGTTTTTCTATGGAAGCCTTTTTTGTGTAGTGTTCTGAAAATGATACTGGCTATAAAATAATTAAAGAAAGTTAACGTTATTTTTTCAGCAATTCTTAAGATACTAGAAACAGGACTTTCTTTGACTTCCCAAACTAAGCTCTTTTCTTTGTGTCTGTAAATAATTTGGCCACCTTGCCCGAGGAAAATTCTCTGCGGAATGATGTTTGGTATATTTATATATCACTCTGCAGTTATTCTTAGAAACAATTTTTGCAATATCACTCAGGTATTTTCCTTTTTTTTATATAAATCTAATATTATTTTCAAGTTTGTAAAGTTCATTATTTGACAGTTTGCAAAAACTCGATTTTAACGGTAGGAAGATTGCAAAAATAAAATAAAACAGATTTATTTATTTAATTGTTTAAAAATATATAAGGAGTGTCCAATGAAAACTAGAAAGTGGAAAAAGAATGTGTTACGTTCATGTAACACTGAGTCATTCTTAGTACTTTTTGGCCCCCAATATATTCAATACAAAAAGGACTAAACGACAACATTTTTTTTTAAATTACATATACTATTTAAGCAATAAACATGATAATTTGTTTAAACAAGTTCTTGCTTATTATTAACAGTTTGATAAATATTGTGGGTATGATAAAGTAGGGTGCCTACGGAAAAATTTGCCCTAGGCACTATACTCGCATTCAGGTCAGATTTATTTTTGTATATCCTGATTCCTGTGCCACCTATCAGCATGAAAACGCAGATCGAGAGGAAGATGCTATACTAGATCAAGCAGTGGAAGGTAACCGGTAACCGGATGTAGTCACTTGGTCCCATATATGAATTTAGAAAAGTTTTTCAATGATGCATTAGTACAAATGTTGTAAAACGTCTTAAATATATCAATTTTATTTTGCAATTTTGCAAAAAAATTAAGGTTTTTTAGGTTTTCCTTATATAGCCCATGAGATTTATATAGATAATACAAGGTTCAAAAATTATTGAGTAATGCCCACTGTTACGTATATGTAACGGCTTATAACTTATTCAACGTCAATGGGTTTATATGCCTCAGTTGACGATATGTTCAAAATTTTAAATCTCTAAGTTGGCTACATCGCCATGGTACAGTGGTCCCAAAACGGAATTTTTTGGAAATAATTTTGTAACTTTAGAACTGCTGGATGTATTTGAATGAAATTCCACATGGGTAATCCTGAGGTATGTGGCAATTGATTTGGAGGAGGACAGGATCGTAGCAGGTCTGGAGGACGAGGGGTGGAACTCCAAATTTGGGTATGAAATTTTTTAAAAAAATCGGCAAAATTTCATTTATGATTTGATTTAAAAAAAAAATTTTGCACACAGATAGTCCTTATAATTCTCCACAAAAAATACGCTTACATATGTGGGTTATCTTTTTTACTTTTAGAGATATTTGGACCAAAGTAAAATTTTGACCCGTTTTTCGACATGTTTTTTTTAGTTTTTTTTAACTTGGCGGGCGCAATTTTTGTCCAAAAATTGTTTGACCCGTTTTTGGACATGTTTTTTTTTTTTTAAACTTTTCTAAACAATTTTTGTGCAAGGATCATATACCTATGTGGTTTAGATAAAAAGTTATATTATTTTGAATTAGAAAATTTGAAAAAAATTTTGAATTTTTGTGATTTTTTTTCTCTTATTTTCCTCTGGACCATACATTTTTTTCATGTTTCTAAAAGAATGCTTAATATAAATGCATGTAAAACAAATCCAAGGGCAGTTGGGGTAACAGTCTCCCCGTTAGCCCTATCAGAATTTCGTTAATTTTAATTTTTGTGTTTTTAGTTTTTTGTGGAGCACAAAAATGTCAAAGCTGATATTAAAATAAAAATACCGTAGAAAGTTACCTCCATATGTTGGCTTAATACACAAAAAATTTGAATAAGCCACGCCTATTATAACGACAGGGTGACCATTTCACTGAAAAAAGTCAATTTTTGAAGTAAGTTTTCCGCGAACAGGAATTTTGGGTATTTTGGAGTAAAAAAATGGGAATCTATTTATACTCTTCTTTTAAGAACCATTTTTTTATATAATACTTAATAGAATGATAGCTTTATAAATATAGATTTTATATAAATTCAAATATTATTTTATTTTTTTTTAAATAACACTAAATACAAACATATTTCTTTTTTTGATCAATTTAAGGAAAAAATTTAGTTGGAATACTTTATTATTTAAATATTATTATTTTTCAAGTAATAACCTTTCCAACGATTCTAAATACTTCCACAAATGCTTTACACAATCGTTTAAAAACTAACTGAAACTTTACCTCCTTCAGCAAAATTTGCACATTTTCCTTTAATTTCTATGGTAAATGTGTGCTAAAGCATTCTATAAACATAAGTGCACAGCAGTTTCAACGTGTTTTTTAAATAACTTTCTTTAACTTTTGAATCGTTCAATATATTTTAACAAAATTTCACATAGTTATTACTGAGGTAGTTTTCAACTGTTGACAATATGTCAACAAGTTTCTATGTAGTCTCGGGGCAGGGGGCAGGACCGCCGAAATGGGTCACCTCGGATATTATATAAGAAATAATTAAAAGAGTTGACCAATTTCGGAGGTTGTCCTCCTGCCCACAGATCAGCTAGAAATTTGTAACCCTTTAAAGTATTTGGAAAATACCTCAGTAATAACTGTGCTAAATTTCATTGAAATATATTTATCCGTTGAAAAGTCACGTTTTATTATTTAAAAAAAACACATTGAAACTGCCGTGCACTTATACAGTGCGCGAAATAACCTAAGCATATACAATAAAAATATAAAAAAAAACACTTTATTTATTTTATATCGAAAAAGTTTGTTCCACATATTATTTTGAACTATTTGCAGTTACATATTTTGACACTGAAATTACGTAACTTAAGAGCACTAAGTAGAACAAAATAACCTAAGCATACAAATTATATTATCATGCTTTTTTTAATTATATACAATGTTATAGTAGGTTTAATAGTAGTTATGGCTAATTGGATTCCTTATAACATATTCCAACCGTAAAGGCATTGATAAAGAAGTCTATATGCAAAATATACGTCAACATAGCATTATTATTGTCCATGAATTTTTTTAAGGCCTTTGTAGTGTTCAAGCGCCTCCTTTCAGCAAAAACTGTTTGGCATACAATTCCTCGCATACTCTCGGACAAATTCAGGTCTATGAAAAACTGGCTCATGTTTGCAGTTTTTTTCTGCAAACAATTTTTTTTTTTTTTTTAACTTTTAATTTTTGATAAGGTGACATCTCGGTGAAATGTATGGACCAAGTTCCAATAATCCTTTTTGTAAGAAAAGGAACGTTTAGCATAAATTTCTGTACTTATAAAACCCTTTAGGAATATTTTATTGTAAGTATTTGCACGATATTCTATAATAAATTCTACCAGAATTTCGGTAAGTAGCTGATTTTCTCATCCCGCGGTTTATTTTGCATCAATACACGAAAGAACCATCTGGTACAAGAAGTTAAATATTTTATTGTCACTAAGAACAACTTCCTCCAATTTTTGTCCAAAATCGTTTATTTTTGGCGAACGACAGTCTTGGTGCTTTGTGAGAGTACAAAGATTTAAATTTTAGTATCCCTTTTCGCATACTATATGTTGGGATATAATTTTTAAATGTATGAATACGACTCAAAGATAATATCAGTTTAAAAATGGTTCATATTTAGCGAGGCGATACTTTTTTTTAGTGCGAATTCTTTTTATGTCCATAATATTTTTATTAAAATTTTTTTATTTCTTTTTTCAAGACTATTTTTTCGGTAACTTTCGCAATTGTTTGGACACATAAATATAACAACCTTTATTTCCGATTAGTTTGCAGATGTTTGACAAAAAAACCAGCCACGTATTCTGTATGCTGTCAACCTGGCGGACTGTTATTTAATTTAATACATTAAACGGTACATTTCGTTAATTACTGTTACATTAATACAATGAAACATTTTAAATCATACAGGGTTCAATTACTAGGGAAACATTAATACCAAAATGTGTTATTTTAATTAAATACTGACTAATGAATCATAATTATCTCAAAATTTTATTTTGTATGCTTAGGTTATTTCATTCGGAGTTTTTAAAAAAATTTTTTATTTTTCCAAATAAACCATATAAAATATTACATTTTCCATAAGCCCTTGAATGCACTTAGATTGCAGTGTCTAAAAAGATAATTCATATTTTAATTATATTTATAGGTAGCAAAATATGTAAACTTTTACTCTGTATGCTTAGGTTTTTTCGTGCACTGTATATGTATATTTCAACGTGTTTTTTTAAATAATAAAACGTAACTTTTGAACGGATAAATATATTTCAATGAAATTTATTTGATATATAATATATTTGGTACAATTATTATTATTGTCAAAACTAAGACTAATTCAAAATTTCAGTTAATTTCATCAAGTTGAAATTTTCGTGTTGGTTTTAAATGGAATGACTCTATAGTTTCATAAAATTAATTGTACATTACATTTTTAAATATATGTTAAGATGGCGTATGAGTAATGCAAAACAAGAATTTCATATAAAATAACACTCATACATTCAAAAAAATTTCCAATATCTTTTTATTTCCAATATCTTTTATTTCTCTGTTTATTTACTAATTTATTTTAATTGCTTTTACTGTATTTGCAGCAATGCAGCTATAAAAACATTAATTATTTAATAAACTTTAAAAAAACAACAAAAAATTTCTAAAATAAAATTTAATATTAAAAATCTCCATCTCTTTTTAGGAAAATAAAATAAAAAAACATGGTTAATTGCTAAACAATGAATAGAAATCTACATAAAAAAAGAAGCAATAATAAAAACAACAAAACATCAAAGCTTAAAAAACTAAGTGCAAAAAAACAATAATTGCTACAGCCGTAACCATAGCCGCAGCAGTAGTAGAGAAATAATAAAAAAACAAAGACAAGGCAAAGCAAAACAAAGCAAAACTAAACAACAATAACAAGATAGAGAAGAAAAACTTAAAACATGTTACAACCAACATCATGTGGCCCAGGGCCACCGGATAAAACATTTGAATTTAATAATAATAATAAAAACGAAATGAAGCAAACACATAAAAACGAACAGCTAAAACAAGAAGAAGTAGCAAAAGAAAATAGAAATAATAAAAACTGTCAAAGTAGAGAAAAAAGTGTATTAGTTGATGATAATGATAATAATGATTATGTTTATGTTGGCAGTATTGTTAATGATAATATTGATGATGGAAATGTTGACGATTATGAAAAGCGAATGAAGAGCAATGAGCAACAAAAAAAGCAAACTATAAAATTTAACATAAACTCAAACATGAATACCAACAGCTACAACAACAACAATAATAACTGCCATTTAAAAAACATCAAATTATATTTAAACAAAACTACAGCAATAACAAATATTACAACAAATACAACTATTGCAAAAGCTACAAAAAACTCTACTGTTAGCAGAGCATCATCATCATCTTCATATGACTCAAACAATAATGCTCACTCCTTTACACAAATAGAATTTGTTACTCCTACCAACACTACCACCAACAACAACACCAATGCTACTATAACAACTTCTACAACTTGTTCCAGTACTCGTCGTACTCGTAATACTGTTGCTGTTGCTGCTCCTGGTGCTACTACTACAGCAACATTACAACAACCAATAACAACAACTGTAGCAACAGTAGCCGTAGCAAATGTTGCCAACAATTTGAATAAGTTTTATTGTAACTTTACAACATCTTTTACTACAACTTCTATAAAATGGATTTTAATGTTTCTAATGATTTTTAACATTTTGGCACAAACACCGCATCAAGTGGCAGCTGAAAAGAGCAAACACTGTAAGTAGAACAAGCTTTTCAGTTTTTGGAAACAATTTTTTTTTTATGTTTTCTTCTTTTTATTTAATTTTTTCCTTTACAATTGACCAATAAATATTGATTAAAGTTATTATAAGTATTTCTTTTTTTCTCTTCAAATTCTCTCATACTTTTTCGGTTAAGTTTACGGTTCTTTTGTTGGTTATAAAAGATTCGATTAATTTTTTTTTTCTTAAGAAAAAAGAAAACAAATTTATAATAAAAAAAAAAAAATACTGAGAAAAAATTCAAACTTAAATTTATTATAAGAGTAGAAAAAATTAAGATTCTACAAAAGCATTAAATGGAAAAACTCTGTGGGTGGTAGTTTTCTATTAGGGAATCAGCATTATAATCATTATGCACTGAAGCCAACATGTGTAGTTGTTATTTGTTCACATGTTTGGAGGGGTGTGTGGGTGTAGGATTTTTATTTGGAATCAGTATGAATCATGTCAAACTTCATTTATTGGTTATTAGGGTGGGATCGATTTGTATATCAATGCAATGATATATTTAACCTTTAATTACACTGGTCAACAAAAAAATCCTCCCTCATAGACGAATAGTTGGACTTGATGTATTTTGATGTGCTTAACACGAATCTGCTTTCAGTTTTTTTTTCCATCAGGTCTTGATTTTTTTATGGGCGTGTCTAATATTTCGCCCATAGTATGGCCATTACTCCAGTATATTTCCTCATAACTCAAGAACCGTATGTACGATTGATTAAAGTGATACACCAAAAGATGCTTACTAAAAATATCATCAAATCATTCCAACTTAATTTTTTTATGTGCTCAATAGTTTCGGAGTTATTTTGAAATAAGTGTCCGAAAAAAATAATTTTCATGCAAAAAAATATAGATTTTTTTGTTACTTAAATATCTTTTAATAAATGAATACATCTAAAATGTTACAGTTTATCATCTTTACCTTAAAGCTGGTAATGCTGCAAATAAAATAAGGTATGTATCTTCCAAATTTATGCATAAATATGGATTTTATTCACAGTTAAGTAAAAATACCCATGTTACATACAATTGAGCAGAAATACAGTGGTGGCCAAAAAATTTTTTTTTTTTTTACTTTTTCTTGAGACAATAAAAAATGGACTAGGTGGATTCTGACGACTTAAACAAGAATCTGCATTCACTTTTTTCTATCGGGTACTGATTTCTTATTATGTGCATGACTAATATTATCACCTTATTCAACGGATACACTATAAAATTCGAGAATGGTTTGTAGAACTTTTTGAGAGGCTATAACCCAAGAACCCTTTACACGATTTTGATAAGTGATACATCTATAGATGCATGCGAAAATTGTCTTCAAGGTATGTCAACAATATTTTTCATTTGCTCAAGAATTTCAGAGTTACGGATAAAAATTTCCACCACTTTTCAAAAAAATAAATTTTAAAATTTTCAGTACTAATTACCGAATAACTAAGGAAATATTAACTGGACAAAAAATTATATAAATTCAGCTCAAAGACAATTTAGGTCGCTATATATTAAAGTTCAATTTATATTAATTGCATAAACTGTTCTCGAGTTATACAAGTGTGACTGCATAAAGGCGTGGTCATAGTAGTCATGCCCATAAAAAAAAATCAATGCGTGATAGAAAAAAATTAAAATCTGATTCTTATTTAGCACGTTGAATTCCACCTAATCCACTTATTTTTTATTTAAGATGAAAAAAATAAAAATTTAGTTTTTTTGCCCGCTAGTGTATTTCCACTTAGCTATAGGTATGCATGGGTATCCAAACTTAACTGTGAATCCAATCAAAATTTGTGCATCAATTTTTACAATATGTAGCTTTATTGACTCGCAGTTTTGCCAGCTTTTAGATAAAGGTGATAAACTTAAATAATTTTGATGTTTTCACTTAAAAAAAAGGTTTAGTAAAAAAAAAAAAAAATCTTGAAAAAAAATTTTCCGACACTTTTTTCGAAATATCTCCTAAACTATTGAGCGCATAAAAATTTGATAGTAAAGCGACTTAAAGCCAATATTAATTCACATATTTTGGTCTATTATTTATATAAATCTTGCATATCGTTCTCGAGTTATAGTGAAATATACTCGAGTAATCGGCTTATTTAGAGCGCAATATTAGACATAAAAAAGCCCCGATCTGATGGAAAAAAAAAACTGAAAGCAGATTCGAGTTTAGCATGCGGAATTCCATATAGTCTACATATTTTTTTTAAGGAGCTCAAAAAAAGTTTTTTTTGTCGACCAGTTTTATTGTTATTTTAAGGCAGCTGCAAATTATTGTTAATAGCTCTATGGGTAAATAACACCGTGCGAGTATCGATACATGCACAAAACTAGAGCCCATAAGTAATAAAACTATTCACTCAGTTTTTCTCCAGGAAGTCAAACTTTCTCTCAAAAGGACTTTAAAGTTCTGAAAAATATACAACTTACAAAAAAATATAAGGGCTGCGCACGAATAAATCCGTGCATACAAATCTGCTTATAGAAACTAAATTTCATGTGAAAACTTACACAAACTTTTTTTAATTTTTGAACTAAAATTCTTTTTCAATTAATCATTTCCTAATTTCTTGTTTCTTTTCATTTTTATAAGTATTTTTTTTAAATATTTTCTGTAGTTAAAAAATTATTAAATAAAATAATAATGATAATAATAAAATAAATAAAAACTAATTATGATAATCGATTTAGGATTTGGAGAATATAATAATCTTGATTTTTGTGTGAATAAATTTACAAAAATGCTTAAATGGATGATTCTGTAAAAATAAAATTAATAATAAGATATAAGAATTTATTTTCTTCGTTGCAGTGGTTCCAAAACGCTTTTTGTTTTATTGTGTTGATTTGGACAAATATATGAAAAATAGTTTAATTTGCCTAGAGGAGGCCAAGTTTCTATATATAATTTAAATAATTTTAAGTCGATCTCAGCTTTACAATTTGAGAACTTAACAAAAAAAGTAAAAAAAAAATTCCAAAATTTATAAAGTTTTTATAGGGCTTGTGGGAGGACCTTTCCCCAAAGCTCATCCGGATTTACTTTACATGCATTTGTATTAAAATTTCTTTTGAAAACATTAAAAAAATTATAAAGCCCAGAACAAAACACAAATTTTATCAGTGAATAAATGAACCTTTTTGAAAAAAAAAACACAAAAAATATGAAATTTTTTTCAAAGTTCCAACTTCAGATTAATATAACTTTTTAACGGATTAACACATTTTTAAGATTCTTAAAAAAAAAAGTAAACAGCAAGTATTCTTAAAAAATAAAGCTATTTAATATTTAGAGTAAAATTGCTATATAGAAAGGATTAATTCACATTTGTTTGGTAACTAACTAAATATGGATTTCATAAGAAAAAAATTATAAAACAGCAGTACATTAAAAAATAATGCACTTTTTGTGAATCAGTATCTTTTGTTACGCGTCAAAAAAAAGTAAACAGTTTTATAATTATATGTAAAAAAAAATTGTATTTAATACTTTCTATATTTTCCATTTGGCTTTATTGTGACCTTTAATATCCTGGGCAATGAGTCGACAAGTTTTTTGCAAAAATTCGGTGATATTTTGGGTTACTCTTTTTGTAATGCCAGCTAGAGATGATGCCTGCAAAAGTGGTATTTTTTCTAATTTTTTTGCCAATATGTTCCAACAGACGAACGATTGGATTAAAGTATGGGGATTTCAGAGCATTACAAATAGGTTTGGGAGTACGATAAAGCAACCAACCTCACAGTTTTAGAGGGATCTTTGTCAATTTGGAATAAGTAGTTGTGTAATAAGCAAAATTTTCGCACACTTGGATCCATATTATGTTTAAAACTATTTTTATGATCTTCTATTTCATTGTCGATTCTATAAATATAAAATTATTGATTCCTGAAGGCTCCAGACATCCTCAGACCATTACCGAGTCTCGATTATGTTCAATTATCGCAACATAATGACTTTCGTCATTAAGTAAAACGGTTTCCTGGATTTTTCCTGGAGGTTTAACACAAACTTGTATACTTTTGGGCGAGATTCAAACATTTAGTTTGGTTGGCTTACGATATGTAGTATTATTACGTGGTGTTCTTCTATGAAAGCCTTTTTTGTGTAGTGTTCCCAAAATGGTGCTAGCCCTAAAATAATAAGAGGAAATTAACTTTACTTTATCAGCTTTTTTAACTATAGCCTTTTTCTTTGTGTCTGTAAATGATTTGACCATCTTGCCCGAGGAAAATTTTCTGCAGTATGTTTGTTATATTTATATATTATTCCGCAATAATTCCTTGAAACAATTTTTTCAATTTCACGCAAGGATTTTTTCCTTTTTCATATAAATCTGATATTATTTTCGAGTTTGAATTGAAGTTTGTTTTTCTATTGTTAAACAATCACTTTTTAACTCGTTTTAAAGCAAGAAATACATTCAAGATTATAATTTGGTCCTTCCCTGAAAATTAAACTAAAAAAGTGTAAGATCTTCTCCCACTTTTACAATTTACTAACCTTTTTATAAAAGAAAGGTGTAGCTGTTTACTTTTTTTTTTGACGCATAAAAATTGGTATATTTTCTTAAAAATTCAATTTTATCGTTATTCAAATTTATTTTCGCAAATTGTTTTTATTAGTTCAATTCCTACGTAATTACCAAAGAATTTTGGCATATCACTTTTTTTAAATCATTATTTATCTACTTTTAGGCTTCGTTTAAAAGGGAATGAGCTGTTTACTTTTTTTTGACGTTCACAGTATATTATTTAAAATTTTGTTAGGATTCTGGCGAATATTTTTAAAAAAATTGGGGCAATATTAAGCCCCCAAGAAAAAAAAAAGGGTTTAAAAATGAGCTAAAAATTTATATCGACTTAAATATATCTTAAACTAAAAGAGATAACCTACTCATGTAAGCAATTATCAATAGGAAACGTTTTTATTTCTATTTTACTATTTCTTATTAATAATTTGAAATAATAATAATAATAATAATAATAATAATAATAATAATAATAATAATAATAATAACATTTAGTTGAAAGTCATCAGCGCTACAAAGACATCTTCAATAAAACATCACAACATTTTTATAATTTTTTTTTTTTTATTTTTTTTTTTTTTTAAATTTTTGATAGTAAAAAAAAAAAATTACAAAGGAAAGCATTAATGCTGTACTCTTAAATAATAATATTAAAGCTTCAAATATTTTTAAAATATGGGAAATTCTTCAAACTCGTTTACTTTTGATGTCAAAAATTTTTAAATGGCACATCAACGATATTTAGTACCAATATTCCTTGGCTCTAGTGGAACACAGATCTGTTCGCGTGAATGACTTTTACCGAACGGCATCAATGTTATGGCGGTTTAAGATTAAAATTTATAAAAAAAAATTTCCAAAAATTCTATTTATAGTTCTAAATCAAAAATAATTGCATTTATGTACTCTACAATGCTGTATCTAAAATACAAATTAAAAATATCGCGTATTCGGGGATATATTAGCGATTTAATAGTTATTAAACCTTTTTATAAAATTTGCAAAATTCAGTTTTTAGTGATCTAGTGTTGTTCATATTCATCCATTTATTGCAAAATTCATAATTTTTTTAATAAGTCATAAGACAATGTCATTTATATACATTTTTTAATTGCACTTAGTCAAATCTCTAATGTTGCATTAAATGAAAAATCGTACTTTTTTTCGAACGCCATATTGATTTTGATATATGGTATTAAAGCAGCTACAGATTGACATATATCATCGCCAATTTTGATTAGCGCTTTGGGTGTGCCTCGACAATTAATGTTAAACTAAAAACATCGCGTTCTTAGCCCATGAAAACAGTTGATGAATATTTTTAGTGAAATTATATTTTCTGCGAAAGTAAAACTTTACACAGGAACTTATTTCAGTTTAAAATTGATTTATAATGCCAACATCCGCTTTAACAAAATATGCATAATTGCTGAATTCTTAAAAATAGTTATACACGTTTAGCAAATTAATATTTTAAAACGCCACAATGATTTTTAAATGTCTTTTGGAAACCCTCTTTGATAACGCTATGCTCTAGCTTCACTGAAATAAAGTTGCGAGTGTGCCTCGCGAAACAGGCACCTCTTGGAGCCATTCACGTTTTTTCTCTCCAAGTTTAGGTACCTCCTGCAGCATTTCTGTTGAGGGCACATTAACAAGATATATGTCAAATGATGCATAATTTCAAGAGCTATTAGGCTCTGTTTTGAATTTTGTAATATCCGAAACGGCGTAAAATCCCCATTGAAAAAACTGCAAAATTTTAAAATTTTTTAAAATTTGGTTTCACGACTTTTTCTCAACACAATTTGACACTGGTTAATCATCATCATCACTCATCACTAATTTATTAATAAACAATAACTATGAAAGGTCGTTAAATAAGATTTAGTTGGCAATATTTAAATTGGAAATAAATAACTCTAATAACAATGTTTTATACATTAGGAAGCATAAGTCTGCGTACGAACTATTAAACAATAATTTTTGTCGAAATTTCACTATTATACCTTTAAAGATTTTGATTTTTTAAAGCTCTATATAATAGCTTAAATCCTTGATAATATTATAGTGAAATATTTAGTTTAGAAATATGAATAGATTCGCGGTTTTCCAAGAATATTTAAATTAAGGTTCTATAAATATATAGCAAAAGTCTGCGTACACTATTAAAAAATTTATGTTTTCGTGGATTTTTTTTAATTTTACATGATTGAATTTATTGGATTTTAAATTTCTATTGATTACTTAATTATTATTAAAAATTTTTCAATATAATTCAAGATGTTTTTCGTAATAAATCAAAGAAGAAATTAATTTATCTTTACTCTAATTCTTGTAAGGATGCTGAATGAAAGTTCCGGAAATAATTATATAAAACCATTCATCTGTTTAAAGAGGAATGAGTACTTATCAAAATAATAAAGTCCCTCTTACTTAAATCACGTTTTGAAAGCATTTAGGACAAAGATTCATGAAAAAATAAAAACTCAGGTCATGTTATACGCCAAAAATCTGAATAAATCGCTATAAAGTTAACTAAATTATGAAGATCTATTTAAATTGAAGTGTATTTTTGTTGAGATTGTAAAAAAGATATCATTAAATATTAGGCTTTATGCTATAATACCACTAATATAGACCTATGCTTTATTAAAAAATAAAATAAAAAATATGCTCACTGCGTAAAAGCGAAAAATTCAGTCGAATTTTTAAAAAAGGTGTATTTTAAGATGATGCTAAATGTGGTTCTCTCTAAATAAGGCCATAACACAACATAGTAAGAAAATCGGATCATGCTATTAATGAAATAGACCTATTATAAGAAATCCTGGTCATTTTCTATTCATTTATAATATATAAAAATGTTTTCTAGGTACCACTATACCGCGAGAATCAAAAATGCAAACAATATTTTTTATTAATTTTATCTGGAATAATCGTACTTTATTCCAATTTAATATTTTTGTAAATTTTATAGCTGTTTGCCCCGATTTTTTCACGTATAACAGACCGCATTTAAATTTTTTTATTAATCCATGTCGTTAATTTCTCCAAAACGTGATTTAAGTGAAAAGGACCCTATTATTTCAGTTAATAGTAATTTCTCCTTAGACAGACAAATGGTTTTCTATTATTATTTCTGAATGTTTTATTCAGCATCCTTACGAAAATTAAATTCATACTTTCAGTAAGAATAAATTAATTTCTTCTTTGATTTATTACGAAAACATCTTTAATAATATTGGAAAATTTGTAATAACAATTAAGAAAAGAATAGCAATTTAAAACGCAACAAATTTAATAATCTAAATCTAAAAAACCCGCGAAAAATTTAGATTTTTCAATAATGTACGCAGACTTTTGTTATATAATTATTTCACTTTATTTTAAAATTTTTGGATAACCGCGAATCTATTCACTTTTCTAAAGTTGATGTTTTACTTAAATATTGTTAAAATTTAAGGTATCATATAGAGCTGTAAAAATTCCAAAAATCTTAAAGAATGTGTATATTGGTATAATTATTATTCCTGTTGAATAGAAATACCACAGTTTGACCGAAGATTAAACAAGATTCTTCCTCAGAAAGTCGATTTGGATTAGACTAAATTTATACCTGTGAATTGAAGACGATATATATTTCTAAGCTCTTTTCTATAATTGAAAGGCTTATCTAAAGAAATTTCTGTTTTATCTTCCCTGATAAAAGTTTTAGAATAATTTGCCAAAAATGTTCTTGATTTTTTGATATATTGAAGTACATAATTGAAATTAATACTTTTAGCTTGCATTTAAAGTTTATTTTTTTACTGGAGTAAGCTATTGAAGTAAATTCAAGCCATGACAGTATATTCAAGGTTGGAAATGCATTTGGTTTCAACTTAATTTACGGTAAATATTATACTAGATATTAAAAATAAATATAGCTGCAAAAATTATTCAGCAAAGATATTAATCTTATTTTTGTTTTCAAAAATTCTGTGTAGATTTAATTAATTATATTTTAAGTTTTCTTTTTAAATTTTGCAAAACATTTTTCTTTGCTATCCTAATATTTATTAATTTCTATATATGTATATTATATACATACATATGTATGTATGTGAATGTTTTTGTGTACTGAGTAAATAGCATCAAAACTTTGTGTTCGTTTATTCTGATTTTTTTTCTCTTCGTTTATACTCTTTGCTTTGATAGAATAAAAATAACTTTCTTAATTTATCAAATAAATTAAATTTGTATGTTAAAAGAAGTGAAAGAAGAAAAAAAAAAATAATAAACATGAAAATTATACAAAGTTGATATATGTACCTGGGAAAAGTTGGGGTTGTATATCTTATATAATAGTATGAGTAAAATGATGGATAATAATAGTTTAAAAATAAATTTAGTACTTATGTGATAATATAAAATATTATTATTTTGTTTTTTAAATTGTAAAATGGGAAATTTCTTAGAAGATTTTTGACTTATAATATTCTTTGAAAAGGAAATCTCATTTCTTTAAGTTATTTGTTTCAATATAAGGGAAGCAATATCTTCTTATTTAAAACATTTAAATATATTTTTTATTAAATCCATATTACATTACAAAATCCTGTTTCTATATAATACCTAACAAATCTTTTCAATTAAATTTAATAATTGTCTTCCAACAATTTATAAATATATAAAACAAAAAATAAATTGATAAACCTTTTTTACACTTGTCATGTTTTTTCACATTTTTTTCTTGCAACAATGCTATACGACTGAGTGCAAGTTTTATGGCATATAAATATGTATATATATTAGGGTGGCTCCGTTTGTATGGAGAGGAAATAAGGTATCGATGTTCCCAGCTCAAATTAAAATTTACTTAATTCTAAGATACCCCCTTCTCAAAGTTTTTCGTATTTTTTCATATTTCCTTCAAAGGAACAATTTGAAAATTTAGTATCACAAGAAAGATCTTTGGGTGCGTATTTAATTACGTAACAATAATTTAGGATCAGATCCAAAATTTTGCAATTTTTCACAAAAAATTTTCATATATGAATAATAAAAATAAAAAATAAAATAGGACCAAAATATATATATATATATATATATATATATATATATATATATATATATATATATATATATATATATATATATTTAATATAATTTCAAATTTATTTACAAGAAACGTTGCAAACACAAAATAGTCATATTATATATCATTTCAAAGGAAACTATGTGTCCTTTAAAACTATGTAGAATTGAAAAATGTGAAAAACAGAAAAAATATATATAATTTTACAATATATTTTTAAAGGTCGAAATTTTTATTATTGAAAATATGAGTATTTTCGGAAAATTGCCTTGTGCGACTAAATCTACCGGTAGGCTGTCATCATTTTTTGCATAAGTTTTAAGAACATATTGAACTATATAATTTAATTCACAGAATTACTTAAATCAATAATCAATTTTTGCAGACTCAAAATGTTCAACTTCTCATGCAGAATTTACCATTTTTGAACACTGCTAGATGTAGGGTGAACATTCAGAACTTTTCAAAACTACACTTACACATTTTCTTGAGGTCCCGCCTTTCAGCAAATGCCAAAAAATATTAAACTTTTGAAACAACATTTTTTTTAAAAAAATTAAATATATAAAGTTACTTTTTGGACAAAAAAATTTCAATTTTTGAGACCTGTTTTGAAATTTTTATACCCTACACCACCATAGGTGGTTGGGGTATTATGTGTTTGTGCTGATGTTTGTAACGCATAGAATGAGTTATCCAACACCCACCTTAAAGTATACCAATCGACTCAGAATCACATTTTAAATCGATCTAACGATGTCCGTCCGTCCGTCTGTCTGGACGGCTGGTTGTCCATGTAAACCTTGTGCACAAAGTACAGGTCGCAGGTGAAATTTGGCAGGTGGGACTTTTATGATACAGGGACGAAGCCTATTGAAATTGGTTGGTCCATTATTTCACCTACCCCCCATACAAATGTCCCCCCGGAAATGAGTTTTCACACTTAAAAATGGAATATTTTAATAAAATTCGGTTCAAAGAAGTTTTGTGCAAGTACCAATCTTTGTACCAAATTTTATGAAAATCGGTCCACGATTGACCATATCTCCCATATAAAACCCACTTCCAAAAATCACTTTAACATGCATAAATCTCATACGAATGATAGTATCAAGTTAATATTCGACACAAATAAGTTTTATATAAGTAGAAACAAAATTCCCAAAATTTATGAAAATCGGTCCATAATTTACCATAGCTCCCATATAAACCCACTTCCGAAAATCGCCCTATAATGCATAAAATCATCAATATATTATTATTAACCCATTATTCTGTACTTGTATACTTTATTTTAGATTTAATAAAAGTGTTGGTCTACAGGTCTAATATAAATCCACTTCCCGAATTTGTATGCTCATACGCAATGGTGTAGGGTGATCATATAGTCGGTCTTGACCGACTATATCTTTTTCTCTCGTTTTTTTTTTTTTGTTATCTTGTTATTGAGATAACTAAAAAAAAATTTATTATCATAATTTAGAAAATTATAGAGAATTTCAACATATTTTTAGAAAAATTTTAGAAATTTTATTTTAAAAGTTATGAAGCAAAATCACAAAAAAGTCAAGGCCAAAAATGAGAAATTAATTTTTTGAAGTCAAATATCTTTTAAACCATAATAGATAATTTAGCATAGTAAGCATGTCTTTTTTTCTTTGTCTTGCTTAGGGGAATTAAAAAATATATTAAATTAGTTCATATTTGTAAAAATTATAAGCTCCGATATGTTTTTCACCCTCGAGGTGGTCAACTTTGGTCCACTGTAGCGGCGTCGGTGATCCAGCTACATACTCCAGCCAACAATATTCCGAAAGCCTAACTCCTCCTTAATTAATGTTCCAAGTTTCATTTAAATCGGTGCAGTAGTTTCTAAGATCCAGACTTATTACCATTTGTTTTGCATTTGGCCCCATTGTGCATTGGTTGAGAAATCGATAAAATTGTAAAAATTATTAAAATCAATACATAGTTTTCTAAATGGATCAGCATTAGCAGGATATCTGAACAGACTGATCCATTAATTTAAGTTATTAAAAAGGCCACATTCAGCATCTTCCTTCTACTTTCCAAAGTAAGTAATTTTATAATAGATAACCTTGTTGTGTAAGGAGGAAGATTGATATTTGAAAATAAATAGTAAATTGTGACATTTTTAAGAGGATATTTTATTTAGTTCTTTTGTTGAAACATTTAAATAAAATATACTATAATATTTCAGGGATTCTTAACTTTCATTTGACATATAATATTCGTAAATATTTTATATATATTCTTTTTTAAATATGTATCCTTCGAAATTTTATAAAAGTTTTTAAGGAAAATTTGACGTACTAGAGAAAAACTGATAACGCAGTTTTACTCTAGTTTCGTGCGTATATGGATTGTGTGAGAATATCTTTCGCACATTGATATGAGAAGGATTTATCAAAATACAAGTATTTTTATAAGCTTTTCAATGATATATTACACTTCATACCTTTACTAACAAACAACGAAATAAATTAAGTTTAAACGATGCTAAATTCATATAAATCCTTCTCATAAAAAAACATTTATTGTTCCTTTGACCCGAAAAGCCCGAAATAAGGACATATATTTATTTTTATCTATCTCACGAAAAGATAATGTCAAGACAAAAATTTTGAAAAACGGTGTCTTAAAATGAAGTAAATTTTCATTTAAGCTGGGAACATCGATACTTTTCGTATTGGGGTCACCATAATGTATATAGTTTTATTTCATTTTTCCATACAAAATATATGTACTTAATAAAAAAAATGTGAAAGGGAAAATATTAAAAAAATATATATTGGTTGTCATGGTGGGCTTACAGTGGATTTTATCTCATGCAAGTATATAAAACATATAAATGGAATAAGTTTCATTTTATTTTAATTCTTTTCATTTTTTATGGACATATTATAATTTTTGTTTGTGTATTAAATACTTATAATTTTTGTGTAAAATTTTTATCATTGTTAAAACAATTTGCATTACATGTGGTATTTAATTAAATAAATGGTAGAAAATATTTTAAATGTTTAATAAATTCCTATTTTGATTGAAGGTCTTAAAAAAAATAATAATTGTTGTAATATGATAGCGATTAGAGAGGATGTGAAAAATGTTGTAAAGAGAATATATTAAAAACATAGCAGCATCCCAGAGATATTTTATTTTTGTTAAAACGTATTTTAGTTTTCCTTTTTTTATTTTTAAACTACAATATTTTTAACATACTTTTTTTTTAATCTTAAGTATTATTTTTTCCAAATCTTATTAAATAATAAAATCTATTTTTATGCTTTTAAATATTTCATAAATATAGTCTAATTTTAGGTATAACAAATACTTACATGACCATTAAATATATCGTAAACTATAGAAAATAAAATTTTTTTTTTCTGTTTATCCTTGCAAATTTTGTATCTCTCCAACTATATCAACCATAAATCTATTTAATATTTATTATTTGGTAACATATTTTCCATAAAGGTTTTCTTTTTTATTATTTTTTATCCAAACTGTATGTATTACTGTCTAACCAATAGCTACTGAACTCGAAATAAAAAACTGTGGAATAAGTTGTAAAAAAAAGAAAAAAAATTTTTACATATATTGTATTATGCATATTTATTGGCGACCATATTAAAAACACGTATAAAAAAGATGTATGACTATGACAAAACATGATAGGTATTTAGATACATGCTCAGGAACACTCGTATTTATATTGATAAATATGGTATAAAGCTCATGTTTTACAAATATATTTTTAGGTGAGAGAGAGGAGGTTTGAGAATTGGTACCTGGGGTAGGACAAAAAAATGTGTAACAAATTTATTATAATTTTACAAGTGTGTTCTTAAATTAAGTTTACAGGGGTCCAGCAAATAACCCAGCATATAATGTTATTGATTTAGATCCTTAGCATTTATTAAAACATTTGTATACCCTACACCACCATTGGTGGTTGGGGTATTATGTGTTTGTGCTGATGTTTATAACGCATAAAAAAAGTTATCCAATATCCACCTTAGAGTAACCAATCGACTTAGAATCACTTTTTAAATCGATCAAACTATGTCCGTCTGGCTGGCTGGCTGACTGTCTATGTAAAATTTGTACACAAAGTACAGGCCGCAATTTTAAAGATAATTCAATGAAATGTGGCACTTGGGATTTTTATGAAACAAGGAAGAAGACTATTGAAATTGGTTATGATCGGTCCATTATTTCAACTAGACCCTATGCAAATGTTCCCCCGGAATAGAGTTTTAACACTCAAAAGTACTTTGTTCACAAGGTTTACATAGACAAAGGATATTTTACCAATTTTAAGATTAGATGTTTCTAGAAAAAACTAAATTATTTGCTGCTCTGCAAGTGGCTGCAAAAACTATCTATATGACTTCCATTTATTTTTGCTGGCACTGCAAATATTGCTTGATACCTAATTTTTCGCTGAATACTTCATTGCCAGTATCATTCTCCTTTTTTTGAACTAAGTATCTCAAGACCTGTTACAATCGTTGAGCTTTTTAGTTCATTCTTATCCAGCAAAAATTAATAGAAGTAATTTTTAAGGAAGTACATTTTCACTACTTCCAAAGTATACCAATTCATACTCTATTCATACGTTTTCATGATCTTAAGAAGTAAATAATATAAACAACATCCAAAAATGTAAGTAAAAATTTATTCAATTGATTCTTTTTTCAAATATTTGTTACGAAAAATTATTTTAATTTAAATAATATATTGGCATACATACAAATTAAATTTAATTTCTCTGCAGTGATAAAAATAAAAATCCAAAGAATCAATTTTGATTAACATCATGGACATGACTTCCTATTCAGTGAATAAGTATCAAAAAAGAGAACATCTTCCTATGACTAGTCTGTTAAATGTTAAATATTAAATTCATTGGATAATGATCCGAATTTGCACTACTTCTGGATTACAAATTCGGGATCTTATTGCCTTCTTTGGATGTTCTTTTTTTGCTGGGTGATCGTATGAATATTTTAATCTCGTTATTCAAATAAGGAGTGCGTTCGAAAAAAATCTTAACATATATAATATTCAATAACTTGGAAACGGTTGATCTTAGAGTTTTAATTGTTTTTTTAATCATTTGATAATTTATTACAGATCACAGAAATATATAATTTTTCGTTCTAACCACTAATTATAAAATTGTGGAACATTTTTGAAAACCCTTTCTTTGGAGATTTGATAGTTGCTTCAGTCACTTTTTTGGAACAGTGTGCACATCTTCTGTTAAAATCTTCGGTATTTTGGGACACCCTTTTTGTGCTCTTGAATTCACTTTTCACAAGAGTTCAATATCTCTCCACTGGTCTAAGCTATGGATAATTTTGAAAATTGACCTCCCTTGGTACTAAAACTATTTTATTGATTTGGTACCACTTCAGAGCTTTCTTACCGTAGTGACATGATACCAAATGGGTTCAAAAATATGTGGACACGTTGTGCTTTCTTAAGGAAAGAAGAAGTCTTTTTTGCAAATATTCCTTTATGCATATTTTGGTATTTATAGATCCGAATGTATCAAATGACTTTCTTGTTTTGCTGCAACTGTCATACCATGAATTTTGTAAGAAATTTTTGCTGCTTTTGGGTCTTAAACATATCTCCAACATTACTTTGAGCATTAGCAATAAAAATTTTTGAGACACAAGCTGCGAAGTTTCTGCCAGCACCTACGTTTCTTCGTCAATTATACAGCTTGAGTATTTTTGTATGAAATTTGGTTTTAAATTCTGAGTCCTATTTTTGGCTTGTAATTTTTTTTTGCAGAATTCCAGTTTGGAATTTTTTGAACTTTATATGTTATCAACTTTTCCATTAGCTTTAAATTTTTGCACCAAATAGTCGAAGCACTGAAAAAACTGAGCTGATTTTCTACCAGATGTGTTTGGAGTTCCTTTCAATATGCCTTCAATTTTCTGGCCTTCCCAATATCATGTGGTCCTTTTTTCTTACCGAACTAGGTTTCAAATCAATAGTCAAATTCTCCTGATACTGCTTAATAACATTAGAAACGGTTTTACGGATGACATTTAATTCTGTGGCCAATTATTTGTAAGACCTATTTGGATTTTTTGATATTTGTTAATAACTTGTAGGACGTAAATCTTTTTCGTAACTTATTTTGATGAAAATAAGGATAAATTAACATGGTTGTTATTAAAAATAATAACTGAAGTATTTTTCCATGATAACTAGATCATAAAAATGGTCTTTTCTAACGTTCTCATAACTAAATTTTTTTACCTGAGATGAATGTCCCAAAATTTAAAATTGTTAGTTGTCTGTTTTTTCTCAGTGTTATTTGGGTTCTTAAATTTTTCCTTGATGTAAAGATGTTGCGGTTCCATTTCAACCATCCTGCACATTGCCTCAGTAGCCTTGGATCCTCTATTTCTTTATTAGATTGTAGTCTGATACCCATGATTATGGAAATTTACCAACAGGGGACTAGTTGAGTAGTATCTCTTGAGAGATAAACTCTCTTAGATCACATTTATTAGTGGTGGACATGCTTTTAATAACAATTTCTGTAGGAGCTGCCACGACAAGGAGGGGAAGTCTTTCACTCACCTTCTTTGCTCTGTCTTGATATTCTGGATGGTGTAGATACTAAGCGAATAATAACTGAAGTATTTTTCCATGATAACTAGATCATAAAAATGGTCTTTTCTAACGTTCTCATAACTAAATTTTTTTACCTGAGATGAATGTCCCAAAATTTAAAATTGTTAGTTGTCTGTTTTTTCTCAGTGTTATTTGGGTTCTTAAATTTTTCCTTGATGTAAAGATGTTGCGGTTCCATTTCAACCATCCTGCACATTGCCTCAGTAGCCTTGGATCCTCTATTTCTTTATTAGATTGTAGTCTGATACCCATGATTATGGAAATTTACCAACAGGGGACTAGTTGAGTAGTATCTCTTGAGAGATAAACTCTCTTAGATCACATTTATTAGTGGTGGACATGCTTTTAATAACAATTTCTGTAGGAGCTGCCACGACATGGAGGGGAAGTCTTTCACTCACCTTCTTTGCTCTGTCTTGATATTCTGGATGGTGCAGATACTAAGCGAATCTTGGACTATAAACATTTCGTGATGATTAGTGAATAAATTTGGAGGTTTTCAACAGTGTACTTGAGGCATCACAAAAGGCTCAATTGTTGGCCTTAGAGAACAAATACCTTAATCCAATGCCGCTACTACCTGATTAAACTTAAAGTCGCCTTTTGTCTTTGATTTCATGATAATTATCAGAAATTATAGAAGCAAGTGAATTGATTACAAAATATTTGGTTTTTTCTTAGTAGTTAATAAATATTTTTAATTTATTTAATAATAAGATCTATAGATCTCTAAAATACTTATAACCAATATTTTCTAAATGAAAACTATAATTCATATTCTATATAAATTTTTACAACTAAATGTTTTATAGATTCCATATACTTACTTACAAAAAAACACAAACATTTAACTATGAATAGTTGTAATATTTTATAAAAAAATATATATATATTGTTGTCAGTTGCTTTTTATTTTGAGGGTTTTTAATATTTTGTTATTAAATGTATTTAGTTTTTTTTTTTTGCTATTTTCTCTCGTATGCTACACACTTTCATGGTAAATCATGCTGTAATGGCACTTTTTTTCTTGTTGCTATAAAAAAATAAGTGAAACAAAAACCCAGACAAACTCCACTCAGTGAATCAGTTTATATGAACATTATAAATATATGGAAATGTGTATAATTTACTAAAGTATTTTTTTGTCGCTATTTTGTTTTTCTACTGGTGGCATAAAGAATGATGCTGCTGTTTGCCACTGTTTTTGCTACTAAAAATAGTAGTAGTATTATTTTATGTATTGGCTTTTATGTTTTATGCTCACATCCATATTTTTAAATGTATATAAAGGATGTCCTTTATTTTATGTATTAAATAAAAAAAAAAAGTTTAAGGGTGTAGGGAGAGATGCAAATAAATTTGCCTTTAATATATTTTCAATATTTTAAAACAAAAACGATTTTTTACATATGTCTAACGGTGTAATACTTTTATAGCTAAATACTTTTTTTTAAAGAATATAATTAATAGGTTGTTGAAAATAAATATAAATTATGTAATAAAGTTGATTATTTTAAATAAAGTCTACAAAATGTCGGATTAGGTTAAAATTAACAATTACGAGACTAATTTAAGTGAAATTTAAAAATCTAATTTGAAAACATTTCTCTCTAAAAGTTAAAATTTTTTTAAACAAAAAAAAAAAAAAAAAAAAAAAATGCCATTTTCTAATGATTTTTTCAGTAGGATTTAACTTAATCGATTTATTACTAATCTATTTATTATTTATTTTTATTACATTTAAAAATAACTGCAATGAGTTGCAAAGTTTATAAAGAATAGAAAAAAAAAATCAACAGCCCTAGAGAAAATGAAAAAGCCAAAGAATTGAACACTCTAAAAGCCACATTATCGAACATTTATAATGTAATAGATGTTTGTTATTTAATGCTGTATATTTTACAGAGGCCAAAGGGATTATTATCATGGAATTTGTGTGCTTGTTTTTTCATAGTGATTGGAAAATTTATTACTTATAGAGTAGATTTAAAAAAAAAAACGGTTATAAGCACCATAAATCACTTTAAAATTTCAATACTAAAATATCCAATTGAAAATTTTGTTTATGTTCTTTATTTTGTTCTCGTTTGACCATAATATTATTCGTATCTATAATGCTAATAATTTATGGATAACAATGAATGGTCATAAACACTTAGAAAATCATATATAAAATTGTAAAGAATACTAAATATATTTTAAATAAAAAAATATAACAAAAATATTATTATAGGATTATAAAATATTTATGGAATTTTAAAATATTAGAATACATACATATATGTATACGTAGAGATTCATAGAGAAAAAACAAATGAAAGCAACTTTTTTAAAAACTTTTGCTGTTGGAAAATCTGAAACATATCATGCACTCAAAGAAATATCGAACACATACGTGTACAAAGCAATACCATTTAGTGTCAATAGTTGTGTTTATACCCTACACCACCATAGGTGGTTGGGGTATTATGTGTTTGTGCAGAAATTATAACGCAGAGAAAAAATCTTTGGACCACCACCTTAAAGTATACCGTTCGACTCAGAATCACTTTTTGAGTCGATTTAACGATGTCCGTCCGTCCGTCTGGTCGGCTGGCTGGCTAGCTGGATGGCTGGCTGCCCATGTAAAGCTTGTGCGCAAAGTACTGGTCGCAATTTTGAAGATAATTTGATGAAATTTGGTACATTTGCTTTTTCCAATACAAGGACGAAGCCTATTGAATTTGGTTATGATCGGCCCATTATTTCACCTAGCCCTCATACAAATGTCCTCCCGAAATAGAGTTTTAACACTAAAAGATGCCTTAAAAATAGAAATATTTTAATAAAATTTAGCACAAATAAGTTTTATATAAGCACGTTTGCCGAATTTCATGAAGATCGGTCCATTACTAACCATAGCTCCCATATAAACCCCTCTTCTGAAAATCACTTCAACGTGCATAAATCCCATACAAATGTTAGTTTTATGTTAATATTTAACACAAGTAATTTGTATGTAAGTAAAAACAAAATTAAGTGAATCAAAATGGTATAGGGTATCATATGGTCGGGCTTGACCGACTATATCTTCTCTCGTTTTTAATTGCACACTACGAGTTTAAATATTAATGAAAATTGATACGACATTGGCATCAAGTTAACATCAATTCAGTATCGAATTATTAAATTATTCGAATTTGTAAACGAACGGTATTAAAAATTCGATACCGAAATTGTCAATGTGATCACAACCGTGGTGGACTTAGATCGTAATTTTTCCCTTTTCTCTAGTGATATAACTATTTCTACATACTAATAATATTATTTTTTCAACAGGTATAAGCTTCAAAGTAAAAAACCGTATTATTCCCCACTTATACACGGCAAAAGTGTCACAATGGTTAATAAATATTTATTTTCTAAACTATTAGACGGTTTGAATTGAAATGTATAAAAAATTTATAACCGAAGTTCAAATGCATTTAGGTCATTTGTATATAAAAATATAAACCAAGAAAATCATAAATCTATGTCACAAACCATCCTGAACTTTTAATAAAGTTATAAATTCGCTTACCATTGAGACTTCCTAGAAGAGTTCACCTAGAAGACTCCTCTTTCTCTCCGATTAAAACGCACATGAACAAAGAAGGTGAGCTCCTATATTATCCTAAGTCGAAGGGCATGCCTTCCAATAAGGCAGTGATATAAAAGAATGGCCTATCTATCTCAAGAGATAATAAGATTTTAGATCGGCTTGAATAGAGCTGTAGCCAGAGACTCCAGGTAAATTGATTTCTCCTACGATTGTTTTGTCTCACGATGAATCAGTTCCCTAGCATATATCTGCAAGCATCCGAGTAATAGTACTTTTTTTGGAGAGCACGTTTTTTAATTATTACTATTTATATCACTGTATCCCGATAACTTAATTCAATGCAGATTTTATTGCAGGCAGATCTCGTTCAGAGTCTCTGTGTTCTAGATTTCTTTGCACGTCCAGCAATTCATATCAGGGATAGAGCACTTGAAACTGGTTTTGCAATAGACAATTGGGATAACATTATCAATTCATTTCCATGTGTATTCACTGTCATAAAGCAAATTAAGCCATTCCTCAATGGCCATAAAATGCTAAAACGTATCAAGTGCAAAGTTCTCAAAGCTCTGATCATACACAGCGCCAACTGATGGTAATTTTTACTAAAAATGGGAATTAGACTACAATCTCGTTCGAGCCTGACAAAAGTCGTGAAGAGCCACCTCACTATCCCAAGGCTTAATCTCCAAAGTTTTCCACTTACGTTACTGTACGAAAAGGGTGTAAAAAAAGCGCTGCCATTTTTTCAACAGTTTACGAATTAAAACGCAAAAAAACTATTCGACATGTTGTTTATTTGTTCATTTCCGATAACTTTATTTATTTTCTTATGTTTTTTGTTGTTAGTTTTGCAACTATGATAATAATTACATATGTTTTAAATCATTTTATTGTGATTTTGTGTAAATAAAGGACCAAAAAAAAAAAAAAAAAACTTCATAGTTAATAATTTTTAGCAGGGAAAATAGGAAAATTAAACTGTAGAAAGGCGTGGAAACTAAGAAAAACTTCCCACTATATTACAAAAGAATGAAATTGAAAAAAGATTCGGGTGTGCCGAATCTTTGATACCCTTCACCATCTTACCGACAAATAATTAAATTTTCGCCTTTATTTATATGTAAATGTAGATTTATAAATGTGAAATAATTCAAACTACGAAAATTTGAATATGAAAAAAAAACAAACAATCATAACAAGCTTTGCTTTTAAAAAATAAACAACAACAACAATTCCGATATCTCAGTTATTACTGAACCGATTTATTTCATTTTTCCAGAACAAATATTCAGAAAATAATTTCCGAGTTCCCTTTTAAAAACCGAAGTCCCTGATTGCTGATTCAAAAAACCGAAATTTTATAAAAGTATTTATGACCGATTGTATAAAAATAAAAATCTATAGCTTAAACCAGGGCTTCAAAAAATAAAAAATGCGTTTTGTCCGATATCTCAGTTATTATTGAATCGATTTATTTCATTTTTTCAGAATAAAAATTCAGAAAAAATACAGAGGCTTCAGAAACTGGAAAACCGGTTTTTTGAACATATCTCCGCATAGTATGAACCGATCTTGCTGAATTCCAATAGCAAAATTCTCGAAAGGATTTCCGATGGTTTAATATATATATTATATATGTCAGTTATCGGTGGGCTTCATAAATGCCATTTCAACCGACACACGGACGGACGGACGGACATGGTCCTATCGTCATCATTTCTTACAAGGATCCCGAAAATGTAAACTTTTTTGCTCTCCTACGAAAATTGTGGGAATTACAAACGGAATGACAAACTTATATATACCCTTTACACCTGTGGTGAAGGGTATAATAACAAAAATAAAATTCACTGGAAAATTAATCTAAATCCGCATGTCATTAATGTTTACAAAAGCATGTTGAACGTAAATTTTACGTTAAATGAAAAAAAAAAAAAAAAACAAACAAAATGATGCTGGCTAAAGATAGTGAGAAATACTTAGGAATACGCGTTGTATTCTAGAAATTTTGAGATATTAGAGAAATACATAATATTAGAGCCAATTCTGGCATAAAGAAGCCCCCACATCTCAAAAAGGATATAAAACCGAGATTAGAATTTGTAAGAGGATTTTTGCAACTGGGATCAAACTAAATCATTTTGTATGCAATAGTAATGTTCTAGTCTATCGAAAGTTATATACCGAGCTAGAAGAGAGAAATAAGGTAACTACCGTAAAGAACGATGGTTGAAGTATATGTGACAGGGTCTAGAGTTAGTATTTTAGTATAGATGGAATAATGGATCATCGGTATTATATAGACAATTTAAAATAAAATTCACATAAAAGTTCTGGGAAATTATGAATTTCCGACAGATTTATGTTTACCAGGATAATAACTCAAAGCATTCTGCCACAATTATAAAGCTTTAGGGAGATTTTAAGACCCTGAATAAGAATCCATTAAGATAAACACAAAATCTAAATAAAACTGTAATCTAACAAATAATAGTGTTAAGATTAATTTGGTTTCGAAATGTAACATCTTTTCAGAACTTACCTAGATTTCCAACTCAAGAAAAATCCTTACAGAAAGCAAAAACGTAACTTGTAAGCTCAAGAGGTCAGAAGTGTGTCTATTTAAGTTTATATAAAGAATTAGCAAGCATCTGAATCACCTATACAAACGGAAATTGTTGAATCGACTCATACCATACTGTTTTTGGATCATCTAGAAGATACATATATAAAAATCAGTTATAATAAACATTTATTACAAAAATCTGTACGAAAATTAAGATTTCTTACCTCTAAAAACATTCAAATGTTACATTTCACAAAAAAAAAATATTTCTAATAATTTTTTAATAGAATTATTAATTAACTTTACATTGGAATTTAATTTTATGGTTTATTAATATAATTAATTTTCTAATTGGGTTTCAGTTTTGTTTTTTAATAAATTGACAGCTGTTAATAATATATAAAGAAAAATTAAATATTTGTCTATAAAAGTATAATAAAATAAATTTAAGTAAATTTTCAAAAATTTCCAGCTCATTGCATCTATTTAAGGAAAAGAAGTAATAATAATATCAATTATTCTAGTTATTAATATTATCATTTTGATGATTGGAGCAAAATCAATTAAAAATTAATTTTGTTACAAATTTCGTAATTGAAGTCCACTTTTACTTTTTTCTGTGTTCACATTTTTTGCTTTATAATTTGTAAAAATTAATTTAATTTTCTTTTTAAATTGTCAAAATATAGAAAATTGTTTTGTTTTATATTCGTTTCGAAATTATTTATAACCAATAAAACAGAATATTAAAAACAAATAATTATTTTAATCAAATTTTATTTTAAACCAAATAATGATTTAATAAAAAAAAAATCTAGCCAGAATTTTTTCTGTGTACGTGTTAATAAAAAATTTAATTTTTGTAATTTTTCGAAGCATAAATTATGATGTCGAATACTTTTTTGGCTTGAATTTAAATGTCATTAAAATGGCTTTTTAAATCAACTTTTATTTATATTAACTTTAAAAATTATGCAGATTTGAAATTTTTAAACTTTAAAGCATTTTTTTAATTAAAAATTCGGAGAAAGTTTTATATTATTTTATTTTTTTTAATTAAATTAGTATCGCTTATGTCGAATAATTTTTTTGATTCACTAATTTCACCGTAATAGCTTTGTAAATTTTCATCATGATTATTTAAATATTTTAGATTTTTTATTCGAATTTAATTAATTCAAATGAACGTTTTTATTAACATTTCAAAATCCCATTTATCCATTACAATGCAAATTTGTATGGAGCTGGGTGACACAATACTAAATAATACACCATTTACTACAGCTCGTTGAAAATTTATATGATGCCCAGATTGTGTCCTCCGACTTTCTTTCCATAAAATTAACCTTTAACTCCAAATAGTATTCTATTATTATGTTTTAAGTAAAATGTTTACACTAATTCTTTAAGTCAATTGCAGTTTAGCTACCCTAATTCCACTTAATGTTATCAAATAACAACAAATTTCAAATTCAAAGATTGTTTGCTATATTAACAAAAATATTTGCTGTATGATTGGTGCAAAATTTTATTCATTTATTATTAAACTTTAAAATGTTACAAACTTATGAATAGAAAATGGCAAGAATTTCAATCTGTGCTACGGGGTATCAAAGTTGACCAGGTCGTGCATGAAAGAAATTTAAGAGTTAGTAAACAGATAAAAGTTACCAGTCATCAATTATATTAATAAATAATTTTTTCAATTAAAAACTTTTAAATTTGCACCTCTCATCACAATAGTTATATCAATTACTAAAAACTATAAAAAATGAGAAACCGAAAAAAATATCCAAATCAAAAATTTATTAAATCAATCAAGTAGATGATTGAATGAATTAATAACTTAAATAAGAAATAAAATATTACTTAAATTTAATTTTTACTTACATATTTATTAAATTTTGATGCAAAATGAAACAACTGTGTTAATTGAAAACGAGAAAGAAAGATATAGTCGGTCAAGCCCGAGCATATGATACCCTACACCATAGTGTACACGAAAAATCGGGAAGGGGTCTTTTATTAAACTTGGGGCCAATTGTGGACCGATACTTATATTAAGTTTAAAATAAAACATACGAATACAGAACATTACGTCGATACTAAGATTTATATGAATTTATTAAATTTTGGGTGATTCCCGAAAGAAAACCTTATATGGGAGCTATGGTAAATGGTATAATCTTAATCAAATTTGGCACTCTCATTTATATCTATACAAAACTAATTTATGTGGGGTTTATACGGGAGCTATTGTCAATTAAGACCAATCTTCTTGAAGCACACAGATTTAGACGCATATGGAACTAATATGTGTCAAACTTTATAAAAATATCGATATATTTAATGGATTTATGATCGTTAGACCCCTTTTCCAGGAGACATTTGTATGGAGGCTAGGTGAAATAATGGACAAAGACTTCGTCCTTGGACTATAAGACACCCATGTGCCAAATTTTGTTAATTTATGCTCAAAATTGCGATTTTAGTTTGATTACAATGTTAACATGGACGGTCAGATGGACGGACGGACATCGTTAAATCAACTCAGAAAGTGATTCTTAGCCGATCGGTATAAATTAAGGTGGATCTTAGACCAATATTATAAACATCAGCACAAAAGCATAATACCCTCCCCACCTATGGTGGTGTAGGGTGCAATTTCTATAAGTTAATGTCGATTTCGATCATTTAAAAATCTTTGTAAAGAAGACAAAAACAAGCTTTTACGCTCAAGTTATTATATTTTTTAAATTTGTATACCAATTTCACAAAAATTCTTCAACTAGCCCTCGCATATCTACTTAAAATAAATCATTTGATAATGATTGTGGCTGGCACATCTACTTTTGTGCGATAATTAAAATTTATTAAAAGTATTATGGAGATTCTAACTCTTTCTGGACATTTTTACTTGACACACCAAAAAGCAACAACAACGACAACACAAATCCCACATAATTGTCAATTAAAGTTTATAAAACTTTTTTTTTTACGGTGTGTCTGATTGCTTAAAATTAAAAACCTTCTAAAATACAGTAAAACAACATTAAAAAAAAAAAAAATTAAACAGCCACCTCAGAACTCAGTATTCGGTACTTACAACAAGTACTCGTACTCATACATAAAGTACTCATACTTCAAAAACAACACTTTTTCAAAAAAGCAAAAAGTAAAAAAAAAAGTAGAAAAAAACTTTTGTAATGTTTCGAAGAAGAAGTCAACGACGACAACGATAAAATAAAGAGAAATGGGGGAGTATCGGAAGAAGATGAAAAACAAAACGGGTTACAATTTGGTTCATGTAAATTGTATGAATGTGTCATCTACATACATTATTTTATTTGAAATTAATTACAAAACTTTTATATGGTAGAAATGTGAAAATATATACACACATATTCAAAGATATAAAATTTTAATATGTTTATATATGAGTATGTGTGAATGAATATGTTACCACAAATTTATTATTTGTTTAACGACCATGTTACCAGATTTATAAGATACTAAATGTGGTTTTATAGACAAAATTTTTTTTTTCTACAAATACTTTTAAATCTTTACTCACACATTTATTTTATGTATGTACGAATATAAATAATTTTGTTTGTTTTTAATGTTTTGAAATATTTCATTAAAATAGTTATATTTGGTAATAATTAATAGTAAGGAATTTTTGTTTGCTTAAACAATTAAGTAATTAATTTGATTTTTATTGAATTAATAACTTAACAATCTAATGGAGCAAAACGTAGAACTTCAATAGACTTAAAGCTAAACAAAACTTGTGTTGATAAATAAAAAATAATTAAAACAAAAAAAGTTGAAAATGGAATTTGATAATTTGTGAAAATTTATATTAATTTTTTTATAAGACAGTGAGAAAAATAATTATAGGTAGATTTAATTTTTTATTATTTTATTGGTTAAATTATACAGTACATTCAATCGGTTAACTAGATGGAGATATCCTAGACTAGTAAAATTTGGTTATATGTATATAAAAACAATCAAGAGAAAATATTTAGAAGTATGAATACTGTAAGAAATAACTTTTCGTTAAGACCAAGCAGGGTCGATTCTTCAGGCGTATACTTATTACAATTGATTAACACTACTCATGAACACATTTTACATTGATCACATAAAAATCTTTTTTATAAATTTCTAAAAGGTTTTATTTTTTATAAATTAATAAATAAATAAAATTGATAAACTAAAAATATGAACACATTTTCTTCTTTTATTCATATATTTTGGTGCCGCATCGGCACCTAAAATTCATATGGTGCGTTTATATGGGGAAAATACAGTTTTTTATAGTTCTTAGAAAAATTTTGCTATTAAATAATTTTCCTTGATACAAATCAAGATATAAAAAGAAAAAAACACGGTTAAAAAATTTAAATTTATTACGAATTTTCCAGACCATTAATGTGTTTAAGACCACTTTTGTAGGGATAGTATAAACAAATTTTTAATTTTTTGCGAAATCTACGATATATAAAGTCACAACTGACTGACTGATTCATCATCCCACAGTCCAAATGCCTGAAGTTAGAGAGAAGAAATTTGTAACGTAGGTAAGTGTTCCTCCATACAGTTCCGCTAAGACGGTATTTTTTGAAATTCGAATGTTTAGGGGGTAAAAAAACTATACAAAAAAGGATAAAAATCGTACCTTTTTCTAGTACTTTTTTCATAAAACATTTTTTTATTTTTATTGACATAAACATATGCGTATTTTAATATGGGATCCCACTTTAATTTAGAAATTCATTGGAACATATTTTTAGTTATATCTATGAGGGAAAGAGTACCAAAAAGGGGGTGAAATGAAATTAAGTAAATGTGTATAAGAATTCACAGGAGTGGAATTTGTGGCACTTATTTGTTCTTCTAATGGTACTTTTTGAATTTCCTGTAATATTTAACATAGAAAAATAAAATTAAATATATACATATGTTCCTATGTGGAAAATAATTCACAAGAGGGCCCTTTGTGACACTTTTTGAGTTTTATATAATTATGAATCTAGAAACATTAAATTAAAGATATGTGGTTCTTAATGAATAAGAATCCATAAGAGGGGACTTTTTGATACATTTTAGTTCTTCCAATTGTACTTTTTTAATTGTTCTTTAATTTTTGGACCTAGAA
The DNA here is from genome assembly GCA_951394005.1 of Protophormia terraenovae. Lineage (NCBI taxonomy): Eukaryota > Metazoa > Arthropoda > Insecta > Diptera > Calliphoridae > Protophormia > Protophormia terraenovae. Next base: position 29,417,139 of record OX596075.1, read on the forward strand.
ACAATTAAGAAAATGTGGTGCTAAGTGAATTGTAATTCACAAGAGGGGACTTTGTGGTACTTTTTTGTTCTTCCAATGGTAATATTGAAATTCAAGATATTTGGTACAAAATGAATAAAAATGCATAAAAGGGACTTTGTTCAAACTAAGTTGAACACTCAAATTATTAATAATAATTCAACTTTATTATTTATAATTTTTATATTAAATACTTAATATAAGTAAAGTTTCCATTCCTGTAATTAACATAAACATTTTACTCGCTACAAATAGCAATGTTAACTTTTATCCAAACTTCGTTTTCATTTAAAACCGAAGTTTGTTAAAATTGAATTCTAATAAAAGTTAACACTTGCTATTCAACCTTTAATCACTACAAACCGTACCTTATTTTTTACTTACCTTGTAATTATTGAATTGTGAAACATAACCTGAAAAAAAGCAAGAATAAAACTTATATTGAAACTTACCTTTATATTCAATACTTACCGACATCAATTTTTCCTCAAACATCTTAAATAGGTAAGAAACACAATCCCACAATCCCTAAATTAAAGAAAGTTTAATAACCCTATTTCTTTCTTTTATTTCATTTTACCCAATGATTATAATTATTTGAGAATAATTATAATCAACATCTCAATTATAGATTGGCTCAATTAATCTAATTCGTCCCCTACCCCGCAGCCAAAATATAAAGGAGATTTAGTAATAAAGCATCAAATTATTACAGACTTTATGATACTTTTTTATTCGTCTGATGGTACTTTTTAAATTATTCTATAATTATGAACCTAGAAACTTGAAATTAAAGATATGTGGTCATAAAAGAGTAAGAATTCACAGGGAGGGGGTAGTTTTTTTACCTTTTTGTGCTTCAAATGGTACTTTTTGAATTTTCTATAATATTCAACCTAGAAACATGAAATTAATGATATGTGGTCTAAGTGAATGAGAATCCATAAGAAGAGACGTTGTGGTACTTTTTCGTTCTTCTAATAATACTTCTTGAACGTTCTGTAATATTCATCCTAGAAACATAAAATGGAAAATGTGAAGTCCTAAGTGAATCAGAATCTTCAAAAGGGATTTTATGGTACTTTTTCCTTATTCTAATATACATTTTCGTTATTTTAATATTTATTTATCGTTATTTTAATATTTGAAACCTGAAATTAAAAAGATATTGTTATTTATGAATGATAATTCTCAAGCTCTATTAGTCACATTCTTTTATACTAAAAAATAGTAATAGAAATACTTTGGTAGTTTTTTAACTCTCAAACATTAAAGATGTTAAAAATTGGTACTTTATTGGTACCCTACGAACTTTCTAAACCAAAAGCATTTAAAATATTATTTTTTTATCAGAAATATATCAAACATGCCTAATGTACTTTTCGAAAATCCAATTTTTTTTTTATTGTAATTTTTGGTACTTTTTTAAGTAAAATGTATAAAAATTTTATTATTGTTAGTGCCGACACAACACCAGTAATAACGTTCCCATGTTAGTTAATAATCTTAGTTTAAATTTATTATATAGTATGATTTTTATAAAAAAATTCCGCCAACGAAGTAGCGGTTATTACAGCTCGTATTTAAATAAAATACTAGTTTTATTTAAATTTGAACAATTATTACTGAAAAATAGGTTTTTACTATATTGTATACTCGGCATACCAACTAGCCGCTTAGAAATTTTAGATTTATTTCGAAAAAAATAAAATATATATTTTCTGCGCCACTGTGCATTGTAGAACTAAATGAATTTGAAATTTACCTGTAACGAGTTATTCCTCTACTCAAAGTAATGAGAAAAATAATGACAACTAATTACTAAGTAATGAATCTAGAAAGTAGTAGTCATTACTAAAAGCCTAAAAAATTTTGCTGGATTACTTAACTATGTTTAAGAAACTGCAAAATTATGTACATACATTAAAAAGCCTCATGAAAAAAGTTGCAGATGTAACCCTCTAGAAATGAAGATTGTTCTGTTCTTGTATCCAAAATATTACATCTGAATGTTAAAGTTTACTTGAGCTGGACCATTTTAAAAATACCTCTAAAAATACAACATAATTATTAAAATTTTCGTTAAAAGAAAACTACCTTCAAATTGTAATAAAGGCATACTAAGATCTGATTTTACTAACGTTTTTTTTTTTCATATTTTCTTTATTCAAACATATTATTTTATATATCTCGGGCATTATTGATTATTTATTGGATTTTAATGTACCATTGGAATAGTCTGGGGTACATTTGCAAACATTTTATGTCTCCATACAAATCAATGCACTTCAATGTACATAAGTATTATTTTGCCAAATTTTCAAAAAATTTTACACAAATAAGACTAGTAATATATTAAATACATAAATATACATATATATGTATCTTAAAAAGTCTGTCTCCTTCACTATTATACCTATATTTAATACCATAACTTTTTATACTCAAAATCTTATTTTAATCTTTAACTCCATTCACTCAACCTTAACTAGAAAAATGGATTAATGCTTAAATAAGTTTTTCATTCATTTCATACACGTACGAAACATTTGATTAAAAGAAGGGAGTATGAAATATGAAACACGCAAAAAGTACATTAAAAAAATACTCTTAAGAAAAAAAAAGTTTCATTATTCATTAACAAACGAAAAGATCATGTGAGAAAATGTGTTTTGTAATTTTGTGTGGAAATTGTAAGGTCATGCAATTACCGATTAACTAGACATATAAGTATGAGAATAGGGTGTTTTATGAATTGCTTTTAACCCATTTTAGGAAGCTTTAATAATTTATATACTGATGGTAGTAATATAATTTTGTGGGATGCAACATTTTATTGTTAGTTGGTTTTAATAAGTTGTTAGTAAAATTAATCAGACAGTATAGAAGAGAAAATATAATATTATTTTAAATATTTTCCATTATTAAAATTAATGTTATTTAATAAAAAAAAAAGATTTATAACTATTAGTTACTTGATTTTCTTAAGAATCCTATTTGCCCTGGAATGCAAAATGGAATCATAATACAATTTTGACTTCATATTTAATATAATTCCTCGGCTCTAAATATCTCTATGGCATTTTTGTCAAGAATTAAAACTGTAGTTTCCCTTACTTATATAAAATATTTTCCCCTTCCCCACATCTAAAAAACGTAGTTGTTACTTGCAAATAAAAAAAGTAATTTGCAACACTGTTTAACTTGTTTTAAAGATTTTTAAGATATTTTTAATTTTTTTTTTTTTTCTTCATAATAACTTTACGTTGTTTACAAGAGACAGTACAAAAATTTTATATCTGTAGTAACTTTTTCTCTCGTTTTCCATATTTTTTGGCTTAAAATTACTAAAGGGAAATTACTAAAAATAACTTCCGTGCTTGTATATATGTGTATGTATGTACACAGACTTAAAGAGAAAAAAAAAACACATTTTTTTTGGAGGGAATATAATTCATGATTACAATTTTGCAAACATCCTTAAAAAAAGTCTGAAAAAATAGAAATGTGTCTCATATTTGCATCAGTTTTTTTTTTGCTCTTCTTAATAACTACAGATTATGCGAATGAACAGATTGAAATAAAATATTAACAAATAAAAATGTAGTTAACCCATTTCCCGGTTACTGTCATCATAATAAATTTTCAAGAAGATGTGTTTAAATTTTTAGACAGATGATGGTTATCTTTAAGAAAACTGTAAGAAGTTTTAAAATTTTAATATTTTTCTTATCTTTGCATTTAGTCTATCTTGTTCATAGTATTTCATTGTAGTTTGGAATTTTCTAATTACAGTTCTACATATTGTACATACATATGAAGCAATATTAATGTTGTTGTAATTACTCATACGTAATGTATGATTTTACTTCAAATTACTTTATAATGCGTCCGATTGCAAAATAGAAAACTGTCATTTTGTAACTTGTTTATTCATTTTCAAAATGAAAATTAGAATTAGTAGTTTGCAAAACTTTAAACTGGAAAAAATTAAAAGGAGCACAGCAAACGTAATCTTTTTTTGAAAGTAAAAATGACCAAAACTTAATTATTGTACATTTTCTAATTACACTTTCGGAAAAGAAAAAAATCTATAATTTTTAATCCTCTAGTTGGATTTAGCGAATCACCTGACACGTTTTGCTTATGAGAGTTATGTGCGTATGTGAACACAAAAACCTAAATGTAACATCCCAGCAGTCAATGGTGACTGCCCGAAACCAGTTACTTAAATGACAACATTAGGGCACCACTAGTCACTTTACTAACTACGTGACTAGTTGCTTTTACATGGGGATGTCCTAGGAAAAAGTCTATTGGCAACCATGGACCAAAAAGTGGCGATAAAGTGACTAGTACAGGTGAAATTGAGTCAGTCACCTGACTAAATTTTTATTTGGTTACTTTACTAGCTACGTGACTAGTCACTTTCACATGGAGATGTCCTAGGAGGAAGTCTATTGGCACCCCAGGACCAAAAAGTAGGTAGTTCGAAAAAGTCAATTTATGGAAATCTTTTTTTGTAACAACATTGAGTAATTTATTCATTATCATTCTGGTAACATTGGTTTATAATAGTTATATGAATTTATTAATTTTTACTGTATGTATTCCACATGTTTAAATTAAAAACACATTTAATTAATGTAATCATATAAAAATATAAAAAAATATAATAAAAAAAATATAATTTCTTACAAAGTAAAATACTAAAGCCTCTGTTAAGCACCAAGGAGTCAATAAATTGATATTTGACACTACAAACGTCTAAAAAAGATGCATCGGAGCAAAATGTTCTACCATGTATTTATTGCCGTTAGTCAAGTAACCCAAAGTGTACTGACAATGGATGAACCATTTACATTTTTGACTTTTTCGTGACCTTTAAAAAATAATCGCCACTTTTACGCTTACCAAAGGGTCAATAAAGTATCAATCGCCACCTCCACGCTTTCTAAAGAGTCAATAAAGTGTGCGATAGCCACCTCAACGCTTACGAAAGAGTCATTTTGCTTAACTATCGCTCACAAAATGTACGAAGTTGGGGTAAAGAAAAAAACGTACACATTTCAATGAGTTAGGTTCGTAGACACAAGTGAACTTTACTGTCCAAAAGGGGGTAAATTGATACCGAAAAAAACTGCTGGAATAGTAACCTAATCAAATTAGGTCGCTTTACGTTTTTACGTGATAGCTGTAACAACAGTGTTGACAGTTTTTATTATAATAACTAAATCTGCGTTAAAAATCGCTGTAAAAAGTTTATCTAATGAACAATTTATTTTGTTGTTTTCTTAGCAAAAAAAATTGTAAAAATAATTTAAATAAAGCTAACTTCTACGCTTTATTTAAATTATTTTTATCAATCAATAATTTAAAATATAAAATTTTTGTCATAAAATTCGATTTGTATACAAATCGCTAAAACACAAAACAATAAATCTTATGATTTTCAAACTGAATTTTATTTACTGGAAATATGCGTAATTGACAATTGTGTACAAAACAACAACATAGTACTTGCTATATTTACGTTTTTGAATAACCATTAACTTACGTTCCGTTTACATATACATTTACGGTAGACTAATGAAGCCTTTATATTATATATTCAAACAGGGATAGCAGAGCAGAGCACAATTTTAAATATGTCAGGGGGCCTCACATATCCCTTAGGAGTGAGTCAATTAAGACTCAAAAAGGGTACCTCTGAGCATTTTTTTCCATATAATTAAGAATTATCTCAACTTCACAAGATAGTTTATTTGACATTTTTTTTTTTCCGATTTTTGGAATTAAAATAACATTTTTGCAAAAATTAGTTTTTGAAGAAACTATAACTATTTTATCTCTAAAAAAGCCATTATCAAACTCATTAAAACACATTGGAATTTTCAAAACTGCATTCAGTTTGCAGAATTAGTCTTTGGAAATATAGAACATTTTAACATAGTCCTATAGAGTGTTCGGGTTTGTTTTTAATTTTAGAATCATCTCTGTGAAGATACCTCTCAGAAAAGTATAAAATGATTATATATTCTTAAAGAACATTTTATTTAAGAGAATAAAAAATGTGGACACTTTTTCATTAAAAAAAAAATCATAACTTTTTAAATCTTTAAATTCAAATTCGTTCAATTTCAGACTCGTAAAAGATATCAGCTTCAGGTTTTTTTCATTCGATATATAATTTTGTTCTTTAAGTCATTGCATAACAATTTTAGAAAATCGGGTAAAAGTATATTTAAAAAAACTGGAACAAGATTTTTATAATGAAATCATTTAACTTGAAACTAACTAAATAGCACATACAAGCATGACTTTCATAGGTCTTATCGGGGGCTTTAAGAATGTGTAATGGAATTTTATGAAGGGAAGCTTGTTGTCATTCGACATAGAGGAAGAGGCAGTTATTTTTTTTTTTTTAGTTAATCACTAATAAGAGTTACATCAATTTTAGTTATTATTTTAAGAATTAAAAAAAGTCATATTTTTATACAGTTTAAGATTTGAGAAACTCTTCCAATAGTTAATGTTTGTAGTGAATTTTATTGAAATCGGAGATGTCAAATCCGATTACTATCCGTTTTGGAGAAGGTGATGTTAATTCCTGGTGTTAATCCCTTTATTGTTTGAAGAACCGATAGGGGGATTAACACGAGGAATTAGCACCATTGAGTGTCTCAAATATGTTAATATTTTTCATAAAATTTGCTGTTAATATTACCATTATTCCATGCAGAAATCACAGTTTTAAGGATGGGTCCATAACAGATTAGAGCACCCTTTAAAAACCACCTAAAAAATCACTTAAAACTACACACATAAGTTTTATAAAATTATATGTACAATTTTAAAATTCGCGAGAATATATAGCCAATTGACCACAGATACTCTCCAGCAAAATACGCAATTTCCGGTAATTTTTTATAATTTAAAAAGATGCATTTCTCCAAAAAAAATTTTTATTGTTTATTTACCTAACACATTATCCAATCAAAATTTATTGTTTATTTACCTAACACATTATCCAATCAAAATTTATTGTGTAAGAAACACTACTGTTATATATTCGATAAACCAAACCTTCGATTTGAAATTACCAAATTTAATTTACACCATAGATATCCAGGCACTGAAAGATAAATTTTTGTAGAAATTACGGGCATAAAACAACTCGAAAAGTTAAAGAATTATTTTCGAATAACTATTTTAGAAACACTGTGCATTACGCCTGTTTCCAGTTGAGTTAAAATTCTAAAATTACTTAACTTTGATATTCATTTATGCATACCAATTATTTCACCCACGATACATACGAGGGCGAATCAATACTTTCGTGACTTTTCGAACTTCCCTCGTAGTTATATGAAATGCAACACTGTTCCCATCAAGTACCACCTGTTAATAGACTACTGTCAAATTTTGAGCAAGTGTCGTCATTTACTTTGCGTTTAACAGCTCGATAAATACTATGGGGACACTGCACCATCGATTTCAATGGTAAAAAAATATGGGTGCCGCGTTTGTTCTAAATTGACCATAAACGTAAACGTGTAACAACTTCAAAGGATTGTTTGGAGTTGTTTAACCGCAATCCGAATGAGTTTTTGCGGCGTTTTGTAACTGTGGATGAGACATGGATCCATTACTGTATTTCGGAGACCAAGCAGCAGTTTAAACAATGGGTTTCTCCGTGTGAAACCCTTTTGTCGGCCAATAAGGTGATGGCAACAGTTTTTTGGGATGCACGCGGAATAATCCACATCGATTACCTTCAAAAGGAAAAAACAATAAATGGCGAATATTATGTCAACTTATTAGACTGATTTAATGAGGATTTAAAAAAAAAACGACCCCACATGGTCAAAAAAAAAAAGTTGTTTTTGATCAAGATAATGCACGGGTGCACACGTGTGTAGGCTCAATGGCAAAACTCTATGAATTAGGCTACGACGTGGTACCTCATCCGCCATATTCGCCGGATTTAGCCCCTAGTGACTACTGGAGAAACGTTGAACTAAGTGTATTGAGTTAAAAGGAGATTATGTTGAAAAATAAATTTTTGTTTTGCAAAAAACACTGTGTTTCATTCAAAAAGTCGCGGACTTATTGATCCGCCCGTAATAATAATTTTGTAAGAATTTTTTTCTTGTCACAATTGTTTTAATATCTCCGAAATAATTAAAATAACTTAGCAGTCACCATAAAAACCTTAGATATTTTATTTTTTCCATCTAACATAAATATTATTAAATTCTATCTACATATCTAATATAAAAATTTTCTTCTTTCAAACCAATTCATTACTCACTTACTAATTCATATATTTCAGTTTTATATATTTATATTTGAACGACCACATGCATTACATACTTATGTATGTATATGTATTTGTTATTGTTTTGTTTACATTATAATTCACAAATAAAAGCATATTTTAAGCGGAAATATTGATAAATGAGCACTGCTTTTTTATAAGGGAAACAAAAAATATTAAATTGAGCTTATTATTATGTTTATACATTAGACTGCACCAAAATTTACCAACTTTTGAAATATGACCTTATTTATCTTTAGAATTGTTCATTGGAACCTGAAGTTTGTATGGTGCATTTATATGGGGAAAATATGGCTTTTTTAAGTATTTAACCTTCATATTTTAAAGGTTATCCTTGTCCAATTTGTTTAAAAACTTCAGAATGTATTTCGACCTTTTTTGAAATTTTTTTAACAAAATTTGTTAAATTTTGAAAATGGAGTTTTGAAACGGTCTTAAAAAATGTAAACAATGTTTAACCAAACATGTTTGAATTATCCTGCGGAATTAAAAATGTATTTTCAATAATTATAGTTCAAATTGAATTGAAAATAGCTTATTATTTAAACATTTATCAAAAAATTAAAAATTTCGTTGTACACTCCTTACACAAGTCTTCCAAAACACATTAATGGTCTGGGGAATTCGTAATAACTTCAACATTTTTTAATCGATTTTCTATTCTTATATCTTATTTGATAGATAATTATGTGTAGATTAAATTTGTTCCCATATAAACGTTAACGATATCCGATTTCACTAATATTTCACACAGTACGTTTTTCCAACCCAATAAACAATTCTAGGGGGAGTTACGGTCAAATTTCAAAATTCGGTAAATTTTGATACAGTCTTATATATATGTATATGTTTCATATGTACTTGTTTATGTATATTTACATGTTTGTAAGTTTATGAAAAATAATTGCAAAAAACAAAATTATAAAAACAAAAGCTAAACGCTAACAAAAATAACTACATAAATACATATGTATAATCGGTCAAGACCGACCATATGATACCCTACAACATTGTGTTTGAGCTAAAAATTAGACCTGTGACCAATTATATAATACAGAACAATGCATTTATACTAATATCTATATGATTTTTTGCCCTTTAGGGCGATTCCCGGAAGTAGGTTTATATGGGAGCTATGGTAAATTATGCACCGGATTCTCATAAATTTTGGCAATGTTGTTTCTACTTATATAAAACTTCTTTGTGCCGAATATTAACTTGATACTATCATTCGTATGGGATTTATGCACGTTAATGTAATTTCCGGAAGAGACGTTTATATGGGAGCTATGGTCAATTATTGATGAAATTTTGGTATTAAGATTAACAATTATACAAAACTTCTTTGTGCCGAATTTCATTAAAATATTACCATATGTAAGGCATTAATGACCACTAAAACCCTATTCCGGGAGGGCATTTGTATGGCGGCTAGGTGAAATAATGAACCGATCATAACGAATTTCAATAGGCTTCGACCTTGTATTAAAATAACTGTTCGTGCCAAATTTCATCAAGATATCTTTTAAATTGCGACCTGTACTTTCTTCACAAGGTTTACATGGACAGACAGCCAGACGGACGGACGGACGGATATCGTTAAATCGACTCAGAAAGTGATTCTGAGTCGAACGGTATACTTTAAGGTGGGGATCCGATAATTTTTTCTGTGCGTTACAAACATCAGCACAAACGCATAATACCCCAACCAACTATGGTGGTGTAGGGTATAAAAACAAATAATAAATTAAATATGTAGAAGGAGTAAAGAAATACTGAAAATAAATTCATTGCCACTACTACAACTACCCAGCAAAAAAAGAACTGAAAAAGCCATGATTTTAACATTGTGTTGTCATTGGAAGGAAGTACTTAGTGGTGAAAAAGAGCTGCAGAAGTTCTTTTTTTAACCCATGGTTGTCATTGGTAGGATGTTATTCTTTTATACTTCTTTTTCGTTCCTTTTGAAGTACTTCCCTTAAAACTATGTTTATACAATTTTTTAATAAAAATTCTATTTTTGCCCTATTAAATAATAATAAAAATGCTTTAAAATTTTTAAAATTTAAATTCTGTTAGAAATTATTACCATTTTTACCCGCTAAAAATTCATTTATTTTCACTTTTCTGGAAGTAATTATTAAGAACTTCCAAAAATGTTTAAAATATGCACTTTGTTCCACTTTTGAAGTTGTGAAAATGTTCTTTTTTTGGAAGAACTTCATTGTTTTTTGCTGGGTATAAATATGATAATGTATATTTCAGTTTGCACTTATTCAACAGAAAAAGGACATTGAGCGAAATTTTAAATCTTTCAATGTAGTCATGCAATATTTAGGAAATTTCTTAAAAAAAATATATTTTAGATGCAAATTGAGTAATTGTATTTTTATATTTCACCCACTGTATGTCATGTTATAAATATCTTTATTGTAATTTTCTTGACTATAATAACTATATAAATGAAATATTTCTCTACTTTTTTCTATTTCCAAAATTTTGTGGATGAATTATTTCAATTTTAACACTATTTAGAGAAATTAGGTTTTTATTATTATTGTTGTGTTTTATTATTATGATTATTTCAATGTACCACCAACACGTAAGTTTTAATACTATATTTATTTTTTATTATATTTTACAAAATATTTTCTATTTTCCAAAAACATATTTATTTATATCAAATACACAAGTATTATGATCGTCTACCTATAATTTATATTATTAGTATTATTGCAAATGGTTTTAATGGTTTTTCGGTTTGTTTTTCTATATATTTATTTACAAATAAATAATATAAAAAATATAGTATATTTTAATATTGGGGTTAAATCTATAGGGATTTTTAGTATTTTTATTTTATTATTGCTTTTTCCACTTTCTTGTTTTTTTCAGCACTTTTTCATATAAAAATTATTGTTATTTGATTCGTAACAGATATATAAATAATGTGCATGTATTTTTTTTTGTTCATAATAGCAAAACTAAAAGAAAAACTTTAATACATAAAATGTCTCAAGGGTAATTTTATTAAAATAAAAATTTTACTACAAGTAAATATGGAATTATAGAAATTATATATTTTTTTATTGTATGATATCCATTAATATTTTTTTAGCAATAATTAAAACATATTTTTAGTGTAATTAAGATAGAGGTTATGATAATATAGTTTTTTTTTTTCTCGGAGAAATTGGTTTTTAATAAGTTCTAATCTAAAATGGTAAAGGAAAAACTATATTCATTAACTTTATTTTTTTTTTATAATGAATCTTAGATGTAATTTTAGACTCTAGAAATATCATGGTTTGCAACTTAGATTTAGTCTAACTCTAAAAAGTCTTATATTTTAAAGAAAAAGTTTGAAATAGATTTTAATCTAAATTTAAAAATATCCATAATTAAAAACTCATTTGGTTTTAAAATTCTTAATTTCGCACTAGAAGTTAAAGGTTTATTTTCAATATTACTTATAAACTTTAAAAAGTCCAATGACTTTCTTCATACACATAATATATTCCATTCAATTATAGTCCTTTTTGGAAGAAAAATGTGTAAAATATAATTTTACTTTAAGGATTTAAAGTTATTGAATCTCAAAAGATAAAAATGATCTTTCTCACTTTTTCCTACTGATATACAAAATAACAAAACTGGTGTAATATCATTTTCAATAATTTTTTAGTTTTGTAAACTAAATATAACTACCTCTCAGCAAAAAAATAAAAAAAAAAACAAAAAGATTTCCAAAAAAGTGAAAAAAGATTTAGAATTTACTATTAGATTAGATCTGAAAAAGAGCTGACTTTAATCCATGATTTTCATTGGAAGAATATTCATTTTTATAATTTCTTCCAATCTTCCAAAGAAATAAGAAATCAACACTTGTATAAAATAAATAGACAATAGTTCCTAGCCAATTTTCCAGTTGATTAATAGAACATAAATAAGCTTCTGAAGGAGAAATAAAAAATTAATTATCAAAAATAAAAATATTTGTATGCACCTATATTATTGTTCAGGGCATTATATAGTCCGGATTTATTGATCTTCTATATATTGGATTATTTGTGATATGATAAAATATCAAATATGCAATATTTTAATTCATACACCGAGAAAACAGATTTATTGTCACAACCGAATTTTTAGCCAAGCGAATTGGTCGGTTGCAAGAACTATCACAAAATTCGATTGTAATTACTGAATTTATATGGTAACCATAACTATTAATTCTATTGCTATATTAGGAAAAAATTAGACTATTGTAAATTGAAATTTTAAATAAATTGACTTTTTATTTAACACATACATATAAATTTAAATACATAAATAAGAATACAAAAATTATGTACAAAATAAAATACGATAAAATTGGGCATTCATTTACATTACGATCTGCATATTCGTCCAATACAGGAAAGTTACTTCTCGTAAAGATTTCTCATTATTTCTGCACTCTTTTGGTGAAATGTGCCAAATACTTGCGCCCAGCGTTACCGTTGAGAATTTTTAAAAAGTGTCCACAAAAGGGGATTTCAAAATAAAAAGTCGCCAAAAAAGGGGATTTTTTGAATAAAAGGGGCCAACTGCTTAAAAATCGAAAAAAACTCCTTAAATTTTGTTCATTTGATAACAACAAAAACAAAAAATGTTGTGTTTTAAGAAAAACTACTAAATCCAATTCTGTTAGCAACAAAATAATTTATTTATAAATATTTTACAATAATTTTTATTATCAAAAATTAAAGATTAATTCACAAAAATAGCTGACATACAATTCCTTTTATTTTATTGATTACACTTAACTACTTTTGTACAAGGTTTTTACTCGTACTCAAATCTTTCAAATCCTCATCGAATCAATTTAGGACAGAACATATGGGTCTAAAAATATTGACTAAAGACTGTTGGACAAACTATTTTTTATTATTGATCTTAGTAAAAAAAAAAAAACATGTTCCCCCTAAGAATTGCTATGAAGAATGTAAAAATATAAATTAGGATAAAAGTACTCATCGTATCTGTTTTTTATTTTCTCAAACCAGTTCAAAAAGATTCGGAATATGATGATTAAAATAGCTATTGATAAACTTTTTTATTTTTAGTTAATAACAGTTTCAGTCATATATAAATATTCCGAGGTTCTTTATATTACTATACTGTGAAACAATATTAAAATAGTTCATTTATTTGTTTAAACTAATTAATTTTCGCTCATAGTCTTAAAAAGTCGCCATTTAAAAAAGGGGCCAAAAAAGTGTCCAGGTGGTTGAAAAAGGGGCATTTGGCGACTAAAGTCGCCAAACGGTAACGCTGCTTGCGCCCATCATTATTATTTCAGCTTTGGACATTTGTTCATGGTTTATGATGTAAATTTGTAAGGAAAGCGATTAATAACACATATATTCTTCATCATGGATTCTTCTTATGAAAAAATCTGAAAATTTTAAAAATCTTCATATTACAAAAAAAAATATGTTGAAAACTAAGCTCACACACATGTACACCTTCAGCTCAATGAACGCATCTAGATAGTGTTAATACCAAGCTCTTCAAGTCCATCAAATAATATTTAATTTATACAAAATTATATTCTTTATGTTCACGTATTTTAAGTTTTATTCATTTAACAATTTTTTTAAATTTTTATTTTATTTTTTAAGAATGACAGAGAAAATAAAACTCGAATTTAAGAATTATTCGTTTACAGTGACCAACATATGGCAGGGAAACGTAAAATAGTAAATTTAAAATTATTTTTATTTCCAAATCAACAAAATAAATTTGGGTAAAAAACAAATCGATTCAATTAAGTTATTTAATAATTGTAAAAACTCCCATTTAGTTGAAACTATAGATTTGCAATTATAAACCTGAAAAAAATATTTAGGTTGTAGTTTTTAAGTAATAAAAATCAAATATTGATTTAGGTTATTAAATATTTGTAAAGGGAACCGATTTCCAACTAATCCTTTTTATGTGTGAACCACAAATAATCCATATCTAAAAAACAACTATTTATTTTTGTAATTAGCAATCTTGAAATTTGCATCATATAATTTTATTATAATTTTGCTATGATAATAGGGAATGATATAATTTACTATCAAATTTGATTCTCATACTAACTTTATCTGAAAGCTCATTAGGGTCAATATTCACAAAAAAAAGGTATAATATTTTTCATTTAAATATAAAATATGTACCTATGTGTGTAAACAATTTATTTCAAGAGCAAATTTTTATGGTAATTTCAGTTTCGTTCTTGGAGAAATGTTATATGTCAAATTTTATTAAGATATCTTGCAATTGTGACCTGCAGTTGAACAGAACATTTACATAATGATGGCTAGGTGGGTGGACTGACGGACGCACACCATTGAATTGGTTTAGCAAATTCTTTAGTGCTAAATTAATTTCTGCTTTTCAAATGTGACACAAATCTTTTTCAACACTTTTAAAATTCTGAAATTGTGTTCTTTTTACGATTTAAATATCAATTAAATTACGATTGAGTTAATGAGCTGCAAAAAACAGTTTTTGTCCCAGTGTGTATTAACTAAATTTTAAATTACTTATTTACTATTTATGCTAAAAATGACTTAATTGTTTTTAGCAATTATTTTTATTATATGCAAAATTATTTTCTTTAGTGTAATATACACTCAAAATATAAGTCCAGTAATATGTATGTAAATCCAGAGCGGTATCAAAAGTTCAGATTTTCTTGAGTAAAATACTTGATTCTAGAATGGAGAAAAAGTCTTAATTTTAACATTATTTAAGTCTACTTTGGATTGAGTTAATCCCAAATCTTCTTGATTTTAGAAATCTTGGCTTGAATTAAGCTTAAGTCCATACTTAAATTTAGCATAAAAAGGATTGATTTAATTTAATAATAGGATCACAATTAATCATAAATGCACTTGATAAAAAAATTATAGATCTTGTATTAATTCCAATTGCGATGGTTTTAAGTACTTAACTGCCTGTTTCTCTAAATGCGAACGAAAGTTTCGTTCGAATAAATGTATTGAAAACAATAAATAATTTAAAAATTTATTTGTTGTTTTAGTCGAACGAAACTTTTGTTTGCATTTGGAGAAACAGGCAGTTAAACCTTCCTTAAGCCCGAATTCATGCTTTACTTTATATATAATCTTGAATTCATTTATTTCTTTCTCTGTGTAATTTGAAACAAAATGTATCACCTTTTCTAATACAAAATACAGTTTGTTATTATTTATTGTAATTTATTTTATTATAATTATTTTAATAAATAAATAATAAACTGTACTTAGAACGTAGTTACTTTCAAAATATTTGTTCGTCGCATTACCTTTTAAATAATCAAAATCAGTGACATGAAGGAGTTGGAACAGGTGTCAGTTAATTATTTATAAATAACAAAAACCATTAAAAGCAAATCCCAAAGTATTTAACTTGAAAGTAACAGATCGATAAATAAAGATAGAGAGAGAGAGAGTAAGTTAAATTCCGCTCATATTCTCTCACAGATAAAAGATAAGATTTTTCCTTTTAATTCAAATCAAATTAATTAATTAATTACTTGATTAAAATACACTTTGTACTTAATATTGGAATTTTCATACTTAAATTAAGTATTTCATTCTTAATTTTTTAATTAATTCCGTTTCATACTTGTACAAATCGTACTTAAATTTTTAATTTTTTCTAAAAATAAAAAAAAAAATTTGTTGATTTTAGAATGCAGTTTTTTTTCTGTATACATATGTATGTAATATTATGATCGTAAGTATAAAAGATGCCATTATAATAGCTAAAATATGCTTGAAAATAAGAATTTTCTATGAAAATATGAGAAAATATATCGCTAAGCCCAATATAGATTCTGTTGTGTCCAAAAAATAAAAAATAAAAAATATGCTATAACAAATCGATGTCAAAATTTTTAAAATTGCCTTAACCCTGGGATGACTGTTAACGTTATGAGCACTAAGTTGTCCTTTTGGTCTGGCCAGCTCACAGAACGGTTATAGGTAAAATGTTGGCCCTAGGAACCATTTATAGTAGTACTTGTGTCTTGGTTTTGTGTATAGTAGTTAAAATAAGTTATATACAGGGCAAGTTTTTATATGCACAAAAATAATTGAAATATGCGCTTGAAAAAGCACGAAAAAATGGTATAAAATGCACAGAGATATGCAAAAATATAATGAATATGTATATAAAAATCAACGAATTTATGCATTCTTATATATTAATGTGTAGAAAATATGCCCAAATATGCATTTTTTAACTTTCAATCTCAAATAAATTTCGATGTTTATAAAAATATAACTATTTTAATTTTTAGTATCATATTTGACGCTTTCGAATTTTGTTTCTTTACAATATTTACAATGTACTCAAAATACTCACAAAAAAATTTTAGAAATCATTTGATTGAACTCGAAAAAATCACCAAAAAATTGTGTTTTTGTTAAGAAAACTAACTTTTGTATCCATTATATGCAAATTTATGCAAAGATTTAAAATATAAGCATTTTTTGTGAAATTCTTTTGAAATATGCAAATGCTTACTTTCCAAGCGAAAAGCTTGAAAAACTTGCCCTGGTTACATATGTTAATATAATGTGGAAATGATACGCTAGACTTATAATAAAAACTATTGCGATCAAAACAAAAATAGATGAAAAATCTAACAAGTTTGTACTTTTTTAAATAAAACGCAATTTTAGATTTCTTTATAAATAATGTGCATAGGAAATGGATAAATATTGGTATTTTTATTAAAAATAATATTTATCTAATATTACTCTGCTTGGTAATCATAGCAAACATGCTAATTTGCTTATTTACAATGTCATAATTTTCAGTATCCAATTACAGCAAATTTTCATTATTTCTTCGTTTAAGGAGATAATTTGTTTTTACATAATATAACTACCATATTTTTGTTTCATATTTAGCTAATTCTGGCGGAATGTATATTTTGAAACATGTACGTACAAAATAAGAATAGAACTATACAAATTTACGACAGGGGTATACGATGACTCCACGATTTTAATGAGAATAACTCAAATATTCTCTACGGTAGCTGATTTTCTAAATTATTAATGCTTAGTTAGGGTAAGTGTTTGAATTGTCAGATCGGAAAAAAATAGTAATATAGTGAAGCATCTTATTGACATTTTCGCCTTATCAATATCGAAGTTATATAATCTTTGATCGACTAAACCTATTCCATTGGTTGTTTATTATTCAAGGTACCTATTGCAATTTATTTTTAATATCTTGAACAATAATATTAAGCACTTCTGGATTAAATATTCTTTTAAAAATGTTAATAGTACTCGGTGGAAATTAACTGGTTGGTTATAGCATTATGAAAGTTTTAAGTCGTTCCAATTAAGTACATTTGTATATCAGATTTACTTTATTGCTGAATATACAATATTTCCCGAGCATAACGTTTCGTCACTCTCATTTTATATTTTAAGACAAAATATTTAATTTTACTGCCTTAAATTATTCCTGCAAAATCTTAAGACTTTCACTGCAAAAGTTCTTTAGAAATCCGATAATAAAGATTTAATTTGTATGGAAGATACCACTCCACGTAGACTTCTCCACCCTTCCTTCATCTGAATTGTGGAACATGATAAGAAAATTGTTCTCACAAAATCTTAAGACTAACATTGTTATAGCTTTGCAGACAAATTTTTTAAGTAAAACTTAAAATTTTGAGTTTGTATTGAACATATTTAAAACTGATTTATAATCCTCTCAAAATGTCCTTTTACAGAGTGTGGTCCACCTTTTTTATTTTCTTGAAACAAATCATTTATCTTTGTATAGTTTAATAAATTTAATACATTAAAGTTGATTAAAATTGATTAACAAATTTAACAAATATTTTTTAAATTAAAAACAAAATCCATTATTTTTTAATTTTTTCCAATTTTCAAATTATTTATATTTGTAAAGATTTTTTATTAAAATTTCCATAAATCTAAATTACACATTTGACACCACTAAAATAAAGATTACATCAATTTCATTCTTTCCCTCAGTTATTGCTTTTCATAAATTTTCACATAATTTATAATGTCTCCCCAAAAACTAATTTCCATTTAAACAAAACAGTATGTAACCTTATCCGCCTTACATAATGTCTATGTATATAATTTAAAAATTTCATTATCAATCTTTAAATAATTATGTATAAAAGAACTCTACATAAAATTATCTCATACCATTTTGATTTCTTAGCTATGTATATAGCTTGACTTCATAATTCCCCTGGAATATAAATTACAATAAACATATGTATAGTTAGTTAAATATTAGAAAAAAAAATGCTACACATACACAGTTATACTACATGCATATGTACAACTTAATTTTGTCTTCAAACTATTACCAATTGTTGACACAAGTCGACTACATGTCATCGAAAAGAAAATACATAAAATACGTGAACATGAATAAAGACAAAAAAATAAAAAATAAAATAAAGAAAAAAAAAAAAAACAGAAAGTTTTATGTACGAGGGTAAAATTGAAAATTATAGGAAATTTGAAATGAAAAGGATTTAACTAATGTGGAGTACATTAAAAAAAAAATAAATATTAAAAAAATTATATTAGCTGTGGATTAATGCTTGTATCGCCTTTAACATACCCTAGTAAACATTTTTGTTTTCTTAAAAGCACTGATTTTTTTATCCTCGCTACTCTAGTAAACCAGCTTAGTTCATCTTTTCCTTCTAAAGTTTCAAATATGCCAGCTACTAAATAAGAAGAAAATATTTAAGATGATGACAAAACTATATACATTTTCCCACAACTACCACTGTCGACACCAACCACCACCACCATCACCATCGTCATCATTATACCGAGACATACCTCCAACTAAACTAAACTATACCAATATTATATAAGACTGATTGCAGGGTGAAATGGCAAAGAAAACAAAAAACTAAAATGAAAAAAAAAGTATATGTAAATATACACTTACACATACTCACATATTTCTTATCACAGTTATGCACATAGATACACACACATAGATACACCTAACTTACAGTCATTGTATGTTTACTTTAGTATAATATTAAAAAGATACTAAAATTTTCACATTTTTTTCTACTCTATTCTTTTCTCATTTTTATCATTCCATTCTGCTTTATTCCATCAACTTACACTTGAGATGCTTCTTTAGTTTTGTCCATGTCGAAGGAAAAAAGAAAATAAGTAAAATAAGAACGTAATTTTTCCTTAACGTTTTTTTTTTAATAGATAAACACGTACAAATTAAAATGAAAAAAATGGAACTATGGTCAGTAGGAAATATAGAAAATGATTTTATATCTTTTCCAACTGAAAAAATAGTGAACCAATTTTTGCTCAACTTAAACAGCAAATAAAAAATAATTATTTATTTTATATTTCTTTCCTCGATTTGGATTTTTTTTTTTTTTTTTTTTTTTGAAAATTATAGTTTTTATACGTATCTCCCACCAACATTATTGGTGAAAGAGCTTATACACATGCATATATAAAAATCGCTCAAAAAATTCCCACATAAAAAATTATTCAACAATTTGCTGTAATTTTTCATAATTTTCACATTGTATTGAAATAAAATAAAAGCATCGAAATAAAATTCAAAAACAGACAAATAAACATAGATTCACTCTTATATAGATAGCATTTTACTCCTACATAGATCAGATAAAAACGGTAGCCTGATTATTTAGAAAAAATTAAATAACAAAAGTCAAAAAAAAAAAAAAAACGTAATTCAACTATGATTCCAATCTCCCGTGGGAACAGTTATAATATTGGTGTTCTGTCAGCATTAAGAAAATCAACTTTTTAAATATTCTAGTTACCAGTTTCTTACATCTTTAATGTTTGAAGATTCAAAAACTACCAAATTATATCTTTTATTATATTTTAGTAGAGAAAAATATGACCAATAGGGCTTGTGGATTCTAAACACAGAACCATATACAGTGTCTCACTAAAGTATTTGATTTTTTTAAATTAATAATTAAAACGGTTTAATTACGTGATTAAAAAAAAAATAATAATAATAATTCTAGATTTATTAACTGAGTTATGTTTGTCTATTTGTTAACTATATAATACAAAAAACTGCAATCAAAAATATTGCATTGCATCCAAGTTATTACAGAAATAGTATGAAAATTCATCGAATTTACCTTACAAAAGTATTTGAATTTGTATCACCT
The DNA here is from genome assembly GCA_951394005.1 of Protophormia terraenovae. Classification (NCBI taxonomy): domain Eukaryota; kingdom Metazoa; phylum Arthropoda; class Insecta; order Diptera; family Calliphoridae; genus Protophormia; species Protophormia terraenovae. Next base: position 29,437,751 of record OX596075.1, read on the forward strand.
TTGTATTTAAAAATGTCAATCAAAATAAAAATTGGAGAAATTCATGTATTTTTTATTAATAACAGGTCATAGGTATCACAATTAAATGTTTACTAATTTATTTCCCCAATTTGGAGTAAAATTTTGGGTGATTTTTGGTCCAATTTTATATTTAATGGACTTAGAAGGTTGATTTAGGAAAAACACGCCTATTTTTCTTCTATAAATGACAAATACAATATTTTTTTCGTCATTATAGTAAACAAAATAATAAGGTTTTAGTTCCTTATAAGTTTTTTTTTTGTTAAAACGCCATATACGAAGGGTCCAAGTCGATAATTATGAGACATTGCACTATTAAAAATAGAATGCCTTAAATATCAAGCTCACTTTGGTACCCTACGTATCAAAAAGTTATTTCAAAATGTTGGGGAATATCTTCCCGATATATAGCCAACTATAAATTTGAAGGCTAAAATACCTGACTTTATGATATAGCTCTAATATATACCCCGACATAATTGTACTTGGGTTTATTTTTCTAATTACTTAGCCATATTATTTTTGGATCAATAACTTGCAGTCCAGAAATGTTGTACCGAAAAATGTTTAACTTTATTTTCATCAACATAAGTAATATTAACAGAATAGTAAACTTTTTCGGGTATTTTTACCTTTTTATAGTTTCCCGTATACCTTGAAAAATCATATAGTTATGTAACTTAAAATATGCCTTTTGTCGCGTTTTACACTATGCCTCCAATTTCTCTGTATTTTTGTAGCCAGTATCTAAATCTCCCATTTAATAACAGCTAATACCTAAAGAAACACAATCTCAAAGTTTTGTTAAAATATGTGGACCAATACTTCAGTAAAATAGGCTCAATATTGAAGATTTTTTAATTTTTAACAACAAAATGAAAATTTGTACGCCGCTTGGAATGTCAATATTTAGAACTTTTGCAGTAAAAATTATTTTTCGAAGACATGACAAAGTCCATTTATATTTCCAAATAAAACAAATTAATTTTAAGAAATAATTTAGGAAAAATTACCTGATTATTCCAATTTTCTCTTTTGTAAGATACATGTAAAGAAACTTCGCTTAATTTCCCTAAAATTTTACCCCCAAATTTATAAAAAGAATTAGTAAACGCTTAACATTAATACCTAATAACAATTAATATAAAAACCATATCTTTTTTTGCCTTTTTTGGTATTTTGAGTATCTTCAAATATAAAAAATTCAAATACTTTTGTGAGGTACCTGAAATGACTGCACGTGTTATTTTTCTCAATTTCTCGGAAACGATTCAACATTTTGTGCTACTTTTTGCAGCATTTGGTAGAAGACAACTCAGGCAAAAAAATTCCATTCATAAAAAAATATTATTTTTTATTTACCTAATTTAATAGCTAAAAATAATTCATTTTTTTATTTAAAAATTAAAATTCATACAGTGTCTCACTTATGTGAGACACTGTTTGTTAAATTTCACGTTTGAAAGTTATTATAAAAAATTCAAAGAGTAATTTAATAAAGAAAAGTACCCCCTTATGGATTTTCATTCACTTAGGATCATATATCTTTAATTTCATGATTCAGATTAAATATTATAGAAAATTTAAAAAGTACCATTGGAAGAACAGAAAAGTAGCACAAAAGTCACCCTCTTGAATTCTTACCCACATGTATCTTTAATTTCATATTTCTAGGTTCAATATTGTAGAAAATTTAAAAAGTACCATTAAAATAATGAAAAAGTACCACAAATCCTCTTTTCTCGATTCTTATTCACTTAGGACCATATATTTTTAATTTCATATTTGTAGGTTCAATATTTTAAAAAATTCAAAAAGTATCCCCTCTTGAATTTTTACCCAAATAGAACCATGTATCTTTAATTTCATGTTTTTAGGTTCAATATTGTAGAAAATTCAAAAAGAAATCTATTCACATTGAGTGTTTCGCTGATGACCTAACGCTAAGCTCGGTGTATTACCCACCACGATTTTCTATGACAAAGGAACAATTTGAAGAATTCTTTAAGACGCTAGGAGATCGTTTGCTGGCATGTGGTGACTTTAATGCCAAACACACTTACTGGGGTTCTAGATTGATAAATCCCAAAGAAAGACAGCTCTATAAGGTAATTGTTGATCACAAAAATGGCATGGATTTTGTGTCTCCTGAACAGATCCTAGAAAAATTACATTGAAAGTTTAACAAATAATAAATATACAAAATTTTCCCTATGGAAGCCAACGAAAGATATTAAGCCGCTGGTAGAGGCACAAAATTCTTTAAGAAAGGCTGACGGTACCTGGGAAAGTAGTTCAGAAAATAAGGCCAATTTCTTTGAATATATATTTAAGCTTAGTCTTTACACCAAATCCCAAAGCTTTCGACAAAGTTTGGCAAAAGAGCCTAATATATAAAATTAAATGTTAAAAGGACATATACCCACCATAGGTGAATCCTTAACTAAGGTAGTATAAGCATTTTAAATTTCGTAAAAGAACATATCTTGGGATCGTTTGCGCGATTTTATTTATTTTTTATATTTTTTTTTTTTTTTAAGTGAATTTTAGCAAAGTTTTTAATTTGTTTCTTATTTGATGATAAATTCTGCATCGAAATTTGATTTTATTACTTCAAAATTTAAACTATAATGCGAAATAAGTGGGTGTGATTTTTGAGTTTAAGAAAAAGTTTTTTGGTCCATACAATTATAAGTCATTAACGTATTTTGACGCCACCTGAATTTTAGTATTAAACAAGTAAAATGCTTTCATTTGACATTAATATTAACATCATTTATACTTTGCGATAATTGTTAATTAATTGCCAATCAAGTGCCGCCCATATGATACCCTACACCATAGCGTATATGCGTTATAGTAATTTGTTGGAGGGTATGGACCATTTTTTGACTTATTGTTGTAATAAGTGTTATTTTTTATTTCTATACGTATGCATAATATTATCATGATAATAATATTTATGTATAATCTATGAATTTTAAGGTAATTCTCGTCAGTGAATCTTATATGGTACACCAATATGAACTAATCCTCAATAAATTTGGTACTATTGATATAACAATTCTTTATGACAAATATAATCTTAATTGTACTAAGGTTTATATGAGATTTTGGTACATTAAATGGTGTATTATTTAATATTGAAGTTTCTCAATAATTTTCCATTCATCTTACTATATAAAACCGAAATTTTCCTAACTGGCATTTATGCTGGAAATAAATGTTAAATTATATTAGACATAAAGAAAAGACGAAACAAAATGAAAAGAGAAATCACCTAAGTAAACATAATCTGTGACAAAGTCAAACGCTAAAGGTAACGTAACATACAACGTATTGGACAACCACACCATATTTCTCTTTCCCATAATCTCAACAGCATATTGCAAAAAGAAAAAAAAGCCAAAAACGACAGAAAATCGCTTAAAGTTTACTTAGAGTTGATGTAGTTTTTATGTTGGTAGAGAAAAACAAAAAAAAAAAAAAAAAAACGATAGAAAAAAATCAAATATTATATATTGTATATTTAAGCTGATACTTTTCCCCCCAAAATAAAGTAAAATAAAACCCAGTATAAAAGATTTTTTTCAAAAAAGGACAAAAAAAAAAATCATAAGCCATCACATCCCTATAGATAGAGCTGAAGTATTCGAGTAAGTGTTAAAATCTTGAAAAGTTGATGTACAAAATGAAATCAGCTTTCATACGCATACAAAGATAACAATTTTTTGGTAAAGGGAAAATGTTTGCTAAATGCTGGCATACTTACTCTTATTCTAAACATACATTCTCACCCTAACATTTTAATAACATAAAGAGTTTTTTCTTTTCTGTTCAAAGTTGACTAAATACATAATATAGTCATCAGCATTTTACCAAACATCACCATCGCCATTGCCATCACCATCAACAAACGTATTATCATCTTCATCAGGGAGAATGATAAACAACAGTGTTTAGTGAGTATGAAAATTGGTATGGGAAATTTGACGGCCATTGCCAATTGCAATTTGTTTTTTTTTTTTTTTTTTTTTTTTTCATAAGATATTTTTATTAGGAATTTTAGTTGAAGATTTTTCTTTGTAACAATTTTCTTTAAAGGGTGGGGGAAATAAGGTAGGATTTTTAGAGTATATTTTGGTAGGGTTTTGATGAGCTGAGAAAATCCTAACAAAGAAATTGGCACAGTGTAATATATATAGGTATAGAAACTTTATTTTGAAATAATAGAGAATAATTTATTTTATACGATTTTTAATTTATATACTTATTCAATTCTAACCAAGCAAAAAATATGCTTACTTGTAAGCAATAACATCAAAAATTCAATGCATTAAGTTATGAACTTTGTACAGAAGCACTTTTCCATACCATAGTGTTTCTAAGCGGCTCATATCGAATAAAAATCATGCACTAGCACAACTAACTCGTTTCGTCTTTATAAATATAATTATAGTAGGAAATTTTATTATATCACAAGTTATATCAAAAAACATACATACAAATTTACGCACGGACACTTAAAGTTCCAAAACACTTTTAGTTAAGTTTTAGTTATTTGCGCCAAAATTATTTGCAATTTTTGATGCTATTTAACACAATGTGCGACCTCAGAAAAACTGAATTGTAAAACACATATTAAATGGTTCCATTTTTTATTTCGGGTTTTGGGACGATTTCCGAAATTTTCCTTATGGTATTTAAAATATAAAACTATGGACTGAAAAGTTTTATTTTTATAACAAAAACGAGCGTATAAGCGTGCCATACCAGGAAATATAATCCTAATATATATTATAAAAATGAGGTGTAAGTTTGTTTGTTTGTTTGTTTGTTTGTGCGTCAATCACGTCTAAACGACTGAACCGATTTTCACGAAATTTGACACACAGATAATACCAGTACCAGAGGTGGTTATAGGCTATATAAGATTTCGATTGGATGCCACGCCCACATTTTACTCCCACTTTTTATAACTTCCAAACGGTTGGACCGATTTTCACGAAATTTGACACACAGATAGTATCAGTGCCGCTGATCATTATAGGCTATGTAAGATTTCGATTGGATGACACGCCCTTATTTTACGCCCACTTTTTATAACTTCCAAACGGTTGGATCGATTTTCACGAAATTTGACACACAGATAGTATTAGTGCCGCTCATCATTATAGGCTATGTACGAACTGGATTGGATGCCACGCCCACATTTTACGCCCACTTTTTATAACTTCCAAACGGTTGCACCGATTTTCACGAAATTTGACACACAGATAGTATCAGGGCCACTGATCATTATAGGCTATGTATGAACTGTGTTGGATGCCACGCCCACATTTTACGCCCACTTTTTATAACTCTTAAATGGTTGTACCGATTTTCACGAAATTTGACACACAGATAGTACCATTACCGCTGGACATTATAGGCTATGTATGAACTGGGTTGTATGCCACGCCCACTTTTTATAACTCTCAAACGCCTGTACCGATTTTTAAGAAATTTAACACACAGATAGCACCAGTAACGGTGGTCGTTTAAGGCTATGTAAGAACTGGGTTCACGCCCATATTTTACGCCCACTTTTTAAAACCCCTAAACAGTAGCAATTGTTTTATATTCCCTATTAGGGGGTAGCGAAGCGCACCGGGTTACGCTCGTATTATAATAAAAATGTACACAAAAAAAATGAGAAAATCTTTAAAAAAATATATATATATGAACAACAAAAAATATATATATATGACGCTTTTCCTTTTCCTAATCAAAGTTGAAATTTTAAGCTGTTAGAATCTTATAGGATAATAGTGATTAAAGTATTAATTTAGTAAAATTAAAAAAAAAAACGGAGCGCATTCGTTTTTTTTTTCTGACCAAAATGTAAAATCAGTTTTCGATATGATTTGGAGAGAAAACAATAAGTATAGCAAATCAAAGTTTCTTAAAACCAAAACAGACCTCAAAAAAATTAAATTAAATCGCGTATCTCCGCTCCCTGACAGAAAATCTGGCTTTGTAAAGATTTGTAGGACAAATAGTTTTATTAGAAATCCCATTTTTAGCTTCTTACATTGTCTAGGAGTTTCAAAAACCTCAGGAAAGGGTAAAATGCTTAGAAAAAGATACATAAATCCGATTATCTCCTCTCCCTAAAAAAAATTTTTGAAATCTGGTTTCGTTAAAATTTGTAGGACAAAAAGTTTTATCAGTGAGCCAAAATTTCTACATCGTCTGGGAGCTACAGAAAGCTCTGGAAAGGCAAAGTATTTAAAAGGTTAAAAATTTACTAAATTTATTTTTACATCAATTCAAGCATTTTTGTGTATTAATTTGCACAAAATATCGAAATTATTTATATTGAGGCGCTTCATTATACAAAAATATAATAATTATTTTTTAACAAACTTTATTACCCATATAAACTATTTATATTTTACTCACTAAAATTCACTAAAATATCTTTAAGGTATACCAAAAACTAATAGAACAAAAAAATAAATGCGTTTTTAAATAAAACAATATATTAGAATTTTTCTGGCTTTTTTTTTTTTTTTTTTTTGGACACAGCCTTTTCTGACCTTTTTTAATGTCTAATTTAGCTTCTTTTTTTCTCAAGTTCTGGCAACACTATATATAAATATCGTATTTTTAAATTGGACCTCGTTGAAACTTTTTAGTTACAGTTCATTAAATATATAATTTCCCAAAAAAATATATTTTTTAGTATTATGATTTCTTTTAAATAAAAAAACAATATTTTCAGTACAGATTTTTTAACCAAGAAAATTATAATGGAATAATTTGGATACATTTATTATTACATTCCAAAATAAAATCGTATCGTAATATCTACAGTGTTTACTGAGATATAATGAAGTTAAAGTTAACATAATTCTTCACAAAAGTTTTAAATAAAATTAAAATATTTTTAAATAAATAAAAATACCTTGGAAAATAATTTCTTTTAATTGTTGTGGTTATTTTTGTTTTTCGAAAAAATCGGCTTAATTTAGACTTTTTGTTGTTACTTTTGTACTAAAAGCTATAAATTAATAAACCATTGCAAATATATGTATACAGAGAAATGAGTTTTATATCAGAACTTATATTTTTAGAAATATTAAAAATAGAGTAATTAATTTTAATTATATAAGGACTGCGCACGAAAAAATCCGTGCATGCAAATCTGCTTATAGAAACTAAACCATAGGGCGAATTCTTTTTAAAGTGAAATTTTTATTAATGACTGTTATGTTCAAATTCTAAATATAAAAGAATAAATTAGTTCCTGTTGGTTTTTAAGGAAATATCTGATCTTTTCCGGAATTATTCCAATTAAAAGTTTTATTGTGTTTCGGTCACTTTTTTGCTCGAATAAGTCCACTTATTTTTAAACTTCGTTTCATTTTATGCCGAGCTTTTTATGTCCTTTAAATTATTTTTTACTAGAGTCCAATATTTTTCAATTGCACGGAGTTTCGGACAATTTGATGAATTAGTCTCTTTCGGAACAAACTCTTATAATTTTTTTGTTGCAACACCATTGTTTTGTTGTTGTAATGAGAAGAAGCGGAAACATGCCAGGAAATAGCGGATACACTGAATTTTATTAGGAAAGGAAGAAGTCATTTCCAAAGGCACTCATTTACGTATATTTCTGTGTTAATGCAACCATTTTTTAGGAATGAAGTGCTTCATTCCTGCATATGCATATGACTTCCCAAATCGAAAACTTTCTTGGGAATTTTGATTTCTTTGATACACGAAATTTTTCTGTCATAATCCCTCTAGCATCTGCGACATCCTGGCTAGGAAGTTGAAAAAAGTCACCCTGTACGAACGTTTCATCGTCTACTATACAGAAATAAAATTTCGGAAAAAATTCGTCCGAAGTACTTTCATGTTACTTTTTACCTCCAAATTCTTGCTTGCGTTTCTATTATGATGTTTTTCTTGCTTTATATGTCTTCAGGCTAGACTTCCTTTTAAATTTTCTGATTAAGATTCAAAGCAATTAACTTTTTTTGACACTTTTCTTCCAGAGATGAGGTGATTTTCTATCAAAATCCTTTCTATTTTGCCTGAGTCTATTGTCTTCCATTACCAGTTTACCATTCAGTGATCATGACTTCTTTGTATAATATTATGACCCAAGAAACTGTATTTTGCTGCACAACATCATTCCCTGCAATTATTTTATATGACCAATGCAAGATTTCATGAAAAATTTTACTTGTGTGTTTAGGTGTTTTTTGTTAAACTTCCATTTTAAGAAAAACCAATTTTGCTATTACCATGAAACTTAGTGAGCATAATAGCAAATACAAACCAGTTAACAGAATTATTAATTTTTCACCACATCAAAAGTTATATGCCCAAGAGCATGCACGGATCCAAAAACGTTTTGAATCTGAAAATACACAATATATCCAATATTTTTGGGGAATTTTTCAAAAAAAATTTAAAATAAAATTTTATAATATATCTTCATTTATAAATATAGTTTTACACCTGAGTTTGATGTAAAAGTTTGGCAAAAAATATATTTGAAATTTTATGAATTTAATTTTTTAACAACGCGCGGCAATTTCAAAAATAATATTGAACTTTGAGAGTGTAGCGAATTTTATCTTCTATTACTCGATATCAAAATTTAATATAAAATACTTTAATTAATGAATTAACTTATTCTTATTATGAATTTTGTTCAATCCAATGTGCGTCGATTCACATTTTTCCGTCGATATTTCATGAACAGATTAATAACAGATTAATCCCAAAAAAGTCTTGGAAAAAGATAGGCTCAGTGTGGACCGGAGCAAAATACGAAATAAGATTATATACGATAATGAAATTTTGTACAAACTCTTGAAGGAAAATTATAAATTCAGTAATTAATCGTATAATTTGCCATGGTATCTGTGTGTGCAGAAAAAAGGACAAAATTTAGCAGACGTCATCAAAATTATCAACAGGGAATTTACGGAATCGGGAACTAACTATTTTTCATATAAAAATGTTTATTGAAATTCAAATGAACTTTGTTTAATATCTCAGAAACCAATTTTGTAGTTATCATAAACATTTAATGAGTACTGAGGGATATAATGCTAACAACATATTATTTACTTATTACAGGTCATTATTAAATTTATAACGTGATTTTAAGTAATAAGATGTTTGATTTACCCTTTCTGGGGTTTAAAATAATTATTATCTTTATTGAATATTTATTTATTTTAAATACAAAACATTTAGTACGAAAGAATAACTACAATAATGCTGAATCGGATTCTATCAGCTTCAATAACTTCTTCTTCAACTAGGGTTATTACGATTCTTCCTTCTTCATCACTCAGCTTATTATGGTTCTTCGGCTTATATCAGGTTCGTTTCGCTTATTCGGCTTGTAATAGGATCGGTTTGGTTATTCGGCTAATAACATGATCGGTTCGGTTATTCGGCTTATAACAGGATCGATTCGGTAGTAGAATTAGAATCAGCGTTGTACGTTCGGCATTCACACACACTCGGCTGTCAAACTGATTCGGGATTACTGCGGAATCGGCTTCTGGTTCAGACGGCAACTTAGGAGATCGTGTATTTTTCTACAATACGTACAATGTTTCTTAAAGCTAATGTCTAGCTACTTCTCAAACTACTGTTCCATGCTCTTCTACAGGTTAATATCCTACTAAACACAAAAGGCGATACAAAGTTACTTAGGAGAACAGCTAACCGAAAATCAACTGTGAGAACGAGCAGCACGAGGCCACTCGTAAGAACGAACTACCGAAATCACTCGTGAGAATGAGCAGCACGAAGCCATTCGTGAGAACGAATCGAAACCGAAATCACTCTTGAGCAGTGTTGCCAAAACTTTGAGGACATGTCCCGCAATAATACTCCAGGGCATAGATTAAGAACTAGATATTTATGTGATAGAAAAAAACCTAATTCAATTGTCAAAAACCTAATTCAATTGTCAAAAACCTAATTCGTACAACAACAAAATACATATAGTCACATATATTTTGTTTTTGTATTTTCAAAAAAATTAGTAAATTTTTTGAAAATTTAGTATAGGATGGCTCTCACATAAACTTCTAGTTCTATTCTAAAGGGTTTGAAAGATATTTCCTTACTATAATGTAGTGATGATTTAATATTTTGAGAAAAAAATATTTCAATATGTTTTGCAGCTAGAAAATCCACTTAGCGGTTTTTTATGGAAAGTATCCGCTATGTACAACAAAGTATCGCCAGATCTAGCGGGAAAACCACCGTTTTAGCAACACTGCTCTTGAGAACAGCTAATAAAAGTCAACTGTGAGAACGAGCAGAACGAAGCCACTCGTGAGAACAGCCAACCGAAGTTTACTGTGAAATCAGGGATGAAAAAGTTGGTACTTTTTTTAATACTATTTTTGATACATTCAAAAATACCGAAATACTTCCGCGAGTCTTTTGATACTGTCAAACGATAAGGTGGATATTCCATAATTGAAATTAAAAATAAAATGTTTAAAACAAAATATTTTTAGAAAATATATCTGGAGTTTAAGGAATTGATCTTGGACTTTTTTCTTCTTAAGTTACTGTCATATTTAATCCTTCGATTTGAATATAAAAATTACATTATTTGAGTTATGCACTAAATAAAAAATAAATAACTATCAACAATTTGAGTTTTAGTACTCTGAGGGTGAAAAAAGTACTATTTGAAATTAATTTTGATACCCAAAAATATTTTAATTTTCTATCCCTGTGTGAAATTTATTTGACACCCAACCGATGTCAAGTGTCCTGAAAAATACGACTTAATTTTACTTTCACAAAAAATAGTCGGCCTTTAAATTATCTATATACATATATAAAAGAGTAACGTTACTGACTGACTGACTGATTCATCATCCCACAGACCAAACGGCTGAAGCTAGAGGGGCGAAATTTGGAACGTAGGTAGGTCTCCCTCCATATAGATCCACTAAGACGGGATTTTTGGAAATTCGAATGTTTAGGGGGTAAAAACGGATAAAATCGGTAACTCGCAAACTAATAATAATACAAAAAAAATTTAATAGTTATAGTTATTCGTTTAAAAAATAATTGGACAAGTGTCTGGTACTTTTTTGAAAATCGGCCGTTTTAGGGAGAAAACGGTTAAAAACTGTATTTTATTACTTTTTTGGCACCATATGTATCTTTGAAACCAATCAACATACAGATAAAATTTATGTCGTATTCATAACTTATCAAAAAATGAGAAATACAAATTTGGTACTTTTTAGAAATTCAAACGTTTAAGGGGTAAAAATCGTACCTATTTTTGGCACTTTTTTCATAAAACATTTTTTATATTTATTTAAATATTCATATGCGTATTTTAATACGGGATCCACTACAATTTTTAAATTTATTGGAATACAATTTTTAATACTTTGGTGGGTCAAAAAAAGTACCAAAAAAGGGGTAAAGGCGGGAAATTACATTTTATTCAAACTAAATAATGAATTTTCAATTACATTAAACATAGAAACATGAAATTAAGAAAATGTAGATAAGAATTCACAAGAGTCGAATTTGTGGTACTTAAAGATACATTGTCCAGTGGGTTAGAATTCAAGAGGTTATACTTTGTGGTACTTTTTTCTACTTCTATTGGTACTTTTTTGGATTTTCTGTAATATTTAACCTAGAAACATTAAATTAAGTACGCATGGTCCGATGTTGGAAAGAATTCACAAGGAGAGACTTTGTGGTACTTTTTCGTTCCTCTAATGGTACTTTTTGAATTTTCTATAATTATGAACTTAGAAACATGAAATTAAGGACATGTGCTCCTAAATGAATAAGAATCCATAAGAGTGGACTTTGTGGTACTTTTTTATTATTCCAATGGTACTTTTTGAATTTTCGGTAATATTTGACCTAGAAACATGAAATTAAAGATATGGTCCTAAATGAATGAGAATTCACCATGTTTGATTTGTGGTACTTTTTTTGTTCTTCTAATGGTACTTTTTGAATTTTCTATAATTATGAACCTAGAAACATGAAATTAAGGACATGTGTTTTTTTTTAATTTTCTATAATATTTAACCTAGAAGCATAAAGTTAAAGTTATGTGGCCCTAAGTTAGTGAGTATCCATAAGAAGGGATTTTATGGTACTTTTTCGATCTTCTAACAATACTTTTTGAATGTTCTTAAATATACATCCTAGAAACATAAAATTTAAGATGTAAAGTCTTAAGTGAATCAGAATCCTTTGTGGTTCTTAATTCCTTATTCTAAAATACTTTTTCGTTATTCTAATATTTATTTTTCGTTATTCTAATATTAAAAATCTATTGAAGAGATATTGTTATTTATGAATGAGAATTCTCAAGCTCTATTAGCTCTATTAGTCACACTTTGGTAGCTTTTTAACTTTCGAATGTTAAAGATGTAAAAAATTGGTACTTTACTGGCACCCTATCATACATGCCTTTTGTATTTTTCTAAAATCCTATTTTAAATTTATTTTATAGTATGGTTTTTTAAAAAAAAATTTCCGCTAACGAATTTTAGGGGTTAACAGCTCGTGTATAAAAATTGTCTTGTTTAAATCGCTCTGACTGTAACCAAACCTTGTTTACTTATACTTATTCAGGTATAAACTGAATGAGAATTATATCAACTTGACAAATAAACCAGACATTACAAGCGTGTGTATGTATATATGGTATTTACAGTAGGGGCGTTAAATGCAATTACTTATTAATAAATAGGTATATTCTTAATTGAGAACGTATGAAATACTAAAATTCTCCCTTTATAATTTTAAAAATCTCTCTACCCTTAAAAAAATACCACCACTAAGTTCATCATATAAACATTAAATATAAAATAAATGTATGATATGTACTTGAAGTTTTTCACTACTTATTTCCAAACTAAAATACTTGTCGCTTACACTACACTCCACTAATACACTCTAAAATACTTGTTTAACTGTCACACATCTAGACACCATATATCAACAATCGTTGGCAGTTTTAGTTATGTTTTGCTTACCTACGAGGAACTATTTTATTTTTTTTCTAAAGTATAGGCTTCATACTACATGTTTATGTACTTGTATAAACATAGCAAAAATGTCAGTAGTTTTGACATTATATCTTTATCTTTTCAAGAAAAAGTACTCTCAAATGTCTAACTACACCCATTGCACTTACTAATACAGACGACATTCAGTCTTAGAATTAAATAAACAAACAAACGCATGCATCCATATAAATTTAACATTTTTAACAACAAATTGCAAACAAAATTCAAACAGTGGAACTGATTAACGTTTCATTTTATATGTTTTTTTTTTTATATTTATATACAAGTACATGCCTGGTTATTAATGTTTAGTTTGTTTGTTAGTCATTGAGAGTTGAATTTTGTTGCAACTAAATATTGCAATCAAATGAAGAGTATTTGTATTACTTAACTATGAGTGAGTGAGTGTGTATATATGTGTGTTAGAATTTTTGTTATTCCTGGCATATTTGTTTGCTATTGTTTGTTTATATTGTGTTTTTTTTTTTTTTTTTTTTTTTTTTTTTTCTATTTTTTAATTTCTTGTTTTCTTGACATGTGCCACAAAGGAGATTTTATATATTAAGAAGCAATTTTTTATAGAGCACATCATGGAATTATTGAAAACATTAAGAGTCTTTAATGCCATCACTACATTGAAGCAAAAAGGTAACATAAATACATCGAAAATTCTCGTTGTTTCAATAAATTAATGTATTGTCATACGTTAAAAATTATTATATAATTAGTAGGGTTCGTTTCGAAGAGAAAAATTTCGTTTGATATTTGAATATCATACCTTTTGGCGTATTTTGTTTTTTTAAATTCCAACTCTTTCCCCAGCATATCTGCGGCTAAAAACTCACATTTTGAGCGCCATTTTGCGCAGAGACGAATCCAATTGATTTATAAATAATTAACTTTCATACATCAATTCTACATACAATTTTAGTAAGAATGAGCACTATTCAATCCACTTTAAATGCGTCGTGTTCCAATTAGGGTGTCCGAAAAATTGACTTTTTTCAAAAAAGTTTCAAAAATATATTTTTTTTTTATAAATACAGTGAAAATGTACTATTTGCTTTAAAAAATTGCGCAAAAATAATGAATCTACGACTTTTCGCTTTATAGTTATAAGACTAAGAAATTTTCAAATAATAACTATAAAAAATAAATGTCTTAAAAAATAATTGTTATTAAAAAATTTTAAATCATGAGCATTGTAATTCACAGTAGCCTCTGCATTTTACAATTACAGTATTCAATATTTTTAATTTTGGTTTAAATAATTTTATTTTTTTTTTTTTTTGTTATTATATGAAAATTTTAATATCATATATCTTTAAAGCGAAAAGTGGTAAAGTAAATATTTTTGCGTTATATTTCTAAACAAATAGTATATTTTCATTGTATTTATAAAAAAATATATTTTTAAAACTTTTTTGGGAAAAGTCAATTTTTCGGACACCCTATTTACAACACGCTTTATTTTAAACGGGTCGAATAATGCTCATTCTTACTAAAATTTAATGTTAAATCGATGTATAAAATAAACTCTTTTATAAATCAACCCGATTTGCCTCTGCGCAAATTGGCGCTCAAAATGTGAGTTTTTAGCCGCAGATATGCAGGGGAAGGAGTTGGAAAATTAAAAAAAAAAATTACGCCATCATTTTTACTGCTGCTAAAACCTTCTAAAAAGGTATGATATCCCAAAATCAAAATTTTCAAATTTACCCTAATAATTAGTCTTAAAAGTCTGTGTACAAATTTATTGATTTTATTTTTTATTTTAATGAACATATTCGTTGAATTAAATAATTAATACCTTTTATTTTAATGAACCTATACGTAATACTAATGAAACTATACATTGAAATTTTTAACATTTCAATGAACGATTACATTGATTTAAAAAACCTGTAACTGTAACCTGTAACCATGTAAACACCACATTATTATGGCTGCATTAACTTCTTGAACAAAAAAAAAAGTATGATTTATTTATTAACAAATAAAACAAAGTCCAAATTGTTTACCTTTCATATTATTTTCTGCTTCTATTAACTCTCTTGTTTTCAAGAAATGTACCGGCGAGTTATGAAGAACACCTTGACGATCAATCCTGATTTTTGTATTCATAACAATTATTGTTTATCTACATAAATATAAGTAAAATAAATATTTTAAAAATGTTAAAAAAAATAAATATTATTAAACATATGTTTTGCGAAATCCGTCAAATGTTTCAAATTCCAGCTTTTAAGTATTTTTTTTAATTCGGTTATTTATTACTGGTGGTCAATTTCGAGTTTAAGTTTCGCAATTTTTTATCCAAGTTTTCTGACATAATTACTGACTTATTATTATTTTTTATTTTTTTAAATTTTTAACACAACACTTTAAATAGGATAATCCTTGTTAAACGATAAATACAAACGGGGTTGTTTCCTTTTACTACTATTACTTTTTCTTTCTTATATCAAAGTATAACTACAATGAATCAATTAATTGTATGTGGAATCAGTGCTTTTATACACAGAGAAAACTGTTTCGTTGTGGCAACCGAATTTATTGCCAATCGAATTTAGGCGGTTGCATGTACTATCTTCTAATTGGAATAAATATATTTATCGGCATTCGCAACTTCTTAGAAAAAAATAATTCGGTTAGCATAATTTTAAAATATACATATGTTCATTAGACTGCTCCAAAAAAAAAAAAAAAAAATACTTTTGTTATAAATAATATAAAATGAATATTTATTTTTGAACAATAATATATTACTGAAAAGATGTCTTTGGCAGCTACACAAATCGCTTGCGTAGAACTCATTAACAGCTGTAATTGCTATTTGTCGGTTGTAAATGGTGACCTTATTAATGTTGATATAGATCTATTTTGAATAGAATTTGCATTGATCACAATAAAATTAGGGAATTGTTTTAGCACTGTGCGTAAAAATATAACATGATGTACATATTTGTTGTAGTGAGGGGCTTTTCAAACCGTCTATTGTTGTGATGTTCGTTGCGTTTTATCTGCATTTAATATTACAACATGTTAATTTTTAATGGCACACATCATTATCTGATTGTAGGTTGTTGAGATCGCTGGCATTGAGTGGAATAAAGTAAGTTTGATGTCTTGGTTTTTGGTTATTTCAATGATATCTGTAAAAAAACGATTTTAAAGTTATTTGGAGACAAAAAATATCATTATACATACATATGTTTATAAATTGCTTACCTTAATATAATTAACAATTCGCAAATGTAATTTAATATCAATTTGCAAATTTAGACTTTCTTCAGTTCATATGTCTCCGCCAAACAAATAATCATTCCGTAGAATTTTCCATTTTCCATCATAAAAATCTTTCCTTAATGGAAAGTTAAAAGCAACCATCAGAAACCAACTATCTCCATTGCAGAAATATCTAAGGATAGAAATAAATTAATTAAAATTTCTTACAACAATGAAGAAACAATTACCAATATCTTTTCCCGAAGAAATTTTTTTGATTCTTCTGTTTTTATACCCACCATCAAAAAGTTGGATGGTATATTGATTTTGTCATTCCGTGTGTAACATGTCGAAGGAATCATTTAAGACCGCACAAAGTATATATTTTGTGGGTAGTGGTTAGATTCTGAATCGATCTAGCTATGTCCGTCCGTCCGTCTGTCCGTCTGTTGAAAGCAGGATAGTACTCGAACGGGACAACGTAGGGGGACGAAATTTGGCACAAATATTTGTCTTATTTAAGTTTGTTTGGGATTGAAAATGGGCGTAATAAGTTAATAAACAAAAAAGTAATGGGCAAAAAACTAGAAACACAGTGTCCGTTTCATATTTTTTTGCTGATATCTCTTAAACAAAAGCATGCACGACATCGAAATTTTGTATACATAGTTTGGGGGTCGATTACCGCCCACCTCCCATATAATATAAATATAACATAAAAAAGTTGATGGTGGGTATATAGATTCGGCCGAGCCGCATATAACATTCGCACTTGTTTATTTTATGTTTTTAATTTTATTTTATTATTTGTTTAAAAATGTCACATAAGTTTGTTGAATTTGATTCGATTACCTGTACTGAATTTGTTTAAAATATGGTAACCAACTACAATTGAATATTACAATTGAAACATAAGTCGTAAGAGCTACATTTTTGATATAATTATTCTTTTATTGCTACCACAAAATATAATATATGGAGTTAATGAAAATTTAATACTTGTAAAACAATTTTATTACATTTCATCAAATATCCATATTTGTGACACAATTTTTTTTCTGTGTGTATGTACCATATATTTTATTTAATTTTTTGTTCTTCTAAATCAACGTACAAGTTCATTAAATTCAATGAAAATGTTCCTTTTATAAAAATATAAACGTCTTCTTTAAATCAATAAACGAACTAATACGTTGAATCAATTCACTTATTTATTTATTTTATTACGGAATAAATTTAACAAATTATTTTTATATTCCGTTCACAAGTGCGTTGAATATATCATTGAATCTTAATGAATATTATCTTTGAAACAACGAATTCATAAATTGAATTAAAGAATTATTCGAAAAAATCAACAAATTTCATTCAGCTTCATTTCATTTATTGAAATTACAGTTTATTTTCATATATTTTTATTTATTGAATCTTCACAAAATTAAGTGAACTAACAATAAGTATTCAAATCTTAAGTCTAAATCTTAATTTATATTAATTCCAACCACTATAGGACGAAAAACTATATGTAATCAAAGAGTTTAGCTTAGGCGAAGGTCTGTTGTGTTCCTTTTTCTCAAACGGTTGTAACCATCGCTTCATATTATGTTTCGAGCAAGTGGGTTAGGGTGTACTTCAAACTTCCTCAAACACGATTCTGCGTGTTTTCTTATTTCATCTTTGACAAGAGGAACATTGAGATCCTTGTGAATGTTATCATTAATCACATACCAGGGAGCTGCGGTTAACATTCCTAGTATTTTGTTTTGAAGTCTTTGAATTTTTTCAACATTTGAAGCTGAAACAGTGCCCCATAGTTGGATACCATAGCACCATATTGGATTTATAATTATAGATCAACACTTAGCAGTTTAGACTTAATTTTATATTAATTAATTTCTATTAATTAACCAGTTAATCTGAAGTAATATCAACTTTGGGTTAATTTTGTTTCTATTTTACTTCTGTTTGTTGGGGTATAATCTGATTATTTATCAGGATTGGGGGCCACGAATCTCTTCGCAATGTGAAGGTAATATGTATACATTTTTGAATATATATGATTATATATAATTACTATTCTTCCAATGTCATCTTATAAATTAATATTAAAGTAATTGTTTACCAAACAATTCCTCCCTATAATTTTTTCCAATGCATTTTGTACTCTTTACACAGCAACGAATAAATGAAATTCTAGATAGAGTATATGATCTTGCAAGAGTTTAGATGCTTCTTGGGGATTTTCATGAACGCCTAGAAGAGCTGTGTCATCTGCAAATGTTGATATATGGGTGCGACTATTAGTTGGCATATCAGAAGTGTATATTAAATATAAAAAGGGACCCAGTATACATCATTGGGGTACACCTGCTTCAATGGTCTACGGTAAGCATATAAAGTCTCCTTCGAAGCTTTGTGAAACGTCAATGAAGATAGCAGAACAATATTTCTTTTCTTCAAACGTCTTATTTATAAAGTATATAAGTCTGTGAGTTTATTCTTTGATGTTTTTCTCTAAAACAAAAATTGATATATTGGAATATAATCGAAACGATTTACTATCGATTAATTTGTTCATTAATAGCTTCTCAAACAGCTTTAATATATTAGACAATAGGATAATAGGCCTATACGATTTCACTTTAAAGTTATCTTTTCCGGTCTTAGGTATTACCAATAAGACCTTCCATTCTGATGGATAATGTTCAACGCGTAATATAGTACTTAAATTAAAATGTATTATTTTTATTGCTATCCAGAATAGCTACAAAAGCATATTTTTACCGATTTTGTCAATACCAGGTGCTTTTTGGGAGTTTAAATCAACAATAGCCATGTTGATCTCTCGAATTTCAAAACTGCACTAAAACGGCTTACAACAGGTAGCAACATCATTATGTCATCTGATAAATTTGGGGAAAACACGTTCTTTAGATGACTAATAAACAAATTCCCCTTCAGTGTAAACATGGCGACAAAAAATATACATTTCTGTTTATCTGTGGATCGAAATTTCTTAGTAACTTAGATCATGAAGTTCTGAGCCTATAAAATGATTTTTAAATTAAAGCTAGCTCTCGAGATAAACATGTTTTGAGAACAAATTTTCTAATTTCGTTTAATGAAACACCAAAAAACTTTAATTTATATTAGTTTTAAATAACATCTGCATAATTTTTTAATCTGCTCAATCATTTCGAAGTTATTTTAAAAATTTTGTCGAAAAAATAATACTTTTTTATAATTTTTAAATGAGGTTCCTTTACTTAATTATGAATACAGTTAACATTTCTACAACCATTTTATTTTTAACATATTCAGCTTTAAATATAAAAGAGAAAAAAATTTTTTTTAATTTTTAAAAAAAAAATTTTAGTTCAAAAAAGATTATAAATTTTATTTTCTTTCAAAACTATCTTTTCAATATCTCCAAAACTATTAAGCAGATTAAATATAATGTATAAATAACTTATAAATAACATAAATTATTATTTTTTACCATTTTAATATACCAAATCAGACATTTCGTTCTTAAAATATGTTTCAAAATGTGGCGCAATCCCATTTAATATCTATATAACAGTTTATCTTGCGAACTCATGTCAATTACAAATAATTAATTGGCTTAGTACTTGAACATATCTAAACCAATTCAGAAATCGACTACCGCGAAATTAGTGCTATCCTGTGTAATCTACTAGCAATTACACATTACGCAAAGAAAAAATATGGTGAATAGCAACCATAGTCGAGTACTGTCAGATTATGATTGGTTTATATGGATTTCTGAAAATTATATTACAGTTAGATGTAGCACCATAATATGGTTGAATCACAATAAAAGTACTAATTATATATATTGTTGCCAATACAAAACAAACATTTTGTTGTCAATTCAAAATCACAAACACAATAATATATTCAGGTATTGAAATAATTTCTTTACACATAGAATTTTAACAACAATAACGTGGTTCTAATTTAAACATATTCCTTAACATGTTGTGCCAACAATATATTTAAGAATTGAAAACAATTATATAATTGCTACAACAAAATTGTTTTTTAAATAAAATAAATTCAACAATAACGATGTTTTCGAAGACAATATATCATTGCGATGAAAATAATATTGTTAGGTAAACCATAGTGCGAAATGTTTTCCCTCTGCGTGCAAAAGTGAAGTATTTAAATATTTTGCAAATTATTAATGCACATTATGAATTTTAAAAACATTTTAAAAAATAATTGCATGAAAATCCGCCCTATACCTAAATATTTTTCTGTTTGGAAAAAAGTGTTGAGCTTTTTATTTAATATCCAGTTGGGTGGATTAGAGTGTAGATTTTTAAGAATTTTATATTTTAAAGAACCTTTAAAATATGTTTTTTTTTTTTATTTCTAATACGCTTATTTTAAAAAATAAATACATGCAAATCTACCCTCTAGTTATTATTAGGTTATACTTATGTATTTCAAAAATTTTATATTAAATTTCTAATTTGCTTAATTTTTAAAAAAATTAAAAAATCATTATAAACAACATTCAAATAATTTTGTGTAAAATCTTTGATTTCCAATTTCCTGTCTATAATTATTGAAAACATTAATGTTTCATTAGTTGTTTATTTTTACATCTCCCCTCTTTAAATAGTGTCACAATTTTCACTTAACAAATTTTCAATAACAAGACAAACTCGAAATATTTTTCATCTTATTTATGTTGACTTAAGTTAAAAGTATTTCATTGACTTCTAAAAACTAATATCTTTACATTACAAAAATAAAAAATAAAAATTTGTCTACATTTAGACACTTGCATTCACATACTCACACTCATTCATTCACACATGCAATTGCCAACATATCAATGATACTCAACGAAAAATGTAAAATGCAATAATTTCAGAAAAACTTGAACGTAGAAAACATGTTTCCTACATATTTTATACATTTAAATGACAACAATGTTTCCAAATACACTTGTACACATGAAATGTACATATCATTGTAAATATAGTAACAAAATGAAATGTTTGTTCAAAATTGTATTTAAAATACATGAATATTTGTTTGGAACTTGTATACATTGTGACAGTTTAACTCCTTGTTGTATGCTATATTATTATTTTTATTATTTCTCTTGTTAGCATTAGTGTTAAAGTTTTCCTACTTTTTTTCTTCTTCTCTCAATCTTCCTAAACATGCATGTTTACTTGTAGTAAGTAGAGAGAGAATTGATATAAGAAATGTATCTGAAAGTTCAAGTTGTTGATGTTATTTCAAACATATATTGGACACATAAATTGTGTCTTTTAAATATACAGAAAGAAGTTTCTGTTGTTGTTACTATTGCAAGAAGAAGATGTGTCAAAAGCTGGAGTGGCAAAGATTAAAAAGATGATTTGTCATATTTGTATTAGTTTAAAACTGTATTTATTGACAAATAAAATATTGAGTGGATATGAATGTGTATGTATGTTTATTTTTACAATTGAGAAGATATAAAGAGCACATTTTACACTTTATATGGTGGGTTTTATATTTCTCAGCAGTGGATTTTTTTCCATCAATTTAGATACAAGTAAACATGAAGTTAGTTGTCGAGATAATCTATTATATATGAAATTATTGTCGATTTTCTTCACAATTAAGTGAAGGCAACTCATTTAAAAATGATAAATAATAATTACATATATGTATATCTACAAAAATTTATATTTAAGCTATAATTCAGAATCTCAACTCTCATAAAAAACATCTGAATATAACCCTGCTTATAAAGATGCTACCAATAATATTAGAAAAATGTTTGCACTTTAAAAAATATTTTTAATAAATTTTTGAAAATATTAATAAATATTTTATATTAATCATACGCACCCATATATATCACTTGGTAAAAATAGTTTATGAAGTTATAAATTCTTTACTTCTAGGCGGATTTAAAAAAATTGCGTCTAGACATAAAAATTAAAAAAAAGGAATTATAATTTTAGTATACTGATACAACAACAACATAAAATGGATACAAACAAAAATAAAGGCTTGGAAATTACAGCTTCTAAATAATTTTTTTATTTTTTATTATTATTTATTATTAATTTAAATAAAAAGACTCAGGAAAAATTGTTGGACGTGTTCTAAAATCATAAGTTCTAGATCTACTCTTCAGATTCTTTAATAACATTTTTAGAACTAGTGATGTCGCTGCCAATTCGTGGACTCATGGAGTAAAACTTTATTGTGTTTCTAAATTGCTTAAGAACTAATTATGTATGACTTCTACATCACTTCTCTTTATAAAAAATTACTGGTTCCGAAACGACTTCCTGAAACTGTTTAAAAAAGTTGAATAAAAAATTACAAAAATTAAAATACAAAAGAGTTTAACACAATTAGATAGATTTAAAAAGGAGACTTTAGGAAGTGGTTTATTAGAAATAAAAAATAAAAGGGTTTTGAAAACGCTCCCTAACGTTTCTATAGAACTAGATAAAAATGTGACAACCAAAAATCATTAACTGAATAACTAGGTAACACTTCTAAAACTATAGTGCTGGAGGTGATAATTCAAAAAAAAAAAAAAAAACTCATTGGCCGTAACGCCAAAGTTGAACAAGTGCTGACTATTTTCCATTTTTTTCTGGGACGTTAAGTACACGCAGAAAAAAAACAAGACTACAGCATGATCACTACAACTATTCAATATTAGTATTAATTTTTCATTGATTTTAATAATACCGTGTTCATGATAGCATTTAATGATTAATGATAATATGTATTTACTTTTTTATGAAACCATATTTTAGCAAAAATCCAAACTTTAGTAAATTCTACAACTATTTAGTTAATTCTACAACCATTCAGTTAATTTTACAAATTTGGTTAATTCTACAACCTTTAAGCCAATATTTTTATTTGCCTTTAAGCCACATTTTGTTTTGTACAACTGTTGAATGTTTATTTTTGAAAAGGTTTATGTTTTCCTCAAATATAGAATATTTGTTTTAGACTACGATTTGATTTCACACAACTACTGAATTTTTACTTTTAATCATATTTTTTTTTCTGAATAACTATTGAATACAGTTCAGTAGTTTGGTATACTAATTCTCATTTAGTTTATATATGAACAAATATAAATTGACAAGGTTTGCTTATATTCAGGTGGTACAAATGAATATAAATATGAAAACATGGGAGTATGTGATTAAATTGGTTTATATATATGATAAAATAGGATTACTAAATGACAAAAAAACATGATGAAATCGGAAGCAATATTATAAGAAAAAGTTATAAACATTATTAAATCGAATCATTAAATGATGAAAAAATGAATAAAATGGAATCATAATAATAATTTCGTACAAATATATTAATTTGTAACTGTAATCATATATTACAATCATAGTATGTTGTTCCTAGTTTATGGTCACTAGAACCATATTTTTTCTTTGAGTGCAACTTATTAACATTAAAATTGGGCTAAGATTTTTACTCAGAATGGACAAAAAGAACTGAAATAAATTTTCAGTTTGTGCTTTTTTCACTGTGCTGCT
Organism: Protophormia terraenovae; assembly: GCA_951394005.1. Lineage (NCBI taxonomy): Eukaryota > Metazoa > Arthropoda > Insecta > Diptera > Calliphoridae > Protophormia > Protophormia terraenovae. The sequence continues at coordinate 29,461,659 of OX596075.1, forward strand.
TTATTAACAATTTTTTATATTATTTTGGTTATGAAGTTTTTTTTTAAATCATTTTTGAATACATTATAAAATAAATTATATTAACCATACCTACCCAAGTAACAAGATAAGCTATATACGTAGACTATAACTCAAAGTTGACAATATTGAGCTTGAAAAAGATTTTAGACATAAAAACCGATTTCAATAAATTTTCGTTCCTTTTGGGGATTTTTCATCTCTTATAAATTTTAACATATTTGAGCTTGTATTTTTATAAATTGACTATATTTTGTTTCACTTAAATAATTTCGGCAAAGAATTTGTTAAAATACCAATACATTTAAAAATAATATGATTATCTATATTTGTCTAGTTGTGATAAATTGTCAAAGTAAACTCTTTGAAATGAGACTAATTAATTAAAAAAAATAAGGAACAGAATACAAATAAGAAGACTTCATTTATTTATAATTTTTCTTAATTTTTAAGAAAGTATATTAAGCTATAATATTCTCAAAAAGTGATAAAAATGTGAAATGTTTGAACCGAAATTAATTTTAAATTTAAGTTCTTTTTTAATTACTTGTTTAACCCATTGTTATAAGTTCTTTTAATGTTTAAATATTGTTTTAGATGTGAGGAATTTTTTAATAACTTTTTAAATTGTTTAAAATTTTTATAAATATTTCTAATGAATTTGTTTTACATACTACTAAATTATTAATATTAATCATACGCACACAAGTACCTTATTGACTTTAAAATTAGTTTCGAGTATAAAAAATACAAACATTTAAAATTTTGCCTGAAGATTTTGATTAGTTAAAATATGCTTACATCACTGAGTTTTCTCTTAAAGTTTTAAACATATATTTCTTTAGTTTTTATAATTTAATCCTTAACTATATTTAGTTTTCTTGCAAAAATTTCGCTCATGAAGAAGCTAAAATTTGTGAAATATACTCAATACATTGAAATTTTATTTGGTTATCTTAATCTGGTCGTATTAAATGATTAAAATCAACATATTAGGAGAAGTATAGAAAAGTGGTTTTATTTAACAAAAGCACTTTACATTTATCTTAATAATTCACTAGTAAAATTATATACATTTTTTTGAAATATTAAAAAATCAGAAGTGATTTAAAGTAAAACTTGGAATTAATTAAGATTTATACCCTATGTACATCATTTGTCGGAAATTGTGAATTATTAAAAGAAATTTCAATAACCACGGATAATACTTTGAATTTCAAAAACTGTTTTAAAAACCTCATAAATTAAGATCAAATTAACACTTAACTGGTTTTCGACCGGTATAAAATATAGACAGCCTAAGATATTTTATGAAAAAACGATATAAAAATAAATTATCACTTTTGAATAATTAATACAATTAAAAAGTAATTGGAATAATATTTATCTTTGATAAATCTTTTAAAAGATCACATTTTTTCTGTGTTTGAATAATTGAATATACATTTTTATATAGGTTATGTTTTAATTAATAAAATAATTGAATTTGCATACTTTATATTTGAAATATAAGCATTTCTATGTTTTTCTGTGTAGAATTTTAATTTATTATATTTCAGCAAATTATTCAATTATAAAAATAATTAAAAACATTTTGAATTTTTCTTTAATAATTTAATTGATTTCTTAATAATTTGTTATGCGAATATTATTTTTAATGTAGAAATTAATAAATAAACAGGCCTTCCACACAGAATAATTATGATCTATTAAACAATTAATCAAAAAAAAGATATCAATTAAAAATAAGATTTTCTAATATTTTTTACTAAAAATAAAGTAATATACAGGCTTTCAATTAATTTTCTTATTGTATCAATTAATAAATTAAACAAATATTAATTAAAATAAAAGATAATTTGTATAACTGAATATATTTTTTTAATAGGTTGAATTTTAATTAATAAAATAATTGAATATGAAATATTCGTAATTGAAATTAGATTTTAGATTTTTATATGTAAAATTTTAAATTAATTTTTTAAAATACTTCGATTTTTAATAATTTATTAATTATAAAAATATTTAAAATCATCTTAAATTTCTGAATAGCAAATTCGAAAATATTTTTTATTTTTCTGTGTAGGCCCCAAAATTCTCTTTAACGAATTATAACAGAATCCTGCCTGAATATTAAATAATTTTTATTAGTACTAAAATAAAATTCTTCAAAAAATTTAATATGTAGGTACTTATTTCAAATAGAAGGCAAATTTCTCTAAAAAAAAAATCCTATATATTCCATTAATTCTAAAAACAAACAGACACTTATTACAATTCTAATGAAACTCCTCTGTACAAAAAATACATAAGTTTTCGTTACAAATACATACATATGTATAATAAAAAGGCGTAAAATGACCACCATCGCCACCATTATTACAAAACTAGACTTTTAGTAAGCATAAATTATAAAGTAGTGTGAGATCCTCAATGACACACATGTGACAAAGTATTACAATGTTGCAATTTGTATTTGTTTTCTTTCATTATTATTACAATTTTTTCGCAAACAAAGACAAAAATCAAACACTCACATATGAGCATTTTTGTATAAAATTAAAAAAAGAAGTAGAAACAAGGCAAATTGAAAGGGGGCGGGAACGGGAAAAAGGCGAAGGCATTAGTGAGACAACAATAAAACCTATAAAGCAGATAATATGACAACACAAGCATACAAATAAACAGACTGAAAGACAGACAGACAAAGAGGCAGACACACATTTGTTTAATATTAAAAATAAACTTGCGCTTGCCAAACGAAAATTTGTTAAAGAATGTTACAATAATATTCATGCAAATATAAATGCGTGTTATTGTGTCTGTGTTATGTATATATATAAATTGAAGTGACTGTATGTATGTATTTATGAACAGCTTATTAACCCTACAAATGAACAGTTCATATCAATTTTAATGCTGACTCAGTATTATTTTTATGCAGTTCTTGGTTTTTTACAATAAAAGGTTTAAATTAAGGTTTTATTTTATTTCTTTTCGTTTATTTGATTCATCTGATTATCAGCCTTAATTTATTGTATTAATGCGCTAATAAATTATTTAATGAATATTAATTTTATTTCAGAAGGTTTAGTCGATAATATTATTTATTTAAATGTTTTGCAGAAAAATAAGAGAATGAAAGTATAAAAATATAGAAAAACATTTAAAACTTTCAACTAAAAGTTAAATCATAGAGAATTTCGAGCTTCTTACACTCGATACAAATATTCTAGACTTATAAAATTTAGTATATAGTTGTATATTCACAGAAAAAATATTGTTCATTAAATGATTTATAAAAGATAAAAATAATTCCATTTACCTTTTTTAATTGTATCCATTATTCAAGTGATTAAAATTAAAATTTTTTAATATTTTTAAGTAAAAATAAAACAATTTGTTGGCTTTTAATTATTTTTTTTTTTTTATGGTATCAGTTAATAAATTAATCAAATCTAAATAATAAAAATATTTGATAACTTGAATAATTCAATATACTATTTTTTACAGGTTGAATTTAAATTAATGAAATAATTTAAAATGGATTATAGATTTTTCTATGCAAAATTGGAATTCTAGAATTATTGACAAAAAAGTTCTTTAAGACCACGAAAGAAAATAATTTTAACAAAGTAATTCCTCCACCTAATTTAAATTTCTTAATGGCTTTGAAAATATGATTTCTAAATTTTGAATTTTTTCCTATTTTTCTGCTTTGCGAGATTTTTTTTTTTTTTTTTGTTTTATTTTCTTTGAAACCATATTTTTGTACCCACTATCAAAAAGGTATATTGATTTCGTCATTCCGTGTGTAACATGTCGAGAAAATCATTAAAGGCCCCATAAAGTATATATATTTTCTGGGTTCTGGTTAGATAGTTAGATAATCGACCTAGCTATGTCCGTCCGTTTGTCTGTTGAAAGCAGGATAGGGCTCGAACGGAACAACCTAGGGAGACGAAATTTTTATAAAATATTTATCTTGTATAAGGTTTGTTTGGTATTGAAAATTTTAATTAACAAAAAAGTGATGGGCTAAATACCAAAAGCACAGGGAGTCCGTTATAGCTTCATTTCATACTTTTCTACCGACATTTCTTAAACAAAAGTATGTACGACAAGTTCGAGTGTCAATATAAACTCGGAAATCAAAAATGAGCGTGGTTTGTTTTAAATATTATAACTTTGCCAATTGTGAACCGATTTTAACAAAGAAAACGGAATAATTTTACTCACAGCTAAATTAAATTAAGAAATAAATTAAAATATTAAATAAGGATGAATATAACTTTTTTTTAAACTTTAAAGTTTGTTGTTCTCCATTTCTTAACCTCAAGTTTTCCTTTTTTAAAATTAATACAAAAAATTTTAATTTCACAAGAAACGAAGCCTTTACAAAACCATAATTACTATAAAGTAAATTTTCAACATTTTACTCATAAAAGGAAGTAAAGTGTGAAAAGTTCAAATATTTTGGAAAAAAAAGGACCGAAATTATTTTTAAACAAATTTTTGATATTCATGCGTCATTGCATACAAATTACCAACCCTATAAATAAGACATGATCCACAAAGAGTGTTTCTAATAAGACAAAATAACAAAGATTCTCTAATATTGGATAAAAGTGGATGTTATACGGGCTCAGATAACAATAAGGATATATTTCAGCTCAGAGTTCTATATACAGGCGCGGATCCAGCCAAAGCATTTGGGGGGGGAAATTTTTTTATCATCACTGGAAAAATTATGTTTTTATATATAGTTTTAGAACTATGAAAATTTAACCAATTTTTTTTTTTTTTTTTTGACAGAAAACTGGTTATTTATAATTATTATTTTATATATTTACAAATATGTATTAAAATAAACATTTCTCAGAGAATATTGAAAGGATTTTAATTATGAAAGCCGTGCTTTTAGTTCTGTAATACTACTGAATAGTTCAAAATAAAATAATTTAAATAAAGAGTGCATCATTAGAAAAACACAAAAAGCTAAGCTATTTAGATCTGGATGGGATGTCAAGCACACTAGGGAATGGTAAATCGATTTCGATTTTAGTCGATTTTCATGGGAAAAAAAAAGTCGGTTGTTTGCAATCGATTTTATGTTAACTATTTTATACTGAAATCGATTATTTAGTTTCAAAAATCGTGTTTGTTTTAAAAAGTTAAAAAAATATGTAGAATTATAAAAATCTTATAAATTAAAATTTTTTGGTTGGTAATAATAAAGTTATGTCCACTTTTTTAAACATAATTTGGCGGGAATAAAATTTAAAAATTCACCCAAGTGAAGTTTGCCAATAGAAAATGAAAAAAAATCCCAATATTTAATTCGCAAAAGATCTTAGTATTTTTACATATCATTCCTAGCTGGGCACTTGGCAAAACAATAGTCTAAATCCTCTGAAGGAAAAAAGAAATAATAAAACAATTTATCCTAATATTAATGAAATTGCTCGAGAATATCAGTACCGTGTGAACTTCTATTCTTGAAGGATGTCCTTATAATAACCCAGCAAAGAAACAGGCTTAGTAGTGAACATAGCCTTTTTACAAAGCTTTACTGAAGAAGATTGGTTTGATAGATAAATAAAATATTTACAGATTACTTATATATTATATACATAACTTTTATATTTGTGACCTGAATATTTGAAATAATTTTATAGGTTTATTTTTTAATTTTTAGATGTTTTTGATACACTTTTGACTTTATCAATAAAAAATCGACTTCAAAATAAAATCGATTTTGGGGACCGATAAATCGATTTTGAAAATCGAAATGAAAAAAGTTGATCGTAAAATCGAAAATCGAGTTTTGGCATTGTTTACCATTGCCTAAAGCACACTGAACTATCTCTTCGTTATGTGAGTAATTTTTAAAATTTATTTTTTTACTTAGATGAAAATTTGAAGTTAATCTGCTAACACCAAAATAAGTATCCAATAAATCACCAAAATTATTATATCAATCACTAATAACTACAAAAAATGAAAAATAGAAAACATTTTTTAATTAAAAATTGATTAAATCAATCAAGTAGATGATTGAATGAATTAAACATTTAAATGTGAAATAAAATCTCACTTAAATTTAATTTTTACTGGAATATATTATATGTCAACTGGAAAATATACAATAATAATTTTTTCTGCAAAGAGGAGCCCGTGAAGAAAATCTAGTGAAAATTATGTAAATAAATCACTTTATAAAATTTCATACTATTTCAGTCTGAATGTTTATATTTTTGTAGTTTTACTCAAAAAACAATCTTCTTGAGTACATCACTAACCAATTTTCGAGAAAATTCGAAAAAACAATTTTGAGATTAGTTGCTGAACTAAAAATCTCGGAACTCCCTAAATTTTAGATTTTTTTATTAGGAAAAACATACCTTTTAACTATATTAAAATACTTTTCTATTTTACGTATTTCTTTTTTAAGTCTTAATGATATTTTGTTTACAATAAAATGAGATGTCAATATTTAAAATCGTTTAAAAACTAAAAAATTTTATCAAAAAATTTTTCATTTAAGCAAATTATTTCATTTTAAGCTTTATTTGTAGCATACCTTCTGGGGAATTTCACATAAAATCGAATAAGTTCTTCAGTTTTTATCTAACTAAAAAAACCAAATCTTGCTATATTTACAACAAAAATGTTTTTAAATTGATTGCATATTTTTTGTTGACTTTTTACAGAAAAATTCTAATGCATTGAATCACCAAAAATTTCAAACCAAAGAAATAAATACGACAATAAAATTGATTATTCTACTTTCAAAATATCTTAATAGAAAAAATATAGGAACCTAAAAAATTTAAGCATTACTCCAAAATTTAATAGGCTTTATTTATTATGCTATTTATGTCATTTCCCGAGTAATTTTTCAACGCTATAGCACAGAAAAAATTATTGCCGTCTTTTTTACAATTAACTCAGTTGTTTAATATTGCATCAAAATTTAATAAATATGTTCATGAAAAAATAAAATAAATAATAAATTTTGGTATGATTTTTTTTTCCTTTACACATTTTTAATTCATTCAATCATCTACTTGATTGATTTAATTAATTTATTAATTGGGAATTTTTTTCTGTTTTGTATTTTTTATAGTTTTTAGTAATTGATATAATCATTTTGGTGAGAGGTGCAAATTTAAACAAGTTTATAATTGAATGAATTATTTTCATATATTTTTGTTTATTGGTGACTTTTTTCTATGAGGGTGTATTTAAAAATTAATTTTTGAATATGAAAATTTTTCATACAGGTGTGCGAAAAAAGTACAACAACTCTTCAGGAAAGCAAGAGAAATTTTCAGAAGGTTTAATAAAATATTAAGCGAAAAGTAATATTTTTGTTATCGTCCTCTAGGAAAATTGTAGATATTTTCTTGGGAAAATGTTAAATTAATAGTTTTATTTAAACAATTTTTTTCTTAACACAAAATTGTGAATATTTTCAATAAAAATAGTTTAAAGTTTTTTCTTGAAAAATTACAATTTTTAGGCCTTTACTATTTTATTTATAAATTAAATCTGTGTAGTGAACCAAAATTTCTATCATATGTAAAATTTATTAAATATAAAAAAATATTATATTTTGTATAAAAGAGCAGGAAAAATTTTGTGTTATTTATTAATAAATGGTTGACTTTTATTACATTTTTACTGTGAAAATGCTTTTGTTCATTTTTGATGTTAAAAAAATATTTCGTATAAAGTTTTGAAAAGATTCGGATTTATAAAATAACATATTTTTCATGAAGTCGAAATTTTTAAGTAATATTAAAACATTAGTTATTGTAATTTCAATATGACGTGAAACTAGCACTTATACAATATTTTTTTTTTTTTTTTTTTTTTGACATATAAGTTTTTAATTGTATGTAAAGTTTAAGCTTGAATTTAATGAAAAAAATATATAGGAATTGCATTTCCTATATTTTTTCTATTTTTAAAAACCCATTTATTTGCTTTAAATTTTTCGAAGAAAAAATACGATAAATACTTTTTTCTAAACATAGTTTGGCCATTCCTAGACTATATTGAAATAAACTCATTCTGCCTTCATTTATTTTCACTAAAGAAAATTTTCCTTAAAGAATTTTTAATTTTTCTTTTTCCTACTGTAAATTTTTAATTTTTCTAAGGTCAAAAATCCATTTGGGGGGGGGGGGGGAAATTTCCGATTTCCCCCCCCCGTGGATCCGCGCCTATCTATATATGTGCCAAATTGCATGTAAATCGCTTCATTAATAACGTGCAAAAATGCAGAAGATTGTGATTGGGCGTGGTATCCAATCTAGATATAACATATACTAAAGCCTCCTCCGGCATTGTGACTATATATTTGTCAAATTTCTTGAAAATCGGTAAACCGTTTGTGCTGATGTTTATGATGCACAAAAAGAATTATCCATCACCCACCTTAAAGTATACCAATTTTATTTATATTAATTTTTATTTCTTTTATCTCAACATCAAAATGGTCCATATCTCGCGATTTTTAGTTCGCGGATAAATATTTCGAAAAATTGAAAAATATATATGTTAATGGTGAAAATGTTTTCTGTAACCGAGGTAAATGGAATTCTGAGACTCTCAATATTTTACAAATTATGACAACAAATGTCATAATTAGTGGGCGGATTTTTATGCATTTATTTTTGGAAAATATGCGCCTATAAAATGCACTTAAAAATTCAAAATATACCCTAAAAAATTAAAAAATATGCATTTATTTTTTTAATATTTATTAAATAAAAATAAAAAAATAAATTATTCTATAAGAAAAAACAAAAATCAGTCTATCTTAAGCTAAGAATTGCAATACATTTTGTATTCTTAAAAGTTAAAGCTATGTTTTAACTTGGTTTAAAACATATGGTCGGTCAAGCCCGACCACCATCATATATCAAATCAAAATTCGGGGAGAGGTCATATATTAGACCTGTGGCCAATTATGGATCGATACTTTTACTAAATGTTAAATAAAATATGTATACAAATACAGAATATTACGTTGATACTAACATTTATATGATTTTATGCATTTTAGAGCGATTCCCGGAAGTGGGTTTATATGGTAGCTATTATAAATTATGGACCGAACCTCACAAAATTTGATTTCCACTTCAATAAAACTTATTTGTGTCGAATATTAACTTGATACTGATATTTTTATGAGATTTAGGCACGTTAAAGTGATTTTCGGAAGAGGGGCTAATATGGGAGCTATGGTCAATTATGGACCGATCTTGATGAAACTTGGAACAAAGGTTTATATAAGACTTCTTTGTACCAAATGTTATCAAAATATTTCTATATTTAGGGCATTTCTGATCGCTAAACCTCTATTCCGGAAGGACATTTGTATGGGGGCTAGGTGAAATAATGGACCGATCATAACCAATTTCAATAGGCTTCGTCCTTGAGCCAAAATAATTATTCATGCCAAACTTCATCAACATATCTTCAAAATTGCGACCTGTACTATGTTCACAAGATTTACATGCACAGACAGCCAGCCGACCAGACGGACGGACGGACATCGTTAAATCGATTCAGAAAGTGATTCTGAGTCGATCGGTATACTTTAAGGTGGGAGTCCGAAGATTTTTTCTGTGCGTTACAAACATCAGCACAAACGCATAATACCCCAATCATTTATGGTGGTGTAGGGTATAAAAAGATTTTATTTCTTCCAGCTGAATATTGTTCAATTTTTTCACATAACTTTTTCTAACCTCTGTGTTAATAACTTGTTTGAGAATAACCGGAAAATTAGTGTTAAAAATCGTAAGAACACCTGTTATGCGCATTTTAACAGAGACCGAATTTTAATACTAAAAAAACAATCTTTTTTTTTTCCTTTTCAAATCGAAAAAAAATCCATGATATTTTTTATTTTCATCAATAGTTTAATTTTTTTTCATCATGATCGATATAAAAAATATTAAGATCTTTTGTGATATTTATTACAAAATATAAAATTATTTTCAACTTGCATATTACATCAAAATGAGAAATATAATAAAAATAAGATTGTAAAAAAATTAAAAATATGCATTATTAGGTAAAATATGCAAAAATATGCATTTTCAACAAAATATGCACTAACTAACATTTTTTTGTAAAATGTCTGATTCGGATAGATAACAACATAAGATAATTTTTAAATGCTCCAAAAACATGCATTTGCATATAAATCCGCCCCCTAGTTATAATAAATACGAAACATTTATTTCAATTTATATTGTTTTGGTTGGTTGTAAATGAAATGACTCTATTGCTCCAATTTTGATGCTTAGTACACAATGGTGTACAGTAACACTTGTTTTTATAATATACTTGCTTGACCCGATGTGCTTCGCTATCCCTATTGATGGGACAACTAACAATTTCTCTGTGCCTACCCGTCCTATTCTAATTTCTACTGCAAAATATAACAAAATTATTCTAACAATATTTATAGGCTTTCTCTATAACAGATTTAATTTGAATTCCTTTTCGACCTACTCGTCCTATTTTCATAACAATTGAGAAACTTTCTAAAAAATTAATCCAAAAAAAAAAATTATGTCTTTCACTGTAAAAGTTCTTAATACCCGCGATAATTAAAGTTTACTGTATATGTTTGTATATCAGGGACAGAAAATAATCATTATTCTTGAAATTTTAAACAAAAAAATCAGATATAAGGAACAACGGGATAAAAGTGTTAAATACAGAAATGTAGTCTTCAGAACAGGTTCTATCGGAATCCGGAATGATTTTTATTTTTTTTTTTTTTTTTTTTTATTTTTATGAAAAAAATCAATATTAATAATTATTTTTGATTTTTATTTTTTCGTTCAACTCATAATCATTATTTTTTGATTTTAATTTTTTCGCTCAACTTTTAATGATTATTTTTGATTTTTACTTTTTTTGCTCACAATATAAAACTTAACATGAGAAATTACGCAATTTTTAATAAAAAAATAAATTCTCATCGTAAATTAGATTTATTTACTAAAAGGCAAGTGTGATGATATATTTTTCACCAGATTTTTTAAAAAATATCCATTTTTTTTTTTTTTTATAAACATCGATTTTTTTTTCTAAAATTTTATTTTTATTATTAAAAATCAAGTTTTTTATTAAAAAGAAAATTATTTGCAATTATCAAAGCTTCTACTTAAAGAAAATTTTTTTACTAGATAAAAGTATAATTTCTCATGTTAAGTTTTATATTGTGAGCAAAAAAGTAAAAATCAAAAATAATCATTATGAGTTGAGCAAAAAAAAAAATAAAAATCAAAAATTATCATTAAAAAAATAATCATTAAAAGTTGAGCGAAAAACTAAAAATCAAAAAATAATGATTATTTGTTGATTTTTATTTTAAAACTCATAATCATTACGGTCCCTGTTGTAAATATCCGTATTTTTTTTATTTCAGTTGTGAATCCTTATAGCTCCTTTGATACGCTATTAATAATATTCGCTTTGTATGGGGGTTTTTATTCCGCTTAGATATACTCACCTTATTTTCGCCTCAGTTTTGGGTTACATTTACATAACCTACCCATATTTCGAGTGATTTTTTTACCATTTCTTAGTGTAATCATTGACAAACAAATAATTCTTCAAAATAAAAAATATGCTCCCTGCATATGCATTAATTCTGTAGCTCCCATACATTTATCCATGTCCTGAAACCCTTATAAGAGTAACCGATGAACATCTAGGATTCTTTAACAATCTTTGATGTGTTGTACTAAGATCCCTGAAATCTAATCGCCATTATGCTATCAATAAATATAAAAATATTCCTGTCAGATATCTCTTTATACTGAATCCATTCTGGAGCTCTTCTGTTGGTCATAATTTTATTCTTAGTAATACAACAGGTTTTTGGTGGTCTAAAATAGATACCAGTTTAGCTAAGTTATTGTAAATTTGCACTTGTAGAATGAAGTCATCGTCTTTATGGTGTTCAGGTTCCAATTAAACTAATTAATCCGAAATATTTGGCATTCCCCGATAGTGTCAGTGGTATCGCTTAATTTTTGGAATAAAAATTTTAGAAATTTTATTTCATCTTGTGAATAACAGCAATTTTAGATAGATTTACAAGCAACCAATAATATAATTTTAACAGGGGATCTAGAACAGATGCCAACACTTCGATAGTGTGCTTACCACATTGTTCGCGTGCGCAACAATCATGAAACAAGGCTTTAAGTCTAATATATATATATATATATATATATATATATATATATATATATATATATATATATATATATATATATATATATATATATATATATATATATATATATATATATATATATATATATATATATATATATATATATATATATATATATATATATATATATATATATATATATATATATATATATATATATATATATATATATATATATATATATATATATATATATATATATATATATATATATATATATATATATATATATATATATATATATATATATATATATATATATATATATATATATATATACATATATATATATATATATATAGAGATTCCTTCTTGCGATATGTACCGTATAGCACTATCTTAAATTTTGGGGGCGTTTAAATTGAACTAAATGATTCAGAAGTTTCAAAGTCTTTTAACAAAAGCAAATGTCTGTGGGATCAATCTTTAGTTGACTCATAGCTTCAATGCCCTCCACATTCAAGTAAGCAACGAGTGTAAAATATTTCTTATCTGGGATGGAAAAGTTGATATTATAGTACTTTTTTGGTAATATTTAACATTCAAAGGTACCGAAGTAATCCATCGTGTCATTTGATATTGTCAAACGATTAGCTGAATAATCCAGAATTCGAATTAAAAATAAAATGTTTAAATTGAAATATATTTTGAAGATATGTAACTAATTTTTAAACAGAAATCTGTCTTTTTTTAACACCTTTGGTTTTTATGTTTTTACAATTGGTGTTCAGAAGTAATGTTTAGGTTTCAACGAAACCGAAATGGATAAGACACCACGAATACTGATGAAGTGTGTAGCGGCACAGAAAATACGTATTCCATTCTGCTGGTGTCTAATTATAGTCCACAAACTCTGTTTTGGTATCGCCAAACAGAGATAACAAGGTAATTTACGATTGCAAACTTGTTAAAGTAAATAATAATGAAGTTGTAATGAACACTATATTTGAAGAAATGCTGGGTCTTCGAGTTCTCAAAAAAAAAAAAAAAATTGGACACGTAATTATGTTTATAGAGCAAACAAACTATATCATAGAATCATTTGAGTTGTAGGTTTATAAAATTATTAACTTTTAAATATACAATCATTACACTGCACTTTAAATTGAAGTGAAAATGTTCCAAATTTTAACAAAACTAAAGTTGACGTCCTTGATTTTAAGGAATTGATCTTGGATTTTTTTCTCCTTAAGTTTATTTTTATAACTATAATATTTATTTTTATTTATCGTTTTGAATATTACAAAATACATGCTTTGAGTTTTGCACTAAATAAAAATAAATAACTATCAAAAAATTTAATTTTAGTGCTGTGATTGTAAAAAAAGTACTATTTGATATTTATTTTGATACCCAAAAATACTTTAATTTTCCATCCATCAAAAGTCATCTTAATTACAGTGTGGGATAAGTTGAGGTTTTTAAAAATTGTAATTTCTCATGCGAATTATACGCAGAGAAAAAATATAGTCGAGCATGATCACGGCTAGCTTAAACATTTTTTATAACACTTATAATGGCTTAAATGAGCTTTCTGCTATATTCTAGAATATTGCATCATATGTAAGACGAAATTTTATCATATAAATGATTGCCACAAAAACGTTTTATGCTTACTATAAACATATTTTGGTTACAAAAAGTTAAGTTGATCATAATATGAATTATAACAATGACCAAAATATCAACAAATAATTTATAAATTTGTTGTTATGTTAGCCTGACTATATTTTTTTCTGCTTGTAGTATATGTTAAAATATTCTGTGTATTATTTAGAACCAAATTAAAATTTTACTTAATAATTTTCCCCACAAATAGCTACAATCCTATTGTTTACTTTTATTCTTAAATAAAACAAAAATTATCATTTATATTTACCATGACAGAAAAATAAAACTGAAACAATTCTAAATATTGTATTTTACACTTACTCTTATATAGATACAAATAAATATATTCGTATATATACATATATAACATTAATTCATCAGAACGTCTCAACATATACACATACTTAATTTATTACATGGGGTATTTCATGCTCAACATATTATGTTAAAAAAATAAATATTAACAAAATATAAACTAACTTAGTAATTTTATATAAAAAAATAAATTTTAAGAAATAAAATTATATTTAAAATTTCAACTTCCTTTAACTATAAAATATCCCTTATAATCATTCATATATACTTGGGTTTCAATATCTATCAGAATGTCTGAATAAGTATGTATGTAATGTGTTAGTTTTAGGTTATATAAATGTTTGGTTTATATTTTCTTAAATGTATTTGTGTATCTTTTTACATTAAAACATATAAGTATATGTGATTATAATGCTGTCCTTCTTGTGTCGTTTCAAACTTTATACATACATACATTCATACATACATACTTATGTATATATACTATACATAAATGTATACTATATGTAAGTAAGTGTGTATATATGAGCCAGAAAATGAAAATGAAATTCAGGCAGGAAATTAAAGGATTATCATGGCAAAATAGGAAATTCATTGGTTTATTATAGACAAGTGAAGTGTTGTAATTTCTATGATTACAAATGTCATATGGTTATTATTATTTTATTTTAGTTTCTATGTTTTTTTTTTTTTTTTTTTTCTTTCCTCTCTTCTGGTTACCATTTTTCTTCTTTCCTTTTTTCTGTTATATTTGTTAAAGTATTTGTTATATTTTTGCGTCTACACACATTTGTAAATGTTTGTTTTGTATGCGTTATAATATATATTATTATGATTATTTTGTAAGGATATGAAATATTAAAATAAATCTAAAATTATTTATATTTCTTTTATGCATCAAATCTATTTGTTTATTTATATTGAAATTGAAGGGACAAATTCTTAGTTATATAAAATTTCCATATGAATAAATTTTTTTGTAGAAAACTAAAGGTGATGGTTTACTAATTTGGTTGTATGTAAACAAATAATTATAATATTGTCATATAAAGGGGAGTTATAATAGTAAAATGTATGTCAGATTGATTAAATTCAAGTCGAAAGGTAAGGAATATTTTATGATGTTTTGTAGGAAAAAAATAAATTAGAATTGAAAACTATCATAAATAGAAAGTGATTTATGAATAAAATTTGTTTTATTTAGGTGTTAATTTTAATAAATATTAGGTTTCAAAATGACATTGATATTCATGGAAATTTAAATACAAGTTTGTAAGATTTTTTTTTTTAGTTGTTATAAATGCCTCAAGAGGTCAGTAGAATCATAAACACCTTTAAATACTTTAATATAGGCATTTTCATTAATATAAGTAATCTTTGAAATTATATATGTTAAAGTTAAAAGTTATATCATAATTATATTTTTTTTTTTTTTTTGTAAAAATATAGTACGTTTAAAAATTTTTAATTGATGTAACTATAATATAGTAAAATTAAAATAAATGTATTGTTATTATGAATATAATTTTGTTGGAAATAACTTTATTTTATTGTTTTGATATTGTTTGCGTAACAATTCATTCATACTTGAAGTTATAAATATTTGATCCAATTTTAATTTTTTATATTCAGGCCGGAATTTATCACTATGTAGTGGGCCAGAGTTTAAAATTTTTGGAAATATTTCTGTAACTTCCAATCAGCTTGGAGTTACATAAAATTTCACAAATGCATAGTGTACAATTTTAGTTTTGAAAATAGTATCTCATAGACCTCTCAAGAGTGGAGCTAAAGGGGCTCAAAGTAGAGCACCTCTGACATAGAAAATTTGTTCAAGCTACTCGATGGCTAGAAATTAATTTCATTGACGCAAAGTTAAATTTATTGTTAACACCGATTTTCAAAATTTTAATGCCATTCAATAGTAAGCATATTGAAACTAAGGTGACCAAAAAAAAATAGATAAAAATATTGGTAATTGTGGGTATGGCATGCTGTTAAAGACAAATATTTTATGTTATTTTATAAAAAATAATGTAATTTTTGTAAATTTGATCAGAAATAAATTATCATTGCTCGCAAACTGTTATCGATAATTGGCAGCATGTTTTTTTTTTTTTTTTTTGTTATGTTGGTAGGATAGTAGTCTTTAAGAAATGGTATATGTCACTGTACCGTTTATATCTGCTGTGTTATTAAATATTTTCTCAGGTGATATATTTGAATTTTAGTGGAATAGAACTTTTGTGCGTCAAAAGATGTAAAGGTGTTAAACAAGTTAAGTAGCGAATTTTACCTATTTTTAGCCCTTTTTATTTTTTAGAAAATTACTCGAATAAAAAATTTTTATACAAAATTAATCAAATAACCTATTTCTACAGAGAAAATTAATCGAATATAAATAAAAATTAATTAAATGAAAATTGTCTATAAAAATTAATCAAATAAAAATTGTATAAAAACTTAATGGAATAAAAAATTTCTTTAAAAAATAATTGAATAAAAATTTTGTATAAAAACTTAATGGAATAAAAAATTTCTTTAAAAAATAATTGAATAAAAATTTTCTGCAAAAAGTTAATCGAATAAAGATTAATCGAACAAAAATTTTCTGCAGAAAGTAAATCGAATTAAAAATTTCATTGAAAATTAATCGAACAAAAATTAGTTTTGGAAAATTAATCGAATAAAAGTTTTCTAAAAAGAATTAATGGAATAGAAATATTCTATATGAAATTTATCGAATAAAAATTTTCTATAGAAAATTATTTGAATGAAAGTTCTACAAAAAAGTATCGAATAAAAAATATCTTTAAAAATTTATGGAATACAAATTTTATATGAAAAAATAGTCGAATAAAAGTTGTCTTTACAAAAATAACCGAATTCAATTTTTCTACAAAAAGTCAAACGAATAAAAATTTTATAAAATTTAATCAAATAAAAAAATTTTCAAAATTATTCGAATAAAAATTTTAAATAGAAAATTAATCAAATAAAAATGTTCTGTAGAAAATGATCGAACAATTTTTGTCCTTAATGTTATTAAAATAGAAAACAAAATAAACATTAAAAGATCGTATTTTTTTCAAAAACAACAGATTCTAGTGAAACCTCTTCTAGAATTTATGAACTGTTCACAAAATTATCCTGGGTATTATCAGACTTTAAGTTAAAAATTTAAAACGAAACCATCAATATCAGATGTTTAAGTGTACTTTTCTTCAAGTATTTGTAAATTATATTTTGTCCTAATATATATATATATATATATTTTTTTTTTTAATTATCCTAAAATACACTAATTTTCAACTTTCATGGAATGCAACTTAAGATGTTTGCTCTGAAAATTTTCTGAAAAATAGGACATATTATCCACTTTAATACTATGAAAAAAAAAAAATCGTGCGCATATGTAGTCCGATTTGAGAAAATATATATATATTTTTTTTAAATCTCCAGTATATTTCATACAAAAAACAGCTTAAGTGCCAGACATTTTCTTTGCTTTATCAAACATTAAACAGAGGGGAAGAATCGAAATAAATCTATAACTTCTAATCGGCTGAATGGATTTGCATGAATTTTCACATAGGCGTAGCAGAAGACAGTAGCATTTTGGGGTTCAAAATAGAGTACTAGTGTCATGGAAAATATTTAACCACTAGCAAATTTTTGTTCCTTCCAAGATTTTTATATCACCTTAAAGTCCTTGATAAATCTTTTAGAAAATATGATTGCATGTACTACTTATCTTATATATTTTTCGAGTTATATACATTTAAAATTTCAAAAATCTCAATTTTACAAGATCTTGGTTAAGATTTTTCCATATATAGCCAAATATTTTCAACCGATTTTATTATATTTTATGTAGTTAATTACAAAACAAAATTATCCATCGAACAAAGAAAACTTTTAGTCAAAAAATTTTTAAATCAAAAGTTAAACGATTTTGAATTGGAAAGTTTGCAAAACTTAACAAACAGACGAACAGATGGACGGACATTAGAATTCTTTCAAATAAATCTTAAAATTCAAAAAATATTTTTTTTCTACTTTTTGATTAATATGAAAACCAAATGAATGTATTAAAATTTCAATATCACCTTTCCCTGAATTAAGTGGAATTTTCGTCACATTTGTACCAAATGTATAGACGGACGGACGGACATTGCTATGCTGCCAAAAAATATTTTAGAATTCTAAAAATGCATTTTTTTACTAACTAATAAATAGAAAAAATAGAAAGTGGTCATCAAAATTTGGATATCACCTATTCTTGAATTAAGCGTCATTTTCGTCCCATTTAAACCAAATCTATAGACGGAAGGACGGACATTACCATTCAGCCAAAAAACATCTTATAATTCTAAAAACACATTTTTTTACTTACTAATAAATAGAAAAATTAAACGTAATCATTAAGGTGTTGATACCACCCTTCTTTGAATAAATAATTATTTTCGACCCATTTAACTCTAATGTATAGATGGACGGCCAGACATTACCGTTCTGCTAAAAAAAATCTTAAAATTCTAAAGCTAAATTTTTTTACCTAATAATTAATAAACAAATAAAACGTGATGATTAAAATATTAATATCACCTTTCTCTGAATTAAGCGCCATTTTCGACCCCATTTACCCCAATGTGCATTGATGTAAAAGTAATAATTCAGGAAAAAGTAATATCAATATTTAAATGATCATGTTTTATTTTTTTATATTATTATTAGGTATAAATGCGTTTTTAGAATTGTTTCTTACAGAATTGTAATGTTCGTCCTTCCTTCTATACATTGGGGTTAAATGGATCGAAAATGGTACTTAATTCAGGGAAAGGTGAGATCATTATTTTTTTTTTTTTTCTTTATTGATCGAAAAGTAAAAAAAATCGGATATCCGTTCATCCATCTGTCCGCTTGTTAATTTTTGTAAATATTCCAATTCAAAAATCGTTTATTTTTGGATTCAATATGGATATAAAATTTTCTTTATTCGATAGATAATTTTGTTCTTTAACTAATTACAAAAATTATAAAAAATCGGTTGAATGTATTGGGCTATATATCAAAAAGAAAACTTGACCAAGATCTTAGCAAATTGAGAATATCTAAATTTAAAATGCATATATCTCGACAAATATATAAGATAAAAGTGTCATCATGTTTTTCAAAGGATTTATCAAATGCTTTAAGGTGACATAAAAATTTTTGAAATTGGGAAAGGAACAAAAATTCGCTAGTAGTTAAACATTTTCTTTGTCATTTATACCCTTTTTAAAAAATTAATTAATAATTAATTCCTCAACTTTCAAAAAAATAACAAAAATATTTGGACAAGATATAATTCATAAATACTTAAGAAAAGTACACATAAATATCTAAAGTACCATTTAAAATTATTATTTTAAGAGATTTTTTTTAGAAAAAAAAAATATTTCCTAAAAAAAAAAAAAAAAGCAATTTTTAACCAAAAATACGACTTTTAACTAAAACTTAAATTCATCGCTAAGTCGAAATTTTTTTTTGCAGAAAGTAAAATTTTTTACTAAAAATAACAAACTCAATCTCTATAATGGTGGATATAAAAACGCGTTAGTTTTTTTTAAGATTTTATATAAAATATTCTAGTAATTAAAAAAAGCAACAAAAAAGTAAAATCTGCCAATATTTCGATTCCAAAAAAAAAATATTCCGAAATTATATTAACAATACATTTATTTTCGAATAACTTTTATTTCAAATTGGATTACAAAAATCCCCCTCCCACCATTTTTTTTACCAAAATATGTAGGTAAAAAAATGTGTAAATTTATTCTGGTTTTCAATTATTATTTATTATCAAAAAAAACTTACCAGAATTCTATACAACTAAAAAAATGCATTTTTGTAAAGGCTTTCCTGAAAAAGATATATTTATCTTTTTTTTTTGCAAATTGAAACAAAGATAATAAATATTTGTATATTTTATTAATTTTAAAATTCAGTTTAATTTCCATTTTTCCCTTTTGAACTTTCATAAACTTTACAAGTTTAGCATTTTTTCTTTTCTTAATAAATTCCGAAGATTTAACTTCATAAATCCTTTTAACTTCAAGATTAAAACAAAACGTCAATTCTGTTGTATTTATGCTCATATTGCCTTTTCTAAAGTTGCTGCTTGAAAACCTCCTTTTTTTTCCACAATCTCTTTCTTAGTAAAAAAAAAAAAAAACAAAAGGAAAATTGTTGCTTTGAACGTTCAAATATATTTTCAATAAATTAAGAGAAAAAACAACATTTTCTCATTATCCTTTTAAGCTAATTACAGATATTCATAATTTAATTAAAAAAAAATAATAATAAAATTACAAAAACACAAAAACTTTTATATTCATCTTTAAATAATGGTTGGTTGGATGGTGGCTGAAAAGGCAAAGGAATTTCTAATGTATTTAAGATAGGAAAAGCAGTCAAGACAGTGGAAATGGCAGCTAACAGCACCTTAAGCCACTTAAGAAGAAAAAAAATTATGAACAAAAGAATTTTACAAAAGTTTTAGAAGAAGAAAAAGTTAGAGCTTTGAGCTAAAGCATCAGTAGTTCAAAAAGATGAGAGAGGGAAGAGAATAATGAAAAGCTTTAGGAATTTAACAACTGCCAGCATTCTCACGCATCATTAGCACTTCAATATTTTTTTAGTTATAAATTATTTAAATATAATTTTTAAAGGAAAAATTTTATATTTTTTAAATTAAACTTATTTAAATATTTTCTAAAACTTTCATCTCAATAACTTAAAAAAATATAAAAGACTGGAATATATCCAACCAAACAGAAACAATATTCTGTTAAACCTAAACCCTGAGAATCATCTATAAATATCAACCTAACTGTTATTAAACTTTAATTTTTTATAAAACTTGAAATATCCTTTTTACCCAATTCCAATTGATTTCTTCCATTTGCTTAAAATAAACTATAGATTTATAAAGATGCATTGTACTTTATTAGCCACAGAATACAAATGAAAAATTTTCCCCAAACTTTATTGTTTTAAATTTGTACATTTAAATTTGGTACAAAACCAACCTCCCGCCTTCAATTTGCACATAAAACAAAAGTAACTGTATAAATAAATGTATTCGTATGCGTTTTGTATACACTTTTCCGTTTCCTCTTTTATTTTCGTAGTTGTAGTTGTTATTTTTGTCGTCTATCTATTAATGCTTCATGCTTAATTTGAGGTCCTTTGTAACATCAATTGCCAATTGTTATAACAGAATAGTGGCCCGAGTGTTGCTAGTGGTGATACCATTTTGTTGTAAATTTTTCTGATAATCATGCTGACGACAATGAAGTGCATGCATTTTTTCTTATTCGTTTTCCATTGTTATTTGCTGCAGTTTGTGGCAACATTCAAAAAGAGGCCACAAAAAAAAAAAAAAAAAAACCAATGACAGATCTAAGCAAATATTGTCAATAATGTGAAATGATATAAACAAAAATAGAAAGGAATGTGTTGTGTACAATAAGTAAAAAGCGGCCAAAACCTAGAGTTGTAAAAATGCAGTCTAAAAAAAGTGAACAGTGTTGCTACCGCAGGGAGTTGAAAACAGAAACTATTTTAGAGGCGTGAACTGTTTTGCAAAATATAAACCACTAACATATGACATTGTAGTTTATACTAATGCAATTACTAGTAACGATAGGCAACAACTACGAAATTGGAATACTTTGTTGTATAACAAAATTAATTTGTTCTAACCAGGGAAATGTTTATACAGGTTATATTCGCAATATTTAAAAAAGGAATTTTGAGAAGACCTTTGCTGAGTCCAACGCAATTTGAAATACAAATGCACAAGTGTCTTTAAAAAAGTCATGTAAAATACTGTCTACACTAAGGGAAAAAATTCGATTCAAAATCAACAACGGTTGTGGTCACATTGGTAAATTACGGTAACAGCTTTTTAAAACATTTCGTTAACAAATTTAATAGAAAACATATGTAATTTAACAATTTGATACCGAAATGGTTTCAACTTGGTGCTAATTAGGTATCGATTTTCAATAAGAATTGAACACGCAGTGTTTAATTTAAACACATACGGTGTAGATTCACTATTGACACAGAATGGTATCGTTTTCAACACGTATGTGATTGATATTTCTCTGGGTGTAGTAGTTTGAAGATGAAAGCTTCGTCAATTAGTATCACTTGGTTTAACAATGAATTTGAAACAAATAATAAAAATTCATAAACTCTAATTCATCTTAAATGAATTCCAAAAATTTTCGCGTAATAGTGTAAGTGAGACAATAAAGCTAATAAAACAATTAACAATCTGAAACCGCCTTGTTGGCTTTGCTTGGCGGTACCAAAGCAGAGTTTCTGGTCTATAATTAGAAATTAGAAACCAGAGAATAAGAATTAGAAACCAACAGAAAATAACACGTTTACAGAGAAAACAGTTTCGTTGTAACAACCGTATTTTTTGTCAAATGAATTTGGTCGGTTGTGTGTACTATTCCGTAATTCGGTTCGGATAACTTTATATTTCGGCTATCGCAACTGATTAGATAAAAGTATGAAAAATTATGTAACATTAATTTTGTTGAACTGATATCATCATTAATACATTAATAATTTGTTGATTGAAATTTAAGGGGATTTAATAAAAACCCCTTTTTTTGCTACCTTTATTGCCTTAAAAAAACTGCTTTAAATTTGTTTAAATATTTGATAAAAACCAAGACAAAAAATATTGTATTTTAATGAAAAGTACTGAATTCATAGGGTAATTACTTTTGCCTTATATTAAATATTTATAAAGAAACTAGGATACTAATTAGTCCACTAAAGATATAATTATTTAAGTAAAATAAATTTAAAATTTAATGTGAAAGGGGTAAAAATTCTTATATTTTAGAATTAATATTTATACCCTACTATTATTTACTTTATACTCCCCCTCGACCTATTCGGAAAAACAAGTTTTTTACCAAAAAAAAATTACATTTCTTGACAAAATTTTCAAAGGAATGCACTACAAATAAAAAAATGTCGTAGTGGCGCACCCATACGGTAACGCAGATATATAGTCCATAAAAAACAGGATAAAAACATTTTATATATTTTATTGATTTATACTAATGTAATATAGCACTTCTTGTTTATATAAAAACCATAAAACATTTTTCTGAAAATTTACACAATGTCAAAAAACTTATGATTTACTTTTTCATGTCGTTAATTTTTCACATTTTTAACCATAATTTTTTTAAGGGTTTCAAAAAGGATAATTTGCATGCAAATACATAATATAAATGACCTTCCATTATGCTAATATTATTAACAAGTTTCCATATGATGAAATGTAATTCAAATTTTCAAAATGTTTTTATCTAACCGTTGGGGTAAAATGTGTCAAAAGTGGCGCTTAATTGAATTTTAGAATTTAAATATTTGTAATAAAGTTGAGTACCGAATAAAAATAGACAAAATTATGAATCAATATCAATTAAAATCTTTAAGTTAGGTTGTTTTGTTTTCTTATAAGGTGCTGTCAAAGATATGATTTTTTTACATTTTTGATAAATAGTAAAAAAATTAAATTTTCATCAGATTTCTGTGTATTTATTTTAAATAAAAAGTCTTTTGAGGTAAAATTTTAATATAAAACCATTAACTTCAGATGTTTAAGTGTACTTTTCTTCAAGTACTTGTAAATTATATTTTGTCCTAATATTTTTGCTATTTTTTTTTAAATTATCTTAAAATACACTAATTTTCAAATTTCATGCAATGCAACTTAAAATGTTATAGGATGTTTGTTCTGAAAATTTTCTGAAAAATAGAACATATTGTGCACTTTAATACTATGAAAAAAAATCGTGCGCATATATAGCCCGATTTGAGAAAATATTTTTTTTTTTTTTTCAAAAAATTCCAGTAGATTCCATACAAAAAACAGCTTAAGTGCCAGACATTTTCTTTTCTTTATCAAACATTAAACAGTGGGGAAGAATCAAAATAAATCTGTAACTTCTAATCGACTCGTTGGATTTGCATGAAATTTCACATAGGCGTAGCAGAAGACAGTAGCATTTTGAGTTTAGAAGCAGGATCCAATATTCATAGGGTACTGGTGTCATGGAAAATGTTTAACCACTAGCAAATTTTTGTTCCTTCCAAGATTTTTATATCACCTTAAAGTCCTTGATAAATCCTTAGAAAACATGCTTGCATCTTCTACTTATCTTATATATTTTTAAGAGTTAAATACATTTAAAATTTCAAAAATCTCAATTTTACAATATCTTGGTTAAGATTTTTCCATATATAGCCAAATATTTTCAACCGATTTTATTATATTTTATGTAGTTGGTTAAAAAGCAAAATTATATATCGAACAAAGAAAAAAATTTTTAGTCATTATCTTTATTGGGTCAAAAGTTGAACGATTTTGAATTGGAAAGTTTGCAAAAATTAAACAAACAGACGGACAGATGGACGGACATTAGAATTCTTTCAAAAATATCCTGAAATTCGAAAAATATTATTTTTCCACTTCTCGAGTAATATGAAAACCAAATGAAAGTATTAAAATTTTGATATCACCTTTCCCCGAATTAAGTGGAATTTTCGACACATTTATACCAAATGTATAGACGGACGGACGGGCATTGCCATGCTGCCAAAAAATATTTTAGAATTCTAAGAATGCATTTGTTTACTAACTAATAAATAGAAAAAATAGAAAGTGATAATCAAAATTTGGATATCACCTTTTCTTGAATTAAGCGTCATTTTCGTCCCATTTAACCCAAATGTATAGACGGAAGGACGGACATTACCATTCAGTCAAAAAACATGCCAATTCTAAAAATATTTTTTTTTTTACTTACTAATAAATAGAAAAATTAAACATGATCATTAAAGTGTTGATACCACCCTTCTCTGAATTATACATAATTTCCAACCCGTTTAACTCTAATGTATAGACGGATGGACAGACATTTCCGTACTGCTAAAAAAAATCTTAAAATTCCAAAACTGAATTTGTTTACCTAATAATCAATAAAAAAATAAAACGTGATTATTAAAACATTGATATCACCTTTCCCTGAATTAGGGGCCATTTTCGTCCCCTTTTAGTTAACTAGATGCTATGTTTAGGTTTTCATCAGAACTGATTATTGCTGCATCATCAGCAAATGTAGATATAGTCAGTACATCGTACATGTAGGTAAGTCAGAAGTATAAATTAAATAGAGTGTAGGTTCAAGAACACTTCCCTGTGGAACACCTGATTTTATCTCATATTCTTCCGTCACAAAGTCATTATACTTTACTCTAAATAGACGGTCATATAGATGGTAGTAAACATTTAATTTTGTATATCAAACCTTTGTGTCGAAAGATTGCGCAACTTATAAAAAATAGCGTGTTTTTCACGAAAACCGAACTAGTGAACTGGGACGATATTTCTATCGTTTAAGAATGGCATAATTTTCTTTTGGAATACATTCTCAAATACTTTCGACAAACAAGTAAGTAAGTAAGCTAATAGATCTATAAGAAGATGGTATAGTTAAATCTTTTCCTGGCTTTTGTATCAGTGTAAACTGAGAATTTTTCCAAATTTTTGGGAATACCCCTAATTTCAAGATCGCATTAAATATTATAGATAGCACAATTATAGCCACGTTAAGTAGGTATTTAAACATTAATGGTGTTATTAAATCATGCCCAGGTGATTTTTTTACACTTATATTCTCCTTAATGATTGTATTAATGTCCTCTGGGCTAACAATAATTATGACATCATAGTTAAATGTAGTGCCAGGAGTCTCTCCCAATACAAAATAATTTTTTTTTTTTTTTTTGTAAATTAAATTGCAAATTGTATATGAAAAATTTTAAAAATTTTAAAATTTTAAGTAAAAATATTTTCAAAATGCTTTTTTCTTCTGACACTAACATCAATTTGTGGTTTTATTAACGACTATTTATGCATACAAAATCTGTTAGCGTTAATCTTTTCTATCAATGCGCGCTAAAGTTGTGGAGGTTTGAATTTAAAACTTTCAAAAAAATCTTAAAAATAGAGCTTTAGCTTTATCAAAATCAAAACAACGCGATTTTATAGAACATATAAGGTGCTGCCAGCACTTATCAAAATTATTACAGAATCTTCAATATTTATCGAAATACACAGAAAAGAAATATTTTTAATTTATTTTTTGTACAATTTCGTAAATAGCAAGAAAATAATATTGATTAAAAATTTCGCAAAATTATGAGTAAAAAGTAATAGACATATTTTGATATAGTTTGCTGAATAAACTAAGTAAATAGCGGTACTAGTATAGAAAATATAGTCGTTTAAACATTAATAATCTTTATAGTATTCCTAACAAAAAGCGCGATTTTTATTCTTTTAAAAGTGAATTAAAAAAAAAAAAAAAAAAAAAAAAAAACTTTAACTTTATTATTTGATGATAAATTTTAAATCGAAAAATTGATTTTATTATATCAAAATTTGAACTATAATGCGAAATATGTGGGGCTGAATTTTAAGGTTGAGAACATGTTTTTTGGTCCATATAAAATTATAAATCCTTAAAATATTTTGACGCCATCTGCATATTGGTGAATATGCTATCCCATGTCTGATTTCCTGACATCAATGAGGTATACATTAAACTGTAGGTAATCACTTCGTCTTTAAATTTCTGCCGTCTAAATTTAATTTCAATTAATAGCGCACATTTTCTATAAAAAAAAAAAAAAAAAAAAAATTAAAATAGTAAATTTTTGGTTTAATTTTTTAACACCGCATAACTTTTCAATTGATAGTAAACCGGATACTTATTATACAGCAAATGAATTTCCAAAGACTTGTCTTTCATCTGGCTAATGATTTAAATCAAAAAGTTGAATATTGTCAGTGCAAAACTAAAATGTATCCAAAAATCCTCGAAAGTTTCAACCCAGTTTTTTTACATTTTTTAGTTTTAGATGCCTGTATTTCCGTGAGATTTTACGCGAATGATTTAAAATTTAGGATTTCTTAGTTATTTTGTAAGATCTACAGAAAGCTACCAAAACTTTTACTAATTTAAAAACAAACTTTCGCAAGACTCTTATAGTAGGTTTCAAACAATTTTGAAATTTTTGGAAATTCCTCATATATGGGAAATTCTTCAAACTCGTTTACTTTTGATGTTCAAAAAAATGTCGAACATTTTTCAATGGCACATCAACGATTTTTAGTACCACTATTCCTTGGCTCTAGTGGAACACAAATCTGTTCGCGTGAATGACTTTTACCGAACGGCATCAGTGTTATGGCGGTTTAAGATAAAAATTTATAAAAAAATTGCCAAAATTCTATTTATAGTCCTAAATCAAAAATTATTGCATTTATGTACTCTACAATGCTGTATATAAAATACAAATTAAAAATATCGCGATATGTTAAGTATGCGTGGATATATTAGCGATTTAATAATTATTAAACCTTCTTACAAAATTTGCAAAATTACGTTTTTGGTGATGTAGTCTTGTTCATATTCATCCATTTATTGCTAAATTCATAATTTTTTTTTAAATAAGTCATAAGACAATGTCATTTATATGCATTTTTTAATTGCACTTACTCGAATCTCTAAAGTTGCATTAAATGCAAAATCGTACTTTTTTTCGAACGCCATATTGATTTTGATATAGGGTATTAAAGCAGCTACAGATTGACATACATCATCGCCAATTTTGATTAGCGCCTTGAGTGTGCCTCGACGATTAATGTGAAACTGAAAACATCGCGTTCTTAGCCCATGAAAACCGTTGATTAATATTTTTAGTGAAATTATATTTTCTGCGTAAGTAGAATTTTACACAGGAACTTATTTCAGTTTAAAATTGATGTATAACGCCAACATCCGCTATAACAAAATATGCAAAATTGCTGAATTCTTCAAAATAGCTATACACGTTTAGCAAATTAATATTTTAAAACGCCACAATGATTTTAAAATGCCATTTGGAAACCTTCTTTGATAACGCTATATTCTAGCTTCACTGAAATAACGTTGCAAGTGTGCCTCGCGAAAAAGTCACCTCTTGGAGTCATTCACGTTTTTTTCTTTCCAAGTTTGGGTACCACTTTCAGCATTTCTGTCGAGGGCACATTAACGAGATATATGTCAAATGATGCATAATTTCAAGAGCTATTAGAATCTGTTTTGAATTTTGAAATATCCGAAACGGCGTAAAATCCCCAGTGAAAAAACTGCAAAATTTTAAAATTTTTAAAAATTTGGTTTCATGACTTTTGCACAACACAATTTGACACTGGTTAATTGAACGCGAATTTAATCCATACTGATCCTTTTCTACAAGTGTTTATAGTCTACATTAGAAGAATTGGACATTTATGCTAAAATCCGCGACTACAGCAATAAAAAGAAATAAAAAAACTTGTTAGTTTCAAACACTTTTTTTGCAATTTTTGACTTTGGTTGCTTGATGGCACCACATGGAACCGTTTCAGGTCTTGAATTTTTTTTTGTTACAGCACCAAGTATTGTTAACATAATTGCATCAAAATTTGTTAAAAAAAAGTCAGAATTTAAAAAAATATTTGAGGTTGAAGGTCGGTTTCATAAAGGCAAACGTAAAAAGAGAATTGCCCATATAAATGCTGTTCAGTTGCAAACGCTTTGCCTCTTTTGTTTAAATATTTATGAATGTCGGTCTTAAATCCAAAATAAAAAATTACTTAAAACTACAGCCAGTCATTTAAATGTAAAAATGATGAACTATTTCTTATTTGCTATTACTCTGTGGGTTTTTCCTGAAACCTAATTTAATTAAAGTCAAATTTAACTATATTTTTACGATAATTTTATACAATTTATTTGTTTAATATATTAATATCAGTGGCTTTAGTGTATAATTAAAAACGAGAAAAGAAGATATAGCCGGTCAAGACCGACTATATGATACCCTACACTATTGCGTATGAGCATAAAAATTCGGGAAGTGGATTTATATTAGACCTGTAGACCAACACTTTTAATAAATCTAAAATAAAGTACATAAGTACAGAATAATGCGTTAATAATAACATCTAGATGATTTTATGCATTATAGGCCGATTTCCGGAGGTGGGTTTATATTGGAGCTATAGAAATTATGGACCGATTCTCATAAAATTTTGCAATGTTGTTTCTACTTACATAAAACTTCTTTGTGTCGAATATTAACTTGATACTAACATTCGTATGGAATTTATGAAAGTTAAAGTGATTTTCGGAAGGGGGGTTTATATGGGAGCTATGGTCAATCGTAGACCGATTTTCATAAAATTTGGCACAAAGATTGGTACTTGCATTGGTTCTTTGGAACGAATTTCATTAAAATATTCTTATTATTAAGACATTTTTAAGTGTGGGGGGACATTTGTATGGGGGGTAGGTGAAATTATGGACCGATCATAACCAATTTCAATAGGCTTCGTGCTTGTATTATAAAAGTTGCACCTGCCAAATTTCATTCAATTATCTTCAAAATTGCGACCTGAAATTTGTGCACAAAGTTTACATGGACAGCCAGCCGTCCTGCCAGCCCACTATGGTTTTGCCGACCACTTTTCTTGGCCTAAACTAATTTTGGTAACATTTTCTTTTTCTCTTTTAATTATCGTAGTTTTATAGCAAACACTTTAAAACGCCAGAAAATTGAGTTTTTTCTTAATTTTTATAATTTGTCGTCATAATACAGTAAATCAAAGGTGAGTTTCTAAAGCAAATTTAAAATATGTAAAAAAAAGGTACATTTTTCCAACGGTTTTCATTAATTTATAATTATTAAGTAGAAAAATTTTTTAAATAAGTTTATTATGAAAAATAGAACTTAGGATAAGTACTTTTATTATTGAATACGAAATTAGTTAGAACTTGTTGTCATCTTAGAGAAATACTGCTTGTTTTACAAAACCCAAAATTAAATTGGATTCGTAAAAAATTTTACACTTCATTAGACCTACAAGTTTTTGATGAAAATCGGTAGCGAAAAACTCAACGGAAATAAATAGACATATATCTGAACTATATTTTCTATATTATCTCGTTTTGCGATTTTTTGCGATTTTCAAGAAAATCCATTTTTTTCACTATAAGTTAGCATTGGAAATTCATATCATTTACAAAGGTCTAACCACTCAATAAAAATGACAAGATAAAAAATAAACTAGCAGATATTGCTAAGATATATTTGTTTATCAAAATTAATGTCGTTAAAGCAAAATACACGCTTTTAGGTTAAGTTATAAGTGAAATATGTGAAAACTTCCATTGTAATGACTTTACACATAAAAAGTGTAAAAAAAAATTAAATTTTTGAAACACAAAATAAATACTTTAAATTGCTTTGATTTTTATCCAAATCATATTTCAAACAAGAAAATCTGTTATTTTTCCACTTTGGTAATTTTGGCTAAGAAAAGTGGTCAGCGAAACCATAGTGCAGCCGTCCAGCCAGACGGACAGACGGACATCGTTAGATCGATTTAAAAAGTGATTCTGAGTCGATTGGTATACTTTAAGGTGGGTGTTGGATAACTTTTTCTATGCGTTACAAACATCAGCACAAACACATAATACCCCAACCACCTATGGTGGTGTAGGGTATAAAAAAAGTAATAAATTTTAAAAATAAATAAATAAAAAATTTCAAAGAAATTTAAAACATTTTTCAAATGTTTATCAATCCTACTTTCACTTAAATTTGGTTAGCAATTTATGACCAAAAATATTTTTTATTTTTGATATACTATATATGCATATAATCTTGGAATGAGTTACTTCATTTTAAATTATTCTATAATTTTGTTAATTTTTTGCAAAATTATTTTCATAAAATTACTTACAAGATTGTTCTTCTTTTGAGAAACTAGTAAAAAATTATATTCTAATGCACATGAAGTCATTGTTTTACTTATTTTTGTTTTTAAAGTTTCTCAAAAACACGAAATGTAGATTAATGTAGAAACTAATTGAGGACAAAATATAAAATAAATTATTTATGAAAGAATTTATGGAACTACATCTTATTTAAAAATGTATTTATTTTAATTTGCATCCAAATTAGATTTTATTTTGTAACTGAATAATTTTCGCACAAACGTAAAATCTTCTTTTATACTTAATTTATAATAAAGCTAATTTTACTAAAAGTTCCATATAAATTTTGTTGTCCAGCTTTTTAAATAACTAAAAATCAATTTCTAACAAGATAAATTTTCTAAGAAATATTGGTAAATGTAGTCTGTTATTAAGTTACTAGATGCTCTTCTCTTCAAAAGCCCTATCATTTCTAAGACTTTAATGTTCTTTTCCAACTAATGCTTATTGACATTTTTCTTTTGCTGCAAAATAATGTCTAACTACTATGTCCTCTGAACAATGCTTAAAATATTATTTGGCTGTGGTCAGAAATTGCATTTAGTTTTGTCTTTATGTTTTTTTTTTTTTTTATTTAAGAATCTAACGGAAAACACAAAAGAAATTTGAAATGAAACGGAGAAACAAACGGAAACGGAAGTAGCTTCACAACTAAAATAGCAACTATAACAAAAACAAATAAAATCAAGTAAAATAAAGGAAATCGTTGCAAAATGAGCCTTATTGTTTTATAAGACATACATCTACATTTACACACATATACACAAATTTTGTTACACATACACATTAATAAACTTATACCTAGACAAAATTTTATATAGGATGAGTGTTTGAATGCAGGAATCTGTAGATGTGTTATCTTTGCCATTGGCTTGTATGTAGCTGTATGAATTTTAGTGTTCTTTTTACCTTGTCTAGGTAAAGATAGAAATAAAAGAAATCTATTCAAACGTAAATGATTTTTCAATTTGAAAATTTTACGATTTAATGTTAACTTACAATTACAATTACATTAAAATTCAATTATAACAAATTGAATTTTTGGTATAAAGAATAAAAAAAAAAAACTTACTTTGATAAATATTGGAAAAGAAATTGAAAGAATGTTAAAACAAAGGTTTTAGAGAAATAAAAAATATTTGAAAAAATAAAGAAATGAAGGAAATTTCAATTGTTTTAAATTAAATAACTAGATTTCATTAGTTTAAATCAGGGGTCGGCGCTGATAATACTCAGGGGCCGAATGTCATTCGACATTTTTACATAAACATTACAAACGTTAACAAAACTAATAAAAAAAATAGCGTAAGAAATATTTCATTCAATTGTATGATTTCTTTCAACAAACCAGCTGCACACGTAGACTAAATAAATCATTAAAACAATAGCATCCTCTCTTTATGACGATCAATGTTTTAAATTTAAAATAATATAGTGTTTATCATACGTATGATTAACATTTAAATTTTCACAATACTTTTACATCATGTGAGACTTACATAACGTGACCAGACATCCCGCTTTTGGCGGGATTATCACGCTTTTCAAACTTCGATCCCGCCTAAAATATTTTTCCCGCTTTTTATAAAGAAATCCCGCTTTTTAACTCTAACAATTACTTATTCGATTTCCTTATTTGTGTTCTCTATAACATTCTTACTAATATTTAAATATAAATAAAAATTATTTTTTCCACTGGAAAGTTGATCATTTTTTACAAATCGTTTTTTACAATTAAAAGTTTTAGGGCTCCATTACTCGACCGTAAATGTAGCGAATCAGCTGACACGTTTTGCTTATGAGAGTTATGTGTGTATGTGTACTAAAAAACGTAAATGTTACGTAGCAACCTAATCAAATTAGGTCGCTCTACGTTTTTACGTGACAGCTGTAACAACAGTGTTGACAGCTTTTTATTTCATTATACTAAATCTGCGTAAAAATCGCTGTAAAAGGTTTATCAATTGCACAATTATTTTTGCTGTTTTCTTCACTAAAAACTTGTTGAAATAATTTAATTAAGACGTAAAGTCGAATATTTAATTTAAAGTTCAAAATTTTTGTCAAAAAAACACAAATTTCGTTTTGCATACAAATCGCTGAAATACAAACCAATAAATTAAGCGATTTTCAATTTGAATTTGATCCACTGGAAATATGTGTAATTGGCATCACCGATGTTCGTTTTTAGAGTAATCATCCACTTACGTTTCCTTTTACATTTACGTTTTTACATTTACATTTACGGTAGAATAATGGAGCCTTTAAAATTTTTGTTACGATGATCGTCGTCTCTACTGATTGATCTTAAATGTATTTTTTGATGACTTCGATGCAGAAAGACCTCCCAAACAAAACGCTTTGCTAAGCAGAATTCGGACAAAATACGAGTATTTACAAATTTTTTGACATATTTTCAGTTCTTTACCAGCCTTACCATTGATAAATGAGTTAAAATGTCATTAGAGACAACTAGTTACTATATATTCTTCCAAATATAATTATATAATTAATTACTCTAATATCAATCCGCTTAATAGTTACACAATAGGGTGATCGATTATTCGACTTTTTTGAGAAACCGGGTTTCGAATAGTTCGAATAGTTAGTATTTTAAAAAAACCGGTTGCACTTTTTGAAACCGGTTAACCGGTTTTGTGCAGAAGCTAATGTTTATATCAAAAGACTACATTTCTTTAAAAAAATCAATTCTTATAATTAAGTTAAAATTTATTAAATACAAGCGTAAAAGCCTAACAATGTCAGGAAAAATAATATAATAATGAAAATATGCACAAACAAATCCGAAAATTAAATGAAAAAAATATGAACAACATTTAGACACCTTCCTCTCCCTAATCGAAGTCAATTATTTGAAGCCGTTCAAATTTATTGGAATTTATTGATTAAAGTTTTAAATTTGTAAACCTTTCAAAATAAAAATATCGTCGTAAATGCGCTCCCTGGCCGAAATACAGAATCAGTTTTTTATAGGATTTGGGGAGCAAACAATAAGTATAGCAACTCTAAAGTTCTTAATACCAAAACAGACTTTTTGGTCCCTGATAGAAACATCTGGCACACTGTTAGAATTTGTTGAACGAATAGTTTTATAAGTATGACGATTTTTGGTTTCTTACGTCGTCTGGGAGCTTCAGAAAGTTCTGGAAAGGAAACATTGCTTAGGAAAGATATATTTAAATCCATATATATAGATCCACGTATTTTCGCTCCCTGATAGAGATTACAAAATCTGGCTCCGTTAGGATTTGTAGGACGAATAGGGTTATAATTAAGCTGAATTTTAAATTTCTATGTCTTCTGGGAGCTTTAGAAAGCTCTGGAAAGAGAAAAAATTCTTAGAAAAAGACACATAAATCCTCTTATATCCGATCCCTGATAAAAATTTCAAAATATGGCTCCATTAGGATTTGTTGGACAAAAAGTTTTATAATTAAGCAAAATTTTAATTTTCTACGTCGTTTGGTAGCTTTAGAAAGCTCTGGAAAGAGAAAAAATGCTAAGCAAATTATATATCTAGATGACTAAAAGATAATTATGTTTCAAAATTGTAGAAAAAATCATCTAAATTTTAGTCAGCATAAACAGAAACCATGGCTTAATATGGAGATAGTATATTAATTAAGTCTCAATTAAAACGATTCTGCATGTGAAACTTTTTTAACACACCTTTAAAAAATAAAGGAAATATTGGATCAAAAAAATTAAATTGGGTCATACAGGATAATTATTAATTATTTATTTGTTTAATATTACAGAATGAATTCCAATTTAGACTTAAACTATATTTTAAAAACATAAGAAATCAGTTTTTATGAATATTTAAAAAATTATTCCTAAATTTTCAAATATCACTGTTTAGTACATGTTTTCTGAAATAAAATGCTATTTTTGAAACCGGTTTTTTGTGTATAAAAAAACCGGTCTATTCGACATTCGAAAAATGGTAATTTTGAAAAAACCGACAGCACATTGACTGAAAAAACCGGTTTTAAAACCGGTTGGAAAACCGCGTCGATCACCCTATTACACAACTAGTTACATATAATGCAGAGAAAATCTAACTGTTGACACAAAACAAATTCTAGGTATTGCAGACGGGATGTCGATGTTGGTGTTGCGTTGAAAAGCACGTCGTTCGGTAACTATATGTTGTTACCAAGTTATTGTTATTGGCTAAAAAAGTTTCGAAATTATCTACAGAAATAGCTTTAAAACTTTCACTATTTTAAGAATGTTAGAATAAAATATTAATATGTATATTTTTGGAGAAATAAATTTCATTCTTTCTGAGATTTTCAGATTTAAAAACTTATCCAGGGAAAACATTTGTATGGGGGCTATTTAAAAAATTTTTATCAATTTTATTTAGCGAAATGTGCCATTTCAAAAAGATGTGTTGACCCGAATTTTGAGTCAATTTTAACATGGATAATTTCGTATTGTACTTTTAATAAATAGCTGGAACAATATAAACTACATACTTTTATTTCTTATGTATAAATTGTTAGTTAGTCTTATAGAAATCATTATGTTAATGATTTTGTTTTAACTGAATGTTAGTGTTTAACTTGTTTAATTGTTAACGGGCGTAAGAATTATTTAAGAAAAAATGTTTATTAAAACAAAGAGCACAATAGGTTTTTTGGTAATAAAAACAAAAGTCGTATAACTTGAAAAGTACTGATTTACTTTATATTGTTTTTATTTGTAATAATCGTTATTTTGCAAAACTTTATATCAAGTTAAAAATAAATTAAGAGTCTATATTTGGCTATAAATATCATCTTATTTATTATGATTTTTTTTATACATAAGTTTGTCATTCCGTTTGTAATTTCCACAATTTTCGTCGGAGAGAAAAAAAGTTTATATTTTCGGGATCCTTGTAAGAAGCAATGACGATAGAACCATGGCCATCCGTCCGTGTGTCTGTTGAAATGGCGTTTATGAAGCCCACCGATAACTGGCATATACAATATATATATCAAACGATCGAGAATTTTGATATTGAAATTCAGCAAGATCGGCTTATATATTGCGGAGATATGCTTAAAAAAAACGGTTTTTAGAACCGGTTTTCCAGTTTCCAAAGCCTCTGTATATACTAGGTACTTTGTTTTGCAGCCATTTTTTTCTGAATTTTTTTTGCTAAAAAAAAATTAAATAAATCGGTTCATAATAACTGTGATATAGGGCAAAAGACATTTTTTATTTTTTGAAGCCCTTGTTTAAGCTATAGATTTTTATTTTTATATAGATCGGTCATAAATATTTTTGTAAAATTTCGGTTTTTTTAATAAACCAAATTCGTTCATAATCAACAGAGTTATGGACCAAAAACTAAAACATATCCCTGCAGTCAAAGGTGACTGTTTGAAACCGGTCATTTGACTGACGATATTGGGTCACCACTAGTCACTTTACCTATCACCTGACTAGTCACTTTAACATGGAAATGTCCTAGGAAGGAGTGTATCGCCACCAAAGGACCAAAAGGTGGCGATATAGTGACTAGTACGAAAAGGTCAATTCATATTAGTCCTTTTACTGGTGAAATTGAGTCAGTCATCTGACAAACTTTTTAACTGGTCACTTTACTAATCACCTGACTAGTCACTTTAACATGGGGGTGTCCTAGGAAGGAGTGTATTGCCACCAAAGGACCAAAAGGTGGCGATATAGTGACTAGTACGAAAAAGTCAATCTTTAAATTAGTGATTTTCAGAATGTTAGCTTACCAAAGTTTTCGATAACTACCAATACGTTTAACGACAAAAAGTGGGTAAAATTTTACTACAGAATAACTCTTAACGACAAAATTTGCTAACTAACAAATTTTCGATACTTAACGACAAATTTTTTTCGCTAACATAAATATATATATATATATATATCTATAAACATAATTAACTTTTTCTTACAAAGTAAAATACTAAAAACTCTGTTAAGCACCATGGAGTCAATAAATTGATATTTGACACTGAATGGCGCAAATTTTCTATTAAAAAAACTGCAAAATTTAAAAAATCGTAAATTTTTGGTTTCATTATTTATCACAGCATAACTTTTCAACCAATAGCAAACCGGATTTTTGTTATACAGCAAATTAATTCCCTAGGTCTTAGCTTTCGATAGGTTAATGATTTAAGTTCAAAAGTTGTAAACTGTCAGTGCAGAACTAAAATAAATCTAAAAATCCTCGAAAGTTTCAACTCAGTTTTTTCACATTTTTAGTTCTAAATGAATGCATTTCCATGAGATTTAACGCTAATGATTTAAAATTTAGGATTTTTTAGTTATTTTATAAGATCTACAAAAACCCATCAACACTTTTCCTAATTTTAAAACAAACTTTGGCAATTCAAGACGCTTAAATTAGGTTTCAAACAATTTCGAAATTTTTTGATTTTCCTCATATACGTATGATGTATGAATGTAAAGACATTTTATTATAGATCTACTTACTCAGTTTTTCATTTCTTGTTTGAAACACTAATTCTATCAATCAATTCGGGTGCATGTTATTATGAAGTACTAAGCCTGGAAACCACTTTTTTAATTAACTGCAGTTCTCGCGATAAAATACTATATGTAAAATTAAAGAGGTTGTACCATATATCGAAACTTATCTCGAGAACCACTTGTGTGATTTGGGTGAGTTAAAAATATAGCAAAATTTTAATTAAAATTACCTTCAAGCTTCAAACTTTTTAAGTTTTTTAAATTAAAATTTATAAAATCTTTTGACGTTTAAAATAAAAAACAAAAAAAAAAAAAAAAAACAGTTTTTTAAATCCTGACATTTCATTAGTTATTTTTTAAGTACTTAAAATGTAACTACCCAACAAACCAAATGATATCGTAATGATATCATTACGATATAATTTCGGTGATATAGAAGGCCGAGAATGATATCATTTATAATTCTAAAATGATATAGGTTGCTTTCTAAAAGGTACACTCGAAAATGATATCATAATTTTTGAAAATAACGATATTAGTAATGGTATCATTAAATTTAAGCAGCGCAATAATTTAGCAATATATTGCAGAATACATACATATATGTTAAGATTGGATCAATAATAATATTCTAAATATTTTATCACGTTTTTTTTATATCCGAATTTGAAATTAACTTGAAATTAACTAGGAAATTTTTTGAAAACAGGTTAAAAATATAATTTTTAATGTTTCAATTTGTAGGGATATATTTACTTAATTTGTTTACTAATCAGTTTGTAACGTTTCAAGTGGGTTGTGACCCAAGAGCTTGCCAGAACAGATGATTTAGTTTATAATTGATATATAGAAAGAAAATCCCTCTTTTTTTAAACAATTTTTCAAAATCCCGCTTTTTCCATACAATTTTGTTCATAGTCCCGCTTTTTAGTCGTTCGGGTCCCGCTTTTTGACAAAAACCCTCTGGTCACGTTAGACTTACAACAAATTTAGGCTTTTATATATTTCATTAGTTTGCATATTAATAAAAAATCGACCTAAAGATACCATAAATGTTTAGTTAAATTCTTTAAATGACTTTAAATTAATGAAATACAAATCAAAACTTATTTTCTTGTTTACAAACCACCTCCTTCATCTTAATTAACAAATTATCAAATTTAAATGATTATTTACAAACATTATAGTAATAATATTAATAAAAATTATAAAGTTTTGCCCAGCATTTAACATAAAATATAATGTGGACAATATCTGGCTGCTCTCTACTAAAACAGGCAGTTTCTGTCATTTGAGGGGTAGTCTGCTAGAAATCACCCAACACCCGTGAGACTCATTGCAACTGTCATTTAGGCAATTAATGTTCATTGTATTTGGACTTGTTCATTCAACAAATTTCAAATTCATAGCCAACAACCAACAACATTAACAAAATTTTACACGAACAAGCAACACTAACAAACTCTAACGAACAAAATGGAACAAGTAGTAGTAGGTAGTAGTAATAAAAATTTCAGAATTTTAGAAAAACTTGTAAGAAAATTATTATTGTCTATGTAGGTTCTGCTTCAATTCAAAAAAAAAAAAAAAAAAAAAAACATTATACCTTTAAGTTTATATAGAAAAAGCATGAAAGATAAACAGTTCAGTTGAGCTGAGTGGTGGGTCACACTTTCCAACAGAAACGTAAAATTATATTCGCACTTAATTACAAAAACAAAAAAAAGTAGAAGTTGAAAAGAAAAAAAAATAAATTTATATGAAAAAGTTTTCCACTTTATTTTAACAAGTGATTGACAGTTTAAGTAGGCAAATGTCATAAAAAATATAAAAATTAAAAGCAGAGGAACAACTTAGTTCTCCTTGTTCTTTACTTTACTTTTTTCATTAAAAAAAACTTAAGCAAAAAATTAAAAGAAAAACAACAAGGAATTTTTCCTCTTTTTTCTTAAATACTCTTAGAAATGTTTAAATAAAATTTAATTACATTTTATGACAGGCAATCGTAGTAGTACCAGGTTATAATTAATGAGTTATAAAGTTTTAAAAATCATTTTTTTTTTTTCGCTCTACCATATAATAAAATTATAACGAATAATTTTAGCTTTAAATTAAAAATTCTTGAGAATTTTATTTATTTTCATGAAACGCAAACCACAACATATTTCCAGGAGTTGTTTATAAATCAAATTAAATCATATTTTTAGATTATTTTATACCCACATATTATATTTTATTTGTATTTATTTTTTATATGTATGTATTTTATTAATGTATATTTCAAAGGAAAATCCTTTTAAGTTAACATTTTATCTCGTTATATTTTTGTATTTTATTTTATCTTTAAATAAGTTCTAAGAATTCCAATATAAAGCCTTCATCAAAAACCAAGGTTAAATTAAATTGAATTAAATCGAACCATATCTTTTGTAGGTATATTATAAACAAAAGAAAAATAAAATAATATATACTTAGTATATAAAAGCGTTGGATATATAAAACTTGTCATCAAAGTCAAACTTTACTGCAATTAGCTTCTGTCTGTTTTATAATTTTAATGATATAAAAAAATTCAAAATAAATATTCTAAAATATTATTTTCCAAAAATATAACTGGATGACATCTCCAAAATCAATGAAATTCACTACAGACATTGACTATTAGAAGAGTTTTTTAAATCATCATCTTTTGGATTTAGGCTCCCATCCAGTTTAAAATTTACAAATTTACTTGTTTAATTTATAATAAATTTTGAAAAAAAAATGCTGAAACTTTAGTTTTAGAATCATATTAAAAATAAGGATTTTGTCTTTGTAATGATAGTTATAAAGTTTATTAATTTTGAAGGATTAAATGTTAAACTTTAACGTACAAAAATCAAAACGTTTTATCTCAATAAACGATAAACATAACGCTGTTTGTACTGGAATTAAAACAAAATTTTAACTAAATGTATGCATTAATGTATACCTTGTGAATAAAGTCCCCATATATTATCATGAAAATCGCACAGTGAAATGAAATTCGTTGTGGCAACCGAATTTTTTGCAAATCGAATACGGTCTATGGTTTCTAACAACCATTACGTGAATCGGCAGAATATTTCGTGTGCCAATATAATATTATAGATACGCCAAATAAAAGTTTAGTTATAGTAACCGAAGTTGTGGAAACCAATCGAATTAAATTCAAACCACATACCATATTGGTTGCAACTACCTAACTTTCGTGCCCAACAAATATTAACAAGCGCGAATGTTATAT
The DNA here is from genome assembly GCA_951394005.1 of Protophormia terraenovae. Taxonomy (NCBI): domain Eukaryota; kingdom Metazoa; phylum Arthropoda; class Insecta; order Diptera; family Calliphoridae; genus Protophormia; species Protophormia terraenovae. The sequence continues at coordinate 29,502,586 of OX596075.1, forward strand.
TCGGCTCGGCCGAATCTATATACCCACCATCAACTTTTTCAAATTTTACGTTATATGAGAGGTGGGCGGTTCACGCCCATTTTTTGTTTCCGAGTTTACATTGGTCCTTCAACTACAAAATTTCGTTGATTTTCACCTTATGTGGTAGGTGGGCGGTAAAGTGGGCGGATCATGCCTATTTTTGGTTTCCAAGTTTATATAGACCCTCGAACCATCCGCACAAAAATTTCGTTATCGTACATGCTTTTGTTTAATAGATATCAGCAGAAAAGTATGAAATGAAACTACAACGGACACCCTGTGTTTCTAGTATTTTGTCCATAACTTTTTTGTTTATTAACCGATTTTGCCCATTTTCAATACCAAACAAACCTTGTATAAGATAAATATTTCAGCCAAATTTCGTTCCCCTTCCTGCTTTCAACAGACAGACAGACAGACAGACAGACAGACAGACAGACAGACGGACGGACATAGCTAGATTGTCTCATAATCTAACCAGGACCCAGAAAATATACAATTAATGGGGTCTTAAATGATTTCTTCGACATGTTGTCTACGGAATGACAAAATCAATATACTCCCCATCTTTTTGATGGTGGGTATAAAAACATATTTGAAGAAATGTTTGCATAATAACACAGGTCAACACTAAATAAAATCATGTTGCAGATATTGTAGGTATAGTCATCCCAATCACCAGGAACATTTCGGTTTTTTTTTCCATCACGTCACTTTTTTAACCCATTGAGGACCAAAGAAAATATGGTTTCATGATGAGTTTTTAGGTTATAAAATTTTCCAAGTAATAGGTAGAGCAGATTAGTCGATCATGTTTTATAGCCATGACGTGGGGCTGCAATAATGTAGTACATACTAGTTAATTCTCTAACTTTTCACACAAAAACCCTAGAAGTCTTTAAAATTATTAAAATAAATAAATTCTCTATTAACTCTTATAAAACCATTGAAAAATGACGGATAAGTAGTGGGTGTAGAGGAAAAATTTCCAGTTGACACCACCACACTCACTAAATATCACCCAAACAATGAGATAAGAAGCTAATATAATGGCTCTTCTCAACTTTCACATTAGATGAATAACTCAACATTTTAACACGGTGATGTCATTAGAGGCAACTACTTACTCTATATTATTACAGGTAGGCATTTCAGAAAGTCATTATTTAGATATCGTTACAAGAATTAATTACTTTGTAGCTATTCAATTACTCATTAATTTCAAAATATTACGGAAGTCATTATCAGCAAAATGAATAGTAACTAGTTACATTATCGATTACAAATAAGTAATGAAATATTAATATTACTCATTAATTTCAAAATATTACGGAAGTCATTATTAGCAAAATGATTGGTAACTAGTTACATTATCGATTACAAATAAGTAATGAAATATAGAAAATAAAAAGCTGATATATTTTTTAAAATTTTTAATATATGCGGAAATCAGAAGTTAATTCTTGAAATGCATTCTTGTGGCCCGTGTCGAAGTTGAATAAAATACCGGACCTCACTCACCTGCTCACTACAATCACAACCATAGCTAAAACTTCAACAACTATCGCATATGGGGGATATTTGTATGTACATTTTACATGAATGTCATTTTAGGAGTTCGTCCAATGCCCAAATCTTTGTAGAAGCCCTCGGCTGAAAATTGTTAAGATTTTAATACGTTTAACAAATTGTCTCAAGATAGCCAATAAATTTTTCTTACCTCTATATAATTGTATTTCCTAAATTGCAGTCTCTTAAAATTTGTTGCTATTGAATTTCTAACTATCTCCATCTAGATATTATAAATTTGTGCCTAATACAAAAAGAACAATAAAAATTAGTGGATATTTTTTAATAATATTCAGACACTTACCACTTTTGAACACTAATAATTGACCAATAGCCTTGTTAATTATAGGAAATTGATTTTTGTAAACATTAGAAAAAAATTTTATATTTTCTTGAATTTATTTTTTATGTCAAGAATTTTTAATTTTGAAAAATTTGACAAACATGTTATAAGACACACAATTTATTTAGTACACAAACCAGTAAAATTAAATGAACAATAGCAGTTTTTGCATATAACTAGCTTATTGTGCATCGTACGTATATTGATGTTAATACAACATTTAAAGATATTAAAATTTTCTACAAATTTCCTCTAGTACATTTTTATTGGTTTAAGAATTATACCGTATTTTATGTTTGATTTAGCATTTTACATAAGGAGTGCGTTCGAAAAAATCTTAACATATATAATATTCAATAACTTGGAAACGGTTGATCTTAGAGTTTTCATTCTTTTTTTTATTTAATTGACAATTTATTACAGATTACAGAAAAATATAACTTTTATAGTTTTAATCACTACTTATGAACTTGTGGACCATTTTTGGTAACCCTTCCGTTAGAGATTTGATAGTTGCTTCAGTCACTTTTTTGGAACAGTGTGCACATCTTCTGTTAAAATCTTCGGTATTTTGGGACACCTTTTTTGTGCTCTTGAATTCACTTTTCACAAGAGCTCAATATCTCTCCACTGGTCTAAGCTATGGACAATTTTGAAAATTGACCTCTGTTGGTACAAAAACTATTGTTTTGGAACCACTCTTTCAGAGCTTTCTTATCGTAGTGACAAGATACAAAATGGGTTCAAAAATATGTGGACACATTGTGCTCTCTTACGAAAGGAAGAAGTCTTTTTTGCAAATATTCCTTTATGCATATTTTGCTATTTATAGATCCAAATGTATCAAATGACTTTCCTGTTTTGCTACAACAGCAAAAAGCTTGTTACACCAGGAATTTTTGTAAAAAAATTTTTTTGCTTTTGGATCTTAAACTTATCTCCAACATTGCTTCGAGCATTAGCAATAAAAAACTTTGAGACACAAGCTGTGAAAATTCTGCCAGCACATAAGTATCTTCGTCAATTATACTACTTGAGTATTTTAGTTTGAAATTTGATTTTAATTTCCGTGTCCTATTCTTAGCTTCTAAATTTTTTGCAGCATTCCTGTTTGGATCCTTTTGGACTTTATATGTTATCAACTATGCATTAGCTTTAAATTTTCGCACCAAATAGTCGAAGCACTGAGATAACTGAGCTGCTTTTCTACCAGATATGTTTGGAGTTCCTTTCTATATGCTTTAAATTTTCTGGCCTCACTAATATCAGGTGGTCCTTCTTTTCTTTCCAAACCAGGTTTCCTATCAATGGCCAAATTCTCCTGATACTGTTTAATAACATTAGAAACAGTTTGACGAAAGAAATTTAAGTATGTGGCCAATTATTTGTAGGAGCTATTTCGATTTTTTTGAAATTTTTTAATAATTTGTAGTACGTAAATCTTTTTCGTCACTCAATTTGATGAAAATCACGACAAATCAACATGGTTGTTATTAAAAATAATAACTGACGTATTTTTCCATGATAACTAGATAAAAAAAAAATTTCAATATTTATTCCGAAAAAAGCTATGAGGCAAAACGTGTGATAAGATTTTTTCGATAGCACTCCTTAAACTCAAATTACAGAGTTCTTGAATGAATTAATGTACGTATAAAGTGGCCCAATGGATTTGTTAACAATAAGCTATTCTGTCTGCTTACGTCGTGGGTTCAACTCTACCGTAGACTGGTGTTTGTACTATTACGTGCGATATTCCTCGTGACTTTAACAAGTAATTAATGTATTTTCTTAAAATATATAATTTTTATAATATAAATGAAAAGATAAAAAGTAACATTTCCAAAAATCTGATCTTAAATAATATATTACATATCAAGTTAAAAGTTAGTAGTTACTAATCTACTTTCATGTAATGCAGAAAGTATGTTGTTATCATTGAAATGTGATTACAAGTTTTTGCTGGGCAGTTGAGAGTTAATTTTCAACAGGCATGTTAAGTGCGCAATTAGCAGCTCGCGCAAAATAACAATCTTTGGCTGAGTGGTTAGAATTGAAGACTTTAAAACGTAAGATACGTCAGAAGATCGTGGGTTCGATTCGGGGTGCCGCCATCGTCATTAACGGAAAATTATTATAAAATAAAAATAAATATTAAATTATATATAAAAATAATTCAAAAGAAATAAAAAAAAAATAATAATAAAAAAAAGTTTAAATAGTAAAAATTTTTTCTTCTGAACATACCAGTTCTATGACCAAGGGGCAAATTAGCCACCTCCAATGACAATTCCATGTAAAAGTGACAGGTTCCTTTCATATAAAGTTCCGACACTCGAACTTTAAAACAGTTGTACCGACATTTAGTTATCACAGTTTTTCTTCTTTTTTTTTTTTTAATTCAAAAATAACTTTCGGTCTCTTCTTTTTAACAATGCTTTCTTAAATCTACTTTTATAATTGTAGTTTTAGTTAATTTCTTAAGAAAGGCTTTACCTTTGCATTGAAAGCTTTATATCTTTAGCTCATATGCATTATTCGTTCTTTTTAAAAAAAAACTTTACTTTCTTAAATTATAAGTTCTGTTTTGCTTTTTTACTTTCTTTTCAACAGCAGCTTAAAATATGTTTGAAGCATTTTTTTTACTACTATCAGCTATTTGTGTAAAGTTACAGGATTTTTTCTTTTTTCGTTATTAAATTTTAAGTTGCTTTATAATTATTTCAAAAGAAAAACTTTTTATTTTTTTTCCATATACATAGGTACTTCCTACACATACTCTTAGAAGTTAATAAATGTATTGTATCGGGATTTTAAAGAGTAAAATAAAATGAAGTCATAAGGAAAAAAGCAAAGCTTAATGATGGTAAAGAAAATAGCATGAGAAGAAAAAAAAAAAAAGAATTTAATGCAAAATTATTCATCCATGAACAATGTTGCATAAATATATATATATATTTTTTTATGATACAAAAATTTCTTTAAGATTCCTTTTTTATCTCGATTTTGTTAATGATAATTTTGTTAGTTGGTAGTTTTTTATGCAGGTATAATATAGAGGAATAGTTTTTATTAGTTTATAAATTACCTTAGTATATAAAAAAGGGAGAGAATGTCAGAAAAAAGAAGTATATAAAGGAAAAATAATCAAAAAGGAAATGCAAACAAAAACTTTAAAAGTTACCAAAATGAAATAAGATTTTTTAACAAAAGGTATAAGAATTCAGCTTCACCATTTATTTTTCCTATATGCTATTAAATATGTGTGAATATGCTATATTTCTAACTTATTTATGCGTAAAGTTTTGTTTGATTTTTACCATTTTATTGAAGAGAAAAAAAAAACAAACTACTCCAGTTTATTTTTATATTATTCCTTTAAACTACAACATATAAAATCTACATGTTGCATTTATTTAAACCAATAAAAAAAAGTTTGATATTCCTAAAAAAAAAAAAACGAAAAACCTCTAAACGAAATTCTTCTTAAATCCTGGACTTGAGTCAAAACTTTTACATTTTTCTAACAAAGTTTTTTGAGTTTTTCTTAAATACTTTTTCTCAACTAATCGATAGAAAATAAGAAGAAAATAACGTTTATTTTTTACTTCCCCCCTGTATTCCTTAGTCATTCTCGTTGATATTACAATCCTTCTTATATCAAATAGCAATCAGTTTTGTAAAGGATTAAATCCCGTTTTTTTTTTTTATTTTTTACGAATGAAAGAATCTTAATAAAGACTAATGTGTGTCAATTTGGTCAAATATAGCATCTGATAGAAGATTGAAAGGGATAAAGAAGATTTGAGGTATAAGAAAATTTAAGAATAATATTCTTTGGAAAAATACAGTTTTTTGGGAACAATTTTGTGTATGAAATTTAGGATAACAATATTGTCTAATTGATAATTATTTTTGAAAGGCGGTTTAGGACTTTGAGAATTTTATTGAAAGTATTTCAAATGATATAAAATATGATATATGTACATTAAAGAGGCTACGTTTGTATGGAGAAAAAATAAGATATCGATATTCCCAGCTCAAATGAAAACTTACTTCATTCTAAGATACTGTTTATCAAAATTTCTGTACTGACTGATTGGACTGATCAAAATAAAAAATATAATTTTTCGGGTTTTTTGGATTTTTTACATATTTTTGCCAAAGAAATAATATTAAAATTTAGTATCGCAAGAAAAACCTTTGGGACATAACAAAAATTTAGGACCAGATACAAATAAATCAAAAAATGTATTTTGATTTAAAAATCAGTGGAATATCTGAAGATGTTTATTGTATTTTTACTATAAAAGCTGAAAAAAAATGACTAAAACATGTCGACAAATTTATAAAGTGAATGATGAAAATGATATGAGTGAAAAACAGGAGATTGCAGAGGAGCTAAAGGTGAACATATGACCGTTTGGAATAATTAAAAATAGGCTGGATACTCAAAGAAGCTTGATATTTGAATGCCACATGTCGCACAGAAATTTTGCTGACCGAATTTCAATCAGTAAAACATTGATGAAACGCAAAGAAGTCGAACCATTTTTGAAGCGGATCATTACAGGCGAAATAGGTTAAATACGAGAATATTAAATTAAAAAAATCATGGTTAAAGCACACAAAAGACTTCAAAAGTTAAGTGTTTGATGTGATTGAAAGAGAATCAAATATTATGAGTTACTACAACCTGGCTAAACCATAAACTCGTAATTCTACTGTTCACAACTCGACCATTTGGAAGAAGCAATCAAGAAAATGTGACCAGAATTGGCCAACGAAAAACGATTGTATTCCATCATGACAATGGCTGGCCGCACACAGTTTTGATGACCCGCCAAAAATTTACTGCACTTGAATGGGAAGCTTTGATACACCCACCGTTTAGCTACCTTGCATCGTCTGACTACCATTTGTTTCGATATCTGCAAAACTCTCTTGATGATACAAATAAATAAATAAATTGGCCAATTCAATAGTCGCTGAAAATCACTTGACCAATTGTTTCGCCTATAAACCGCAGAAGTTATACAGAGGTGGAATTATGAAGCTACTCAAAAAACGGTAAAAGGCCGTAAACGGCGGTAGAGGGTAGACCAGCAAAGTTGGTCACCTCGAGTATATATTTTTTTTAAATTCGCCAAAAATTAATTTATGACTTGAATGTAAAAAAAAAACTACATGTAGATAGTCCTTATAAATCTCTACAAAAAAAAATTTGCCCTCGTTTTTTAAAGTTTTTTAAACTTAATGGACTTAATTTGAGCCCTAACATTGTTTGAAAATAATCACTAGATTTTTTGCACAATTCTAAATAATATTACTGCAAGAATCATATAAATATATTTATCCGATAAAAAGTTATATTAACCTGAAGTTGAAACTTAAAAAAAATAAATTTTTGAAATTATTTTCCGAAAAGGTGGTAATATTCTTTCACTTCTAAAATATTTTGTTCCGGACTACATAATTTTTGTAATGCTTTCAAAATCGGAGGCATTCTGGCGAACGGTTTCCTCCCAAGCCCTATCCAAACTTTGTCAATTTAAAGAAGTTTTTAAAATTTTTTTCTTAAATTCAAAAATGTCAAAGCCATATGTTGCTTAAAAACACAAAAAACATTTAATGAGCCACGCCTTTTACAACGGCAGGGTTACCATTTTAATGAAAAAAAGTCAATTATTAAAACAAGTTTTCTCCTGGGATGTTGGGTATTTTGGTACAAAAAAGTTTTTTTTTTAATTCTCTAATTTTGGAACAAGTGCCAAAAATTCATTGGAATACCTTTACCTGTTTAAGTTTTATTTAGCTCCAAATATTAACATTATGTTTAAATTTAAAATTTAAGTTTTTCTGTTCATGGTCAGGAGAATTTTAACCGCATTTTACTTATTTCAGATTTTTGAAAATAAGGTTTCGTCTCTTATTACCCTTTGAACACTTTTGTTTATAACTAACCCTACAAGCAAAATAATACGAAAATGATTCGAATTCGTATTGCTTAGAAGAAAAAATTTATCGCCGCAATGTTCATATTCGTATTGCGGAAGTTTCCCCCATCGAGAGAGTTTGTGCGTCACCGGCGATACATCTAAGAAATAAGAAATCAATACGCCCTGAAGAAAATTAGGCAATATTAATAATCTTCCGGAAGATGTAATAACAATATTATTGCAAATGAAATCTATGAATAATAAATTGCTAAAGAAATCTGTAAATAATATGATAAACAATGCTTTACCATCATGCATAAATATCGTCACATTATAAAGCATGTAAAATTTGCACGCTCACATATGATACACATTTGTTTGCTAAGAGACATACAATATTTCCTATATTTATTTAATTTCTAAATAATTTTTCGACAAATTAAAAAATGTGACTGAAAAATAAAAGTATTTATTGCGTTAATTTTTTCTAGATGATTTCAATAAAATATCATCAATTTATTGCGGAGAGGATAATCACCTTACTGAAAAAAGGGCGATAATTTGATGATAAATTTTATTTTATAAATGACAAAAAAAAATCTTATCTATTTTTTGTGTTTGTTTCCTAATTTTCTCTAAGCTGATAAAAATATAATATTATAAAAATATTGCTTTGATGAATTTCTTCCAAATAATAAAAAGAAGATATTGCGTAAATATCTTCTAGGAAGATATCTTCTAAATGTTGTAACGTGGTTTTGTCGTCGGCTGAGGTAGTTCAGTCGCGTCCAGGGTCGACTTACGGGATCCACGAACCTGAAGTGAGAACACAATTGATTTACCCTTTCTGGAGGTTAATTATACAGTGTATCTTTATTTAATAATTCAATGTTTCAGATATCGGTAACAATAAATTATAGTTAATACTTTTGTGTTATATAAATTACTAGCAGCATGATGATATGTAGGGATTCAGTCGGTTACTTCTTAGGTAATTCGGATTCTACTGGTAGATGCGGAGTTGAAGATTCGATTCCCTCGGGTATTATGCAGCAAGCAGGATCGTTGATGATATTTAAATATAACTTATGAATACTAATGTAATAATACGGTTTCTTAAAGCTAGATTACAAAATTCAGACTTAATCTAATGGGTATAACAGACGATACAATACGCTGTGCTAAAACCGATGACCGAAATCACGGTGCCAAAACTAACAACCGAAACAGACGGAGCAAAGCCGCTGTGTCCGAAACAGACAGAAATGCTGTGCAAGGTATCCCCCTGACGCTCGGACCTAATCCGAGTACCAGAGAAACAGTGACTGATGTTACGATATCAAGTGTCTTGGAATAAGGCAAGTTATATCGTAATATCAGCTGTCTTAGATTTTGGCAAATTAAATCGCAACTACTTCATCCAAACTTAGAGTACTTATGATAATAATTATATAAACTTAATGAGAATTATTAAATCTCAATTCTTAGAACAAAAATAAGGGTGTTCACAAGTAAGGTAGAATAATAATAGGGTATTCACAGACGAGGTAATAAACAAGTTAGTAAATAAAATAATCCGGATAAAAATAATAAAAAATTTATGTAATAACGTTTCATGGTATAAATTCGTTTAATACCATAAAACTTCGTTACAATGTTTGTAGGAAAGGAACAAATTAAAAAATATTATGAAAATTAATAGACATGAGAGATACAAAGGCAAATAATATTTAGTTCCTTTTTACGTCATTTGATAACTATATTGAGTTTAAATCTTGTATGTCTGAAAGTCCATCAGATGATTTTAATACGTTCCGCTAGCATTGTCAATATTGGTTTACTTAAACAGTGTTACCAGTTTAGTTTTTTTGAGAATGAATTTAGCCTTTTTTGCTTTTAGCCTCAAAATTTATGTTTTTTTTTATATATAATAATTTTTTATTTAATAATTTATTAAATTTATTAAATACAACAGATAGAAACTGAAATCAAGCTGCACACAACTATATGGATTTAGGGTCTCCTAATTCAAATATTTTCTTAAAAAAATATTAAAGAACTTATTTATGAACACTGTTGTAGTCTTGGATTCATAAGATATCTAGCATGAGAAGTTCCTAAATTTGGCCTTTTTAATAATAAAAAAAAATAAATTTCTATGGATAATATTTTTCACTAAATATCTTATAAAAAAATCAATTACAATTTTAAGGTTTATACATGATTATCATATTAATAATATTTGCATTTAATTTGTTTAACTCATAAGTTTTTCTCTAATCCTTTTTATACTTACAGATTATATGCAATCATTATGTAAAAATCATTTTCTTCAACAATTGTATCGTAAAATTGATGGTGCCGTACTTTGGTCACAAAATGAACGTAATCTTGACTGTATCATCACCTTTCAAACGCATTCAATATTACAAAGATTCATGTTACGCTTCGATATGTTACAATTGGATTGTAATGATCATTTGTATGTGTATGATGGTGCACATGCTGTGGCAACACCCAAGGTAAGTACAAAACAACAGGAATAACAAAAACAACAATAATACTAAGGAACTATTAAGTATTTTCAATACAAAACTAAGTACACACAAAATTTAACACAATTCAAATATTTATATCCCAAAAACTACAAAAACAGATATGCATGCATACAATACATATGTACGTACACCAAACATTTTTTTTTGAATTTTCAATAACCATATACATATGTATGTATATGTAAGGAGTGCACTTTTGCTTATTTTACTGTAAATTATATGTAAGTTCTTTTTGTGGTATTTTGAAAAATCTGTTAGAAAAAAAAAAAAAAAAAAAAAAAAACTTTATCCCAACTAAGCACAATCTTACAAAGAAATATAAGAAAAAATTACATATTCATAAATATTGTATGTATGTAGAGGTGTTTAAATAGCTGTTGTAAAAGTTTCTACTTCGATTTTGTTGCATTATTCTTGTTATTACTATTATTTTTTTTATGGAGAGATCGTATGAGTAAATGATTTTCACATATTGCCACACGTGACAGCAACCAACTGTATGGAGTTATAGTAGAGTTTGTAATAGGACTTTGAAAAATAAGTTTGTAACAAAAATAAACATTAGTAAAATGTAAAAAATAAACGTGACTTACGTATACCCTACAGTTATGCATATGATGAAATAATTTGCAAACACGGCAACGTATTCTATGATTGTGAAAAAAAGTTATTGCATAAGATTGCTTCTTTTGATAACTTTGCGGGCCCAACTTATACTTGAGGAACGTTCCAATCAGGTACAAAACCTAATTCATGTAGATTTTTTAGATTTATTCCAGACAATATTCCAGACAACCTAATTCCACAGCTGAGGAGCTGAACAACTCAGTCCAGGCAGTTACGAAGTAAGTAGAATACTATCTCTTCCTCTACCTTGTCATTACAACTTCTACCAGTCCTTTCACAGTGGTTGAAACCAGTCTCTTTGGGGGAATCACCATATTGCTATAACCTGTAATAACGGACAGTTACGTATGAGAAAATTCTGAAATATTAATGTTGAATGGATTTATTGTCTTGTAAACTTTGATAAATTTCTTAAATTCTGCAACTTCAGCTTCTTTCCGTTCTACGAATGGAGTGCAATCATTATATGTGCAATCATAATGATGTCGTATAGACATCCCTTATAGATCTTTCAGCTTTCTGGTAGAGTTCCTTCGCCTTTAGCATAGTCGCACAGTGGTTCCAAAACGCTTTTTTTTAAATAATTCAGTAACTAAAGAACCGTTAGAGCTATCTCAATAAAATTTCAAATTTTCCGAGCTGAGGTGTTTTCGAGGAGTACAGACCCCTAGCGGGTCAGGAGGAAGTGGGTAGCCCTTCAAAGTTGCCCATCTCGGGTATGTCATTTTTTTAAAAAATCGCCAAAAATTAATTTATGATATGACAGAAAAGAAATTTTATATATAGATAGTCCTTATAAATCTACAAAAAATAATCATAAATGTGTAGGTTATCTCTTTTAGTTTAAGAGATATTCGGGTCGAAATAAATTTTTACCTCATTTTTAGCCTCGCCTTTTTCAGTTTTTTCAACTTGGCGGGCTTAATTTTTCTCCTAGAATTTTTCTAAAATATTTGCCAGATTCCCTGTAAAATTCTAAATAATATTATTGCAAAAACCATATAACTATATAAATCCGTTGAAAAGTTATATTAATCTAAAGTTGAAACTAGCTGGTATTTACTATGAAAATTAAGAAAAATGTGCACATTTCGCTGAAGGGGAGTCAAGTTTCAGTAAGTATTTAAACAACTGTGTAAAAGATTTATGCAAGTATTTGGTATCATTGAAAATAATATTATTTGAGAAATCATAATATGTAATTAATAAAGTATTTGAACAAAATTTTTTCAGTAAATTGATCAAAAAACGAAAAATTTTTGTATTTAGTGTAATTTTTTGAAAAAAAATTAATATTTGAACTTAAATAAAATCTACACTAAATAAGCTATCATTATAAAATTTTAGCATAATATAAAAAAAAAAATTGTCCTTAAAAGAAAAAAACAAATATATTCCCATTTTCTTACTCCAAAATACCCAAAATTCCAGTTCAGGGAAAGCCTCCTTCAAAAAATTACTTTTTTCATTGAAATGGTCACCCTGTCGTTATAAGAGGCCTCCGTCAGAAAATACTTTTTGGGTGTATACCTTACATATAGGGCTAAAAAATTAAAATAATTTTAAGTCGATCCCAGCTTTGCGATTTGAGAACATAACAAAAAAAGAAAAAGCTAAATACCAAAATTGACTAAATGTGGATAGGGCTCGTGGGCAGACCTTTGTCCCTACCTCCTCCAAATTTACTTTACACGCATTTTCATTAAGATTTCTTTTGAAAACATTAAAAAAATTATAAAGCTCAGAACAAAAAACTAATTTTATCACTGAATAAATATTGCCACCTTTTTGGAAAAAAACAAAAAAACGTAAAATTCAATTTTAGATTAATATAACTTTTTAACAGATTCATATAATTATATGATTTTTGCAGTAATATTATTCACAATTTTATAGGGAATTTGGCAAACATTTTAGAAAAATTCTAGGGGAAAAATTAAGCCCGCCAAATTGAAAAAAACTAAAAAAAGGCGAGGCTAAAAATGAGGTAAAAATTTATTTCGACCCGAATATCTCTTAAACTAAAAGAGATAACCTACACATGTAAGCTTTTTTTTTTGTATAGATTTACAAGGACTATCTATATATAAAATTTCTTTTCTGTCATATCATAAATGAATTTTTGGCGATTTTTTTAAAAAATGACAAACCCGAGATGGGCAACTTTGGAGGGCTACCCACTCCCCCCTGGCTCGCTAGGGGTCTAAACTCCTCCAAATCAACTCGAAAACACCTCAGCTCTGACCATTTGAAATTTTATTGAGATACCTTTAACGGTTCATTAGTTACTGAATTATTTCCAAAAAAAAAAAAAAAGCGTTTTGGAACCACTATGAGTCGGTTTGTTTGGGTTCCTTAAGCTATATTCACATTTGTCAAATATTTGACCAAATTTGCGTGACCACTAGTTCTACAAAAAAAAAAAAATTGTTTTCCGTTGTTTGATCTTAAAAATGTTTTGTAAGAGAAAACAACGTCAAACAATATTCGGTAATATGTCAGCAATGATAAATGATAAGTAAAAAATATTTTCCCATTCAAATGGAGAAGTTAGAAAATATTTCATATAGTGGTTACATCATTTTTGTCAAATATTTAACTTGTCCGAACAAACCTTTAGTCTGACTTTCTGCACACGCTGAGAAAAAACATGATTACAGCATGATCACTACAACTATTCAATGTTTGTATAGCTGTTGTTGATTGATGTGAATAATACCATGTTCATTACCCATAATAAAAATTTTAATATGGTTGACTACAATTATAATATGTATTTAAACATTTTTATATGAAACCATATTTTATGAAAAATCCAAACATTTAGTAATTTTTACAACTATTTAATTAATTCTACAACCATTCAGTTAATTTTACAAATTTGGTTAATTCTACAACCATTAAGCCAATGTTTTTATTTGCTTCTAATAACTATTGAATACACATTTTTGTGTATCAATCCAGTAGTTTGTTAATGTATTAATTCTTATTTAGTTTAAATATGAACAAATATAAACTGACAAGGTTTGTTTATATTCAGTATTATGAATGTACCACATATCGTGGTACAAATGAATATAAATATGAAAACATGGGATTATATATATGATAAAATGGTATTTTATATATGATAAAATGGAATTGGTTTTATATATATGATGAAATTAGTTTAAATATATGATAAAGTGGGATTTTTAAATGATAAAAACATGATGAAATTGGAAGCAATACTATAAGAAAATGTTATAAACATTATTAAATCGAATCATTAAATGATGAAAAAATTGTAAAATGGAATCATAATAATAATTATGTACAAATATACTTATTTTTAACTGTAAGCATATATTACAATCATAGTATGTTGCTCTTAGTTTATGGTCACTAGAACCATATTTTTTCTTTGCGTGCAACATCAGCCTGATATTAATTACGCAGCATATTAGTGTATTATTTAAAATGTTTGAATTTTTATCTAAAGTTGTTTAAAAATAGGAATAAAAAAAGAAAAAATTTAATATTACGAATGAATTTTGTCAATAATTACGGACGTTTGAATTTTTTAAAAGTTTAAGGCCCAGTTTTATACTGTTCCCTTAGTGTATACTTAAGTCCAAACTTAGTTGAGAAACAATCAAGTAAAAGCTCACCCTTAAGTAATATTTCGTATTACAGTTCATAACCTTAGAGCTTTTATGTATTTACATTAGGTTGCTTCTACTTTTCAAGAGTTTTTCTTCAACTATAAATTCATAGTTTTATTTTCTTTGTCCTAAAACTTTTACCCATAATTATTTTAACTTTTTATTAAATATCTTTTTCTTTTGATTATTATTTACTTATAATAATGTCAAAGATCGTTTAAAATATCAAATCTGGCTTTTATACAACAAATTTTTGATGGCACCCTAATGTAGTATCAAAAGTAAATAAAATAACGAAATAATTAATAATTTAAAAAATGTAAAGAAATATTCAGCTTATGATCTACGTAATTAAAAAAGGTGGTATGCAAAATATATAGCTACACATAAAATATTAACTTAAATTGTTTTTTGGCTGATTTTTAAATTTTTAAAAAATGTTGTTGGTTTTTGTATTTTTATTTTTGTCTATTTTCAATAAATATTTTTTGAAGATTTCAGAAAATGTTCATACTTAGGAAAAACTTATGGGATAGGAAAAGAACACTTAAGTTTTTAAATATAAAACAAATTTTACAACTTAAGTACGATATCGCCACTAAGTGAGCACTATAAGACCGGGTCTAAAAATATTTCTTTGTAATCTTTAGTTTTTTATTTACCTTGTAATTTTTATTTACTCACAAACAATAAATAACCATAGATTAGTAAGTAGAGCGGAATGGGGTAAAGTAGCACACTTCATTCTAACTATAATAAACTACCAACTAATAATCTTTTAAACCCTCTAATGGTACTTGATTATTGTCTAATGTTTTGTATAAAAATAATAAGATTATTTTATCTTTAGGTATTATTTTTCGGGGTATTTTCAAATTCATAGTTTTTGAGTAAAAATTAAAATATTTGGGTAAAGTGGAAAGTATAAAAAATTTCAAATTTTAAGATGTTTTGAGTTCTTTTTTTTTCAAATATGTTTAAATGAAATTTTAATCTTATAAGCGAAAAAATTTAAAATTTTCTACATTACCCCGCAATAACCCAGTTTTCCCTAGATATTTATGTGAGAGAAAAAACTAATTCAATAGTCAAAAACCTAATTCATGCAACAACATATATTTTGTTCTTGTGTTTTTAAAAATTGAGTAATTTCTTGAAAATTTAGTTCGAAGTACCGCAATAACCCAGTTTTACCTAGATATTTATGTGAGAGAAAAAAAACTAATTCAATAGTCGAAAACCTAATTCATGCAACAACATATATTTTGTTCTCGTGTTTTTAAAAATTTAGTAATTTCTTAAAAATTTAGTTCGAAGTACCGCTTACATAAACTTCTAGTTGTATTCTATGTAAATAACTTTTAGTTAATTTTTTTTTTTTTTTTTTAAAATACCGTTTTTACTGAAGAGAGAAATTTTTTTTTTAGTATTAAAAAAGGACATTTTTAACAAAATCTGCTGAAGATATCGAATTCCCTGATCATATATGTAGGTACAAGGAAAATAATTGCTTAGACATCCAAGACAATAAACAATTGTAATTTTTAATGCCAGTGGTTGTGACTGTCACTCCATTTGGGATAAAACGCGGACCACAAAATTGAGCTAAAACCCATATGAAACACTTTTTCTCAATAAAGGGAAAAATGTCAAAAAGGAATTCTGATAACAATACCAAATTTTACGTTATATTGGAGGGGGCGGTAAAGTGGGCGGACCACTCCCATTTTTTGTTTCCGAGTTTACATTGGTCCTTGAACTATTAGTACAAAATTTCGTTGTCGTACATGCTTTTGTTGAAGAAATATCAACAGAAAAGTATAAAACGGACACCCTGTGCTTCAAGTTTTTAGCTCATAACTTTTTTGTTTATTGCCCATTTTCAATTCCAAACAAACCTTATATAAGACAAATATATGTGCCTAATTTCGTCCCCCTACGTTGCTCCGTCGAGCCCTATCCTGCTTTAAACAGACAGACAGACAGACAGACGGACAGACAGACGGACGGACATAGGTTAGGTTATGTTTAGGAGAGGACCACACGGAATCGTGTGTAATCACAAGACCATATTTGTTGATCCAGAGTGAATCCTCGAAGTTCCTCATCAGCACGTTTAGAACCAGGATCATATTGCAGCACTGCTTCACGTTCACTAGCTAGTCCATTTGCTAGTATTATATTCTATCCACTTGCGTTTCAATGTTTCGTACACATAGTCCAGTTAATTTCACAAATTTTAGCATCTTCATTGGATTCGTTCCTCTCAGTTCCTCTAAATTCTGAAAGAAATAGGAATCAAAACATTTAAATCTGTAAAGTGATAATGCAACACATTGGCAAAGGTAGTGGAATGTATCCTCCTCTGCATCATTACACCATCTACATATACTCACTGTACTAAGACCAATTTTGTGCAGGAAATACCTTAGTTCATTATGGCCTGTAATAATACCTATGTACCGTCTCAGTTCGCATTTCTCCATACTAAGCAAAGACTTTAGCGTATTTTTATCTTTTGGTTTCCATAACATCTTCGTTTGTTTGCAACGTGGTGAGTCTGATTTACTATTGAATTCCCCCCGTATCCTAAGATAGATTGAGTTCAAACCCGGATAGACGCTTTCGCAAGCTGTGCTTACATCCATATCTGCTCCTGCTCGTGCCAACTCATCAGCATATTCGTTTCCTTGTATATTATTATGACCCGGCACCCAGCACAGTTTCAATGAGTGTTGTTCGTTGAAAACCTGAAGCTCTCGGCGACAACGGCTGACTACCTTTGATCTAATATTCCTATTACAGAGTGCCTTTATCGTAGCTTGACTATCTATGTATATTGTGATATCGCTCGTAAATATCGGTCTCATAGATATAAGTCTGGCTGCCTCATACACTGCAAAAACCTCTGCTTGAAAGATACTACATGCATCATAAAGTCTAGCGCTGTAGTTAATATCCAATTTTTCACAGAAAACACCACAACCTGTCCCATTTTATTTCCTTGAGCCATCAGTGTAGACTTCAATGCCTTTAATGTTGCGGTTATTTATCTCCCAGTTTTTCCTTGATGGTATGACCACTTTTAACTCCTTATCCCATTCGATTTGAGTAGATAAGTAGTCAGTAGCAATATTCATATATTGTGATCCACCAGTTAATGTTGAATGTCCAAAGTTTCTAATAATCAGTTGTCCAGTTTGGCCCAGCCTTACTTGTGTTCTCAGGGCATGTTCTTTAACATATATACATAGCGGGTCCATGTCCAGTATTCTGCACATAGCCTCAGTTGCAGTTGATCTTCGGGCTCCAGATATGCATAGTGCAGCTACTCTGTTGACCCGCTCAATAAATGACGCGTGTGTGCGCGTATCCATTATTGTCCACCAGATCAAGGCTCCATGTGCCAGTATAGGTCTGACAATTGCCTTGTATATCCAATATATCAGGCGTGGTTTCAGTCCCAATGATTTACCTATGAGTTACTGGTACGTGTACATAGCTGCATAAGCTTTTTTTACTCTTTCTCTTAGGTTTGGTAACCATTTAAATTTTCGATCGAATATTACACCTAGAAATTTCGCCTCACTTGAAAGATGTAAGGTTCTTCCTCCAAGTTTTGGGTAGTTAAAGGAAGGTATTCTTCTCCTTGTAAAGAGAACCATTACCGTTTTCGATGGGTTAATGCCAAGTCCGCACCTTGTAGCCCATTCAAGCAGTTTCCCCAAAGCACATTCCATCACCTCAGCAAGTGTATTCGGAAATTTACCTCTTATCAATATAACAACATCATCTGCATATGCGATCATACCTTCATTAACCAGGAATTTACCTTTCCTTCACATTTACTAGCATTAAGTGCTACTTTTATTGCCTCGGACTTGATATTGTTGAACGCCCCCTCTATGTCCAGAAAGCATGCAAGTGCGTATTCCCCATGATATACCGACTGCTCTCTTTTCGTCGCTAAACTGTGTAGAGCAGTCTCAACTGATCTCCCTTTAATATAGGCATGTTGATCAGGTGAGAATGTTACTTCCTTCATTCTTTCTCTAATATGATCATCTAAGATTCTCTCAAGAGTCTTTAAAAGAAAGGAAGATAAGCTAATGGGCATATAATCCTTTGGCTCACTATGTTGTATTTTCCCTACCCTTGGTATAAAAATTACCTTAACCCTGCGCCTGCTTACTAGAACATAGGAATAGTTAATGCACAACAACGGACGGACATAGCTAGATCGACTCAGAATCTAACCAGGACCCAGAAAATATATACTTTGTGGGGTCTAAGATGATTCCTTCGACATGTTATACATGGAATGACAAAATTAATATACCCCCCATCTTTTTGATGGTGGGTATAAAAATAATCTACTGAAGAAAAGCCACATTTTTTAATAACCAATTTATACAAAAAGATCCTCTACTTTGTTACAAACTGCTTGACAAACCAAATTCTCCAATCTCCTGAGAAAATGCGAATACATACTATTAAATGGAAATGCAAACAAAGTTTAAAGAAAACTTAACACTAAATAATAAAATAAAAAATAAAAGAAAAACTAAAGTTTTGAATGCCGTAAACGTTACCAAAGACTCCTATAAAAGATGGAGTAGACCAAAGTAAATGAGGTTTTATTATTACTTTTTTCTTCTTTGTTGCTTCACTTTTTTATTGTTGTTTTTGTCGGTATTTTTTTAACTTAATAAAAGTAACACATGCTACTTCATGTTTGCTTGTATGTATATAAATCCAGAGGAAGATGTGAAGACGTGTATGTACTTCAGTGCAACACTCAAGACAACATTCATATTTGTGATAGTGCTAAAAAGAGTCTTAATATTATGGCAGACTTAAACTTGTGCAACAGTAAAAGGCATAAATATATGAAAAAACTTAAATTAAACTAATAAGAAATTATAAAAATTAATAAAAAAATATATTTACTTATATCAACAGCACCACTGAGAAATCAGAGTATTATGTTGTAACATTTTATCAAATTAATTTAATTATATATAAATTTATTTTTTTTTTTCCAGTCTCCCTATATTTCTTAACATTACTGTATTTATTTTTTTATATATTTTTGAATATACACTATATTTACTCCACATAACGCACAAGGTTATTACTTTATGTGGTTTCTTCAACATCCTTTCTCTTCTTCCTCTTGCTGAGCTCATAGTTGCTTGGTTAACAACTTTCATTACACTGACTGGTATTCCTACTGGTAAACGAACACACTTTTTGTATTCACCAGTTTATTAATATTTTTTTCTTTTCTTAATATTTTATGAGAAAATTTTTTTTTTTTTTTATAATTTTTCTCTTTTAAATTGGAGCATTATAAATTTGATTTTTTTTATTTTTTATTTTGTTTCTGATATTGAATACTCAGGTGAAATCTTTGTATAAACTGTCCGTTTAATTAACATGTTCAATTAAGAATGAAAAGTCTTAATAATTGCATACATAAACATTGTGATTTTTTCTGCTTCTTGTGTATTTATATGAATGTTGCACTAATTTTTAACTGAAATTTATTTGAATGGTATTTGATTTATCTTAAAAACATTTCATATTACTTATTGTATGCAAAAACTAGTTCTATTCTTTGTCAAATTGAGTGTTTATTAGTGTAATTTTTCTGTGAACTTATAAAGAGGTTATTTCCACTAGGAATATAGAATATCAACTAACCTTATTTAGTTCTTTCCAGCGTCTTCCCTTAATATAAATTTAAAGATACGCAATTCACTTCAAATATTTTTCATTGTTTTTTGCCATAATGTTTGAGTCTTTTCAATATTCATGCCTTCATGCTCAAAACGATTTTTTGGGAAATAATTCTGTAACTTGCGAACCGTTAGAGATATCTAAACAAAATTTCTCAAACTCAGAGCTACAGTATTTTCCAGTTGATTTGAAAGTTCACAGCTCCCTAACAGGTCACGGGGTAGACCTTAACTTATTATTGATAACACTGTTCGGCAAAAAAAATGTTTGTCTTCCTTCAAAAAAAAAAATATGTGGACTAGATGGTATTCGATATGATAAACACGAATCTTATTTCAGTTTTTTCCCATCTGGTCAAGTTTTTTATGGTCGTTTCTAATATTTCGCTCTAAATAAGCCGATTACTCGAGCATATTGCACTATAACTCGTAAACGGTCTGCACGATATACATATATAACTGACCAGAATATGTGGAGTAAAATTGGCTTAAGTCGTTCTAGTATAATTTTTTCATCCGCTCAATAGTTTCAAAGTTATCTTGTAAAGAGTGTCAAAAAAAATTTCTTACTAAAATTTCTCTTGAAAAAACATCAAAAATGTTTCAGTTTATTACCTTTATTTCAAAGCTGGTAATGTGAGAAACTTAAGCCATGTATCTTCAAAATTGATGCACAAATCTTGATTGGGCAGAGAAAAAATAAAAAAATTAATTTTGGATTTTAAGCATTTTTTGAGAAATAATGTTAATATTCGGACCTAAATAAAATTTCAACTAATAAAGGTATTCCAATGAAACTTTGATATAATATAGATAAACTTGTTTCAAAAACAGACAATTAAAAAAGCTTCCACTTTTTCTTACCGAAATACCCAATTTCCAATCCGGAAAATTCTTGTTTCAAAAATTTACTTATTTCATTAAAATTATCACCAAGCCGTTGTAGAAGGCATGGCTTAGAAAATATTTTTTTGTGTATTTAACCAACATATGGGGGTATATAGCCATGTACTTTTGTTGATCTCGGCTTTGACATCTGAGAATTAAAAAAAAAAAAATTAAAACTTTTTCAAAATTAACAAAGTTTGCATGGAGCTTGAGAGGGAACCGTTGCCTGCCTCCGATTTTACTTTACATTAAGATTTCTTTTGAAACCATTACAAAAAAAAAACATATTTTAAAAATGAAAAAAATACAACTTTTTTAGAAAATAACTCCAAAACTGTTTTTTTTTTTTTTTCCTCAATATTATTTAAAATTTTATGTATATTTTTCAAAAATTTTAGGGCCTAAATTAAGACCTTCAAGTTAAAATAATAAAAAAAAAAAACTTAAAAAATACTAGGTCAAAAATGAGGGTAAAATTTGTATCGACTTAAATATCTCTTAAACTAAAAGAGATTTACCAGGATTACTTATATGCAAAATTGAAAAGCAAAAATTTTGCAACAAAAGTCTTCAGAAAACACATTAAGAAATTATAATATATTAAAATTAGTCCTTTTCTTAAGTAACATATATTATTAATACTTCTCTAAAAGATTACTTTATAGAAAATTGTATGAAGGAAAAAATTTAAAACTTTATTATTTTTCATGATTTTTTAATTTTTGCTTTAATTTCTCAAATCACAAAGGTGGAATTAGAAAACATATATATTTTCTACATAGCTTAATGTGTTTTTAAGTTTTTGGTAATATGTACAAATTTTTGCTCCCTGATATCGGTTGGGAAAATATAGCAAAAAAAGTAAAAACCCAATTCTTGTAAATTTTGTAATGTTTTCTGGGAATTGCGGGCTTTTCGTTGATAAATCTAAAAAAATTAATGATACCAAAAAAGTAATTAACTAATATTTGAATATATTAAAAGGGTAAACAAAAAACCGGAAAAGATAAAAAAGACAAAGTCATTTAAGCCCGACCAAATGATACCCTACACCATTGTGTGTGATTTTATGCATTATTGGGTGATTCCCAAAAGTGGGGCTTATATGGAACATATGGTAAATTATGGACCGATGTTCATAAAATTTGGCACTACTTTTTATAGTTATATAAAACTTATTATGTCGAATACTAACATTTGTATTGAATATATACGGTTTAAAGTGATTTCCGTAAGAGGGTTTATATAGGAGCTATTGTCAATTATGGACCGATATTCATGAAATCTATCACAAAGACTGAACTTATATAAAATTTCTTGATACCTAATTTCATTAAAATATTGCTACAAATTACGGCATTTATGATCGTTAAACCGCTTTTCCAGGACGACATTTGTATGAGGGCTATGTGAAATAATGAACCGACCATTTTGATTGTCTTCGTCCTTGTACCAAAATAATCCTATATACCAAATTTCATAAAATTATATTCAAAACTGCGACCCGTACTTTGCGAATGGTAGAAATTAAGATGGGTCTTAGACCAATATTTTTGGATGTAACAAACATCAGCACAAACGCTTAATACCCTTCTTACCTTTAGTGCAAAAAAAAAAAGTAAAAATGCACTTCAATTACGAAATTTGTAATATTAATTAATTTTTAATTGATTTTGCTCTAATCATCAAAATGATAATATTAATAACTAGAATAATTGATATTATTATTACTTCTTTTCTTTAAATAGATGCAATGAGCTGAAATTTTTTGAAAATTTACTTAAATTTATTTTATTTCTGTACTTTTATAGACAAATATTTAATTTTTCTTTATATTTTATTAAAAGCTGCCAATTTATTAAAAAACAAAACTGAAAACCAATTAGAAAATTAATCATATTAATAAATCACATAATTAAATTCCATTATAAAGTTAATTAATAATTTTTGGTAAAAAAATTATTCGAAATATATTTTTCTGTGTGGTGTAGGATAATGTTTCCCAAATGGGGATGTATGGTATTGTATATAATATATTTTTATGTATTTCTCGAGATGTATTATGCCAAAATTGAATTCTATAAGTACCTTTCATTTAGATGCGGAAAATCGAAGAAAAATTCAGGAGATTCCATCTGTCAGATAACTCTAAAAATAATAATAATAATTGATGGTAATGAAAGTAAAATTATAGTATAGTTTTTAAGAAAAATTATGGGAAATGAACAAATAATTAACTTAACCCATTAATGACCACTGTTACGTATATATAACGCGACAATTTCTAAGTTTAAAATTATATTGTCAAAAAACGGAATAATATAAACTTAAATTTTGTTATGAATTGTGTAATTTAATATCCGTCCTGCATCCTCAAATGTTTTTTCTTCACTTTCTCTCCTGTTACAGCGGTAAAAAGTGATTTTATAAAGTTCATTATTTGAAAGCTTGCAAAAACTCGATTTTAATAGCAGGAGCTTTGCAAAAAGGCTTATTATTTACGTTCAACATATTTTAACGAAAAAGTTTCTTTGTATACTAAAAGAAAACACATCAAATCTGTTTATTTAATTGTTTAAAAGTATATATGGCGTGTCCGATAAAAATTAGAAAGTGGAAAAAGAAAGTGTTACGTATATGTAACACTGGGTCATTCTCAGTACTTTTTGGCCCCTTCTATTTTCAATATAAAAAGGACTAAATGACACAATTTTTTTCAATTAAAATATACTATTTGAGCGGTAATCATGATAAATTGTTTAAACAATTGATTGTAGCACCGTTTTTGCTTATTATTAGCAGTTTGATAAATATTGTGGGTATTAATAAGTAGGGCCTACGAAAAATTTCGCTCTATGCACTATACACGCATTCATTCAGATTTATTTTTGAATATCTTTATTATTGTGCCACATATCAGTATGAAAACGCAGATCATGAGGACGTCGCGATCCTACATCAAACAGAGGAAGGCATTTCCGGTCACCGGAAGTACTCACTTCGTTCCATATATGAATTTAAAAATAAAATTAAGTGATGAATTACTATAAATATTGTAAAACTTCTTTAATATATCAATTTAATTGTGACTTTAAAAAAAAATATATCATTTTTTAGGTTTTGCTTATATAGCACATGAGATATAGAAAATATAAGGTCCAAAAATTATTGAGTAATGCCCACTGTTACGTATATGTAACGGCTGATAACTTCCTTACTAAACCAAATATAGAAAAATTTTTCACCGTCAATGTGTTTATTTGCCTTTGGACATGATGTTCAAAATTTTAAATCTCTAAGTTGGCTAGATCGCCGTGGGCATTAATGGGTTAAATAAAATAATTTTATAAACAAAAAAATAAAAAATAATGTGCTAAATTCCTTAATATAAAACACGTCTTCAATCTACCAAAATATTCTTCATTTCCACTGCTGTACGACATCTTGGATTCATCTGTTGTTAAAAAAGAAAATAAAAATTAAAGGTATAATAATTCACTTCATGATTATTTTTCTGATATTATCCGGAACTTAAAACACTATTACTTCGTAATCTATTCAACATTGCTATTGATAATATACCCGATTCTCATTTACCAACCCGATAATTCTTAACAATAAGCAAAAAAACGTGTATCCAAGATGATTTTTAATATATTTTAGTTGAATATTTTTAGTTGAAATATTCAAAACTTATCAATATCAAAAAAATATTTTAATATTGCCTTGGAATAAAGTTATGAGACAAAACGTTTGTTGAGATTTTTTCGATCGCACTCCTTATTAAATTTTTATTTACTTACTTTTCCAAATAAATATTTATCTGTTTGTTTTAAACAAATTAAATTACACATTTTTTTAACAGTTAAATACCTTAAAAAAACAACAACAAAAACTTACTACTCATTTAAATTTGTAATGTTCTCTCAAATGTTCTCATTTACCAACTGTAACAAACAGTAATTATTAAAATTTCACAAATGGATGTTAAATTTAAGTCTTATCTTCCTCTGGCAAATTTAAGAAAACAAATGATACGAAATTAAATTGAAATTAAATGTGAAAAGTAAATACATATAAGAAAATAATGTTTATAGCAGGGTGCTTATTTAAACGTATGAGTAATATTCGCGTTGGCAAATACAAACAGAAATATAATTCATACGCTTTGTTCTGCTTCACACAAAACAGCTAATGGCTGCGTACAAAAAAAAAATTAATAATGTGTAAATAATAAGAGAATTATATTTTTTTTAACAAGACAAATTTGAAATTATTTTAAAATGTAATTTATTTTAATATAATACGTGTGACACGAGTCAAATTACAGGAGTTAAATTAAAAGAATGTTTATTTGAAAATAACAAATTTATAATAAGAAAATCAGTGTCTTAAAAACAAGTCAAGAAAATATATATAATTAGCGAATAACCTTTAAGAAGAATTTGCAAATAATTATAATTATGATTTATATTAATTACAGGAAAAATAAAAAAAAAAAAAAAAAAAGAACTGAAACTAAAATTTAATGAAAAATATAGTAAAAGGAAAATATAGAAATTGTATGTTATATGTATGCATTTCCTTTAGTTATATTTTTTTATAAACTTTAATTAAAAAAATTCTTCTTCAATTTCTTTGTATCCATCTAAAACTACTTACTCTGCAGCATCTACAAATTATGTGTTTTTGACATTGATAGCTTGACACTTAAAAGAATTCTACAAAAAAAAGAAAAAAGAAAACAAACAAAATATGTTTTACTTGTACTATTTCTTTCATAATTAGAGCAAAGAGTTAATATTTTATGGAAAATATTTAAATAACTATTTAGTAAAGAGAGAAAAAAAAAATAATATGTATAAATCTCAAAATAAAACAAACAAAAATATTACATAGTCCACAACAGCAATAGTCAACAGCAGCAGCAACAAGACAAAAGTAAAACAAAACCTGGATATAAAAATATTAGAAACATTTAAAATATTCTTGTTTTTATTCTTGTGTAAGTATATGTAAATATATGGGTAGGAAACTAAGCCAACAAGGATGACAATAGAAATATGTAAAGTAGCTTATGTGGTTTTATAAATGTGTTTGTGCAACATGTCATCATACACATATACGTGCATGTATAGGCAAAAATCCATTTACCCACATAAACTTAAAAATATACACCTGTTTATATATTTGTAATCTAACACACATATATACCTCTATAAGTACACATACGAGTACAACAAAGACAAACATATACAAGTATAATGAAATATTATGCATATTTATGTGTAAACATACATGAATACAATAACAATGATGAACATTATAGTACGAGCTTAAATTATTTAAATAGATAAAGAATGTCGAGTATTCAACCATCTTCAATAATAAGCTTATATATAGGCAAAAGGACAGACATAGCTTAAGACAATCGATTTCAATTATCGCTAGGATCAAATTATAAGATCTTACAAAAAAGCTATTTCAGTTCAGTTTTAAAAAACAACATCATTCAGCTCATTCGAGGTGGCCGAATCGATATATCCATTAGACATCTGCATCAATTCATTTGTAACTCATTTCAAATCATTCTCCTTCGTTTCAATTGTTGATTGCTATGGTTTTTTTTAGCTAACAAATCAATTCAGTACATATAGAAAATGCAAGAGAAACAAAACAAAATGAAACAAATTCAATTGTGCAGAGAATCATTAATTCATTTTAGCAACAAAACATTTTGAATTGATTTGAATTGAATTGTATGAAGAAAGACAACAAATGCAATATTGTCATTTGTGTGTATGTTGTTTGATTTTTTTTTTATTTATTGGATTTACTTTTAACTTTTTATTTTACAATAAATAAACTTTTTTTTATTAAAAAAAAATTTCATTTCTTTTATTAATTTTATTTGATTTATTTTATTCTTTACTTTATTTTATTTATTGGATTTACATCATTTAATTTAAAGTTTTTTAATTTTAAATTTATTTTATTCTACTTTATTTAATTATAAATACTACATTGATTTTGTATTAAACTATGAACAGTTTTTTTGTAAAAAATACAAGGGAATGTCAGCAAATCACAGTTTTGATTTGATGTCTTTTTGTTGACATTGTTGTTTTTTCAAAAAAGCTCTCTTAAACAACGACTAACAGAGAACATATTATGATTTGTTTTGGACTCATCGTTTGAATTCAGTTCAATTTAACTCTTTTTTTAACACATATTTTGTTTTGTTTCGTTTTATATTTCTCACTGTAATGTGAGAGCATGTACTACGGAACATTACTGTGAATTAAAAAAATGAAATTAAAAAAAGATAATGGACCGATTTTTTTCAGCAAAAAAAATTTAGAAAGATTTTCGTGCAAACACGAAGTCGCTAACTTGTATAAGAGCCTAGAAAAGCCGTCAAGAAATACGATTTTTGGGAGTATCTTCGGTTTTTTGCCGATATCAGTTATTTATCAACCGATTTTGCTCATTTTTATTAGCGTTTTTCTAAGGAATATTCATTATAATTTGATGTATAAAACATATATAACCGATAACTGGGGCTTTCTAAAAACTGATTTCAACAGACAAGCGGACATCTTTATATCGATTCCCCTATCAATAAGGATCCAGAATGTATATACTTTTTGGCGTATACAACTGTGGTGAAGGGTATAACAAATGTTTTGTTGCAGATGTTTAATATCCGCCATCTTTATCATATCCACTTTTTAAAATTTCTCCTTATATGAGAGGTGTAATAAGCAAACTACGTCCATTTTTTCCGTGTTTACATTGAGACTTGAAATATTTGTACAAAATTTCGTCGATGTTTCACCTTATATGGGTGGTGGGTTTATATTGATTCTCTATGTTGTCATACATGCTTTTGTTCAAGCGAAATCAGGAGAAAAGTATGAACTGAAGTTACAACGGACACCCTGTGTTTATAGTATTTAGCTCATAACTTTTCTGTTTAACCGATTTTGCCCATTTTCAATTGAAAAAAAAAAAAAAAATGAATTCTAAAAATAAATTTTTTAGAAAAGCTTGTTATACCAGGAATTTCGTAAGAAATTTTTTCTGCTTTTGGGTCCTAAACTTATCTTTAACATTGCCTCTAGAATTTACAATATAACAGTTTTGCCACAGAAGCTGCGAAAATTCTGCCAGCACATACGTTTCTTCGTCAATTATACAATATGAGTATTTTTGTATGAAATTTGGTTTTAATTTCCGTGTCCTATTCATGGCTTCAAAATTTTTTGCAGCATTCC
Source organism: Protophormia terraenovae (assembly GCA_951394005.1). NCBI lineage: Eukaryota > Metazoa > Arthropoda > Insecta > Diptera > Calliphoridae > Protophormia > Protophormia terraenovae. Next base: position 29,531,193 of record OX596075.1, read on the forward strand.
GGTTTGGAACTTTTTGGACTTTATGTGTTATCATTTATGCATTAGCTTTAAATTTTCCCACCAAATAGTCAAAGCACTGAGCTAACCGGACTGTTTTTCTACCAGATGTGTTTGGAGTTCCTTTCAATATGCTTTTAATTTTCCGACCTTCCCAATTTCATGTGGGCCTTTTTTTCTTTACGAACCAACAGTCAACAGTATTACTTCTTTAAAGTTCGCTCAACCCTAAAAAAGTTCCACCCAGATAAAGCATTTAAAATCTAACTGTCGTTTGTTTCTTGAGAACTCAGGACACTTTGATAGTGTACGTTTTGCTTCAATCAAGGTGAAAAAACTGCCTGAAGACTTGATTCAAACGCATCATAAAAAGTATTGAATGCCATGAATATCACTCTAGAAAATAATAACGTCCATTTCAAAAGGATATATTATTTTTTTATACGTTTGTTGCAAAATATAAAAGGCACCCCTCGTATTAAACAACTGAGTTATATACGAATGCCACTTGCATTTACACTTTTATTAGATTACGTTATACTACGTTCATAGGTAGTATAAAAAAAGGTAAAATACGCTAAAAAAAAATAGTAATAAAATAATAATTATTTAATATACCTAAGATACCATCTATCATAACCCTACTAGGAAATTTGTGGCAATTGCATTAATGGACCGGTCCCTCAGTACCAGTTGAGTAATAATTGACACCAAACTCATCACCAAAGTTCTAGTTGAAAACCAGTTGACACCACCACTTACTAAATAAGTATCAGTTGAGAGTCAATCTGTAACAGGCATGTTAAGTGCGCAATTAGCAACTCGGACAAAATAACAAACTATGGCTAAGTGGTTGGAGCTGAAGATTATAAAACGTAAGATACGCCAGAAGAACGTGGGTTCGATTCGTGTTAGCGCCATCGACATTAACGAAAAATTAAAAATAAAAATAAATATAATTTAATAAAAATAAATAAAAATAATAATAAAAAAGAGTTTAAAAAGTAAACATTTTTTATTATATTAATCGACTCTGAACATTTCCTCTGGACCAGTCCTGTAACCTGCCCTATGATCTGTCCCAAGGGGCTAATTAGCCACCTCCAATGACAACCCATGTAAAAGTGACAGGTTCCCCCAATATAAAGTTCCGGAGCTAGAACCGGTCACTAGCCCCAAGAAGCTGTCACGTGACTAGTTTTGAACCGGTTCTCTTTCCTCTAGGGAACTTATAAAGCTTGGTGTACTTATATTTGAGTCATATGAACAGTAGAGTGTTCCGAGGACAGTATTTTTTGAGATTTCGACGTGGAAAGACCCCTCAAACGGTGGGTAAACTGGTTTAAGTTATAATGAATTTAAATAAAAAAGGTATACAAACCATTATCATATCATTAAATATTCCACTTTTTAGAATTTTTAAAGCACGATCACCTTTAAAAATACTTAACATAAAAAACTATTCCTTTTCTGTTTTCTTGAACACTGCACAGTGGTCCCAAAAAGAATTTTTTTGGAAATAATTCTGTAATTTAAAAACTGCTGGATGTATTTGAATGAAATTTCACATCCTGCCCCAAGACCACCTAGAAACTTGTGCTCCTCCAAAACAGTTGGAAACTACCTCAGTAATAACTATGTGAAATTTCATGAAATATATTGAACCATTCAAAAGTTATACAAAGTTATTTAAAAAAACACGTTGAAACCATAGAAATTTAAGAAAAATGTGCAAATTTTGCCGAAGGGGGTAAAGTTTCAGTTAGTTTTTAAACGATTGTGTAAAGTATTTATACAAGTATTTTGTTTTATCGTTGAAAAGGCTATTACTTGAAAAATAATAATATAGAAATAATAAAGTAATCGAACTAAATTTTTTCGTTAAATTGATAAAAAAAAAAAAAACGAAAAATGTTTGTATTTAGTGTTATTTTTCAAAAAAATATTAATATTTCAACTTATATAAAATCTACATTAATTAAGCTATCATTGTGTAGTTTCGGTATAATATAAAAAAAATTGTCATTAAAAGAAGAAAATAAATAGATTCCCATTTTCTTATACTGAAATACCCAAAATTCCAGTTCGGAGAAAACTTGTGTAAAAAATTGAATTTTTTCAGTAAAATGGTCACCCTGTCGTTATAAGAGTCGTGGCTTATTAAATATTTTTTGTGTACTTAGCTTACATATGTAGGTAAGTTTTCAAAGTATTATTATTTTTTTTTTTTTTTTTTAATTTCAGCTTTGACATTTTTGAGCTCCACAAAAAACTAAAAAAACAAAAATTAAAATTAACGAAATTCTAGGGCTAGCCGGGAGACGGTTACCCCAACTGCTCTCGGATTTTTTTATATGCATTTATGTTAAGTATTCTTTTATAAACATGAAAAAATGTATGGTCCAGAGAAAAAATAATGGATTTTAAAGTGAAAAAATTTTACCACCTTTTTGAAAAAAATCACAAAAAATCACAATTTTTTTCAAATTTTCTACTTCAAAATAATATAATTTTTTATCTAAATTACATAGGTATATGATTCTTGCACGAAAATTGTTTAGAATTTTGTACAGAATCCAGAGAATATTTTAGAAAAAAACATGTCCAAAAATGGGTAAAAATTTTACTTTGGTTCATATATCTCTTAAAGTAAAAGAGATAACCTACACATGTAAGCATATTTTTTGTAGAGAATTATAAGGACTATCTATCTATCTATCTATCTATCTATTTTTTTCAATCAAATCATAAATGAAATTTTTTCGATTTTTTTTAAAATCGAGGTGACCAACTTTGGAGGTATAACTCCCGTCCCCCAGACTTGCTAAGAATCTGTCCTCCTCCAAATCAATTGGCATGTACCTCAGGATTTTCCATGTGAAATTTCATTCAAATACATCCAGCAACTCTTAAATTACAGAATTATTTCCGTTTTGGGACCACTGTGCACTGTACAGGAAAAATATGCATAATAAATGCAAAATAAACATTTAAAATTTCTCTAACTAGTACAAATTATTTTCTTAAACATAATAAAGAAGAAAAATTGTATTAAAGCATGTAAAAAATTTCAAGGATTATTGAAGTTTTCTGTTTTCAACAAGAGCTCTGATATAAAAGAAATTTTGTAAACCAAAATATCAAAAACATAAACCATAAAAAGAAAGGCCAATAGTAACATAATTTATAAGGTCCTTCAAAAGGAAATTAATAGTTTATTTTGATATACTTAAGTTAGGAATTCCTACAACACAAATAAATTAAATGAAATTCATTTAAAAATTTACATTTAGTTAGAGAAATGATTAGTAGAATTGTAGAAAATGAGATAAAAATTAAATTAAAAACTACAATTACAAAGATAAAAATATTTTACGATCTGTAGAAGATCTTTTGAACATAACACTACTTTCTGGTATGCAAAATATGCAAAATTTAATATTTTTGCATATTTTATACTTAAGAGCATAATTTTGCATACACTGTACTAAAGTGCATATTTTATAATTAATAGAAAAATTTTGCATATTTTTGGTTGCCCTATTAATAAACTATTTAGTAAAAAATAGACTGCAGAAATAAGTAGCTATTGCCACAGATATTTTTATTTTATTTTTTTATTATTTTTGCCAAAAGTAACAAACAAAAGCTCCAGAATATAAGAGAAACTTATAGAAATAACAAAAAATATAAAATGTGTACTAAAATATAATGAAAAAAATACAAATAACATTAGAGATTTTACAACTATGGCAACATGCCTTCTTAGTTAATGCCTCAACAATAGAAACAGCCACAATGACGACAAAAGCTGCAAGAAAAAAATATACTCGTATAAAAAATTTAAATAATCTAAGTAGCAACAGGTAAATATTTTTATCTATTCATAAAAATAAAATGTATTTGTTGCTTCATGACGTTATTTTATACTTCCATGTATTACGAGTAATACTATGGACTAAATTACATAAAAGAAACATATTTGCAAAATTAGTATCAAGGCTAAAAGCAACATAAATAGTAACAACAAATAACAAGAAAGAACAGTGGGTTTGATGACTAAATAAAGATAATAAAAATGTAATCATAAGAAATTATAATTTGTTATAATATATTTTTACCAATAAGAACCTACACAAAATTCCATTGCAAAATTTAACAAAAAGATGTTTAACAAAATATTTCTAAAATTTTATACATATTCAAATTTATTTCAAAAATACCCCATTGTACTTTGTCCTATAAATATCACTATAAGAAGCTAAAGAAATGACAAATAAATAAACGAAAAAAAATATATAAACATTTCAAAGAATCACTACCACCACCAACAGCTCAGCCCATCTAAACAACCTTCTTAAGTATTTTAGCTTTAAATATTGTATTTTTATATTTTTTGCATTTCTTTTCTATTTTTATGCTCATAAAAAAAGTTATTAAGACCATCATTAATATTGGCAGAAGTACAAGAAATATACAAGAAAAAAAGATAAATTACAAATATATTAATAATTCTTTTTATAGAATTTTGATATATTTTTATTATTATAAAAAGAGCGTGTGTGTGTGTGTTTAAGTATGTAAGTTTATTTGTCGGTATATATTTACAATATATAAAATGGAACAACTAATATAATCCATATAGATGTATGAGTGATATTATTTTTTAAATAAATAAAAGCCTGAAAAATATCGTATCACATACGTCTATTTTGTTTGACAGAGATTCTAAGAAGACTAAGATATGTTTACGCAAAAATAAATTATAAAAAAAAAAAATTTAACCAAATTTATTCCTTCACAATTATATTTTAAGCTACATACATAACTTGTTAATTTAGACATCGTTTTTTGATTTAGTTATATAAAGCATCTTATGCTTTGAATTAATTTACATTGGATAAATCATTTTTCTATTAATACAAATTAATTTTAACTTTAACTTTTTCATTATCCTGCCTTGAGGTATATTTAACTTATGGCATTATTTTGTAGAAATTTAAGGAGCTTAATAGTAAGAAAAATTGAAAATAAAGATTCTTGGAATTTGCTTTTCATAACTTCAGGAAAAATTAGAAGATAATTAGGAAGTTTATTTCTTGAAAGTAATTATTATTGTTTTTGATAAATTGACAAAAAATTAATAAACTAATAAAATTAGAAACTTCTACAGTTATTTTAAAAGCCCGCTTATGCTTCCTAAAAAGTTTATAAATGGACAAGATATAAGTGAATCAAACTAATATTAGTCAGAGAACTTTTACGGCGCACTTTGGGGTAAAATGTGTCAAAAGTGGCGATTAAAAAGTTTATAAATGGACAAGATATAAGTGAATCAAACTAATATTAGTCAGAGAACTTATACGGCGCACTTTGGGGTAAAATGTGTCAAAAGTGGCGATTAATTGAATTTTGAAATTAAAATGTTTGTAATAAAATTGGATACCAAATAAAACTAGACGAAATTATCTATCAATATCAATTAAAATCTTTAAGCTTTAAGGTTGTATTGTTCATTTATAAGGAACTGTCAAAGTTAATTTTTTATACATTTTTGAAAACGAGTAAAAGGTTAAATTTTTATCAACTTCTTTTAAAGTAAGCATTTAAAATAGAACTATCAACTTCAGGCATTTAAGTGTACTTTTCTTCAAGTGTTTGTAAATTATATTTTGTCCCAATTTTTTTTTTTTTTTTTTTTTTTTGAAAATTGTCCTTAAATACACTAATTTTCAAATTTCATAGAGTGCAACTTAAAATGTTACAGAATGTTTGTTCTGAAAATTTTCTGAAAAAAAATCGTGCACATATATAGCCCGATATGAGAAAATAGCTTTTTTTCGAAAAAACTCCAGTAGATTTCATAAAAAAACAGCTTAAGTGCAGACATTTTCTTTGCTTTATCAAACATTAAACAGTGGGACATAATCGAAATAAAACTGTAACTTCCAGTTGGATTTAAATGAAATTTCACATAGTAGTATCAGAGTTTGATTTTAGAAAGGGGATCCTAAATACGCTTCAGGAACGAAGCTATAGGGGTTCAAAATAGGGTACAAATGTCATAGAAAATGTTTAACCACTGGCGAATTTTTTTCCTTACCCGATTTACAAAATTTTTTTATTACCTTAAAGTCCTTGATAAATCCTTTAGAAAACATGCTTGCATATACTATTTCTTTTATATATTCCTTAGAGTAAAGAGGACCGGTTCAGAACTAGTCACGTGACAGGTTCTCAGGGCTAGTGACCGGTCCCAGTTCCGGAACTTTATAGAAAATGTTTAACCACTGGCGAATTTTTTTCCTTACCCGATTTACAAAATGTTTTTATTACCTTAAAGTCCTTGATAAATCCTTTAGAAAACATGCTTGCATATACTATTTCTTTTATATATTCCTTAGAGTAAAGAGAACCGGTTCAGAACTAGTCACGTGACAGGTTCTCAGGGCTAGTGACCGGTCCCAGTTCCGGAACTTTATATGAGAGGAACCTGTCACTTTTACATGGTGTTGTCATAGGACTCGTCCAAGAGGACAGGTTCAGAGTCGATTAATATAATAAAAATTCGGTAATTGCTTATTTTTTAAAAATTTTTTACTATAATTTTTATTAAATTATGTTTACTTTTATTTTATAATTTTTCGTTAATGTCGATGGCGACCCATGTTAATCTAATGAATGTTGTTTTATAGTCTTTAACGCTAACCTCTTAGTCAATGATTGTTATTGCGCGCCAGTTGCTAATTGCCCACTTAACAAGCGTGTTATAAATTCACTCTCAACTGTTAAATAGTGAGTGTGTTTATTCAACAGGTTCTCAATTGGAACTTTGGAGACGAGTTAGTTGTCAATTAGTAATCAACTGGTACTGGGGGACCGGTCCATTACTGCAATTGCCACAAATTTCCAGCAGGGTTCTTCGAGATATATTCATTTGAAATTTCAACAATCTCAACTTTGCAAGATGTCGTTTAAGTCTTTTTCATATATATCCTAAAATTTTCCACCAATTTTATCATATTGTTTTGCAGTTTAGTAAAGAATAAAATTTTGTATTGAATAAAGAAAATTTGAAGTCGATATCTTCATTGAGTCATAAAATAAACGATCTTGAACTGGAAAGTTTGCAAAAATTAATAAACAGGCTGACGGAAGGACAGACATTAGAATTCTTTAAAAAAAGTCCTAAAATTCCAAAAATATTATTTTTATACCCTTCACCACAGGTGTAAAAGGTATATACATATAAGTTTGTCATTCCATTTGTAATTTCCATAATTTTCGTCGGAGAGCAAAAAAGTTTATATTTTCGGGATCTTTGTAAGAAATGATGACGATAGGACCATTTCCGTCCATGCGTGTGTCGGTTGAAATGGTGTTTATGAAGCCCAACAATAACTGGCATATATAATATATATATCAAACGATAGGAAATCCTTTCGAGAATTTTGCTATTGAAATTCAGTAAGATCGGTTCATATATTGCGGAGATATGCTTAAAAACCGGTTTAGGCATAGCCGAATCTTTTTTAATTTCATTTTACTTCTTGACCAATATAAAAACTAAATCTAAATACTAAAGTACTGATATCACCTTTTCCTGAATTAAGCGCCATTTTCGGCCCATTTAACCCAGATGAACAGACAGACGGATGGACATTACCATCCACCCAAAAAAACATCTTATTAATTCTAAAACTGCATTTTTCACTTACTAATAAATAGAAAAATTAAACGTGATCATTAGAATGTTGATATCACCTTTCCCTGAATTATGCATAATTTTCGACCAATTTAACTCTAATGTATAGACAGACGGACGGACATTACCGTTCTGATTAAAAAAAAAAAAAAAAATCTTAAAATTTTAAAACTGAATTTTCTTACCTAATAACTAATAAAATAATAAAACGTGATCATTAAAATATTGATATCACCTTTCCCTGAATTAATCGCCATTTTCGACCCATTTTACCCCATTGTGCAATGATTTCTTAAAGCTAATATCTAGCTACTTCACAAACAACTGTTACCATACACTTCTACGGCTTCATATTCTACTAGAATAGGTGACACGAAGTCACTTTTGGGAACAGCCAACTGTGAGAAGGAGCAGCACGAAGCCACACGCAGGGTTGTCAGATTTTTTTGAGCCTCTGTCGCCAAATTGTTAATCAGAAATCGCCAAAAATCGCCAAAATTAAATTTTGTATTTTTTTTAAAGAAAAACTAAAAAGAACTAAAATATTTAGTGCTTCAAATTTTTTATAATTTTAAAATGTAAATTTATCATCAACAAAGTCAATGATAATTGCAATAGCTAATAATAAATGAAAAAAATATAACTATAAATTTTAATACACTTTTTTGACATACAAAGCTCCATTTTAGGTAAAAAATTGTAAAAATTTATTATATTTTTTAACAGAATAATTCTAAAATTATATAATGAACATTTGTCCTATCAAACTTAAAAATTGCTTCAAAGAATTAATTTATTCCTGAACGTTTTATTTTCATTATGGCCCATAAAATCTTAATATTCATATTTTAAAGATGATGGAAAACAAATTGTTAAACATTTATTGAAGATATTTATAAATTAAGGATATTTATTTTATTAGTCGGGGTCCATAAACAGAATTTGCTTTTTGCTGCAATTCTGAGTTCGTAGACGAGAGAGTTCTTTGTAAATGTTTAGTATTCCCTTCTCCTCTCTCTCTCCTACGAACTCAGAATTGCAGCAGGAAAAATTGCTGTGTGTAATCCCCGACTTAGATCAGGGGTTTTTTAAAACTCTTGCTTCGTGGCCCACTTGAGAAGTTATAACTTGAAAACGACCCACAAGCATTTTTGAGTAGTAAATTAACTAGATCCTAAGAAACTAAAATCTTTGATATTTGATAATTTAAAGGTATTTCTGAAACTACGTATGTTGAATTTCAAGTTTGAATAAAAATTAATGTTCATTTGAAAAAAAGGTGATACATTCTCAATTTCATATCAAATATTATTCCTAAATAATTCTTAATCTAAAAATAAAATAATACTTAAAGAAAAAAAAAACAAAAACGAGAAAAAAAGGTATAGTCCGACCATATTATACCCTACACAATTATGTATGACCATAAAAATTCGGCGAAGGGACTTATATTAGACCAACACTTTTACTAAATGGAAAATAATATATATAAATACAGAACAATGCGTTGATACTAAAATCTATATGATTTTATGCACTTTAAGGCAATTCCCGGAAGTGGGTTTATATGGGAGCTATGGTAAATTATGGACCGATTCTAATAAAATTTGGCAATGTTGTTTCTATTTATATAAAACTTATTTGTGTCGAATATTATCTTGATACTAACATTAGTATGGGATTTATGCACGTTAAAGAGATTTTCGGAACAGGGGTTTATATGGGAGCTATGGTTAATCGTGGACCGATCTTCATAAAATTTGGTACAAAGTTTGGTACTGATACAAAACTTCTTTGCACCGAATTTTAAAATATTCTTAATTTTAAGGCATTTTTGAGTGTTGAAACTCAATATCGGGGGGATATTTGTATGGGGGCTAGGTGAAATAATGGACCGATCACAATCAATTCCAATAGGCTTCGTTCCTGTATTATAAAAGTCCCACGTGCCAAATTTCATTGAATTTTCTTCAAAATTGCGACCTGTACTTTGTGCACAAGGTTTACATGGACTGCCAGCCGTCCAACCAGCCAGACGGACGGACGGACGGATATCGTTAGATCGATTTAAAAAGTGATTCTGAGTCGATTGGTATACTTTAAGGTGGGTGTTGGATAACGTTTTCTATGCGTTACAAACATCAGCACAAACGCATAATACCCCAACCACCTATGGTGGTGTAGGGTATAAAAAATGGTATATTCTCAATTTGATATCAAATGCTTTTGTTAAATCAGGCTATATTTAAGAAAATAGTAAAAACATTTTATTTTAATTAATTATAAATTTAAGATAAAACCTTTGTATTTAAAAATGGATTTGAAAATTGCTACCAAATGTCTTATTCCAAGGACGAAATATCATTAAATGTTTTTACAATTTGCAAAAATGACCAAGATGATAATAAAAATCAGGCACAAACAATAGTTTTCGAATTTTTACTCTATATTTTTTGCAACTTTAATTAGTAACTTCGAATTATTTTATAAGTATGGAGAAATTAATAAATGTGTGTTATCTCTTTAAAGTAATACTTTTAATTTTATGTTCAAGCAAAAGGTCTTAGCGACCACCTAACAATCTTTGTACGGACTCCTTGTTGAGAACATCGGACCCCCATTTGAGAACCGTTGTGTTGGATAGAAATAGTCGTTTGATAGTAAGAAAACATAAAAATTTTACTATGCGAATACCTATTTAATAAAACTTTAAAAATTAGCCAAATATATCGCCACATTGTTAAAAATCGCCAAAAAATTCGCCATGTCGCAAAACGGAAAATTCAGTCGCCAAGAGCAATTAAAAATCGCCACGTTTGGCGAAAAATCGCCACATCTGACAGCCCTGGCCACACGTGGGAACGAGCAACCGAAGACACTCGTGAGAACAGCTAACCAAAGACAACTGTGAGAACGAGCAACCGAAATCACTTGTTTCGCAAAATATATTCGGCTCTTTAATTATGTATAATAATTTCCGAGACATATTGGCGTGGTCTTAACTTTTTTGAATCGCCCCGACAGTAACCAAACCTTGTTTATTAATACTTATTCACGTATAAACTGAATGAGAATTATATCAACTGGACAACTAAACCAGTTATTACAAGTGCGTATGTGTGTATATTTGGTATTTACAGTAGGGACGTTCAATGCAATTACTTATTACTAATATGTAATTCAATATTTTAGTATATAGATAAAAATAATTAATATTAATAAAACAATAGAAAATACACTAATTCATTAAACAAATCGATTAAGAAATATGTACATGAAAATAGTAATCTTAAGTGTACTACTTTCCCGTTACAATTACTACAAAATTTCCTCCATAATTTGCGCTTAGTTTAGGTCCTGAAACTAATTTTGTGAGGTTGCCATTCTGTTTTGCCTCTTTAAAATGTTTCCTCCAATATTTAATTTCTCCTGCAATCTCTGCATTCCATCAAGGGGATTTTGTCATTAGATTTTATTCTAATTTGTTTAAAAAATTATAATCTTATTGAACATTACAACACATTTAATATCCATTTACTTTAAATTATTATGACTCCTTTTAAAATGTTTCTTTATAATAAGTATGTACTTCATTTAAACATAATGCTAAAATGCCATAATATTACAGTAAAAAAAAAAAGAAAACATACTTCAACTTTAATCATGAATCTGGAACATTTAACAACAACAAATTGCCAGTTGTATAAAAGCAACAACAATAAACATTGTATCTACATACTTACATAGAATATTTGTCTGTTATATTTAAAGCTGTTGTACCTATTTTAACTTTAAGGTATGAATTAGAAGTAAAAAAAAAAAAAAATAAAATAAAACAACAAAATATTGCCACAATATAACAAAAAACAAGACCAAGAACATAAAATATCCTACAAAAATCCTTTATTATATCTGAGTTATTTTGTTGTAATTTTTGTTTTATGTTTTTTTTTTATTTGTTTTGTGTATTTTTTTGTACACATTTTCATATTTATAAACAAAATAAAGTACAACAGAAACACTGTTAAAAAAAACAATTTTACAAACACTAGAGTTTTTTTATTATACTGTTGTTGTAGTTGTTGCTCTGAGATGCTTGGTTGTTGGTATGTTTTTGACAACAAAGCATGTTAAATTTTGAAGTTTTTCCTCTAAACACAAACACCAACAAAAACAACAACACCAAGAACAACTGCAACATTAGTAAAATTGCAAAAACAAAATCTTTAATGTAAAATAAAAAGAAAATTATTACAAGAACTAGGAGAAATTTTTGGGCGAAAAATGGAAAAGAAAAAAGTAGAAAAACATATAGAAACCAAAGTTTATGAAATTTTAACGCAGCTACCTCTAGAATTGAACGCACTAAAGTAAGGAAGCACTATGGGCCTGAGTGGTTTATAATATAAATGTTGAAAAATACAAATAAAAAATAAAATTTTAAATATTAATAAAGTAAAAGTTTAACTTAAAATACAATGTATACTATAATAATGCAAAATTCCAAATTTCTGGAAGACCAATTTTATAGATTTTATTTGAATATTGACGTTTAAATTTGTAGTTTTAAAAAGTCTTTATTTTACTTCCCTTCTTGCTTGTTTCCCATAGTACTTATATTACAAAATGCACACAAAAGGGACAAACAAAAACATCCTTTTATTACCAGTTTAAAATACATAGTATTAATATTTATATGCATGAATGTGTGTGTGTTTAAAAAAAATATATAAGCTAAACATTGCCAATATAAACTTCTATAAAAACAACCACAAACCTGCAAAAAAAAAGTAAAAAAAAAAAACAAACATAAAAAGTTTAGTAGTTAAAGTAGAGCTTTGTTAAAGTGTGGTTTATATGTAGTACAACAAAAGCAACAAACCAAAAAAAAAAAAAACAATTGCAAAAACAATAACAACCTCAAATCTCTACTAACAACATAAAATACCCACTCCTACACGCACACCTTTATATAAAGATGTGGACAAAATATTAAATACATTCACTTGTTGTTTATCAAAGAAACATAACAAAAAGTACCGACCAAACGAACGACCGACCGACCGACCTCAATGTTAAGAGCAACAAAGAGTACAATACCAGAGAAAAAGTATAACGTTTTAAAAATTAAACTGAGAAACCATAACCACCCATAAGTTAGTACTTTAAGCTTTGGTTTTTCCTTTGCTTTTTAGGACGTGAGCAGGTTTTTTAAAATATTGTGTTAAAATTTATAAGGAGGAATAATTCTTTAAATAATAAAATTTAAAAATATTTTGAGTTATATGATACATTTTAAATAATTTGTGAAAACGAAAAATATTTATTTGATAGAAACATCCTTATTTATTAAACAGACTCGTCACTTGTTTAAGTCTTAGCTATGAGTAATAGAATGTTCTGAATCTATGAGAAACAAAAAGGATTATCCGTAATTTTTTTAATATGTAATATTGGAATTTAAATAATGTAAAAGTTTGATATGAAATCGGTACAAGACAATTCATACATATGGACCATTATCAAAAATGTTTAAACTTAATAAATTTTGTTAAAATACTATTTTAAACAAACGGGTTACAGAGCTGAACTCACAAGACTTGAAAGTAATAGAGTGCAGAATTATTACACTATAGGTTTAATTTTATGATTGTTGTACAAAATTCAAAAATAAGGTATACACATTTTTGTTCTCGCATTTATACTCTTTGATATCATTCCAATAATCGGTCGTTGTAGATAAATTCTACACCTTCCTTGTTGTTACACAGACTTTCAATATTCAGCAAAAAAAAAAAAAGAACTGAAAAAGTCGTGATTTTAAAATTGTGTTGTCATTTGAAGGAAGTAGTTGGTGGTGTAAAATAGCTGCAGAAGTTCTTTTTTGAACAAAAATTCTGTTTTTGCCCTATTAAATAATAAAAATGCTTTAAAATTTGGAAAATTTAAATTTTATTAGAAATTATTTTTCCCCGCTAAAAATTCATTTATTTTCATTTTTTTTTTTTTTTTGGAATTATTGAGAACTTCTAAAAAAGTTGAAAATATGCACTTTGTTTCATTGTTTTTTGCTGGGTAGTTACATACAGGGTAGTCAAATTTTGATGACAAAGCTTTTTCAATTTTTGGGCGAGGTCTATGCGCCCCTCAATGGAATACAAATATTGAAACAAGGATTAATAATTGTTGTAATTGTACGTATTTTGGACAATTACCACAAGTAATTTCGCAAGTCACATTCATAGTTTCATATGGAATAGCATAGAATACAGCGCACAGTGGTGCCAAAACCTTTTTTTTTTTTAAAGATTCTTTAACTTGTGATCATTTGGCAATATCTAAAACATGTATTTTTTTAATTCACCCAAAATTCATTTATGACTTGAATGTAAAACTAATTCATATCTCATATAGGTAGTTCTTGTAAATCATACAAAAAACATGCTTACATGTGTAGGTTATCTCTTATAGTTTCAGAGATAGGTCGAAGCAAATTTTACCCTTATTTTCGGCCTCGTTTTCTTAATTTTTTCATTTAAAAGATCACCACGCCGTTGCACATTGGGGTAATAGGAGTCGAAAATGGCGATTAATTCAGGGAGAGGGGATATCAATATTTTAATGATCACATTTTATTTTTTTATTGATTATTAGGCAAAAAATTTGATTTAGAATTTTATGATTTTTTTTTGTTTTTTTTTTTGCAGAATGTTAATGTCCGTCTATTATCCGATTAATTTTGGTCGATTAACTGTTCGAATAATTTAAAATTGTCTATTTTCGAATAACGAATAAACCGAATAAGTTGTTTCAAATAACCGATTAACCGAAATTTTGTTTTTTTAGAGTTATAAATTTAGAAATTTTTTATTTTTAAGATAAATTTATGTCAACCACATATTATTTTTAATATCTATTATATTCCAGCAAAAATAAATAAAATAAATTTTTATGGAAGTACTTTTTCATTACTTTCAAAGTATCAATAAGTGTACATTGTCATGTGCTTTAGAAGTAATGCAATTAGCATCAAAAATACTATAAAAAATTCAAATGAATTGTTCGGCTATAAAACGTTGAGATTTGGTTGTTATTTTTTTAAATACTTGATGCTAAAAAGATCTGTTATGGAAATGAAAAATAGTGTTATGCATAATTTTTTTATTAAAAAATATGTTCGTTAATATAAAAACTAAAATTAAATTCCTTTCGCCAATAAAAATTTATTTGGACATTCATTGAAATTTTGCATGAATTCGTGAACATGACTTCCTTCTCACTAAATACGTATCAAAAAAGAGAACAAGTCTAATGACAAGTCTATGTTAAATTCACCGAAATGATCCAACTTTCTATTACTTCTGGATCACAAGTTTAGGATCTTATTTACTTTTTTGGATATTCTTTTTTATTGAGACAGTTCATTTGATAAAATGCGACATGAAAATATTAAAATTTTACAAATACTTGATCTTGTAACAATAGAAATTCCGAAAATATTGTTGTAAGTAAAGTAAATTCAGAGTTATATAAGTCATAAACATTTTAATGTTCATCATCAAATGTACATAAAAATATTAATATTAATTTTTACTTTTATAACAGAAAATAATTCTCACACAGAAAATAAAAAGAATTAAATAAAAAATACTGGTTTATTAAATAAAGTTGAATTAGGAGAATATTTTTTAGTATTAGGCCGAAAAGTGCAATTTTTTCATACAAATGGCCGAAAGAACTAATAAGATAAACTCTATGTTTTATATTAAGATTCTAAATAACTATTTCAATCGATTAAATATTATAATTAGCCTTATTTAAATATCTAATATGTATTACTGAGACTATTCGGTTAACCGAATAATTTGCCATTAATCGGTTATTAATCGATCAACTTTTAACCCCGAATAATTATTTGTCGAATAAACCGATTAATATAAAACCCCGAATAATTGGATACCCTACCGTCTATACATTAGAGTTAAATGAGTCGAAATTTACGCATAATTCAGGGAAATATGATATCAAAACTTTGATGATTACATTTAATTTTCCTATTTATTAGTAAATAAAAAATGTATTTTTAGAATTATATGATGTTTTTTGGCTGTATGTCCATCCGTCCGTCTATACATTTGGGTTAAATAGGGTTAAATAGGTCGAAAATTGCACTTAATTCAGGGAAAGGTCATACCAATACTTTAATATTTAGATTTAGTTTTTGTATTAGTCAAGAAGTAAAAAAATAATAAACTTTTGGAATTTTTGTGTTTTTTTTTTAAGAATTTTAATGTCTGTTAATTTTTGCAAACTTGCCAATTTTAAATCATTTATTTTCTGACTCAATGACTGCAAAAAATATGATAAAATCTGTTGAAAATGTTAGGATATATATGGAAAAGACTTGACCAACATCTTGCAAAGATGAGATTGTTGAAATTTCAAATGAATATATCTCGAAGAATATATAAGAGAAATGTTTTCTAAAGAATTTATTAAGGACTTTAAGGTGAGATAAAAATCTTGGAAATCGGATAAGGAACAAAAATTCGCTAGTGGTTAAACACATTTTTTTTGCGACATTAGTAACTCCGCTCCTGAAGCGTATGTAGGATGTTGCTTGAAATTTCATGTAAATTGAGATTTACTCCTCCACTACAGGTACCAGTTAGAAATTTATGATCATGTTTCTGTAGAGGATAGAGATTTTCTGGGGATGAATTTTAATGAT
Organism: Protophormia terraenovae; assembly: GCA_951394005.1. Taxonomy (NCBI): domain Eukaryota; kingdom Metazoa; phylum Arthropoda; class Insecta; order Diptera; family Calliphoridae; genus Protophormia; species Protophormia terraenovae. The sequence continues at coordinate 29,547,626 of OX596075.1, forward strand.
TTTATCAATCTGCGATTAATAAGTTTGTTTTATAAAATAAAAAGATCTGGATACCTTATTTATTTGCAAGATCTGGTGAGTTTTTCACACTCATCCCGAGTATCTGCAATTATATGTCTTAGATTTAACACGCTCTACATGCATCGATCTTTTACTGTTAGAATATCTAGACTGTGAAATAATGTTGTGTATTATAATGAACGACATTTTTCTCATAATTTGCGCAATTTTCAAAAAATATTCTTAAATAATGTTTAAAAACTTTAAAGCTATCGCAGGCTAAATTTAATTTTATATATATATATTTATTTTTAATTTTTATTTAAATATTTGTGCAATAAGGGATATATAAAAGAATAATAATTTAAATACTTTTTACCTACTCTTAAAATAACTATGTAATCTACTAGGCCATCAGGCTTTTTGATTACTAAAGATTTCAATAAAAAAAAAAATAAAAAAAACAGCCGATTAAAAAAAAAAATAATAATAATTTCTCTAATCGGGCTATATATGCGCACGAATTTTTTTTTTTTTTTTTCATAATATTAAAATGGACAATATGTATTATTTTTCAGAAAATTTTCAGAACAAACATCCTGTAACATTCTAAGGTGCATTGCATGAAAGTTTAAAATTAATGTTTTTAAGAACAATTTTCCAAAAATAACAAAAATAATAGGACAAAATATAATTTACAAATGCTTGAAGAAAACTAAACTTAAATACCTAAAATTGATGGTTCCATTTTAAATTTTTACTTTAAAAGACTTTTTATTTAAAATAAATACACTGAAAGTTGATAAAAATTTAATTTTTTTACTCTTTTTTAAAAATTTAAAAATTTTCTAACTTTGACAGCTCCTTATAAGAAAAAAATACAAATTAAGTTAAAGATTATAATTGATATATAATTTTGTCTATTTTTATTCGATATCCAACTTTATTACAAAAATTTAAATTTCAAAATTCAACTAATCGCTACTTTTGACACATTTTACCACAACGTGCGTTATAAAAATCGTTTGAGAATTTTATAATAAAAAAATAAAAAACTTTTTAATAGTTGGCAAAGTTTGGATAGGTCTTGGAGAGAAACCGTTGCTCTAAGCGCCTACGATTTTGCTTTACCCTCATTGAAGCTAAAATTTATTTTAAATTTGTTACAAAAATTCTGTAATCTGAAGCAAAAAAAATATATTAGAAGTGTAAGAAACTTATCTTCAAATTTTCCTCGTGCATTAGCAACATAAAAATTTTGACCCGGAAGTTGCGAAAAATCTACCAGTACATACGTTTCGTCGTCCATTATACAACATGGTTTCTAAATTATTTGCAGCATTCCTGTCTGGAACTTTTTGGACTTCGTATGTTTTCAAGCCTGTATTGACTTTATCTTTTCGTACCAAATAGTAAGAGCTCTGAGCTAATCAGGCTGGTTTTCTACCAAATGTGTTTGGAGCTCTTTTCAACAGTGTTGCCAGTTTAGCCTTTTTAAGGCTAAATCTAGCCTTTTTATTTTGCTTTTAGCCTCAAAATTTTCGTTTTAGCTTCTAGCATTTTTTCCAGCTTTTTTTAATTTTAAAATAGCCTTAAAAAGGCTAAAAATTTACTCATTTTATTTCTACAGAATCATCAATTTAAGCATTTTTGTGTATTAGTTCGCACAAAAAATCGAAATTATTTATATTTAACGAAAATTTTCGCCTGCGGCGCTTCATTCTATGAAAATATTATAAGTATTTTTATTAAACTTTGTTACCTATAAAAACTATTTATGTTATATTTACAAATTCATTAAAATATCTTTAAGAAATACCAAAATCTAATGAGAAAAAAAATAAATAAATGCGTTTTATAATAAAACAATATTTTAGCTTTTTTCTGGCTTTATTTTTTGGGACATTTAGCCTTTTCTGACTTTTTTTAAAGTCTAATTTAGCTTCTTTTTTCTCAAGTCCTGGCAACACTGCTTTTCAATATGCTTTAAATTTTCCTGACCTTCCCAATATCATGTGCACCTTTGTTTATTCCCTAACCAGATTTTCTATCAATGATCAAATTCTCCTGAGACTGATTAATAATATTGGAGACAGTTTGATGGCAAACCTTTAATTCTTTGGGAAACTTTTTTTTTTTTTTTTTTTGTACGACCAATTAGAATTTTTTTCGAAAATTTTTAACAATTTTAGCACCTAGTTCTTTTTCGATCTCACTCCTTATTATTCTTATATAGAATTTTGTTAGAAATCTAGTGGATATTTTCGAAAAAGGGGCGTAGTTATTGGGGCTCAAAGTAGGGTTCCTCTGGCATTTTTAAAAGCTTGCCGATACATAGCTCTGATCCTGAGAGGTTCCCCTTCCAAACTTAAAATTGTACTCCTCCGTGTATGTGAAATTATATGTAAATCCAAGCAACCGATTAGAAGTTACCGACTCATTTACAAAAATATCGATTCTGTTCCACTGCAACATGTAAGCATTTTTAGAGATTTACAAGATTTATGATTTTTTTTACATTCAAATCATAAATAAATTGTGAAATTTTATTTAGATATCTCTAACGGTTCACAAGTTACAGAATTACTTCCAAAAACATCGTGCTAAGTCCGCCGTCTGCCTTCATGGTTTCCTGTCAATGTAAATTTTGTCCACAAAATACATTTTTATCAATAAAAAAGATATGAAAAATCAACGTATGTATATGGATGATAACTACAAAAAAAAAAAATGTTTAACCTTTTGTATCCAGCAAAGAAGATCCTTAAATTCTTAATAAAATAAACGTGATAAAATGTCAGGAGTACTATATTTTGCGAAAAATAGTTTTCTACTTTTTAATACATTTTTTAAAACATCCTTTTATAAAAAAACAATTAAGTTTTTATTTGCCACTTATATACAACAACTTACATTTAGTAAACATATCTCAATCTATTCAATTTATCTTTTTCTTATTTATAAAACAACTATACTTTGACAATTTAATTTAAATATTTAACAATCCATCACAATATTTTCAACTTCAAAAGAAACTAATCCTAAACTAAATTAATTTTACAATATTTTTCTTAAATCTCGTAAATCCTAAACTTATGCAACAGATTTAAATTTTTGTGGTTGTAATAGAAATTTCTATGAAAACAAAAATGTTAAACTAAAACAAAAAGATACGATAGAATTGTTATAAACTACTTAATTATATGATGAATTGAAAATGTATGTTACAACTAACAACAATACGAACAAAAGCAAATGCAGCTGCAACAACAGCAACATATGCAACACAATACAAGATGATATTGTAGGAATAAGAAACTGTAGCAATAACAAAAACAACAGTAACAACATGAAGAGAAAAAAACAGAACTTGAAATAGAAAGTATGACAAGAAGATTTGAGTGTGTAATTAATTACTTTGCTGGCATTAACTGTGACAAAAAGACACCACACAAACATATATACATTTCTATATAAATACGCATATATGTATGTAGCAAGAACAATGATAACTACATGTGTAATAATAACAGTACATATGTATGTGTTTTTTTAGAATTAGTATATGTGTATATAAACACATATTCCAAAGAGATATTAACATATCGTGGTATGTCTTACATCCTTGTATGAAATTGTATATATTTGTATAAGGGAATATAATGACATCTAAATACAGAGATGGGGATATATTTAGTGACTTAATAAAAGCTTTTAAATCAATTCGGTTTAATTTAGGAGAATTTGTGATTTAAAATTTTTTTTGTCTTTAATTTATCCTTTAAAATTAGTATTCTCTCGAAAATTATTTTAAAAGATACACTTCCCCTCTTTTTACTTTATAGAAAACTAGTTTAAACCGGTGTGCTTTGCTACCCCTTTTTGTTCCCTTTTTAGTTATTAACTTTATATGGGACTACTACTCCTCCTCGACCTATTCTCTCTATTACAATTTTAAATAAATTACTACTTTAGATATGAGAAAAGTATAGGGGCTGCACTACCCTACCCGTCCTATTTTATTTTATCAATACAATATGATGAGAAAGAAAGGTCTTTCTTCATAATAGTTCTTTAGACAGCCATTAAGAATAATTCCTTTGAATAAGGGGTACCATTCTCCCTTATCCTATTCGTCCCATTTTTGTCCTAAATTATGGAGGTTTATGAGAAAGTTTTTCCTATATACAGTATATTAAATAAATATGGGGGGGGCCACCCCCATACACCGTAAATGTTTTATTTAATATACATATACAACTCGAATACCCTCACTATTTTCATGTTAATTGTTGAACTTGATAATAGGATTATTCCCAAAGAATTTTAAAACTTTTGTTATTTTAGTTGTTTAAATGTGCACCTGCTCCTATTCAAAAATCAAGTAGTCTATTTTATTTTAGAGATCCTCATGATTATTCTGTGAAAATTTCAAGAAAATTGGTTAATCTGTGTATAAATACCTAAACATATTTGTAATCGTAAAATGTCTTGTTGTCTCTGGTTTGGCGGTACCAAAGCAGAGTTTTTGGACTATAACTAGACACCAGCAGAATGGAATATGAATTTTCTGTGCCGCTACACACTTAATCAGCATTCGTGGTGTCTTATCCATTTCGGTTTCGTTGATACCTAAACATGGCACCTGCCTTGCGCTGGTTGTAATATTGTGGGATTCAGGTAGCAGCGCCAGACATTTGAGGCAAGTTAAGCAGAGATTGAACCTTCGTAAACGCTGTTAAAGATGTGGTTACATAGCGCGTAAGCCGACATCCGGCTCGAAGGACCATAAATAATTTTGTAATCGTAAAATGTCTTGTTGTCTCTGGTTTGGCGATACCAAAGCAGAGTTTTTGAACTATAATTAGACACCAGCAGAATGGAATGCGTATTTCCTGTACCGCTACATACTTCATCGGCATTCGTAGTGTCTTATCCATTTCGGTTTCCTTAAAAGCTAAGCAGTACCTGTCATAACAAATTCTTACCTTATATGGGAACTAGTACTCTCGTCGACCTATCCGCTCTAAATTTGATTTTAAAGGTTTTTCTACAACTTTTTTTTTTTTTTGAACTTTTACTAAATAACTATTTTAGATTATTATATGCACTGTAAAAGAGCTACACCTTCTCCTGGCCCTATCCGTCATATTCTTATTTAATGAATGCTATCTGAAAAGAAAGTAGTTCTCGCAAAATTTGCTTTTGGGGGTACCATTTTCCAAGATATTGCAATAAAATGTTAAGGTTTTTACTTAACTTATCCATTAATAAGTATTTTACCATTCACTCAAGACTCCACAAAAAGTTAAAAGCTTTGTTATCTTAGTTCTTAAGATATGCGATAATTAGTATTTTGTTTGTATTGTAGTACCTACTCCCTGTAATAATGGACCGGTCCCTCCAATTAACACCTAACTCGTCACCAAAGTTCCAGTTGAGAACCAGTTAACCCACCCCACTCACTAAATTTCAGTTGAGAGTCAATTTCTAACAGGCAATGAGCAACTCGCGCTAAATAACAATCTATGGCCGAGTGGTTAGCGTTGAAGACTATAAAACGAAAGGTACGTCAGAAGAACGTAGGTTCAATTCGGGGTACCGCCATCAACATTAACGAAAAATTAGAAAAAAAATAAATATAACTTTATAAAAATAAATTTAAAAAAAGTTTCAAAAGAAAACATTGTTTAAAATTTTTATTATATTAATCGACCTGAACCAGAGAAACAAACCGAGAACTTTTTCATGGGTGGCGGTGGCGTAAAATAAATTAAATTTTCGGCTAAGATTTAGTAAAAATTACATTGTAGTTAAAATAGAAGTGAGGATCTCCTTAAAAAAAAATATGTGAACTAGATGGAATTCCGCATGCTAAACTCGAATCTGCTTTCAGTTTCTACCATCAGGTCGAGATTTTTTATGGGCGTGTCTAATATTGCGTCCTAAATAAGCAGATTACTCGAGTATATTTCACTATAACTCGAGAACAGTATGCACGATTTATATAAATAGTACACCCAAATATGTGGAATAAAACTGGCTTTAAGTCGTTGTACTAACAAATTTTTATCCGCTCAATAGTTTAGGAGATATTTCGAAATAAGTGTCCAAAAAAAATGTTTTCATGCTAAATTCAAGATTTCTTTTTTTTTACTAAAACTTCTTTTTAAAAGTAAAAGCATCAAAAATGTTTCAGTTTATCAACTTTATCTCAAAGCTGGCCACGTTTCATAAAAATTGATGCACAAATCATGATTGCATTCACAGTTAAGTTAGGATACCCATGCATACCTACAGTTAAGTGGAGATACACTAGTGGGCAAAGAAAAAATTTTTCTTTCGTCTTAAATAAAAAAAATTGGTGGATTAGATGGAATTTAACGTGCTAAATAAGAATCAGATTATACTTTTTTTTATGGGCATGACTACTATGACCCCGCATTTAGGCAGTCACACTTATATAACTCGAGAACGGTTTGTTCTATTAAGACCAATTAAACTCCAGTATATACCGACTTAAATTGTCTTTAAACTGAATTTATATAATTTTTTATTCAGTTATATATCCGTAGATATTTACTAATTGGTAGCAAAGAAATTTTTTTTTAAATGTTGAAAAATCGTGAAAATTTTGATCCATAACTCTGAAATTCTTGAGCGAATAAAAAATATTGTTGAAATACCTTGAAATCGTGTAAACGGTTCTTGAGTTATAGCCTAAATTTGACAAACCATTCTTGAATTTTATAGTGTGACCGCTGAATAAGGTGATGATATTAGTCATGTCCATAAAAAAATCAGTACGTGATATAAAAAAAGTGAATGCAGATCCTTGTTTAACTCGTCAAAATCCACTCAGTCCACCTATTTTTGTTTCAAGAAAAAATTAACAAAATATTTTTTTGCCCACAACTGTATTTCTACACAATTTTATGTAACATGGGTATTTTTATTTAACTGTGAATAAAATCAAGACATATGCATCAATTTTAAAGATGCATACCTTATTTTATTCGCAGCATTGAAAACATTTTTGATGTTTTCATTTATTAAAAGAAATTTCAGTAAAAAAAAATCTGGACACTTATTTTAAAATAACTTCGAAACTATTGAGTACATAAGTTTGTGAGATTTGAACATATTTTTAGTCCGCATCTTTTGGTATATCACTTATGTCAATCGTACACACCGTTCTTGTGTTATAAGGAAATATACTAGAGTAATGTCCTTACTATGAGCGAAATATTAGACACGCCCTGATGGAAAAAAACTGAAAGCAGATTCGTGTTTAGCACATCAAAATACATCAAGTTCAACTATTCGTCTATGGTAGTGTATTTTTTTTTTTTTTTTTTTTTTTGTCGACCAGTGTTATGAATTCAATTTTATACCTTCTACTTTCCCTAATTTTAATAAATTTATCATATGTAAGTAAAATTATAATAATATATGGAGCCACTGCATTCACTTCTTCGAGCCGATGAAAACAGCGGCGGCGCATGAAGTAGAATATTCGCCGACGGTGGCGCGAAGCCAGCATGAAGCCGATCGGCTTGTATCTCTGCTCTCAACATGTCCTCTTGGTCCAGTCCTGTGATCTGTTCTATTACATGTCACAAGGTGCTAATTAGTTAATTAGTTTTCCCAGGTCCTAACCGTTCCATTTTCATTTTAAGTTAAATGGTTGATAAGAAAGATATTCCCGCAAAATGTTTAGACTTTTGCTTTAACAGCATTTAAGTTATCTGATAATTAGTATTATCTTTGTATGGTGGCTATTACTCACTATAAACCTTTCAAAAATTTGAATTTTTGACACTTTCGAATTTTTAAGATTTTAGAAAAAAATTTTTTTCTTAATTTTCTGGAAAATTTAAATCGCGATTGATCGCGAGAACTAGAGTCAATTCAAAATAGTGTATTAGAGGCTTAGTACTTAGTGCCGCAGAAATTTTGTTTCATTTTGTAACTCTGTGTTATTATTAATTTAGAAATGTATATATTTTTTGCAATTGCTTTGAAGAAACACTTTAAATTCCTACAAGATCCCTACAAATAGGCAATATTTAGTCCATTATCATAAATCTAAAAACAAATATTTAGACTTTAAAAACATTTATTTCTCTATAAAGATGAAGATGAAAAATTTAAATAAAAAACGAAATGACATATAAATGTAAATTACTTTTACCAGAAACAGTAGTTCTAGTTAGGGTTGGTAGATTCTCTGGTAGTCATACGAGTAGTTTTACAACTTTGTGTTAGTAGCTAAAGTTCTAAATCTATAATATTTTTTTCCGCGTAAATGACAACCACAAATCTACATAAATACACAAATATTCAAACATACCCTGACATCCTATAAAAGAGACAGACATTTTGTATAACAAATAAAAAAAAAAAAAAACATACAATAAATATTCAAATGTATATATGTATGTAATGGATTAATGTGAGTGTATATATTTATGTATTACTTATACAACCACATAAATTTGTATAAATATCAACATACTCACACTCTTTAACATTTGTACTTACATACATTTATATTTTTACTTATTTATTCCAGTGTTTACAAAGATATTTTTATATACATTCATAGAAATATTTGTACATCTACATATTTAGGGATGCATTAGCAACAATATGAAAAAAATGCATTTTCTATAGTTACAATTTTTCATCCTACATATTCCTTTATAATAGCAGTTGTGTGTTGAAATATAGTCTATCTATTCAGTGAAAGTAGCTTTCAATGAAAATATATCAACTATTGTAAAATGATTAAAAACTTTTTTTTTCTGAAAATAATTCTATAACTTTTGAACCATGAAAGTTATGTCAATAAAATTTGACATGGCTAGCGCGGAAGTGTTTTGTAGGAGGATCTCCAAAGTTGGTTTATAAAGCTTTTTAAATGTTTTTTGCAGGAATGAACGACTGATTTTTATTCTATACACTACATAAGAAATAATAGTGAAAATATTATGGTAATATGTTATTTTGTTCAATTAAAAAAAGGACGTTTTAAAATTAACTTTTTTTATAAAATAAAATAAAAAAAAAAAATGTAGTTATTAAAAAAACATTTAGAAAATAATGAAAGAATAGTACAATATTTTGTAAAAAAAAAAAAAATAAAACATTTCATAAGGAGTGAGATCGAAAAAATCTTAACACTCGTTTTGCCTCTTAACTTTTTTCGGAAGTAATATTTAATTTTTATTTATTTTTTTATTTTTCTTTGAAAAATATGTCAGTTAGTATTTTTAATGACAACCATTAAACTGTTCCACAGTTTTACACAATATCAGGAGAATTTGACCATTGATAGAAAACCTGGTTCGAGAAGAAAAAAAAGGTTTACATGATAAACAAGTTTTGTCCTTCAAATACTTTAAGACTTATTCCCGAAAAACGAAATAAAGTAGAGGAAAAAAATCAAAAATTCAAAATTCAAGCGTAAATATCTTTTTGATTGTACGAGTAAGATACAACTTAGGTGAGTAAGCTTATTTTTTATTTATCTTAACAAGCATTTTCGAGAAATCGAATTTGATTTGTAGAAGTTATGATTTTTTGAAACTTTTACATACTCGAGGTAGTCAAATTTGACACCCTATAGCTTATATCGTGTTATCGCAGGGTGACCACAAAATGATTTTTCTGAAAGCTTAGGTCCTATTCTACAACTTTACAATACATTTAAATTCGATTCGACCAGTGCTTTAGGAGATACAGATTTATTACTTAATATGTTGCGTTTGGCCCAACTCTGGCTGATCAGTTTCATTTATGATTTGAATGTAAGAAAATTATGTAAGTGTAGATTAACTCTAAAAGGTCATGATATAAAGGTCGAAGCAGTTTTTACACTAATTTTTCGTTTAGTTTTTTGGTTTACGGAGTAATTCGGCTCCTAATTTTTTAAAATATCTACTTGATTTATTACAAAATTTTCAATAATATTGCTGCAAGAAACATATAAATATATGAAACCGATAAAAACAAAGTTGTATTATTTTTAAGTTGAAACTTTAAAAAAGTTTCACAATTTTTGGAGTTATTTTTCCAAAAAGTTGGTAACATTATTTCTATTCTAAAATATAGCTTTTTGTAGATTTTTTTGATGGTATCAAAATCATAACGTAAAGGCGTGTAAAGCAGAATCCGAGTTGCAGGTAACAGTCTCCCCACAAGTTCTATCCAAATTTTGTCAATTTTCCGGAAGTTATTTCAAATTTATTTGAAAAAATCTCAAAATTCAAAACTGGGATTTACAAAAAAAAAAAAAAAACTGTGTTGGTTAAACGCACAAAAAATATTTTCTGATGGATGCACGTTGGGGTAAAATGTGTCAAAATTAGCGATTAATTGAATTTGAAAATTGGAAATAGACCAAATATGGGTATCGAATAAAAATAGACAAATAATAAACAAAATTATATAACAATAGCAATAAAAACCATTGGTCTAGGATGCCTTCTCTTCCCTTTTTTTTTTGTACTGAGCTATCAAAATTTGCCATTTTTTTATATTGAAAAAAATTCAAAATAATAAAATGACCCCATCAACCACAAATGATTTTTTTCAGACTTTTTTTCTGTATTGCTTTATCCTACACAAGCAGTATACCCGCTAATTCGTTAGCGTATATTTTTTGAAATAAAAACCATTCTCATTCACTTATATATTTGTTCAATATTTAGAAAATTCAAAAAGTACTATTAGAAGAACAAAAAAGTAACAAAAATTCCTCTTGAATTCTTACCAACATGGTCCTATCTTCAATGTTTCCATGTTTCTAAGTTCAATATTGTAGAAAATTCCAAAAGTACCATTAGAAGAATGAAAAAGTACCAAAAAGTCCCCTGTTTTGAATTCTCAATCACATAGGATCATATATCTTTAATTTCATATTTCTAAGATCAATATTTTAGAAAATTAAAAAAGCACAATTAGAAGAACAAAAAAAAATACCACAAAATCCCCTCTAGTGATTTCTCACTCATTTAGGACTACATGTACTTAAGTTCATGTTTCTAGGTTTAATATAATAGAAAATATAATAAAATTTAATTTTCCGATTTTATCCCCTTTTTGGTACTTTACATTCCCCCTGGATGTGACGAAGTTTGTATTCCAATGAATTTCTAAATTGTTCTAATTGAATATGTGTCAGTAAAAAGAAAAAAAAATTGTGAAAAGAGTACCAAAAACAGATACGATTTTTACCCCTTAAACGTTCGAATTTCCAAAAAGTACCAAACTAGTATTCGCCAATTTTTAATAAGGTACTAATTCAATGTACATTTTATTTCCATGATTTCTGGATTAAAAGATAGATAGGGTGCCAAAAAAAGTACCAAAATATGCTTTTTACCCAATTTCTCCCTAAAAGAGCTTTGACATTTTTTAGCTCCACAAAAAACTAAAAAAATAAAAATTAAAATTAACGAAATTCTGATAGGGCTAGCGGGGTACAGTTACCCTAACAGCCCCCGGATTTGTTTTACATGCATTTACGTTAAGAATACTTTTAGGATCATGAAAAAATGTTACCACCTTTTTAAAAAAAAATCACAAAAAATCACAATTTTTTCAAACTTCAAAATAATATAACTTTTTATTGAAATCACATAGGTATATGATTCTTGCACGAAAATTATTAAGAATTCAAAGAATATATTAGAAAAATTTTAGGACTCAAATTGAGCCTGCAAAGTTTAAAAAAAAAAAAAAACATGTCCAGAGATGGGTCAAAATTTGACTTCGGTCCAAATATCTCTTAAAGTAAAAAAGATATCCCACACTTGTAAGCATATTTTTGTAGAGAATTATAAGGACTATCATGTGCATTTTTTCAATCAAATCAAAAATTAAAATGTGGCGATTTTGTTTTAAATTTTCATACACAAGGTGACCAACTTTGGAGGTGCACCCTCCGTCCCCCAGACCAGCTTAGAACCTGTGCTCCTCCAAATCAATTTAAATAAACGTCAGGATTGTCTATGCGAAATTTCCAAATTCATCCAGCTATTCTAAAGTTACAGAATTATTTCCAAAAAAATAAATCTGTAACTTTACATAAAATTTAGTACAGTCATAGCAGAGAATTGTACAATTTTAAATCTTGAAAGGGACTTCCCACATATCTTTCAGGAGCGGAGCTTTTGAAGCTCAAAATAGGATACCTCTGACATAGACAATTTTTCTTATATTCACAGATACCTTTAAGACTTTCAGAATTAATTAATAACCCAACCACCCAATAGCAATAAGTATAGATCATTTCGAATTGATCTATTTTATATCAAAGTTTTGACTATATGTTTTTTTTAGTCGACAAACAGATAAACAGTTATATATGTATGTAATTACTGAGGTTGCACTACATAGTTCAATATATCTCGAGAATAATTTGTCTGAGTTGGTGCAATAATTTCTTATTTACGACCAAGTGACGACTATACAATTTTTATACCCACCATCAAAAAGATGGGTGGTATATTGATTTTGTCATTCCGCGTGTAACATGAATCATTTAAGACCCCACAATGTATATATTTTCTGGATCCTGGTTAGATTCTGAGTCGATCTAGCTATGTCCGTCCGTCTGTCCGTCTGTTGAAAGCAGGATAGGGCTCGAACGGGACAACGTAGGGGGACGAAATTTGTCTTATATAAGGTTTGTTTGGGATTGAAAATGGGAAAAATCGGTTAATAAACAAAAAAGTTATGGGCTAAAAACTAGAAACACAGGGTGTCCATTTCATACTTTTCTGTTCATATCTCTTGAACAAAAGCATGTACGACAACGAAATTTTGTATACACAGTTTAAATATAAACTCTGAAAATTAAAATGAGCATGGTCTGCCCACTTTACCGCCCACCTCCCATATAAGGTGAAATTCTGTTCAAATAGTTCTTGGACCAATATAAACTCGAAAAAAATGGGCGTGGTCCGCCCACTTTGCCACCCACCTCCTTTATAACGTAAAATGTGATGGTGGGTATATAGATTCGGCCGAGCAGAATATAACATTCGCGCTTGTTTAATCTTAGTCCCTTCTATAGATCCGAATATTATAAAAAAAAAAATTGTGGCTAGCAAGCACTCTTTAACTTCCCTTCACTGCTATCATAGTAGTATTTGGAAAAAAAAGTATTTAAATTATTTTTTTTTTTTTTTTTTTTTTTGTGGTATGTGTGTATTAATGATGTAAATAATTCCTCTATATTCCACCGCCTCCACATACTACAATGTACCGTCACATACTTTGTGGCAAAGAAATTCATATAGAAATGCAAAAGCAACAAAAATAATTGCAATAGCAGCAACAACAAAAATTTTTTTCTGTAGAAATATGTAGTATCGCACATACTTAAACATTGCTACAGTAAAGTAGTAGTGAGTATCACAAACGTAAATATGTCTGAATGTTGGTATCATTGTAATGCATGCAAAATTGTTGTCGTATGTATGTGGATGACATTACTGGTTAGAATATATCCTGTGGGGGATTTTCTATCTTATCATTTGCATGCAGCAAACAAACAAATAAACATATATACACAAAAATACATACATAAGTATTAGAATGGGAAAACAAATGCAAACGATACATACTCAACTTACACCATGCACATTAGTTTACTGCTCTATTTGCACCAAAATACTCATCATCATCATCAGCACCATCTCTTCAACGCTCACATATAAAGTCGTTGTTTTCATCATCATTATACATAATAGATACATACATATGTAGATGCTGGCAATGAAGTTGCAAATAATAAAAATAATAATGATAATAATGATGTTTGCATTTACTATGATAATGATAATAATGATGATGGTAGCAATGCCACAAGCAGCCATATTGGTGATGGCGTTACTGATGAGGTTGATGATGGCACTAGCGATATTTAGATGACTATGTTGATGATAACAATGCTGGTGATGTTCTTCATGCATATTGCTGCGATTGTCATATATTTTTTTTTTTTTTTGCTGCTGCTCTTTTTCTATCTAAAAAGTAAAGACTGCCGTTGATGTGTATTTAGATGACGATTAGTTTAGATTGTTGCTGCTGATATTTTAACCATGTTCATACCATGTACTTTACTACTGTTTCTTTTTTATTCCACTGCCACTGCCACCATTATCACCACTGATGATATGCTGATGCAATAACCGTAGGTGTCACACAGTGCGTCAAATAGGAAATTCCTTTTAACAAAAAGAGTATATTTTTAAATGATGCTTTAACTTTCTTTGTCAAAGGCATGTTGTAAAATTTTACAGCGTGTTTCTTTTTGTATTTAAAATTGTCAGTAATCTTATAGTTTTTTTATGTGCAAGTGATAAATTATTAAATTCAGTTGCGTTGATATAGGTTTAAGTCTGGAGGAAATGTTACATTATGAATATTATTATTAATTATAATTTATATTTATAGTTATATAATTTTTCTAAGTCTGATTTAAAAAAAATATGTACATATTACCACACTTATAATGATCCTTTATAAAATCTTCGGATATTCGCCTCCATTAGAAGTATTAGAATATTAAATAAATAACATTTTTCTATCATATGGATTCAATTCACAAGTGAATGAATTCTATAAAAATACATGTAACTAGAAATAAATATAAGATTTATTTAGTGCAGGCAAAAGGCTTACAATTAAACCATTATGTACCATAATCTTTTATTGGATTCTCTAATAAAGTAACTTGAAATCATTCATAACAGCATAAATAAAACTTTCACTTAGAACAAGCCATTGTTTAATGTTTTAAACCAATACTGGCACCATGAAGATCTATCCTACTTTTGTCTTAGGAGACATTTCTATATTTGGGCATTTTATAAATCGTTGATGAAGGGGAATACATGATATATTATTTATTAAAACCCTGGAGACTTGGTGAAGCACACGTGAATCGTAAAATTTTTTTGAAAAAAATTTTTCTCTTAGGATAAGTGACTATTTATTGCTTACTATGCTATTGCACAAGGAATTTTATAGTCCTAATATCTGACAAGAAATAATGGGGGATCAATCCCTGTGGCACGAAACTGGCAATAAAGTTTGGTTCACTGATGGTTCTAAACAAACTAACAGTGTTTTTGGATCCAATTTTCAAAGAATTTTATCCATGAACAAACACCCATCGATTTTCCAAGCAAAAATTTCACAGGGTCACGTTTGTTGGGGAGAACATAATACATCTAAATGAAGTGTATGCTCTGTCTGAACTTAGTTTTTGTCCTCTAAGACTTCACGTTATATTCTAATAATACACTGAAAGAAAAAAATCGTTTCAAAATATATCACGGTTGCCGTCGCATTGATAGTTTACGGTATCGACTTTTTGGTACTATTCGTTAACAAATATAATAGAAAAGACGAGAGGAAAACTATAGTCGGTCAATACCGACCATATAATACCCTATATAATACCATTGTGTGTGAACTAAAAATTAGACCTGTGGCCAGTTGTAGACCAACACTTTTATTAAATGAAAAATGGATAATAAAAAAAATATGCGTTGATACTAATATTTATATGATTTTATGCCCTTTAAGACGATTCCCGGAACTAGGTTCATATGGGAGCTATAGTAAATTATGGACCGATCTTCATAAATTTTGGAAATATTTTTTCTATTTATATAAAACTTATTTGTATCGAATATTAGCTATCATTTGTTTGGGATTTATGCACGTTAAAGTGATTTTCGGAAGAGGGTATTTATATGGGAGCTATGGTCAATTATGGACCGATCTTGACGAAATTTGGCACAAAGATTGACACTAAAACAAAACTCCTTTGTACTATCCAATGTACTCCAATATTGCTATATTTAAGGCATTTATGATCGTTAAAACCCTATTCCGGGAGGATATTTGTATGGGGATGTAGGTGAAATAATGTACTGATCATGACCAATTTCAATCGCATTCGTTGTTATGCCAAAATAAATATATGTGCTAAATTTCATCATATTATCTTCAAAATTGCGTCTGTACTTTGTTCACAAGGTTTACATGGACAGACAGCTAGCCATCCAGACGGACGGACGGACATCGTTAAAACGGAAAGTGATTCTGAGTCAAACTTTAAGGTGGGGGTCTGATATTTTTTTTCTCTGCGTTACAAACATCAGCACAATCTCTTAATACCCCTACCACCTATGGTGGTGTAGGGTATAATAATGCAATTTAATAATATGATTTCGATATGGTTGATTCCAACTTGGTATCGATTAGTTAAGATTTGAACATGCGATGTTGAATTTGAAAACATACTTGGGAGATTCACTGTTGACATTGAATGGTACTGTTTTCAACAGGTATGTGGTATTTTTTTCTCTGGATGTTGCTATAGTAGGTAAAGCAAAAGAAATGTCTACAACTGAATAAGAGTTCCTTCTTCTAATGGTTGGAGATCTCTCCTCTCTGAGCTGTGAATTTTCTTAGAAAATTGTTTATTTCTCAGAAGAGTGGGATGGTTTCGAACCATCCCTATCTGTATCTGTTGATAGAGTGCAACAGCTTGCATAAGATTGTCCTTTACAGTCTTATGAATGTTTCTCCCATCACAAACTGCGGTGTTCATCACACTTAGTTTATTACCGAATTTTGTTCTTCCTGCATTTTGAGACGCTCCAAATGCTCAGCCTAACCTACTTTTATATTTATAGCAGGTAGTGATGTAGCACCCTTAATTGGCAATGTCTGCATCCTCTTGCTGGATCTAAAAGGGTTCTCCTCTCTTATATCGATTATGTTGTTGTTGCGTTGGTAATCAAATCTTCACTTTGTTCCAACTCAGAACCATTATCAAAATTCGATGTGTAGTTACGTTATTTAGTAACATGGTAACAAAACTTAGAGTGTATTTTGGGACTTCCCAGGTTTTAAAGGGATGAAGATAGCTGAAATATTAACCCAGAAGTCATTTATGTATGGTTTCGCTCCGACATACACAAGTTCTGGAATATTGTAGTCGTCAGACCAAAAAATCATCTAATCATTTTCATGTTTCCAGTATGGCATAATTAAGATCTTACAGCTAACCTACATATCTGCTGATCGTTTAACCATTCGCTACCTACCGACCCAAATAGTAGCCTGAGCTTGGATCTATAGGGCCTTGATATCTATCTATCTCTCTATCTATCTATCTATCTATCTATCTATCTATCTATCTATCTATCTATCTATCTATCTATCTATCTATCTATCTATCTATCTATCTATCTATCTATCTATCTATATATCTGTCTATCTATCTATCTATCTATCTATCTATCTATCTATCTATCTATCTATCTATCTCTCTATCTATCTATCTATCTATCTTTTTTTTTTTTTTTTTTTTTTTTTTTTTTGGACGTAGTGATAGCGCACTATCATCTAGTGGTCCTACACAGGAACCACCACCCCGGAACCGCTCTCGCATTACTTCGGGGTGGGATTCATTTACCGATTAGTGCGGTTGTTCCCATTTCCTACTCCCCCGTCCAACATACATTTGTATGAGATTAGGGGTTCGGCACTTGCACATGTCGCTGTATGTCGGTCTTCTCCCTTAGTATCTCCTGAATGAAATTGGAATATATATACCATTTCTCCACTCTTGTCAACATTAATTCCATCAGTTGTTCGATCGTCATGTTACGAAGGTCATCAGGTAATGTATTTCTCCTACTGTTCCAAAAGCTGCATTTTGTGATTGTGTGCTCAACGTCGTCATCGTATTCATTGCACATCTCGCATATAGCCGATTGTCTTCGTTGGAACCTCCTTAAGTAACTACCGAAGTTACCATGCCCACTAAAGACCTGAGTCAAGTAGAAATTCAGTTCCCCATGTTTCCTTTTCTGCCAAAGTTCTATATTGGGAATGAGTTCATGGGTCCATCTTCCTCGTTCCGTTTCATCCCATTGCCTCTGCCATGTTTGCAACAACTTCTCTCTCGCATTCCGTTTTATGAGAGTCCTTTCGCTGTTACCAGATGCACGTGCATTATATATTTCCTTTCTTTCCTGGAGTATCAGTTCAATCGGAGGTACTCCAGCAAGGACTGATGCCGCATCAGTTGATATCGTGCGATATGCCGATATTATCCTCAGTGCGCATGTCCTATGAACTCTTTCCAGAAGGTACCTAAGCTTTCTACTACCTGAAACAGTCTCACTTATAACCGGGGCAGCTTATAGTACCTGAGAATAAGCAACTGTGGAAATTAATCGTCTGGTTGCTTGCCCAGGACCCTTAATATTCGGCATTATTCTCGCTAGTTTCGAAGCTGTTGTCAATGCCTTCTCAGAAACCATCCTTATGTGTGGCTCAAAAGACAACTTACTGTCTAGTATTACTCCTAGGTATTTCAAATTCCCGCCTATATTAATCTCGTATCCATCAACCTTAAGTTTTGGACACACAAACGATCTTCGTTTGGTCACCAAAATCGCTTCAGTCTTACTGGCAGCTAGTTCCAAGTTTTTAGATCTTAGCCAAGTATTAATTCTCCCTAAGCAATCATTCGTGACTATCTCGATCAATGGTGTGGTCGGTTGGTCCACTAATAATGCTACATCGTCTGCGTATCCAACTAGTTTTGATCCATCCGGTAGATTCAAATTCAGCAGTCCATCGTACATTAGATTCCATAGTAGTGGACCTAATATGGAACCTTGTGGTACACCGGCTGACACTTCGTAGTGATCAATACCATTTTCGGTTTCATATTCTAGGACCCTGTCCTGTAGATAGTTATCAACCATGTTGATCAAATATCCTGAGAATCCTCTTTCCCTCATTGTCTGGCAAATAACACTCCAGTCCGCAGAGTTAAATGCGTTCCTAATGTCCAGGGTGACAATGGAACAAAATCTCATGCGTCCCATGGAACTAGCTGCAGTACTCACTACCTCCCGGATAGCATCAATCGTCGACCTTCCTCTTACGAATCCAAATTGCATTCCTGAGAATCCACCATTTCCTTCAATTTCCATCTCTAGTCTCTTTGTTATGAGTTTCTCCAGAAATTTTCCACAAGTGTCCAATAGGCATATAGGCCTATATGAGGAAGGATTCTCGAGTGGTTTTTCGCCTTTGCGTAGCAAAACGAGATATTGCCTTTTCCATATCCTAGGAAAGATACCTGTTCTCAGACATATGTCAAATGTCTCTTTAAATAAGTCCGGCCAGTTTTCACAAACCAGACTTATTATTTCATTTGGGATCCCATCTGGTCCTGGTGCCTTGCCCCTCTTCAAAGTATGACATACTTCAATAACCTCCTCCCGAGTAAAAAGATCACATTCTCTTGCACATTGCATCGAATGAAGGTTGCCTCGGCCACCGCCAGGCGGAAAAAGTGTACTAACTATCGTGTATGCCCAATTTGGATTCGAAATACCTGGTATTCTCATTCGGTTTCCAATTTTCTTCATTACTATCCTATATGGGAGACCCCATGGGTCCTTGTCTACTTCCTCGCATAGTGACTCCCACGCCTTTCTTTTTGAATCCTTAATAGCTATTCTGAGATTCCTTCGAGCTCTTCTGTATATATCCATTGCCACTTGGTCACCTTTACCCCTTGTAGCTACACGTTTAGCTCCATGGCATTCCCTTCTGAGTTGAGCTATTTCTTGGTTCCACCAATAGGCCTGTCTTCGATTCTTTCCAAATGTTGTAGCTCTCTTCATTCCTGCATTACATATCTCTGTGAGTATGTCGATGAGTCGTCCAGCCTTGGTGTCCACGTCCATGTCATCGGATGTATGCGTTCTTGACTTTATATCCGTTAGTTTCTGTAAACATTTTCCCTTATTTATCCTACGGGTGTTCCATTTAGAACGGGTCGGATTCGCAGCGATTACGGTGTGAGATAGGTCTATCTCCATCTGAATATAATGGTGGTCACTCAGTGTCTCGTCCTCTAAGACTTCCCATTTTATTGTATTTATTGCTATAGCCGGTGAAGCAAAAGTAATATCTATAATCGAACTAGAGTCTCCTCTCCTAAAGGTTGGACAACTTCCTCTATTCAGAACAATCAGTCCCAGGGATGCAATCATCTCACTCACTGCAATTCCTCTTCTGTCTGTTATTCCCGAAAGCCATTCCTGTGACTTTCCATTAAAGTCTCCTCCTATTAGCACTGGAGTGTTACTGCCCTTCACATGTTGTTCGAGTCTGTCAATTCTAACCAGAAAATCCGTTATCTCCATGCATGGTGAGAAGTAGCAACTGTATATTCTGATACCGTTGGTATGTACTACAATAAAGTTCTCATTGTCTTCCTCAACCTTGTCTATAGTCATCAATGGGTTCCGTACATATACTGATGTCTTTCCCAGAACATCCTGGTACCAGGCACTGCCCACGATCCGGGCATATTGTTCACTTATCAGCACAATATCAACCTCTTTATCCATAGCGCTATTAATCATAAGTTCCTGGGCTTGTCGGCCTCTCCCTAAGTTTATCTGGAGTATCCTAATTGCCATTCCTCTATCTGCATGAGCTACTAGACCCAATATAGTGGTTAATACTCTGTCGGCCCGCCTCCAGACAGATTATACACCTTGGTTCACTTTTGCATTCATTGGACTTATGTCCATCAATACCGCATCTTCGACAAGTCCGACTACGATCTTTTCCATGACAAGACCGTGCGATGTGTCCCGATTCCATGCACCTAAAACACCTTTTAGTGACGATTTTTCTTCTGACTCGGCATATCACCAGTCCCACTTTTATCCTATTTCCCTTCAATATAGTCATAGCCACCTTTACAGGTACTTCGACCAGTGCCTGTTTCGTGCCACCGTAGTAATCGCGTATATTACAAACTTTTATATTGTTCGCATCCTCCCCGTTGGAGGCATCCAGAATGCTACTAATAATTTCCTTCTCATCTGTGGTTTCCTCCATATCTCTAATGTCCAACAGAAATTTTTCAGCGTTCCTTTGGACTTGGATGTTGTCGCCGAAAGATCCCTTTATAGCGTTCTCCAGTTTTATAGCTTGACCCTCTCCTTTTGTCATCTCCACTAGGACATTACCCTCCTTAGTCTTTCGAATCTTTTTTATGCCTATGCCAATTTCCTCAGGTTTTATAGTTGTCTTCATCTCTTTCAATACATTTGCATAACTAGAACCATCGGTCTTAATGGTTAAAGTTTCGCCTCTGTGCCCAATGAGCTTCTCACCGTCTCTCTTCCTGGTGTTACGTGATCTTTTCGCTTTCCTTTCCACCGTGATCCACTGTGTAGTATTTTCCGCAGTTACACCTTTCTCTGCTGGTTGTGAGGTGCGCACTTTCTTAGGAAGTTTGTCTCTAGCCGGCGAGAGGGAGGCTGCTCGTTTCGAACTATCTTTAGTCGACTCCCTCTCAGTTTGTGTCGCTTTGCTGATTCTCGGAATCTCCGTTCTCCCCTGTGTTGCATCCAAAATGTTACCAAGGGCTATTGCTTCTCTATTTTCCCGAATCTGTTGGTAGAGTGCAACAGCTTGCATAAGATTGTCCTTTACAGTCTTATGAATATTTCTCGCATCACAAACTATGGTGTTCATTGCACTTAATTTATTTCCAAGGCTAACAAATGCCTTTTCTTCCTCAATTTTGAGACGCTCCAAATGTTCAGCGTCATCACCCATTCTGTTTATAATAGGTAATGGTGTTACACTCCTAATTGGCGATCTTTGTATTCTCCTACTCGATCTAAAAGGGTTCTCCTCTCTTAACTCCGTTATGTTATTATCGTTGGTAATCATCTCTTCACTTAGTCCCAACTCAAAATCGTTATCCAAGTTCGATGTGTAGTTACGTTATTTGGTCCCATGGTTATCTATGCAGAGCAGGGAGGCCATGCAAGGGTTGACACAACGTCCTTATGAGACGTAGAGTTCAGAGCCAGACCCGTACTAATCAGGACAACGTCAACTGAACCTACACCACCAACTTAATGGCGACGAAACTTGGAGCGTGTTTTGAGACTTCCCAGGTTTTAACGGGACGGAGGCAACTGCAATATTAACCCAGAAGCCATTTCTGTAGGATTTCACTCCGACATACTCAAGTTCTGGAATACTGTAGTCGTCAGGCCAGATGTCCATCTATTCATGTCCATTCTTTCCAGTATACCATAATTAGGATCTTACTGGACTCGATCCTAATGCCATAAAGACGAGTTAACATAGATTCTGCCGCCTCTCTTAAGGTCAGACACAGACCAGGTAGCCGCCCACTATGGGTCAGTCGCTCCTGGATTTTCCTGATTGGGGAATCCACGAAGGCATCACTCTTCCAACTGCTCTCTCCAATAGAGAGCATCCCCTGTGGTTGCTTATTATCGGGGGCTGCTTATTTGTCGCAGCTAACCTACATATCTGCAGGTCGTTCAGCAATCCACCACCTCCTGACCCTAATAATAGCCTTGCTGCCCAGGAAGCCGTCCACTATGGATACCGTCGCGCCTAGGTCCATGACTGGGGAAACCACGAAGTCGTCACTCTTCTAACTATGCCTCTCTAGAGGATACCCCTGTGGTTGGATGCCTATTTTGGGGCGGCATCCACTCGCCCCTTCACAGGACTTCATAAAGCACATGTGCCTTTTTGTAGCACGCTCTCCATATCTATCTATCTATCTATCTATCTATCTATCTATCTATCTATCTATCTATCTATCTATCTATCTATCTATCTGTCTATCTATCTATCTATCTATCTATCTATCTATCTATCTATCTATCTATCTATCTATCTATCTATCTATCTATCTATCTATCTATCTATCTATCTATCTATCTATCTATCTATCTATCTATATATCTGTCTATCTATCTATCTATCTATCTATCTATCTATCTATCTATCTATCTATCTATCTATCTATCTATCTATCTGTCTATCTATCTATCTATCTATCTATCTATCTATCTATATATCTGTCTATCTATCTATCTATCTATCTATCTATCTCTCTATCTATCTATCTATCTATCTATCTATCTATCTATCTATCTATCTATCTATCTATCTATCTATCTATCTATCTATCTATATATCTGTCTATCTATCTATTTATCTATCTATCTATCTATCTATCTATCTATCTATCTATCTATCTATCTATCTATCTATCTATCTATCTATCTATCTAAGTAGATAAATAAATCTAATAGATGGATATAATATATTTTCTTTTTATCTTTTCTTAAGATAAGCTTGAATTTCCTATAAAAAAAGGTTTTTCTTATATATTTTTAAATCAAGTGTTCCCTTCACTATGGATTTTACGAAATTAAAGTCATAACTACACCACTGACTTGATTGTACAATTTTAAATCAAACTAATATCATTATTTTAATTTTAGCTAAGAATTGCATCGCACTAGAAATCTGTACATAAAGGATAGCCAAACATATGTACACAGTACTATCTGCAAGATTAAAATAACCAAATTTTATTGAAAGTATAACTTGATTTTGTAAAACATTCACTACCAAACAAAAACAAGATCTTCAAAGATGAACACCTAATGATTAATACTTTTTTGTCCTCAAATCATATATTAACAGGGCAAGTTTTTCAAGCTTTTCGCTTGGAAAGTAAGCATTTGCATGTTTCAAAAGAATTTCCCAAAAAGTGCTTATATTTTACATCTTTGCATAAATTTGCATATAATGGATACAAAAGTTAGTTTTCTTAACAAAAACACAATTTTTTGGTGATTTTTTGGAGTTCAATCAAATGATTTCTAAAAATTTTTTTGTGAGTATTTTGAGTACATTGTAAATATTGTAAAGAAAAAAATTTCGGAAGCGTCAAATATGATACTTAAAATTAAAATAGTTATATTTTTATAAATATAGAAATCTATTTAAGATTGAAGTTAAAAAATGCATATTTGTGCATATTTTCTACACATTAATATATAAGAATGCATAAATTCGTTGGTTTTTATAGACATATTCATGCTATTTTTGCATATTTCTGTGCATATTATACCATTTTCTCGTGCTTTTTCAAGCGCATATTTCAATTATTTTTGTGCATATAAAAACTTGCCCTGTATATTAACATATGTATTTCCTCTATTCATTACCCAAATAGTACATAAATACTCCTAGTTATACAAATAAGTGAAATATTAACTTGTGTTTGCAAATGGGTAAGAAGTGCTTTGGATCTTAAATTCTAAACAGCTTTTTTTTTCATTCTAAGAATTTTATTTATTTTCTTGTATCTAATTCATTTATACACAGAGAAAAGAGATTCGTTGTTACAACCGAATTTGCTGCCAATCGAATTCAGACTGTTGCAACTACTGTAACACAAATCCATTGCAATCATCGAATATTTCGTTTACTATCGGCGAATTATAGAACAGAAAAAATATATTGGCTACGTAAACCAAATTTTTGGAAACTAATTAGCTACGTTCCACAAATTTGGTTACCATAACCAACTAACAGTTTAAATTACCGAATTTTAATTCCAACAAATATTACAACAAAATTTTATTCGTTAAATTTTATTTTATTTTCAATTATAAAATGCGATGAAAACAGAATTTGATGGATGTAGTCGGTAGTCGCCAGAAATAACTCTAAAGAAGGTGGGATAATTTGTTAGGTTTTATTGTTTTAGAAATGTGCATTGGTCGTAACCGCTTTTGTACAGTTTTCCCGAGTAAAATCTTCTTTACGGTTTACATACTAAGTTGTACGCTTCGCTTATATAAGATAATTCGACCATACGCATCCTCTTTTTAGATACAGGTTCCTTTGAACGCATTGCAAACACACCAAAACATAACAAGGAACAACTAATAAATTCACATTAAATCAATATTGTTAACAAAATTTATTCTTACCTTTATATGCAATAGTTCCATATAAGCTAATTTTTGCGTGAATATTTATTTCCAATTTTTTAGTTACTTACATTTGTGTTAAATTGTATTTCAATAATTAAAAATGTCAAAATTTAATTTATTAACTATTAATAAATCTCACAGAAACGGATTTTTATTTACTTCACAACAACCGAATTTATAGAATTTATTTTATTCAAATACATATTGGTCGGATTTACCATTTTAACAAAAGCGGGAATTCTATTACTCTTGCTATTGTTTTTTTTTTTTTTTTTTTTTTTTCATCTATAATTATACAAAATCTGTTGAAGTTTAAACATATTAACCCTTCGTCATACAGATGTTTCAATTGTCACATTCGTAAAAAAAAATATGGTCTGGCCAGACCAGTTCTGTAATTTTATATATTTTAATGGAAATTTTGGTGATTTTTTTATATTATTATATTTGTATAACTATATTCTAGCATCACTACTACATAGTTTTGCAAGATATTACATTTTTCCATCGATAAACTTTACGTTATTCTCATTGCTTTGAGCCTACAAACGCACACAATTTTTCTTTTCAAACATTTGAGGTTTTATCGGTATTAAAATCATAACATAAAATATGAACGAATAGGTGGAAAATCATAAAATAACTTGTATAAACCGACGAGAACTCAGTTTAAAAGTTTTTAATAAAATAAAATACCATAAAAAAGAACGAATAACATCGTCAATCCACATAATTTTCCACACAATATATAACTGGTCCAGCCAGACCATATTTGGTACGAATGTGACATGTACACTAATTTATCCTCATAACTATCCTTGCGTTAGGTTTATCGTTGTGGTTTAGAAAACAAAATTGTAGAAGGGTACCTGAAATTTCAAGCCTCTAACTTAATTATAAATATATGAAAACAACATTTAAATCTGCAATTGGTCTGGCCAGACCAGTTTGTAAGACGAAGGGTTAATAATAAAAATTTAATATTTGTAATGGTAATCGTTACCCAACTAATCTTTTTTCTGTCTGTATTCATTATTTTACTATAACAATTATCCACTATTATTTACTGTTAATGAAACTATTGACTCAATATTTTTAGTTCATTTTAGAGGTCGAAACTGTTAAAAATCATTCAGCAATTTTTAGCTGATAGAAATGCAATGAATACACCAACTATCATAAGTGTCGGTAAATTTCCACTCTCGGGCTAGCAGTATGGAATTTTAAACCCATTTTTTACAAAACCAAACTTAAATTTGTCCCAGAGACAGAACGCAGTACTAATTGGTGTATTGTTTTCTTAGATTAGGTCACAAATCGTTATACACCCATATTCATGTATAGTTTGGTTAGAAACCTACATTCATATAAATATCAACCACATACGTATAAAAAACGGCACCATTCAAA
This sequence comes from Protophormia terraenovae, assembly GCA_951394005.1. NCBI lineage: Eukaryota > Metazoa > Arthropoda > Insecta > Diptera > Calliphoridae > Protophormia > Protophormia terraenovae. Next base: position 29,573,962 of record OX596075.1, read on the forward strand.
ATCAATTTTCTATCAAACGTCTTCAAGTTGTGTTCTGCGTTTTCCAATCATTAACGAAAATTTATACCGCATTGGTATCAACTTGACACCTTTTTAATGTCGAATTATAATTATGTTTTCCTTTTTTTACATATATATTAGTTTTTTAATGAATCTTTATTTTATTACCAGCACAATGATTTGTTTCTTGCCAAACTCGGCTCTGAAATTTATTTTATTAATTTTCAATGCCATTGTACGTACTGGCTACTTTCCAAGTACTTGGAAGTTGTCAGAGATAGTAATGATACCCAAACCCGGAAAAGACGTCACTCAAGTAACATCTTACCGTCCAATAAGCTTATTATAAATTTTTTTTAAATTGTTTGAGAAATTGCTCCTTGAGAGCCTGTTATTGCATCTTCTTAACAATAACAGTATAACTAACCATCAGTTTGGTTTTAGAAGAAAACATGGTACTATTGAACAAGTGCATCGAACTACAACTCTCATCAGAAGAGATTTCGAGAGCAAGCAGTATTGCTCTGCGTTATTTATTGACATATCTCAAGCTTTCGATAAAGTCTGGCACGACGGACTAATACATAAAATGACCACGTTACTTCCACAGAACGTTCATTAGTTACTAAAAAACTATATACTAAATAGATCTTTTCAAATAAGATGATACTGCATTTGTAAGTATCCTGTGATTGCATCCGAAAAACTCCAATCCCATTCACTGAGCTGGAAAAATTGCTATATAAATGGAAGATCAATGTGAATGCTTCGAAATGTGTCCATATAACATTTCCTTACTCAGGGAAAGTTGTCCTCCCATTCGAATAAACAATGTCCAAATACCTGAACAGGACAAAGTAAGGTATCTTGGTATACACCTAGACCGGCGTTTAACATGGACTCGTCATATAGAATCCAAAATTATTCAAATAAAACTAAAATTTGCCCAAATTCATTGGTTGATTGGTCCAAAGTCAGCCCTAGACTTGGACTATAAAGTACTGTTATATAAAGCAGTAATAAAACCTATATGGTTATATGGCATACAGCTCTGGGGAACAGCCTCCTCATTAAACATTGAAAAATTACAGAAAAGTCTAAACTCCTAAGATTAATAACAGGTGCACCATGGTACATCAGAAATAGCAATATCCACAAGGATCTCAATATTCCTACAATTCGTGAGGAGATAAAGAACAGTAGCATCAAATACATGAAAAAATTATCTGAACACCCAAAACCCTCTCGCTAGGGACCTGCTAACTTTTGAGGGTCACAGACGCCTAAGAAGAATGGAAACACTGGATCTTGGAAGATAACACTACTAATGAAAACTCTACGTTGGATTTTGCAGTGGCAATATCAACAAAAATTTAAGTTTAGGTTAAGATTTTAATACTTATTGTAAATTTCTGAAAAAGAAAGATTCAACAAAAAACTAATATATATGTTTTCCTTTTTGTATATTAAAAAAATTTAAATGAAAGGTCAAAAATCCAATACCGTAAATTGTCAATGTGACGATAATATATGATTAGTTGTTGACATAAGTATTCAGTTTTAAAATCTCACATGTTCTCTCAAGTATAATGGTATAACTTTTGATTTTATTTGCAAAAGTTGTACTATTGTCTGAATATTTTGCTGATAAAATCTCCATCTCCACCAGTCTAAAATTAAAAACCCCTGAAAGCATTCTCATTTCGACAATAACATGAAAAAATTCAAAAAAAGGATTAATTGAAAATTTTCTTTTCATACAAACAGCTTCGTAAAACCCAATTAAAAAACTATTGCATACTTTTAAGCTCATACCAAATGTTTGCTAAATGTTATCTCTGTATATTTTATAAACTAAATCAACTTAAGTGATTTATTAATATTAGTTTTCATTTATACTTCCTTTTTTTCTCTTTTGCTTAATTTTCTTATCTTAAACCAAAATTTAATTTCAATTTACTTTATTTTCAAAACAATTAATTTTAAATAAAATCTAGCAAACACACTCAAACACTAAAATATTTACAAAAACAAAAGCAAAAAGAAAAAAAAAACAACAAATTGTAGATTTGTATAAGCACCAATGAATGTGAATGTATTTATGTGGCATAGAAAATCCTTTACTCTCTTTAGAAAATCATTTATTATTTAACAAGAATGTTTTGTTGTGGCTTTTGTAGTCTATATATATATATATATATATGTATGTGTGTGTATTTATGCGAATGTATTTAGTATATATGATAGAGTAGTATTAGTAATAGTAAGAGTAGTGGCAGTACACAAAAGCATGGTTCATTTACAAGTATCTATAGTATTTGTTGCGCATTGACTTCTTAACCTAAATATTTTGGTTCAATGTTTATAAAAAAAAGGAAAATTATATACAAACACACTTACATACAAATACATCTATTATATGAAATGTTATACATATATTTACAAAAAGCAAAATAAAAAACGAAAAAAACCTCAAATCTCATTGTTATAACAATGATAACCTCTTTTCTCTTATTTTTTCTTAAATAATAAAAACACAAATATACAAAATCATCTACACCAACAGAGACTTACTTATATATATTTGGTATATACATACTTACATTTCTAAGGACATTTATTTGAAGTCTTATAAATACAGTTACAGACAAATTGTTGCAAATGTTTGTGGTCTAATTGAAAATATTCTAATTTATCTTATATTTATATTGATCATGGGGTGAAATGATTATAACTTAAGTTTACATATTTTAACAGGAATGTTACTAAATAATATTAACAAAGTAATTTACAATATAATATTAAAATAGTTTTTAGTTATTGAAAAAAAAAAAAAAGATTTATCAAACTTTAATAAGAATATCAAATTCTCTAAATACATAAATTCTTTACATGAAAAAAACAAGAGTGAAAAATATTTGAGACAAAATACCAAAGAAAACTCAACAAATCTTAAGGTTTTCTCTCGAGGCGACTTTTATCAAGATTTCTGGCAAAGAAAACTGAACCTCAACTACCCAATAATCACTTTGCTGTAATTCAAATTGAACATTTTTAAATTTTGTAAGGATTCAGTATTATCATAGCAAAAAAATAACAGAAAAAGTCATGATTTTAACATTGTGTTTTCATTGGAAAAAAAAAAACTTAGTGGTGAAAAAGAGCTGCAGGAGTTCTTTTTTTAACCCATGGTTGTCATTGGTAGGATGTTATTCTTTTATACTTCTTGTTCATTTCTTTTGAAGTAATTCCCTTAAAACTATGTTTATAAAATTCTGTTTTAGCCTTATTAAAATAAAATAAAAATGCTTTAAAATTTGTAAAGTTTTAATTTTCTCAGAAATTATTACTATTTTTTCCTGCTAAAAATTCATTTATTTTCATATTTTTGGAAGTAATTATTAAGAACTTCCAAAAAAGTTTAAAATATGCACTTTGTTCCATTTTTTAAGTTGTGAAAATTTTCTTTATTTGGAAGAACTTTTTGCTGGGATTTTTTTATTTTAAATTGCATTTCGGAAAAATTTTTGTAATAAACTGCCAAGATTTCTCAAGGCTTAAGGAGTAAAGGTAAAGATTTTCCTAGTTTGAAAAATGTCTTGCAGCTCATAAACTATAAGTTACTATTTATTTATTGTTCTAATATCATTAGTTCTAAAACCGGTCTAATCAGAATCACTTTTTTTATTAACATCCCAGCAAAAACTTAGTTTCTATTTTTAAAATCAACAGCTTCCTGTATGCATTACAGTGTAGCCTTATTCGCCACTCGCAGCATTACTTAATACTACTTCAATAACTGGTATTTAGTAAATATGAAAGCAATTTGATTCTAAAGTGGATCACTTTTCTAGAGCGCCTAACTAAAAAAACGTGTTTTTAAAATTAAAGAGAGATCAACTCCCACTCAAGGTAAACGCATTTTTTTATAAATTGTGTTTATTTATTTCCCTATATGAAAACTACTTTTTAGCGCACAAAAATATAAGGCGATTGTGGTGTAGCGAGTAAGACTGCAGACTAACAAACACAACCAGTATGTTGATGCGTGGGTTCAAATCTCAACCGAGCCAAATGTTTTTTTTTTTTTTTGTGCGTAAAAAAAACAGCATCCAAAACAGCTCTTTTGGAACCCAAAAAAAAACTTATTTAATTTTGGACATCTCGAACAAAATTCATCAGTTATAGCACCAAAAATGGAAGCAGTTTTTCATACCGACTTCGCTTACAAATCACGTTATTTGGTAAGCGAAGTTTTTGCTGGGATCTTTACGCAGAGAAAAAATATGGTTGTGGTAAACATAATAGAGGAATAACATATTATAATTGGATTATATGATAGGTTTCAATATGTAAATGGTCATAAATTATAAATACGGAAATTTTAATCGTAAAATAATAAGATCCGAGTTTTTGCATTTTACTTTTAATATTTTATAAATCTATAATTCGATTTTATTACATTATGATCTAATGTTTTCATATTATGACACGATTTTATCATAAAATGATTCAATTTTATCTTATTATTTACCACAAACATGTTAAAAATTACTCATAACATGTTTCATATTAATCTCATTATGATAAATGAATATTCAATGATATGTTGTGCATAATAATTCATTAAAATTTTTATAGTAGTTATATTGTTTGGATCACACCAAATATAACCAAGCCTTATCTATTTATATTTATTCATATATAAACTAAATATAAATATATTTTTACTTTTAATATATTAAAAAACAAACAAGTTATGAACTTTTTAACAATATTCGTAAAAAAACCATACGTATTACATTTATTTGTAACATTTTATTATGAGAACAATAATATTAATATGGTTTAAAAACAAAATATTATTTAAGAACAAGGAAAAGTATTAATAATATTTAACGGTTGTAGAAATCAGAGTTTAAAATTACTACTAAAATATTCAAAAAATTGCATCATTTTTCATATTACTTGAAAGCAAATCAAAAAAATATTTCATCAACAAAAATTTTTATTATAAAAATACTAAAAATATACCACAATCAACGAGCGCCATATATGTTTTCACTTGTACATTTACATATTTTTATTTTCAAAATATATGTTGAACAAAAATTATACAAAACAAAAAATATGCAACATGACCAGTACGAACTGCGTAAAATATTTCAGCTTGTGCATTTTTTACTGCGAAGTAAATGTGTACGAATAAACGAAGACTTGCGAAGCTGACAAGTTGAATATATGTGTACGAAATATGTGAAAAAATATGTTGAAAAAATATGCAAAAAAATATGTTGGAAAAATATTCTTGTGCGTGGACATCATTAGTAATGTATAAACAGAAATAAAATGAATTAGAATTTAAAACAGAAATAAACAAAAACAAAGATGTTTGTTTTTGGGTATTTCTGTATTGGGTATTGTGACATTGAAATAGAATAACTAAATAAATATGAACAATAATTATGAAATAATATGTTTGTTCTTTCCTACACATCTTCAAAAATTATCGCTATTTAACTTAAACCGCTTGCTCGCTGATTTATACATGGAATTAGAGTAAATAATTAAAATAATAAAAACATAATTTAGTTACATATGTATGTAAGTACATATGTATATATTATAATTTAAGTCGGAGTTATTAGTTAAAATAAATCAATTACTATATTGTGAAATTTGTTTTTGCGAGAAATTAATGGACAAATTTTTCACAGAAAAAAGCCACTATATTAGTAAATAATTAATTCAATATTTTTTCTTTTAATTTTCAACTCTATGTTATTAAAAAATTAAAAACAGAAATACTATGTTTTCAAAAAATAAAAATAAATAAATCATTAAATCAAGTCAAGATGATTGAATGAATTAAAAATTTTATTTTAAAAAGATCTTACTTAAATTGTTTGATTTTATTTTAATTTCAATCTATATCTTCTACATAAGTATAATTTCCGTAGCAACTCTATCTTAGGCGACATAGAAAATTTTAATTTGGTTTGCTTACGGAGCCATATTTGAAAATTTTTGGCAGTGATCGGAGATAAGCGTATTTATGCGTCATTTTCAAAAATTTGTTTAATCTATCCAGAGATTTGTGAAGCTTCCAGACTTGGTGGAAAATTAAAATTAAGCTCTCTTCTTATTAAGCTATGCCTACTTCAAATCCTAGCTACGGTTGCGAGATTCGAATTGTGATCTAACTTTACATTCTAGAAAAATAAACTTGATTTATAAAACAAAAACTTGACGATCGAAATTCGCCAATAATATTTTACTTTATATATGAATTCTACGATTGCTCTTGAACATTTATTCACAACATTAAACAAATGCTGTAAGCGAATGTGTTTTAGAAGTTTCTAAACAAGCCTAGAGGAACCCGTGATCGATGTATAACATATAGTATTCAGTTTATTCTGTAGATTTTTTAAAATTAAAATGATTCGTATATCTCATATAGATATGATTTCAAGATTGTTTAAAATTCAACCATTATGCAGTGTAATTCTGTGCACATTTAACTTTCAGGGTATAATAAATCAGATGGCATTATATTATCTAAAATATATAGCATATATTTATGCTTCGGAATTATCGCTATAAAAAATCTTCATACCCAGCTGAAAATGATCATATATAATTATATATGTATATATATGAGGCATCATATATGTTTTGGATCCGAAAATTGAGGGTATATGGAAATATATGGCCATATAAAGCCATATATACATTTATATATATCTGCAACCTATTGTGAATAATAATGAAAATAATTTTTATTATTATTTTTTTTTTTTTTAATTTTATTCAACAATAAAAAACAATTCATACAATAAATGATTTATTTAACAGATATTAAACCGCGTTTCTGCACTATATGCCAGAATTTATTGCATCACATATGAAACACATTTAATAATTTTATTTGGAAGAAATAATGAAAGCGAGTGGTCTGAGAATTATGTATGTAATCCCCTGCTGCCGCCATAGCTCTCAACTTCCTCACCGCTATTACAACCATAGTAGCAGAAGCAACTTTCATTAATAATTTCTTTATTTTACATGAGTGGCATATTCTACTACCTTTGCTGCCACCGTAGCAATAGAAATATGTAGGTCAGTTTCTTGATTTCTTCTGCGATGAAGTCCCAGGCTGAAAATTTTTAAAATTGTATTCCGTTTTTAATATAGTCTAACGTTAATTAATGAAAGTTACTTACTTTTATATAAAACAGATATAGAAAATATAAGAGTCTGCAACATGAATTAAAATTGTCAGATTAACAGCCTTGGACTTGTTTCGATTAAAATTGCTTTTTGGCTTATATTGTAAATTTTTTTCATATTTGGAATTGAATTGTTTTATTTATTTTTTAATGTCATAAAATTATGAATGTTAATTTCTTATTAAATTTTTCTTTTTGTAAATAAACTGACAAATAATATTCATATGTAGTAAAAGCAGGCAAATTTGTTAGAAATAATTGAAGTAAGATGATTATTTAACTTCCTTTAAAATTATATCATTATGTTACCCAAATAAGCCAATATAGCTTTAGTATATATTTTATTTATATCTGAAACTCACGGCTATGCAGGTCATATATGCTTTTATGTATGGAAAATATGTTAATATATGAAGCGATATATGACTTAAAATTCAAATATATAGTTCCATATATGGTAATATTTTTCATATATGGCTTATATATGAATCCATATATTGGAAATATTTTCATATACGAGTGCATACTTTTACATATATGGAACCATATATATCCATATATTTTGAGACATGGTCAATATATAATAATATATGATCTTTTTCAGCTGGGTAACTATAAATTGTTTTCAACTTGACAAATTTCATTTGAACTTATAACTTGAAAAGTTAAGTTTACAAATATCTTGATAATCAAGTTCATTTAAGTCCATCTAGTAACCCTAATCCTAATGGAGCTGGGTTTTTAATTTTGTATCGGAGGGCGGAAATACGTTGTTAATAATTATACTTACTTAAAAACTCTTCGTCCTTCAAATTCTGGCAAAAGCAAATTTTAAAAGTGCTTACAAGGTGCGGAAATAAGTGGATCGTATCATTTTCGAAGCATTTTTCCATCTCCAGAGCATTTTGAATCTCCCAGAGAACGAAGAAAATTATTCTAGAAAACTAATAGATATTTTTTTAAGTTTACTAATAGAATAAAAAAAAATAAAAAAATTTATTCACATAAATATTTTTTTAAGAATTTCGGAGGCTTCCGAAAAATGACCCAAAGCAAAACCGTGAATAATATAGAAAAATATATATTTTCATTCTAAATGTGGCTGATTTTGTGCAGAATTAATAATGAAATAATTATCTGAAAGAATTTTATTATTAAATTACAGGTGACCAGAAAGCAAAAAGGCTTCACAAAAGTTATAATTAGGACTTTTATATAAACAAATTATTTATAAATTCGTAGTCTAGGATATATGAAACAACAAAAAATCAGCAGTATTTTGTAATGCTACAATTATTTTGAACATTTTGTTATTCTCAACACAATTCGTACTGTAATGTGGTTATTTATTTGCTTCATCTTTGTTTTCCATACTAACATACACATGATGTTGTTGGTAAATTTGTCATCCCAAAGTTTGCATTATAATTTTCCTTTTTCCTTATTTTTTATGTTATAAACCTTAAATCGATCACTTTGATTTTAATTGTATGTTGTTATCCTTTTCAACATAAACAATACATGCAAAAATACATTAGTTAATTTGTATAAAACAATTTTTTCTTACTTAACACTTTATTGAGCTCCTATTTAAATTTTTAAGATTATTATAATCATCGTTATTATATTTCTATGTCATAATACCCAATACAGAAATACCCAAAAACAAACATCTTTGTTTTTGTTTATTTCTGTTTTAAATTCTAATTCATTTTATTTCTGTTTACACATTACTAATGATGTCCACGCACAAGAATATTTTTCCAACATATTTTTTTGCATATTTTTTCAACATATTTTTTCACATATTTCGTACACATATATTCAACTTGTCAGCTTCGCAAGTCTTCGTTTATTCGTACACATTTACTTCGCAGTAAAAAATGCACAAGCTGAAATATTTTACGCAGTTCGTACTGGTCATGTTGCATATTTTTTGTTTTGTATAATTTTTGTTCAACATATATTTTGAAAATAAAAATATGTAAATGTACAAGTGAAAACATATATGGCGCTCGTTGATTGTGGTATATTTTTAGTAAGTTTCACATCAAAAAATGTTAATTATGCATTTTTTCAAAATGGGCTGTCGTAGAAAAGAAAAAACTATTTACTAATTTTTAAACTCTGGTAGAAATAATTATATTTTTTCATATTAATAAAATTTTGTTTCTGGTAAAAAATATTCAAACTTATTAAATATTTGTAGTCAACTATATTAATTTTTTTTTAAAATATCATGAATACATTGTTAGTAGTAGTAACAATGCTGTAACCCATAATGTTTCTCAATTTCCGCTTATGAACTATTTATGTATTACTTCTAAATCACTTCTCTGAATAATTTTAAGAAAATACTCAAAAATTTAAAACAAATAAATAAATCTAAAACATTAAAAAAGAAAACACTTTAATAAATTTAAATTTATTTAAAAAAAAAGATGAAAGAAAATACGAATTAGAGTCAAGTCTTTAAATTAAGAAACTAATTAAAACAAAAAATATTTGGAAAAACTTAATAAATATTATTCATTTTGTTTCTAAAGTTATGTTCACAAAAAATTATTTGCTGTTGTTTGATCTTGTAAATGTTTTGTAAGAGAAAACAACGTCAAACAAGATTCGGTAAAATGTCCGCTATGCTTAATGGTAAGTAAAAATAATTTTCCCATTAAAATTTAGAAGATAGAAAATATTTTATAAAGTCGTTACGTCACTTTGCTTAAATATTTGGCTAGTCTGAACATACCTTAAGTAAAGGCATTCACAATTGTGCTTTTTGTTTTTAAATGCTTATAGGTCAAGAAATAAAACAAAATGTTTTATTTTATTTTATTTTTTAAATTATATTTTTTTATAATAAAGCTTTCAAAAAAAAGCTTAATCAATAGTTATATATTTTTTTTAAATATATATCGTCCATTCCATGAAAGAACGCCTAAAAATATTTTTTATGTCTTCCGATTTTAATAATATTTGTCATACGGATACCTTATGGAGCCATTAAAATATCTCCTTTTGAAAAATTCGCAAATTTATTCGCGATTTTGATTTTTCGAAAAGTCAAAAAAATCAAAAAGTGTTTAACTTTAAACACCAATATCTCTGAAAGTTGTTAACGGATTTTAGTGATTTAAACTGCATATTTAAGAAGAATATGTCCACTATAAATATAGTCATTTACAAATAATATTATCATTTAAAAATGCATTCATAATGCAAATGCAAAAATATCTCTTAAAGTTTTTTCATACAAAATTTTTTTTTTTTATTTTTTTAATTTACAAAGCAAAATAATTAAAATCAAAAGGGTAGAAATTTCTTAAAAATGCATCCGAAAATTGCATTCTTTTCGTGAGTGCATCTTTAGTAAAAAAATGTATATATATTATATAAATATATATATATTTTTGATTTATACAATACAATTTAGAATATTTATTGTAATAAACTTTATACTGCTTTTTAAATCAATAAAATCCGACGTATAATTAAGGAGTTATAATCATTTAAAGCTACATATTACTAAAAAATTAAAAATCAAAATTTTATGTGAAAAAATTGATGGAAATTTTTTTAAAAACATATTAAAAAACATATTAAAAATATTATTGTCCCAGAACAATTATTTTTGCATTTTATAGTAAAGATATTGCTTTTTATGAATGCATTTTTATATCATAATATTATTTTTAAATTAATACATTAAAAGAGGACATATGAACCTCCGTAAAAAAATTGTTATTTTTTATAAATCTCTCATAGAATGGACGATATATTTGTTTAATATTTAATAGAACTTTCAAAAGATTTAAAATAAATACATTAAAAAAATCAAAATAAATGTTAAATCTTATACTATGTATTTATTTATTATAAATAAATAAAGGTTTTTAAAAAAATAAAATTAAGCGTTTTTGATTTTGATTGCTTTCGAAAATTCTTAGAATTTTTTGAAATAAAAGAATTAACAAAAAAACTCTTTAAACTTAAAATTCCGATTTTGGGAATTTGACAAAATTAGAGCTTCAAATTTGAATAAAAATTTACTGTGTAAATTATTAAAAAAAACACTTATAACAACTTTTAAATTTATAATAATTAAACGCTGATTTTAATTTTAAAAAAGGGTTAAATTAATTATAAATTAAATAAAATTAGTAAGTGAAAATTTGTATAAAAGCATTTAGCTTTTTTAATGATTTAAGTAAAATCTCTAAATAAAGCTTTCCTTTTTAAGCAGCTTTCAAATTAAGAATAATCAAATATAAAATTAAATGAAGTTACATACTTTTGAATTTTTTTTTTTTTTTTTGGTTTTTGAGAAATTGAAAAAGCTAAATAAAATCACGAGTTTTCGTAATTTCGCGAAATTGAAAATTCGAATTGGCATAATATAGTTTGTGTATACAAATTTGTACAGAAATTGAAAGCAATCAAGTTAAAAAATTTTCTTTTTCGGGCGTTCTTTCATAGAATTGTCGATATATGAAATTTTTTCAAAGTGAGATATTTAAAAAAAATGAATAATCTAAAACAGAAATGGAGCATTTAAGCAAAAGCTTTCGAAATTAAATTTTCCAGTTTTAAGAGCTTTCAAAAGCTTCCAAATTTCTATTAAATTACTAATCTTTTATTACCAGTTTAAAGTAATAAAAGCTTTTAATTTAAAACTAAGAACACCTTACAATAACAGCTTAAGTAAGGAGTGCGTTCGAAAAAAATTTAATATATGGGAAATTCTTCAAACTCGTTTACTTTCGATGTTAAAAAAAATGTCGCAAATTTTTAAATGGCACATCAACGATATTTAGTACAAATATTCCTTGGCTCTAGTGAAATACAGATCTGTTCGCGTGAATGACTTTTACCGAACGACATCAATGTTATGGCGGTTTAAGATAAAAATTTTTGAAAAAATTGCCAATATTCTATTTATAGTCCTAAATCAAAAATTATTGCATTTATGTACTCTACAATGCTGTATCTAAAATACAAATTAAAAATATCGCGATAAGTTAAGTATGCGTTGATATATTAGCGATTTAATAATTATTAAACCTTCTTATAAAATTTGCAAAATTCAGTTTTTAGTGATGTAGTGTTGTTCATATTCATCCATTTATTGCGAAATTCATAATTTGTATACCCTACACCACCAAAGGTGGTTGGGGTATTATGTGTTTGTGCAGAAGTTGTAACGCAGAGAAAAAATCTTCGGACCCCCACCTTAAAGTATACCGTTGACTCAGAATCACTTTCTGAGTCGATTTAACGATGTCCGTCCGTCTGGTCGGCTGGCTGGCTGGCTGGCTGGCTGGACGGCTGGCTGTCCATGTAAAGCTTGTGCGCAAAGTACAGGTCGCAATTTTGAAGATAATTTGATGAAATTTGGTACATATGCTTTTTTCAACACAAGGACGAAGCTTATTGAATTTGGTTATGATCGGCCTATTATTTCACCTAGCCCTTATACGGAATAGAGTTTTAACACATAAAGATGCCTTAAAAATATGAATATTTTAATGATATTTAGTACAAATAAGTATCAACAAAAATCCGTCTGCCAAATTTCATGAAGATCGGTCCATAACTGACCATAGCTTCAATATAAATTACTCTCCCGAAAATCACTAACGTGCACAAATCCCATACAAATGTTAGTATTATCTTAATATTTAGCACAAGTAAGTTGTATATAAGTAAAAACAAAATTATGTGGATCGTAATGGTGTAGGGTATCATATAGTCGGGCTTGACCGACTATATCTTCTTCTCTCGTTTTTAAATAAGTCATAAGACAATGTCATTTATATGCATTTTTTAATTGCATTTACTCGAATGTCTAAAGTTGCATTAAATGCAAAATCGTAGTTTCTTTCGAACGCCATATTGATTTTGATATAGGGTATTAAAGCAGCTACAGATTGACATATATCGTCGCCAATTTTGATTAGCGCCTTGTGTGTGCCTCGACGATTAGTGTTAAACTAAAAACATCGCCCTCTTAGCCCATGAAAACCGTTGATGAATATTTTTAGTGAAATTATATTTTCTGCGTAAGTAAAACTTTACACCGGAACTTATTTCAGTTTAAAATTGATTTATAGCGCCAAAATCCGCTATGCAAAATTGATGAATTCTTTAAAATAGCTATACACGCTTAGCAAATTAATATTTAAAAACGCCACAATGATTTTTAAATGTCATTTGGAGACCTTCTTTGATAACGCTATACTCTAGCTCCACTGAAATAACGTTGCGAGTGTGCCTCGCGAAAAAGGCACCTCTTGGAACCATTCACGTTTTTTTCCCTCCAAGTTTGGGTGCCTACTGCAGCATTTCTTTTGAGTGCATATTAACGAGATATATGTCAAATGATGCATAATTTCAAGAGCTATTAGGCTCTGTTTTGAATTTTGAAATATCCGAAACGGCGTAAAATCCCCAGTGAAAAAACTGCAAAAATTTGGTTTCACGACTTTCGCACAACTGAATTTGACATTGGTTAATTTGCACGCGAATTAAATCCATACTGGTCCTCTTCTACAAGTATTTATAGTCTACATTAAAAGAATTAGACATTTATGCCAAAATCCGCGACTACAGCAATAAAAAGAAATAAAAAAAAATAGTTTCAAACACATTTTTTGGAATTTTTGACTTTGGTTTCAGGTCTTGAATTTTTTTTTTTTTTTGTTACAGCAAAAAGTGTTGTTAAAATAATTGCATCAATAGTTGTTAAAAAAAAGCCAGAGTTTAAAAAGGTATTTGAGATTGTAGGTTGGTTTCATAAAGGCAAACGTAAAAAGAGAATTGCCCATATATAAAATTCAATAATTTGGAAACGGTTAATCTTAAGAATTTTGGCTTTTTTATATTTAATTGATATGATATTACAGTTCACAAAATATTATAATTTTTACAGATCTAACCATTACTTTTGAGTTCATGGACATTTTTTGATAACTCTTTCTTTAGAGATTTGATAGTTGTTTCAGTCACTTTTTTGGAACAGTTTGCCCATCTCCTTCTAAAAGAGACCAATATTTTCCTACTGGTCTTAGCTCAGGACAATTTGAAGGATTGACCTCTCTTGGTAAAAAAATATGTTATTGTTTTGGTACCACTCCAGAGTTTTCTTACCATAGAGATATGATGCCAAATCGGGCCAAAAACTTCTGAACACATCGTCCTCTCTTTAAGATTTTTTCGAACGCACTCCTTATTAATGTGACTAAATATAAATTCGTTACTACATTACTTTCTATATAGAAACTTACTTAATACCTTGAGAGAACCAGAACAAAATATTTTAGTTTAAAGGTTTCTTTGAGACCTCAATCTATATTATGAATGTCTTTTTGAATAACCTGGACTATTGGTTGTTTCCAAAAATTAAAATTAAACCATAATATATAAAATTTATTTAACGTAAGAAAACTTTTCCCTCTTACTATATTCGTATGTACTTTGGCCTGTTTGTGTTGTTATTATTGTTATTATTCGTTGTATTATTTTTTTTTACTTCAACTGGCTTTTGTACGAAAAAACTCACACAGATTTACACAATATACCTATATATACATATAAACAATATACATACACAGAAAAAATAAAAACTATTTCAATTACTTTCTTAATTGTATCAATTATTCAAATTATCAAAATTCTAATTTTCTAATATTTTTTTACTAAAAATAAAACAATCTATTATTTTTCTTATTGGGTGATTCCATGTCAAAACGGGCAGTAATCGAATTTGACATCTCCGATTTCAATGAAATTCACTATAACCATTGGAAGTGTTTCCGAAAACATAAAATTTCAGACCCATGTTTCTCTTCGCTCCGGAAATATGACGGTTTAAAAAACGAAAAAATTTAAAAAACTTTACAAATTAATACTTATTTAACTCTTAATAACTTCTTAAATATACATGGTAGATCTTTATTTGTTACTGCATATTGAAGACAAAGATATTACCTTCATAAAGATATATACAAAGTTTACGTCAAAAGTTCAAAGGTCAAAGTTGGAGATAAAATAATTCAAATTATTATATCTCAAAAACCGGTATTTTAAAAATTGTTAAAAAATTATATATTGTTGGCATAAATTTTCTCCGTATGAATATAAAATTTCAAGTTGGAGCCTTGTTTAGTTTAGGAGTTATGGACAAAAATAAAATCCAATTATTAATAACTCCTAAGCTATAGAAAATAAATAGTTAATTTTAATGTAATTTTAAAAACAAGGACATGGCCTTAAAAATCATATATAGTGAGTTACTTTAGATCGAAAGTTCAAAGGTCAAAATAAGACTTACAAAATATAAACCATTATATCTCCGAAAACGATGTTTTTAAAATGCTAAAAGAAATATATAATATTTATACAACTCTACTTCATGCTTGTGCAAAATTTCATGTTGGACACTCATTTAGTTCAAAAGTTATGTAACAAAATATAAACTGAAGTCAAATTTTGTATATAAAATTTTACTTTTTTTTTAAACATGTGCTCATAACAAAAATTATTTCAAAATAATTTTTGTAAATATTTTAAATTTTACATACAAAAAATTTGCTTTTTTATCTATTTTGCTTCATAACTCCTAAACCAATAGAGGCTCCAACTTGAAATTTGGCATAAATATAGAGGGGGGTTTCATTATCAATATATGTATTTTTTAAAAATTTTAAAATACCGTTTTTTGAGATATTTAGCTTTAATCTTTATATTATCGATTTTGACCTTTGAACTTTCGAAGTATATAAATGTTTTACTTGTCGTTTTAAAGTCAATATATTGTTCTATTAAATGAAATAAAAATAAGAATTGTACAATGTATATCTTATTAGTTATAAGCAATAAAGTGACATTACTTTTGGAAAAAATTCATTCCCTTTTTGATTTTTGAAACGTCATATTTTTGGACCGGGAGGATTTTTTACTCAGAAAAATTGTGATTTGAGCAGCATTTGCAATACTTAATATATGTAGCGAATTTCATTGAAATCGGAGATATCAAATCCGAAAATGTCAGCTTTTTGTCCGTTTTGATATGGAATAACTCTATTGTATCAATTAATAAATTAATCAAATATAAATAAAAACAAGTGATAATTTGAATAATTGAATATCCAATTTTTGATTAGGTTGAATTTCAATTAATAAATTAATTGAATATATAATTAAAATATAATTTTCTAAGCAAAATTTTAGAATACTTCGACTGTAAATAAATTATTAAATTATAAAAATATTTTAAATAATTTTAAAATTCTGATTAATAATTTAATTGAAATTTTTTCTGTGTACAAATGAACTGTATGTGAGTAAAAATTTATAAGTATATATGTAATGATAGCTGATGATAATATTGGTTTGATGGTCTGTTTTTCCTTTTTTCTCATTATAATAAATTCCCTTACTAACACATATATAAGATAATAATGTAAGCGTAAGACTACAATACAAAAATACCAATATATGGGGATAGGTTTCAATGTATATAAGTAAATGTTGTTGACAACTTCCGTTTTGAATTAACAAGAACGGCAACGAGACCAAAAAAGCATTACACATACACACCCAAATTTATTAAATGAAGTGAAGTGTTTATATGTATAGAAGAAAACTGCTGCATTTATACAGACTTTGAGTATCACCCACTTACATGTACTTGCACTCATACATACATATATAAATTTTACATTTCTTTGATTTTCTGGTTGTTTTTTCTCATTTTTTTTTTTTTTTTTTTTTCTTATAAAAAGCCAATAAACTTTGAACTGTATTTATAGAGGATGCTCTTACACATACATACACAAAAACAAATATTTTGTTATTGTTTTGTATGATCAAGTGTATGAGTGTATATGTTTTGTTGTGACCACATAATTTCCAAAGTTGTGTATGTATGTTATTTGTTTTGTTCTGGTTTTTTGTGTAGATTTTTATGACATTTACATTTTGGCCTTATTTACGATTATCATTTAGTCATCTTTTTGCGGTTTTAAATAATAATTTTTATAACCTTTTTTACGATGACGGCGACGACAACAATGTCCTATAATATTTAACACAAAAGAATATTTGTATTTTGTTTGTTAAGATAAATCACACAATGGTTTAGATTGAAATTGAACTTTGTATGGGAAATTTTATCATTGAGAAAATTACTCTCAAAGAAAGTATGTCACACAAATAATTAGAAATAATTGTGGTCATAGACTGTAAAGAAATTGCCAAAATAAATTGCTATATGATTTTAATGTCATTTGCAATTTATGGCTAAATGAATTGAATGTCAACGAGTTTCCGCACTTGATCATTTATATTAATTTTAAATTTAGAAAAAAAATCCTAAACATTATTTGAAATGAAAAACTGTCACGCTCTAAATAAAATAGGTTATCCAACATATATATTACACAATAAAATATATTAAATCACACCATCTTTTTTTTAATATAAATACATACTCATACAATCTAACATTATATTACACACATATTTTGCCATAATACCTTACAATATTTGCTTACCTTTATTACATTTTTTTTATACCTACGAGTTCAACTCGAGTCTTGTATACACATGTGAAAAATGTCAAACTCGTATATTTTTATATTAAAAAATTTTCCTTTTTCTCACTTTTCATTTCTCTTTTTTTTTCTCTATATTTCATTTACAGATTGATATATCATGTCGTCAGACAAAACAAACAGTGAATTCAATATTGACACGTACCAATTTTGTTACACTTAAATATGTAACAGACAATTGGGGTACAGATGCGAATGGTTTCAAATTGGTTATAACATCCGTTAAAGATCCAAGTAAGTTCTTTTTTTATATGTAATAAAGTATTCTTCTAGAAAAAAACTAATAACATTATTCAGTGAAATACTTATTTATACTTTTATGCACACATTTCTACAAATTTTCAATATCTTTAAAGTTTAGTATCTTGTCCCCTTTTATATTTAAGTCATCATGTAGTTAAATTTTATGTTTATGAGGATTTATTTATACTGTAAAAATCAAACATTTAACATTTGAACCTGTTTTCATTTTACTTTTAAAAAGAGATAATGGTGACTTAAAATTTTGTGACCTTATAAAAAGGAATTAACTCATGAACATCGTAAACGCAAAAATGCTTAAGAGCTAATTTTATTTTATTATGGGAAGCAACAAACGGTAAAATTTCTCTAGACCATAACGCAAAAAACTTTAAATTTAGATTTTAATTATATTTTTAATAAACAAATGTTAATGTTTGGTCTTTCAATAAAATTTAAGTATGTAAAATTTTAAAAAACTGCGAACTGTGGCCCCAGAAAATATGGTCGCAAAACACTAAACGAAAAATGGCCACAAAAATTTTGGACAATTTTGGGACAATATTTCTTCTTTTTTAGGGGAGTTTTACTACGTGTTTTTTGGGATGAATTTGCACCAAATTGGAAGGAAAAATTGCCATAAAAAAAAGTTTTATTTCAATGATTTTTTAAAAAAAAAAATTATTTCACAATATGTGTGGGAAAAATTTGGTATTTCGAAGGATAACGACGCACAGTGGTTTGATTCCATACAACGATGGAACAAAAATAGAAAGAGTTGTCGTAGCAAATTGAAACTTGGCACGCATAATATTTAGGCTAAGAATGAATAAATACGAAGTTTTGCACAAGGACACGCCTACCTCCCATATATCCGGAAGTTAAAAAACTAAATGTTTTCTAAAATACTGTTCTAAACTGTAACGTGGTTTTATCGTCGGCTGAGGTAGTTCAGTCCGTGTGATAGTTCGGGTCAGGCAGGTTAATTCGGCTTCGGATGACAAATTCGGGTTTATCAGGTTGATTCGGCTTCGGATGATAGCTTGGGTTTAGCAAATTTATTCGGTTTCGGATGACAAACCCAGATTAATCTTTCAGCTTCGGGTTATACGGGGCTTAAATCTAACTTATTCTATTACAGGTATATTGAACAGTAGGCCGAAGCCTCTGTATTGAACAGTAGGCCGAAGCCTCTCTATTGAACAGTAGACCGAAGTCTCAGTATTGAACAGTGGGCCGAAGCCTCTGTATTGAACAGTAGACCGAAGTCTCTATATTGAACAGTAGACCGAAGTCTCTGTATTGAACGGTGGGCCGAAGCCTCTGTATTGAACAGTAGACTGAAGTCTCTGTATTGAACAGTAGACCGAAGTCTCCGGTACAATGTATTACTTAGTTCTCGAACTAGGTCCGAGCAGGGCTGTCAGATGTGGCGGTTTTTCGCCAAACGTGGCGATTTTTAATTGCTCTTGGCAACTGAAGTTTCCGTTTTGCGACATTGCGAATTTTTTGGCGATTTTTAACAAGGTGGCGATTTATTTGGCTAATTTTTAAAAATTTTTTAAATAGGTATTCGCATAGTAAAACTATTACGTTTTCCTACTAGCCAACGCCTATTTTTAGTATTTTTCTATCAAAAACGGCGGTTCTCAAATGGGGGTCCGTGGTTCTCAACAAAGGGTCCGTACAAAGATTGTTGGATGGTCGCTAAGACCTTTTGCTTGAACATAAAAGTATTTCTTAAAACAGATAACATATGTATATTACAGTGCCTTGATTTGTATGGGGACAAAAAAAGTTGCAAATGTACCCCCCCTAAAAGTAAAGATTGTTATATTTTTAACTCATTCCCATAATATTTCGGTTCAATTATTTCATTTACGTGAGTTGGACCATTTTTAAAAAAAAGTCCAAAAATATGGTTTTCGATAAACCGTATACACAATATTAAACTTTTTGCCAACAAAATTACAACACACGATAAAAAAACGACGTCTAATACATATTGTACAAAAAAATATTTTAAAATTTGTTTTCATTCTCGCGATATTAAAATTTTAGTAAAATTTTGACTGATTTTATTTTAAAAAGTATTTTATTAAATTTTGAGTATTTTGGACATTTTCCACAATATTGAGATTTTCGGTTCATAATTGGTTAAGTTAATTTTAACGCAAATAAATGGTTAGTTAAGGATATAAATGTCCCCAAAAGCGTAAATTGATCAAAAAAGCTGTGAATTCGTATAAATTAGCGGCTAAATTTCAAAAACTCCGTTTTATTCGATTATTATCGCGATTTTAAATGAACTTTTTATGTTTTTCATAAATTTGTTAATATTTAAGTGTAACAAGTACTTTCATGCGATTTATTTGCAAAAATTGCTAATTTAACCTTTTGGGAACTAAATGCATAAAATTGACCCTCAGGCTCTTAATGGGTTAATTACGTGTTATCTTTAATAGCAGTAGGATATACCATTCCTATGGTACACTAAAACCTAATATATTTTGAAAAATTTCCTAAATATATTAAATTACATGTTTGAACAATGAAAATGTGATAAAAAATTTTAGTAAAATATTAATATTCCGCGACTGAAAAGAAATATAATAATTATTTAAATGAATATTCAAGTTCGTGGTAAACCTCTATTATAATTTGAAATTAATTTTCTTATAACTAAAATTTTGATAATGATATTGAAAGAAATACGTAATTTTAGAAGTGTTTTGAAAATGGTCCAGTTCACGTAATTTTTAACATTAGGATGTAATATTTGGGGAATCATATAAGAACATAATAATCTTCATTTCTAGAGGGGTACATTTGCAACTTTTTTTCGTGAGGCACTTTAATGTTTATTAATTTCTCCATACTTATAAAATAAAGTTGCAAAGTAGCAAAAAATATAGAGTAAAAATTCTAAAACTATTGTTTGTGTATGATTTTTATCATCATTCTGGTAATTTTTGCAAATTTTAAAAAACATTTGATGATATTTCGTCCTTGGCAAAAGACATTTATTAGCAATTTTGAAATCCATTTTTAATACAAAGGTTTCATCTTAAATTTATTTTCTTAAATAGAAAAACCATCTGGTTTAACAAAAGCATTTGGTATCAAATTGAGAAAAAATTATCTAGAAAAAGAAATTCCTTTATATTATCAAATTTAAGTCGGGGATCACACACAGCAATTTTTCCTGCTGCAATTCTGAGTTCGTAGGAGAGAGAAGAGAAGGAAATACTGTTTATGAACCCCGACTAATAAAATAAAGATTCTTAATTTGTAAATATCTTCAATAAATGTTTGACAATTTGTTTTCCATCATCTTTCAAATATGAATATTAAGATGTTATGGGCCACAATGAAAAGAAAACTTTCATGAATAAATTAATTCTTCGAAACAATTTGTAAGTTTAATAAGACAAATGTTAATTATATAATTTTAGAATTATTCTGTTAAAAAATATAATAAATTACAATAAATTTTTGAAATTGTTGACCAAAAATGTGCTATGTATGTAAGAAAAGTGTATTGAAATTAATATTTTTTTGTTCAATTATTATTAGCTAATGAAATTATCATTGACTTTGTTGATCCTGAATTTACATTTTAAAGTTATATAAAATTTGAAGCACTAAATATTTTTGTTGTTTTTAGTTTTTTTTTTTTAAATATGTATAAAATTTAATTTTGGCGATTTTTGATCAACAATTTGGCGACAGAGGCTCAAAAAAATCTGACAACCATGGGTCCGAGCCCCAAACATAAAAAAATTACCGATTCGTTTCAGTGGCTACTGATTCGTATCAGTCGGTTTCGATGAATTATCAAAACCGTGGCAAATTCTTGTCTCGTTTGAACCGCAACTGCAACATCCAACCTTAAAGTATATGTATGAAAAATGGTATGAATTAAATGAGAATTATAATGTTGTGTAAACAACACGTATACTAACTTGAAATAGAATAACAATAAGAGTGTTCATGAATAGGAAAGATGTTAGTAATAAGGATGTTCGCGACTGAAGCAAGTGTTGCGTTTGTCATAAAATAATGAAAATAATAAATAACATACGTACGTTGTTATTAGTGCTTGATTATTATAATAAATAATATATGTACGTTGTTATTAGTACTTTATTATTCACGAACTAATAATCTTCGTTACAAAACTATACCAAAATTTGAGTCAGCCAATAAAAATAGATTGCTTATACGTCTTCAAATTTATTAATCAGAGCAAGGACACATCTACCTCCCATATATTCTGAAATTAAGAAAGGGATTTACTGCGTGAATACTGGTCAGAATTTCATAGTTAAATATAGATTATTTATAAGTCTGCCAATTTTTACTTAAATCGGAACAAGAACACCCCTACCTCCCGTATATCATGAAATGAGAAAAACACATTTCTGTCTAACATACCGTTTTTAATTTTATAAAAATAGAAGGAGGTGTCGAGAAAATTGAAACTTGGCACATATATTACTTTAAAAAGTTAATATATACAAAGTTTTGAAATGTGAAAAAACATTTTCTTCTAAAATACTGGTCAAAACAGTATCAAAATTTGCGATAGCCATTGGAAATAGGTTTTTCTTAGTGGTCAGACAATATTTTATTTAAGGACATACCCTCCTCTCCCAAGTCCTATAATTTTTAAGTATTATTTTAATTTCTGCACCCTCAAATTATTTTATTAACCCAAAATGACCTAGCGCACCCATATGGTAACGCAAACAACGGTTACATAAAAAGCTATACAGCATGGAAAGTATTCAAAATTTTTCAAAATTCTGAATTACATTTTATCATATGGAAACTTCTAAATAGCATTAAGTTAATAGAAGATCATTTATATTATGTTTTTGGAAGCAAATGATCCTTTTTGTAACACTTAAACAAATTTTTGTTAAAAAATTAACAACATGAAAAAGAAATTTATACATTTTTTCTCACTGTGTAGACTTTAAGGAAAATATTTTATAATTTTTATATAACCAAGTAGTACATTAGTATAAATCAATAAAATATTTTTATTCTATTTTTTATGAACTATATATTTGCGTTACCAAAAAAAAATTGTTAATTTTGAATGAAAGTCTCAACTTTTCGAGTGTGTAAAAAAAATTGATGGTAGATTTCGGTACTTATACGAATTAAAATGAAAAGTCCGATATGTTCTTAAAGGTTTTGCAAAAAATTATGACAGCCTACTGGTAAATTTAGACACACGATACAATTTTCGGAAATTACCCATATTTTCAAATAATAAAAATTTTGACATTTAAAAATTATAGTAAAATTGTATATATTTTTGTGATCTTTATATTTATAAATTTTTTATTAAATATTTTATAACATGTGTAAACATTATTTTGATACCTATAAGCATTTAGAAAATATTCAGGCTCAAATGTAAACATAATTTGCATTTTTTTTTGCTTTTTTTTTTTTTTTTTTTTTGCCAAATCATAAGTATTGGCTTAAAAAAACTTTTTGTGGCTATAATCTGGAATATTCTTTTTGTTTAACTAATTTTTTTAATTGTTAAAAAAAAATGTGAAAACGGGAACACAAATTTTTAATTTCGTGTGAAATTAGATTTCATGTGAATTCAAAACGTTTTGAAAACGGGAACACAAAAAAATACTTTTCCGAAAATATTTTATTAGGCCATCGGAAAGCTTAACTGAAGACCTATTTTATATTTTAAACAGCTTGTATTAGTTCCAGTTATCAAAAGGAATAACATGTAATTTTGTATGGTTTTCATACAAAAAAAAATGTTTTTTGTGTTCCTGAGAAGTTGTTGAAAAACATAGGACACCTGTGTGAACAATATTGTCATTCAGAAATTATTTTTAAAATACACTCTGCTACAGTAAAAAATCCATTGAGAAATGACATAAATAGCATCATCAATAAGTTAAAATTTTAGACATAAATACAAAATTTTCAGTTGTTTTTCTGCACGGGTTCCTTTTATTAGATTAGCTTCAAAATTTTACATCAGTAAGATTTAAATATTAAAGCTCAGAATTAGATCGATTTAAGTAAAAAAAGTAATTTTAAAAATTTGTCATATAGCGAAAAGATTGTGTAGATTGCTTGATATACTATTTAGACCTACATTGCTTAATTTTTCGTATTTTTCAGATGACGCATTCTAATGAAATTTATTTTATTTTAAATTATTTAGAGGATAATAGTATATTAAAAACACACCTTTAGTAATTTAAATCCATTCAATATTCCCTGAAAAATGTATATGCTAAGAATTATAATTGTGTATTTTTGTTTGTAATTCAAAAAATAAAATTAAATAATGTAGGGAAATAGCGAAAAAATAATAATTGAAAGTTCATTGTTCAAAGATTATATGTATATAAAAACGTATTTTTTTCAGTGACGATAAAAAAAAAAAAAAAAAATCTCAAAAATATATATATTAAAATATATATATTAAAAAACAATACTAAATTTCAGAATTATGCAAACAAATTTGTATAATTTCTTATAATTTGTATTAAAATTTAAAAATACTCTATAATTAGCAGAGTTGGGGTAGTGCACTAAATTGTGAGTGCATTCAGCTTTTCTCTAAATCGCACTATAGTGGACAAATTTTGATTTTTAACTATTTGCCACCACTATAGTTTAGTAAACATTTCTTAACTACCACTAAAAAATTTTAGTGATATTGCAATTTTTTTCACTATAACTAAATTTAGTGGTAGTGAAAAAATTTGCACTACACTTAATAGTGCAAAATCTGAATAGTCACTACACATAAGCTGTAAATAATTTTTTCTCACTAAAAATAAATATGAATTTTTTACAAACACAAGCATGATATTTTTCAAATCAATTACAACTCACTGAACTAATTTTAGATAGCTATGATAGTAATTATCAAAGTTATAATCGTTTTAGAACAACACTACATAATTTAGAATTTCTTTTAGTGTGTTTTGGAAATCTTATAAGCGTATTTGTGTATATTGATATATCCATATATAAACGAGTAATTAATTTTTCCACAGACCGAACGCTTAAAGTTAGAAAGATAAAATGTTGGTATCCCGAAAAATATATCCATTATTCAGCGATTTCGAATATTTAAGAGACTATATTTGTATACAATATATGTTTTCAAATAAATTTTAACTTTAAAATTGGTTTGTGAAAATGGGGGTTAGTCTTTATTTTGTATTAGATGAAGAAAGTTTAAAAAAATAATAAGTCACCTTTCAAAGTAGTGAACAATTTTTATGTTCCACTAACATTAGTGGAGGGTTGTTTTTTTCACTAAAGTATTTAGTGAAGAAAAAAAATGTTGCAATAGGCTTGAACTGAAAAAATTTTAACTACCACTAATTAATTTTAGTGGAAAAGAATATTTTTTCGCTACCACTATGCTGAGTGAGGCTAAAAAATAAAGATTGTAGTTAAAAATTTTGCACTATCACTAAGTGTTAGTAGAAACTGCAAATTTTGTGCACTACCCCAACTCTGATAATTAGCGCCATCTGGAGGATTTTTAAGGTAATATATTGGTTCCAAAAAATATATTTTTCTGTTCCATAGTTGTTTTTCAAATTTCGGAGTAATTTTTATAATGTTTTTATATTAAGAACTCTTTGAAATTGAAGTACTTAAACACAAGAAATCAGACACTTTTTATACCCTTCACCACAGGTGTAAAGGGTATATATAAGTTTGTCATTCCGTTTGTAATTTCCACAATTTTCGTCGGAGAGCAAAAAAGTTTATATTTTCGGAATCCTTGTAAGAAGCGATGACGATTGGACCATGTCCGTCCGTCCGTGTGTCGGTTGAAATGGCGTTTATGAAGCCCACCGATAACTGACATATATAATATGTATGTCAAACGATCGGAAATGCTTTCGAGAATTTTGCTATTGGAATTCAGCAAGATCGGTTAATACAATGCGGAGATATGTTCAAAAAACCGGTTTTTTGAACCGGTTTTCCAGTTTCTGAAGCCTCTGTATACACTACGGACTTCGTTTTTACAAAGAATTCTCGGACATTTTTTTCTGAATTTTTGTTCTGAAAAAATGAAATAAATCGGTTCAGTAATAACTGAGATATCGGACAAAACTCATTTTTTATTTTTTGAAGCCTTGGTTTAAGCTATAGATTTTTATTTTTATACAGATCGATCACAAATATTTTTATAAAATTTCAGTTTTTTGAATCAGGAAGATCGGTTTATAAATGGTGGAGATATGCTTTAAAAACCGGTTTTTAGAACCGGTTTTTTAGTTTCTGAAGCCTCTGCATATACCAGGAACTTCGAATTTTTAAAGGGGGCTCGAAAATTATTTTCTGAATTTTTGTTCTGAAAAAATTAAATAAATCGGTTCAGTAATAACTGAGATATCGGGGAAAACGAATTTTTTATTTTTGAAGCCCTTGTTCAAGCTATAGATTTTTATTTTTATATAGATTATAGATATAGATTTTTTAATAAATATAGATTTTTTAATAAACCAAATTCGTTCATAATCAAAAGAGTTATGGCCCAAAAACAAATCTGTTAAGAATATAAATACACCAACAAACATGTATATTAAGCATTGTAATGACTATTAGTGACGTTTTTTGTTTTTTGTATAGACAAGTAGTTTAGTTATCAACAGCAGTAATATGATGAATAACAGTGTTGTTGTTGTTGTTCTTTGTATATGCAGTCTGTACAAAAATAGATATGGAATTGTAGTTGTTTATTTTTAAAAACTAAAACATATCTGTTAAGAATATACATAAATACATACACAAACATGTATATTAAGCATTGTAATGACTATTAGCAAAGAATATACAATATATAGAAAGCGCATGTCAATGGAAACTGAAATATTTTTTAAAAGTATTTCATGATGCGGGAGGGAAGAAAAAAGGAAAATAAGCTTGCGTGTTTTTTATCTCTTTTGTTATGCTCTTGAAATTAATAAAAAAACACACAAGAAAGTCAGTCTCGCACGAGCATTCAAGCAAGAATGTTGTGTTACTGCTTGTTGCTTGAGATACACTCATGAAAAATATTTGATGTTAAGTAGGAGTAATTAATATGATTTTTTATCTCTTAATTAAACAACTATCTGTTTTTAATTAAGAAATAATAATTTACAAAAATTAATTTTTTATTATAAAATACAGATGGTGAATTGAATTTAGTATTATTCGATATTTTTTAATAAGAAATTAAAATCCTAATTAATAATTTATCGCTATTTTTATTTAATCAAAGAATATAAACAATAAACATTAAATCGTAATTTTTATGATTACTATGGTAATCGTTGCGATCCCTGGTTATTACTATTCATATTCTAAACTAGTAACGTGTATTTCCCCTTAAAAATCTTGAATTGACGAAGAAATTACCATAAAAATGATGTTATTTTTTTGGTGTATAATTTCATAATGGGACAGAAAAACAAAACATACACAAACATAATTGTGAATGTATGAGTGCGTCGATCGCTGGTGTAGTGCCTATAAAAAAGTAGAAACAAGAAATTGGTTGTTTATTTACTAAAGGAGATAAAATACGATCGCCTATGTTAGTGTAGGGCATAGCATATGTGTTTTGTTGTTTTAAAAGTAGAAATACTTTAATCAGCACCGAACTAGTTATGCCTTTTTTAACGTCATATTAGCTTATGTAAATTTACTTTCAGAATATCAAATTTATATTTTAACATTTGATTTGTGTAGTTTTGTTACTTATGTATTCAAAGTAACAGATGTTAAAGTTAAGGATATTAATTAAATAAATAAAACCAAAAATATAAAATTCTATCCACTTGAAAAAAATAAAAAATATTTTTATTTTTTTATTCATATCGAATTTGTCACCACAAAAATTAGATTTTTCTTTAATAATTTTGTTTTATTCTGTAAAAAAAGGTGGAATTCTATTGAAAAAAGATCTTTTGTAAAAAATATTTAATTTTTATATACCTACTATATAAAAAATTGTTATGACAAAAATAAATAAATTAATAAATAGCGATATTTCGCGAACCACTTGAAGAAATTATCTGAAATTTTGACAAGAACCATGATTGTACCAAATATTATCAAATTGGGAAGAGGTGAGAAAATCAGCTGGATGGTTTTAAATGCAATGACTCTTCTTTATTTTTCAAAATAAATGTTATTTCTAAAATATATATAATTTAAAAATAAGTTTTAAAATTAAAATATTAATAAATATATATAAATATATATTTTAATAACAATTTCTTGTTTCAAATAAAATACAACTCAAAAACTTGGAAAAAATCACAAAATAAGTTTTTTCCGAAAAAAGAAAAAACTTTTATTTATTATTTACTTTGTTTTTTTTTTTTCTAAAAATTGGAAAAAATATGTACTTTCCTCTAAAATTAAAATTTCTCTAAAAAAAAACATTTTTTTAAATAATAATAAAAAAACACCAAAAGCAAATTATCTGCAATTTTATGAAATATATAAAAATATAATATATATAAAAGTAAAAAATAACAACTAATAGTTTATCAAAAATATAACTATAAAATATAAATTGACAACTTCGAAATCATACAAATATTTGTCATGTTACAAAGAAAGGTATAAGCACGTCGGTGCAGATCAAAGTATTTCTACTTGTAAAACAACAAAACATGTATGCTAGCCCTACAGTAATATTAACGTTCATATATTTCCATTAGTAAATAAACAACTAAAATTTCTGTTGGCACTTTTTATTTCAAAATAAAAGAAACAAATATTGTTTCTTTCAATTTGAAATAAAGATCTTTATAACATGTACACTTATATATGTGTGTGTGTTTTTATTTGCATTTTTTTATAAGGAATACACACATGTACAAACACATATATTTATTCTTTCTCTCTCTCTCTCTGTTTTGGTGGTGGATTTTGTTTTCCCTTGTTACTTACTTATCCCCCTCATCAATGAAAAATGTTGAGAGCGAGAATTTCATGAGAGCGGGTTCTATGATTAAAACCCGCCATAAGAAATTTTGCTTCTACATGATGCGCATTCTATATATGAATATTCTTTGCTATTAGTGACGTTTTTTGTTTTTTGTATAGACAAGTAGTTTAGTTAGCAACAGCAGTAATATAATGAATAACAGTGTTGTTGTTGTTCTTTGTGTATTCAGTCAGTTTGTACATCATAGATGCCCACTTCAAGCACATTTGTGCTGAGAGCTTCACACATATTCTTATTCTCTTTCATTTATTCTTCGCTGAGAGAGCGATGAGTACACAAATGCACTGAAAAAAATTTTACATTATGTATGAAAACAATTTTGAATATTTCCAGTTAAACATTGTTTTTATAAAATTGTATTAGATTTGCACATTAGATATAAATGACTGGACAAGGGAAAATATTTTAACAATACATGTTTATAATTAAGCCTTCCAAATAATATAAAGTTAATACTTACATTATATTTTGTTATATTAAAATTATATTATTAAAATTAAAACAATGAAGTTTCAACAACACATGTAGTTGTGTTAGTAAAATAAAAAAAAAATTGCACTAAAAGAAAAAATGGGTGAATTAAATAAAATATGTCCTCAAGTTTAATCGTTAAAAAATAAATACTAAACAATCGAAAAATAACACAAATAATATTTATTGAAACTTCATTGTTTTAATTTTAATAATATAATTTTAATATAACAAAATATAATGTAAGTATTAACTTTATATTATTTGGAAGGCTTAATTATAAACATGTATTGTTAAAATGTTTTCCCTTGTCCAGTCATTTATATCTAATGTGCAAATCTAATACAATTTTATAAAAACAATGTTTAACTGGAAATATTCAAAATTGTTTTCATACATAATGTAAAATTTTTTTCAGTGCATTTGTGTACTCATCGCTCTCTCAGCGAAGAATAAATGAAAGAGAATAAGAATATGTGTGAAGCTCTCAGCACAAATGTGCTTGAAGTGGGCATCTATGTTGTACATACAAAAATAAATATATATGGAATTGTTGTTGTTTCTTTTTTAAAAGCAAAGCCTGTTATGATTGTTTTTTTTTTTTTCATATTCAAATTTTCGTAGTTTGAAAAAAATTTAGATTTAGAAAATATGCAAGCATACGTGGTAAGATGGTAATATGGTGAAGGGTATCAAAGATTCGGCACAGCCGAATCTTTTTTCAATTTCATTTCATTTTAACTTTTTTTAAAGTTGTAGCAAAAAATAGGCTCCAATTGTTTTTTAATCGCCCCTCTAGTAGACACAAAAATAACTTAGTTTGACTATTTTGCAAAATTGGAATAAAATTTATTGATTTTCTAACAAAAAACTGAATTCGCAAAAGAGCGTTTTTCTCGACTAAAAAAACTGACAGCTATTTTTTTTATTACTATGATTAATTGAAGCACAGTAATGAAAACTAGCTTAAAAAAATATATGATTCCAACACATTTTTTTCTAATCAAGAACGCTGAACTTAAATATCAAAATTTTATTGAATTCAGTACTCAGTAAAAGCTTTTAAAAAATAAAAGAATGAGCTAAATAAGTACCACTTCTTACAAAATAATGAGTGATACTTATTTAGCTTTTTACTTTAAAATATTAAAAAATTACTTCCTGGTAATGACCAAAATAAGTAGTATTCTATATCATTATTTAGAAGAGTTAAATAATGACATTATATTCAATACTATATAATGACTGGAAATATAGTAATAACTACTTATAGTTTAACTGTAAGTATGAAGTTTTGTAACTAGTTGTTTGCTTGGTACATGTAAGTATTCGAGCAACAAGTTTTTTGACTCTTTTTAATAAGTACTTTAGTAGTGGGGACCTATGACTCTTGGACATTGCCATTCACCGGAATTATAAACAGTTGCTAGCAGTTATAAAATCTGGTAAATTCTTACAATTTATGTGAAAAACTCATAACCTTAAAAAAGCAATATCCAAGAGTTCATGGGTACCACATTGTTAATTCATATTAAGTAAAAAATAATTTTAAAATTTGAAATGGCCATAGATCAACGACCTTTCTTATACATAATAATGGAGACGGCTTTTTATCAGTACACTTAGTAGCAAAGTTAAAAAAGATTTCTAGACAAAACGTGTGTTAATATCTCTATAAAACAGCTTAATCTCTATAAATACTCATATTCAAATAATTTTTATTTAATATTTGCTCCATGCTTCCTTCCAGTTTCATCGCCATTTTAAATAAATATTCACACTTAAACTACTAAATTATTATTTAAATATATTACTTCTTTTCTCTTATTTTCTTTATTACCGCAACTAAATAATGTGTATTTTTCTTTTTCTCCTTTATACATTATAGAACACACATGTAAGGATTTCACCTGTGGCTCAAATGGTTTTTGTATACATCCCGATTTACTATGTGATGGTATTAATCATTGCAGCGATAACTCCGATGAATCGGTGCATAATTTATGCCAAAGTAAGTACAAGTTGAACTCAACATAATATTAACAAAAAAAAAAAAAAAGAGAAATATACACTTTAACTCAGTAAATAACTGCTTCAACCGATAGTGAATTGGTGAATGAGTGAATGAGTTAAATTATCACTAGTACATATTTTATCATTATCATAAACTATGCTGTGTGCAGTAGTTGTAAATATAATTGTACTCATATGTGCATTTGTAAATGTAGTAGTCAATAAACTATTACTACAACTACATTAACATAAGTGCAGAGATTATATGAGAGTTTCCCTCATTTGTATAAAACTTTTATATTGAATTCAATTCGAAAGCAAACAGCAACAATCTTTATTTCTACAAAATATTTGTAATTGTATTTAGTTTGTTACTTTTTCTGATTTCACTTGTTTTTGTTGATATTATTTTGTTTATTTTTTTCGATTTATAAAATTATTTTTGTTTTGGTGTTAAATGTTGTATACACGAATTTATTATCATTTATAAATTTATGTATATACGATTTACATACATCTATCTACTTGTATGTACTTAAACTTCCATTCATTATAGTCATTATTGTTTTTACACGTATAGGAGCTTTGTTTTTGTTTATCACCACATTTTTGTTTAAATTATAATGTAATTGATTATTAACTTACTTATATAGCTGGAAGTGATGTTTTCGTTTTTATGTTTCCCCCCAAAATGAATAATTATATTTCATTCAAATGGGTTTTTATTTAATTCAAATTTGAAACATCAGTAAAATATATTGCATACATTCAGGGATATTTTGGTATATTTGGAAACATGGAAATTTTGAAGTTGCAAAGGAGTTTTCTGTAGAAAATTATAAAAAAATTTAAAGAAAATTATATAAAAAACTATAGAAAATTGTATAAAAGAATTTATAGAAAATTCTATTAAAAATGTATAGAAAATTCTACAAAATATAAAAAATTCTATAGAAAATTCGATAGAAAATTCTCTACAAAATTCTATAGAAAATTGTATGAAAAATTGTAGAAAATTCAATAGAAAATTCTATAAAAAATTTTGTAGAAAATTCTACAGAAAATACAACAGAAAATTCTGCAGAAAATTCAATAAAAAATTCTAAAAAAAATTCTACAGAAAATTCACTACAAAATAAGATAGAAAATTCTATAGAAAATTCTATAGAAAATTCTATAGAAAATTTTATAGAAAATTCTTTAGAAAATTCTATAGAAAATTCTATAGAAAATTCTATAGAAAATTCTGTAGAAAATTCTATAGAAAGATCTATAGAAAATTCTATAGAAAGTCGTATACAAAATTCTACAGAAAATTCTATAGAAAATTTAATAGAAAGTTCTTTGGAAAATTCTATACAAAATCCTATAAAAAATATATAGGAAATTCTGTAAAAAATTCTATAGAAAATTCTATCGAACATTCTATCGAAAATTCAATAGAAAATTCTTCAGCAAATTCTACAGAAATTTCTATAGAAAATTCCATATTCCAAAATTCTATAGAAATTTCTATAGAAAATTCTATAGAAATTTCTATAGAAAATTTTGTAGAAAATTCAATAAAAAATGTAAATAAAATTCTATAGAGAATTCTCTACAAAATTCTATAGAAAATTCTATAGAAAATTCTATAAAAAATTCTATAAAAATTTCTATAGAAAATTCTATAGAAAATTGTATAGAAAGTTCTATAAAAAATTCCATAGAAAATTCTACAGGAAAATTCTATAAAAAATTCTATAGAAAATTCTATAGAAAATTCTATAGAAAATACTATAGAAAATTCAATAGGAAATTCTATAGAAAATTCCGTAGAAAATTTTATTGAAAATTATACAGAAAATTCTGCACAAAATTCTACAAAAAATTCTACAGAAAATTTTATAGGAAATTCTGTAAAAAATTCTATAGAAAATTCTGTAGAAAATTCTATAGAAAATTTTGCAGGAAATTCTATAGAAAACTCTATAGAAAATTGTACAGAAAATTCTGTAGAAAATTCTATAGAAAATTCTATAGGAAATTCTATGGAAAATTCTATAAAAAATTCTATAGAAAATTCTATAGAAAATTCTATAGAAAATTCTACAGAAAATTCTTTAGAAAATTCTACAGAAAATTCTATAGAAAATTCTATAGAAAATACTATAGAAAATTCCATAGGAAATTCTATAGAAAATTCTGTAGAAAATTCTATTGAAAATTATACAGAAAATTCTGCACAAAATTCTACAAAAATTCTACAGAAAATTTTATAGAAAATACAGAAAATTCTGTAGAAAATTCTATAGAAAATTTTACAGAAAATTCTATAGAAAACTCTATAGAAAATTGTACAGAAAATTCTGTAGAAAATTCTATAGAAAATTCTATAGGAAATTCTATGGAAAATTCTATAAAAAATTCTATAGAAAATTCTATAGAAAATTCTATAGAAAATTCTACAGAAAATTCTATAGAAAATTCCATATTCCAAATTCTATAGAAATTTCTATAGAAAATTCTGTAGAAAATTCAATAAAAAATGTAAATAAAATTCTATAGAGAATTCTCTACAAAATTCTATAGAAAATTCTATAGAAAATTCTATAAAAAATTCTATAAAAATTTCTATAGAAAATTCTATAGAAAATTGTATAGAAAGTTCTATAAAAAATTCCATAGAAAATTCTACAGGAAAATTCTATAAAAAATTCTATAAAAAATTCTATAGAAAATTCTATAGAAAATACTATAGAAAATTCCATAGGAAATTCTATAGAAAATTCCGTAGAAAATTTTATTGAAAATTATACAGAAAATTCTGCACAAAATTCTACAAAAAATTCTACAGAAAATTTTATAGGAAATTCTGTAAAAAATTCTATAGAAAATTCTGTAGAAAATTCTATAGACAATTTTGCAGGAAATTCTATAGAAAACTCTATAGAAAATTGTACAGAAAATTCTGTAGAAAATTCTATAGAAAATTCTATAGGAAATTCTATGGAAAATTCTATAAAAAATTCTATAGAAAATTCTATAGAAAATTCTATAGAAAATTCTACAGAAAATTCTTTAGAAAATTCTACAGAAAATTCTATAGAAAATTCTATAGAAAATACTATAGAAAATTCCATAGGAAATTCTACAGAAAATTCTATAGAAAATTCTATTGAAAATTATACAGAAAATTCTGCACAAAATTCTACAAAAATTCTACAGAAAATTTTATAGAAAATACAGAAAATTCTGTAGAAAATTCTATAGAAAATTTTACAGAAAATTCTATAAAAAAATCTATAGAAAATTGTACAGAAAATTCTGTAGAAAATTCTATAGAAAATTCTATAGGAAATTCTATGGAAAATTCTATAAAAAATTCTATAGAAAATTCTATAGAAAATTCTATAGAAAATTCCATATTCCAAATTCTATAGAAATTTCTATAGAAAATTCTGTAGAAAATTCAATAAAAAATGTAAATAAAATTCTATAGAGAATTCTCTACAAAATTCTATAGAAAATTCTATAGAGAATTCTCTACAAAATTCTATAGAAAATTCTATAGAAAATTCTATAAAAAATTTCTATAGAAAATTCTTTAGAAAATTGTATAGAAAGTTCTATAAAAAATTCCATAGAAAATTCTACAGGAAATTCTATAGGAAATTTTACAGAAAATTTTATAGGAAATTCTGTAAAAAATTCTATAGAAAATTCTGTAGAAAATTCTATAGAAAATTTTGCAGAAAATTCTATAGAAAACTCTATAGAAAATTGTACAGAAAATTCTGTAGAAAATTCTATAGAAAATTCTATAGGAAATTCTATGGAAAATTCTATAGAAAATTCTATAGGAAATTCTATGGAAAATTCTATAAAAAATTCTATAGAAAATTCTATAGAAAATTCTATAGAAAATTCTATAGAAAATTCTACAGAAAATTCTTTAGAAAATTCTACAGAAAATTCTATAGAAAATTCTATAGAAAATACTATAGAAAATTCCATAGGAAATTCTATAGAAAATTCCGTAGAAAATTTTATTGAAAATTATACAGAAAATTCTGCACAAAATTCTACAGAAAATTCTATAGAAAATACAGAAAATTCTGTAGAAAATTCTATAGAAAATTTTACAGAAAATTCTATAGAAAACTCTATAGAAAATTGTAGAAAATTCTATAGAAAATTCTATAGGAAATTCTATGGAAAATTCTATAAAAAATTCTATAGAAAATTCTATAGAAAATTCTATAGAAAATTCTACAGAAAATTCTTTAGAAAATTCTACAGAAAATTCTATAGAAAATTCTATAGAGAATTCTCTACAAAATTCTATAGAAAATTCTATAGAGAATTCTCTACAAAATTCTATAGAAAATTCTATAGAAAATTCTATAAAAAATTTCTATAGAAAATTCTATAGAAAATTGTATAGAAAGTTCTATAAAAAATTCCATAGAAAATTCTACAGGAAATTCTATAGGAAATTTTACAGAAAATTTTATAGGAAATTCTGTAAAAAATTCTATAGAAAATTCTGTAGAAAATTCTATAGAAAATTTTGCAGAAAATTCTATAGAAAACTCTATAGAAAATTGTACAGAAAATTCTGTAGAAAATTCTATAGAAAATTCTATAGGAAATTCTATGGAAAATTCTATAGAAAATTCTATAGGAAATTCTATGGAAAATTCTATAAAAAATTCTATAGAAAATTCTATAGAAAATTCTATAGAAAATTCTATAGAAAATTCTACAGAAAATTCTTTAGAAAATTCAACAGAAAATTCTATAGAAAATTCTATAGAAAATACTATAGAAAATTCCATAGGAAATTCTATAGAAAATTCCGTAGAAAATTTTATTGAAAATTATACAGAAAATTCTGCACAAAATTCTACAGAAAATTCTATAGAAAATACAGAAAATTCTGTAGAAAATTCTATAGAAAATTTTACAGAAAATTCTATAGAAAACTCTATAGAAAATTGTAGAAAATTCTATAGAAAATTCTATAGGAAATTCTATGGAAAATTCTATAAAAAATTCTATAGAAAATTCTATAGAAAATTCTATAGAAAATTCTACAGAAAATTCTTTAGAAAATTCTACAGAAAATTCTATAGAAAATTCTATAGAAAATACTATAGAAAATTCCATAGGAAATTCTATAGAAAATTCTGTAGAAAATTCTATTGAAAATTATACAGAAAATTCTGCACAAAATTCTACAAAAAATTCTACAGAAAATTTTATAGAAAATTCTGTAGAAAATTCTATAGAAAATTCTATAAAAAAATCTATAGAAAGTTCTATAGAAAATTCTATAGAAAATTCTATAGAAAATTGTATAAAAAGTTTTATATAAAACTCTATAGAAAGTTCTATAGAAAATTCTTTGGAAAATTCTTTGGAAAATTCTTTAGAAAATTCTATAAAAAAATGTTTAGAAATTTTTTAGAAAACTCCTTAAAAATTTATAAAAATATAGAAATTTAAATTATATAAAATTTTGTTGCCTTTGTCCATTTACTTTTTCATTACCCTGTATCCACCTGTTCCTTTAAGCTCTCCATTCGACCATCCCTTTTTTGCCTTTAGCATTTTCAACTTAAATTTAATTTAATCAAATCAATGAGCACAGCAGGATGTTAAGAAATTAAGTTATGAACTTCTAAGAAGAATTAAGACTTCATTTCGTTCCCAGGAACATTCGTACAATTTGTGTACATTTCTAAAGCAATTGATTAATAATACTCACCTTTTTCGCACAAACACACAGACACACACATGCAGCAACAAATAATATTTTATAACAATTTATTTTCATTATTAACGAGTATTTTGTAATATTTTTTTGTTATTTTATAACTTTTGCAGGTGAGACCGCTAGTACAGTGTTTGGCATGGATATGACATGGTTCGTCATGATTGTGGTTAGTATCCTGCTGATATTAAGTGCGGCCATAGTGGGCATAACAATATGCGTATGTCGGCGGCAAGAAGAAACCAATAACCAACAAAATACAGCCATACAATGTAAGTGAAATTCTACTTTTACTTGAATAACATAATGAATTAAATGATTAACATGTTTTTCTTTTTCTCTTGTTATTTTAATGTAGTACATCATAATTTGGCTGAGACAAATGGCTCGTCGAAACATCTGCATTACACGCATGGCGGTACATTGACGAGAGAACATACACAATTACCGCCCACGTCGGGAAACTGGCATCACCCTGCGGGACCATACACCGGGTACCACCGCATGCAACACAATTACTTGAAGATGGCCACCAAAGTCCGTCCCATCTTGTGCTTGGCAAATTTCGTCAATTAGGTCAAGATCTAAATACAAATTCAGTCAATAATCTTGGTTTGTCGCAAACCAATATTGCCGTCAATAATGCGGCCGCCCAAAATGCTGCTAATGCTGTGGGTGCCGCCCAGAAGGATGAATGGTTTGTTTGAGTATAAAACTTGAACACTTTATAACTCCTGCATTGAACTGAATTTCAATTTAGATTTTTAATCTATTCTAAGACAAAAAACAAGAAGAAAAACTAACAAAAAAACAAAAACTATTGCAAAATAAATTACAATTATTTTTGTTGAACAAAATTTGCACAGCATTAAATGAAGTGAGTATGATGTTTTTGGCAATTTGAAGAAGTTTTATTAATGAAATTTATTTTATTTTTTTAGGACTGTTAAATAACTTTTTAATAAACAACAATTATTAAGTTTTGGTGGACATCACCCAGCAGGGTGTGTTAATAAGAGATTTATAGTACCCAAATCTCTTAGGCAAAAAAACAAAAAAGAAGAAAAAAACAAAAAATATAAAAACAAAAAGA
Source organism: Protophormia terraenovae (assembly GCA_951394005.1). NCBI lineage: Eukaryota > Metazoa > Arthropoda > Insecta > Diptera > Calliphoridae > Protophormia > Protophormia terraenovae. The sequence goes on from OX596075.1 coordinate 29,612,414, forward strand.
ATTAAATAAGTAAAGATTACTTTCTAATTAGACAAGAAAACCAATTAATTCATAATGTAAATAATTTATAAATATTTAATTGATTTAATTGAAATTTATGTTAAAAAACGGGATAATTTTTTTTATGAAATTAATACAAAATATTTGAAGAAAGAAATTGTTTGGAATTGTTTTAATGTTGCTCATACGATATTAAAAAAATAGAGCTAAACTAATGAAATTATCGATAATAAATTATATGCAGGAAACTAAATTTTGTAATCGATAACTAATTTTTGCAAACTAAATTCTTTAAAGAAAATTTCCAATTTTGAGATTTTCTTAAGGAAAAGTTATAATCTAAAATTGTTTAAGGAAATTTTGTTGTCGATAAAAACATTTTAAAAAGAATTGATTAAAACAACAATAATTATCTTAGGAAACTTTTTTATCGCAATATTTTTTTTAAGAAAAATTTTTTTTATAGAAAATTTGTTATCAATAACAATAATTTCTTAGGGATATTTTGAAATAATAATTTCTTTAGGAAATTTTGTTATCGATAAAAAAATTTTAATAAAGGAAAATTTATTATAAATATACAAATTTGTGATCGATAATAAAATTTTCTTAAGAATAATTTGTAATCGATAACAACATTTTCTCTAGGAATTTTTATAACAAACAAAATAATTTATTAGGGAAAACTTGTTATCGATAACAAGTTTTTTTTAAAGGAAAATTTATTATCAATAACAAGATTATTTAAAATAACAATTATAATCGATAACAATAATTTCTTAAAAAAAAAAACATTTTATCGATAACAAGATTTTTTGAAGGAATATTTATTATAAATAATAAAATTTTCACAAGGAAAATCTCAATAAAAATATTTTTAAAGGAATATTTGTTGCTATAGATTAAGGGAACTTTATTATCGACAGAAAGATTTTTTGTTGAAATTTTGCTATATTTTATTAGGGAAAAATTGATATCGTTAAGAATAAAGAAAATCGTTAAGAATAAATAATAAAGAAAATTTAAAGAATATTTCCTCGATAAAAATATTATTTTAGGGAAGCATGTTTATCGATAACAAATGCTTCTTAATAAAAAATTGTTTCGATATCAAAACTTTCTTAAGGAAAATTTATTTTCGATAGCAAATTATTTCTTAGGAAATTTTCGATAACAACATTTTCTTAAGGAAATTTTTGTTTTCGATAGGAAATAAATAACTAGAAATTATGAATTTTAGTTTAGAATACAATTTTCTAAATATAAAGTTATCGATATCTTTAATCTAAAGAAGATTTTTCCTCAAAAAAATATTATTTTAAGGAAAAATTTTTATCAATAACAAATGCTTCTTAATAAAAAAAATGTTATCGATATCAAAACTTTCTTAAGGAAAATTTATTTTCGATAACAAAAATTTCTTAAAAGGAATTTGTTATCGATAACAACATTTTTTTAAGGATATTTTTGTTTTCGATAGGAAATAAATCACTAGAGAATATGAATTTTAATTAAACTTTCTTAAGGAAAATTTATTTTCGATAGCAAATTATTTCTTAAGAAATTTTCCATAACAACATTTTCTTAAGGAAATTTTTGTTTTCGATAGGAAATAAATAACTAGAGATTATGAATTTTAGTTTAGAATACAATTTTCTAAAGATAAAGTTATCGATATCTTTAATCTAAAGAAGATTTTTCCTCAAAAAAAATATTATTTTAAGGAAAAATTTTTATCAATAACAAATGCTTCTTAATTAAAAAATTGTTATCGATATCAACTTTCTTAAAGAAAATTTATTTTCGATAACAAAAATTTCTTAAGAAGAATTTGTTATCGATAACATTTTTTTAAGGAAATTTTTGTTTTCGATAGGAAATAAATCACTAGAGAATATGAATTTTAATTTAATTTATCGATATCTTTAATCTCTTAATAATTAATTTTAGTAAATTATTTCCTTTACAATTTTTTCTCTTCAAATTTTTTGTATTTAAAAACTAATATTATTTATTTTAATATTATTTCAAAATTATTGCTGAATTAGACAAAAACCTTTAACATCTAAATTATTACAAATTTCTTAAAAATAATTTAAATTTAGTTTAAATTAATTAAAGAAATAATTATTAAAAACGCATTTAAAAAAAATTAAATTATAAAAAAAAAACAAACTAAAGCTTAAAAATCATTAACTGAAAATAGAATTAAATAAAAAACATAAACATTTGCATTTCATTTTTTAAAAATCAACTCAGAACAAAATACAGAAAATAAATAAAAACAAAATCTAAGTTCAAATATAATTTTAAGTTGCTGTAAAATACAACAAAAAAATAATTATAAATCCAACCATAATTCCAAAACAAAAACAAAGTAAAAACAGTATTGAAGCTCAACTATTGAAAATAAAAATTTAAAATAACAAATAAAACTAAATGTAAACCTTAAAAACTTCCATATTGAAAACTAAAAACTACCATATTTAACAACAAAAATAAAAAAGAATTTTAAATAAAAAAACCTTCCTCCCCTCCAGAAATATTTAATAAAAATAACAAACTACTTTTGAAATAAATTAAAGTTTAATAACAAACAAATTTAATATTTCTTTTTTTTATTGAAAAAAAAAAAAACAAAACAAATTTATTTTTTTGGCCTGTAAACCCTTAAAAAATAAACTGAATAAATTCAACATTTAATAATATAAAATAAAATAATTAAAATATTTAAATAAAACAGTAAATTAAACAAAAACTCCATAAAACTTATAGAATTTTTTTTTTTTTTTTAATAAATATTTCTCTAAAATTAACTCGAATACAGTTTTTTTGTAAGAGATAATAGTAAACATGAAGAAAATTTAATAAAACTAACAGTAACAATTATAAAAAAAAAAAAATACCAAAAAAACAAGGGATGTAAATAGTTGACAATACAACAATTTTGAAAATCATCATAAAAACGCTTTAAAGAAGCAAACAAAAAAATGCATTTGACATCTGGCATTAAAATTAATTAAATTCAGAAAATTCATCTACATTTCATTTTCACAGATTTTCACTTGAATTTATAAGATTTTTAAACAAATTTTCTTAAATTAAAGCAAATATAATTAATATTTTCTATTCAAGAAGTTATTTTTACAGTGTTTAGTAGTAGTTATTTCTTTAAGTGTTCAATTTAAGGTGGCCAAAAGATAAACAATACTTTTTGAGATGCCAGATTAATAATTTTATGTTTTGTTATAATAACATTGGGGCTACACATGATTTTTTTCTATCATAATATGTAACAGAGATTGTCAAATTCGCTCTGAGAAGAGAGTAAACATTTTGTTTATATTATGTTAAATCTTAACCAAGGGGTAAATGTATTCTAATAAATCTAATATTATTTCATTATTTTCATTCAGCCACAGAGTAAACATGTAATTTTTATTTAAGAAATTCGAAATTTTTTAGCACAATTTTAATGAAAATATGTTTCTGAATGTAGAATAACCATCAAAATAAAACAATTTCACAAAAAAAAACATTGTTTTTAAGTACTTTTAAAAATACATATTCACACACACAAACAAACTTTCTTATATGTGTATTTTTTTTGAGAGTAAATCTTATAAGATCTTATCACAACAGTCTTATAATATTTCTTATAATACTAATACTTTAGTCTACACGTGAGATAATTCTCTGAGAAAGAGGATTTGACACTCTCTGTTACATATTATGATATAAAAAAATCATGTGGAGACCCAGTATAATCGCCAAAGAAATATGGGTTTCGAAGAGAAAAGTTTAAATTTAAAATATTTAGCAGATCTTATTTCTAAAATGAAGGAAAATTCATTGCTAGCCCTGTTTTATTTGAAATCATATATATTCAGGGTTGAATATTGAAATATTTGGGTTTCCGAAATGCATACATATGTTGACGCTTCTATTTATGAGGTAAGTGAATGGAACAAAATAAAGGACTAGTAAAAGGTCTTTACTGAAGGCCGATATCAGATTTTTTTTCTTCTTCAATAGACAAAAAAAAAAATTATAGACAGAATTAAAACCATTTGCTCTCTAACAACCATTTAGATTATTGGTCCGTGCTCAGTGTCTATAGGGGCAAGTACCACTGAAAGTTTTCACATACACAAGGTTAGATTAGATGTATTAAAGCCACAGAAAAATTTACCACATACTTGTTGAAAACGGTACCATTCAGAATCAATAATGATATACGGGATGTGTTAAAGTTCGTGTGTTCAAATCATTTACAATAACTGATACTAACTGGCATCAAGTTGATACCGATTCAGTATCGAATTTTTAAATTATATTAAAATTTGTAAACGAACGGTATCAAAAAGCCGATAACATGAATTTTAAATGCGACCACCGTACACGAAAGTCGCGTAAGATTTATTTTACATGACCTGGGGAACGTATACTACTTTCCAATACATATATCAAAGCATAAGTCTTCTGATAATTAAGTAGGTGATAGCTGTTAATAGAAAAATTTTAGAGAAGTAGAAATAGAACTCCAATATGAAGTCATTAATCTCTGAATATTATCTGAATTCATAGTAGAGATTTTCATTTTACTTAGAAGCCTCTATATGAAACGAATTAATGTGTGATATATATTAAGTATTCCAAAACAGCTTTTTGAAGTCAAGTTTTTGAAGATGTATTCATGAGGTGAATAAAAACGGTGAACGAAAAAAACGTTAAAGAAATATCTGTCAAGTCTCTAAACCTTTGTCCTTTCCTTCCTCTTTATGCCTACGTTCTAGGTCTTCATTTTAACCAACAGCATTAAAGGAACTATGTTCAATATCTGTCAATTCGAATCTTTTCCAATTTACAGTACCGAATTACTAAGTCGAGTCTTTTTCTTGGCAAAATTTTACTTTACAATATCTTTCATAAAATGTTTCTTTCTCACAGACCCCAGATATAATTCAATTATTTCAAAAACAAAAAAATTAGTAAAACAAATGATTTGGAGTACCCCAAGGAAATGAAAAGCATATATATTGAGAAACATTCTACACAAATTTTTAACCGTTATCATATCCGATATCATGTAATCTGATTGCACAGTCAACGGGTCTATGTAACTTTATCCGATCTCCTCTTCAATAGTTATTTTAGCTGCGAAGTCTTAGGAAAAGAGGAATAATTAAACCGATTGCGTAAGCCACATCAAAACTGATTTAATTATCAGAATATTTTAAAATTTATAATAATGGTCTTCATACTAAATTGGTGGGAACTTTATTATTATATAAACTGTAGTAAAAAAGTAACGGCTACTGCGAAGCTTACTTAATTATCCATAACTCTTTAAGCGATATTACCATTCCTCTGTGCCTTAATGATCTCCAAGTTAAAGTACTTAGTCTTATCATTAATAGAGTTGTAGTTAAGAACGAGGATTATAAAACGAAGGAATGAAAAGATGCACCAAAAGTCCAAATATAAAAAGAATAAACCCTTCAATTCGTATAACAACAATTCAAGTGCTCCCAACCCAATGTGAGATACATAAGATACATACATAGAGCTGATTATCTCATTACATACTTGTTAACAAAAATCAGTGCTATAATATTCAATACCATGTAAAATCTTTAATACAAAAAGGTTAAGAATTCTGGTTCAAATTCGTTAAAAGTAATGACAGTATGATTGTTCATAATGTACTTTAATAAACATAATAAACATTACTGGAGGAACTAAGAAAAGATCCCGCATAATAAAAGCAAATATCTAACATCTAGGCTTGATAAAGGCGAAATTATCGCATGAATATTAATACATTTTATTTAAATACTCTTCACATCTTACTCACAGTATTATTTATTAATGAATTTAAAGTATGAATGGTATTCTGAAACGTAAAATTAATTTAGTCAGTCAGCTAAATCTTTGTACTATATCAGCAAGTTTTTAAACAGCAAACAAATATATTACTCCAACAATAAATTTTCTCTCAGTGGAAACTCTTAAGAATATTTGCCCTCGATCCAAATGAAACTTCTTGAACATAATATTTAAAAAAAAATTAGCAAAAAATCTCCTTTTTTTGTTTCAACAAATTCGTTTATAATTTTTTTTTATTTTAAAAACATCATAAAACACATACTACATACACATTAACATCAATATCATCACAACATCATATTAATAGAAAAAAATGTATACACCGAAAGAAAGAAATTGGTAATTATAATGTGAAGAAATCAATACAGTCAATTGAATAACTAAAAAAAGTTTTGAACGGTATGTATTACAACAATCTTGACATTTTACATAAACAAAAACAACAACAAATACATTTATATAAGGTATAAAATTAAATATATAAAAAAAACAAAACCAACAACAACAATTATTAAGATAAACATAATGACAATACAAAAATACAATTTATTAAAAAAACAAAACAACAAAAACTTCAACCAAAACAATTTTTTTCTCGATTTTTTTTTTTTTTTTTTTTCTACTTTATTAAAAATCTACGAGTAGTCAATAAAAAAAATTATTAAACAAAAACATACAAAAATTTTTATAACAAAAATATAATAAAATTAAACAAATAACAACAACTAAAAAATGTTTACTAATTGCTTATACTTTTTATATGAAAATTAAAATACAATTAAGAACAACTTATTAAAACATAAACATAATAAAACAAACAGGTAAAATTTTATAGAACTTAAAGGAAAAAAATATAACGAAATTTAACATTTTTAAAGCTAAAATTTAAATTAACAAAATTTGTCTTTCTTTCTTCTCTCTCGACTTTTTTTACATAATTAAACAGTGAAAATTAGTACTACCCGCCGTTTATAAATAAAAAATAAAAGAAAATAAATCAATAATTAAATGAAAATAAATTAGAAAATGAAAGAATAGAAAAAATAAGCAATTATTGTAAGAAAACTAATTAACAACTAACTAAATACTTAAAACAATGTGATGTTTACACAGAAAGAAAAAAATATTAAAAATAAATTTGATTCCCAAAATTTGATGGATTTAAACATTCAGCTGTCTAAGCAATAGCTGTTTTTAATCTTTTACAGCCGTATTCAAAAAAATTAATGTAGGTTTGATAACGAGTTACTAACTTTTTCTTATGGAAATTTACATACAAAAAGTTAGTAACTCGTTATCAAGCATACATTATTTTTTTGTGAATACGGCTGTTAATCTTTTAATTAATTTAAAATATGCAACGGTAAATTCAACAAGCCGATTATGCATGCACTGAACACACCACACTGTTGACACTTCGTAATTAAAAACCAAATTTAATTAATATTTATAATTGATTTAAACATTTATTTCAATTATGATATATCATTAAAATTTTTATTTCCACTAGAATTTTTAATTTTTGGTACCATATAATTCCATCAAGATGCGATTTATAAAATAAGAAATTTTTGTAAAATATTTAATATAATGCAAAATGTTTGTAAATGGATTCGATAATAATAACTAACTTCAATATAATTGTTTTCGGACGAAATTTTAACAAATTGCTCAATGTGTTTAGAAGTATAAAGATCGTAAAGTATTTCGCTTTAAATTAATTTTTAAAGATCATCATAAGCAGTTTGCAAAATTTAAGGGAAATAATAAAATAAAGTACCTTAGTACAGAGGTTCCCACAAAAATTCATCTCGCAGTCCCTTGCAGGAATTTTTCACTTTTCCGCGGACTTCAGATATATTTGAATTCTTTAATAATACAACTACAAAATACGAAAAAAGATTTTCCGGGGTCGCCAAGAAAATAGCTTAGTATATGCAATAATTTCCATAGTTTTGAATGAAAAATTAATGTTTATTGCTATCCATCTTATGGATAAAACCGATTGCTACTTTTTAAGGCTTAAAATTTTTAAAACCTTGTTTTGAAATTAAGCGCATTTCATCTAAGCTTTCTGAATTAAATGAAACAAACAGTAATCGCATGGTGAAATAAAACAGGTGGCAGCAGTTTTACAATAACAACAATACGGCGAATACATTAAGTTTTTTTTATACATGGAGTTTAACACTTTTGCGGGAAAGCAAAAATTATGTTTATATAGAGTTTGACAGTCCAAAGTACTAACTAAATTATAAGCTGATTAAATTAGGTCACTTGTTTGAATTCGCCGTGATATGAGGTTATTGAATTCATCATGGCAAAATGAAACAGGTGGCAGCAGTTTTACAAAAACAACAATACGGCGAATTCATAAATTTTTTTTTAATTGTGCATATTCAGAGTTCGACAGTTCTAAGTACTAAAAAAATATTTAGCTGATTAAGTGATGTCACCTGTTTGAATTCGACTTGTTTTGTGCATTAAAACATATTAATTTGGTGATGTTTATTTAAGAATAATATATTTTGATGTAGTCATTTCCCGAAAAAAATTTATCAAGACAATTTTTAAAAACTTGTTTTGAAATGAAGCGTATTTCATCTAAGCTTTCTGAATTAAATGAAACAAATAGTAATCGCATTGAGAAATGAAACAGGTGGCAGCAGTTTTACAATAACAACAATACGGTGAATTCATAAATTTTTTATACATGGAGTTTGACTCTTCTGCGGATAAGCAAAAATTGTGCTTATATGGAGTTTGACAGTTCAAAGTACTAAAAAAAATAATCACCTGATTAAGTGATGTCACCTGTTACCGTTATATGAGGTTATTGAACTCTTCATAGCAAAATGAAACAAATGGCAGCAGTTCTAAAAAAACAACAATTCATAATTTTTTTATATAGGGATTTTGACACTTGAGCGGATAAACAAAAATTGTGTTTTTCCGGAGTTTGACAGTTCTGAGCACAAAAAAAAAATCAGCTGATTAAGTGATGTCACCTATTGAATTCGACTTGCTTTGTACATCAAAAAATATTAATTTGGAGATGTATATGTAGGCTTGCCAGATTTTAAATCGGCAAAAAACGTACATCAAAGTTAAAAAAACAGTACAATTGAGTAAAAAGAAGTACAATTGTTCTTTTCACATTTCATTTTCCATATTTCAGACTAGATTTAATTTGTACATATATAAAATCAATGCAAGAATGTGTATATTATGTTAGTATTATAGGATTTTTAATTTATCTGAATAAAAACTCAAAAATAAACTTTCAATTTTTAATACTTCAAAATTAATTTAAAAGTACATACATATAGTTAGAAGTACAATAACTAAAAAATTCTGGCAAGCCTATGTATATCTTAAAATAATATATTTTGTTGTAGTCATTTCCCGAAAAAAAATTATAGATCTAGAGTACTTTATTAACAAATTACGTAATATTTTTATATTTTTCTGATCAGTAAGATGATATGATTAAAATATATAGTTACTAGAACTGAATCTGAAAAAACGACTTTTGTTCAGCTAGATTTAATAAAATTTCTACTGGTAATTTTACTCCAAAAACAAACCAAGCTTTTTAAAAGTGAGGTCTCTGTTTTGTCTAGTCTTTAATTGCTGCCTAAATTAGACAAATATTTATCAAAACTTGTAAGAAACGTCAGCAAAATTTCAGGAAATTTGTTTATCTAAATCAAAAATAGGGGGAGTTTACTGTCTCAATAAACCATGGTCCGCTGAAAACTTTGTCTTGGCGCTGCATTAATACTAAGAAATTCTGTGTATATTACACAAATTTGTATCATTGTTAAAAAATTATCTAGCAAAAATACATTTATAAAAACCAAAATTTTACTTATTTAATACTAAAAAATTATTGCATTCATACGTTTAAATATGTTTTTAATACTTTACAAAAACAATTTACTTTAAAGACAGGCGATTTCGACACACTAATTCTTATAATATTGTACATGAAGAATTGTAAACCCTCAATGTTTAGAAAATTTAAAAAAAACGTATATAGTGTAACCAATTTGAATTAGACTAATCCAATTTATATGATTCATTTAAATTTTTAGTTCAATTAAATTTGATTTTTCTCCCTGCAAAAGACTATTTAATTTAATAATCTTTTAAAAAATTTTGCTCATTTATAGAATTATATTTATCAATGCTAAAACAAAAGTTGTTTTGCATTTAAAATGAAAAACTATATAAAATACTTATATTAAAATAATTTTATTTAATACTCGTATTTACTTTTGGTTTAACATAAACATAAGATTTTTTATATGTAAACATTTATGTTAATGATATAAATTTTCAAAAAGAAAACCCTTATAAAATATTTTCTTATTTTTTATAAATATGATGAGTATTACTTAGTAAATGTAGTTAATGTGTGTTGTAAGTAAAATACATATGCAAAATGTTAGATTTTTTTAATATAAAACTGAAATAATTCTAGCATATTCTTTAATGATTTTTATGATAACAAAATGAAATTAGTCAAAAGAAAAATTTAAATTTGTGGAAAGAAATTAGTAGAATTAATAAAAAAAAAAAAACTAAATTTAACTTGATGAAAATATATATTTTAAAAAAATTTTACATATATTTTTTCAAACTAAGTACATAATTTGTTCTTTTTTTATATAAAAATTAATAAAAACAAAAAAATAACTAAAAATAAATTTAAGTTTTGAAATATTTAAATTTAAATTAAATAAAACAATATGTTGTTAAATAAAATTCCATAGTTAAAAAGGCAAATTAAATTATAAAAAATTAAAAAACTACAATCAATTTATCTTAAAAACCAACATAAGAACATTTGACATAAACAACAAAAAATTCAATTAATCAACATATTTTAACCAAAAAGTCAACCAAATATAATAATTTTTAAATAATATTGAATATGGAGCAGTTACAATAGTCAATATTAGTAAAAAAAAACTAAAAGAAAAAATTATGCAAAATTTGGAATTAACTTAAAATAACATAATAGAAATTAATAAATTAATAACAAACCAAACAAGTTAAAAAAAAGCACTTAACAAAAAAAGTAGTAAAAATCAAGAAAAAAAAACTTTAGAAAAAAACCAACCACGAAAATAAAACTTAAAACAATATAGTAAAAAGTTTTTAGAAATATTGAAAAATAAATAAATTTTCGGCATACTGTAAAAACCCCCAAAAAATAACATAAAACAAAATATTTATGTATTTGTATTAAAAATAAATAAAACCAATAATAAAAAAAAAAAAAAAAACAAGCATTTTAATTGAAATTAAAAAAAGAGATTAAAACATATTAGTAATTAGCATTTAATTTTAATAATTTTAAAGAAGAAAACCAAAAAACTATTTATTTCTGTAAGTGTAACAAGTGTAAACAAAAGAAAATTATTATACTCTTAAACTTTTTTAAATTCAATTCATTTACTAACTTCTTTTTTCTTCAGTGTATTATTTGTTTAATACTTGGCGTATAAATAATGAAAATAAAATTTATATTTGTAATTGTATCTTTTAATTAAATTTAAACCAAATTAACAATTTATGATTGTTTATTATTAAATACTAATAATAATAATAAAAGAACAAAACATATTATAAATTAATAATGATAAAGTAAAAAATTATAATAATAATAATGATGATGCTTTAGCTTTGTGTTAAATTTGCTGTTAAATGTAAAACTCAAAATTATAATAAACTTAATAAAAATAAAAGTAAAATAATTATTTAAAAAACAAAAAAGAATAAAATTTGTAATGGTACTATATATGTTAAATATTAACAAATTGACATTTACAAAAGAAAAAGAAAAAACAACAATGATTTAAAATAAATAAAATGCATTAAAATAACAATATGATTAAATTATAAAACAAAATAATGAAATGAATCAGTAACTAATTACATATAATTTTAAATAAATGACAAATTATACAGAACAGATGAAGAAATAAATAAAATTGAAATAAAATTAATAGAAAATTTTGTTTTTATTTCGCCATGGTCAAAGTGCTTATGTTTCAACGAAACATACATACATATGTACATAAATGTAGTTTACACTTTAAGACGAAATTTAGATATTTATGGAAAAATAGGTTTAGTTTGTGTCATGGTTTAAATAAAATATAACATATATATAAAAAAAAAATACGTTTATTCAATTCAAAGGTTCAAACAAGAATAATAATTTTTCAATACAATGTGAAAAAAATTGTAGAAAAGTAAATTTCAATGAACTATTGTATTTTTATAAAATAATGAACAAGTAGTATAGTTACAAGTGTTCTCACTACAATATCCCCCTTTCTTTAAGAAACTTTATAATCTTTCATCCATCCAGGTGGTTGGCAGTTGCGTTTAGGCCGGGAACTCTCTGTATTGACAGTTAAAGGTGATGATACTGTTTCAACTGCTATTGAATCGGATGTAGAATGAAATGAATTATCTTGATCCATTTGGAGACTTGTATCAGAGTCAGTTCCTGGAGTAGCTTCATTTTCCACCACATGATCAGGTGTTATGGAAGTTGATTGATTATGTTCTATAAGAGTTGGTTCCTGTGAGATTTCTGGAACATTATTTGATGTTTTGTATAAGTCGAATATTTCGAATAATAAATTTGTAGAATTTATGTGCTCTTCATGAGACATAAATCTTTTCTTAATTTGATTTGCATGAGAACGAATTTGTTTTTGTTTATTTCTGTCGGTTATTAACACATTATAGTTAACAGTTCCTACACGTTCCACTATTGAACCTGGTACCCACATATACTTATTATTTCTAAAAATTTGTGCAAATACCTTTTCATTTGATTCGAAACTTTTAGCTTTCGCACCATGTTTCTTGTTAAAAATTGTCTCTTGATGAACATTACGTTTAATTGGTTGTACAGCTGCTGGTTTGAGTAAATCCAAAGTAGTTTTGATTTTACGATTAAGAAACAGCTCAGCTGGAGATTTAGAATTCGTTTTTGGTGTTGATCTATAAGTTTGAAGAAATGTTTCCAAGTTTTCCTTACTTGTCCCCTCATTCTTAAGTTTTTCAAGAGCCCGCTTCAAACTGCAAACAAAGCGTTCTGCCTGACCATTAGATTGAGGATGGTATGGTGCTGTTCTTATATGTGAAATCCCTCGATCATTCACAAATTTGTTGAAGTGACTACTTACAAATTGGGTACCATTGTCTGACACAATAGTATCAGCGTCTCCATACCTAGCAAACATTTCCATTAGTTTTGATATTATAGTTTGTGATGAAATATTTGAAATTTCAAATATTTCTGGCCACTTTGAGTAAGCGTCAATAACAACAAAGTAGTAAAAACCATTACAAGGACCAGCAATGTCTATGTGAATCCGCTCCATTGGTTTATTTGCTAAAGGCCATGATTGTAGAGTATGTTTAACTGGTGCGGAGCAAGTTACAGCACATTGTTGACAATTTCGAACATATTGTACAATATCTTCATCAATACCGGGCCAGTAGACATGGCTTCTTGCTAAAGATTTCATTCTCTCTTTACCCGGATGACCACGATGAAGTTGTTTTAAAATACATGATCTTAATTCTGGTGGTACTACAATTCTATCATTATACATTAAGCATCCTTGAACTACACTGAGGTGATCTCTTCTAGCATAGTATTGAGAAAGTTCTGATGATATGTTTTTGTTCCACCCATTGTTTAGAGCTGATATAACTGCCTTTTACATTTATTTGTTGCTTTGAAAACCATATTAAATGTAATTGGAAGTGAGTTGAAATGATCATTCAGAGCTGCCGAACAATCTTCTTCAAACATAATACAGGCAATAATTATATCTTCATCTTGTTTCATGTTAGTATCAATGAGTCTTGATAAAACATCAACGCATCCAAATTCTTTTGTATTAACGTATTCGATTTTGAAATCGTACATCATAAGAGTTAACGCCCAACGTTGTAGCCTGTTTGCTGCATACGATGGAATACCAGATTTTTTTCCAAAAATTGTTAACAGAGCTTTGTGATCAGTTCACAAAGTTAATTGTCTACCATATATATAACGATGAAACTTCTTTACGGCGAAAATTAGGGCTAGGCCTTCTTTCTCTATTTGAGAATAGTTTTTCTCAGCAGGAGTAAGAGTACGTGAGGCATGAGCAATGACCTTTTCTGATTTGTCTGGATATACATGACAAATAAATGCTCCAATACCCTTACCAGATGCATCTGCTGCAACCTTAATAGGTAAATCTGGGTTATAATGAGTTAACAGCAAATTTGAGTTCAAAAGATTTTTAAATTTTTGAAATGATTTTTGACATGCATCTGTCCACTTAAATTTGACATCATCCTTTAACAGTTTATCCAGTGGTGCTCTTAGATCGCTCATTTGATGAATATATTTACCGTAATAATTCACTGATCCAAGGAATGACCTTAATTCCGATATATCTTTAGGTGGTGGTAATTCGAGAATTGTTTTGATCTTGTCAGGATCTGGACGTAAACCATCTTGTGACATTATGTTACCAAGATATTTGACTTCTTTTGCAAAAAATTTACATTTTTCAAATTTGATATGAAAATTAAATTCACGAAGTTTTTGAAGAACTTTGTTGACGTTTTGTAAATGCTTTTCAACTGTAGACCCACCAATTATTATATCGTCTATATACGCCGCAGCATCATCTATACCCATAAGCATTGTATCCATGATTTGTTGGAATGCGCCAGGAGCACTTTTAACACCAGGTGCTAAACGATTAAAAGTATAAAGTCCTTTGTGTGTATTTATGGTTAGAAGCTTGGCTGAATCTGATGTTACTTCTGTTTGTAGATATGCATCAGAAAGATCAATATGAGTATATAAACAACTGTTAGCCATTTTGGTATATAGATCTTCTGGGCGGTGTAGTGGGTATTTATGTGGTTCTAAACAATCATTTAGTCCAGTTGAATAATCCCCACATATTCTTATTTTTCCGTTTGGTTTTTTTACAGCTACGATTGGTGCTGCCCAATCCGAAAAATCAACAGGTGAAATTATACCTAACGATTGTAAACGGTTAATTTCATCTTCTATAAGTGGAAACATGGCATATGCCACCGGACGTTTTGCTTTAAAGATTGGCTTCACATTTTTCTTTAGGTGTAACTGAACTTTCACTTTGGTGCATTTTGCTGGAGTGTCTTGAAAAATATCCATAAAATCTTGTCTGATTTTAACCAATACATCGGGGTCAACTTCAGTTTGTTTGATTTGACAACAAACGTTGTTGATAGGTTGTTCCCATATTCGAAAGATGTCACACAAATCTGTACCAAATATAAAAAGCGTATCAATTTCTACAACGGAAAAACTACACAATTGTACTTCACCTTTTAGCCTGACTTGACAATCAAACTCGGCTAAAAGTTTGTTATTGGATGCACTTGTAACATATCGATTTTTGAATTGTTTTCCTGGTTTACCCATTTTCTCCCATAATGATTTTCCAATCATCGAAATGTCTGAGGCTGTGTCAACTTGCAATTTGACATCAAAACCAGAATTGTGTGGATTTAATGGCAAAATATTGATATGAACATTGACATATTTGCGCCTCGATGCGTGTGAAATTTTGTTAATTTGAACAACATTTGATTGTGGAGAGTATGATTTCTTCTTTTGATTCTTGTTTTTCTTCTTATACGAAGTTTTGTTCCGAGATGAAATGTACTTTTCTGAAGCTTTACAGTATCCTTCTTTATGACCAACAACGTTGCATTGACTGCACTTGTGGTTGATGAAATTGCAATACTTGGAGTAATGCATTGAACCACAATTCCAACATGGAGTTTTAGGAACGTTTTTATTGTCATCTTGTTTTGACTTTTGGAAGTTTGATTTAGACTTAATGGTATTGACGGATGTGGTATTATCTTCAATCATAGCTGCGTCGTGTTTTAAATTCATCATTCTCTGAGCCGCTGTCACTAATTTATTTACTGTTTGACTTGAATCGTCCTCCAAAATTGACGAATCTCTGTATCTGTATGAGATTGTAATCCGCAAACGTAAACAAGACATTTGAATTGATCGGCATTCATTTCAGATAATTTGAATTGTTCCAAGATTGATTTATACGAGCTGCATAAGAAACCAAATCTTCTTGAGGAGACTTAACTATTTGAAGACACTTATACCGCAGACTAAACAAAGATTCTTGCACACCAAACATGCTTTTAAGGATCTTGATTGTTTCAGCAAATGAAATATCCCTTACATTTCTCGGAAGAATGTATGCTGCATATTTACCATAAGCGAAAGTGTTTAATTTCCTCATTAGAAGTCTTACTCGGGATGCATCATCTAAATCCTTTCCATCCACTAGGAATATGTCCTCATGACGGTTGTACCAAACATTAAATGTTACTGAATTTGTTGGATCAAAAATAAATTCGGAAATTGAATTCGATAATTTGTCCATTAATTGTTCTTGATTGATGGATATTCCCAGGGACAATCTTGCTAGGATTTCTCCTTGCTTTTGTAATAATTCCAAAATCTTAGGATCTGTTGCCATTATCCTCGTCGCCACAAATATGTTATGGTTTAAATAAAATATAACATATATATAAAAAAAAATACGTTTATTCAATTCAAAGGTTCAAACAAGAATAATAATTTCAATACAATGTGAAAAAAATTGTAGAAAAGTAAATTTCAATGAACTATTGTATTTTTATAAAATAATGAACAAGTAGTATAGTTACAAGTGTTCTCACTACAATAGTTTGTGATACAATGATCCTCACAGGAATACATTTTTATATCCTACACCACCATAGGTGGTTGGGGTATTATGCGTTTGTGCTGATGTTTGTAACGCACAGAAAAAATGATCGGACCCCACCCTTAAAGTATACCGTTCGACTCAGAATCACTTTCTGAGTCGATTTAACGACGTCCGCCCGTCTGGCTGTCTGTCCATGTAAACCTTGTGAACAAAGTACAGGTCGCAATTTTAAAGTTATCTTGATGAAATTTCTGGGTTTCTGGTAACTGCATATTTTAGATAAATTAGTTATAAAAGTGAAATAATATCTTTGAATTTTCTTATTTATGTTTTAAACCCATGTTTTTACAATAAAGAAAAGTCGCTAGAAACCGCCAGCTAGAAAAATGTTGCAGCTAGAAAATCCACTTAGCGGTTTTTTATGAAAAGTACCCGCTATGTACAACGAAATATCGCCAGATCTATCAGAAAAAGTGCCGTTTTGGCAACACTGTTAACGTGCATAAATACCATACGAATGTAAGTATCAAGTTAATATTCGACACAAATAAGTTTTTTATAAGTAGAAACAACATTGGCAAATTTTATGAGAATCGGTCCATAACGTACCATAGATACCATATAAAACCACTTCCGGGAATCGCCCTAAAGTGCATGAAATTATATAGATATTAGTATCAAAGCATTATTCTGTATTTGTATATTTTATTTTACAATTAGTAAAAGTGTTGGTATACAATTGGCCACAGGTCTAATATAAGTCCCCTTCCCGGATTTTTATGCTCATACACAATGGTGTAGGGTATCATATGGTCGGTCTTGACCGACTATATATTTTTTCTCGTTTCTTTATCGGAAAATTTTTTTATGCCACCAATTTTTAAAGATTCAAATAAAAAACTGTTGAAAAT
Organism: Protophormia terraenovae; assembly: GCA_951394005.1. Classification (NCBI taxonomy): domain Eukaryota; kingdom Metazoa; phylum Arthropoda; class Insecta; order Diptera; family Calliphoridae; genus Protophormia; species Protophormia terraenovae. The sequence goes on from OX596075.1 coordinate 29,630,025, forward strand.
ATTAGGAAAACACACAATGTTGTGGCGAATTCAACAAATGCTTGACGCATATTCGTTTTATTCATAATGAACCTATTCAGATGACCAAAAAAATTTCCTTAAAAAATAAATTTGTTGGAAAAAAAAATACGTTAAAAATCCTACGTAGTTCTTTATTAATTATTTTTTGCTATTAAACATCTTAGAATTCAAGACTTTAGAAATCAAGATGAAAAAAAACATAACTATCTTTATTATATTAAATATAATCCGAGTTTTAATGTTACGAAAATCTTGAACCTGTTGACCGGCAGTATATGTATTAAAGTGAGTCAAATTATTCGGGTGAGAATAATGCAAAAAGGCGTATCGCAAAAAAGAAAGGAAATTACCCTAAGAATCTATATATCGAAAATTAAAACCTACTTCCGCCGAGAGACATAAAGATTTTACTCTGAATTATTTTAAAAAACTGCATAGTAGTGTCCCGAGAATCTCCTTTTTTCAGATTCTGATATTAGAATACCACTCAAATGATGCCCATTGAAGTGCAGAATACAGAAAAAAACAAGCGATAATGTTATATTTGGCCTGGCCAAATCTGTATACCCACCATCAACTTTTTCAAATTTTACGTTATATGGAAGGTGGGCGGTAAAGTAGGCGGACCTCGCACATTTTTTGCTTCCGAGTTTACATTGATCCTTTGTACAAAATTTTGTTGACATTTTACCTTATATGGGAGGTGGGCGGACCACACCCATTTTTGTTTATATCGACCCTCGAACTATCTGTACAAAATTTCTTTGTTGTACATGCTTTTGTTAAAGAGATATCAGCAGATGAAGTTACCACGGACACCCTGTGTTTCTAGTATTTAGCCCATAACTTTTTTGTTTATTAACCGATTTTGCCCATTTTCAATCCCAAACAAACCTTATATAAGATAAATATTTAAGCTAAATTTCATCCCCCTAGGTTGTCCCGTTCGAGCCTTATCCTGCTTTCAACAGACAGACAGACAGACGAACGGACATAGCTAGATCGACTCAGAACCTAACCAGGATCCAGAAAATATATACTTTATATTAAATTAATTTCAAAATATAATAGAGACAATAACCCTTGGGATATGCATTCAAATTCGCGAAATATTAAAGGTATTCACCTCAGAAATTGCAACTTTGCTAGACCCTTGCAAAGTAAATTGTGCAGAATTTATTCTATGTGGTTGTTGTGTTTACAGAAATCGATGCAACTTTGCAAGGGTCTTGCAAAGTTGCAAATTTCTGAAGTGAATACATCTATTAAGACTGCAAATATTTAATCTGCTATATTAAACATTTGCTATATTTTATTTAAATGCTATATTTTATATAAACTAATCGGACTTTGTGGATAAATTCTACACCATCTTTGTTATTGTACAGACTTTCATCAGTTAAATGCAGGGTAGTGGAGTTTTGATGACAAAATTTTTTAATTTTTAAAATGTTTTGGTTTTTTAGGCCCCTCAACGAAATACATATATTGAAATTAGAATTGATACTTGTTATATACATGCGTATTTTATGTTATGTCTCGTTGGTGTGTCTGAAATAGTCAAAGTAGTAGATAGTCTCAAAGTTTGGAAAACAGGAGCAAAAAATGTTCAAAAAGTCACATTCACAGTTTCATATAGAATGGCTTGAATTACTGCTTGAATTTAGTTTTATTTTATTTTATTTTATTTAACACATTAAAATTGGAGGAGCATTTAAAATAAGTTTAATATGGACTAATTGAAAATCACGTTAAAATTGCACTTTTTGTTTTTGTTATTTTTATATAGAAAATTGTACAAATTATAGATACATTTATATAAAAACGGCGATAATTTAACTTGATCGTAAATTTAAGTAAAATTTTGATAGTTGAAAACGTCAAAACACATTTTACAAAAAGGCACATCGTGTGGACAGCACGAAATTATCTAAAATTGGCATAAATACCCAGCAAAAAATTATCAAGAGCTTCCAAAAAGAACATTTTCACCACTTCAAAAGTGGAACAACAAAGTGCATATTTTGAACTTTTTTTGTGAAAATAAATGAATTTTTAGCGGGAAAAAAGGTTAATCATTTCCAAGAAAATTAAAATTTTAAAAAGCATTTTTATTAACTTTTAATAAGGCTAAAGCGGAATTTTTGTTAAAAAATTTTATAAACATAGTTCTAAGGGAAGTACTTTAAAAGAATGAACAGGAAGTGTAAAAGAAGAAAATCCTACCAATGACAACCATGGGTTAAAGAAAGAAATTCTCCAGCTGTTTTTCACCAATGACAACACAATATTAAATTCATGAATTTTTCAGCTCTTTTTCAGTTCCTTTTATGCTGGGTAGGTCATGTATGTAATGCTAACCGGAAATGTGGAGGGGCATAAAAAAAATGTCGAAAGAAAACAATTTTATGGATCAAAACAACTTTTCTTTGGTTAAAAAAGGATCACAATATTAATATAAGGAGAAATAATAAAACAAATTAAAAAGGAAAATTTATGTAAGTGAAGCCACAGAATTAAAAACTCCTTAGCACGGACGAAATCTCGCCATTGAGAAAAAAGGTTTTACCAAAAAAATTTTAATAGGAGAAATAACAAAACATTAAAAAAAATGAAATTGAAAAAAGATTCGGCTGTGCCGAATCTTTGATACCCTTCACCATATTACCATCTTACTGTCTTATCGACATCATATTACCATATTACCGACAAATAATAAAATTTTCGCCTTAACGTATGCTTTCATATTTTCACATATATAAATCTAAATTTTTTTCAAACTACGAAAATTTGAATATGAAAAAAAAAAACAATCATAGCAGGCTTTGCTTTTAAAAAATAAACAACAACAATTCCATATTTATTTATTTTTTTATGTGTGTATATACAAACTGACTGCATATACAAAGAACAACAACAACACTGTTATTCATTATATTACTTCTGTTGCTAACTAAACTACTTGTCTTATAGGCAAAAACGTCACTAATAGTCATTACAATGCTTAATATACATGTTTGTGTATGTATTTATGTATATTCTTAACAGATATGTTTTAGTTTTAAAAAATAAACAACAACAATTCCATATCTATTTATTTTTGTACAGACTGCATATACAAAGAACAACAACAACACTGTTATTCATTATATGACTGCTGTTTCTAACTAAACTACTTTTCTATACAAAAAACAAAAAACGTCACTAATAGGCATTACAATGCTTAATATACATGTTTGTGTGTGTATTTATATTCTTAACAGATTTGTTTTTGGGCCATAACTCTGTTGATTATGAACGAATTTGGTTTATTAAAAAAAACGAAATTTTATAAAAACATTTATGACTGATCTATATAAAAATAAAAATCTGTAGCTTGAACAAGGGCTTCAAAAATAAAAAATTCGTTTTCCCCGATATCTCAGTTATTACTGAACCGATTTATTTCATTTTTTCAGAACAAAAATTCAGAAAATAATTTCCGAGCCCACTTTAAAAATTCGAAGTCCCTGGTATATACAGAGGCTTCAGAAACTGAAAAACCGGTTCCAAAAACCGGTTTTTAAAGCATATCTCCGCCATTTAAAAACCGATCCTGCTGATTCAAAAAGCCAAAATTTTATAAAAATATTTGTGACCGATCTGTATAAAAATAAAAATCTATAGCTTAAACCAGGGCTTCAAAAAATAAAAAATGCGTTTTGTCCGATATCTCAGTTATTATTGAACCGATTTATTTCATTTTTTCAGAACAAAAATTTAGAAAAAAATGTCCGAGACTTCTTTGTAAAAACGAAGTCCCTAGTATATACAGAGGCTTCAGAAACTGGAAAACCGGTTCTAAAAACCGGTTTTTTTAACATATCTCCGCATTGTATTAACCGATCTTGCTGAATTCCAATAGCAAAATTTTCGAAAGCATTTCCGATCGTTTGATATATATATTATATATGTCAGTTATCGGTGGGCTTCATAAACGCCATTTCAACCGACACACGGACGGACGGACGGACATGGTCCTATCGTCATCATTTCTTACAAGGATCCCGAAAATGTAAACTTTTTTGCTCTCCGACGAAAATTGTGAGAATTACAAACGGAATGACAAACTTATATATACCCTTTACAACTTTGGTGAAGGGTATAAAAAAAGAATTATGTTAAAGATTCAAGTGCTTTCAATAGATGCTTGAATATTTTCAATCGGATAAACAGTATAGAAAATATTTACTATTTTAAGTAAGTTAAGGAGCTCAATGAGTTCCAAATTTTGTTCAAATTACAATACTAATATTACTTTTAAAATAACGGATAAATCTTAAACGAACATTTTAATTACAGTATATTTTTAAAAGACAACTGTTACATTTACTGAACATACCCCATCATTAATTGATAAACAACAGCTGCTACTTTGACAGTTCTTCACAGCTGACAGCTCCATTCACAAAAACACAACATTTGCAAAAAAAAAAGCAATAATCTAACCTCGCGTAGTAGAACTTATAGTAATTTTTTCCAGACCACAATTATAAAAGAAAATAAGCTAAAAATATAAAATAAATATACTTAAAATACAAAACGAATAACGAAATTAGTGAATAATAAAATAAGAAATGAAACGAAATTTGGATAAACGTGATATAAGGCCATTTATTTATGGTGGTTTGGCATCAATTACAGCAGAATTTGGTAAAATTGTTAATAAAAAAAATTCCAATACATTACATTAAAAAATAAACATGTTGATGATTTCAAGAAAAGCTAAAATACATGACGCAATTTATTAATGCAATTATTGTAATTAAATGAACTAAAGAAAAATAATAAACAAAAATAATCATGGTCTATCATCTTTAATAATGAAAATAAAGAATTTTCCTACTTGACTACGTTGGGGGGCTTTAGAAGATTTATTCTGTATAGCAGCAAATTACAGTGCTAGTGCCCATGTGTAGTATTTTTATGAACTTATTTTGTATATGTACATGTGAGTGTGCAAATATTTTCAACGAGATGCGATTGTTCGAAGACTCTCATGTATGCAATAGTGGGGTCTTATCATTTTTAATTTGTTTGTTTTATTTATTTACGCCAGAATCATGTTATTTTTTATTGCTTTCATTATTATAAACTATAGTTTTGTTTACATGATTATGTATGTGCACAATGATTGTTGTTACTTATTAATACATTTTGTATTATTTTTTGAATGTTGTTTTTTTAATATTTATAGGCACTTTTCCAATTGACACTACAAAAACCCGCCTCCAGATTCAAGGTCAGAAAAATGATCAAGCATTTTCACAATTACGATATCGTGGCATGACGGATGCATTTATAAAAATTAGCAAAGAAGAAGGTTTAAGAGCATTATATTCTGGGTAAGTAAAAATTTGTTTTTTTTATTTTTTTTTCGTTACTTTGTACGTGTGGCAGTGGTTCTCAACAGGTGGTTTTTTTATACATATTTTTATGTGGGTGTATTAAAAATATTATTAGAAATAGTAAAACTTTTGAGAAAGTCTATTTAACTATTTTTTATTGGAATAAAGCCAATAATACAATACTTTACTTAAAAAATTATATGGGGGATTCACAAAGTGTGCTATCTTGTCGTATTGTCATATGTCCTAAAATATTTCAATGTATAAAAAATATTGACAATACGACAATAGTGACCCAAAAATTTAATTTGTATGTTTCTTATAAAAAACTTAAAAATAATAAAAATGTAAAAAGCCCATTTAGTTACTAGGAAGTTATTAAAGAAAGTTTTCATAGTTTTATAAATAATGATTAAAAAAAACTGTATTTTCTCCTGGACTTTACATTTTAATCAAACTTTATTTTTAGATCTCAAATCAGAGAAAATATAAAAATATTAAAAACAAATATATTTTTATAATTTTAAAATCAATGAGTTTCCTAAAATAATTTCTTCCGATTTATTACTCATATAACCTTTATCTGGCTTTAGTCAAAATCGGATTTACCTTAACTATTCCTGAATAAAAATAGTTTTGATAAAAATATTGGAAATAAACGTATGAATATAACAGATTCATTCGGGTAACTACAACAGTAATGTGAAAAAAATGTACTTTATCTTTCATTTGCGAAATGTTAATTCCAAATATATGTAAAAAAATTTTATTAAAGCGATTTTTTTTTAAATTAATGAATTTTGCAACATTTAGTTCTGTTGCCTGACAACTTATTTATTTTTTAAGTTTATACATTTTTATCAAAACTTTAAAATTATATTTCAAGCTATGTCTCAGAAAAAAGTGCAACTAAGATATAAATATTATCTTGCGATAATTTGTTATTTTATTTTGTTGTACATTATCAAGTCAGGTGTGTCTCGATACTTTTAGCAGCAAAGCGTTAATTACTTTAAAAATTTGTGAAAAAAAATGTTCAAAACTAACAACATTAAATCAAAAATTCTTTCAATTAATACGTACAAAATTCTTAATAGTTCCAAATATTTCTCAAAAGCATTTTATAGAATATTTTAAGCGGAAAATAAATTATTTTAAATAATAATTTTTAGAACTTCAATAGATTAATATTTTGTGAACTACAGAACTAAAAAAATTCATGATCTATGGAATGAATTATAAATACGTCACTTTTTTCAATACCTACTTTGCTTTAATGTTTTCCGAAGAAATTTGTAGACTCAATTAATTAGTATTATTGAAGCACTTAATAATAAATGAAATATTTTATACTAATAAAAATTGTCAAACAAATTTAATGTCACATTAGAAATAGAAATTTCAGAACCTCAGACAAAAGCAATTATTAAATGACGCACATGACTTGTTGTGTACATTGTTTATTCACGTTTTTAATCTATGTCAGTGTGTATATTTTGTTGCATACTATATATAAATAAAATGCTATAATGAAAGGGTATACAATTTTGTTTCAATATAAATCGTTTTAAGTGCATATATAAATATAAATCGTTATAGATATACTTAGCTCTATCTTCATATCGATTAAAGTAATATAAAGATAATTAATAGGAAGTACTAAATCATTTGGAGTTGTTTTAAATTAATTAAAAATAAATTAGATTAAATTAATTTGGTTATTATAAAAACGCGTCATTCGTCCCATATATGTAGTACTTTTATAATCCCCAACTGCGAATTATAAATTTAAGATTAAGTTGAAACTTATCGAATTTTGCACAAGTTTATACTTGTGTTTGTCATCAATGTTGTATAGAAATGTTTTCAATATTTTAATCCCAACTACTGCTAAATTGTTTGTAATAAGTTGAAGATAATTTTCTTTGATAATAATGTAATTGATTAGTAACAGTAGACTTACGTCAAGTACGTATGAGAAACTTTGCCAAATCATTAAGGTTTTTATTATTTTGAACTACCTTTTTGTTTTAATTAAACTAGTTTCCTTTGGCTCTTCTGAATACTAAACTCATTTTTAATCTTCATGTTCTAGGATTTGTGAAATTTAAACTAACGACATTATACATGGGATGTTCGCTGTCCCTGTCATATTGAAATAAAAATGTTTACTGTAAATAAAACTTATTTTATATTTTCTAGAAAAAAATGTTAGTAGAAACATTTAACGATTGTATCACATATAATTTTTTAAAGCAGAGAGGGGAAACAAAACTCTGAGCCAAAAAAATATTTCTTTCGTTTTGGAAATTATGTATTTTATTTCGTTTTTTTTTTTTTTTTTTATTATTATTATTATTATTATTTAACTTTTTTATGTTGGCGATTTTTTTTCATTTTGGTGACTTTTTTATGTTGAAAAATTTGTTATGCGATTTTGGTGTTATTTTAGGTTTTCTTTTTTTTTCTATTGCGGTTTTTTACTTCGTTTTAGTTATTATATACAGTTAGGGACAAAACTATTTGTACACCCATGCATTTCGTATATCTTCAATAATTTATAAAGAATAAAAAATTATTATATGTAGTTTTAATTCAGGTCCATTTTTATTGAATTATTTGATAAAAAAATAAATTAATATATAACACATTGTTAAAAAAAAGTACAATTTAAGTAAAAATCTTTGGGACAAAAGTATTTGTACATCAGTACTTTGTACAATTATTTGTACGTTGGACTCTTGTATGATGATTTTTTTAAATACCGTTATATTTTCTTCGTTAATCGAGTTTTATTTTACAAAATAAGAAGTTGGTTTTAACGTTTTGAATAATAAGCACATCAAAAATGGGAAAGCGAAAAGAGTTGAGTTTGGATATTAAAAATTTAATTATTGATGAACATAAAAAAGGAAAATCTCTCCGGAATATAAGTAATTTAGTAAATTTGCAACATTCCACAGTACAATACATTGTAAGCAAGTATAAAAACAGCGGATCTGTTGAAAATGTGCGTGAAGGTATACGAAATATATGAGGTGTACAAATAGTTTTGTCCCTAACTGTATATATATTTTTTTTTTTGCATTTTTTCATTATGACAATCTTTTTTATTAATTTATATTTTTTTTTTTTTTCATCTGGCATTTTTTTTTCGTTTTGGAGTTTTTTTTTGCGATTTTTTTCAGTTTGGTGATTTTTTTTAATAGCTTTTATATTTCTTAGAAAAAAAATATAAAATAACTTCTATTTCTGCTCGAAAGCTTAAAATCATAATAGTATTAGTTATTTTTACTCAAAAAATATAAAAGTGAAAAATTTATCCTTTTCAAATATTTTTTAACAATTTTGAAATGTTATAGATCCAAATTTTTTCTAAAAAAAAAAAAATTCGATTTTTTATTCTCTCATACAATTTTTTAAAACAGATAGCCAACAAAACTCTGAGTAACTACAATAAATATTTTTTTCCTTTTCGAGATATTTTTATTTCGTTTTGTCGACATTTTTCCTTCCTGGCAATTTTTTTATATTTGGCGTTTTTTTTTCATAATGCCCATTTTTTCATTTTGATTATTTTGTAAGTTGGAATTTTATATTTGCGATTTTTTCCGTTTGGGCAATTTTTTTGCGCTATTTTGTTGTTGTTTTAGTCTCAATGTTTAAATGCAGAGAAGGCGAGCAAAATTTTAAGTAACTAAATAAATATCTTTCGTTTTATATTTATCTTTTTTTCGTTTTGGCGTTTTTTTTTTTTCGGCGATTTTTTATCGTTTTTGCAGATTTTTCTTTATATTTTGGCTGTTTGCTGACTTTTTTATTTTGGGTATATTTTTTTTTCTAACAATACTATTAATAAAAATCATAAAATAGCTTCTATATATCTTAAAAAAAAATAAAAATCTTGAAATAGCTTTTATTTCAGCACGAAAAAAATAAAAATCATGTTATTTTTGCTCATAAATTCATAAAAGTGAAAAATTATTAAAAATAAAATAATAGTAAGATAAGCTTATCGTAACAACGCTAGTAAAATAAAAAAAAGGAACGGTATAAAACAAAACACATTTCAAAAAGAAATTCAAATTGTTTACTTAATCTACTTTATTTCTCATTATACATAAGACTAGAATAAAAAATAAATTTAAAGTCGAATAAAATAATAACTTACATTTACTCTATTATTTCAAACACTTTAAATAAAAAAGAGTTTACTTTTGATCCATAATTTATACATTTTTATATAAAAATATTAAAGTTAATTTTATTTCATTTTAAGCAATGTTTACTTAATCTACTTTATTTCTCATTATACATAAGACTAGAATAAAAAATAAATTTAAAGTCGAATAAAATAATAACTCACATTTACTCTATTATTTTAAACACTTTAAATAAAAAAGAGTTTACTTTTGATCCATAATTTATACATTTTTATATAAAAATATTAAAGTTAATTTTATTTCATTTTAAGCCATGACTAACATAAGTATCTTTTAATAGCTTAATTATATACCTACATACATATAAATAAAAAAGATTATTAGTTTTTTCATGTGTCATAGTACTTAGTAATAAGCTTTTTCATAGGTTTTCTCCTTCTAATTTGGTTTTTTGGAATCATAAATTATTATTTTTTTGAGGCTGGCATAATTAATGGGTTTATTTTAGTAGCTTTGTTATCGGCAAATAGTTTTTATTGTAGTTGACTTAAATGTCTCTAAGCACCACACATCTAATTAAAAAGATATTTTTGGGAATCTGGAATAAACTGGTTTAACATTAATTTAAAATATATATAAGTAAATATGTAAGTATATTTAGTACAGTAGAGGGCAAAATTAAACAAATTAAAAGAAATTAAATCCTTAAACTATCAACTTAATTTTGTATTAAAATCAAGGTTGGAAACCGAAACGAATAACGGTATCATCGGTAACGGTATCGGTATTCAATTTATTTTTGTTTCGGTAACGGTATCAGTAACGGTATTTTTAATTATATCGGTATCGGTATACCGGTACCGAAATTAAAATACCGGTAAATACCGGTATTATTAAAAAATGGAAAAAAACCTTCAAAAGGTTTTTAAATAATTTTTACGTGAATTTCGAAAAAAAATTTTAAATTACATATTTATATATTTTATTTAATAAATATTCACTTTTTATAAATATGAATATTATTCGTAAGAGAATTTCATACTTTTTTTACAAATGCTTCTTTTATGGCAACAAAGCATTTGGGAATATTAAACTCGACTTTTTAAAGGCAAATTGATATCATCGCACCATAATCATGGTTAAATAAGAGTGAGAATTGTTGTTCTACTGATTTTTCAAATCCAATGAATTTTTATATATTGTGAAACAGTTTTTTGGATATCCGCACAATTGTTAATCATACATATATCAGACATGTATCAAAAATACGTATTTGAGTCTGAAAATTAAATAAAAAAATATTTACTCATATATTTCATATACTTTATTTAAATATTATTACACAAGTTTCGATAATCTCAATGAAAGATTAATTTAAACGCTCACTTGAAAATGTAGAATTTAATAATTCTTAAGGTAGTTTCTGACGAACGTCTTTTCCGAATGCGTTTGAGGTAATTTAAATGTAACTTCAAATGGTATAAAATTGTTTTTAGCTTCAAAAGGATGATCCATCAACATTATTGAAAATAATTTAAAATAATCAAATAATATTTTCGAAAAATTTAAACTTCCTATGATGATTGGAACATGATGCTATATGGTCTGACATGACTATCTTTTTCTCTTAACTTTCTTAATGTTTTTTTTTTTTTTTTTTTTAAATTTCTTGAGATTAATTCATGTAATATTTATAGAATTGTTATATCGTATATTTGAAATGCTTACAAGATCCTTTTAGTTTCTTACTTGCTGCTTCTTAGTGCTGACATGATGTTTATTTGAATTCATACTAGTGTTTATAAACCGGTTAACCGGTTAACCGAAAAACCGGTTTTTTCTTCAAATTTCGGTTATTTGCGAACCGGTTAATTTGAAATATTCAATTTCGGTTAACCGGTTTACCCGGTTTTTCTGTGTCGGTTAACCGGTTTCAAAAATTTGCTAAAAATATCATAAAATTTCGTCCTTTAGTTGCTTTTTTCTGAATTTAAAATATAAGAAAATATTTTTAAACTATTAAAAATGTTTGCTGTTTGAGTTAACAAGTAGCCAGGTGAAATATATTTACTTGTTTGAAGTTAAATGTATAATAACTCAGATAGATAATTAAGCATTCCATTTACAAAAACTTTAATTTCATGCGAATAAAATTTTCCAAAAGAAGAAAATACTATACATTAGAAATTAAACCTACTAATGTATAGCTTAAGAAAAAAATAAGATTTTATATATGATAACAAGAATAAAGACTTCAAAAGTAGAACTAAATAAGTGCAGAAAATGTACTTGATTAATAATCTTCTAAATGATTAATAATCATCTAAAAATTAAAAACAAATCTCTTTTTAGCAGAAAAAATGTTATTTATTTTTCCAATTTTATGCAGATATATTTATTAATTTTTTTTTTTTTTTTTTTTAAATTATATAAACTTTTCCTTGATAGAAAAACTTTGAATGCGGTGAATATAAATTATTATATAAAGCACATTATATTATATATTGGATTGTGCCTAAACACTTTGTTTAGGCACAATCCAAAATATATCGACATGAAATAAAACAAACCAAATTCAATTTTAATTGAGACGTAGATCTCTGTTTATTTCAAATAAATGTTACCTCGTAGAAGGAATAAGCAAATTTATAAATATATTGTGGTGCACGTAGTGCTTAAGTCGAAGATAATATAAGAAGTGAAATTAAAAGCTATTAGTTTGGTGGCAAACAATATTTAAGTCACCGTTAGCGGTTTACTCGTTAGTATAAATGTCAAAATACTTCCAACAAAGTTGCAAAAAAGGGAAGCAAGAATAAATTCTAACGTTGTTAAAAATAGTATATTTGATTGTTAGGGCCAATTTTGACGATGATGGTTTTGCATCTGATGGTTTTAGTTTGTAGGCAAGAGGTGTAAAGAAGCAAGAGGGGTAAGAAAACAAGCACGAATCGTGATTTCGTGTGTGTTTTTTATGTTTCTTATTTACAGCATTCGCACTTTTCTTATGTTGCTTTATTTATTTTCGCTTTTCAGAGTGTAAAGATCGTCGCTATGATGCTTAAACTTATATAAGTGTTACCATATGGAAAAATTGTGATATACAAAATTTAACAAGTGAAATTTCTATTTTATACACTAAATTAAAAAATGTGTAATTTTGTTTTTTTAAATCATTCATAAAGGCAATAAAAAGAAATAATTATTGAAATAAAAGTAATTTTATCCCAAATATGAAAGAAAATAATTTTTATTTTATAATTTATATGAAGAAATATACATATAAATTTTGTTGTATAGTTAAATTATTTTATTGTTAACATTAATTAATTCATTAATAAATTATGTAATTAATATGCTTTCTTAGTAAAATGGAATAATTATTGAATTAAAAATACTTTTTTCCTCTTAAATAAAGTTCTATTGACAACGGCAACACTAACATAAAATTTCAAACAATCATGCTCAAAATCATCGTCAAAACGTACGAGATTTTACAAAGATTGCTTAAAAGAAAATAAAAGAAAACATCATGACTGGACAATCATAGTGAAAAACCCCACTTATAAAAAAAAGAGCTAACAAATCTAACTTAAACACACTTTTTTTAACCAAAAATATTTTCATTAAGCTTCAAATTAGAGCAATTATTTAAATGTCGGTTAACCGGTTAAACCGGTTTTTTAGTAGACGGTTAACCGAAAAACCGGTTTTTTAATTTTATCAAATTTTCGGTTAACCGTCAAACCGGTTTTTTCAAAAGTCGGTTTTTTATAAACACTAATTCATACCTAAGATTTATCCTATATAAGTAAATAATAAATTTATACAAATAGTTCCCAGCTGGATTTAGCACATTATTCGTTAAAAAAATCGAAAATATATTCGTTTGTTAAAATTCATGCAGTTTTCTTTCGTTTAATTGCCTTTAAAATTCCCGGAATCACGAACAAAATTCCCGGAAAAAGGACATGAGAAGTCGCAAATTTCCTGGAAATCCTGAGATGCATTCCCAAGAGATAGCCCAAGATGTAACTTTCTGAAGAAAATATTTCGATCTTTTGGAGAAACCAAAATTAAGGAGAGAATCTTCATAGAAGCATATAACTGGCAGTTAACTAAGAACATATCTTTAATTTCATATGATAAATAATTGAGAGCATATCTTACATTAAAATGCCCATATATAAGATAATGCATATTTTGTGTTCGCACTAAGACTTTTTATCAAAATGAAGTCGCACTATATTTACGGCATTTAAATCTCTCTAAAATATATTTATTGCAAACGATATAACCAAGAAACAAACAATAAAAGTCCTTTTTAAAACAAAATTCCATAAATATTACATGAAATGCTCTTGTTGTTAAAAATAATTTTATCTTTCTTATTTCCTCAAGTAAATTATATAAGCAATTGTTCTCAAAATAAAAAAGTTATATTTTTAAAATATGTATAACGGTATCGGTTTCCAACCTTGATTAAAATCTTTGGAATCAAAATATGTTTTTTTTTTCTTTTGTTGCTTTAAGATCAAAAAATTGATTTAATTTTTTATTTTATAGCTATTAAAGATAAACATTTTTTTATGTAAACAGCTTATATTTTTATGTTATCTATGTTCTATTTCTGGCGAAAAAATTGCCGAAAGCAACCATAATTTTTTTTATAATTTTTAATGAGTCAATTGCTAACATTTTTTTAACTTCCCTTAATACTATTAAAGAAATTCTGATAAACTAAATAGTAGAATAAATAAACAAATCACGTTGATAACTATAATTTTATTAACCACTTAATTTGATAATTTCTATTGTAAAATATTTTCTTAGTAATTTAAAGATAATTGTATTTTCATTAATATTTATTAAAAATTTTATAACTTACAATTATTTTTACATTTATAGTATGATAATTATATTTTTTAATGAGTAATAAAACATGATTTGTTATTAATGACTGTTACAATTTATAAGATTTTATTTGTATATGCTTCAAAGTAATATTCTATTTATGAATCTTTTAATATTTCTAATAATTTTGTTGATAAAGGTATAATACGGTTAAGATTATTTTTAGAACAATAAATATGTTAGACATTTTTTGTAGACATATATACATAAATATATATGAACAAATATTTTGATAAAGTAAATTTTATAGCAGGGGTGGTAAAAATGAGGCACATTTTTTAAATAAAATTTTAAATAAAATTATAAACTGTATTACTTTTTTAATTAAATTGTAGAGCTGATTTTAAAATTATTAGTTCTAGAACATATACAACCATCACAATTTCGTACTTAATATTAGCTGTTTTTTCTTAACTTTTTCTAACTTAGAAAGTAGTCAACGAGGTTTTGGAATGTATTGTAGGATCCACCTAGCATCATTCTGCTGAAATTTGGCATGAATAGGATTCTAATTGGATTAAAAAGGTTTCCAAGACAACCGGCCTTCGTCCGGACGTAGAGGTTTTCAGCTCTGGTGTATTAAAAGGGAAAATTTATTCACAATTTACTATAAAAAAATTTATCTTGAATTTCCTATAAAAGAAAAATATCGAAATTTCCTATAAAAAAGGCAAATTTCTTAAAAAAAAAAAAATTATGGAAAGTGTCCTGTAAAAAGGAAATTTATTGAAAATTTCGTATAAAAAGAAAATTTTCTATTAATTTTTAAAGTTTCCTATAAAAGGAAAATTATCGAAAATTTCTTATAAAAGAAAAATTTATCGAAAATTTCCTATAAAAAGAAAATTAATTTAAAATGATTAAAAATCTCCTATAGGAGAAGAAAACATGGAAAATTCCTATAAAAGAAAAATTTATCGAAATTTTCTATAGAAGAAAAAAAAAATTCGAAAATTTCCTAAGAAAAATACAGAAATTTCATATCGACAAATTTATTGAAAATATCCTATAAAAGAAAAATTTTTTGAAATTTTCTATTGAAGAAAAATTTATCGAAAATTTTCTATAAAAAATATAGACAATTTCCTATAAAAATAATATTTATTGAAAATTTAATATAAAAGAAAAATTTATCGAAAATTTCCTATAAAAGAAATAATTATTGACAATTCCCTATAAGAAGAATATTTATCAAAATTTCCTACAAAAGAAAAATAATCGAAAAAATCCTATAAAACGAAAATTTACCAACAATTTGCTACAAAATTTGGGGATTTAATCTCCTCATCTGGCATAAATTATAGCACATTAATTAAAGATGTGACAACTCTGTTTGATAAGATATTTATGTAGGTATTTCACCCCATGCTTTTAAATCACACCACACAAACGTGAGCTCTTATAACTTAACTAGCCAAGGACTTTGCCACTTAATCACCCCCTTAAAAATG
This sequence comes from Protophormia terraenovae, assembly GCA_951394005.1. Taxonomy (NCBI): domain Eukaryota; kingdom Metazoa; phylum Arthropoda; class Insecta; order Diptera; family Calliphoridae; genus Protophormia; species Protophormia terraenovae. Next base: position 29,645,961 of record OX596075.1, read on the forward strand.
TCAATAATTTTTTTTTTTTTTTTTTTTTCTTATTAATTCTTTGTTGTTGTCTTGTTTTATTTTGCACAATCTTAATTGTTTAGAATTTGGCCAGCAGTATTAAGACAAGCCACTTATGGCACCATCAAATTTGGCACCTACTATACACTTAAAAGTTTTGCTATCGAACATGGTCTGCTTATCGATACCGACACGGGGACGGAAAAAGTATGGTGTAATGTTTTATGTGCAGCGGCAGCCGGAGCGATATCATCAGCCTTAGCAAATCCCACCGATGTTTTAAAAGTACGCATGCAGGTGCATGGGAAGGGTTCAATGCAGAAAAGTGTTTGGTCTTGCTTTCATGACATTTACAAATATGAAGGTGTAAAAGGTCTTTGGAGAGGTGTGGGTCCTACGGCCCAGCGAGCAGTAGTAATAGCTTCGGTAGAATTACCGGTTTATGATTTTTGTAAACTAGAATTAATGGAATATTTTGGTGATCATATGTCGAATCATTTTATGTAAGTTTTAAAATCTTTTGAAAAAAAAGAGTCATTCAATAATGAGTAATATTTGCTATATCTTTTATTAGTTCTAGTTTTATAGCCAGTTTTGGTAGTGCTATTGCCTCTACCCCTATTGATGTGATACGTACCCGCCTTATGAATCAACGACATGTTACGGTATTCAATGACATGGCTACAGCAGCAACGTCTACAAAAATCTATACTGGAAGTTTAGATTGTGCAATACAGGTAAGGTAATGAGTTACTACTAAGTTCTTCTCATCTAATTTTTATCTTGTTTTTTCCCGTTTTTTTTTTTGCAGACTGTTCGTAATGAAGGTTTATTGGCTTTATATAAAGGTTTCATACCCACTTGGGTGCGTATGGGTCCCTGGAATGTTATATTCTTTATAACATATGAACAACTTAAAAAATATTAAGAATTTGCTAGTTAGGTTTTTTTCAATGTCTCACATGGCTGTTAGTTTTAACCAAGAACAAAGAAAATATGTTAGTACAAGCTAAAACAAAACACCTCATTAGTAAAATCAAATGTTTTTATTTTTTAAGACCTCTGAAAATATCATCTTCATCTGCTAATCAACTTTTGGATTGCTCATATTAAATTTAAATAGTCTATCTATCATTAGTTTTTAAGTAAAATAATTCAAATTTAATTTAAGTATAACTTTATACTTAAAGTCTAAATTATATGATGTATTCTGACATCTTTGTATAATTTCCTTTAGTTTTAAAAACTGTATTAATTTAGTTTGTTTTTAGTAAATTTTTTTTATTTTTATGGCCACTTTTCTTTCCAATCTTTAAATTTCTTTGCTTTTTAAAGTATTTATGGTTGTATTTCTTTTTTAAAAAGAAAATTGCATTTTCTATATACATACCTACATATTTCATACCAAATAAAAAAATAAAATTGGTATTAAAAAAAAAAAAAAAAAAAAAAAAAACTTACAAAACTTTTATTTTAATTTTTAAACTTTTAAAAAATCGCAACTAGTTACAACAATGTTTTATGTAATTAGTTTTTTACAGTCTAATTCCTTTCTGAAGAAAAATCTTATAATTTTATGCTAACTTCCTGTAATTATTGTTTTCAAATAAATTTTTACGAAAATTATTTCTATTTCTGATCTGAAAATTCTGTATAAAGTTTATTTATTTAAAATACTTAATATATTTGACTGTTGCATAAATTTAAATATAAATCTATTGTTATAGAAATACACATTAGAAAATAAAGCAAATTTTATTAACTGTTAATCAGTGATAAATACATACATATGTATACGTTTACAATTTTGGGAAAGGGTCACAAATTTTGGGGGAAATTGTACTCGTGATAAGGGTGAATGAATACTTTTTTTTAATAAGACCCGAATATTTTATTCCTAATAAGGGTGAATATAAATTTTTAGAATTTATCAATTGCATCACATCGCAATAATACCATGACTCTTTGTGGTCTTCAAGACTTGTCTACGTTTGTCGCATGCTTCATAAATTTGAACAGCATAAAACATTGACTTCAACCTCTAAGTAGAAAAAAATTTCATATCAAGTCAAACGATTTTAGACCAATCATAAACATATACACCATATTATCTTTCAAATCAGAAGTCTAAACATGCTGATATGATGGAAAGTCTACTCTGAAAGCGCTACACCATACGGAAAAGTATATGAAATATATGTTGCAATCTTGAATATAATATTCTGTTCAGGCCCATGGAAAATTCATTATCAGACATCTTTGAGGGATTTGGCTTATAGTAAAGGGCTGCATGAATGCCGAAAAATGAATGCTGAATACATTCATCGTAAAAACAGTTAGTTCATGTTGTGTGCTTTTTCATTGTGAAATGAATGAATGAGTATTATCCACAATAACTGACCACGAAAACTCAAAACATATGAGTAGAGAATGCAAAACCATATAGTACAGAACCTATGTGAGTTGTGTGAATATGTTGTATACGATTTTATTGTGCAATGAAATATATAATTCATTGTATTTTCTTTTTCGATTTTGTTTTGATTTGTATATAAAAAGTGCGTGGCAAAAGCAAAGACAAAATCCACCACCAAAGAAGCACAAAAAAAAGATCAAAAGCCATATATGAGTTCGTACATGTATGTACTACCCATAAAGAAATACAAAAAATACAGAGCAATACATTAGTTTATACATGTGTGTTCTTTTTATAACGTTCTTTAATTTGAAGTTTTGGTTGTTTGTTTACTAATGGACGAGTTGTGACCTTTTTGTTACTGTAGGGTATAGCATACGTGTTTTGTTGTTTTACAAGTTGAAATACGTTGATCCGCACCGAGTTGATTATACCTTTCTCAGTGACATATCTATTTAAAAAGGTCAATTTATATCTTAAACTTTATAAATTTAATTTAAATGTTATATGAAAATTTGATAATTGTTTAAGAAATTATTATTTGATTTTTATTGAAAGTAAAATTTTCCATTATTTTGTTTTGTATTTCTCTGATGAAAATAAGTTTTATTTCTGTTAAACTAATAATTATTATTTCAGGCTTTTATATATAATATAATAAGTTTTGAATGTTTGTGAATATTTTCATCTAAAATATTTGTTAAAAATAAATTATTTTATGTAGTTTATTTATATTTTAGATGTAAAATAAAAAAATGTAAAATATTCTTCAATTGCTTGAAAATAATTTGAAATAAAATGTTTTAAATATTTTTCTATTTGTCATATAAAATAAAAATTTTAAATCAAATTCCAAAGTCTTCAACTAAATTGAAAATATACATATCTTATTTCCTTAGGTTGAATACAATTAATCTATATTTTATATTCAATTTTAAAAAATCTTTTTCAAAACATTTAAATTTTTCTATTCTTAGAAAATATTTGAATATTTTTGATCATCATTAATATTTTGTAATATTTTTAAATTTGACTGGAATAATAAAAATAAGTAATATTTTCATTTTTATACTTAAATATTTGAAAAAAACTATGTAACTTTTTTTTCAAACCTTCTGTGGCTGAATATTTTTATTTCTTTGGAATTTTTGCTTAATAAAATTATTTTTTTTTTTCTATTTAAATATATTGTTTTGCAATCAAAATCATAAAAATTTGTTGAATTTTTTTCATTTAAATAAAATATATATGAAAATTATTTAAGATTACAATAATCATATAAAAACGTATGAATATCTTCTTAAGAAAAAAATATTTGTTTTAATTTTGATTAAATTAAATATGTTCTTCTTTAATTATTTTTTTTTTTTAATAAAATAGAAAATTATAACAAATTTAATTGATGTATTATAAATAAAAATACAATTAAAATATCACAATATTTCATTTTGTAACTATATCAATATGTAAAATCTTTAGAATGTTGCAATAAACTTCTGTTTTTTTTTTACTACGTTATAAAGCAACCACCAAACAAGCAAAACATAATATCCATCACATAAAGCATAAACATTCATAGTATCTACTGATAATTCGAATTATTCATGAAAATGGTCGTACACTGAGTGAAGTTGATACGAACAGCGAAAAAAAAACTTACAACGAAGTAACTGTTAGCCTACGATCATTGCCAAAACATACACAGAATTGTTTTTTTATTTTCGTTTTATCTACTCACACTTTCTTATAATGAATGAATGGTATACTTATCTATACACATAATTTTTCACTATAACAGAGTTCATTGAAGTGAATGTTTTACGCCGGCAAGAAAATGAATGTGTTTGCGCAGCCCTTTAGCTTATAGGCATTACATGCAGTGTAGGACACCACTTAATTGGAAGGTATTTTGTATTCATAGGAACAGAGTTAAAAAAGTTATTAAGAAGTTGAGAATGCGAGAACATTCACATTTTTTTCGGGATTCCGATCCTGAGCTTATGTGGAAATTTTTAAAGAGGAATGGATGTCTTGAAACTTGGGAACATTTGACGATGTGTAATCCGTATAACCTTAATGAATATTTCGCTTCTTGTCATATAAAGGATTATAGTGCTTACGATTTTGACAATAGTCGGTATAGCGACGTTATTCATAATATGGGTTTTTCCTTTTCATGTGTTAATACTAATGTTTTATATGAGGCATTGCTTAAGATAAAATCCAATACTATGGGTAATGATGCTTTACCTGTGAAGTTCATTAAGTTGATTTTTCTTTTTATTTCCGCACATTTGCTCAATCTTGTTGACACAATTATCACTACTTTCTATTTCCCTTATAAGTGGAAAATAGCTAGGGTTGTTCCTATAAGGAAGCAAGGTCAATCAAGTGAGTTTGACAATTTACGTCCCATCTTTATACTTCCTTTACTTTCCTTAAAGACCAAATGATTGAGTTACTTGATCATGGTTGTCTGATTCACCCCTCTCAATAGGGATTTCGGTGGGGACATAGCACGAACTCTTTACTTATTTCTTTGACAGATTCAATCAAGCAGTTGTTAGACAGTCGTAAGAATGTGCGCTCCAAATTACTTCATAAACTGCTATATAATTTTGGTTTTTCCTATTCCTCGTGTAGTTTGATTCGATCTTACCTCAGTGACAGATATCAATATGTATCGGTTGGTACTTCCGAGTCGCGAATCAAACGGATCATTAGTAATGTTCCACAGGAATCGGTTATTTTACCCTTATTATTTATGCTTTACATCAATGACCTCTTGCTTGAAGTTGATGGAATTTCTTGTTTTCGTTTTGTATATGCAGATGGTGTACAGTTTGCTTGTTATTCTGATGCGGATTTTTTAGATGTTTTGGAAAATATTGTAAACTATGTCATAAGCACAGTAATGTCATGGGCTTCAGATAATGGTTTCTGTGTGAATCCTAACAAAACGAAGTTGATGGGGTTTGGGTTTGATACAAGTAACGTTAAGATTAAGATTGATAATGTTCCTGTCGAATTTGTTGGTAAGATGAAATGTCTTGGTCTTTTAATGGATTTATTAAATTTTACACCACATATTGATTTTTTTTTATCTTCCAGTGTGTCTTTTCTGTTGAAAATATTATACTCGTTAAATTTACCCTGCGCAATAAAGAGAAGGATTGCTACTTCTATTCTGATGCCGGATATATTATATTATATTGCACTGAAGTTATTTCTGGTGCTGGGTGTTACACACTAGGTAAATATAGACTCATATTTAAAAGGATTATTCGTTACATTTTTAATTTGAATAGGAGAGATCATATATCTCAACATATACTTAGTTTCCTTGGATCGTCTTTTGCTAACTTATCAATATTAGGCTCTTACTACTTTTTTATAAATCTGTCTTAAGAGGTTACCCGGGATATATTGTGGACAAATTTCATTTTACCCGCTCCACGAGAAATCCACAGATAATTTTTCCTATTAGACGATTGAATACATTTGGTAAATCATTTCAGGTACGAGTTTCAAGGATTTAAGATTCCTTGCCACTTGAACTAATTTTCTTATTCGGTTTCGGTTTTTAAATCGAAATCAATTGAATATGTGAACACTTAGGATCATGGAATTTTGTAGAAGCTCAATTTTTAATTTTTTTTAATATAATAGATTATATAGATACTCCAGCTTTCATTATGGTTAATTATATATTGATTGATCTCATTTTAATACAAATTGTTACCATTATTTATTATAAATTTTAGTTATTAATTATTTATTTTTGTTATTTACTTTTACTTTATTTTATTTTTTACTTTTCAAGTTTGTTATTTATTCAGTAGCTTTGATTAGCAATATAAGGCCACAATGGGCTCGGTTATGTAAATGATGAATTAATAAAAAAAATATATATACATATATGTTGCATGGGTATTACTTACGCGGATGATGTAAAAATACTTTACAAAGTAATAAAATCATTGGTAGATTATGCTAGAGATGTACATAGATTGGATGTTAATTAAACTAAGGCAGAACTGGTGCTATTTACAAGAGGATATATTTAAAATCCTTAAATGTGTTTCTTCTAAAATTATCGCAGTAACACTAACACCATCCGACAATGTAAAATACTTTGAATAATAAAATAAATACAAAACTGAACACAATATCCAGCACAAAAGATATGATGTTCTACAAATGTTGAGTCTCTTATCAGGATGTAAAGGCATCATTGGCAAAAATCTTTATCTCCTGTCGTCAAAACTGTACTTAATAAATTTTTTTAGAAGATTACGCTTCGATTTGAAGAACTAAAAAGAGCCTAAAATAAAAACCTATCAGCAAAACTTAAAACCTACTAAAAAAATAAACTGCAGCCTTATTTCTCTATTACATATGAATCTCTCATATGCCTCTAAAATGGAAAAAAGTATAAGCATTCGCTAGTCGTTTAGAAATTATATTTACGCCAAATATCACTGGCTCTGTTGTAGTTAGCTATCAAATTCCCAACCAATTAAAATTCAGGCACTCTACCGTGAAGTCTCTGAGATTTATTTATTTTTTTAAATAACATACATACTGGCTACTTTCCAACCACTCAGAAATTGTTAGAAATAGTTATAACATCCCAAAAAAGACATAACTCAAATAATAAATTATGATCGATCCATAATTTCACGTGGCCCCCATACAGTTGTCTTCAAAAAATGGGGGTTTACGCTCATATATAAATGTCTTAATTATGAACAAATTTGAGTGATATTTGGAACAAATAAATTGTATATTAATATTTGTACATATATAATATATCTACCTAATTTCACTAAGATCGGTCCTCAATTGACTATAGCTCCCATATAACCCAACTTCCGGAAATCACTTTAATTTCATATACATAAATGTAAATATCAAAAATATATTACACAGAAACTAGTTTTAGAAAACACAATACTAAATTTTGTGAACATCGGTCCATTATTGACCATAACTACCATATAGTACCCAATTCCAAAAATCACTCGGAGGTGGGTAAACATCATAAAATTGATAATAATATACAGAAATTAGTTTTATTTAACCCTGAAAGGCTACACTTCGTCGAATCGGCGACGCATAACTGATTTTATGCGATTTTCCATAGTTTTTCTCATTATATTTATTTAATTTTTTCTATAGTTCACATATTTGAGGAAATGTTTCCACATACGTTTGCACAGCACACTTTGAAATGTCTATGTATGTTTTTTCAAGAGATGCTTCGTCGAAACGACAAAGTGGAGCCTTTCAGGGTTAAATAAAACTAATTTCTGTAAATTATTATCAATTTAATGATGTTTACCCACCTCCGAGTTAAGGGTTAAGTAGAAAATACGCCCTAGAGCAGAAAGAACCGGTTCAAAACTAGTCACGTGACAGATTCTCAGGGCAAGTGACCGGTTCCAGTTCCGAAACTTTATATGGGAGGAACCTGTCACTTTTACATGGGGTTTTAATTGGAGGTGGCTAATTAGCCCCTTGGGACAGGTCATAGGACAGATTACAGAACTGGTCCAAGAGGACATGTTCAGAGTCGATTAATATAAAAAAAAATTGAAGAAAAATGTTTTAATTTGTTTATTATTTTTTATTTTTATTAAATTATGTTTATTTTTATTTTATAACTTTTTGCTAATGTTGATGGCGGCACCCCGAATCGAACCCACGTTCATCTGACGTATCTTACGTTTTATAGTATTCAACGCTAACCACTTAGCCACAGATTGTTACTTCGCGCGATTTGCTAATTGCGCACTTAACATCTCTGTTAGAAATTGACTCTCAAATGATATTTAGTGAGTATGGTGATATCAACTGGTTCTCAACTGGAACTTTGGTGATGAGAGGTGTCAATTGGTACTCAACCGGTTCTTAGGAACCGGTCCATTAGTGCAATTGCCACAAATTTCCCGCAGGGCGATTGCGATTTTTATGTTAATAATTAACTATAGGTTCCCTAATCAGCAACAAGAAAAATACGTGTCATTGTTATTATGTTTTTGTAGTTTAACTGCTTAATAATGTAGTTTAACTGCTTAATAATGCAATCAATTTCAATTAATATTGATATAGTAAGCAAATTTATAAACGTAATGAGGTTTAATTACTGACAATGTTATGTATGTATATTAAGGCGACTCACTCCCTATGGAAAGAAAAAAACTGATTTTGTTACCCCCTTCAAATTATACCTTCATAAGTTTTATGATGTTCCCCAACATATTTTGGTTCTACAGCTGACCGTTCGTAAGCTGTACAATTTTTTAACGAGAGATAAACTATAGTCGGTCAAGACCGAAAATATGATACCCTACACCATTGTGTATGAGCCAAAAATTAGACCTGTGGCCAATTGTAGACCAATACTTTTACTAAATGTAAAATAAAATATACAAATACAGAACAATGCATTGATACTAACATCTATATGATTTTATGCACTTTAGGGCGATTCCCGGAAGTGGGTTTATATGGGAGCTATAGTAAATTATGGACCGATTCTAATAAATTTTGGCAATGTTGTTTATACTTATATAAAACTTATTTGCGTCGACTATTAACTTGGTACTATCATTCGTATGGGATTTATGCACGTTAATGTAATTTCCGAAAGAGAGGTTTAGAAGCTATGGTCAATTATTGGTCGATTTGATGAAACTTGACACTAAGATTAACACTTATACAAAACTTCTTTGTGCCGAATTTTATTAAAATATTGCTATATGTAAGGCATTTATGACCACTAAACCCCAATTCCGGGACGGTATTTGTATAAGGGCTAGGTGAAATAATGGACTGATCATAACCAATTTCAATAGGCTTCGTCCTTGTGCCAAATTTCATCAAGATATTTTTAAAATTGCGACCTGTACTTTATTCACAAGGTTTACATGGACAGAAAGCCAGACGGACATCGTTAAATCGACTTAGAATATTATTTAGAGTTGAACGGTATACTTTAAGGTGGGGGTCCGATAATTTTTTCTATGCGTTACAAACATCAGCACAAACGCATAATACCCCAACCACCTATGGTGGTGTAGGGTATAAAAAAGTATTTTTTCCAGTTTTTTGAACTTTTTTGTATTTTCTCCCAAACAACATATGGAAAATGTGATATCATTTAAAGGGTATTTGGAAGGTGCGTCCATTGGTATATAAAACATATCGAAGAGTGACCTCAATATTTTTTTATTCCATTAAAATTTCCTATTTTTTAATGTTTTTTTATAACATTATTTGTTATTTTTATTGAAAATTCAAATTAGTAAATTTTTACTTGTTTTTACAAATGAGTTTTTGGTATCTGTTTAATATTTGTTTCAAAATTCTTTCAATTTGATTTAAAATTTTATATTTGTGCGATTCAAAAAATGAAATGGAAATAATTATGGAACTTCGGAACGGCTGCTCCGATTTCCATGAAATTTTACATGGTGATAGTAGAGGTGTAGGCGGTGAGTCCACAGGATTCCAAAGTTGGACACCTCGGGTATAAAATTTATAAGAAACTATCCTGATTCCTTATATTATCTCTTTTTGTTTAAGAGATATTAAGCTTCAAAAATTAAAATTTTTACTTTTTAGCCTGTCTTGGGGAAGTGGGTCCAATTTTAAATTATATATTTTAATTTTACTATAGGGTTGTTCACAATAGGCTGATTATCAGGTTATGTGATTATATAGTAATATTAAAAACAAAAAAATCCATTACTTGTTTCAATTTTTATTAATTTTAAACACTACATATAATCACATAATCTATAAACAAGGGTACGAGTTGGGTAAAGTTGGTTATTTTTTGTAATGAATTTTTTGAACATAATTTTTTTAAATTATTTAAAAATTATTAAATTATTTGCTAGTATATTACGGATAATTTCTAAATTATGCTATTCAGGGATATCACCCTCAATTTCTACTAATAAATATAGCAAGAACTAACTAAAATTCTATAATGTACTTAATTTATTTGGCTATGTCTGGTGATCAGTCATTGTAGTATATGGGTAATACATTCCCAAATTTCAATTAGTATAGTTTTGATACTAAATATGTTGAGATATGTTTTTGCTATAACTAAACCATTTAAAAACATTTTATGCTCAAAATAAATCTTGGTTTAGTAGATCTCCGATATTTAAAAGTAATGTACAAGCATTTTGAATATAACTGTGTCCAAATTGAAAAGTGTGGTTATGAGACTAAATAGCTAATTATTCCAAAGTGGATTAAAATTCAACATTAATTTTTATTTTTATCAAAAGTATAGGTAATCACCTTTAATTGGGTATCATTACTTTTTTCGCAGTACAAAAACTAATCATTTTATAGCGTTTTAAATATTACAAAAAACACTTCGCACCACGCTTTAATATAAAATTTGGATCGAATTGATACGGTAAATTTGTTAGATCTATCTATTAAACTGTCAATGAATATAATCAATATAGAAAAACAAAAGAGACAAATATTCATAAATATTTACGCAAATTTTAATTATATATTATTTTGGAAAGACTATTACTTGTTTTAAGCTATATTTTTGTTTTCTTTTTTAATAAAATACTAACACAAAAAACAGTTTGTTTTATTTTTTAATAATTGTTGAAAAAACTAGTAAAATTTTAAGGTATAATTAACTCGAATAACTCGAGTAACTTAAAAGATTTTCTCGATTATTTGAGTAATTTAAAAACTGCATTTTCGAGTTATTTGATTACACTATGCAACAGTATTTTGGGGGCGGAATCATTCCGATTGCAATTGATAGCTCTTGATATGTGTAATATTGCTGTGCAAGTATTGAGTATTAGTATCGAGTACCGAGTATTTACCCGCTTTTTTTGGGTACTCAATACTGTAAAGTAGTTACTCAATAATTTCAGAGTTTAATTTTTTAATGATATCATATTAAAAATATAACGGCTAAAATACAACTCTGTATAAATATACAAGTAAAGCCCAAATTACAATAGCGCGTAGTCAGCAGCAGTGTGTGCTGCCATAATCAGCTGATTATTTAGAATGCACTGTTTGTTATGGTGTTGATTACATTTGGTCAGCAGCAGTTTGCAATGCTGTTTCATTTAGCCCTGTTTCTAAATTCACTGCGCTGCATTCAGATTGAGAGCGAGACAAAGAGAGTGAGCAAATAAATGAGTGAGCAAATACATAAGTAGAACAAAGCTAGATGGTGGTTGTAAATTGTAGCTGCCTACGCTGAATTGTAATTATAACGGCAGCAACATGTTGTGCTGACAGTGATCAGCTAATAATTTTTGCTGATACTGTTGCTGACTACGCGCTATTGTAATTTGGGCTTAAATTTTTAAATATATGAACATAATTTTATTAATTTTTATTAAAGTTGAATTTAAAGTTAACGTTTTTATTTATTTTGTGTTTACAAAATTTCATGGTAATTGGTTAAATATATTTGTTTAAATTCAAAATAAAAGAACATTTATTAAAATTATATTTCAAATTAAAAATTCGTTTAGTATAGAGTAGTATTGAGTACCCAAATGAAAAAGTATTGAGTATTATCGAGTATTCAAAAGTAGTAGAATTTGCCTGCACTAATGTGTAATAAACCCTCCAAAGGATTTTTCGTTGGTAGGCAAAATTTTTGTTTTATGACCACTTAAACTTTTCAATTTTTGCACCAAGGTAGTCTCAAATAAATCTAAAAATATAATATCAATATAGTTCGAAGTAAAAATAATTTTCCACAAATGTTTAGAGCATTTAACGGGGAATATTTCATTAGAACTTTAAATTTATTTATCTTAACTTATAAGGGGTCATTTCTAGTCCGTTTTAAGGAAATTACATGAAAGTCGATTTAAACTTGAGTTTAATGGGTTAAAATGTTCTATAGATATTTTCTTCTTCAAATTTTACTAGGAGTCTCCAAAGATAAAAAATTCATCCGACTTATCATATGTTGTTAAAAAAAAAAAATATGAAATTTTCCCACATTTCTTATATAAACTCCTTAAACTGGGCAATGAAATATTACATAAAAGTTTTGTACAAATCGTAAACAAAAATAATCAGCGTTTGAAAAACTAGACTCCAAGTAGTCGTAGCAGCAAAATATAACTAAAATTGGAGTTTAAGAAATGTTTAAAACTTGTAGTCGTTCATTTGCTTAAACTACAGCTACCTTCACTTTTTGGTAGCAGTATTTTGAGTTGTATTCAAAAACTTAAATTCTGAGAGTACTGTAGTTTTCACAATTTTATTACTGCTGCTACCTTCACATATAAGTATTTATAGTTTTATCTAAATTTACAAAAGAAAACTTTTACATTCTTTGTTTAGTTTTAAAAGTAGTAAATTGAAAGCAGAGGGAGTAGCAGAGGTAGCAGCAGAGGTAGCAGTAGAAGTAGTAGTAAAGGTAGCAGTTGAAGTAGTTTAATAAGAAACGAAGTAGCTTAAAATATCAAAATTAAAAGTAATGTAAACAAGCGCGAATGTTATATTCGGCCCGGCCGAATCTATATACCCACCATCAACTTTTTCAAATTATACGTTATATGGGAGGGGCGGGAAAGTGGGCAGTAAAGTGGGTGGACCACGCCCATTTTTGTTTCCGAGTTTACAGTGGTCCTTGAACTATTTGAACACAATTTCGTTGATTCTCACCTTATATGACAAAATTTCGTTGTCGTACATGCTTTTGTTGAAGAAATATCAGCAGAAAAGTATAAAACGGACACCCTGTGTTTCTACTTTTTAGCCCATAACTTTTTTGTTTATTAACCGATTTTGCCCATTTTCAAATGTGCCAAATTTCGTCCCCCTACGTTTTTCCGTTCGAGCTCTATCCTGCTTTCAACAGACGGACGGACATAGCTAGATCGACTCAGAATCTAACCAGGACACAGAAAATATATACTTTGTGGGGTCTTAGATGATTCCTTCGACATGTTACACACGGAATGACAAAATCAATATACCCCCCATCGTTTTGATGGTGGGTATAAAAATATATTATTTATTTCTTCTCTGCGCTTTTATAAACATTTGTACATTGCCCTCCATTTTAAAAATATTTTAGAGTTGTCATATGGGTTGCCAAATAAATAAATAAATAAATAAATAAGGGATTTTGTTCTTTACTTACAAAATGTTGTAAATTTCAGTTGTAAAGCATTATTTTCTTTGGCGGAAAACGAAAACAAAAAAGGATGTTATTGTTTTTAATTTATATAATTTCCAGTCTGATTTATAAAATTTTAAATATTGTAAAAAAATTTTTAAAACTTTTATTTATATTTGTAAAATATTAACACGATGCTAGCATTTTTTATGAACCGATCTTCGTGAAATTTAGTAAACATATTTAAACTTATTTCTGCCAAACTTCATTAAAATATTCCTATTTTTAAGCAATTTTTTAATGCTAAAACTATATTATGGAGGATCAAATTCGATAGGCTTTGTCTTTGTGTAAAAATAATGATATGTAGCAACTTTCATCAAATTGTATCCGAAATTGCGATCTGTATTTTGCGCACAAACTTTACATGGACAGCCGAGCAGACGGAAGATAAATCTACTCAGAAAATGATCCTGAATCTATTGGTACTCTTTTTATTATGCACAAACACATAATGTGCCAATCACACACGTAAGGCATACAATCCAAAACTCAAATTTTACAAATACATAAAGAAAACAAAAACGCATTTAAATGCAAAACAAAGTAGAAAAAAATCCTTTTACAAATTAAATAATACACATACATTTTATAAAAATGGAAACCTTGTAAAATAAAAACACAAATAAAAGCTTATGTTTTAAGCCTTATTACAAAAACAAAGCATTGTGCTCACTTATGTTTTCTTGTTGCTTCTTTGTTTATTGCTGCTCCTAAAACTACTTGTTCTGCTACCTATTGACTACCTTCTCTGGTAGTTTAGTGCTACGTCTTCTTTAAGTATTAACTACACATTGAAGGTAGCAGTAAAAATAAAAAATATTGTAAGGGAAGTAGTAATAAAAATTATACTACAAATGGAGTGGTAGTCAATTATTTTGTTTTTAAAACTACTGCTTCATTTTAACTACGCGTTTTTTAAGTTTTATTTTCTTGCAAGTAGCAGTAGTAAAAGAAAGTGTTAGACTACAAAAAATTATAAATACTTTGGCTACCACTACTGACAATTTTCAGTAGCTGTAGTTTTAGCCAATCCAAAAAACTTGATAGCAGTTGGAGTTTTTCAACCGCTGAAATTAATAATAATTTCATCAATTTAATTTCTTTGGATAAACATTTCACCGTATGAACTTTAGACCTTCGGTGACCCCTAGTGAAATTCGACGTAGAAAATTTCTGTAGAATATTTTAATCCATTAAACTCACGTTTTAATGAACATTTGTTTAATTTTGTTTAAACGGACTAGAAATGACCCCCTAAAATCAGAGATAGATGAATAGAGGGTTCTAATGAAATATTACCATTTAAATGTTCTAAACATTTATGTTTAAATATTTTAGCTTCGAACAATATTTATACAATTTTTTTCCATTTATCTGAAACTAAATTGGTGCAAAAATAGGAAAGTGTTCATAAAACAAAATTTGCCTACCAGCGAAAAACCCTTTGGAGGGTTTATTACACATATCAAGAGCTATCAACTGCAATCGGAATGATTCCGCCCCACGCGATGATCATCAATTTGTTGTATAGTGTTATTCGAACAATGAAAAAGTCGAGTAAAATGAATACTCTAAATGAAATACATGTATTTTGTTTTAAAATATTTTTTTTTTTTTAAATTTTACAGATATAACGAACTACGTTTATAACGAACTAAATTTATCGGTCCCTTTTAGTTCGTTATAACCATGTTTGACTGTATATATTTAAATATTATTGCGATAATGGCATTTTATGCACTTCAAAATTATTTCCGGAAGATGGGCTTATATGGAAGGCATAGTCAATTTTCAACCGATCTTCATGAATTTTGGCACACTTATTTGAGCATATATACAACTCCCTTGGCCCGAATTTTAATAAAATCGTGATTAATATAAATAAATAACTTTTTATTAATTTTTACTATTTTTTCTAGAAAAATGTATGGATATAAGCCCTTATTCCATTATGATATTTTCAAACGCAAAATTTGGCATCCGAATTTTTTGACTTTTTTGACTTTGCTTACAGGTAGATTATCGTCTCCTGTAAAATTTTCTATATGGTTAATACGATCTTTTTCGCGCCCATGCTTCAAATATTGAAAAATTAAATGGGAATAAATACTGCATGATCTAATTTGTTTGAGAATACGTTTAAATACTAAATAAATATATCCATCGTGTAGACTTAAATATGACACTCTATCAACTACTTAATGAAACCCCAAATATTTCCTACAGGGTGGGTTTTTTGTTAAGCCTAAAAGTATGCTTTGTTTTTATTCTAAGATAAATAAATATTAAATGTTCTTCAAGAGGTTTCGCAATGGCTTTATTTATTATTATTTTTTTATATCACTAAAATAATAAAAAAAATCAAATTAATCATTCCTTTTTTAGCAAATATAGTATGATATAAATATCATTTAGTAACGGTTCTAAATAATTAAAACAAATCAGCCAGCCACTAATAGCCCTGGGACATTTTAACACCTCTTCAAATTTAAAGCACATCCGCTAAAACTTTCCATAAATTTCAAGTGAACATAAATCATTAACAAATTATACATCATTAACTATTTGAAGATGTTTTTTTTTTTTTTAGCAAAACAACAAAAAAATAAAAATTTATTTTTGTTTAATAAAAATTCCTTAAAATAACAAAAATTATAAAATCTATTTATGGTTTAACATTTAATGATTCTTTAAAGAGAAATAAGATTCTTTAAAATCTTATTTATGAAGACAATTTTTGTTGTATTATCGTAATTGTTAATTTCTTTTTAAATTTTTAAAGTGTTATGTTATTTTTTTATCTTTCTTTCATCTATTCCATAATTTTGAAGATTTTGTATTGTTTAAGCGATGACGGAGCAAATTAATTGTTTAGCGAATAGTAAAAGATGATTTTTTGAATTTAATGATCTTGATTATGAATTGAATTATTATTTTTTGCACATTCATTTTATGATTGTAATTTAACACAAAAAAATATATAAAAAAAAGTTATTTATAAAGATGTTATTGTGGATAAACTCAGATTTATTTTTAAACATGATTTAGTTTTTATAAAAATATCTGTGCTAGTGAGTTTAAGGTAAACGAAATAATAATCTAGTAACTTAAGTTAAAAAAAGTCTTAAGAGACAATTTTGTCAAAAAAGAAGATAAAA
Organism: Protophormia terraenovae; assembly: GCA_951394005.1. Classification (NCBI taxonomy): domain Eukaryota; kingdom Metazoa; phylum Arthropoda; class Insecta; order Diptera; family Calliphoridae; genus Protophormia; species Protophormia terraenovae. The sequence goes on from OX596075.1 coordinate 29,662,750, forward strand.
ATATTAATGCAATTATGAGGTAATGTGGAATATAATAACATATCATTACCAAATAAAGCACAATACAATGTCCTATTCAAAACGAAAATTCATTATTATTAATTTCACCTAGAAATGGTGTAGTTATTTAATTCTATTATATTAAAGAATGCGTTAATTGCACATTTATTTAATTAGCTATTTATATATTTATACATTATTAAATCAATTAAAAAATTATACAAATATCCGTAACCAAAATATCAAAATAAATATGCAAAATAGATTTGCGTAAAAATAAAATATCGAAATACAGTTTCGATTTAAATATGCTAATTGCTAATGAGCATAATTATTAATCTTTTTAAAAATAATTTGACACCAAATAATAGACAAAAGAAATTAATTAAATGTTAAATTTCTTTTGAACATAAACAACTTAAATGAAACAAGTTTTTATTGTATTTATAGAATTATAATTTCTAAGGTGACAAAAAAATTTTTTTTCGACCAAAAGAAATAATAAAAAAAAAAACTTATTGAATTTTAGTTAATGACAAAAAACGAATTAGCTACTGTGTTTATTATACCGATAAAGACTAATACTGGTATAATTAAAAAAAAAAAACTTCTGAAAAATAGTATACTGCATTCGGTTGTAACGAATTTGATATGCCCTTCTTCTTAGAAGTTAGGTAATAAAAAAATAAACGATCGAATTTAAACGAATTTAAACGATCGAATGGTAGCTAATGGCTAAATGCCCTACAAATTAATTCTAGAAAAATGCTTATATTTTTATACCCACCATCAAAAAGATGGGAGGTATATTGATTTTGTCATTCCGTATGTAACATGTCAAAGGAATCATCTAAGACCCCACAAAGTATATATTTTCTGGGTCCTGGTTAGATTCTGAGTCGATCTAGCTATGTCCGTACGTCTGTCTGTTGAAAGCAGGATAGAGCTCGAACGGAGCAACGTAGGGGGACGAGATTTGGCACAAATATTTATAAGGTTTGTTTAGTATTGAAAATGGGTAAAATAACGGTTAATAAAAAAAAGTTATGAACTAAAAACTAGAAACACAGGGTGTCCGTTTTATACGTTTCTGCTGATATTTCTTAAACAAAAGCATGTACGACAACGAAATTTTGTACGTATAGTTCGGGGATCGATATAAACTCGGAAACCAAAAATGGGCGTGGTCCGCCCACTTTACCGCCCACCTCCCATATAAGGTGAAAATCAACGAAATTGTGTTCAAATAATTCAAGGACCAATGTTAACTCGGAAACAAAAAATGGGTCCGCCCACTTTACTGCCCACTTTCCCGCCCCATCTCATATAATGCAAAATTTGAAAAAGTTGATGGTGGGTATATAAATTCGGCCGGGCCGAATATAACATTCGCGCTTGTTTTATTTAGAATTTATTTTTCCTCGTTTTAAAGATATTGTAATAAATTTGTATAAGTGGTTGGGGTATTATGCGTTTGTGCTGATATTTGTAACGTACAGAAAAAATCTTCGGACCCCTACCTTAAAATATAACAATCGACTCAGAATCACTTTCTGAATCGATTTAACGACCAGACGGACGGACGGACGGACTGGCTATCTGTCTGTCCATGTAAACCTTGTAAACAAAGTACAGTTCGCAGTTTTAAAGATATCTTAATGAAATGTGGCACGAATAATTATTTTGGCACAAAGACGAATCCTAATGAAATTGGTTATAATCTGTCCATTATTTCACCTAGCTCCCATACAAATGTCCTTCCGGAATAGAGGTTTAGCGACCATAAAAGCCTTAAATATAGCCAAATTATATCAAGATCGGTCCATAATTGACCATAGCTGCCATATAAACCCCTCTTCCGAAAATCACATAAAGTTTGGTACTGTTGTTTCTATTTATATAACTTATTAGTGTCGGGATTAATGCACAATAAATTAATCCCATACAAATGTCAGTATCAAGTAGGGTATCCAATTATTCGGGTGTTTACATTAATCGGTTTATTCGACAAATAATTATTCGAGGTTAAAAGTTGATCGGTTAATAACCGATTATTGACAAATTATTCGATTAACCGAATAACCTTTGTAATACATGTAAAACATATAAATTACACAAATTATAGCTTTTAATCTATTTAAATAGTTACTTAGAAACATGATATAAGATCAAATTCTTTTAAAACGGGATCATTTCATAATTATTTTCTCCTATTTGTATGAAAATTTCTCATTTTTTATCTAATACTATAAAATATTCTACTTATTCCGCTTTATTTAATATATTTTTCATGTAAGTATATTTTCCGTGTAAGAATATTTTGTTAAACGAGTCTATATTAATATTTTTTGGGTGCATTTAGGAGATGATAATTAAAAGTATTATGACTTGTAAAACTTTGAATTTATTTTTCTCAAAGTAATGTTTAAGAATTTCTATTGATACAAGTTTAATTTTTTATGAAGATATAATATTATTACCTTTTCTTGACGCTTTTTATAAAACATTTTATCCCAACAAAAAAAAAGCATCCAAAGAAGTCAGTAAGATACTGAATTTGTGATCCAGAAATAGTACAAATTCGTATAATTTTCAATGAATTGAATTTTTTGATACCTATGTTATGTCATGCCATATTCACGATTTTGCGCAAAATTGCAATGAACATCCAAATTTTTTTATCGACTCCAGGAAATTAGTTTTAATTTTTATTATTATTTTAATAAAGAAAATTGCATAACATTGTTTTGTCACTTGTTTCAGTTATTTTCTTTTTTGAAAAAATAACATCCGAATATCAAGGTCTTATAGCAGAACAATTCGTTTAAATCTTTCTTTATATATTGAATCCTGTTTTATTACTTCTAAAGCAGAAGAAAAATTACCTCACTAAAAATTATATTTATTTATTTTTACTGGAATGTAATAGACCTCTTAAAAAGATGTTACATAAATTTATCATAAAAATAAAAAATTTTCTAATTTATAACTCAAGAAAACTACAATTCGGTTAACCGGTTATTTGACACAAATTATTCGGTTTATTCGTTATTCGAAAATGGACAGTTTTAAATTATTCGGACAGTTAATCGATTGATACCCTAGTATCAAGTTAATATTCGACACAAATAAGTTATATAAATAGAAACAACAGTACCAAACTTTTTGAAAATCGATCTATAATTTACCATACCCAATTTCGGGAATCGCGTTAAAGTGCATAAGGTAATAGATGTTGGAATCAACGCATTATTCTCCTAATACTCTTAAATTAGGAGAATAACATTTGGAAATAAATTTGTAACTTTTAATTGGCTGTTTGGATTTACATGCAATTTCACATAGGCGTAGCAGGGGAGATTAAATATGTTTTTTTGGAAAGAGGAGTCTAAATACATCTCAGGAGCAGTGCTATAGGGGATCAAATTAAAGTACCTCTGGTATAGAACATTTTTAGCCACTAGCGAAATTTTTGTTCCTTCCTTTATATCTCCTTAAAACTCTTGATGCTTGCATATACTTTTTATTTATATATTTATCTCTTTTATTTTTCAAGTTATATGCATACGATTTTGAATTCGAAAAAATTAAAAAACAGATGGACATCAGAATTCTATAAAAAATCTTCTTGAATTAAGCGCCATTTTCGAACCCTTTTATCTGAATTTACGTGGTTTAAGACTCCATGTTTCCCCAATAAGATTCTGGCAGGAGTACATAGCAGCATACACTTTCTTTAATCTTTCCATTAGGTTTGTCATATATTACACCTATAAATTTAGCCTCCTTCGAAAAATTAATTTGTCCATTAGCCATTTTGTTAGCCAATAATTTTTTTAGTTTAGCCATTTTTATGTTTTATGCTAAAATAATAACTTAAATTCTTAACACTACCTAAGTAAATTATTTTCTGTACAAAATATAATAAAATTTTTCAAAGAAATCACGTTTCTTATTGAAAACTTATTTAGTCTTATCCAAAGAGTAACAAGAAACGAAACTAATTGTCAAAAACCAAACTCGGTTGTCAAAAACATAACTGATGCAACAACAAAATACATGTAATAAAATATATTTTGTTGTTGAAATAAAAACACATTTTTGTTTACAAAACAAGAATTTTATTTAAATGTCAATCGAGAATTTCGTCTCTATATGCTACTCTATGGTCTTATCGTTAAAAATATAAAAACAATAATAGTTTTATAAAATTTTATATTTTCTATAAAGTTCTCTAATTGCCAAATACTTACATAAGTGAAAAGTATTTTTATTTAAATAAATTTCATCTAGAGTAATTTAAGAATTTAACACTTTTTATCTAGCAAATAAATGATATTGATTAAATTGTAAATCTCAAATTTCATTCCCTGTAAGTTTGCACAAGAAATTTTTGACAAAAAATGCAATAATTATAAACTCTGAACTTATAGGTTAAACATAATGATATAATAATGAATTTAGTCATTTTTGGTGAGAAAAAATATAATACATATTTTATAACTCATGAGATTTATTGCATTTTCTGAAGTCAAGTAAAGACTGCGCACGAAAAAATTCATGCATGCAAATCTGGTTATAAAAGCTAAACCGATGGTAAAATTTTTTTTACAATACTATCAGTCTAACCACAAAAGAAATTTAAAATTCTATTTTTGTTAAAGTCAACTTTATTTTAAAATAGAAGTTTTTCCAAACCATAAGAAATATTTAAAAATCTATTTTAAAAGTTTTTTAAAACTCATATATTGAAACATTTAAAAATATTTTTCAATGAAATTAAACAACAAAAATAATTTTCAAAAAATTATGAAAACAAATTATACATCAACTTTCAATACAATAAAATCCAAAAAGCTTATTTTAAAATTTAAAATGAAATTTTAAAATTTTGTTTGAAAACTTTTGGGTTTAAAATCGACTTTTCTGCTGATAGAGCCTAACCATAAAAGTTCAATTTCTTTATATAAAATAATTAATTACACTGGTCAACAAAAAAAATCCTCCCCCATAGACGAATAGTTGGACTTGATGTATTTTGATGTGCTAAACACGAATCTGCTTTCAGTTTTTTTTCCATAACGTCTGTCTAATATTTCGCCCATAGTAAGACCATTACTATAGTATATTTCCTTATAACTCAAGAACGGTGTTTACGATTGATCAAAGTGATACACCAAAAGATGCGTACTAAAAATATCTTCAAATTCCCCAACTTAATATGTGCTCAATAGTTTCGGAGCTATTTTGAAATAAGTGTCCGAAAAAAATTATTTTCATGCAAAATTTTAGATTTTTTTGTTACTAAAATTTCTTTTAATAAATGAAAACATCAAAAATGTTACAGTTTATCATCTTTGTCTTAAAGCTATGCTGCGTAATGCTGCGAATAAAATAAGGTATGTATCTTTAAAATGATGCATAAATATTGATTTTATTCACAGTTAAGTAAAAATACCCATGTTACATACAATTGAGTAGAAATACAGCGGTGGCCAAAAAAAATTTTTTTTATTTTTTCTTGAAACAGAAATAGGTGGACTAGGTGGATTCTGACGAGTTAAACAAGAATCTGCATTCATTTTTTTATATTTTATATTGGGTACTGATTTTTTTTATGTGCATGACTAACAACTTAGGCTATAACTCAAGAACCCTTTACAGTTATGGATCAACATTTTCACAAATTTTCAAAAAAATAAATTTTAAAATTTTCAGCACTAATTACCGAATAAATACGGAAATATTACCTGGACAAAAAATTATATAAATTCAGCTCAAAGACAATTTAGGTCGCTATATATTAAAGTTCAATCTATCTTAATTGGACAAACTGTTCTCTAGTTATACAAGTGTGACTGCCTAAAGGCGTGGTCATAGTAGTCATGCCCATAAAAGAAAAATCAAAACGTGATAGAAAAAAAGTAAAAGCTGATTCTTATTAAGCACGTTGAATTCCATCTAATCCACCTATTTTTTATTTAAGACGAAAAAAAGACTAGTGTATTTCCACTTAGCTATAGGTATGCATGAGTATCCAAACTTAACTGTGAATCCAATCAAAATTTGTGCATCAATTTTTACAATATGTATGTGACTTTATTTACTCGCACTTTTACCAGCTTTGAGATAAACTTAAATATTTTTGATGGTTTCACTTTTAAAAAAAAGTTTTAGTAAAAAAAAATAAAAATCTTTAATTTTGCATGAAAAAATTTTTTTCCGACACTTTTTTCAAAATATCTCCTAAACTATTAAGCGGATAAAAATTTGATAGTAAAGCAACTTTAAGCCAATGTTATTCCACATATTTTGGTGTATTATTTATATAAATCGTGCATACCGTTCTCGAGTTATAGTGAAATATACTCGAGTTATCGGCTTATTTAGGGCGCAATATTAGACACGCCCATAAAAAAATCCCGATCTGATGGAAAAAACAGATTCGAGTTTAGCATACAGAATTCCATCTAGTCTACATATTTTTTTTTTTTTTGAAGGAGCTCAAAAAAAAATTTGTTTGTCAACCAGTGTCATTTCTTATTATTTTTAATAAAATAAGTATCAATTATTTTCCGAAATTCCCTCCATTAGATTTTTTATTGTGGTTTCGGCTACTTTTTTTGCAGGAATAAGTCAACTTTTTTAAACTCCGTTTCATTTTTTGCTGAGCTTTTAGAGTACTTTGAATGCTTTTTTACTAGGTCCAAGTACCTTTCAATTGAACGGAGTTCTGGAAAGGTACTTGGACCATAACAAACATAACACCATTTATTTATACCACTCCATCGCTTTGTGGCTATATGGTGAAGTAGAGAGATCCGGCCAGAAAAATGTAGACACATTGTGTTTTCTTAGAAAAGGAAAAAGTCTTTTCCGAAAGCACTCATTCACGTATATTTCTGTGTTAATGGAGCCATTTGTTATGAATGAAGTGCTTCTTTCGCGCACGTACAAATAGCTTTCCAAACCAAAAACTGTCTTAGACATTTTGATTGTTTTGTACACGATATTCTGCAGCATTCGCTCTAGCAACTGCAAGAAGGAAAAAAAATACTCTGCAGTATTTTTGCTATCTCTTTTACCTCCAAATTCTTTTTTGCGTTCCTTTGAAAAACTTTTTGTACCTACGTCTTCAAGCCAGATTTCTTGTTAACTTTTCTGACAAAAGATTCTGAGCAAGTAACTTTTTGGGGCACTTTTCTTCTAGAGATGTTGTGATTTTCTCTTAAAATTCTTTTTGTTTTGTCAGGTTTTCTTTCAATGATCATTACCTCTTTATATATTTTTATGACTCGCAAAACTACATCTCATAACACATCTGTCTTCCTAGCAATTGTTTTATATAACCGAATTGGGTTTTCATTTAAAATTTGAATTATTAGTTTGCGGATTTTTTGTTCAATTTCCCTTAAAAGTAATAATAATTTTTCTATTACAATGAAATTTAGCACACGGCTACTGAGCATAATTCCTTTTTCACTATATCATAAAATAAATAAATAATATATATATATATATATATATATATATATATATATATATATATATATATATATATATATATATATATATATATATATATATATATATATATATATATATATATATATATATATATAGTTTTAAATTAAACATATATAATTTGGAATTAAAATTTTAAATTTCAAAGAATACATTTTTATTTAATCAAAGTTTTAATTAAGACTAAAGATTTTTAGAATTGAAATTTTGAATTTTAAATAAATAATTTCGAATATTTGAATATTAGATTTTAAAATGAAAAACTTAATTTTAATTTAAAATTTCAAATATATATTTTCATTTCTGAAGTTATAAATTTCATATAATTAATTTCGAATAGAAAATGTTTTTAAAATAAATTTAATATTTTGAAAAAGGACAATTTTAATTCCTTTTAGAAAATTTCAATTTAGAATAGAAATTTTTAATTTTGAATTTCTATTTGAGACAATGAGTTGTTAATTTAAAATAAAATAATCGATTTCGAACAGAAAATATTAAAAGCATAAATTTAGAATTTCAAAAAATGGCAAAGTTAATTCCGTAAAGTAAATTTAGAATAGAAATTTTAAATTTTCAATTTCTATTTGAGACATTTAGTTTTTAATTTAAAATAAAAAATTTTAATTTCTTATAGAAAATTCAAATTTTGAATAAAATTTTTAATTTGAAATATACATTTGCAGGATTAAAATTGTAAATTTTAAATAAATTTTAAAAAATTTCTTATTACAGAAAAAAAATGTTAGTACAAAAAAAAAAAAAAAAATGGATTTTTTCGTGCGCAGTTCTTAATAATCGAATCGTGTAAAAATATTAAAAAATTTTCTCGATACTAAAATCTGTTAAAGTTATATTCCGAAGTGCAGCTTATATGGACGTTTTGATCAGTTGCATAATAATCTTGCAAAAAATAAACCTTTGAAGTAATGGTATACAAATTTTGGCGACAGAAAGTGATTTTAATTCGTGTACTTGGGGGTGGGCGTGTAACTATTATTTGTAGGTGTAACTCGTAAATATAATATAAAAAATTGCTATGCCAGGAATAATAATTATCTCTTTTTCTCATGCTTTTGCTACATAACCATAGTACCGTAAAGGGAGAAATAATATGAACTAAATTGGAGTTCTGAAACAGTCTTGGGACCTGATTTTGTAAAATGAAACATAAATTCGTTTCGACAACAAATAAATTTAAATTTCATTTTTCTTTTCAATATAAAATTCTGAAATTAATTTTCGTTTCGTTTTAAAAAATGAGGCCCTTGAAATAAATCACAGTTTTTTAACCAAGGATGGAAAGATATTTGAATTATTCTAGAGAAACAGAAACTTATTTTTCAGTAATTATAGTTAAAATTTAATTGAAAATAGCTTTTTATTTAACATTTATCAAAAAATTAAAATACTCCTTACACAAGTGTTCTAAAACATAATATTCTGGTGAATTTGTAATATTTAGTTCAAATATCCTTAGACTCAACTCAAATTTTAAGAATTTTTTTATTAACCTTATTTTACTAACTACACAGGTTTTTCTATAATATAATATTCAGATATTCTAATTAATCGAATTTGTTTATTCGTTAAACTAATTTATATCATAATAGTTAATTAATGCCTGTTCTACATTTAGAGCAAGTACTTGTTCCACAACTATAAAAATTCTCAACTCCCTCTAAATCATTTGAAACTAGTTATATATTTTTTTTGTTAGTTCATTTAATTAATTTCATTTCGCTAATATTTATTTTATTTCTTTTATTCAGATTATAATGTCAGGGATTGATTTACATAGACGTCACCAAAAAACGTTTGGGTTTTTCTATTATTGTCTAGTCTTGTCTTATTTTTTATTTTTTATAAATTTATTTTTTTCTTTTTGTGGACTTAAAATTTAAAAACAATTTTTTTGTTTTCTTGCATAAATTATAAATAAACTAAAAATGTGTTTTTTTTTATTTTGTTTCAATAACAAAACATTAATATTTGTTAGAAAAAAGCAAACAAAAATTTAGAAAAAAAAACGTGGTTTTAAAAAAACAGTTTTTTTTTTTTATTATTTTATTTATTTGTTGTTGTCCAATTTTGTTTAAATATTTTAGCCAATTTTGTTTCTAATTAGTTTAGATTATAAGCAATGATTTCGTTTATATATTTGTTGAAATATGTATTTAATTATAGAAAAAAAACATATAATTATATTATGATTTGTAGAAACAAATAAATAAACAAAAAATTAATAAAAACAAACTAAGCGGTTCATCAAAGTTAATTTTTTGTTCAAATATATCTATGTATATTTAGAATACAACAAAATAAAACTATTTAAGAGCTAAATAAATCATAATAAATTGTTGTCAACATCTGTTTTACTATTTTATATAGTTATGTATATAGATTTGTAATAAAAAAATATAAGCAAATCATCTTTGGACCTTGATATGTCAAAGCAATATAATCTGTCTTAATACCACATGCCTTCAAATATACATCAGCCGCTGCCTCAGGAGATTATTTATTTTAATATTTTGGATTGGAATAATTTAAACGATTTCTCATACTGGTTTATAAGAGGTATGTACCCTTCAAATAGTTCACACTAACAAATACTTACGTTGGGTAAAATCCAATACTAATATGTCTTATTAACCAAGAGCAATATGGTTTATTTGATTTCTTATGTCATTCACTGTAAACAAATTAAGATTCCATAATAATTATTAACAATGTCCATAAGTTTACACCACTCAATTCGCTAATCAATTGGAAATCTCTTTAACACATTTTATATGACTAATTCATGAACTGTCAGAGTGACTGCATAAACGTTATTACCCTTCGTTATACATATGTATTTTGCCACAATTCTTTAAGACAAATTCAATATGACCAATTATTTACCGATCGTTGTAAAATTGGGTACTATAATTTGTGCATATATTTATGAAACGCATTTGTATCAAATATTGTCTTAATACTGTCATTTATGTACGTTTTATGCGAGTTAAAGTTACATAATAAGGCATTTGTAAGTGTTAAAACCATATTCCGAGGAGTATTTGTATGGGGGCTAGGTGAAATAACGGACCGATCATTATCAATTTCAATAGGATTATGTCAAAATATACATATGTGCCAAATGTCATCAAACTATCTTTGAAATTGCGATTTTGCTTTGTGCACAAGATCTACATGGACAGATCACACAGGTCAACAGCAAAAAAAGGCTTGAATAACTACTATATAGATTTGAAGTATTATGGTTCCAGTAATCCAAATATGGTTCAATTTTTAAATTCTATGGTAAGGTTTTTTTTAAAAAATGTTTTTTTGTAAAATTATAAATTTTTTTAGACGTTTTTCCACATAATTAATGATAACTCAAAAAGTGTCAGTCCGATATTATTGAAATAAACACAAAAAAATGTATACTTACATAACCTCACCCACCTTACCGCTCACCTCCTATATAAAAAGTTGATGGTGGGTATATAAATTGGGCTAAGCCGAATATGACATTCTCGCTTGTTTTTTAATTTTTTTACTAAATTTATATTTTTTGCCTAACAATTTTTTTTTCATAACTTTGAAACTATTGATCGCATCAAAAACAATTGTATACATCATTTAAAGATATTGTTAGCCAAAATTTTTGTAAATTTAGTTTAACAAAATCGGACAAAATTTTTTTATTATAACTTCGAAACTACTGAGCCGATTGAAACGCAATATATAAGGGGATTAAAGGTTATGTAAATATAAATTTTTCTAAGTTTATTTCAATAATATCGGACTAGTACTTTTTGAGTTACCGTTAATTATGTGGAAAAACGTCTAAAAAAATTTATAATTTTACATAAACATTTTTTAAAGAAAAAACCTCTCCATAGAATTTAAAATATGGACCATATTTAGACTACTGGAACCATAATACATCAAAATAGTAAAATGGTTTTTCAAGCCTTTAAAATTTGTTCAATTTTGTTGCCTTGTGTCATCAGCCAGCTAGACGGACCGACATCGTTAAATCGACTTATTATGATTTACTTGATTCTTATCAGTAGAACAGTCATACAGAATCTAAAGATGAGCATGAATCCTTCGGAGATACTAAATACTATACTGCCCCTTGTTCCAATTGTCCTTCACATAACGGCTATTTCCGGTAATAGTGCAGTGAGGCTCAAAACAGCTGGATGTTGGAGATAAAGAACATACGGCCATGCAAAAATTTTATGCACCGATTCTCAACAGTACAATTTAGAAATTCATTGGAATACAATTTTGTTACATCCATGAGGGAAAAAGTACCAAAAAAGAGGGGGAAGAATTAAAAATTACATTTTATTCAAATTCAGTAATGAATTTTCTATTACTTATATTAAACCTATAAACATAAAGTTAGGTATATGTATGTGGACCTAAGTGAGTGAGAATTCAGAAGAGGACTCTTTGTAAGACTTTTTCGTTTTTCTAATGTTACTAAATGAGTGAGTATCTACAAGTGGAGACTTATAGTACTTTTTCGTTCTTGTACACTTTTGATTTTTATACCACCATCAAAAAAATGGGGGGTATATTGATTTTGTCATTCCGTGTATAATATGTCGAAGGTTAGGTTCTGAGTCGATCTAGCTATGCTCGTCCTTATATAAGACAAATATTTTTCTTATATAAGGTTTGTTTGGTATTGAAAATGGACAAAATCGGTTAATAAACAAAAAAATGATGGGCTAAAAACTAGAAACACAGGGTGTCCGTTTCATACATTCCTGCTGATATCTCTTAAACAAAAGCATGTACGACAACGAAATTTTGTATAAATAGTTTGGGAGTTTGGGAGATATAAACTTGGTAACCGAAAATGGGCGTGGTCCGCCCACTTTACCGCCCACCTCCATATAAGGTGAAATTGTTTAATATTTAACCTAGAAACATTAAAGTTTATTTGAAATTTATTGTTTTTTTCATACACAACAAGATTGAATCTTATAAATTACAGTGTAGAAATTTTAAATAAGAAAAGATGCCACAAGTTAAAAAATAAAATAAATTATAAAAATTAATTGATATAAAAAAAAAAAAATTAGAACATTGATTTAAAAAATTTATATAAAAATTATAAATAAAAGTATGTAAGTTAAGAAAAAAAAACATTAATACAATTTGAATAATGCTGTTTTAAACTTATTTACGTTGCTTATAATTTGTTTGTCGTGTGGGAGTGTATTGCAGATGCGAGAGGTAACGACGCGTAGATATGATGAGTTTTTTCCCCTCCTAGATCGTGCAAACTGTAACAAGTTAAACATATAATTGGATTTTGTGGTGTAAATGATTTTGTGAAGAAACATTAAGACTCTTATATTGAGAAGATTTTCAAAAGAAACACCATAGAGTGTTTTTGAAAACGATGATATTCTATCACGCCTTTTCAAACCAAAGATGTACCTTACAATGTTATTAAATAGTACATTTAGTTTTCTTTTGCTGTTTGAGTCACAATTGCAGAACAATTCGCAGCCATAAAGTAGACCTGGTATGAGGTAAGCTTTTGCAAGTAATAGTCGGATTCTGATTGCTGTGTAGTATTGTGTTATCCTAAGAGTACGTAGCTTTAAATAACTTTGAGAAACAAGTGTGTATATGGTTCAATGTGGATAAGAGTCAATAAAGCCTATTAGTCAAATTATTCTATATTAAACATAATAGAAATAATTTGGTAGTTTTTGAACCTTCGAACGTTTAGGATTAGGGACGCCAAATGGGACTGGATTTTGCAAATCCCGGGATTTAGGATTTTATAATTTCAAATCCCGGAATCCCGGGATTTTAAAGGACACCGGGATTTTTCGAGATCGCGGGATTTTTCGGGATTGATATTTCACATGAAAACACATTTTAAATATAAGGAAAAAATAATTTGTATAATTTCTTTTATGTAAGGATATGTTTGATTTTAAGCCTTGTTGAATATCATCAATAGTTAATGCCCACCCATGTAAACTATAGGTTGATTTGGAAGATGTCTTTCCAGAATAGAGTTTGATCCTTTGTGGTAGAATTTAACACAAATAAAATTGTTTGTAGCCTTAAACTACCAAATAAAATTTTTTAACATTTAACTATAATTAACCATAAGCCACATACAAGGACCTCTCCTAATTTACTTAAACTTGCATTAATCGGGCAAAAATATCAATGTGTAGACGAATTGGCACATATTATTTAATACAAATCAATGTACCAATTTTTAAAATCATCAGTCTGTAATTGACCCCAGCTCTCATAAACAGGCCCTTTCTAAAGATCATAAAGGTGCAAAGTTAGTATTACAATACAATTATGTATACATAAGATTTATAAAAGTATATGGAGTGCGTTCCAAAAAAATCTTAACATATATAATATTCAATAACTTGGAAACGGTTGATCTTAGAGTTTTCATTTTTTTTTTTATTTAATTGATAATTTATTACAGATCACAGAAAAATATAACTTTTATAGTTCTAGCCACTACTTATGAACTTGTGGACCATTTTTGGTAACCCTTCCGTTAGAGATTTGATAGTTGCTTCAGTCACTTTTTTGGAACAGTGTGCTCATCTTCTGTTAAAATCTTCGGTATTTTGGGACACCTTTTTTGTGCTCTTCAATTCATTTTTCACAAGAGCTCAATATCTCTCCACTGGTCTAAGCTATGGACAATTTTGAAAATTGAACTCTCCTGGTACAAAAACTATGTTTTTTGTACCACTCCAGAGCTTTTTTACCGTAGTGACATGATACGAAATCGGACCAAAAATGTGTGGACATTTTATGCTCTCTTATGAAAGGAAGAAGTCTTTTTTGCAAATATTCTTTGATGTATATTTTGGTATTTATAGAGCCGAATGTAACAAATAAATTTCCTGTTTTGCCGCAACTGCAAAAAGCTTGTTATACTAGGAAATTTTTAGGAAATTTTTCCGCTTTTGGGTCCTAAACTTATCTTTAGTTTTGCCTCGAGAATTTACAATATAAAAGTTTTGCCACAGAAGCTGCAAAAATTCTGCAATTCATATTCGTCAATTATACAATATGAGTATTTTTGTACGAAATTTGGTTTTAATTTCCGTGTCCTATTCTTGGCTTCTAAATTTTTTGCAGCATTCCTGTTTTAATCTTTTTGGACTTTATATGTTATCAACTATGCATTAGCTTTAAACTTTCGCACCAAATAGTCAAAGCACTCAGCTAACCGGACTGTTTTTCTACCAGATGTGTTTGGAGTTGCTTTCAATATGCTTTCAATTTTCCGGACTTACCAATATCATGTGGACCTGTTTTTCTTTCCGAACCATGTTTCCTATCAATGGTCAAATTCTCCTGATATTGTTTAATAACATTAGAAACAGTTTGGCAGCAGAAATTTAATTCTGTGGCCAATTATTGTAGGACCTATTTGGATTTTTTTGAAATTTTTTAATAATTTGTAGCACGTACATCTTTTATGTCACTCATTTTGATGAAAATCACGACAAATCAACATGATTATTATTAAAAATAATAACTGACGTATTTTCCATGATAACTAGATCAAAAAAAAATTTAATATTGCTTCCGAAAAAAGTTATGAAGCAAAACGTATGTTAAGATTTTTTCGATCGCACTCCTTACATCATAAATCCAAAAATTTCCAAGATTTCATTAAAAATTGAACAGGTTCCGACAAAAATCGTAAAAAAAATTAAAAATATTGTTTCAAATTAAAATTCAATAGGAATTTGAAAACAAAATATTTTACTAGTTTTTCTCGTATAAAATATTCAAGTAAAAAATAGCAAAAGAGAAAATAATTTTCTCTTGAAATGTTTACTACTTGTACTATTTTTATGTGCACAGAAACGCTTTTTGAGTAAAATTCTTGCAAAAATAGTAAAACTTGTAAGAATATCATACAAACGAACAGACTGATAATGTTCTTATCGATTTTTAAAATATTTTTGAAAAATTTCTGCCTTGCCTTTAATTAATTTTTGATTGAATTTATGTCAATAAATCCCGAAAATGAAATCTCAATTCGGGATTTCGTAATATTTCCGAGATTTTCGGGATTGACATCCCTATTTAGGATGTAAAAAACTGATACTTTATTGGTACCTTATGAATGTTTAAAACCAAAAGACATTTTTCATTTATTTTTGAGTTACATATGTATTAAGAATATGTTTTGAATATAAATTGATGAAACCATATTGGAAATATGAACGATTTTTTAAGAGTATCACTTTAAAAAAGAGTCAAATAATTGTTTTCAAAATTCAATAATTACCAGCCTAATAACAAAAATGCCGCTTTGAGAAAAACTTATTTTTTTATTAAATATTATTTTTATTATAATAGCGTTATATCAAGATAAGCAAATTGCTCCGCATAAAACATATTTACCATGCCAGGAAAGCGTACTGATAAAAATATAATACAGTTAATATACTATAATTTCCACAAAGGAAAATCAGCTAAACAGTTGGCTGAAATGTTTCGTGTTCAACTCAGAACTGTTTACAACATCATACTGCGTGCCGAAAAGGAAGAAAGGCTGGAGTTGAAGAACTCAACTGGAAGAAAACCAAAGGCTTTACGTCGTCATGAAAAAATAATTATAAGAAGCGTTGACAATAATACTCACATGAGCACAAGAATGCTAGCTAAACAGCTTAAAAATGACTGCAATGTGAACGTGTCACATGAGACAGTTCGAAAGGTCTTGCTAAAACACAAATACTCGTCACGGATTGCAAGAAAAAAGCCATTACTTTCAACAACTAATATTGAAAAAAGACTAAATTTTGCAACGAGCTATATCTTCTATCCAACCGAATATTGGAATGACGTAATTTTTTGTGACGAGACTAAAATTATGCTTTATAATCATGATGGACCAAATAAAGTTTGGAGAAAGCCGCTTACTGCCCTTGAAAATAAAAATATTATACCTACCGTAAAATTTGGTAAGTCATCTGTTATGGTATGGGGCTGTATTTCTAGCAGAGGGGTTGGAGAAATCAAAATTTTTGAAGAGACAATGACTAAAGAAATTTATTTGGAGATACTAAAAGGTGAACTGACAAGAAGTGCTGAAAAGTTTGGATTTTATGACCCAGAAAACACACACAAATTAAAATATAAACAATACCAAGACAACGATCCAAAGCATAAATCCTATTTATGTAGATCTTGGCTCCTGTACAACTGTAGCAAAGTTCTAGATACACCTGCCCAAAGCCCCGACTTAAACCCCATAGAGAATTTGTGGACACATTTCAAGAAAAAAGTTGTCAAAAGAAGCCCAAAAAATAAAAATGAATTAATAAGCATTATAAAAGAGGAGTGGGCCAAAATTCCTATGGAATATGACTTTTCAAAGCTCATTGCCTCAATTCTTAGGAGGCTACAAGCAGTTATTGCCGCTCGCGGTAGCCATACAAAATATTAAACATGGTGTTTTTTAATATTTTCTTGTGATATTCTGTGTTTTGAAAACAAAAAATTGACATTTTTTAAAAGCACTTTTTTATTTTTTTTTTTTTGCTTTTTCTTACTGGAAATACTGGAATATTTAATTTTTCTTTTGTCTTTAAGTAACACATACATGTAAAAGTATGAATATTAAAAAAAAAAATACTTTTCTTTACTGTTTCAATTGACTTGTTTATAAACTAAATAAAATTTTTTTTATTTTGAAAAGAATTTTTTGACTATATATCAAACATGTCGTTGTTACTTTTTAAAAATCCTATCGTTTATTTCACTTTTTGGAACATTTTTTAACTAAGATGAGAAAAGGTTTATTGTTGTTAATGCTGACAAAATATTCTACTATAGATATCTATCTGTATCCCAACATTTGTAGAAATTTGGAGTCTTTGAGGGTAAAAAAGTCTAGAAAATATACTTTTTCTATACCGTGAACTATAAGAACAAAATTTAAATTTTGTATACCCTACACCACCAAAGGAGGTTGGGCTATTATGAGTTTGTGCTGATGTTTGTAACGCACAGAAAAAATATCCCAACATTAAGTATACCAATCGACTCAGAATCAATTTTTTGTACACAAAGTACAGATCGCAATTTTAAAGATAATTTGATTAAATTTGGCACATACATATGTTTATTTTGACATAACGACGAACGCTATTAAAATTGGCCATAATCAGTCCATTATTTCACCTCAACCCCATACAAATAATCCCCGGAATAGTTAGGGTACTAACGCTAACGAATACCTTATTTATGTCACTATTTTAATAAAATTTCGTAGGAATAAGTTTTATTCAAAGATAAATCGGAGTACAAAATTTTAGGAAGATAACTCCCATGTAAGGACCACTTTCAAAAATCACTTTAACTTACAAAAATCGCACATAAATGGCAGTATCATGATAATATTTCACAGAAATAAGTTTAATATAAGCAGAAAATTAATTTTAGTGCACAACCGCAATGGTGTAGGGTATCAAAAAACACCAAAAATCGTAATTTTTCAATTTTAAAATAAATTTTTTTTTTATTTATTTTTTGACTTTTTTGACTCAATTAGATAAAAAAAAGCCAATAAAATTGTTCGGAAATACAGGGATATATGTGAAAAAACTAGACCAAGAACTTGCAAAATTAAGACATTTAAAATTTACAAATAACACAAAAACGGTAAGAGATAATAGCACAAGCACAAGTGTTTTTTATAGGGCTTATCAAAGACTTTTAGAGGGTGTAAAAATATTTGAAAAATAATAAGAAATAAAAAATTGGCAAAAGTTGAACAATTTTCTATTCAGTTAAAGGTAACCTACTTTGAGACTCCATTGCTCCACTCCTGAGGGATATTTGGGATTCCCCTTCCAAACTTAAAATTCCTCTACAACGCCGATGTTCGTTTCTGCCACTGTGTATTGTTGAACAATTACTCCACATCTAAGTATTCTTTTACCAATTAATATTAATTTAAATATCGTCTATAAGTAATTGTTTTCAAATAACTTAATATAAACACATAAGAAAATTCTGTTAACTATATTTTATACACACTCATTCCATTTTACATTCCTCTTAAAAGATATACAAACAATAACCGGATAGTCAAACTCACTATTCTAAACAAACATTCACCGCTATCACTAAACATTTTAACATAATATGGAGACTATAATTCTTTATTTTTTATTTAGCGCATTAATTAACTTTTTTTAAAGAAAACTATTTTAATTACTTAAATATTTAAATAAAAGGAAACAATGTAGACATGTCGCCAATTTATTTGTACTGGTTTTTCCCAAAACAAAATGCTTTAAGGGTAACTATACAGCAACTAATCCAGCCGAACTTAACACTCTAACTAGTTTTACACAAAAGTTTCTAGAATATATGTATATTAACATTTTTTCACTACATAAAGTCCACATAAGATTATTTAAAATAAATATTTTATACAAAATTTATGCAAATATTGGAAAAAAAAGCTCTACAAAAACTATGTTATTGTGTTTTATTTGTTTGAATTATAAAATAAAAAAATAAAATTAACAATTCATAATTTCAAAATGAACTAATAAATAATTCCATCAAATAGTTATAAACAATAGAAATACCAAAGTGAAATATTATTAAGAAAAAAAAAACTATTTTTTTTTTTTTTCAAAGAAATAGGCAACAAAAACAAGACTTTTTTCTGTTATAAAGTCTTTAACTATAAATGGGGATTTTCCCATAATACAAAACAACATAAAAGATGAACAACAAATTTAGACAGCAGCTAAAAAATCTGCAAATTCATAACATTTCTTTAAATATTTGGTTGATAAACAAATTTGGTTGATAAACAAAACTAACAAAAAAGTCAAAAGATTTAAACTTACGTCATTTATAAACGTAGAGAATTTTTATGGCTCCAACTTTAAAACAGACAGACTTTATTTTAATTTGTTTAACATTTTTGCCAATTCAAAGCGAGAAAGTAGTAAAGTTTTGTTTTCAAATTTAAATTTTATATTAAATATTTTGTTTGTTGGTTGGTTTATTATAATTTTTGATAGTCTGGCGTCTTTGTGACGCCAAATCTGTATCTATTTATTTAGATGTAGACATAAAGATAGATTATAAAGGTATGTGTGTGTATTAGTCGTAGTAGTAGGTTTATTTTATTTTCTTATTTTGCCAACTAATAAAATGCATTAATTAAATTGTTGTTTTAATTTTTTTAACCTGTTCATCTTGCCATTTTTGGGGGATAAACCCACTAATATATACATATGTACAAACATAACTCTTGTCTTGTCATACTAACAGAAAAACAAAAATTTTAAAATTTTTTAAAGCTGCTCTTGATTTAACAAAAATGCAATTCATTGAAAATAAATCATATAAATTAATGCCGATTTAATTGAGTAACCGTCTGCAGCGGAAATATGTATTACAGCTTAATAAATTTGCAATGAAATGTGTTATAAAAATACAAATAAAAAAATACTTATTTCAAACGGATGTGAAATTTTTGTTAGTGTAATAAATCAAACCAAAAGGATTTATTCACCTTGTTTTTAAAACTCATTATTCAAATGTTTAATTTATTAATTAATGTTTATTAATAGGTCATCTAATATATCATCAAATTATATAAAATTACTAATATTGTATTTTAAATGACATCAATTTATTTTATTTAATTAAACCGTCAAATATTGATTAATTTCTCCGTGGATAAATTTAAAATTATATTCGAATTCGTCTTATTTTAATCCAAATACCGTTAAATTCGGTAGCAAAACTAAACCATTTATGGAAATTAAACTGGAATACCAATAAATATAACTATGTATTTATAACACGCACACACTATTATTACGTTTAGCAAAATCAAAAGACTTAAGAAATGAACTTGATTATGTATTTTGTCCATATTGATATTTTGTTTTAGATGTTGTAAAAAAGTTAAGGCTATTTGACGTCATGCCTGGATATTGTTTTGTTTATTTGTTTTAAAAACATTAGAGTTAGAACAAAATTAATGATCTTTTAAATATTTTGCTGAGCTACGTGACCAAAAACAGAAGATTATTTAAGAGAGAAATTATTCATTCTGTCATTTTTACTATTAAAGTAAACACAATAATTGATAGAGTAAAACTTCTAAATAATTTTATACATTTTTCTATACAATAGTTTGAAATGCCTATAGCAACCGGTTGATAGTTTTGGAATTCATAAATATCACTTCTTTTCTTTGATAAGATCCTCTGGTGCTTATGTATAGTAAATTTTTCGGGGAGTAATAAAATTATTAACTAACTTTATATTGAAATTTAATTATATTATTTATTAATATAATACATTTTCTAATTGGTTTAATTTTTCTTTTTTAATAAATGACAATTTGTCTATAAAAATATAGATAAAATAAATTTAAGTAAATTTCCAACAATTTTCAGTTCATTACATCTATTTCTGAAGAATCAGTAATAATAAAATCAATTATTATAGTTATTGATATTATAATTTTGATGAATGGAGCAAAATCAATTAAAAATTAATTAATATAAGGAATTTCTTAATTGAAGTATATTTTTACTTTTTTCTGTGTACATTCAAAGGTTTGAAAGGCTTATTTCTTAAATAATTTTATTAATTCGCATTAAATTTATTATCCTAGTGATTCTTTTAAAGCATTTAAATAATTTAATTCATAGGCTTTAATTCTTTGTACTTCATATGAATAGAATTAATTCTGCAATCTTTGATACCATATTATGTACTATATTATCCATCTCACTATCTTACCGACACACAGTGGGGTCAAACGCAAATTTTTTGGTAATAAATCTGTATCTCCAAAACTACTGCTCGGATTAAATTGAAATGTATGGAAGAGTTGCAGAGGAGAACTTAAGTTTTCGTAGTCACCCTTTGATAATACAAGAAGAGCTACAAGGTGTCAAAATTGACTACCTCGAGTATGTAAAAGTTTAAAAAAATCGTAACTTCTACAAATGAAATCCGATTTTAAAGATTTTTTATATTTCTTTAAAGTGCTTGGCAAGATAAAGAAAAAATAAGCTTACTCACCAAAGTTATCTCTTACAGTTAAAAAGATATTTACACTTGAATATTAAATTTTTGATTTTTAGTCTCGACTTTCTTTCATTTTTCGGGAATAAGTCCTGAGGTATATGAGGTAAAAATTTTTTAAAAATATTTTGTAATTTTCTATATATTTCAAAATAATATGCTGGAAGAATTTTTGGATTATCTCAATGCGTCTAGACGTGAAAAATATTCACTGTCAGCTCACTGAAATTGGTATGAAAAATGGCTATTTTTTCCAAAAATATAGTACAATTCTTTCGCTTTTTTCTCAAAGTTCCGTTAAAGAAAAAAATGTTTCTTTGTATATTTTAAAAGATAAGCCTTCATAAATTATTAATAAAAAAATTTTTAATTGATTTATGTTTGCACCCTACATTAGGCATTGGTCGAAAATGGTGAATTTTGGAAAAAGTTTAAATTTTTATCGATTAATAAAAAAATGTCACGCAAGCTTTTTGAAATTTATTGACGATATTTTATCAGAAAACAGATAGTTCCATAGCAAAATTCGTAGCTTATATAGGAACTTCAAAAAGTCTAAAAATGCGTTTTGGCCGATATCTTAAAAAAAAAAAAATAAATAAAATTTGAAGAAAGATTTTGAATTTTTCGTGCAAAAATGAAGTCGCAAGCTTGTATAGGAGCCGAGAAAAGCCGACAACAAATACGATTTTTTTGGGAGTATCTTCGGTATTTTGCCGATATCAACCGATTTTGATCATTTTTATTAGCGATTTTCTAAGGAATATTTCTTAAATTTGATGTATAAAACACATATATCCGATAATTGGGACTTTCTAAAAACTGATTTCAACAGACAGACGGACATCTTTATATCGACTCCTCTATCAATAAGGATCCAGAATATATATACTTTTTGGGGTCTTAGATGAATATTGTAGAAATTACAAACCGAATGACAAACTTATATATACCCTTTACACCTGTGGTGAAAAAATATATTGAATCATTCAAATTTTCTTCAATTCAAATCTATTACAAATTAGCTTTAGAAAATATTTTTAAATTCATTTTGTAAAAAATTAAAAAACAAAATATTACAAATTGAATGAAAGAAAAATATTTTCATTCAATTTGAAGAAGAGTTGAATTAACAAAAATTTAATGAATTCTTTATGAATTAGTTTTATAAGGAATTAATTCTATCCAAACAAAAGCCTTTGAATTAAGCTATTGAATTATATTTTTGAAAATGGTAATGTGGAATGAAAAATTACTATTTCTTAATTCAGCATTATTATATTTAAAGGAATTAAGCTAAGATTTAATTAATTTTTTCAAAGCTCTTTTTACATTACAATGTTAACTTGTATAGAACCGTGGGAGATTATACATAATAATTCATCATTTATCACAGATCATTAAAAAATATTATGGTAACCGCACAGAAAAAATAATAATTTTCATATTTGTATACGAAAATTGTTGATTCAATTTTTTACTTTCCTGTAATGAATTTTTTAACAGTATTAATAAATGAAATTGTAAGTATGATTGTTGACTTTTTTCTGTTTGTAGGCAATAAAAAAATTTGTTGAATCAATAAAATTAGTCATTGACTTAAGTATTATTTGTAATAACACAGATCAACAAATTAGAAATTCACGTTTTATGGATAAAAAAAATGGTGCTACAAAAATATAGTATGAGTCAAGTCTCCAACTTGCCACAGATTGATCCCAGAAATCTTCAAAGTTGTAAAAATCAAAAATTTCTCAATAAACCCTCATAAAGCCATGGAAAAATGAAGTGTAAAGAGTTGGTGTAGAGGTGAAATTTGTAAATGATATAACTAACACATGACAAAAATAACATTTTTAAAAAAACTTCTGACAGAAAATACATATATACCAAAAGTTAAAAAAAATCCAAATTTAAATAACAAAGTCAATAAAAAATTAGAAAAATATTACATCGTGAATAATTTCACTTAATTCTTACTCCTCAAACTAAATATAGTACAGGAATTAAATAAAACATTTCTATACAACATAAGTTAATAATTTGTTCTATATATCACCTAGAAATTTATATAACCTTAAAACTCTTCTGAGAAGCATATTTTCTTAGGTCGTCAATGGGTAAAAATTATGAAAATTTTTTTTTTTAATTTAATAAGCGTTAAAGACTTCTATAAAATTTCATTAAATAATTATTAGTAAATTTTAATTTTATTCGAACTTTTCTTGAAATAATCAAATTTTTTTAATTTTTATTCAGACTCGAGTTCATTCTAATGTAATAATTATTGAAGAATATATTTTTTAAAAATAAAAATTAAAATATTTGATTATTTCATTAAATACCCAGCAAAAACTTTTTGGTTTTCGGTAATGGCAACTACTTATTAAAGTACTTTCCTGGAAAGTAGGCGTCATTATTATTTGCCTTCTCTACATTACATAAATAAGTACTCAATAGTATAATAATTGCGGAGTAAGTTACAATCACATGGATCAGTTGTCTAGAGCGCAGAATTAGCAACCAGAAGGTTGCCGGTTCAACCCCATTCTGATGCTATTCGTTTTTTTAACAAAATATTTTAAAAATATATTTTATGCTAAAACTAGTTTTTTAGCTTCGAATATTAAGTGCGAGATGGTGTACTGAGTAAGACGTTAGTCATTAAAAACGACTAGTTAATAGGGTCCCAAGTTCAAAACTCACTGACGGCAAATTTTTTTTTTTTTTTTATATTTTTATTTTTGTTTAGGTACATATTTTTTAGTATCATTAGAGTCTAAAAATAACTACTAGAATTCATGGACAACTCGAACAAAAATAACTAGTTATTGAGACAAAAAATAAGTAGTTTATTTTTATTTCCAATTATACCTGCTAGCTTACCAGGAAAGCAAAGTTTTTGCTGGGTATATTTACAACAAATACTAAAATACTACGAATTTAGAAAATTAATTATTATTAATTTAATTAGGTATTTACTTTTGAATAATCAACAATATTATAAGGATTATTTTAATCGCAGCATAGCCTTCTTAATGGGTCAGCTTTAGCAAAGTGGCATAATTGACATTGAGGAATATTGAATAAGGTTTATTATAAACATCACATTCAGTATATTTCTTATTAATTTAAGTCTATCAGTATAAGATAGAAGATTTATTACAGGGTTCCATCGTAATAAACATAAGAAAAATAATAGTTTTTGAACGAACTCAATTCGTTGAATATAGATCTTACTATAGACGTAAATAGCTGTTTGTAATGTACGAATTATTAAATTCCTTTGCTCATCGTTTTAAAAATGCTAATACACCTCAAGTAACGAGAGAAGTAAAATTAAATTTACAATCAAGCAGAATTCCCAGATCAGATAAAAAGTTATTAATTTATTAAAATTTTTAAGTTTATTTCCATCAAGTTTTGGCGGCACCACAAAAAGAAATTGTTCAGATTTGATTGTATAAAAGCATGATCTACATAATGTTTGTAGCTTAAAAACATTTTTATGTCATCTGCATATGTTGGAAAAATGTTGGAAAAATTTTGAGTTTTAGAAAGATTATTGATGAATAGCGATAAGAGAATTGGCCCTAGATGACTACCTTGAGGACTCTAGAAGAAACCAAAATATGTTTAGAAACTTTGCTTCCACGTATGGCGAAATTGTTTTCATTCCTCATATACACAGAAAAAAGATTGGTTACAAATCGGTCCGAATTGTAAACTTTTTATAAAATAAATGAGTTTTCTTTATTTAGGGGCTGTAAATATACAATAGAGATTGATTTAATAGATTTGCATCGTTACAAAAACTGCTTATGAAATTCGAAAAAACAACCGAATTTAATTAAACATTATAAATAAATTAAACATAGAAATATTTGTAATAGTCTCCGAAAATTATAACATGATAAAATTTAATTCAGTGATCTGCACCATATTCCTACAAAATTTTCATTTATAATTTTATCTTATATATAAGATAAAATGGAATTAGAACATGCCAATTTGGAATTACAACTTGACAAAATGACATTTTATACGATTACATGGAATCAAAATACGACAAAATGAAATCAAAATATATTACAATGTTAAATAAGTTAAATTATGATAAAAGCATCATATAATATGATAAAATTAGTTTATATATATGATAAAAAGATGATGAAATCGGAAGCAATATTATAAGAAAAAGTTATAAACATAATTAAATCGAATCATTAAATGATTAAAAATTATGAAATGGAATCATAATAATAATTACGTACAAATATACCAATATATATATTACAATCATAGTATGTGGCTCTTAGTTTATGGTCACTAGAACCATATTTTTTTTCTGCGTATATGTATACGCGAATAATGATGACGTGTCAATATTTTCTAAGTTTATTTGCGAACACCGTGTCATACTCCTATTTAAGGTGCTTTCTGAAGACTTAGTTAGTTTTTTATATAGCCAAAAAATCAACCTTTATTGAAATATATACAATATAATAGCTATTAGGATGTGATGAAAATAAATAGTTTTCATATTGCATCTATTTTCAAAATCAAATCCAAAAAAAAATTACTGGTCAATAAAATGAAAAAAAGAAATAATGTTCCAGTCAGCGTTACCGTTGAGAATTTGTAAAAAGTGTCCAAAAAAGGATTTTCAAAAGTCGCCAAAAAAGGGGATTTTAAAAAGAAAAGGCCAACTGCTTTAAAATCTAAAAAAACTCTTTAAAATATGTATGTATATTGACAACAACAAAAAATTTGGTATTTTAAGAAAAAGTACAAAATTCAGTTTTGTTAATTACAAAATAAATCATAATTATTCTACAACAATTTTCTTATTGCAAAAATAAAGATTTATTCACAAAAATAGTTAACATACAATCCTCTTTTAATTAATAAAACTTCAGTACTTTTGTACGAGTTCTTCACTCATATTCCAGTCTTTCAAGTCCCCGTCGGACAAATCTAGGATGAAACGCATGAGGGAATGTATAATATAAATTAGGATATAAGTATTCATAGAATCCTTTTCTATTTGTCCAATCCAGTTTAAAAAAATTCGACATATGATGATATAAATAGCTGTTCATAAACTTTATAATTATTTTTAGTTACTAACAGTTTCAGTTAATTTATTAATACTCCGCGATTTTTTATATATTACTGTGAAACAATCTCAAAATTATTAATTTATTTGTAGAAATATATTATGGTTCAATATATTTCAAATGACTTAGTTTCTCGTTATTTAGCACATAGTCTTAAAAAGTCGCCATTTAAAAAAGGGGCCATGTGGTTGAAAAAGGGGCAATTGGCGACTAAAGTCGCCAAACGGTAACACTGGTTCCAGTTTTATGCTGGTTGCTGATCTAATACATTTTCGAATTTACATGATATACAAGTAAGGTTCCAATATGATATATTAGAGTAAGAGATTTGTATTATCTAAGATAGGTTAGGTTCGTCAGGTTGCCGCTTAGGTGTTTATGGCTCATTTGGTCCTAATTGGTCCCTTTGTGTTACCTTTAAGAAGAAAGATAAACAAAAAATGCGGAAGGGTATAATAAAAGAAAGAAATAGTATTGAGAAATATAATGTAGTTGCATATAGAAAACGAAGAAAAACTGTCGCCATATGGATATTATGGCGTGGGTACCAAATCTACAGTTACTGAGACTGCTGATACCATGTTTCTCAGTTATGATCTTGAGAGACGCAATAGGAACGATGACCTAGCTGAGTCCAGTCTGAGCAATATCATCCTGGTAAACTGGCATGTGGTTTCGTTTTCCTATCTATGTTGTGCTATGTCATAAACTGCGATTTCAATACGCTTCCTGCAGGTATTGAATTGAAATTGAAAAGAAAATAGGACGAATAGAACCAGGGAAAAGGGTAATCCCTGCATAAAGTAGATTTTAATTAACACATATCTAAGGAACCATTATAATGTAAGAGTTAAAATTTTATGCGGATAACTTTTATCAATTGAAATAAAAGTAGAATGGGCGGGTTCAGGTGTTAACCCAAAACAGAAAATCAGTAGAATAGTGAAGCACACTGGGTAAAAGCTAATATTTTAGAAAGCTAATAAACGAATCAATTTATTTTTACAGTTTGAATTTTTCAATTGATTGTAAATTCTTTAAGGATTTAATTTAATTAATAAATTTTTTATTAATTTTTAATTCTTTTTAGAGTTAATTCAACACATGTGAGATATATAAATTCAATTATTATTTTCCGTAACGTTTATCTTAAAAATCACAATTTAATTGTTATTTTTGATTAAAAAATAATCATTATTTTTAAGCAAAAATAATCATTATTTTTAAGCAAAAATAAAAAATATTTGTTATTATATAATCGAAAATTAAAAGCAATGGTTATTTTATAATAAAAAATAAATGAAAATCAAAAATAATCATTATATTTTGAGCAAAAACTTATTTTTGTCAGTGATAATCAACTTAAATTTTTAGGAAATAAAATCGTGATTATTATTGAAATTAAAAAAACTTTATTTACAATATGTTTCTAATTAATAAAGCTAACAAACTTAAATATTAAAATGAAAAACACTTCCAGTTTATATACCCTTTACCTTAAGTTCCCCTCTTATTACTCATAAATTAACCATGTGCTAATTAAGTACATGGGGGAATTCTAAATTCAATTATTTGTTCCCACATCTTAATTAACATATCAATATTTATTTAGCAAACAAAACTACATATAATAAATATTTTACACCCCACAAAAATATTAATTTTCTTACAAAAAAAGTACCGCTATAATTTTAAATTCCTAACAAATATTTCAAGTACTTTTTTACACAAAACAAACCAAATTTGGTCAACACTTTTGACAGACTTCAAGTCAATAGAAATTTAAATACAATACAATACTAGTTTACTAAATAAACATAAACAAATAAAATAAAACAGATTTTGTCATGATTATTGTTAAACATTTTGGCAAAACAAATAAAGGCATAAAAGAAAACGTTAGGCGTACGCCAAAAAACAAAAAAATCTAATGTCTCCTCCAAATTTGTATGCGTTAAACATTAAAATCGAGGTAAAGGTAGTGAATTTTTTTTAGCCTAATGGTTTTGTTTATTTCAATCATTAGTCATAGCATAAAGACAATTTACTCTATATCACACACATCTTGATTTTCGACGGAAATTCCATAAAAGTAAATAAATTGGTGTTCAAAGTTTTAAATTTGTTTGTTTACCCACATTTTTTTCTATTTTGTAGATTTTTGTATTTGTTTGCTGGTTTGTTTTTAACCAAATAATGGCTATCGTATTATAAATTTATGTGATTATTATAATCACTTTGTCTTGGCAATACGATTGAAACGTAAATTATTTGCCAAATATAAATATTACTCCATTGTATCTGCTTTTGTTTTTGAGATGTTTTTGTAGTTTAGAGAAGATTTGTTATAACATCTTCAAATGTTTGACGTTGTTCATTGTCTGTGGCCGTTTTAATTTTATTTTTTTATTTTATAAAACAAAATTCAAATCATTCATGACGTTGCTAAAATTGTGTTTTAATTAAAGATTTCGTCTTTCTCTTCGTACAAATGTAAATTGTGAAAGTTTAAATATCAAATTGTTTTGGTTTTTTTCGCTCACATCTTTTGTTTGTATTTTATTAATAGGGTATACACTGGGGTTTTCCCAAGTTTAATAAGCAAAACAGATGTGAGTTTTGGGTTAATTCAAAGTAAACCTGGAGGTTATTAGAGTCAGTTAGAAAGAAGAACCTTTCATTTTTTTAAGTAGCATTTTTTTTGTTTTTAAGTTCGTGTCTTAAGTTTTTTGTTTTGACAAACAACTGCTTTGAGAAAAAGTAACAAACAAAAAAAAAATACTAACAAATACAAAAGACTTAAGTCACGAACTTTAACAATGTTTAGAATAAATAATTGAATGGGAATTTATTATTTAAATACAAAGTATCAAACAACATCATATAATGATGTAGATGAAATATAGTTTCAATTAAATTAACTAAATTATTCGTTGCATTTTAAAAGGTCTATTTTAAATTATGAGCGTTATTTTTTTATTTTATGAGCTTTTAACTTTAGAAATTTTAAATTATTCATATTAAAATAAATGTAATTAATTTGAACATTCATATTTATATAATAAATAGTAATTAAGTTCACATACACGTTGTGGTTAAGTGATTTTAATAAAGTTCGTAAAGGTCACCTTGAGATATTAATTCTGCCATATAATTGATGGGGATGTTTTTTTTTTATCAGCAATCTAACATTGAGTTGTGACTATTTTTTATTAACAACACAAGTTGACAAAATGATTTTTTTTCTGCGACACGGAATATCTCAATCAATTCCAATATATGTTATTATTATGAAGTACTAAACTTATAAATCACTTTATTTGAATTGTCCTTGGTTCTCGGGATAAATAGTTATTTGTAAAATTAACAAAGTTGCATCATATATTGAAGGATATCTCGAAAACAACTTGCCTGATTTCAAAAACATCAAAAAATTCGAATTGAAATTTCCTTCAATTTACACTTCCACTTAAATTTTCTCTCAGCAATTATGGAGATATTGAGCCTGAAGACAGTCTCGATGATGGGTCCATGATTTGTCGTAGAACACAATGGCGATAGATTCCTACAAATCTTGACAACTTTTTTGAACAAAGGGCATAGAAATTCTGCACAACAAGCAGATCTACAACATGTTTTTTATTTTTAAAATTTCGTGGAGAAATCTTTAGTAAAAATGCTGTTGAAAGAAGTTTGACCTTTAGCAAGTTAAGAGATGATTTTTCGCGAAAAATTGCTAAATTTACAAAGTAATTTTAGGAAAATGGAATGGAATGAAAAAGGCCAAAAATTCCATAAAATAAATTTTATAAAATCATAATTTATTGTAAATAATGTCTAAATGGAAATACATAACGTCGTTTGCCGGAGAAGCAAAAGAAAAAAGAAACTACAATTTTTAGTATATTTCCCTTTAAAATAATAAAGTAAAATTTTTCAAACGTTCCCTTAATGCAAAAATAGATAAATCATAAAACACCTTTCAAATAAAATTTTGCCCAAAAGGAACAAATATTACGACTGTTTCTTTTATGAAGTTATGAAGTTATGTACAAGGAAACCACAATATGCTCTAAAGGAGGTTTTATGCGCATTAAATATGCAGTAAAAAACGAAAAATATGCTCTAAAAAACGCGAAAATATACACTTAGAAAAACAAAAAAATTATGTTTTTCATTAAAACAAAGGGTGTTTTTAATATTTTAACGATATAAAATAAGGCAAAACTGAAATTTATCAACAGCATCGAAATTGAATTCCCCATTTTTTACTGTATCTTATAAAAACGTTATTGATCTTCTATTTTCTTACCCATCTAATTCTAGACACTATTATTAGTTCAGAAATGATCAAAATTATGATATCGATCACTGACCGCCAAAATATAGTAACAACCACATTTTTGAAATTCGTGTTTTGATGAAAATCTATAATTTAGAATCCTCAAGTATCATTTTAGTTTTATAGAGAAAGTAATTTTATCGTAAGTGACATTTTTCATATACATATATATAACAATATGTAAACAACAAGAAAAATGCTTCTCCTGTAAAGTTTTGTTTTCTGCACTTACGAAATTTTCACGGTAAGGGCTCGATATGCTTTCATAAAAAAATATTGTTTTTACAACATTAGCTTCAATCATAATATTCAATCTTATTACTACAAGACAAGCTTCTCAACTATAAAATTGTATCCATTAAGTTAATTTTAAAATATATATAAATATATGACCGAAAATAACAAGATATGCTATAAATATGCACTAAAAATCGACAAATGCAAAAATATACCGTTAAGAGTAAAATATGCAAAAATATCGATGCCAAAATTATTTATTTGTTCTGAAACGAATAAATATTTAATCGATGGCTTCATTCAACGTCTAGGAAAAAACATCTCCCGATAACGGACAAAATTAGCGTGACGATCGCTGTCCGCCTATGGGAGCTTTCACTGTATATATTAATTCGATTTGTTTTTATATAAATTAGTTCCGTTAGTTTAAAACAGTGATGGGCACACACACTACTATATATTTGCGCTTGTGTGTGTGAAGCAGCAAAAAACTCTGCTTGATTTGCATTGACATTAATGAGAGAGCAGCAGTCGAACGAAGCAGTTTATAGTGTACGTGTGAAGCAGCGTTGCGTAAGCAGCATTTGTAGTCTAAACTCGCGAGTCAGGAAATTTGAAAATTGCGCATCTCTGGTTTAAAATAAAATGGTGCTATATTAAAAATTTGGGGTTGAAAGGGTTAACATTTTTTACCCGATTTTTTCTTTGTGTATCTTTTTTGATATATAATTATGTCAATCCGATATCCGATTTCACTAATATTTCACAGAATATCTTTTTTTAGCACAAAGGACAATTCTAGAGGGAATTAAGGTCAGAATTTAAAAGTTGTTAAATTTTGGTACATTCTAATATACAGTAGCGAGCATTAAAAATGCAACGCTATGTGATATGATCTTTGTTCGCATATATTTTGCTTACAGCTAGTCCTAATGTAACAGTACTATTGTGATTTTATTATTTGTGGTAATAGATACCTGTTGCATATAATTTTGTTAAATATTTTTGTGCGTAACGAAAATTATTGAACGTTTAGTAAAAGCAGTTGAAAATGTGAGCGAGCAAAAAAAATGCATTTTGATATTTTTCTGAACTATTTTGGACATTTTTCAAAAGAGATTGATATTTTTGGAATTATTATTTATTTTTTTAGTTGTTTTAAAACCAACAAACATTTTCTGTAAATAAACGATCAAATATTTAGGATAGTTAAGCTTAACTTCATAATTTATAATTGAGTATGACCTTTCGACCGAAATAACGCAACCAATTTCGATCGTTATTGAGATGGAATCAACAGCTTGAAATATTTTTTTCGCAATGATATGACATTATCGAATGCCCGGTATCGTCATAATGTTCAAATATCCCCAGATTTTGGTCCTGAAACAAATTCTAACACAAGGAAAAACAGTTAAGAAATATACCTATTTTGAACTCTTCATATGTTGAAAAATTAAAAGTACATCCTTCGTCATGATTGGACTACTGGACTTGTTTACTATTGGAAATTAATATTTAAGAAAGTATGTCTACCTAGATCGTCTAAAATTGAAATATATGGGTTTAGAGTCAAATTAATTAAAGTTATCGTATTAGGCTCTCATTTCCATTATACAGTACTCGTAATAATAATAAAGGACCTGCCTCTAAAAGTAAAGGTGGTAGTTTTATTTAAGTAAATAATATATATTATGTTAGAAGGATATCCAGTTTCCATATTTACATTATTAAATCAATGATTGCTGGCAATAGTAGCTTGAATGGCCAAATGTGGTCATTCAGATAATATAAAATATCTACTGTTTAATGACTTGTATCAATTGTTACAGACATGATCGTTTCAAAATTGTTTCTTTAAGATAATTTTTAAGAATCTTCATATTAGAACTACATATTAATATTATTTCACTGCCATTATCAGAATGTTATTCAAAAATATTCGAAAATTCTTTAAAAGTATGGAGAAAAGAGTGTTTTTTTAATATTATTAATATCTTTTGTAGTTAAAATTACCTTAAATGTATATGTATTGGTAGTAATTAGTGGTAATGCTACCAAATTATAGTTTTCAGCATTTTTCAATAATTATTTTTATCAAAATTTAAAAAAAATCCGGTGATTTTTTAGGAGTTGCATTTTTTTTGCTGCCTTAAATTTACAACTTTTTTAAAAAAAATTTTATTAACTGTTCGTATGCGTAACAATTTGGAACAAACTGACATACAATAGTTGACTAAGCCCGCAAAGAATAAAATCACAATAGAATTGGCTAATTTAATGACGTTCTAGCCCTAATCAATACGATCAAAAATCACATAGCCTAGCGTTGCATTTTTTATGCTCGCTACTGTATATTAAAGTGCCTTGATTTGTATGGGGACAAAAAAGTTGCTAATGTGCCCCCCTAAAATTAAAGACTGATATGTTTTAAACTAATTCCAAAATATTTAGGTTCAATTAATTCATTTACGTGAGCTGGACTATTTTTTATTTTTTTTTAACGGCAAATAAATGGATATGTAAGGATATAAATGTCCCCAAAAGCAAAAATTTATCATAAAAGCTGTAAATTAGTGTAAAATAGCGGCTATATTTCAAAAACTCCTTTTTATTATTATTTTTTTATTTATTTTCATATTATGTACATGTATAATTCTGATTAAATGATTTGAACCTCAGCGCCATTAAGGCATTATTGAGGTAAGTTGGAAAATATTACTTGTACTATTTATATTACAATTTCTGTTCTAAATTAATTTTTAACATAGTAAATTATTTAAAAATACATACATGTATTACAATAGAAGTGTTCAAATTTTTTGAAATATATATTCTGTAACACTTGTTTTGAGTTGTGATATTCTGTTGTGTCCTTTTAAAAGTAACGGCAAATGATTCGATTATTATCGCTTATGTCTTTCATAAATTTATCAAAATTTAAGTGTAATAAATACTTCCATGCAACTTATTTGCAAATATTGCTAATTTAATCTTTTGGGAACTATATGCATAAAATTAACCATCTATCTTTTAATGGGTTAATTACGTATTATTTCAGTAGTACCAGGATAGACCATTCCAATGGTACATTAAAACCTAATGTACAAAGGGTAAGGGTAAGTACGGTAAACTGTTTAATTCCAAATATAAATAAAACACGAGATTTATAAAACGTACAGGGGTTTTTATTCAAATATATAATTTATTATTAGGGTTAAGGTAACTTTCAAACTGTTTGTTTGTTGAACGGTTGCATGCACAATAGGGCTATAACTTTTTCCCTTTTTTTGCAAATATCAAAATGGCCCTAGCATAGTCAAATAGTTCATCAAAAATTATTTAAAAAAATGGTATTATTTTTTTGCGGTTGTCAAAAAAGTTCACCCACAAAACGCGGTAATGTTTGGAAATCAATAATCCCAATGTAACAGCGAAGCAACATATGCACACAACGTGGTATAAAAGTAGTACAGAACATTTATCCATTATGCAAAACAATATACACATTAAATTTGAACTTTATGTCTTTTAATAATTAAAAACAAAATTTTTCACTTTACTATTTTCTACTTTATTAATAAAATATTTAAAATTTGTTATTTAAAATGTAAGGAGTGCGATCGAAAAAATCTTAACACACATTTTGCCTCATAACTTTTTTCGGAAGCAATATTAAAAATTTTTTTTTATCTAGTTATCATTGAAAAATACTTCAGTTATTATTTCTAATAACAACCATGTTGATTTGTCGTGATTTTGATCAAAATGAGTGATGAAAAAGATGTACGTGCTACAAATTATTAAAAACTTTCAAAAAAAATCTAAATAGGTCCTACAAATAATAGGCCACAGAATTAAATTTCTGCCGTCAAACTGTTTCTAATGTTATTTAACAGTATCAGGAGAATTTGACCATTGATAGGAAACTTGGTTCGGAAAGAAAAAAAGGTCCACATGATATTGGGAAGGCCGGAAAATTAAAAGCATATTGAAAACAATTCCAAACCTATCTGGAAGAAAAACAGTCAGGTTAGCTCAGTGCTTTGACTATTTGGTGGAAAAATTTAAAGCTAATACCTAGTTGATAACATATAAAGTCCAAAAATATCCAAACAGAAATGCTGCAAAAAATTTATAAGCCAAGAATATCACACTGAAATTAAAACCAAATTTCAAACAAAAATTTTCATATTGTATAATTGACGAAGAAACGTATGTGCTGGCAGAATTTTCGCAGCTTCTGTGTCAAAACTTTTATATTGCTAATGCTCGAGGCAATGTTAAAGATGAGTTTAGGACCCAATGACAGAAAAAAAATCTTACGAAATTCCTGCTATAACAAGCTTTTTGCAGTTGCGGCAAAACAGGAAAGTCATTTGATACATTCGGACCTATAAATATCGAAATATACATCAAATAATATTTGCAAAAAATACTTCTTCCTTTCATAAGAGAGCACAACGTGTCTACACATTTTTGGCCTGATTTGGTATCATGTCACTAGGGTAAGAAAGCTCTGGAGTGGTACCTAAACAATAACATAGTTTTTGTACCAAGGGAGGTCAATTTTCCAAATTGTCCGTAGCTTAGACCAGTGAAGAGATATTGAGCTCTTGTGAAAAGTGAATTGAAGAGGACAAAAAAGGTGTCTCGAAACACCGAAGATTTTAAAAGAATATATGCACACGGTTCCAAAAAAGTGACTGAAGTAACTATCAAATCTCTACCGAAAATGGTCCACAAGTTCATAAGTAGTGGTTAGAACTAAAAAATTTATATTCTTTTGTGATCTGTGATAAATTATCAATGAAATAAAAAAAGAATGAAAACTCTAAGATCTACCGTTTCCAAGTTATTGAATATTATATATGTTAAGATTTTTTCGAACGCACTCCTTAAGAAAGTATTTTAAAAAAATTTTTTCACTAGAATACACTAAAACAAAATCCCTTTTTAGTTCCGTTTCGAATAAAATCGGGTTTTTCTTTGTCCTAAATATATGACACCCAAGATTTTTTAATCGCTGGTAGGGGACTGAAAAAGAATTTTAAAAATTTTCTAAATATTTTGTCCATATTCAACTCATTATTATGCATCGTTTGAAGAGTTTTTCTTCATGAATTTCGTGTTTACAGATCTTACAATACATTTAACACAAAAAACTAGCTGCGGATGTTAAGAGTAGTTCTGGCTTATGATAAAGGTTCCCTTGATATCCCATCATATTCTACTGTACTACCAACACTACACCAATACGTCCAACGGATTCCTGGACACATCCAATAAAAGTGACACAAATTCTAGAACATGGACTTCATAAACATCATCTTCAGAATCCTTGTACTCCATATACAGTAGCGAGCATAAAAAATGCAACGCTAGGCTATATGATTTTTGATCGTATTGATTCGGGCTAGAACGTCATTAAATTAGCCAATTCTATTGTGATTTTATTCTCTGCGACCTCAGCTAACTATTTTATGTCATTTTGTTCCAAATTGTTACGCATACGAACAGTTAATATTTTTTTTTTTTAAGTTGTAAATTTAAGGGAGCAAAGAAAATGCAACTCCTAAAAAATCATCGGATTTTTTTAAATTTTGATAAAAATAATTATTGAAAAATTATAAAAACTATAATTTGGTAGTATTACCACTAATTACTACCAATACATATAAATTTAAGGTAATTTTAACTACAAAGGATATTAATAATATTAAGAAAACAATCTTTTCTCCATACTTTTTAAAAATTTTCGAATATTTTTTAATAACATTCTGATAATTGCAGTGAAATAATATTAATATGTAGTTTTAATATGAGGATTCTTAAAAATTATCTGAAAGAAACAATATTGAAACGATCATGCCTGTAACATTTGATACAAGTCATTTAACAGTAGATATTTTATATTATCTGAATGACCACATTTGGCCATTCAAGCTACTATTGCCAGCAATCGTTGATTTAATAATGTAAATATGGTAACTGGATATCCTTCTAACAAAACACATATTATTTACTTATATAAAACTACCACCTTTACTTTTAGAGGCAGGTCCTTTATTATTTTTACGAGTACTGTATAATGGAAATAAGAGCCTATTACGATAACTTGAATTAATTTGACTCTAAACCCATATATTTCAATTTTAGACGGTCTAGGTAGACATACTTACTTAAATATTAATTTTCAATAGTAAACAAGTCCAATAGTCCAATCATCACGAAGGATGCACTTTTAATTTTTCAGCATATGAAGAGTTCAAAATAGGTATATTTCTTAACTGTTTTTCCTTGTGTTAGAATTTGTTCCAGGACCAAAATCAAGGGATATTTGAACATTATAGCGATACAGGGCATTCGATAATGTCATATCATTGCGAAAAAATATTTTAAGCTGTTGATTCCATCTCAATAACGATCGAAAGTGGTTGCGTTATTTCGGTCGAAAGGTCATATTCAATTATAAATTATGAAGTTAAGCTAAACTATCATAAATATTTGATAGCTTATTTATAGAAAATGTTTGTTGGTTTTAAAACAACTAACAAAATAAATAATAATTCCAAAAATATCAATCTCTATTGAAAAATGTCCAAAATAGCTCAGAAAAATATCAAAATTTAATAAAATTGAAATTTATTGCAAATATTTATATTATTTGTAGATTTCATGTATCTTGGACAATATGCAACGATAGAAA
Organism: Protophormia terraenovae; assembly: GCA_951394005.1. Classification (NCBI taxonomy): domain Eukaryota; kingdom Metazoa; phylum Arthropoda; class Insecta; order Diptera; family Calliphoridae; genus Protophormia; species Protophormia terraenovae. Next base: position 29,700,794 of record OX596075.1, read on the forward strand.
ATCATGTTTTTTAACAACACTATAGTTTCGAACCATTTCCAATCAAAATTTTAAAAATCATGTTTATTTGTTTAGATTGTATTGAATTTTTTTTTTTTTTTGTTCGCTCACATTTTCAACTGCTTTTACTTAACGTTCAATAATTTTCGTTACGCACAAAAATATTCAACAAAATTATATGCAACAGGTATCAATTACCACAAATAATAAAATCACAATAGTACTGTTACATTAGGACTTGCTATAAGCAAAATATATGCGAACAAAGATCATATCACATAGCGTTGCATTTTTAATGCTCGCTACTATATGTATATTAAGTTCAAATATGAGAATCGTTAAGATAATTGATACCTTTTATTTTCACTCTAAGAACTACCTAATGTAGTCTGCAGATCTTCATATTTACATCACATATTAATATTAAATTCGTTCGACAAAATGTTTTGGAAACAATAATAAAATTTTAAATTTATTGCTTGTTTTCCATATAAATTATCGAAACGAATCTTTCATTCCACATCGTGGAACATAATTACAAGTTTTTTTATTAAAACTTCTCATTTCTCCCAGCTACTCCTGGCAACACTGATCGTACCCATATTCATTAAATTAAAGGGTGCATAAAGTCAATATGAATTTCAAACAACATTTTCTCTTCACACAATGTGTCATGCAAAATCGGTATAAATCTTTCAAAAGTAACATCTTAAGAAATATGATAAAAACATAAATAAACACAAACAATAGCTTCTGTTGACACATTAAAATTAATACTCACAAAATCGTGTGAAATTTTCGATTCCTCATAAAATTGAATAACGAAAGAAATATAAGCTCGCACACCCAAATTTGTATTAAACAGGCGTACAGGCATCACTCAAAGTAAATGCTCGTAATAAAAAATTAATATTTTATTGATTCTCCATATAAAGTCAGGCAGTCTGTTTAATAAAGTTAAGTAAATAAGTACCTTGATGAATAAATATGTGTATGTATACATAAAACAACGTCAAATGTTACTCATCATTAGAATATTTTTAGATTAAACAAAAATTTTTATTTAAGCCATATTTTATATGATAATATGTTAATATGAGTATTTTAATATTTGAACATATGTTTGTTTTCATAAATACTTAATGTGATGAAATAATACGACATAGATAATTTCCGACTTCAAAGTCCAATTGTTATTCACAACATTAACTCTAAATCTATTAATGACGTTTTTGTGGTTTATTTTTAAATGTTTGCGTTTTGAGTTTAGAATCAAACATTTGGTGAATTGAAGATAAAACCACAAAAGTAATTTCTATATTTATTTTTTTATTATTATTTTTTTGGCATTTTTATTTATGATTATTTTTGGGATTTTGAAGTATTTTGTTTTTGATGACTTTTTTGCGCTAATTTGTGGTTTTACACATGACTAACACATTTTGACTTCCAAATTATTGGTAGGAAAACCACAACAATTTTATAATTTATGGTATGTAGAGCGGATACTATAGTCTAATTGCTAAAATTGTTAATTTCGATTTTTTTAATGGACATTTAGGAAATTAGAAAAAAAAAATATATGAAAGCAAAAATGTTATAAATTATAGCTTAGCAACAGTTTTAAATTATTGAATTGAACATTCAAATTAATTTAATTCATAAAATTAAATTCTTTGTACTACAGTATCATTTATGATATCATAATTTTAAAATTATATGATAAAATATCGAAATTATATTTTCCTTAGAAAAAAACTTCAAACATTTTCAGAAAAATAAAATAAAATTGAAAATGTTTGTATTAGAAAAATATTTTATGTTATGCTTTATATGGGAATTGAATTTTTACAGCTAAATTTAGTAGAATTGCAAAAAATTAACGCGTATAAGATGAAGAAACCAATATCAGCCCGGATTTAAAGGGAGACTTGTATTCGGATTGCAAAAGTTTCCTATTACATGTAAAATGATTTTGAGCTGGATGAACTTTGGATTATTATGGCTATTTTATTAACTTTTGATAACATATTTAGAAAATAATATATTGATCCAATCTTAGCATATATGTACGTATATATTTTGCAATATATTGCTAAATTATCGCGCTGCTTAAATTAAATGATATCATTACTAATATCGTTATTTTCAAAAATTACGATATCATTTTCGAGTGTACCTTTTAGAAAGCAACCTATATCATTTTAGAATTATAAATGATATCATTCTCGGGCTTCTATATCACCGAAATGATATCGTAATGATATCATTACGATATCATTTGGTTTGTTGGGATATTACAAATTGAATGAAAGAAAAATTTTTTCATTCAATTTGGAAAAGATTTGAATTAACAAAAATTTAATGAATTCTTTATGAATTAATTCAATAAGGAATTAATTCTATTCAAATAAAAGCCTTTGAATTAAGCTATTGAATTATATTTTTGAGAATGGTATTATGAAATGAAAAACTAATATTTCTTAATTCAGAATTAAGATTTAAGGGAATTAAGCTAACATTTAATTAATTCTTTCGAAGCTCTGATAGAAAAAAAAAAAAGTTTTTTCTTTATTATGCCCCTATTCTGTATCTCGATTTTACGTTCCGTCTGTAGACAAAAACCAGTCACAAATGTCGATATGATTTTTTCGTTAGTTACGTGATGTAGTTCTATGATATACGTTTCTTTCAAAAGGTATGTTGCCAATATTAACAAGCGCGAATGTTATATTCGGCTCGGCCGAACCTATAAACACACCACCAACCTTTTCAAATTTTAGGTTATATGAGAGGTGGGCGATAATGTGAGCAGACCACGCCCATTATTTGTTTTGAGTTTACATTGGTCCTTAAAATATTTGTACAAAATTTCGTTGACGTTTCACCTTCCACGCCCATTTTTTGTTTCCAAGTTTATATCCACCCTCGAACTATGTGTACAAAATTTCGTTATCGTACAAGCATTTGTTTCAGATATATCAGCAGAAAACTATGAATTTAAGCTACAACGGACACCCTGTGTTTCCAGTATTTTGCCCATAACTTTTTTGTTTATTAACCGATTTTGCTCCTTTTCAATACCAAACAAACCTTATATAAGATAAATATTTGAGCCAAATTTCGTCCCCTAGGTTGTCCCGTTCGAGCCCTATCCTGCTTTCAACAGACAGACAGACGGACGGACATAGCTAGATCGACTCAGAATCTAACCAGGACCCAGAAAATATGTACTTTATGGGATCTTAAATAATTAAAAAGAAAATTATTTGTACTAAAAAAAATATATACATATGTATATAACTAATTTATATAATTTAATATGTTTATTTCATTTCGAACATGTTTATGGTTAATATGTGCTGATGGGCTTCTGAAAAATAAAAGCATTATCCTTTAAAAATTCGGATTATAGAAAAATATACCTAAATAAACATCATTTGCTTCAAGAAATTAAAATTTATTATATTGCGTTTATTGCACATTTTGCACTGATTTTACTTCTAATATATCGCCCATGCGATATAATCAATTTAACTGACTAAATTACCTATATAATTTTCAATAACTCTTCAGGAATGCTGAAAAACTGTTTAGTTTTACAATTTACTTCGCTAAATTTTTATAAATTTTTTTCTTTTATGAATAGACTTAGTAACACAAACTATGTGTTTTATGGAAAATAATGAAATTTTTTGCACGTTTTGGAGAATTTTTGTTAAGATATGAATGTGCTTTTCTTTTTGTGGGTTCTTAAGTTCCTTTAAATATAATATGAATATGGAAGGTGGTATTATTAGTAATATCTTGATCAAATTTCAATATCCTAAGATAATTTTAATATGCTATTAAACGGTAATTTGTTGATGATTCCAGAAAAATCTTTAAAAAAAAAATTCATCAATATTAATGTTACATGTATCAAACGATAGCTAAAGAAAAATTAATGAATCCGTATTTCATGATTTTCAGAAAAAATATTTTAAATTATATAAATTAACGATTTACTAAAAAATATTGAACTCAATAAAGTGCGTCAATTTGTGCGAAGACAAAAAATGTTGCAAAAGTACCCTCCTAAAATTAAAGATTTATGTGCCTTAAGCTAATTTCCAGAATATTAAGAATCAATTATTTTACTTTCGTTAGCTGGACCAATTTTAAAGTACCTTCAAAATCATTATTTTCGATCAAAACTATACACAACTTTTAATTTTTGATTAAAAGAAATCCAACATATAATAGGTAACGCTCATATGTCATTGACAGTATGATCTCTCGAGCACTTTCCTGTTCAGATTATTAAAAAAAGAAATAAATAAATTTTATAATAATCTGAAACAGAAAGACAGACAGACGGACAGAGATCATCAATGCTTTAGATGATATAAATCTGTATCAGTTAATTTTAGAATAACTAGTCTTGGGATGTATACTTTCAGGCGGCATATCATATGTATACAATATTAAAAATTTTATGTTTAAATTTTAATATTACTATTTTCTCTAAGAATATTAATAATATTAACTTGTATGAAAAATTATAGACCTATCCTAGCGTAAGTGGCCAAATTCGTAATCACCATCTTCGCCAGTCTGGACAGCATTGTCAGAAAAAACTAATTCCAAATCTCGTTATAGAACTGCAAGATCTTCAACTTCCGTACATTTTCACTCTTTCATACCCTCACCAACACACAGTGGGGTCAAGCGCAAATTTTTTGGTAATAAATCTGTATCCTCAAAACTAGTGCTCGGATTAAATTAAAATGTATGGAAGAGTTGCAGAGGAGGACTTAAGCTTTCAAAGAAATCATCTTGTGGTCACCCTGTGATAACACAAGACAAGCTACAGGGTGTCAAATTTGACTACCTCGAGTATGTAAAAGTTTAAAAAAATCATATCTTCTACAAATGAAGTCCGATTTTAAAGATTTTTATATTTTTGTAAAGATAAAGAAAAAATAAGCTTACTCACTCAGTTATCTCTTACACTTAAAAAGATATTTACACTTGAATTTTGAATTTTTGATTTTTTGCTTCGACTTTCTTTCGTTTTTCAGGAATAAGTGCTGAGGTATATGAGGTAAAAATTTTTTAAAAATATTTTGTAATTTGCTATATATTTCAAAATAATATGCTGAAAAAATTTTTGGTTTATCTCAATTCTTCTAGACGTGAAAAATATTCAAAGTCAGCACTCTGAAATTACTATGAAAAATGGCTATTTTTTACAAAATTATAGTACAATTCCTTCACTTTTTTCTCAAAGTTCCGTTAAAGAAAATTTTTTTCTTTATATATTTCAAAAGATAAGGCTTTGTAAATGTTTATTAAAGAAATTTTGAATTGATTTATGTTTGCACCCTACACCAGGAATTGGTCGAAAATGGTGAATTTTTGGAAAAAGGTTAAATATTTATCGATTAATAAAAAAAATATCACGCAAGCTTTTTTAATTTTTTTGATGATATTTCATCAAAAAATAAATTAAAAACGATTTGACACTAAACTGCTTCCCGCCCGGCCAAAAACGAATACAGGAGAGCAGATTTCATGAAAAAAGTCAATTTTTTAAAAGACTTTTTTTAATTGCATAAAAAAGCATATTAGCATAATATTTTCGCCGTTATTTCTTATGTAGTGTATAGAATATATATCTATCTTTCATTTCTGCAAAAATCATTAAAACCCGATTTTTGGCAATTTTTCAAAAATTGTAAAAAAATGTTTATATTTAAATATTTAATAAATATAAACGATTATTACGAATATTATCTCGTTCAACAACCAAAATGCAACAAAACAATTGTGTGTTACGTATACGCACATATGGAAATATTGTAAAACAATGAATTTGGTAAGAGTTGAGCTAAGTTGTCAGATTTGAGACCATGATATAATGCTTTTAAAACAATCTATACATATTATATATCAATGAATTGGTAAATAAGTATATTTTTATGTCCTTGTAATATTTTATTAGTTTTTGGAAAGTAGGCGGAGTTTTGCTTTACAAAACATTATTTTTTTAGTTTTTATATCTTTTTTATATTTTTTAATTTTGAAAAATTGGCAAAAATTTATTTGTAAAGATTTTTAAATGATTTTTGCAGGAGTGTAAGATCGATATATAATTTATACACTACATAAGAAATAATATTATGCTTATATGCTTTTTTGCGCAATTAAAAAACTTTTTTTTTAAATATTGACTTTTTTCATGAAATCTGCTCTCCTGCATTCGAGGTAGTCAAATTTGACAGCCTGTAGCTTATCTTGTGTTACCACAGGGTGACCACAAGATGATTTCTTTGAAAGCTTAAGTCCTCCTCCGCAACTCTTCCATACATTTTAATTTAATCCGAGCACTAGTTTTGAAAATACAGATTTATTACCAAAAAATTTGCGTTCGACCCCACTCTTTAAAATATTGTAACTAGCAATATTTAGTATTAATATGTGAAACCATTTCGGTTGTTCCATCCGAATTTTATTATTTTTTTTTTTTTACCAATCGGAAGCAGTTTAGTGTCAAATCGTTTTTAATTTATTTCTTGATGAAATATCATCAAAAAAAATTAAAAAAGCTTGCGTGACATTTTTTTTATTAATCGATAAATATTTAACCTTTTTCCAAAATTCACCATTTTCGACCAATTCCTGGTGTAGGGTGCAAAAATAAATCAATTCAAAATTTCTTTAATAAACATTTACGAAGCTTTATCTTTTGAAATATATAAAGAAAAAAAATTTCTTTAATGGAACTTTGAGAAAAAAGTGAGAGAATTGTACTATAATTTTGTAAAAAATAGCTATTTTTCATAGTAATTTCAGAGTGCTGATTTTGAATATTTTTCACGTCTAGACGAATTGAGATAATCCAAAAATTCTTTCAGCGTATTATTTTGAAATATATAGCAAATTACAAAACATTTTTAAAAAATTTTTACCTCATATACCTCAGGACTTATTCCTGAAAAACGAAAGAAAGTCGAGGCAAAGAATCAAAAATTCAAAATTCAAGTGTAAATATCTTTTTAGCTGTAAGAGATAACTTAGGTGAGTAAGCTTATTTTTTCTTTATCTTGTCAAACACTTTACAGAAATATAATCTTTAAAATCGGGCTTCATTTGTAGAAGTTACGATTTTTTTAAACTTTTACAATACTCGAGGTAGTCAAATTTGACAGCCTGTAGCTTATCTTGTGTTACCACAGAGTAACCACAAGATGATACCTCTGAAAGCCTAAGTCCTCCTCTGCAACTCTTCCATACATTTTAATTTAATCCGAGCACTAGTTTTGAAGATACAGATTTATTACCAAAAAATTTGCGTTCGACCCCACTCTTTAAAATATTGTAACTAGCAATATTTAGTATTAATATGTGAAACCATTTCGGTTGTTCCATCCGAATTTTATTATTTTTTTTTTTTTACCAATCGCAATTGATTAAAATAACTAATTTTAAATTTGTAATACTTATTATTCCAATAAGTTGATGATTTTACAGGCATTTATGTAGAAAATCCGATATTCTAATTATTTTTTATTAATATTCAAATTATTTTTGTATTAATATTGTTAAATTTTAATATTGATTATCAAATATTTATATCAGTAAACGTTTCCCAACTTCTTTTTTCTGTGTGTGGTATCCCCCTTTTAAAAATTAAATTGTACTCGTACACTCCTCTTTTATGTACTTAAATCCAACCAGGCGATTAGAAGTTATACATTAATTTCCAAAATTTTTGATTTTGCCCCACTATGCATTGTAGCATCTCTTAGTATCTAAGTTTTCAATCTCCTCAGAAAATATTATAAAAACTTAAAATCTGCTCTTCTAATATTCCAAAATTTGTCTATATCAGACCAGCAGTAGTTCATAACTTCTTAATTTATTAAAATTTTCATTTTAATCGCCTTCACTTTGCATTCTACCAACTTAAGCGTGTTAGTTCTATCCATTTAATTCCTCTTAATGACTTTCATGCGTTATTTAATTATTGTATAGTTTGGAATTTTCTCATAATAATTAAAACCTGCTAAACAAGCCCACTTAAATATTTTTCAATAAATTAAATAAAATATTTTTGTTCATACATTTCATTAATAATGTCTGAGTTGAAATGATTGAAACTCGTCATTTAATCATTTAGACTTCAAATTTTATTTTTCGTTCATATAATTTTTTTTTTTTTTCTCTCTTAATTTCTTTTCAGTTTGTTTTTTATTTCTTTTCTTGGAAAATCCACTGTTAATTTATAATTTTACACCTACAGGTTTTTATTGTTTTTGTGTTTTTATTTAAATTTCTTTTTGGGAATTTCTCAAAGCACAAATTAATTCATTAAAATGTTTTTTTAACACATTTTGCATAAAATTTTCAGATTGTTTTAAATGTATTTTTTTGGTAGTTATCTTTTAATTTCTTCTTCTTTTTAGTGTTTGTTTTTGATCAAAGTCAAAAGTCTCAAAAAAAAAAAAAAAAAAAAAATACAAAATTACCATAATAGTCGAGGTTATAAAAATATTTTGTAAATATTGTTTTTAGATCATCATTAAATGACTGTAGAAAGATAACTGGCGCCAAAAGAAATTGCTTATAATTAATCAATACTAGGAAAAAACATAAAATAAGCTAATATCACCTGTTGTAGCCTATAAAATTTGGAAATAAATTAATTTTAAATTATTTTACTAAAAACATTTAACTTCCGTGGAATTGGCCTAATAAAAATTATAAAATAGTCTGCTCGTTATATGGATTGACTTATAAGGTAAAATTTCTCTACAGAAAAATAAAATTTGAAATAAAATTTTACCAAATAAGACCATTGATAAATGTTTATTTAAGCCTACTTAACATTTGTAAAAGCAAATGTGTCATATAATTTACTATTTCGGTGTAAATATACCACCCTAATTCAGCTCCGATTTATTTGATATTTTTTGCCATTGATAGTACTTTTAACGGTGAATATAATGATGTTTGGCCGCAAATAAATATTTTGTAAGTTATAGGGCTTTGAAAATCGAATTTTCTAAGAAACTCGTATCAAAAAATTTTCGTTATAAAAAAAGTTGGGTAAAAAGAAAGAATTTCGTTAGCGAAGCCGCTTTTGGACATTACCACATAGTTAAAAACCCTTCCGCCCGGCCGAAGGCCGGCTATTAAGGACAATTATTTCCACAAAAAAAAAATTTTTTTTTACACAAGAAATTATAAAATACTTCAAAAGTTGTGTTTATGAAACCTTAAGAGCTTTTAATTGACACCTTAATCTTTGCAACCGGATAAATAGTACAGGAAATATTTACGATTTTAAGTGAATTAGGGAGGTAAATGAGTACCTACTATTTCTATTATAAGTTCATGATTGATATTCACAAGAAAATGTTAAATAAATACTTTTGACTTCAGCATACTAAAAACATTATTAAAAAAGCGAATGTCCATGCCATCTAACAAGGCTATCGGCATCTTACAACAATATTAAGCATTAATTGCAAAACTTTTAGATTAATAAGACAATCTATTTAGAAAAATTAAAATTTTACTTTGTCCTGTGCATATACACTTTAAATTTGCACCCCTCACCAAAATGATAATATCATTTACTAGTAACTGTAAAAAATAAAAACAGGAAAATTTGTCCCATTAAAACATTTATTAAATCAATAAAGTTTAAATTTAAATAAGAAATGAGAAAAAAATATATAGTTGGTCAAGCCCGACCATATGATACCGTACACTACTGTGTATGTATACCAAAATTCGGGGATGGGTCATCTTCTTTCTAGACCTGTGGCCAATTATGGACCGATACTTTTATTAAGTGTAAAATATTATGTCGATACTAAAATTTATATAAATTTATTCACTTTTGGCTGATTCCCGATAGTGCGCCTTATTTGAGGGCTAGGTGAAATTATAGACCAATCTTCGTAAAATTTGGCACTATAATTTATATTTATATAAAACTTATTTGTGTCGAATATTAACTTGATACTATCATTTTAATGGGATTTATGCTCGTTAAAGTGATTTTCTGAAGAGGGATTTATACGGGAGCAACTAAGAATAATTATTTTTTTCCACTGGAAAGTTGATAACTTTTTACAAACCGACTGATCATAAATGTACTTTGTCTGTATTTTTTGATGACTTCGATGTAGGAAGACTTCCTAAACGATGAGTATTGTTAAACGAACAAAATATTTAAATATTTTTTAACATATTTATCAGTGATTGAAAAACTTCAAATCTGATATATTTTGACCAACAAATTTTCGATTTTTTTTCCAGAAATAATTTTAATACTCATTATTTTAAGAATATTAAAATAAAAAAAAATAAATAAATTTTTGGAGGAATTTAATTAACATTTCTTGACTAAAATATTAAATTTTCAAATTATTCAACTAAATACAATATTTTTTTAACAACAGAATTACTTTAAACAGTGGGTTTCTCTGGTGGTTTCATAGGTCATGGAAAGTACATGACAAAATCCCAATCCAAAAGATATTATTGAATCATCAACAATTTGAACAAGAATAAAAATTGTTTCACACATGAATTAAAAATGTTTAATCAAAAGCAATATTTTTTTATAAAAAATATTTTAAAATTAAAAATTGTAATATTATTTAAAACAAGGTTTATTTGGAATTGGTTCAATGACCATTTGTAATATTTACATTAATATGCGTCGAAATTATATATCAATGTCAAGTTTTACATATTATTCTTAAAGTAATATATTTACAAAGCTTTTAATAAATAAATCACTAAAAAAAACACAGATAAAAAATTGTTTTTATTCAATTAAAACTTTATTTGTTTTTAATTTAATTTTGAATATATTTATTATATAATTATATTATCAAAAATATACAAACAATTCAATAATATATGCTTGATTTAATTTTCATATGATTTTATTTATTAATTAAAAACTAAACTAATTTCTAGCTTTTTTTCTATATATTAACAAAAAACGTGGTTAATTATTTGTCTAAACATTTTGCAATAAATATTTCCAGCCCGACTATTATCACTTAAAATTCATGTCAAAAATTTTAAAACGCCACCAAAAAAACTGGTAAAAATTAACGATTTTTATTTTCAAATAAAAATTAGTTTTATAACACTAAAATTTAATTTAATATGTGTGAAGTTTTTATTGTTATGATAAAAATCTAAATGGATTAAAAACTTTATTTAAAATGTAAATATTTTATGCAAAAACAACACTAGAATATTTAAATATTTTGTGGAAAATTTCAAGCAAATATGAAGAAACAAAAGACCACAATCACCGTCATTTGTATTAACTAAATAAAAAAAAAAAAAACAAATGATCGTTATCAGTAATATAAAAAAAGGGCTTTAATAAATTAAAATTATTTGTAATTGTAATGTTTGTATAGTAGAAATATATTTCGCACTTAAACTTGAATTTTATTTTCTTATTTTTTTTTTTTTTTTAGAGATAACCCTTAGGTTATCATCGTTTTAAAAAATATTAATGAAGTGTTATTTTTTTATTGTTTATTATAATTTAAATTTTTTTTAAATACTTGAGAAAATACTTAACAAGTTATTGATCTAAAAACCACGTGATTTAGCACGCATATTTTTTAAAACCCTTATTTTTATTATGCTAAAATAACTTGTTGTTAATTTTATATATATTTTTAAAAAAATGTGGGCCCAAAATAAATCTATGTATTTGTAAAATATTTAAAAGAATTTTAAGTGATCTTGTTTGTGAATAATGATTTCAAGTTTTGACATGTGAATTTAAATTTAAAATTTTTGTTTTGTGATTGAATAATGTATGTTATAATACAAAAAAAATGGGTACCATGAAACTGGTAAAAATTAATCAAATGAATAAATCCCATGAAATAACTCCCAAGTGAAATTAGTCTCAAAAAAATGAAGAAACTCCCAATTCAAGAAAAAAATAAATAACTTTCAAAGGGATAAATTAATTTCCAACTTTTATCACAACAAAGGAAATAAGAGCCACATTAAGTAAAAAACTCCCACTTAAATAAGTCCCAAAATAAATGAAATAAGTTCTAATGAAAAAGGTCACCCACAATGAAGTAATTCCCAATTTAAAATTATCAAATAAAATAATTAATAAGTTTTAGTTTCGAAGTTGCGTGAGCTGATTTTTTAAATACTAAAAAGCCATTTTGGTAAGTAAAGTTTTTCTCCATAGCGGGCCTTCTGCCGGCGAAAGGACTTTCTGTTCTGTGGTATTTCAAACAGTTATGTTTCATGCATAGCTAGTCTTTCGCCGGGCCTCTATGGTATTTAAAATACCGACTTCGCTAAGTAAACCGGTTATGTAGAAAATCTTTACTTTGCGAAGCCGGTGTTTGAAATACCACGAAGGAGAAAGTCCTTTTGTCCGGCTATGCAGGAAAAATTAACTTAACGAAGCCGGTGTTTGAAATACCACAGGCCGGTCACGTAGAAAAACTTTAATTTTAAGCAAAATTAAATAACTCCAAATAAAATAAAATAACACCCAATGTTATTTTATTTTACTAATGTGAATGAAAAAAGTACCAAATAAAAGAAAATAAAGCCAAATTGCAAAAATTAATAAAATAACTTCCAACAAAATTTCATTGGGAATTATTTCATTTGGGAGTTATTTCATTATGAAATAACTTCAGATGATATAAAATGAAATACTTAAGTTCCAACCCATGGAATGTTATTTCATAATGAAATAAAACCCAATTTGTATGGAAAAAAATTTTAAATTATTTCATGTTTTTGCTGGGAGTTATTTTACGCTACCATGAAAATGTATTGTCAACTAGATAAAGTGAAGTACACTATAATACAATTTCTACTGCAAAAATTTAAATTTAAATAATTCAAATATACCTCTACATACCACTGTCAGTTTTCTGACCCCTTATAGAAATTCTATATCTTCCTGTTGAGATTCCTATAGAAAAGAAAAAAAACTAGCAACAAAAAAAATTAAATTGAAAACTTGTTTTCCATAATCAAGCTTAAGAATTTATTTACATCATCATGTACATAAAGAGTACATTGCAGTACAAACAACCACATTAATTTATGTATGTAGATACATATAGTAATGACGTCAATATATTTTACTATGATTTTAATCTGATGAACTTTTTTTTTCGTTGTTCATCTTTTTAAATTAAACAAAAAAATAATAAAATTGAATACCCGCTGTTAATAAAAAATGAAAACAAAGTTTTTTTTTCATTAAATGAGACTTGAAAAACAAATCAAGTGTGTGTCTTAAGTCTTTTGTTTTTTAATTTAGTTAAAGTTTAAACCAGGAATTTATTAAAAGTAGACAAGAAAATTATTAAATTGTTGTTGTTGTTTTTCTATTTAAAGAATTATTATTGGAAAAAAAAAATATAAAACTAAGCTATTTTAACATTTTGATTATATTGAAATATGTTTATACCTACAGCCACCTTGATTTAAAAACATTATTGCTAACAGCTAGATAAATAGTTTAATTTGCAAGATTTATACATTATTTCTATTTCTAAATATAGAAAAAGATATAATATTATAGCAAAATTTATTAACGAAAAGAGGTGTGTGTTTTTAAAGATTTTATTCGTATATTAAGCGTAACGAATTGAATTCAATTAAAAAAATAAAAGAAAATACTTATATATAGCTGGTTTTTCATTGTGTTAACACACCTACGATTAGTTTCTAAATAAATTTATATTTCTTGTTAGATTTTATCAGATAAATAAAATTGTTGTTTAAAAGCTTAACATGAAAATGTTAAGATATTGCAAAAAAAGATTATGGAAAAATTACAATAAATAACAATTATTTTTAATGATGAAATAATCCCACGCATTTGCTAGAATATAGTAGAAAATAATGAAGATAGTAGTTCTATTCATTCTAAACATTCCCTGTGCATAAGTGGATAACTACTTATATTTTGAGAAAAAATATTTGTTATAAATTTTACCTTCCATGAAGTAATTTTTTACATGAATTTAGTACCAATTTTTAATTATTATTCCAAAAAATAATTAAAAATTGGTTATCTTATTAAAAAGTTTATTTTATTAATAATTAAAATTTCTGATTTTAAGAATGTAAATCGTAGACATCAATAGAAAATATTGATTTCTCTTGATTGGGCAAATCTAGAAGTTTTTTAATTAGGGAAGAAGACTAAGCTAAATGACAACATATCATTTTTTATTAATTAAAAATATTATCGGGCATACAACATACAAATGTTAATTTTTTTTAAATTTGTACATTTTTAAGAGAACGTCTCCAAAGTCAAAATATTTTATAAAATTTTTTTATAAAAATTTCGTTGACGTTTCACCTTATATGGGAGGTGGGCGGACCACGACCATTTTTGCTTTCCCAATTTATATCGAGCCTCGAACTATCTATACAAAATTTCGTTGTGGTACATGCTTTTATTTTAAAGATATCAGCGGAAAAGTATGAAATGAAGCTACAACGGACATCCTGTGTTTCTAGTATTTAGCCCATAACTTTTTTGTTTATTAACCGACTTTGCCAAACAAATATTATATAAGATAAACATTTGACCCAAATTTCGGTCCCAAAAAATATATACTTTATGATTTTTTCGACATGTTAGATACGGAATGACAAAATCCATATAACCCCATCTTTTTGATGGTGGGTATAAAAATAAGTAAAATTTGTGATACATTCTAAAATATTATAAACTTTTATGAACCAGACTATAGGCTCATCTAAAATCAACATATGTCTGCACATGTGAAATTATACGTGTTTTCTGCTATAGAACTAGGATTATTAAAAAAAATCCATATTAGTAAATTTTGATTATTTAACTTATTTTATTTATACGTTCCATAATTTAGAACACTTTAATTGAAGGGAATATTAATGTAGGAAATGAGGGGAAAAGTAGGGGAATATCTTCTAGGTTGACATGTTAGGGATTGACTTGTAGTGGGTTGGGTTTAGGACAAACGGAACATGACGGAATAGGGACAGGGATATAAAAGACCGACGTTATGGACAGAGATCATCAAGTGTCTTAGAATTGTTGAAGTAATCGTTTGACTAAGAAGAAATATTTTATTAATGTTTATTTTAATTATAATCTTGTAAATATGTAAATAAATATTATAATGAATTTGAAGAGTGTTGTGTTTTTCATTAAAAAGGAGAAGTAGCAGAATTAATAACAAAAATTAAAAGTAGCTAAAGTATTCATTAAAATACTTTTAAATTCTACATTAATATATAATGATGTTTGTAACGCATAATTATAATAGCACCACATCCACCACATCCACCCTCAGTTATATGAAGAACTTTATATTCATTTTATAAAATTATATAACCGCATCCGACCTCTCATTTTTCCAAAACTAAAACACCTATATTTTCACAGAGATTTAAAAAAAAATATTTTAACTTTATTATGATGGTATTACAAAAATAATATATCGTCCATTCCATGAAAGAACGCCTGAAAAAGGGTATTTTTTTACTTGATGGCTTTCAATTTCTATGATAATTTGTATACACAAACTCCAATAAGCCTTTTATCAATTTCAGTTTTTAGTTTCGTAAAGTTGCAAAAACTGCCGATTATATTTCGCTTTTTTACTTTCTCAAAAACCAAAAATATTTCAAAAGTATGTGACTTTGAATAGCAATATCTCTGAGAAGGCTTTGTGAATTTTAATGATTTAAACTTCCTTAGAATTTCGCATATAGATGAACATTTTAAAAATAAGAAAGATTTTTTAGAAATGCATTTTAATGCAATTGCATTTTTTTAAATGCATTTTTCTTAAAATATGCTATTTTTTATTTTTTAACATAATTAAAAAGTTTACGCGAAAATCTTATATGCATAATCTAATTTTTATAAAAACATGTTCCCAATTTTTCATATAAAAATTAATTTTTTTCCTATTTTTTTTTTTTTTTAATTTTCTTTAAAATTTTTATAAAAGACTTTAATATAAATTTTAAAAGTTAACAAAATATAAAAAGTATGCAATTTTAAATATTCATATCTCTTGAAGTTATTGATGGATTTCTGTAATTTAAAAAGTATTCAAAAGGCCATTGCTTTTTTTAAGTAATTCAGTCAACATTTCCAAAATCGCCTTTTCGTTCCAAAATATTTTCAAAATATAAATATAACACAATACATTTCAACAACAAAATATGTAAAGCTACTTACTCATATAATACCAGAAAATATAATTTTTATATGAAAAAATTTAAATTAGTTGAAGAAAAGACGAAATTGTGCATAGTATATGTGTGCGTCTTAAAAATTTGAGATTTTAATTTTAATGTAAAGATTCCATGCTTTTCAAATATGTTAAAAAATTAAACAATTTTAATAGCATATTAAAAGAAAAATGCGTTTAAAAAATGCAATTGCATTAAAATGCATTATTAAAAAATAAATTTATTTGTAAAATATTCATGTTTAAGCTGTTATAATTCAAAAGCCGTTTAAATCATTGATTTCCTCAAAGCCTTCCCAGAAATATTGGTATTTAAAGTTGTATACTTTCGAGATTTTTAGGTTTTATCGAAAGTAAAAAAGCAAAATAAAATCGCGAATTTTTTGAATTTCGCGAATCTGAAAACGGAAATCTATATAGACATCCATAGACCTTTTACGTGCAAAATTTTATCAGAATCGAAAGACACTTGGCAAATTTGTGGGCGTTCTTTTATGGAATGGACGATATACATATTTTCCAAGTTCCTATTTTTTTTTAAATTACTCACTATGCGGCTGTTGTTTAGTTTATAGATCATGTCCTTACGATCTTGCCTCAATTTGGGTCGAGAAAAGCAATACAATTAAAAATAAAATGGAAAATATTTACCTTGTCAAAAGTGCATAGAATAACAAAAACTGTTTTTGTGGAGATCAACGGTTCGCAACGTCTGATCAAATTTTTTTAATGTTTTTTATGTATAACTGCTCCATTTCTCTTTCATTTATTTCATTGTGTTTAGCTATCATAGCATTTTTTTTTTAAAGAAAAACTGAGAACTGTAAATTTTCAAACTTCATAACACCGCCTTCATTCTCGAAAGATCATTTAGGCTATGGTTTAAAAGATGTATAGAAAGTTCCTTATTATATGTAGCAACGTTTGTTTTACACCTTTTTAATAAATATTGAGTCAATGATTCCAACAAGAAATTTATATATATCATCAGATTAATAATTTCTTTAAAAGGTTTAATCAAAGTTAATTTGAATTTCGATTTTATGAACTCTTAAACATTGGATATTTAGAGTACTTTTTCATTACACAGCCCGAAGTTTCTCAGTCAATTCAAATACATGGTATTATTAAGTTCTAAGCTTCTAATCCACTTTCGCGATAAATCGCGATGTGTAAAATGAAAGAAGTTGCACCATGCACATATCTCGAAAACAACTTTTTAATATTCATAACATTTTAGGTTGCAATCTAATGCCACTGATTCAACAATTCACTTTAGTTTTTTCTCGATAGAAATGTTTTCCTTTTTAAAAAAATATTAGAAAAGGAAAATACCATAACTTTTGCACATACATTATATTCTTTATTTTTTTTTTTTACGCAGAAACTGTGCTTATTTCAAACTCGGTATATAGATGTCCGATATTATTGATTTAAAAAACTGTGATTTTACACAGTTCAAGAAACGTTAATGTTGCATTAAAGCATTTGCATATTTTTAACTGCATTTTCAAAAAAGATGTCACAATTTTTCTAATAAATTAATAAAAGTTTTCCGTCAGAAAAAAAACTTTACTGAATTCAGTAAATTTATCAATTTTTAAGTTGATTTGAAAAAATAAAAAATAAAATGGGGAAAAAGGAGTTCATTATTGTTTCAAATGCTAAGAATTATGAAGAGTTTAGGAAGGTTTGTATTTTATGAAACAAAAATACTAATATTCTTATAATATCATTCCATGATGTATTTACTATTATATCTGCTAAAAATGTTAAAACTTTGAGCCGCTATTTCAATGAAATAAATTTGTCTTCATAATTAAAAAAGGCATATGTTTTAAAATAAGCTTTTTTGGCCATAAAGTTCTTCCTAGCATTGCACAGTGCTTTGATCCAGAGACCAAAAATAATTATTATTCATTTCATTTTATATCAAAAAAATCAATATGAAGGAAATTAGTTAGAGAAATTTTGAGAACACCATAGCATTTGTTATTGCCCTATGGAAGCTATTATCAATAAAATTTTATTTTTGATTTTTATTTTATTTCTTAGTAATAAAAATTATTTTTTAGGTTTATTTTATAAATTTCAAATAACAACTATTGATCATTTTTTTAAATAATACTCAAGTAGTAATTTTTATTTTCTCATATAAAAAATAAAAATCAATCTATGATTTTTAAATTTTTAAACAAAAAGTAAAAATCATAAAATGATTTTTATTTTTTTGTAGCATAAAATAAAACTCACTTGCATGTATCTACGTTGTTATAATTGATAAATAAACGATATTTATGGATTCTCGATTAGGTGTATGTGCTAATAAATATGCGTGAGTCACTTTTATGTTAACGATGAGTATAAGGTCAAAGCTTTGGAATTAAAATTGGTGAAATTTAATTTGCCAAATACTAATGTTATAAAAATGTTTATATTTGATATATTAATAAGATGAAATCGATTAGAGAAAGTTGTTTCGTTCAGAATTAACTTCAAGAATCTTCTAAGCGAAGCTTTCAAGGAGTATCTGATAAAAACCTTATTATCTTTCGCCAATAGAATTATTATCGCTCTCTAAATTTACCAGTGTGACCGCTGAATCAGGTGGTGATAGTAGTTATGCCCATGAAAAGAAATCAGTACGTGATAAAAAAAGTGAAACCAGATTCCTGTTTAGCTCGACAATATATCAATCTATTCCATTACCAGCTTTACAATAAAGTTTTAACAACTGCACATTTTTGCCGGTTTAATTTTTTTAAGGACATTTTCAAGAAAAAAATTCTTACATTTTGAAGAAAAATTTTTCTGATACTTATTTCTGAATAACTACGATATTGTTGAGCAGATAAAAAAATAATGTTATATTGGAGTGATTCCATATCAAAACGGACAAAAAACAGACATTTTCGGATTTGATATCTCTGATTTCAATGAAATTTGCTACAGATATTAAGTATTGCAAATGTTGCTCAAATCACAATTTTTCTGAGTAAAGAATCCTTCTGGTCCAAAAATATGATGCTTCAAAAATCAAAAATGGGTTGAATTTTTTTCCAAAAGTAATCACGCTCATAACTTCTAAAATATACATTGTACAATTCTTATTTTTATTTCATTAAATAGAACAACACATTGACTTTAAGATGACAAGTGAAACATTTATATACTTTGAAAGTTCAAAGGTCAAAATCGATAATATGAAGATTAAAGCGGTATTTTAAAATTCTTAAAAAATGCATATATCGATAATAAAACTCTCTTCTATATTTGTGCCAAATTTCAAGTTGGAGCCTCTATTGGTTTAGGAGTTATGAAGCAAAATACAGAAAAAATCACATTTTTTGTATGAAAAATTTAAAATATTTACAAAAATTATTTTGAAATAATTTTTGTTATGAGCACATGTTTAAAAAAAAATAAAATTTTATATACAAAATTTGATTTCAGTTTATATTTTGTTACATAACTTCTAAACTAAATGAGTGTCCAACATGAAATTTTGCACAAGTATAAAGTGGAGTTGTATTAATATTATATATTTTTTTTTTAGAATTTTTAAAACATTGTTTTTGGAGATATAATGGTTTATTTTTTGTAAATCTTAATTTGACCTTTAAACTTTTGATCTAAAGTAACTCACTATATAAGGTCTTGTCCCTGTTTTTAACATTACACGAAAATTAAAATTTTATTTTCTATAGCTTAGGAGTTATTAATAATTTGATTTTATTTTTGTCCATAACTCCTAAACTAAATAAAGCTCCAACTTGAAATTTATATCCATGTAGAGAAAGGTTATGTCAACAATATATAATTTTTTACGAAATTTAAAAATAAAGTTTTTTGAGATATAATAGTTTGAATTTGTTTATCTCCAACTTTGACCTTTGAACTTTTGATGTAAAAAACTTTGTATATATCGTTATGAAGGTACTATCTTTGTCTTGAATATGCAGCAACAACTAGAGATCTACCATGCATATTTCAGAAGTTATTAAAAGTTAAATAAGTGTTCATTTGTTAAGTTTTTAACATTTTTTCGCTTTTTAAACCGTCATATTTCCGGACCGAAAAGAAACATTGGTCTGAAATTTAATGTTTTCGGAAAGTCTTCCAATGGTCAAAGCTTGTAGTGAATTTCATTGAAATCGGAGATGTCAAATCCGATTGCAATCCGTTTTGACATGGAATCACTCATTGGCTTAATTATAACTTAATTCTTCATCTTTTGGTTTCGCTAAATGGACAACCTTTTATTGTACAATATACTCGAGTATTGGTCTTATTAAGAGGGATATACTAGATATCTCAAATAATTCGTTTAATACATAGTCGAAATTTATTTAAAAACTTCATCTGCATATTTATTTCCTCTATATTTGAATACAAATTTAAATACATGTTATTTATATTGTTTAAAAACAAAAATAAAAATCTTATAATATTTTTTCTACCCATTTGAAAATATAAAACATATTGTTTGATTTTTATTTTACATTTATGTTTTAAAAATCACTAACTGATTTTTATTTTTGTTTTTTATTTAAAAAAATCAAAGGCAAATTTTTATTTTTGTTTGATAAAATAAAAATCAAGGTAAATTTTTAATTTTCAAGCAATAAAATAAAAATAACAATATTTGATTTATTTTTTAAAACTTATAACACTTATGGTCTCTGCTTTGATCCCATACAACGATGGGACAAAAATAGAAGGAGTTGTCGTAGCAAATTGAAATTTGGTACGCATATTACTTTAGGCCTAGAATGAATAAATACGATGTCCTTTTTTTAATACTGGTCTGAACTTTACCAATATTTGTGGCAGCTATTTAAAATAGCTTGCTTATAAGTCTTCTAATTTATTTTTTAATTGGAGCAAGAACATTCCTACCTGCCATATATTCTGAAATTATAATTGAATCGGAACAAGAACGGCCCTACCTCCCATATATATTGTTTTCTATTTTATAAAAATTAAATTTTATAAAAAAGAAAATTGAAACTTAGCACATATAATACTTTGGACCCTAAATAAATAATGTTTTGAAAAAATCGGAGCCCATATATCCTGAAATTTGAGAAACGCATTTTCTTCCATTCAGCAAGCACCCAAAGTCAAAAATTCCAAAAAAAGTGTTTGAATCTAACAAGATTTTTTTTATATCTTTTTATTGTTGTAGTCGCGGATTTTAACATAAGTGTTCAATTCTTCTAATTTAGACTATAAACACTTGTAGAAAAGGACCAGCATGGATTTAATTAGCGTACAATTAACCAGTGTCAAATTGTGTTGTGCAAAAATCGTGAAACCAAAAATACGTGAATGGCTCCAAGAGGTGCCTTTTTCGCGAGGCACACTTGCAACGTTATTTCAGTGTAGCTAGAGTATAGCGTTATCAAAGAAGGTTTCCAAATGACATTTAAAAATCATTGTAGCGTTTTAAAATATTAATTTGCTAAACGTGTATAGCTATTTTAAAGAATTCAGCAATTTTGCATATTTTGTTATAGCGGATGTTGGCGTTATAAATCAATTTTAAACTGAAATAAGTTCCTGTGTAAAGTTTTACTTACGCAGAAAATATAATTGCACTAAAAATATTCATCAACGGTTTGCATGGGCTAAGAACGCTATGTTTTTAGTTTAACATTAATCGTCGAGGCACACTTAAGGCGCTAATCAAAATGGGCGATGATATACATATGTCAATCTGTAGCTGCTTTAATACCATATATCAAAATCAATATGGCGTTAGAAAAAAAGTATGATTTTGCATTTAATGCAACTTTAGAGATTTGACTAAGTGCAATTCAAAAATGTATATAAATGACATTGTCTTATGACTTATTTAAAAAAAAAAAATGATGAATTTTGCAATAAATGGATGAATATGAACAACACTACATTTTTTTTATACTCCTCGAACTCATGTAATTTTTGTATTCAAATTTAAAAATGCTGTGTAATTAACGACATCTGGAGGATTTTTAAAATAATATATTGGTTCCAAAAAATATATTTTTCTATTCCTTAGTTGTTTTTTTTTTAAATTTTGAAATAATTTTTATTTAGCAAAATAAATTACGTTAATATTGAAAACTCTTTGATATTGAAGTAAAAACAAGAAACTTTTTTTAAAGTTGTGGCAAAAAATAAGATCTAATTATTTTTTAATCTTTTAAATAACTGTAAAGGTTTACATAAACCGTAAAAAATTGTATAATTTTTTTATATCCTTCATAGGGTTTGGGGTGCAGGAATTCCCGGGCGGGAAATCCCGGGATTTTTTTTCAATTTTCCCGGGAAAACGGGAAATTAAATATTCACGTAGTTTTATAATCCTATAGCAAAAATGTTACTGTTAGTATCGCCTCAGAGAAAATTTTACATTAATATAAAGTTTATATTATAAACACATTACCTACTAAAGCAATTTTTGATGTTAATACAAAATATACATACTTGAAATTCGATACAAGTGATATTTTATATTATTCAAAAACATTTCATCGGTGCGCTGATGAAAATTCCTATTTGACGACTTTTCATTAGGAAAAAAAACGATTTATTTTGTCAATTCACATTTCAAGTACACGAGTTTTTAACTACATCTGCTATAATCTTTTAAACATTTTAATGATGATGTACCATTTTCAAACTTCATTTAAATCTCTTGGCTCTGAATGATTTTTTTGCCAATATCTTTAGATTTTTTCGACATTTTAAATTCCAGTTTGTATCACATGATTTTATACTATATTAAAAGCACGATTTTGGACTATTTTTGGCAATAATAATCATAAATTATTAATTTTGAAATATGTAAAAATTTTCAAATGAAAAATCGGCAACTTTTCTTTTAACATCAGAAATACATACCGCTACTTTTTCAAAATTTAAATTTAAAATACACGTTTTTAAATTTTTTAAAAGCAGAATTGTAACTACTTTTCAAAAATTTTAAAACGTGTAAATATTTTAAACTACGAATATATTTTAATTTTCAAAAATATTCGTCTTGAAATGATTAACAATATCTTTCAAATGAAAACTAATTTTTATCAGATTTCCAAACACTATATCAGTTGACCACAAAATATTGTTGAGAACCAACTTTAAAAGTTTTTAGATTTATGTTTTAGAACGAATTAAAACGATAAGAAAAACTATTTATACTGAAATTTATGCCACAGATGATTATCTTTTTTTAAATTTTTAGCATGAAAATCTATTTAAGTTAAAAATCTGAAGTATACAGTTTTTAATTAAATTAGAAATACTAGTTTTTTTATTCCATAACGCTATTCTAAAAATCATAGTTCTACTGAATTATTTTATAAAGAAATCATTGAATTTTTGTTAAATCAAATCTTCTGCAAATTTAGTGGAAATATTTATATTTTTTAAATAGAAGAAAATTTGAATGATTCAAAATATTTTTTAAGCTTGAATTGTATAAATGGTACTGCATTCTTTAAGCAATTAATTATTGCGAAGGCAAAGAATTTAAGTCTATGAATTGAATTGTTATGAATGCTTCAAAGAAATGACTGAGATAATAAATTTAATTCGATTTTGAAAAGTGAATTAAAGAATTAAATCTTTGGAACCTTTGCTTACAATAGGCACTTATTTTATTTGCATGAAATATTTAAAATCTTTTAAATTTTAAATTGGAAGTCATACTTCAATATTGTTTTATTTTCTGTTAATTAACAATGAATGTGATTTATAATGTTGTATTATAGTATTGAGTAGAAAAAATAACATTCTTTATAAAAAATCATTGCTTTTTTCTTATATATTAAGTTTCCCGGGATTCCCGGGAATTCCCGGGAAATTGAATTTTTCATTCCCGTTTCCCGGGAAACAAAATATCACGGGAAACCCCAAACCCTAATCCTTCATCAAATTTAATGATTCGACGCATTTTATCAAAAAATTATTTTTTGACAATTTTTTTCCTAAAACAGTTAAAAACCAGCATTTTGGTTCCTTAATATTTGCTTTAAATTCTCTGACTTTGGCACCCTCTTTTTCCAAAAAAAATCTTTTCTAATTGTATGATTTATATTGCCAGCTTTGTAAAAATGTATATTTCAACACAATTTGAAAAATGTTTTTATTTTAATTTTTATCTATGAAATAATAATATGGAATAATTCCGAACATTATATATGTAGTCTTAATGAAATCAATTCTTAATCAGAAAAGAAAGAGTAAATTAATTTCTTTTAATAAAAAAGTAAGTATTCGTAAGAAAATCACAATTTTAATTTAAGATTAATATTTTATAGTTCATACAAATTTATTATCAAAAAGTTAACCTTGATATTAGTTTTTTAAACATTAAAATATTTTTACAATTTTGATTAAATATAAAAGTAGTTAAACATATTTCGTTGATTGAGATAATATAAACTTGTATCAATGTATATATATCTCCTGTACTTGTATGTTTATTATAATTGAGGCATCATAAAATGCAATCCTAAAGCCAAAAAAAAGTGCTGTTTAATAAATTTTATTTAATTTTTTTATTATTTATAACTCCACACATCTACATTTGCAGTGGAAAAACACTTAAATATTAAACTATTTAAGATTTATAGAGCAACGCAAGCCAAGGAACTATAGTATACATATTATACTAAACATGGTAGTCAAATAAATTATTTAAAAATTTTTATAAAAAAAACACAAACAACTCAAACAAAAATCAAAATAAAAACAAATAATTTAACCGGTCTTTTTTTTTAATAAAAACAACAGCAAAAAAATAAAAACAAAGTTTTGCAAAAAAAACCAAAAAAACAATAAACAATAGGAGAATTTACTGAGAGAGTATTAAAACAAACTGGGAGCTAATAAGAGCTAGTTTTTTGCAAAGTTGTTTAAATATGAGTGCAAAAGTTGAAACATAATCAGTTGCTAAAACTAACTCAAAGTGTGAACACTGCTAAAAGCTAACTATAATCAACACATTATAAAATATAAAAACAAACAAATATTAAAAACAAAAAGAATTTATTCTTAAATAAGAAAACAAAAACAAACAAAAGAATTTATATAAATTATTAAATAAAATATTTAATAATATTTATAAAAAAAAAATAAAGTGAAATTTTATTTGGCTTTAAGCTTAATATTATTAAAAAGAGCAAACAAATAAAGTGTAAAAAATTTCTTTGAAAACTAAATTTTAATCCAATAAATAAAAAAAATAATTAATTTAAAAACCAAAATGGCTTATACAAAAGTATGCTGTTTATCTATGGCCTCTTTGGCTTTAATTGTTTTGATGGCTGTTTTAAATATTTCAAGTACGGAAGCTGCTGTCTATTCCCAACGTGCCATATTTCATCCTGGTTAGTATTTTTTATTTATTTTTTTTATTGAAATTTTATTTAAATGTTGTTGTTGATAAAGTCTTTGTTTGTTTTTATAATTAATGAATAATAATAAATTATGCATATTTAATTGTTAAACAAAAATTGCAAAATAATGAGTTTTTTTATAAATAAAAACAATTTTAAATTAAAATTAAATAACTTTTGCTATGAAGTTAAATGTGAGAGAATTAATTTGAATATGATAAGAATTTGATTTATGTTAAATAAATTGATTAAACAAAACATTAACCTTTTGTTTATTAAAAAATAATTAAATTCAAAGTGTTTACCTGTCACAATAGAAAAATGATAAAAGTGTAGTGTAAAATACAATTTCAATTAAAACTAAATTGATTTTTTTGTTTTTAAAATGTTTAAGAAAGTTTTCAATTTAATTCCTTTTTGAGTTTCTAATCTATTTCATTTATTAGAAACATTATTTCATTTGTTATTATTAGTAATTATTTAATTTGGTCTTCTGTTATGACATAATATGTTAAATATTTTGTTCCA
The DNA here is from genome assembly GCA_951394005.1 of Protophormia terraenovae. Lineage (NCBI taxonomy): Eukaryota > Metazoa > Arthropoda > Insecta > Diptera > Calliphoridae > Protophormia > Protophormia terraenovae. Next base: position 29,726,994 of record OX596075.1, read on the forward strand.
TAAAATTTACTTACTTACACCCACGTTTGTAATATTACAACTTTTTACAGAATTCAAGTGACTTTTTACATTTATATTTTTTGTTTATTTTTATTTAGTATTTATGACACATTTTAAAAATCCAGAATATTATGTCAGTTATAAAAATAATTTTTTTGATTAATATTAAAACTATTTTTAGCTTATATGACACATTTAAATAAATGACAAGTAACATTTTGATTCAAATCATTTAATTTTAAATTCATTTCCGCTGAAAAAGTTAAAAACCTTTCGAATTTAGCAAATATTTAATCATTTTATTTATATTTATTTAATTAAGTTTATTATCTTAATAAATACTTAGCAAATGTTGCGTTATATTTTAAAGATTTTTAAATAAAATTCCCTTTCGTAATTGTTTATTCAAGAGAAAAAATATCAAATTAATTGCCTCTTAAATGTGTTGCATTTAAATTGAAAAAAAAAAAAAAAAAAAAACTTCCTTAATTTATAAATATTTTTAAATGCAATTTTTCAAAGAATTTTATACCAAATTTAAAATATTTCAGTTTAAAAATATTTAATAAATCAAATCCCAAGAAAGATCTTTACAAAAACCTTTCAAGTTATTAAACAAATCTTCTGTTTCCTTTCTAAACTAAAAACAAATCACAGATACCTTTTTAATTTTTTTTTAACCACTTTTTCTTTTCAATTTTGTATTTAACTTTAAAAATTCCTTTCTCAAAAAGTCATTGACACTTTTAGCTTTTATTTTTTTATTGTTTACAATTCTTTTCCTTTTTGAACATAACAATTTGCTAAAGAATTTAAAAAATTTCATTTTAAAATCATTAAAATTCCTGACAAGGCTTCTTTTTCATAACGAGACATTTTACTGTTAATATAACCTTGACCAATAGTGACTTTTTTAAACAATTCCTTTAATAAATTAATTGAGAAAAAATAAAATCTGTTTTTTTCAACACTTTATTTTTAAACTTAGTCATTATTGTTGTTGTTTACGAATGACTGCTTTTGCATTTATTTGTAAGACAGACAAGTTTGTGTCTAAAGTCTTTTGTTTTATGACTGCTGTAGTAAATGCATTTTTTTCTCTCTGTTAGCAGTTTATAACTTATTTACATGCCTTTTTGGTTTTTGGCTTTAATTTAAGTGTTGATATTAATTTAAAGTTATTTATAGTTTAAATGAAAATTAAATAAAGTTTTTATTAGCCATTCAGTTTTATTGTGAAAATTGGAGGCATGTTTTTGTGTTAAGGAAACATGTTGTTATTTTTAAAATAAGACAAGTTGTTGTTTCTTTTTTAGAAGCTTAAATGGTTGTAAAGGGAAGTTGAAAAAATGTAGTTTTATGTGTTAAATGTCTTTGTTTAATAATTCTTGAGATTTAAGTTAAAAAAAAATTGTAAAAAGCTTAAGATTTTTTTCTAAATTTCTTAAAAAAAATTTTATTTTTATTTTAAATATTTCTGATTATTAATTTTGAAAAATAGTTAACAAAAGTGTGCGACTTTCTTATAAATTTTCTTTAAGAAATTTTTTTAATATTCTTTTTTTAATTCCCATAGTTATAGCTTAGTGCTGATTATTTGATTATTCCTTTGGCAAATTATTTAACAAAGAAACTATTTTTAGTATTTTTTTTAATATTGTTTATTTATCTTATTCACGTTTTATTTTTAGAGCATTTTTTTTTTTTTTTTTTTCATACGTGACTTAAGGAACGTATGAGTGTTGGCAAATCTTTTTTTATATATATTTCAATGCATTAGGGAGGGCGTTAAAATAAAACTTTATGAAAAATTCATTTAGAGTTTTGTGTCTTAAGTCTTTTGTTTGGCAAACCAGGCAATTTAAAGCAATGAAATTAAAAGTTTTTATAACATAACAAAACTTTAATAAAATAATTTTTAATAAATTTAATATATTATAGTTTATTACAATAAGTTTTAAAGCTTTTAAAAGAAATTTTATTAAAAACTGACTTAGAAAATGTTTTAAAAGCACTTAAACCTTTCATAAAGGTTTTCAAAAATTAGTTTAATTTATTTTAAATTAAAATATAATAAACTTAAATCAAATCTAATTTAATATAAACAATTTAATAATTATAATAAATTTTAAAGCTTTAACAAAATTATTAAAAATTCATTTAGGAACACCCTTAAACCTTTTATAAACTTTTTAAAATATTTGTTTCATTTATTTTTTAATTTATAAATATAGAAAATTTAATTCAAATCAAGTTTAATAATTATTTATAAATAGTTTAATAAATTTAATTCATTAATTTTCTATTTCTATTTTATGTATTAAAATTTTTAATTTACTTCGTTTAGTTATTAAATTTTCTATTTTTTGTTTTAATAAATCAATTTCTTTAAATACAATTAAATTCATTTATCATTGTTTTTTTTAACAATTATCTATAAATATTTATTTTTTGTCTTTGTCAAAGTCTAATTGCAATTTGTTTTTTTTTTTATATAAAAAAATTAAAAAAATAATAAACGTGTCCCAAATGACCTCTCATTGCTGTTCATAAACATAAAAAAACAATATAAAATTAATAAAAACAATTTTACGACTTCTAAAGATAAGCCAGCAAAATTTATGAGGCATACAAATAAAAGTCATTGCTAAATATTTAATTTATTAATTAAAATTTTAAAAGGCAAATTCTTATTTTTTATTAGGTAATTTTAATTATTTTAATGGACAAATAAAAGTAATAAAAAAATTGTTATTACGAATAGGAGCAGCAAAGAATATTAATTAAAATACGGGTACTTTACCCTATATAATGATTAAAAAAAATGAGAAACTTTTATACAGATGACACAATTTAAAAAACAAAAAAAAAAAAAAAAACCTGAAAAAAACACTAGACAATTTTATTAAAATATAAAATTAAAAAACAGAGTTAGATTTATGAAGAAAAAACCTAAAATACATTTGTAAATAATTTAATTAAAATTCAAACTTTTCTTTACAAATAAATCTTTAAAAAAATCAGTAATTTAAAAGTAGAAAAAAAGCGAAAGAATAAATTTCTCTGCAAAAAGATGAATTTTAAAATAATTAGAATTAAGCAAAAATAAAGTTTCAAATATATTTTTTTTCAAAATTTTTCCCCCCTTCATTAGCTTTTAAAAAACATCTCAAAAATTTCAAAATTTAAAACCCTCATAGCCCACACTTTTGACGTCAATAATAAACTATTAAATCAATCTTAATGAAATTTATTACTTTGTTTTCTACTGTTATACATTAAAAAATATAAAGAATCTTGTTTTCTGCTAAAGATTTATTAAATAACAACCATCAAGCAAAAAAATAGAAGATACAAATAAACAACAACAAAGAAACACTTAATTATTGACGTCAACTAAACTTAAAGATTTAAACAAGTTTAACGACTTTTAAGAATCTATAAACATAAAAGAAACAAGCTTAAAGATACTAAAACTTAGCTGGCTTTAAACGGCCTTTTAGTACAATGAACTAAAAAAAAAGATGAAATTTTTTCATAAAAGTAAAAAAAAAAAAAAAATTTAACAAAAAAAATTAAATGTTAAAAAAGCACATAATAACATTAATTTACATGGCTAAGTGGATTTTTTAGAAGGTCGTTTCTATTTTTTTAGATACTTTTTTTTTCATAAAAATTTATTTTCTTTTTTTGTTATTTTATTGTTAATTAATTCATAAATTGCTGTGTTTGGTTTTTTATTTATTTGTTTTGATTTAAGTCTTTTTTGGGTTTTTTTGTTTATTTAGTTTTAGCAATTTGCTAATTGGTTGTGTTATTTTAGTTAATTTTATGCTCTGTTTTAAATATATAAGTTTCTTTTCAAATATTTTATTTCAAATATTTTATTTTTTTCTTTGCTTATTAATTATTAATTAATTTTGTTTATATAAAATGTAAACAAATAATGAAATGTATTTGCGTTTTAGTTAAATAGAGAAATATAGTATTTACCTACTTATTAATAAAAGAAATAAATGAATAAGTAAATTAATTTGTAAAAAAAATAATAAAAAATAAATAAATAAATAATAACAATATTTAATAAAAATTATAAATAATAAAAGATAAAGATAGATTTGTTAAAAAACAAATATGTAATAAGAAAATATAAATAAAAAATTATTAATTAAAAATAAAACTAATAAAAAATATAAATAACGAAAATAATTTAAATAATAAAAAATATAGCTAAAAAAATAAATAATAAAAAAAAAACAATAAGAAAATCAATAATAAAAAATAAATTATAAACAAATAATTAATTATAAACGAAAATATTAATCTTTTTTTTTAATATTCGAATTTTTAAATTTCTTCTATTTCTTAAAAAATTCAGTTTAATTTATTAAAATATTTAATAATTTTAAAAATGAATAATTATTTAATTTTTTTACAAAAAAATATTTCTTAAGACAATTTTTTTCTTAAATATTTAAATTTTAAACTTTGTTCTTAATATTTTTTCATTTATTTTATTTAATTTTTTCACTTTTCTTAAAAAAAAGAAATCAATTAAATTTTTAAAAATATTTATTTTTTTTTTTTTAATTTTTATTTTTTATATTTTTTAATTTAATTTATAAAAATACTTAATTTTTAAAAATAATTGATAAATTTGTAAATAATAGAATAATAATTAATATAAAAAATATTAACAGCTAAAAAATTAAAAAAAAAATAAATAAATTTGTTCTTAAGGTTTTCTCGTACCTTAAATCTTTTGTTTTCCCTTAATTTTATAAAATTAAATTTTTAACAAATTTTTTAATAAAAACAAAAATTATTTAATTTTGCAAAATTGTTTAAAACTAAGTTCGTGTTTAAAGTCCTTCTCTCAATCTCTTCTGAAATTTAAAATTTTGTCTTTTATTTTCTACTTTTCCCCTTGTTCCAAAAAAGTTCGTGTCTTAAATCTATTGATTCTATTAAAATCTCTTTTTCATCCATCATATTGCCTTGTTTTAAAGTTCGTGCCTTAAGTTTTTTCTTTATACTCTCATCCTGCTCAATATCTTGTTATAAAGTTTGTATCTTAAGTCTTTAGAATTTTATTAGAAAAAAAAACAACAACAATAGATAGTTTGTGTGCTAAGTCTTTAATAAACATGCTCTCTCTCATTCTCTTTCTCAGGAAAAATACAGCAATAGAAAGTTTGTGTGCTAAGTCTTTAATAAACCTACTCTCTCTTATTCTCTTTCTCTGGAACTATTTTTTAATTTCAAGTATGCGTCTTAAGTCTTTTGATTTTTTAAGAAAAATTACAAATTTTAATAAAAAATTTTGTTAAATAAAATAAAATGAACATTTTAATAAAAAAAAATAAAAAAAAATTCTTAAACAAATTTTGAAAAAGTACCGTTTATTATTTTTCCTCTTTTTTTCATCATAAATTTAAAAAAAATCCATGCATTTATGCTTTTTTCAACTTAAAGCCTTTAAGTTTTAGTTTCATCAGTAGTACTCTTTATAAAATATACATAATTTATTACATAAAATATTACTTCCTTGTTTTTTCACAAACAACAACATTTAAACTTGCTTTATAAAATATTTTCAGTTTAATATTTTATAAATGAAAAACCAATTTAGTATAATTTATTTATGCATATATTTTTATATGCTTAATAATTTCCTTTTTATTTATTTCCTCTTTATTAACCTTTTGTTTTTATTTCTTTTATTTTTAGCACATCCCGGTAAATGTTTTGATAAATTTACCCGACGTGCCATGTTGCCAAATAAGGAATATAGACCTAAGGGCATTTGTGCCAGTTTAACATGTGATATAGAGTCTCAATTAATAAATATTGAAACCTGTCCCACCATTGAAATGCCTGGCTGTGAAGAATTACCCACAAATCCTGCATGGACATTCCCCAAGTGTTGTCCACAATTTAAATGTACTGATTTTAAAACTGGCAAAGAATTTGTGGTCTCAGTGTAGTTTCATTAAGTTGCACAAAAACTCATCATCTATAAAACTTTTTTTCAAAAAAAAAAAAAAAAAAACTCAACATAGTTGCTCCCCCATTAACATTAAACAATGACTACAAAACATTAACCTATAAAACAACAACATAAAAAAAACATCTGCAAAACTACGTGATTTTTATTTAAAATAACAAAATATTATATTAATATCTATATACTTATAGTTCTTTTTGTATATATATATAAAACTTTTATTTTTTTAATATAAATTGTATGAGTGTCTGCTTCCATTTATTTGTATGTTAAATTCATATTTAATTTTTTTTTATTTTTTTAAATATAAAACATTTCATTAATCTTTTTCCATTATTGCACCCTAAACTGTTTTAAATTATTTATTGTTCTTTATATTTCTGTGTCATAAATTCAATTTTATTTTATTTTATTTTTTAATTGTATATACTTTTATTTTATTATTTAAGCATCCATTTTTTTATTATTATTTTTTCATGAGTGCTTGTGTTAAATGTATGTTTGTTATTTCTTTTTTTAATAATTTTTTTTGTATTAATTTATTAATTATTTAACAAAACCTGAATTGATGATCTTTGTGTGCGTTTTTAGCATACTTTATTAATTTTGTAAAAAGAAACCTTTAGTTTTGTAAGATTTTATATGAAATAAGAAAATATTAATAATAATAAAAAAAAAAAAAAAACAAAATTTAAAAAATTTATAAAAATTTCTGTGTTTTTACTGATTTTTTATCAAAATCTTTTAAAAACTTGTCCCAATATTTATTATTTAGAAAATTTAAAATTTTCCTTTAAAAATTTTGGGATTTATTTGTAAAAAAAAAAAAACAAGCGCGAATGTTATATTCGGCTCGGCCGAATCTATATACCCAACTATTTGAACACAATTACACCTTATATGGGAGGTGGGCGGTAAAGTGTGCGGACCACCCCCATCTTTTTGAAGGTGGGTATAAAAAACAATTCTTTTATGCTGGGTTGACTTTTCGATTAATCGAAGCTTAAAAGAAGATTTCAGTATAAAGTTGACTGGTAAGAATTGATCACAAAATAATCGTTTTTTGGCAGCTAGAATCGATATTCGACCATAATCAAAATCGATTCTCCATTCTACTACTTAGGGAAACAAAAAAATAAATTTTTGTTTATAAATAATTATTTATATTTTTTTCTGGCTTGTTTTTTACCTATGATGGTATAGTTAAAAATATTTTATTTTTTTCAGTAGCATTAACTTAGTAAATTGACTTTAAATTAAAAGTTAAATTTAAAAACCAATGTAATCAACTCTAAATGTAATTAACTCTATAACAAATAGCGCGTTCTAAATTATCAGCTGATTGTTGCAGTACACACTGCTGCTGACTAAAGCTCAAATTACATTTATGCGTAGTCAGCAACAGTATCAGCAAAAATTATCAGCAAAAATTATCAGCTGTTCACTGTCAGAACAACATGTTGCTGCCGTTATAATTACATTTAAGCGTAGGCAACCACAATTTACAACCACAATTTTGTTTATTCTACTTGTGTATTTCTTGTGCATTTCTTTGCTTACTTTTTCTAGCTCTCAATCTGAAAGCAGCGCAATGAATTTAGAAACAGGGCTAAATGAAACAGCACTGCAAACTGCTGCTGACCAAATGTAATCAACACCATAACAAACAGTTCTAAATTATCTAATTCTAAATTATCAGCAGACTGTGTCAGCACACACTGCTGCTGCCTACGCGCTAATGGGCTTTAGAGCTAGTTATGGGGTAGTATACTCACTGTAATTGAGGAGCTGCAGAATAAAATTTACCTTTTTTGTTCATTTAAAATTGTTGGGTAATTGAGAATTTTTTGTACATTCACTTTCAAAGTACCATGATCGTTAAAATAATAAGAATCTGTTTTGCGCACGAAAAAATCCATGCATACAAATCTGCTTATAGAAGCTAAACCAATGGGCGATGTGTTTTTTAATTATATTTTTATTAATGACTGTTATGTTCTAAACATAAAATAATAAATTATTTTCTGTTGGTTTTTAAGGAAATATCTTTTTTTTTTTTTTTTTTTGTTTTCCGGTCACTTTTTTGCTCGAATAAGTCCACTTATTTTTAAACTCCGTTTCATTTTAAGCTGAACTTTTAATGTTCTTTAAATTATTTTTTACTAGAGCCAAATATCTTTCAATTGCTCGGAGTTCCGGACAATTTTATGGATTAGCATCTTTCGGTACAAACACTAACAATTTACCACCATTGTTTTACCACTCCATTGTTTTGTTCCTGTAATGAGAAGAAGCGAGAATAGCCAGAAAAAAGTGGATACACTGTATTTTCTTAGAAAAGGGAGAAATCTTTTCCAAAGGCACTCATTCACGTATATTTCTGTGTTAAAGGAACTATTTTTTATGAATGAATTGCTTCTTTTCCGCATATGCATATGGCTTCCCAAAACAAAAACTTTCTTGGAAATTTTGATTTCTTTGATACACGACATTTTTCTGCCATATTCCCTCTAGCATCTGCAGCATAGAATTCCTGGCCAAGAAGTTAAAAAAAGTTAGCCTGTACGAACGTTTCATCGTCTATTATACACTAATCATAATTACGGAAAAAATTCGTCTGAAGAACTTTCACGTTATTTTTTTTACCTCCAAATTCTTGTTTTGCGTTTCTATTAGGATTTTTTTACTTTATACGTCTTCATGCTAGATTTACTTTCAACTTTTCTGATAAAAATTCAAAGCAGTTAATTTTTTGTGACATTTTTCTTCCAGAGATGAGGGGATTTTCTCTGAAAATCCTTTCTATTTTGTCTGAGTCCTACAGCCTGAACATACTATTTTTTTCCACTACCAGGTTTCTATTCAGTGACCATGACTTATTTGTATAATATTATGACCCAAGAAACTGTATTTTTAGACACAACTGCCTTCCTAGTTTTGTTATAACCAGGAAACTTAGCACATGGCTAGTGTGCATAATGACAAATGTAAATCAGTTAACAGAATTATTTATTTTCGACCACATCAAAAGTTATAAGCCCAAGAGCATGCACGGATTTTTTCGTGCGTAGTCCTTATATCAAACTACAAAAATCATTTTTGTAAAAAAGATTTCGAAAAAGAACGTTTTGTTAAGAAACATTGAAAAATTACGTTTTAGTGTTAGTTTTTTTTTAAACTTTAATTTATGAACATTCGAAAAAGTGAACAATTTGCGATAATTTCTCGATACGATGTCTATGTCACAAAACATTTGAAATCTTAAATCACAAACTTTTTGACTCAGGAAACTTACAGATTCATTGAAATGACGGCTCGAAAATGTGAAAAAATTAATTGCTCATAAAACTAGAGGCATAAAATTCAGTGTTTTTCATCTCAAAAAACGAATTTTAAAAATCTTTTTCAATGAAATGTCAAATTGAAAACACAATTTAAGTCCCTTTTTATTTATTAAAGTATCAGATCAAAAAGATATAAATTAAAGATTAAATTTTCGTTCATCTATTCTAATCTTAATGAGTGTCCACTTTCAAAGTTGGTTTAAATATCGAAAAAGATTTCGTAATTAATATATCCTTTTGGAGATTTTTAAAAATACCTCATTTTGAAATATATGGCTTTGAACTTTAAATTTTATTTAATATTGAATATGTTTAATATTGAATATGTTAAGTAATATTTAATACATTTTGTTACGCACTGATTTTCATGAGTCAATTTTCTCGTGGAAAAAGATGGAAAAATTATTCTAACTAAAAATACGGAAAAACTAATTAAAAAAAATTTAATTAATCTTAAGTTCCCCTACAAATGATTAAAAATCTCAAACCTGGTACATTTTGGTAAAAAAATTTTCGAGTTCTTTTTCGCGAAATAGGTCTCAAAAAATTTTCAGCTTGTTATAGAAAAAATATTTTAAAACTTTTCCGCTAGAGGACTTTTAATGCATTTTTGTGAAGAATTTTTTTAATAACAATGGTCAACAAAAAAATCCTCCCCCATAGACGAATAGTTGGACTTGATGTATTTTAATGTGCTAAACACGAATCTACTTTCAGTTTTTTTCCATCAGGTCTGGATTTTTTTTTATGGGCGTGTCTAATATTTCGCCCATAGTAAGGCCATTACTTTAGTATATTTCCTCATAACTCAAGAACGGTGTGTACGATTGATCAAAGTGATACACCAAAAGATGCGGACTAAAAATATCTTCAAATTCCCCAAACTTAATTTTTTTATGTGCTCAATAGTTTCGGAGTTATTTTTTCCGAAAAAATAATTTTCATGCAAAATTTTAGATTTTTTTGTTACTAAAATTTCTTTTAATAAATGAAAACATCTAAAATATTACAGTTTATTATCTTTATCTTAAAGCTGGTAATGCTGCAAATAAAATAAGGCATGTGTCTTCAAAATTGATGCAGAAATCTAAATTTTATTCACAGTTAAGTAAAAATACCCATGTTACATACAAATGAGTAGAAATACAATAGTGGCCAAAAAAAAAAATATATATATATTTTTTCTTGAAACAAAAATAGGTGGACTAGGTGGATTCTGACGATTTAAACAAGAATCTGCATTCACTTTTTTTCTATCGTGTACTGATTTTTTTATGTGCATGACTAATATTATCACCTTATTCAGCGGTCATACTATAAAATTCGAGAATGGTTTGTCAGACTTAGGCTATAACTCAAGAACCCTTTACACGATTTTGATAAGTGATATATCAAAAGATGCATACAAAATGCATCTTCAAGGTATGTCAACAATATTTTTCATTCGCTCAAGAATGTCAGAGTTATGGATCAAAATTTTCACCATTTTTCAAAAAAATTAATTTTAATATTTTCGGTACTAATTACCGAATAACTACGAAAATATTAACTGGACAAAAAATTATATAAATTCAGCTCAAAGACATTTTATGTCATTATATATTAAAGTTCAATTTATCTTAATTGGACAAACTGGTCTCGAGTTATACAAGTGTGACTGCCAAAAGGCGGGTTAATAGTAGTCATGCCCATAAAAAAAATCAATGCGTGATAGAAAAAAAGTAAAAGCTGATTCTTCTATTTTTTTATTTAAGAGAAAAAAAATTTGTTTGCCCACTAGTGTATTTCCACTTAACTATAGGTATGCATGGGTATCCTAACTTAACTGTAAATCCAATCAAGATTTGTGCATCAATTTTTATAATACGTGGCTTTATTTACTCGCAGTTTTGCCAGCTTTGAGATAAAGGTGATAAACTTAAATATTTTTTATGTTTTCACTTTTAAAAAAAGTTTTAGTAAAAAAAAAAAAAAAAAAAAAAATTTGAATTTTTTTCGACACTTTTTTCGAAATATCTCCTAAACTATTGAGCGGATAGAAATTTGAAAGCACAGCGATTTAAAGCTAATTTTATTCCGCATATCTTGGTGTATCATTTATATAAATCGAGCATACCGTTCTCAAGTAATAGTGAAATATACTCGAGTAATCGGCATATTTAGGGCACAATATTAGACACGCCCATAAAAAAATCTCGATCTGATGGGAAAAAACTGAAAGCAGATTCGAGTTTAGCATGCGGAATTCCATCTAGTTTACATATTTTTTTTTATTTTTTTTAAGGAACTCGAAAAAAAAATTTTTGTCGACCAGTGTATTTATTGTTATTAAAATAAATACAAAAAAAAATAAACTTTAATTCAAACAAAATCCAATAATAACGGTCAATAGTCAAAATGTAACTAATATTACTAAGGCCGTTACTACACCCATAACTGCGTTAAGAAATAAAATTTAACAACTTTGTTGTTCAGACAAACGTCATCAAACGTCAAAACTGGGCGTAGTTGTTTGTGCAGTGTTTTGTATTGTTATTTTGTGTTTTGTTAATAAAAATTATAAATTTGTTTAATAAATTGTATAAATTAAATCAAATAAATAATTTATTTAAACCAAAATGATGAAATTAATGTATATTATGTTATTATTTGTTAGTTTAACACTTAAAGAAGGTAAACAACTGACTAATAATATTATTAATCACAACAACAAAATTGAGAATAGTTAATGATAATTAAATCATTTATGCATAATAATTTTTCCTTTAGGTTTAGCTATTTGGTGTTATCGTTGTACATCAGCCACTCCTGGTTGTGGTGAAGATTTCAATTGGCGCGGTATAGGCTTTTTGGGTGAAAAATGTCCAGAAAGTGAGGATATATGTGTTAAAATTACTGAAAGACGAGGAGGTATGCAATGGTATAGATAATTGTTGCACATTTTTTATCATTTCATTTTTTTATTTTAGCCCAAAGAACTATCATACGTGAATGCTTAAGTTCTCTTAGTTTTAGAACTGATATACCGGCAGATAAATATGAAGGCTGCCGTCCAGCTGCCAAAGATGTACGTTTGGCCAACTATGTCAATCATACGATTAAGGAACATGATGTAAAACGTGACTATTTTAATGATGTAGAATTTTGTTTTTGCTTTTTGGATCATCGCTGCAATGGAGCAGAGACATTGCTGAAGTCTAAAACTATTTTAGGATTTGGTGTTTTAAGTATAGTTTTGTTGAGCCTAAATAACTTTATGTTTAGGTTTTAGTGTTAAAAAATACAATTTTGAGTGTTATTCTGAATAGTGAACTCACAAAATGTTTTGTGAGTTTTTAGTTATCCTAAACCCTTTCCAAATCTCGGGTGTTGACAAAATTCTATTTTAATCGGAACTATTTAATCATACATTAGTTTTTGTGTTCGCAATTAGAAAATAAGTAACATCGTTAGTGCCTTTTTGAACACAAGCACATATTTGTATTAGACAATTACAAAGTTTACAAATTTTAATATTAAGATACTATAACAAAACTAATCCGTCCAATAATTTAAGAAGTATAATCGAATCAAGACAAGATATATTCCAATGTTTTCACTATCTTGAATTGAGGAAGGGAAGGTTACAAGACAAGCTTTTTAAAGAAAATGTTAGCAATTAATTGATACAAACTTTTAATATGTAAACGAATTAATTGAAAATCTACTAGAATCTAATTTTATAAAATTTTTTACTTCAACTTCAATTTTAAGCTACATAAATGTAAACCTAATTCGTTTCAAAAGTTATTTAACGTTATCTATATCTTATATAAAACACTTTTTTATTATCGTTACATATTACTAAATATTCCAAATTTATTAATTTTATAGTGAATATAATAATTCATTATATTTCAAAATACTATTTCTTTTTATTTCATTTAACTATCGAATCTCGTTGTCTTGTCCTTTCTTTTTTTCCACTTTTTACCTATAAGATAAACATTCCAATATTTTATAAAAGTTTTACACAAATATTATACACAATTTTATACAAATAATAAAGATTATTTTATTAAACCAAACATTAAATCAAAACGAATAAATTGTTGCAATAATCATAAAATATACATTAGACTTCAATTTCTTGTGAAATATTTTTGGGAGCACGAAAATCATATAAAGCTATATCAGGATTTTTATCAATATATTCTTTATAAACAGTAGCCAAACGTATACATTCATCCACCGATAACTGGAAGGGTCTAAGTGTATCCTCTACATCAGCCTGTTTAAATAGCTCATAGCATGTTTCATCACGTTGTTCGGGTGGAAACAAAGTACCATAGCCACGGCGACAATATTTTTGTCGCATATTGAAAATATGACGCACTACTTTTTCCACTAAGGGAAATGGTAAATCTGTCTTTGGTTGCTTAAGAGGTACCAATTTAACAACACCTACATCGACTTCCGGTTTTGGAACAAAAGCTTTGCCCGGTATAGTAAATTTTAGTATTGGTTGAGTCCAAATTTGAGACATAACGGAAAGACGGCATCTTTGTTCATGACCCAAAGGAGCACAAATGCGATCGGCCACTTCCTTTTGAAATGTTAAAGTCATGCAGGTGTCTATGCGGCGAAAAGCTTGACGTCTTAAAGATAAATCCTCAAACCAGTTAATAAGTAAACGTGTGGATATTGAGAATGGCAAGTTGCCTATTAAATGTAAACGATGAGAAGTATCGGGTATATGTTTCTCCACATCAAAACGCAAGATATCATCAACAAAAATATCGACTTGTAGATTAAGGGGTTTAGCACAATCTCGCAAAAGTTCTAAAGTAGGTAAAAATCTAGCATCCTTCTCTACTAAAACTAAGCGCTGAGGTTGTCTTCTTAATATAGAACGTGTTATGCCACCTGGACCAGGGCCAACTTCTAAAACTGTATCATGTGAATCTATGCGTCCGGCGCTTTTAACGATTTTATCTGTAATACGCTCATCCATTAAGAAGTTTTGAGATAATTGCTTTAAGGCCTGCAATTTATACAATTTTACCAAATCTCTAAGAGTAGGCAAAGGGGGCAAACGCATGCCGCTCTTCAGTATACGTACAGACGCTTCAGACATCTTGCTGCAAAAAAAAAAATAATTTAATTAATATTTCGACACATTAAACAATTAAAAAACTAACCTCACTTTTTTGTATTTTTACACTTCCCTCAAATAAATCCTATAAAAATCCTTTACTTTTTTATCTAAAAGATTATACAACAATTTTCTTCGTTTACAATATTAACAAATCTTAAACTATTAATTTAAAACAAATTTCTTTTTTTAATTGGAAACTTTTTCGGGCTCATCAAAATCATCCAAAAATTTCTCTTGTTTTACCGATAAAATGGAATAGGCATAAATTCCCAAAACTGAGCTAACCAAAACACCGGCGGTTATTAAGTTGTTACGTTTTACGCGTTGCAATTTTGTAACTCTTTCCAAGTTTTGTTGTTCAATCAATTTCATAAATTCCAGCTGAGCTCTATCAATTTTTGGTGCGCTTTCGCCGTATTTGATTTTGGGTAATTCTTTGTCAGCAGACATACTTTTATTCAGAGGAAATACTTTTGCGTTTTTAGAAAATTTGCACAAATGTTTTACACCACATTGATGTCTTCTGGCAGATATTTGTGAAATTTTCCTTTAAATTTCTTTTTAGTCAGCTGTTTTTATTTTCTTTTTATATTTCGTACAGGGTGTTTCGGAGAGAAAATAAAAGATATGATAATGCAGTATCGGGTACAACGGTTATTGAGTTGCATCAGTGCTAGGGTTTATCAAATCGACTTTCGAATAATCGAACAATCGACTTTTTGTTGTCAAAAGTCGAAAAGTCGAAATCGACTTTTTGATTTGAAAATTGTCGATAAATCGACTTTCTTGATTCCAAAAGTCGAAAATAGTCGGAAAAAGTCGAAAATAGTCGAAAAGTCGGAAAGAGTCGAAAAAAGTTGAAAATAGTCGGAAAAAGTCGAAAATAGTCGAAAAGTCGGAAAAAGTCGAAAATAGTCGAAAAGTCGAAAATAGTCGGAAAGTCGGAAAAAGTCGAAAATAGTCGGAAAAAGTTGAAAATAGTCGAAAAGTCGGAAAAAGTCGAAAATAGTCGAAAATAGTCGAAAAGTCGAAAATAGTCGGAAAAAGTCGAAAATAGTCGAAAAGTCGGAAAAAGTTGAAAATTGTCGGAAAAAGTCGAAAAGTCGGCAAAAGTCGAAAATAGTCGGAAAAAGTCGAAAAGTCGAAAATAGTCGGAAAGTAGAAAAATGTTTAAAAAATTATCCTATTTAAAATGAATAGTTTCTTTTCAGCTTTTATTTATATACCATTAAACCGTGTAGTTAATACATATTTTTGTGTGTAACTAGCACTCTCATTGGATAGATTTGTTTGTTAATCAGTATATTTGTTTGCGTTGTATTCATTTTTATTTTTAAAGTTTTTATTAGACAATTAACAAAAAATAGTCAATAGTCAAAAAAAGTCGAAAATAGTCGGAAAAAGTCGAAAATAGTCGGAAAGTCAAAAATAGTCGGAAAAAGTAGAAAATAGTCGGAAAAAGTTGAAAATAGTCGGAAAAAGTTGAAAATAGTTAAAAAGTCGGAAGAAGTCGAAAATAGTCGGAAAAAGTCGAAAATAGTGGGAAAAAGTCGAAAATAGTCGGAAAAAGTCGAAAAGTCAATTATTTCAAAATTAAAAAAAGTCGAAAAATCGACTATTTAATAATTGAAAAAGTCGAAAAGTCGAAAAATCGACTATTTAATAATTGAAAAAGTCGAAAAGTCGAAAAGTCGAAAAATCGACTATTTAAAAATTAAAAAAAGTCGAAAAATCGAAAAGTCGACTTTTTGTTGAAACTGTAAAACCCTAGTTCACAAAATAACCGAAAAACAAGTTGTTTACACAATGAATGTTCAAAAGCATATGATACGTTTACTTTTGCTGACTGATTGTACAAAATGTTTCACGCTACTTTTCTTCATTCTGCATTGCGTTGCAAAGTTGACTGGTTGGGCCTTAACAGTGTTGTTTTTGTTCTTTGTATATGCAGTCAGTTTGTATCAAAGCTTGCTATGATTGTTTTTTTCGTATTTCAACTTTCGTAGTTTGAAAAAAATCATAGTATATAAATAAAGTATACTCGTAAGAACAGCTGTTTTACAATTTGTTCATTGGCAAACCTCGCGGTACTGTCAAATTGTTTTTGTATTCATATGTAATATTTTTTTCGAGTTTTTTTACTCTTGCTCTCCTTCATTCTCTTATTTTTCCGTTCAAAGCATTTTAAAGGCCCAACCACTCAACAAAAAATCATCGTATCGCAATCAGCTGTTTCAACCAGCTTTATGCAGATGTGTGTATGTAGCTATTGACACAAAGATTCTAGGTAGCGTATCGCAGAAATCTACAGAAAATAGATTTTTACGTAGCTGCGTGAGTTTTTAACAACTCTGTAATTAATTTTGCTCACAATGAATGTTGAAAAACATATGTTACGTTTACTTTTGTTGACTGGTTGAACAAAATGTTTCACGCTACTTTTCTTCATTCTACGTTGCGATGGAAAGTTGACTGGTTGGGGCTTAACATTGTGGGCAGTAGCTTTACACTAACAAAATACAAGCAGTTTTTGTTTTTGTAGATGTGCGAGTACTTTATTATTAAGGCCCAAGCAGTCAACTTTGCAACGCAACGCAGAATGAAGAAAGGTAGCGTGAAACATTTTGTACAACTAGTCAACAAAAGTAAACGTATCATATGTTTTTGAACATTCATTGTGTAAACAACTCTGTTTTCGGTTATTTTGTGAACAAAATAAACTACAGGGTTGTTAAAAACTTACGCAGCTACGTAAAAATCTATTTTCTGTAGATTTCTGCGATACGCTACCTAGAATTTTTGTGTCAATAGCTACATACACACATTTGCATAAAGCTGGTTGAAACAGCTGATTGCGATACGATGATTTTTAGTTGAGTGGTTGGGGCTTTATACTATGGAAAAAATATAGATTTATAAATGTGAAATAATGAAAGCATACGTTAAGGCGAAAATTAAATTATTTGTCGGTAAGATGGTGAAGGGTATCAAAGATTCGGCACAGTCGAATCTTTTTTCAATTTCATTTAGTATAGTATATGGAATTTTAAAAAGTAAGTTTATTTTAAGAATAAATACCGAAACTAAAAAAAAGTTAAGTTAGAAAGAAGCATATAATTGTCATTAAATTTATAATTTTTATTACCAGCAGGTTACTAAAAGTGGTAAAAAAGGATATTAAGTGTAAATTTCAAAAGTATCTAGCTACTAAGTGGCCAAGGGCTCATTTCCATCCATGATGGCATGATGGCATGTTACTGATCCTATGGAAGAAGACATAAAGAAGATACAAATGTTTTACCGACTCATTGTAACCAGTAAAATGATAATGATGAGTGTTCAAAAATATGTCACTTGGTGTGACATATATATTTATTTATATTTATTTTTATAAATGCACAATTAAGAGCTTTCAATTGAAACCTTAATCTTTGCAATCGGATAAATGGTATAGGAAATATTTACGATTTTAAGTAAGTTAGGGAGATAAATGAGTACCTTTTTTATTTATATAATTAATATTAATCAGTTTATGTGCAAAATATTATTCTATGTAGTTGTTGATATATTTACAGAAATCGATGCAACCTTGCTACTTTACAAGGGGGTAGGAAAGTTTCATAGTATAATTACAAAGTATACTTGTAAGAACAGCTGTTTTACAATTTTTTAATTCACATACCTCGCGGAACTGTCAAATTGTTTTTGTATTCATATGCAAAATTTTTTTCGAATTTTTTTACTCTTCCTCTCCTTCATTCTCTCATTTTCCGTTCAAAGCATTTTGACATTATGTGCAGTAGTTTTACACTAAGATGTGCGAACATTTTCTAATTACGCTATGGAAAGTTGCAATTTCTAATGTGAATACCTTTAGTGAAAAAAAAATTTTTTAGTGGTAGTGAAGAAATATTTCACTATAACTATAGTGATGGCAAATAGTTAAAAATATTTTTTTTTACTATAGTGTGATTTAAGCCAAAATTACAATAGCGCGTAGTAGCAACAGTATGAGCAAAAATTATCAGCTGTTCACTGTCAGCACAACATGTTGCTGCCGTTATAATTACAATTAAGCGTATGCAGCCACAATTTACAACCACCATCTAGCTTTGTTCTACTTGTGTATTTTAGCCTCTCATTTATTTGCTCACTCTCTAACGTACCGTCTATACTAGCCTTTTTCTTGTTCGCACAAGAACAAAACGTCGGCAGAGCAACACACACAATTTTTTCCCTTTTGTTTTCAGTGGGCACAACATTTGTCGAACAAATCATAATTTTTTGTTTGCCGTCAGTGTCACTTCGATACTTTTACATGCAGCGCCTCTTCTTCCGTATACAAAATAACGTTTGATGGCAGACATCGTTGCTCGAACAATTGTGCGAACAACGGTGTGCGGACAAGAACAAAACATGAACAACTTGGGTCTACACCATAGTAAAATAATAAAGTACTCGCACATCTACAAAAACAAAAATTGCTTGTATTTTGTTAGTGTAAAACTACTGCCCACAATGTCAGAATGCTTTGAACGGAAAAATGAGAGAACGAAAGAGAGTAAGAGAAAAAAAACTCAAAAAATATTTTACATGTAATACAAAAACAATCTGACAGTACCGCGAGGTTTGCCAATGAAAAAATTGTAAAACAGCTGGTCTTACGAGTATACTTTATTATTATACTATGGGTCTACACTATCCAAATGCATGTGCGCACAACATTTTGTTCAATGTGCGAGCATGAAAAAGGCTCGTGTGGACGGCAAATAACAACAACAAAACAACAAAACAGGGCTAAATAAAACAGCACTGCAAACTGCTGCTGACCAAATGTAATCAGTTCCATAACAAACAGCGCGTTCTAAATTATCAGCTGATTATGGCAGCACACACTGCTGCTGACTACGCGCTATTGTAATTTGGGCTTAAGTTGGGGTATAAAAATTCAACACCGATTTTTTTTATTCTTGTCGTCATAAAGACTACTTTTAACGCTGAAAATAATGCTATAAGATTCTGTGAGTGCAATTCACGGCGAACAATAAAAAGGCTAGTCTGGATATAGCGTAAGAAACTCATATCGAAAAAAAAAAAAATTTTAACAGGGCTAAATGAAACAGCACTGCGTACTGCTGTTGATCAAATGTAATCAACAGCATAACAAACAGTGTATTCTAAATAATCAGCTGATTATTGCAGCTCACACTGCTGCTGACTACGCGCTATTGTAATTTGGGCTTTAGTGAAAAGCTTACTGCACTCACAATTTAGTACACTACTCCCAACTCTTTCTCCACCTCTTAACATTAAAGCCCAAATTACAATAGCGCGTAGTCAGCAACAGTATTAGCAAAAATTATCAGCTGATCACTGTCAGCACAACATGTTGCTGCCGTTATAATTACAATTCAGCGTAGGCAGCCACAATTTACAACCACCATCTAGCTTTGTTCTACTCGTGTGTTTTAGCCTCTTATTTATTTGCTCACTCTCTTTGTCTCGCTCTCAATCTGAATGCAGCGCAGTGAATTTAGAAACAGGGCTAAATAAAACAGCACTGCTGCTGACCAAATGTAATCAGTTCCATAACAAACAGCGCGTTCTAAATTATCTGCTGATTATGGCAGCACACACTGCTGCTGACTACGCGCTATTGTAATTTGGGCTTAAGTTGGGATATAAAAATTCAACACCGATTTTTTTATTCTTGTCGTCATAAAGACTACTTTTAACGCTGAAAATAATGCTATAAGATTCTGTGAGTGCAATTCACAGCGAACAATAAAAAGGCAAGTCTGGATGTAGCGTAAGAAACTCATATCGAAAAAAAAATTTTTATAAAAATAAGTTGGGTAAAAAGGAAAAATTATGTTAGCGAAGCTACTATTTGACATACCACAGAGTGAAAAACCTTTACGCCGTCTATTAAGAAAACTAATTATTACAAAATAATTTAAAAATTTGCGATAATGAAACTTATAAAATTTTTATTTTTTTTTGCAATCGAATAAATAGTATAGGACAAATTTACGATTTTCAGTAAGTTAGGGAGTTTAATGAGCACCAAAGTTGGGGAAAAAAAAGTTTTTTCCCGTTATTCTGCCGATATTATTTCTTGTATTAGGAAATAAAAATTTCTTTGTGGAGACGTAGAGTAAATGAATAAATAATTACTTTGAGTCTACATTAGAGAAATTTGTATCAAGACAAACGTCAAATTTTTGTTTGAGTTGCAGATAATTTTTTATCTCTATCAATTATAGGGGAAAACGTATGTCATATTAAACCATGCAAAAAGTACCAACAACAATCAAGATGGCGTCTTTTACCAAGGATTATCAAGACAACGTTGTCAGAGCTTGAGCGCTGACTTTGAGTCTACATTAGACAAATTTTTATCAAGACAAACGTCAAAATTTTATCAAGATAAAGATTTGTCTAATGTAGACTGAATTTGTCAGTATTATTGCAGCGTTAAAAGAAAATTGTCAGCGCTCGAGCTCTAACAACGTTGGCTTGATAATGTTTGGTAAAAGACGCCATCTTGATAGTTGTTGGTACTTTTTGCATGGTTTATTATGACATGCGTTTTCCCCTATAATTGATAGAGATAAAAAATTGTCTGCAACTCAAACAAAAATTTGACGTTTGTCTTGATACAAATTTCTCTAATGTAGACTCAAAGTTAAGATTTAACATAATATAAACATAATGTTTACTCTCTTCTGCCGGCGTTATCTTACATATTATATCAACGTGGAGACAGTATGTTAAGAAGGTAACGACATTAAAACAGCTGAGAAGTTTTTTCTTTTTGAAATCAATATGGCTGCCTGTGTTTTGTAATTTGAGGTGTCAAATTTTTGTTTATGTTTACATTTTTTTTGCTTACTTTTGTCTTATTGCGTCTTCCCCCTCTCTTTTTACTAAATGAATTGTTTTTGTTTTTTGCAAATAAACATGAGAAATGACAAAATTAAAGTTGACATAAGAGATGTCAATGCAAAAACAAAAAAACATGGAGTTTTTTTTGGTGTTGTAGTTGTTGTAGAGTTGTCGTTACCTTTTTAATCTACCTTGGACTCAACGTAATAAAAGCTCAAATCAAAAATTGCGTAAACTTTTTATTCCATTTCCAATGTTTCATTACACGAAAAATTCCAATATATGCCGCTAATTATTAATTATTCGTATTTTTTTTTTTTTTATTAATTGTGAACATTTTGGAAACACACACAAAGTAAATTAAATAAATTATATAAAATCTTCAATAGATTTTTTTGGTAAAATCGTCAAATTGGAATAAAAATTATTAAAGCTAGCTTTTTAGGATTTAAGGGCTTTTTTATTGGAAGCTTTTAAGGGATATTTTTAAAAATATTAATGTACCAGAAAAATATCTGGCAACCACATCTAAACATTAAACAGTGAATCACTTTTTGAAAAATGCGATTGCAATTTTTTTTTAATTTCAAAAAATATAAGTTTTAACAAAATGTGTTAAAATTTTAATTTCATTCCATATTGTTTCACTAGAGTAAATAATGTAAACAAAATGTTCATCAAAAATGAATATGTACTTACTTACATACGTAGATATGTATGTACATTATATATCTTTAATCCTATAATTTAAATCATAAATTTTAGTATACAAATTTACGTTTAATTAATTATATAACAAACAAGAAACACATTTTATATTATTTTAAAATATTAGCGCATATAAAACTTTTATATCATTCCATTTTGTCCCGCTAAACGAAAAAATTATTCGTATTTTCGTTCGCGTCGAAAAATTTCCACTACCGGCGTTAGATGTCACTTTCGTGTTTTATTCTGCTGTTTTCAATCAGTTGTTTTTCAAACGTGAACGCGTGTGGTTGTGCAAATTGGAAGAGAGACGTATTAAGAAAGTGAAAATAAAGGTAATGAAATACAAACAACAAAGAGGCGAAGGTGGAAGCAAAACAAAAACCAATAACGAAAAAGGAACGCGGTTTTTACACAACGCTTGATAGAAGAAAAAAAAAAATACACAAAACAAACAACATAAAAAAGGGAGATAAAAGTAAATAAATTCGATTTTTTTCTAAAAGAAGCAGAGACTGTGACTGGTTGAAATAAAAAAATTAAGAAAAAAACGAAACAATTTATTTTTAACGGCTAACGTCACTTTAATTTTAAACGAAAAAAGCGTGTTTTTTGAAACAAAAAACAGAAGTGAAATAAATTAAGGTGCTTCACACGAAAAAAGTAATAAAAACCAATTGAAATTTTGTTTCTTAATTAGCAACAACAAGAACAAAAAGAAAAAAATAATATACCAAAAACAATCATTAAAACGGTACATTGTTTTTTTTCAATAAGAGGGAAGTTGTAAGAGTAGAAAGGGGATTAAGTGTAAATGAATTGTGTGTGTTTATTTGTTTGTGCAAAAAAGTGTTTTTTTTTTTGTTGTGTTGTAGGTGAAAGGAATAAGAAGGGGCGGTTGAGGCAATAGAACAAAGAAATAAAAAAAATTACACACGTTATATTTTTCGTTTAAATTTTTAACGTGTATTCAACTTGTTTTTAAAAAATTTCCATATATTTTTTTTGTTTCGTTTCATTTAAATGCAGAATTTTGTAATAAAAAAACAACAAACGCGAACACTAAAAAGTACAACAAAGTACAGTCTTAAAACAAACAACAACTACATAGTACAACAGAGCGGCAACAATAAAGCAATAACATAAACAACTAAAGTTAAGCAACAACTAACAATCTACCACTAAACTAGCAACAATATATTATCAACTTAAAACAAATTTATAAAAAATGGTTTTAACAAATTTTGAATTATGGGCTGCCGATGGCTCTTCGGGCTCAAACATGCCTTTGGATTTTGAATCCAATAATCCTCATGCACGTCATTTAAATCCTTTTGATCCACGTGTTGTGCCACAAATAAACTCGAATTTAAATCATTTATCATCGAATGGTTACTATGGTTTCTCCTATGTAAATGCGGCTCATGATGTAGAGTTAAACAACAACAATAATAATACTAGCAACATTAATCACAACAACAACAATAATAACAATAGTACAACATATAATTTTATGGCAAATGATGTCAATGGCATGAATAATACATTCACAACAACACCAACTACACAACCAGCACATGCTTTAGCAGTTAACTTTGGCAGCTCTGCTTACGCAGCCGGTAATGCTGTCAACGTTACACGTTGTAAAAAACGTTTCTTTGTTGTGAATGATGATGATAATGAAGCTGCTGTCGGCGATTGTACAGCCACAAATAACAACAAAAACTATTACAGCAATAACTATGAGGTTTCAGCCAAACGTTGTCGTTTCGATGATGATTTTTCAGCTCAATATTGTAATGGTAAGTGGTAGAATAAACTAAAAAATAAAAAATAAGAAAAACAAAAACTAGTTAAACAATAAAACAAAAATAAATAAAAAAAATTTAATTTTTGTTTCTGCTCTTGTAACTAAACTCAGGTTTCCCTTTCTAAATGAAAAATGCTGAAATGTACAATATTGAGTACATTCGGATGAAGAATTATAGCAATTCTTAATATAAATGAGTCTTTTTTTTTTTTTTTTTTTTTTTAAGATTTGAAGAATTGTTTTATTATAGCTACCTTATAAGAACAATTTTTGGTGTATACATTGGTGGCTAAAACATTTCCAACTCAAAACAAATGTCTAACAATTGCAAGATCTCATAATTGTCAAACATTTGCTTTGAGTTGGAAATGTTTTACCCACCACTGTGTACACCAAAAATTGTTCTTATAAGGAAGCTATAAAACAATTCTTCAAATCTGCAAAAAAACTTAATTTTAAAAATATATGTGTTACTTTTGTTCTGCACAGTACTGTATATTATTAAAAATTGGTCTGAAGTGTTTTATGCTTAATCACTTTAACGGGTATAAATCTAATTCAAATGTTAGTATAAAGTTAATACAGTAGGGCCTCGATTATCCGTGATTCGATTAACCGGCAACGTCGATTATCCGGGAAAGAAAATTTGTAATTGTTTTCTTTTTTCCATCCATAAGAAGAGTCAGAGCAAGGTAAAATGCAAGTTTTCTGCATTCATGGAAATATTTATTTCAAAAAGAAGAAACAATTGTTTGTTTCATTATATGATTCATTATATGATTTTTTTAAGAAACTACGTAAAATGAAATCCTTATGTATTGTTTACTGTTTTTTTCCATAATTATTATTTTTTTCCTTAATTTGTTTAAACATTTAGATATATTAAATCCTTGAATAATTGAATTATATAACTTAAAAATATTTTAAAATACTACTCAAAATTTGTACTCAATTAACCGGGAAAATTGATTATCCAGAATGCTTCCGGTCCCGACTGTTACGGATAATCCAGGACCTACTGTATTCGAAAGAAATAAGTTTTATATTAGTATAAATAATATATATATAAGTCCTACTTTTGGAAATCACCCAAAACTTCATTAATTCGTATAAATATTAGTATCAACGCATTTTTTTGTATTCGTATATTTTATTTTACACTTAGTAAATGAACCGGTCCACAATTGGCCACAGGTCTGATATAAGATCCTTTCCCGAATTTGTATGCTCCTACACAACGGTGTAGGGTATCATATGGTCGGTCTTAACCGACTATATCTTTGTTAGCCGAGTAGTTTGTTTTCAAAATACAATTCATTGACTTTACTGTATTTGTTTTTATATAACAATTTTAAATGTATGAATTTATTTTCTTAGCTGTAGTAGAATTATTATATGTACTACTTTTCTTATTCCTTTTTACTTTTTAATTTATTTATTTCTTTAATTATACTTGTGTATGTATATACCACATTTTCCCGGCACCCACAAACAAGAAATGAAAATCGTACACTAGACTAATATGGTTAATATAAAGTTAAACATATTTGTCGTGTTTTACTTCAAATATTTAAAATGTACAATAAAATAAATGTATACACTCGAACACGACTATAACGAACTTATAGCGACCGTAGAAGTCCCATTTATTATTATGTTTATACATATATTTTACAGTTTTAATGAACCGATACCTTCGAGTTCGTTATAGTCTAGTTCGATTGTATTTGTATGTGTACAACATTTTTATGGTTATTTAAATTATAAAAAATTGTGCACTAACAAAAAAAGTAAAACTGCCAATCACATCACTCACACTTTTTAACATTTTTGAAGGTCAGTCTTATTTTCTTTTTTATATTTTTTTATTTTGTAAACGCTACAACTATAATACCCAAGACAACACAGCGGAAGAGAAGAAATCTCAATGGGATTTTTTTTTTTTTTTCATTATTGTTTTATGTTTTGTTGTTGTGGTAGGCCCAAAATTAACATATCCAACATAACAACAATAAGCACACTATAAATATAGCAACTAAATGTTTGTTTTAATTTTTTTGTATATTTCACAACCTGTTGAGAAATGCAATTTTTTTTTTTTTTTCAAACATGTGAATATGAGGTTAATTAAACAAATTTGCTACATATTAAATAATAATAAACTTTTTTTATTAGGTTTTGTTTTTTGTTGTATATAAAATGATTTTTTGAATGGACATTTAAAGCTTTTTAAAATGAAGCTACATAAGAAAAATGTTTTCAAGTTCAAATTTAATGTACCCTATTTTTAAATTTTAAATTACACTTGACTAAAAAAATAGTTCCAGTTTTTTATTTAAAAATCGCACATTTGCGACAAGAAAGTCATAACTTAACCCTGGAATGGCTTCGATATTTTTACCCTTCTGAGGGCTTCGTTAGTCGAAAACACAAAACTTTTATTCGAAATATTTCAAAACGTATCATTAAAATGAAAAATAAAACAATTGATTTTTAGTTGATGAATTAATTTAAATAAAATAACAGCAAAAATTCCTAAATATTTATCGTTTTTTTTTTTTTTTATATACCCACCATCAAAAAGATGGGAGGTATATTGATTTTGTCATTCCGTGTGTAACATGTCAAAGGAATCATCTAAGACCCCACAAAGTATATATTATCTGGGTCCTGGTTAGATTCTGAGTCGATCTAGCTATGTCCGTCCGTCTGTTGAAAGCTGGATAGGGCTCAAAGGACAAATATTTGTCTTATATAAGGTTTGTTTGGGATTGAAAATGGGCAAAA
The DNA here is from genome assembly GCA_951394005.1 of Protophormia terraenovae. NCBI lineage: Eukaryota > Metazoa > Arthropoda > Insecta > Diptera > Calliphoridae > Protophormia > Protophormia terraenovae. Next base: position 29,753,675 of record OX596075.1, read on the forward strand.
TCGGTTTATAAACAAAAAAGTTATGGGCTAAAAACTAGAAACACAGGGTGTCCGTTTCATACTTTTCTGCTGAAATTTCTGTACGACAACGAAATTTTGTATGTATAGTTCGGGGATCGATATAAACTCAGAAACCAAAAATGGGCGTGGTCCGCCCACTTTACCGCCCACCACCCATATAAGGTGAAAATCAACGAAATTGTGTTCAAATAGTTCAAGGACCAATGTAAACTCGGAAACAAAAAATGGGCGTGGTCCGCCCAATTTACTGCCCACTTTACCGCCCCCTACCATATAACGTAAAATTTGAAAAAGTTGATGGTGGGTATATAGATTCGGCCGGGCCGAATATAATTCGCGCTTGTTTTTTTTTTTTTTTTTTTTCAAAATATTAAGCAAAAACTGAAAAAACCTCAATTTTTGTACTTTTTCGAAGACATCTAACACAAGTACCTTTTGTGTTAGTTGTACCCTTTGTGTTAGTTGTGTAAAAAACATATGTTTTTTTAAATGTATGTACCCTATAATTATTCTAACCAAATAAGAGATAAAAAATAAATGTTTTTACAAACTGAATATTTCAAATTTGTGATACTTTTTTGAAATTTTTACATTCAGCAGAAGTAATTTCAGTAATTCAGCAGAAGCTAAATACTTATTTTTCTTTTTCTACAATTTACACTATTGTTTTAAATTTACCTGGAGATAAGAGATTTTCGACATTTTTACAATGCTTGGTTGATATATTGGAAGTAGAACAAAGTCGATAAGACATTTGTCGCTTAACTAGATCCTTATGCAGTTTTTAAGGAAATTTTATAAAAAATTTTTCTTTAATTGCTTTTAACATATTTTTTTTAAATAAACTATTAATATAATTAATGTTTATTTTGATGCAGAAAAAGAGCAGCACAGATATATCTTGATTTAGTATGATATTTCACTGCATATTTGGTCGAAAATATCAATCGCGTCTTTAGGTTTTATTAAAGAACTCATAAGATGAAGTCGATCTATAATCGTTAGTACTTTATAATATGGCTTTATTCAGTCTTCAGCTTGCCTTTTCTATTTGATATAGGATATAGAGCTTCCTCATCATCAATGCGTAATGTGACAATGTGTGCAACAAATAAAGAAATATCAATCAAAATAGCATTGTTGTTAGTCGAAACGACTAACGAAGCCCTTCCAGGGTTAAAAACATAGTTTTAATTTAAATGTCTTTGAATGTTTTGAGATATTCAGTTATTTTTAAATTTACTTTAATTCCTATCAAGTATTAAAAAAAATAAGATCTAAAAGAAGACAAATTCATAGTTATATTTAAATTAAAGTGTTAAGATACACTTTATTCATAATTTTGACATTTATCACAAGAAATATCTTTCTTATCGAAATTATGGAGAATTTCAAAATAGTTTGACTTATTAGATGGAGTAAGGTCAGGAAAGTATAAAGTATGCGGAATAAAATTGCAACAAAACTTTCGGCGCTGGTTAAATAAAGTGCACTAATGATAACGACTTTTTATCGTCGGTTTTAGATTGACTCATATATTTTCATATTATTGTATACATTTTATAAAAACCGAACTTATAGTTAGTTTAAAACTAACTATAAGTTAATAACTTCCTTGAAAAAATATATTAACTTTTTTAATGATTTCATTATTTCTTTTCCTTGAAAAAATATATTAACTTTTTGAATTATTTCTTTATGTGGGCAATTCTTGTTTTACATTTATCTTTATGAAACCGACCTTTAACTTCAAATATCTTTTTTGAAATAACTTTTGATGCAATGATAACCGAATAACAAGTTCGGAAAGTTCCAAGATAGAGTTTTTAAAATCATGATAAAAATTACTTCAGAAGTCCTTCAGAAAGTGCACAAAAGGACATATAAAAACAACATAATAAGTTATTTTTTGAAAGAATAATATAAGATTTATGTTAATTTTTGGAGAAATTAATACATTTTTAATTTTGTTGAAATTTTTTCCGCATACATTAGTGGCATTTAATCAATATTTTTATATATTATACTATTGCTCTAGATCTTAATGGGTTAATATTTTATTTAATCATTTTCAAACTTGCATTTATTTTCTTATCATTAATTTTTTTTATTGTGAACATATTAGACATTTTTTAAATTATCTGTATAAATATGTATGTAGCTTATATGTACAAAAATATTTTCCTGGTTTCGAAATAATGTTAGATTTTACCTTATCGATTTTTTTTTCTTTATAATATCTTTGGCATTTTGCAGTCTATTTTTACTTAAGTTTTTTAATTTTATTATATTTGATATCTTTGATACAATTTTTTTATAAATATAATTATTTGTATAAATCAACTGAATTTATTGATAATGCTGTCATAAAAGGAAAAAGAAAAAAATATATGTGTTACACTAGAATTAGTAAATTAACATTAGTATGTTTATTGATGATTTGTTATCATTTTGATTGTATTAATACATATAGTGCTGTGACATTTTTTGTTATTAGCTCTATATTGAGTACAAATTTAAATATTTTTGGTTATTTTTAAATTTAATACAACTAGCAATAATAAGGAAATTAAACAGCCTTAAGAACTCCTTAATTTATATTCTATTATTAAATTTTACTGTTTGCACTTTATAAAGTGAAGACAATATCTAAGCACATTGCTCTTAATAATTTCTTTAAAATTAATGTAAATACTATTTATTTTAATTGTGCAATGTGTACAAACAAAAAGAAAAAGAAATTTACAATAGTTTTTGGTAAATTGCCAGAATTTGAAAGAAATAGCATGGTGGTATTGTTTATGGAAAATTTTTACTTAAAATTAATAGAATGAATAAATCATTTAATTTAATATTGTGAAAAACGAAATATTATTGATTTCCTATATAAAATTAATTTTGAAGACAATAATTATTAAACTTTAAGAACAAAATGTTATGAATGCTATGAAAGATCTTATCAGGGACGTAAATTATTTAGATGAATTTCTTCTTAAGTTATAAATGCTTCTTAACTCATGTTTAACAGCTGTTGGGTTTTCGCATCAGTAACTTTAACATTAATTAATTACATACGTAAATAAATAAATCTATTATATTTTAATCAACATTATGACATGAAAGTGACTAGGAAGAGACTATTAGATTTATAAAGTAAAAATCTATTTTAAATATAAAATTCAAAAATAAAATTATACCTCCTTATAGTATTAATTTATTATTACTGTTAATTTATAGATATTTTTTTAAGGAAATGTAAACAATTCTTATTAATTATTTAAATACATATGTATGTATGTATGTATTGTATAAATTTATTTTCTTTTAAATTTATATTGCATGCTATGTCTTATTAAACAGAAAATTATTTTTCTTAATTGAATTTTACGTTTTGAATGAAAAAAATATAAGGATGATTTTATACTCTGCTGACATAGTTTTAATTGATTTTTCTTGTTTCTTTTTTTTTATATATAAAAGTACTCGTACTTTTGTTTTTATACATTTTATTTTTATTTTTTATTTTGTTTTGTTCACATTGCTCTTTTTGTATGCAACTATTTTGCCGACCCAACAAGTAATACCGGCTTCAGTTGACTTCAATTGAATATATAGAGCAGCAAAAAAATCTGCAGCGTTGACGTTTCTATATTTATGTACAAAAAAATTTATATGTATGAATATTAGTGACTAGTTTAAAATGTTTTTACACTTAAAAAAATATATAATTTTAGTCTAAAATTTGATGAATTTGCAAAAAAATGTATACTTTATAATAAAAAGTACTTACATTTTAAATATGAAATCTTTTTAATATTTTTTTCATCATTTTTTATTTTATTTAAAGTTTTAAAGCATTAATTTGTTTAAGTGTAATCTATTATAATATATTTGCTTACTCTACGTTTGTGTAGTAGTTTTAGCTATTTTTGTCTAAACTGGGTCATGAGGCATGTAAACGTTAGCAGCAACGTTAATGTTTGTTGCTGACGCTTACAACATTTTGTATGTGTCTGTTGACTTTAATTGACAACATTGTGTTAATGTGCAACACGCTAACAAATGTCTCAATACAAACAAAATTCCCAAATATTTAAACATGAGAAAATTGTTTGTTAGATTACCTTTTTATAAACTTAATTTAATTTTAATTAGATTTAACTTTAAATAAAATGGTTAAATATATATTTATTAACAAATACATTTTTATTTACAGATTTCTTTCAGTTACCTTCAACACAAATTGCAACACAATCATGTTTAATGGACACTGAAGAATGCTTTGAAAAAAATAATAACAATATTGAGAAATATGAACAAAAATTAAACCCGCAATTACAAAATTTATCTGCTCACCACCAACAACAGCACAGCCAGCAATTACAAATTGAATCGCAAAATCAGCAACAGCAGCCTCAGCAACAACATTTATATCATCAACAACAACACTATCAAGGTCACTTACATCGTGCTAATCGAGATGTTAGCCGTAGCATGTTATCACATATGATTTAGTTTTTTATCTCTTAATTATCTGTTTTAGTTTATAATACAAACAAAAAAAGAAAAGTTGAACACAATCATACTTACACAAAAAATTAGTTACTAGTTACTATTTGGGTTGTTTTCACAAACTTTTTTACTTAGTAAATTTTTACTATCGCTTTTTTTTATTTTGCATTTTATTATATTTTATTTTAATCAATTTGCTTTAACAATTTAATCTGCCTTCTTAGTAAGAATATTAGATTAAATTGTATTGAATTAATAACATTATTGACCTTGACCTACATTTCGAATTATCAACAGCTGTTCACACTGCCTGACAACTTTTATTGCTCAGCAACAAGATTTTAGGTGAAATAATGTTAATTTATTTGCGAATTTCATATCACTTGATCTAAGGAATTTATTAAGGAATTCGAAATATGTTTGTACTAAATTAAACATTTACAAATTAAAAAAAAAAAAAAAAAACACCGAATAATTTTTCGGAATTTCAGGTCTTAATGTAAATAAAAAATGTAAGAAAGCAATTCGAAAGAAAATAATTTTCGAATTAAATTATAAAATGAGATGATTTAATAATATTCAAATCGAATATTAAGGACTCGGAGAAATTGTTCTTTTATTCTGCAAAATTTTATTCAGAATATTGCTCTTAAGAAATTTTCTATAAAGTATTATTTTCAGTTTCTGAGACATTTTCTAAAGAAACTAGTTCTCAGTTTCAGAAATTATTTTAGAAAATTGCTCTCAGTTCCAGAGAAATTTTCTATAGAAAATTGTTCTCAGTTCTAGATAAATTTTCTATGGAAAATTGTTTTCATTGCCAGATAAAATTTCTATGGAAAATTGTTCTCAGTTAGGAGAAATTTTTTGTAGAAAATCGTTCTCAGTTCCAAATAAAATTTCTACAGAAAATTTTTCTCAATTCCAGATACAATTTCTATACAAAATTGTTCTCAGTTCCAGAGAAATTTTATATTGAAAATTGTTCTCAGAATCAGAAATTTTTTATAGAAAAATGTTCTCAGTTTTAGAGAAATTTTCTATAGAAAAAAGTTCTCAGTTTTAGAGAAATTTTATATTGAAAATTGTTCTCAGAACCAGAGAAATTTTTTATAGAAAAATGTTCTCAGTTTTAGAGAAATTTTCTATAGAAAAATGTTCTCAGTTTTAGAGAAATTTTCTATAGAAAATGTTTTAAATTTTATGCATATTTATCTATAGAAAATTGTGCTCAGTTTCTGAGTAAGTTTCCATAAAAAATTGTTTTTTTTTTTTTCAGAAACTTAGAACAATTGTACGTTTTTGAAATATTTTCAATAAAAATTCAAATTCTAAGAGACTTTTTATAAAAATTTGTTCTCAGTTTTAGAGAGATTTTCTCGAAAAAAAAAATATTTTCGAATCCAATTCAAAATACACATTTTCTTTAATCTAAAATATATGAATTGCTCTACCAAAAATGACTAATAACATTTATGCTACTTAAAGACAAGTTATGAGGAAAAATTTCTAAGAACATCAATATATTTGACATAAAGATAAAACAACGAGTTTTACTTATACACATTTTTAAAATTAGCACTTGGATACATACAAAGTATACAAAAATTTCTTAGAAATGTTTGTTGTATACACCTTTTTTAATTTTAATTAAATCTCTTTAACTTTTGCTGTGTGAACAGAGTATAGTATTGAACTTATTTCTTTCACGACAATTTTAGTTTTTTATTTCTATTTTAAGATTGGAATTTTCTTTTTTCGCCTTATAAATTTTCGAATGTCAGCGTCTTTTTATGAGTTTCTATATTTGCTTAATAAATTTACGTTGGCGTTCTTATTAATAATTTTGCTTATTATAGTTTTTATTGCAATTTTAGCAATTTTTTATTTTTTTTACATTATTTTTTTTATAATTTGCTGGCGAATTATTAATGAAATTCGTTTTAAATATATTTATATATATATATATATATATATATATATATATATATATATATATATATATATATATATATATTTTTTTTTTTTTTTTTTTTAAATTTCTGCAATTTGTGTACCTAATTTTAATATAATAAAATAATGTACTTAATTAATATTTTTGATAAGAAAAACAGCATTATTTATTTTTAATTTTCATTAAAAATAAATTGTAGCAATTACATTTTAAATGTAAAACAAATGAATTCATTTTAAGCACAAAAATAATGTATATTTTTTCATATCAAATAAAAGAAAAGGGAAAAATAAAGTTAATAAATTTAATTAATGAAATATTTAGTATTACCAATAATAAATCTATAAAATTTGTCATATATATATATATATATATATATATATATATATATATATATATATATATATATATATATATATATATATATATATATATATATATATATATATATATATATATATATATTTTTTTTTTTTAAATTTCTGCAATTTGTGTACCTAATTTTAATATAATAAAATAATGTACTTAATTAATATTTTTGATAAGAAAAACAGCATTATTTATTTTTAATTTTCATTAAAAATAAATTGTAGCAATTACATTTTAAATGTAAAACAAATGAATTCATTTTAAGCACAAAAATAATGTATATTTTTTCATATCAAATAAAAGAAAAGGGAAAAATAAAGTTAATAAATTTAATTAATGAAATATTTAGTATTACCAATAATAAATCTATAAAATTTGCAATAATAACACGGAAACTTATTTAGCTTAATTTATTGTTTAAAAATAATATAAAACTAAGTAAATACACAATATATATATAAATTTTTAAATTAGTATCGAAATTCATTAATTTTATGCAAGCCGTTTCTAAATAGCTTTATAATTTATGCGGCGAAACGTTCATACTTGAATTAAATCATAAGTATTTAGATATTTAGTATAATAGTAAATTTACTAATATTAATTTGATAAGCATTCATTCATTTATTTAACTTAGATTTTATATGTTTTGTCCATTTATTTGTTTGAAGCAGTGATGTCAGATGGAGGGAATTTTCCCTTTTTGAGGGAATTTTTAAGGAAAATTTTAGTCGAAGGGAAAGAGGGAGGGAATTTTAATTTTTGTCAAAATAAAGGGAATTTTAAAACGTATAAATTTACCTCAAAAAACGACAAACATTTTAAATAAAAAAGCAAAAAATGCAATATTATTATACACAGTCATTTAAAAAAAGAAATCTTTATTTGCCGAATGGATATTTTCAGTGTTCTCGTTCTTTGTTTAAAATGTTTTTGTATATTTTTTATTGAATTACAAAGAAAAACTACATTTATGTAAATTTCATTGCATTTTTTACTAAAATTTTTTTAGTTTTATTAAAAAATAGCGATTTTAAGGAGGAGGGAAAATTTAAAAAAAAAAAAAGGAAAAAATGGAATTTTTCAACTAAACAGAGGGATTTTTCTTAAATTTTATCTGGCATCACTGGTTTGAAGTCGCTGTTTAGTATCAGAATTTCTTAAAGTCTTAGAGTTTTTTCAATGTTTTATAATGCGAGATCAAGTAAGACTTAAGTAAAATGTTTCTATAGAAAACTAGACTCAGATTTTGAGAAATTTTCTAAAGAAAACTAGACTCGGATTTTGAAAAACTTTACAAAAATTTTGAAAAATGTTTTACAGAAAATTAATATTAGATTTTTAAAAACTCTACAGAAAGTTAATATTAGATCCTGAACAATTTTTTTTAGAAAACTAATATCAGATTCTGAGAAATTTTTTAAAGAAAGCTAATATCAGATTCTGACAAAATTTCTACAGAAAACTAGACTCAGATTTGGAGAAATGTTCTACAGAAAATTAATATAAGATTTTGAAAAACTCTACAGAAAATATTAGATACTGAAAAATTGTATATAGAAAACTAATCTCAGATTCTGAGAAATTTTCAATAGAAAACTAATCTCAGATTCTTGCTTTATTTTTATCTAAGAAAAAATGTTTCCAAATTTCTTCCACATAAAATTTCCTATTTCTGTAAAAATTCTATAAATAAGCAATTGTTTTTGAGAAAATATACTACTTTAAACTTGCCTCAAATCTGGATTTTTCTTTATATTTTTCAAAATTTTCTATTTCTATGTGCATCTATTTTTCATTTATCTATAAGACAAAACACGTTGGCCAAGAAATATCTTTATTTGATTTTCCTTTTTTTCTTTTGTTTTTCTTTTTATTTCTATTACAGACATACAATTTGCCACAATCAAATGCCACTTCAACCACACCAACAACAACATTTCTTGTGACACATTAGCATTAAAAAATCATACATGCAAAATTGATTTCGATAAAAATACTGAAAATGTATTAAAAATTCACAAAGCAAATCCAAATAATCCAATACAAAGTGAAAATGATAAATATGATAATGATGTTGCCAATGACTTTAAAGTAGATGATGCAACCTTATTTGCTCAACTACATGGTGGTTGTTTGCATCATCATCATTTTAATAGCACAGTTTCCTCTAGTGGTGGGGCTTACACTGTTGAAAAAGATGTAGTGAATCATCATAATCATCATTTGCAAGATGAAAATTATTATGAAGAATTTTGAAAGTGTGTATAACTATGTGTCAATATTAAAGAGAAAAAAAAAAAAAAAAATGCACAAACGAAATAAATCATATGTGACTTAACAATTGATACTAGTTTTATTTAAATCTGTAAATTTTGCTATATTTAACTAAATGAATTCAACATATCGTTAGTTTTATTTTTTTTTTACAAAACTTTGTATAAAATTTGTATTTTATTACTTTTAAAATTATGATTTAATTTCTTTATGTAATAATATATAAAAAAATGTACCTACATATATTTAGTTTAAACACAAAATTAATTAAAATAATTTTAATTTGTAATAATGAATTAGTAGCTATTTGGAAGCAAAAAAAAAAAAAAAACATAGTACAAGTTGAATTTTGAGTTGTAAAATATTTTTATTATTTTGAAATAAAATTGTGAATTGAAGAAAACGAAACAATTTTTTTTAATTTAATATTAATACAATTTGGATTTGATAGTATATTTCTTTTGATTTTGCTACTATTGATATGACCAAATATTTTCTGTAGCATATTTTAGGGGTGTTTATAGGTTTTAAAAGTACTGCTCAGAGAACTGCGCCGATCGGCTGTAAGCCGGCTGAGTCGAGCCGCCGGAGGTGTTTTAAGAGCCGCCGCCGCCGATAAAATTTCGGCTAAAACACGACTCAATTACAGCCGCTGATTTCGGTCAAGCTTAATGAATTTAATATAAAACCTTTAGTAAATTCATGATATTCTTGAAATTTTAAATTTTAATATTAATTTTTGAAATTTTTTTTCATAAATTTCCTTATAATGTCGGCGACATTTTTTGCATTGCTGTCGACTCATAGCTACGTTTTTGTGGTTTTCAATATTAAAAGAAAAATGTATAAATTAAAAAATACATTATTATTATTATTATTATTCGATGCTGTGACACAGTCAGCAGAGATTCTGCTGCTTCAGGAAATAGTAAATAGAAATGTCAAAAACTTGAAAAACGACATAATTTAATTGAATTTCTTTTTATAAAAATTAAATTTAAACAAATTTAAAGAATAAAATGAAAAATAAAATAGGCATTGTCGACTATAAGCCTTTTATATTTTTTGTAATACAAATTGTTCCGAAATCAATGATTTTTATGTTCTATTTTTCCAGATTGCGAGATGTTTTGTTGCTTCGTTGAACACTTGAAGAACCATGTTCATGATGATGATGCTTTGACTATTTATTGGAATATTTATTTATTATGTATTATATTCCATTAATTTTGGTAAATAGAAAAAGTTCTTATTGGACGGGAATACGGAGGACCGGTTCGTAGAAAACTTCTAGTGCCTACATGTCTTTAAAGGTAGCAAAACTTCTTCGTAGAACTGTGGGTCATCTGTCGTCAGTTTATTCAATTTTGATATTTTTTAGTCCTTTATTTTTTCTTCCTGAAAATTGATTTTCGACTAAAATCGAAATCGATTTACCTTTCCCCAGACAGTAGTAGATACCTTTATATCCTAAAGGATAATTTGTTGCAGAGTGCAAAAAATCAGGGCTTAATATCATATTTTTGATATTGCCAACATAACGATCCGAATAATAAATTTGGTATTGTGTGCAATTTGCTAATATATAAGGGCCCAATTTTAATAACGCTCTCTAAATAGTAGCCAGACCTTAATATTATTGAAATTTTGTGGTCCATATTGGAAATTTACATAATAAAATAGGTATTGGGACCTAAAAATGCACTATGAACACACCTAATATTACATAAAAACTGGACGCACGCAAACCGCCTCTGATCTGTTTCATACAATTAAGACTACCATTCCACATAAAAAGTAATCAGGTATGTGATGAAAATCGATTTCGAGCCAAAAACGAAAAAGGTTGTGATCAAAGACCGGAAACATTTTTTATTTTGTTTTTTACAAAAAAATATTTTCATTGAAGTTAAAAATTATTTTATAACATACTAAAACAAAAAATATAAAAAAAAGTTTTAAAAAAAATGTTTTTCTTCAAGTACAAAATAATAAAGTTCTCAAAAAAAAATTTTCCAAAGAAAACAAAACACAAAAAAACTTTTCTTTTTGTACAATACTTTTTGATTTCAAAGTCTAATATTTATGAAATTTAAAATAAAATATTGATAATAAATGGAAATTTTTAAGACAAATAATGAACAAATTAAATGATTTTGTTCATATTTATCAACAGTTTTCATCACAAACTAAGATAAATTCATATGAATGTTTGTATGGAGTATTTTATCTGATAACGATGTTCTCATCTCAAATGAAAATTTATTTCATTCTGAGGTACCGCGTCTCAAAAGTTTGGTTCCTATATCTGCCGAAGGAACAATATGAAAATTTGGTATCGTAAGAATGGACTTTGGGGCTGGTATTTAAAAAATTGGGATCAAAATAATACAATATAATCCTATAGCAATATGATTACTAAACAACTACCAAATTTCCAGTTGTTTAAAATGAATTCATTTCTAAATTGATATTTTTAAATTATACAAAGAAAAAGTTTTTTCGTACATAAAAAAAAAAACTTTTTTTTAAACATTTTTTTAAAGTACAAAATAATTTTGTACTTTACTTAAAATGTTTGTCTTAATAATTTTATTATTTTGTTTTTGAACAGTTAAGAAAAATATTCTATTTTGAACTTAAGTGTTTTTTATTTTTTCAATGAAAACTTAAAATTTTATGTTTTTTGTTCGTAATTTCTGGTCTCTGGTTGTGATACATATAAAATTTTCGATTTCAATTTCGTGTTATTGTAAAAACGAAATCGATTTCATTTTCCATTTTCTTTATGAAAATCACAATAAATTAGGTTGTGATCATGGTTGTGATAAAAACGAAATTGACATGTTTTTATCGTTTTCAAATCGAACAAATTTTGGTACTCGTTTTAAAATTGAATTTGATTAAAACTGTTACAAAAGAATTAGAATCATGTGGGTAAAAAATAAAAGCTATATAGTAGAAAGAAAAATAAAATAAATAATACCTTTTAAAGAATATATATTGAGGCAGAGGTTAAGAAAAGTATAGAAATTCTGTAAATCCTCAAATTTTTTATTCTGTTGCTTTAAAACACTGAATTTTAAGTTTAAAACTTAAAATATATTTTGTAATTTGTGATGGAACTTGTAATGAAGCGATGTACCTTATTGTTTAAAAACCTATCAGACACTCGAATTAAACTGTAACTTCACATATGCGTTTTACAATTTAACTTTTAAGGTTTTTGGATATATCTACCACAAAGGAAAAAACTGATTTTGAATATTCAAAATAATCATCAAAATAACCCAATTTCAAATCACCAGTAAAAATTTAAAACCAATGCAAAGTCCAAACTGCATCTGCTAAAAAGTGTTCCTATTAAAATATTGCATTAATTTTTATTTATTAAATAATCGCCAAAAATGTAAATTTATTATTCCTCCACAAAATGTTATTTTTATAGGCAATGTTTTTTTTTTTTTTTTTTTAGAAGTAAGAAATATCTCCTTTGTGGCAGCTTCACGCAAAACTTAACTTTTGATAATTTTTTTTTAAAATATTAACATAAAAACATTAAAATAAAATTTTGTTTAAGCTGTGAGCCACTGTATATTAGTGTGTAGCAAAATCTCAAGAGTCTTGCAATTTGTTATTCACTTTAAAAAGGAAGAGGAATAACGACACATGTCTTCAAGATTATCACACGTTACGCTGTAGAATACATTTCATTTCTCTCCGGAGTCAGTAATTACTTTAGCGTGTTCATCATAAATCGTCGATGGTTATATGAATTATTTTTTCATCCATATTATGGACGCATTCACTCAATCTTTTTGTATAATAAAAATTCAACATTAATCTCAAGCCAAGAAGCTACTATAGGAAATTACATATACAGCGAAAGCTTCCATAGGCGGTGATTTTGTCCGTTATCAGGAGATGTCCGTCTATGGGATATGGTTCATCATAGTTTTTAATAAGAGGTAATTCAGTAGCGTAGGTACTGGTATCTTTTTATTTCAACATCCAAGATTGATTGTAATGAATTACCTTATAGATAAAAATATTCTTATATATACATATTAAAATGCAAAAGACCGTAACGTGACGAAAAAATCAAATTTCAAATTAATTAATTATTTGATTTATTCAACAATTTGATTAAATATATTTATGATTAATCAATTAATTAGGAATTTAAATAGTTAAAATCGTGAATAATTAAATAATTTTAAATTTATTTGACTTTCTTTTTTATGTTTTTAATTTTCATTATAATATAAAAAACTGCATGCAAAGTCGATTGAAAATATAAAATGTGGGTCGTTTAATCACCAAATAACATATATTATATATTTAGCATTTTTTGTTTCATTTGTTTAATTGTAAACTAAATTTGAGAACATTGAATAATATTATTCAAATTTGATTAATCAAAATTAAAAGTAATTAATCAGAATTTTTATTAATTAGAATTGTTGATTAATCGATTAACTGATTAATATGTGTATAGATTAAATAAAATTTTATATAACCGATTAATCGCACATCCATAGTATTGACAAAAGTCAAATAATCGTAACATTAATTTCAAAATTTAATTTCTGTTATGACACTTTAGAAGTACAAAAATACAAAAATGTATGTTATAAATCTTTTAGGAAATAAAAAATTTGTGATTTGTGAACCAATGTACTCTATAAGACGATGCGAAAACTAGGAAATAAAATGTTGTTATGTTCACCTCTCAGCCGGCTAACAGCCGACTTTGAGCCGCCGCCAACAATTTTTAGCAAAGCCGCCGCCGCCGTTAAAATCGTTTGGCGCAGGTCTCTGTTCGTTTACCCAAAAATTTATACTGTCCACTGGACAGTATAAACATTCAAAACATTCAAAACTTAATATATTATATATAAACGCCTGAAATAATAATTATTTGTTTAACAGAAATAAAACTTATTTTCATCAGAGAAATACAAAACAAAATAATGGAAAATTTTACTTTCAATAAAAATCAAATAATAATTTCTTAAACAACTATCAAATTTTCATATAACATTTAAATTAAGTTCATAAAGTTTAAGATATAAATTGACTTTTTTAAAAGTAGATATGTCACTGAAAAAGGTATAATCAATTCGGTGCGGATCAATGTATTTCAACTTGTAAAACAACAAAACACGTAAGCTATACCCTACAGTAACAAAAAGGTCACAACTCGTCCATTAGCAAACAAACAACCAAAACTTCATATTAAAGAACACAGATGTACAAACTAATGTATTGCTCTGTATTTTTTGTATTTCTTTATGGGTAGTACACACATGTACGAACTCATATATGGCTTTTGATCTTTTTTTTGTGCTTCTTTGGTGGTGGATTTTGTTTTTGCTTTTGCCACGCACTTTTTATATACAAATAAAAACAAAAGCGAAAAAGAAAATACAATGAATTATCTATTTCATTGCACAATGAAATCGTATACAACATATCCACACAACTCACATAGGTTCTGTACTATATGGTTTTGTATTCTCTACTCATATGTTTTGAGTTTTCGTGGTCAGTTATTGTGGATAATACTCATTCATTCATTTCACAATGAAAAAGCACACAACATGAACTAACTGTTTTTACGATGAATGTATTCAGCATTCATTGATTTATAAATCCAATTGATTTATAAAAAAAAAATTATTTTATACATCAATTCTATATAAAATTTTAGTAAGAATGAGCACTATTCCACCCGCTTAAAATGCATCGTGTTCCAATTAGGGTGTCCGAAAAATTGACTTTTTTGAAAAGTTTTGAAAATATGTTTTTTTATAAATACAATGAAAATATAAAAATAAATATTTCTTTTCAAAACGAACCCTTATAAATAAATATATAAAAAGTGAAAAATAAAGTTGTTGTTCACAAAAGTGTAATATTTCGATAAAAACTTGTTATTTTCTGTTGGTATCCCAATAAACCAAACGATATCATAACGACATCGAAACGATATTATCTAGGTGATAAAAATTATCACTAGTAATAATCGTTTTCGAATCTAAAACGATAGTTTTTCTTTATAATATCGTTTTTCAATAAAATTATAATATCGTTTTCGATATCGTAATTTCCAAAAATAACGATAGTAAAATCGTCTGTACCAAATTTTGTTATGAATGATTTTAGATGAAAAAATACATTTTTTGCAATTAAATACTTATTGAGAAAATGTCGTGATTTAAACCAAACACATGACATGCTGCATGACAATGTCATCAACAACTATTTTTAATTATCAGATAAATAAAAGCATTTATAAAATCATCTTGATGATTTGACATTTCGATGACACATGTACGACAGCTCCGAACAAACATTGGTGACATTTTCGAACAAAGGGCACTTAGAGCCCAAACACAACCTAGCGGATTATTTTTTTTTATATGAAGATTTGACAACTAAAACAACACAGCGGAATCCGCTGGAAATTAAAATCTATTTTATAGCCTGTTTCTCTATGTCGAACGAAAGCTTTCTTTCGCCTTCTAAGCGAACGAAAACTGATTTGGGTTTCTCTAACTCACTTCTATGCGAACAATGAGTCGAACGACAAGTCGAAAGAAAACGTAAGTGTTTTCATATAAAATTGGATTTCTGTATTTCGAACGATAAGAACAAAAATGTCAAAATCAGTCACTTGCTATTTTGCTTTCGACTGGTTGAATTTTTGAAAGAAAAATAGGAAAAATTCTCAGAAGGACATTGCAAATGTTCCTTAATCATGTTTATTATTCATTTTGATGTATTTGGTATCCATTAATTACGATTTTGTGTCTAAAAAACAATTTCTAATAAAAATCAAAGAAAATTTTTGTTTTTTAATTTTTTTAAATTATTTTATTTTTTCTTGTTTATTTACTTAGTTGTATCTGTGTTTTAACAATTTAGTAGTATTTTTAATATATTTACGAAAAAATGTTACTCTTAAAGAGAAATAAAACAACAACAATACGAAAAGACGTAACTCCATGCGAACGAAAGCGTAGGAAATACAGAAACCCAAATTGATTCGAATTCGTTCGACTTGCTTTCGTTCGCTTAGATTTTCGTTCGACATAGAGAAACAGGCTATTAATTTCACAACGGATTCTCAAAAACTCTCATTTTTTCACTCTCCCTCTCTGTCAGTGTTGCCGTTTTTGCAAAATGAATCACATAAGTTTACATTAAATTTATATAAGAAAGAAATAGATAGATTTGCCTTTTATTTTTTATGTATTGAATTTAAGAGAGAATGATAAATATTTTTTATATATGTAGTTTTGTTGTTGCCAAACACAAAAAATATAAAGAAACAAAAACAAAATATATATGAAATCCGCTGCTGGATTCCGTCTTAATTTAATTTGCATTTCTCTCTTAGAGCGGAAAACAACGTTGAAATCCGTTTGGTTGTGTTTGGGCTCTTAAGTCATCAACGATAACTTGAGCAACGCGTCATGCATATTGTCGTCAACCATTTTAAGAAAAATAAATGAAAAAAAAGTTGGGTTCTGCTGAGATTTGAACCCAGGGCACCAATTTCTCTTTTCTTTATTGAATAGTCAAGCGAACTAACCACTTCAGCTACAACATTCTCTACTTTTTAATGATTTTATAAATGCTTTTATTTATCTGATAGTTAAAAATAGTTGTTGATGACATTGTCATGCAGCATGTCATGTGTTTGGTTTAAATCACGACATTCTTGCTGGACATTTAACTCATGTTGTCATCGAACTAAATATGTACGACAATTCAGTATATTTTGTTATTGAAGTCGCCGAAAATGGGGTAAGATGACAATATAGGTGACTTTTAATCAAACTTGTTCTCTACATGCCTTTTCTCGATGAAAGTGTCGTTAATGGACATGTGGCCTGCTGGGAGAGAATGTTGTAGCTGAAGTGGTTAGTGCGCTTGACTATTCAATAGAGAAAAGACCCAGCAGGCCATGTTTTGTAGAAAATATCGACGATGTCTTGATGTTTTGACACAGTATTCGATGACACATGTACGACAGCTCCGAACAAACATTGGTGACATTTTCGAACAAAGGGCACTTAAGTCATCAACGATAACCTGAGCGACACGTTATGCATATTGTCGTCAACCATATTAAGAAAAATAAATAAAAAAAGGAGTTGGGTTTTGCTGAGATTTGAACCCGGACCACCAATTTCTCTCTTCCTTATTGAATAGTCAAGCGCACTTACCACTTCAGCTACAAGATTCTCTAATTTTTAATGATTTCATAAATGCTTTTATTTATCTGATAGTTATTCATGACATTGTCATGCAGCATGTCGTGTGTTTGGTTTAACTCACGACATTCACGCTGGACATTATACTCACGTTGTCACCGAACTAGATATGTACGACAATTCAGTATATTTTGTTATTGAAGTCCCCGAAAATGGGGTAAGATGACAATAAGGGTGACTTTTAGTCAAACTTGTCATCTACATGCATTTTCTTGAGGACAAATTTCGGCGACATCATCGATGAAAGTGTCGTTAATGGACATGTGGCCTGCTGGGGAGAAATTGGTGGCCTGGGTTCAAATCTCAGCAGAATCCAACTTATTTTTCATTTATTTTTCTTAATATGGTTGACGACAACATGCATGACGCGTTGCTCAGGTTATCGTTGATGACTTAAGTGCCCTTTGTTCGAAAATGTCACCAATGTTTGTTCGGAGCTGTCGTACATGTGTCATCGAAGACTGTGTCAAATCATCAAGACATCGATATTTTCTACAAGACACGGCCTGCTGGGAAACATTACTGTGAATTGAAAAGCAAATGATTTGATGCAGATGTTTATTACGTACCTCAAAAATTTGGTCAGACCATTCAAATATGTTAATTAATCGTCTATCTAATTTCATTTATTTTCATTTTGTTTATGTTGTTGAACATTTTTAATTTTAATATTTTTATTTTGAAGTTTTTTCCAAATGTTTATGTTTTTTATTTTATTAGGAACAAAATTTTGGAAATTTAGATATCACAATAATATCGTTTTCAGCAATACGATATGATATTATAATCGGCACCTTAGATGATATCGTTTTCGCTATCATATCGTTCTATGGTTTTTTGGGATTTTATGTTTATTTGTTTGTAGAGTGGTTATTTTACTGGATTTTACAAATTTTCTTTTAGCGTACTTTTTTGTTTACAAGTTTTCCCTTTTTATTTCAGAAATTTATAATTGTATTTAAGAATTTTTTCTACAGAAAATACATATATGTTTAATGTTCTAAAATCCAATTGGAAATTTCGGAAATACAATTAGAAAATGTTGAAATTCAAATGGAAATTTCTTAAAAACAAATTTGAAAAAGACATGAATCCGATTATCTCCGCTACCTGATATAAATTTCAAATTCTCTACGTTGGCTGGGAGCTTCAGAAAGCTCTGGAAAGAGAAAAAATGCTTAGCAAATTATATAGATTTAAAACAAAACTGATGCGAAAACCATCGTACTTTTGTTGAGTGATTTTCGAAAGATGCTTAAAAATTAAGAATTGGAGGTTTAGCTCGATCAATTCTGTGTCAATTGCTAAAGGTGAGAAAAAAGAAGCTAAATTGAACTTTAAAAATGTCAAATAGGCTAAATCCATCAAAAAATAAAGCCAGAAAAAAGTAAACATTCCCAGGAAAAATTTTAGAACACGTTCTAAAATCATTATTTCTAGAACTGGTGTAATCACAACCACTTCAGGTTCTTTAATAACACCCTTAGAACTATGTAGTGGATTCACAACTAATTCTGGAACTCGTTGAGTACTTAGAACCTTATTTTGATTCTAAATTGGTTTTAGAGAATGATTTTGAGAATTAGTGCTTAAGAACTAATTCTGTATGACTTCTACATCACATCTCTGAACAAATTACTAGTTCCCAAATGACTTTCTTGAACTGTTTTCGAATAAAAAATTGAGAAAATTTCAAAAAATTAATAAAAAAAAAACCAAAAGAATTTAACAAAATTATATTGATTTAAAAAGTGTCCTCTAGGAAATAACTCATTAGAATAAAAAGTAAAAAAACAGGTTCTGAAAGCATTCCCTAACGCTTCTATTGCATGAGTTCTGAATCATTGATTAAAGAAATAGTTCTAGAACCGTTCCATTGAATGGGTACGGAGTAGATAACGCTTCTACAGAACTAGTTCTGGAGGTGACAATTTCAAACAAAAATCATTGGTCGTAACGCCAAAGTAGAACAAAAATTAAATAAAATGGAATTATTATGTATGTATGTAACATATGTATGTATTTAAATATAAAATTTCTTATTTATTTTTATGTACTTTATTTTATCTTTATACGAATATATATAAAGTAAGTATGCGCGGGAAAGTGATTTTCGGTAAGAGGGTCTTATAATGGAGCTATGATCAATTTTAGCCTGACCCACACGAAATTTATTAATAAGACAAAACTCATCTGGTATAAAAGACATTTATAAGCGTTTGACTCTTTTCCTGGAGACATTTTATATGGGGACTTAGTGAAAAGCTTTTGAATTCGGGCTAGAAACAAATATTTGGCAAGCGATTAAAAAATTTATATGTCAAAGGAACCTACTTTAAGCTAGATCAGTAAGAAAAGGTTTAATTTTATAATATATTTAAGAACTTTCCAAAAATTTTTTTTTTTTTTTTTGAGATATAAGGTTTTGATAAAATTTATAATAGAAAGGTTCTTCAGCCTAAAAGTTAATGATTTTAGATACACATCTAATAGGAAAAATCTGTAGTGAATTTCATTGAAATCGAAGATGTTAAGTCTGAAAATAGCAGTTTTCTGACAGTAATAATGTACAAAGTGAATCTCTTTATAAAATAAAGCGCAATTTTTAATATTTTGACTAATTTGTGAATAAAATAAAAAAAAATGGGCTTAATCTCCCAAATTGTTGGCCGTATTAACAAGTAATGTAAGAACGACTTAGACAATTTTAATTAAATTTTTTGATATTTGAACAAAATCAGTCAAGTCGTTTTTGAGATATTCTTCAATATACTGTACAACCTCCTTAATTTTACAAAACGCGATTTATCGCGAGAACTTAATACTTATGAGCACAGTGTATCCGAACTGATTGAGAAACCCCGTGCCGGAGAAATTTTGTTTAATTCTATTTATTTATTGTTTATTAAAAATTTCGGTAAATTATTAATTTACATATATAAATAAATGTTATCTATAAGAAATTGTCGATATATTTTCTTTTATGGACAATTTTTGATAAATTATGTTTTATTCAGGAAATTTTTATTAAATACCTTTTTTTATGAAATTTGAACATATTTTTTTAGGAAATTTTTGATAAATTTTCTTTTTATAGGAAATATTAGTTAAATTTTCCTTTTTTTAAGAAATTTTCGATAAATTTTGTTTTTGTTGGAAATTTATTTTAAAAGTAATGTTCGTTAAATTTCTTTTTATAGAATATTTTTAATGATTATTGTTTAATAATAGAAAATGTAAACATTATTTTTTTTTTGCGGAAATTGTGTACTAAACTATATATTAAAAATATTTGGGGACAAGTTGGTGATTTACATTTCAAAATGTGGATTTTTGGAGACATCTAGCATTGGGTTTGGGGATATGAGGCAAACATTTTCTGGCAACACTGACTGCATTCTATTGCTTCTAGGCGGCTCATCTCGAACAAAAATTATGCATTATAAATGCGCCACTGTGTATCGCTACTACATATAGGAAAAAATGTTACTGTTTTTATCGCCTAAGTGAAAATTGTACATTAACTAAACACATTTTTAGATGCTAATACGAAATATAAATAAAATTGGATACAAGTGATATTTAAGATTGTTGAAAAACATTTCATCGGTGCGCTGATGAAAAGTCCTATTTGACTACTTTTCACTAGGAAAAAAAGTTTTATTTTGTCCATTCACATTCCGAATACACAAGTTTTTAACTTTATATTTCTATAATCTTTTAAACATTTAATGATGATGTACCATTTTAAAATTTCATTTAAGTACTAATTTTTCATTCCATAACACCATTCAACCATGAATAAATTTATAAAGAAATCATTGAATTTTTGTTAATTTAAATCTTCTGCAAATTTAATGGAAATATTTATGTTTTTTAAATATTTTATATATATATATATATATATATATATATATATATATATATATATATATATATATATATATATATATATATATATATATATATATATATATTTTTTTTTTTTTTTGTTTTCAATAAGTTTGTTCCCGTACTTTTGGGTAAAATGAGAAAAGGCTGATGTTTCTCTCAAAAATGTACAAAAATACGGGAACACGAAAAACAATTTGTTTCGAAAGTAAACATCAAACTATTTGGAAATTCATGTTTGAATGTTATTTTATTTTTTTATCATATATCAACGTTCTTAATTTGTATACCTTACACCACCATAGGTGGTTGGACTATTATGTGTTTGTGCAGAAATTGTATCGCAGAGAAAAAATCTTCGGACCCCCACCTTAAAATATACCGTTTAACTCTGAATCACTTTCTGAGTCGATTTAACGATATCCGTCCGTTTGTCTTGCTGGATAGCTGTCCATGTAAAGCTTGTGCGCAAGTAAATGGCGCAATTTTGAAGATAATTTTATGAAATTTGGTACATACGATTTTTTTGGCACAAGAACGAAGCCTATTGAATAAATCCCATACAAATGTTACTATTATGTTAATATTTAACACAAATAAATTGTATAAAAGTAAAAACTAAATTATGTGGATCGAAATGGTGTAGGGTATTATATGGTCGAACTTGACCGACTATATCTTCTTCTCTCGTTTTAATAGAACTTTCTTCTTAGTACCAAAAACTAAATATTTATTATTTATTTTCATTAAAAGTTTTTATTTGTATTTCAAAGAAATTTCAAAGAATTTAAGCCTATGAATTAAATTGTTATGAAAGCTTTAAAGAAATGACTGGAGCACTTATTTTTTTTTTGTATGAAATGTTTAAGAATGTTTAAATTTTTAATTGGTTTTACACTATAATACTTTGTATTAATACCAAAAATATTTTCAAATGTATTATGCTGTAAATACCTTCAATACTTTGTATGTTGAAGTCTTTAAATTTTTGAAATGGATTGCATCTCTTAAAGCAAACTTCGTAAAATTTTTTTATTTGTAGTCAATTCTGTTCAATTTTTCGTTTTTAATTTCGTTTTAATTAAAAATATGACATTTAATAATACTTTCCTCAATACATGTTTTGATATGTATTATAGAAAATGAAAATCTGGTATTAATACAAAGTATTATAGCGTAAAACCACCTTAACTAATCATAAATTTGATTTATAATGTTGTTTTATAGTATTCAATAGAAAAAATGCATTTTTTATAAAAAATCATTGCGTTTTTCTTAAAATTAAAATTTTCCGGGAATTCCCGGGAGATCTAATTTTTTATTCCCGTTTCCAGGGAAACAAAATATCACGGGAAACCCCAAACCTTAATCGCTACATGTAACAAAACAACGAAATTATTTTCAATAAAAATAAATACATATTTATTGTAGAGTATGTAAAAAATTATACACATTATTCTAAAAATATAGGTATAACAAATAAATGCACATTAATAAATCTATTTAAAAAAGTTTAAGCTCTCTATTGACTCAACTAATAAAAAAAATGCGACAAAGAAAAAACAATACTTGGTTCAAACTACCCGAACATTTGTAACGCGATTAAATCTTAGCTGAAGCACGATCGGCACCATTTTCAACATTAATATAATTTTCTTGAACATCTTTGACCATAAAATCGACCAAATTATCCAAATCATATTTATGTTGCCAATTCCAATCACGTCTAGCCTCAGAGTCATCGAACACTTGGGGCCAAGAGTCGGCAATCAATTGACGACTATCAGGCTTATAGGTAACATGCAAATTGGGTACATATTTGCTTAATTTATCCACCAATTCTTCGGGTGTAAACGACATAGCAGTGACATTGTAAACACGACGTTTAAGTTGTTCCGAAGGAGCACGCATGAATTCAAGTAAGGCTCTGAAAATATAGGTTTAACGAAATTGGATGTTAAACAAAGTTTTTGTGTTATAAAATTTAATCGACCAACCTTAAACAATCCTCGATGTACATCATGGGTAAACGGGTGTCAGGCCTTAAGTAACACTGATATTTGCCAGTTCTCAAAGCCTCATGGAAAATAGCTACAGCATAATCTAAAATTTGAAAAGAAAATAAAAGTAAATAACAATTTCAAGATTATTAATATGACAAAACTAGTTTAACTTACCAGTAGTACCACCACCTGGTGGATCACTGGAAATAACACCGGGGAAGCGCAGACATCTAAAATCTAAACCAAACTTATGATAATAATACTCTCCAATTAATTCAGCATGGACTTTAGAAACACCATAAATGGTACGAGGACGTTGAATCTTTAAGAGAAATATATGCAAGACAGAAAAATTATTATAAAAGAAATTATGTCACAAATATTCAAGAGTAACCTACTGTAACATTTGGTGTAGGATTGCGTGGACTGTCAGGTCCAAAGGCACCAATAGTACTAGGTACAAATATACGTAGATTATATTGTTTAGCGAGTTCGATGACATTATGTACACCTTCAATGTTGACTCTATATATAATAGAGAGAAAGAGGAAAAAAATAAATTAGGATTTTGTTATGTTTTTATTAAAAATTAATTATGAACAAGGTGTTTTAAAACGAGATGTTTTTAAGAATTAAAATTAAAAAACAAGTTAAAATATAGGCGTAAGATTAATCTTATCAATAAAGTTTCAATGTTAAAATCATGACACTAATGCTGAGATGATTTTCCTTTATGTTATTCTGGTATTTATGATTGCAAGTGATGATATTCAGTGCAATGATATCAAAGTAGAGAAATATATCTGTAATATTATGAATCGTAAATTTCCCACTAATACTCTGTTAGAGAAAACGACTAAAACATGATAAAATTTTTAGCATAATTAACTACGCATAGTGGCCGCAAAACGCTTTTTTTAGAAATAATTCTTTAACTTGTGAACCGTTGGAGACCGAAATAAAATTTAAACGAGTAGAGATATTAAAATGATACAATATCTAATTTGTCCTAAAATCAGGGAATTAAAAACACTCCCACTTATTTATACAAAAATCCCGTCCGGGAAAAAACTTATTTTTAAAAATAGATTTTTTTTCATTAAAATGTCATACAGTGGTTCCAAAACTTTTTTTTTTTTTAAATAATTCTGTAACTTGTGAACCGTTGGATAATAACAATTCACCTAGCCAGAGACGAGGTGTTTTTAAGTTGATTTGGAGGAGCCCAGATTCCTAACGTATCACTATGGTTTCGCTGACCACTTTTCTTGGCCAAAATTACCAAAATGGAAAAAAAAAACAGATTGTCTTGTTTGAACTATGATTTGGATGAAAATCAAAGCAATTTAATGTATTTATTTTGTATTTCAAAAATTTAATTAATTTGTACACTTTTTATGCTTCAGAAGTAAAGCCATTACAACGGACATTTTCATATATTTCACTTCATATATTTCACAATATGGAAAACATAGCCCAGATATACATATGTTTATTTATTTCCGTTGAGTTTTTTTTACCAATTTTCACCAAAAACTTGCAGGTCTAATGAAATGTAAAATTTTTTACGAATCCAATTTCAATTTGGGTTTTGTAAAATAAACAGTATTTTTCTAAGATGACAACAAGATCTAAATGATTTCGTATTCAATTATAAAACTACTTATCCTAAGTTCTATTCTCTATAATAAACTTATTTAAAAAATTGTTGTACTCAATAATTATAAATTAACGAAAACCGTTGAAAAAATGCACTTTTTTTATATATATTTTAAATTTGCTTAAGAAACTCAACTTTGATCTATTGTATTATGACGACAAATTAGTAAAAGTAAGAAAAAAAAATCGATTTTCTAGCGTTTTAAAGTGTTTGCTATAAAACTACAACAATTAAAACACAAAAAAAAAAAAATGTTACCAAAATTAGTTTTGGCCAAGAAAAGTGGTCGGCGAAACCATAGTGTGTATCAGGGGGAGTGGGTACAGCTACAAAGTGGTCATCTGGGACAAGGTTTCCCAAATGGGGGTCCGTAGCAACATTCCTGGGGGTCCGCGAGAGAGACTGAAAATGTGTATGGAGTTACTGTACATGATATATTTTTTTTGTGTTATAAGTTGAATTCTACAGGTGCCTTTTGGATGGGGAAAAATCTATTGAAAAGTCATAAGAATACATCTGTCAGATAACTTTAAAATATTAATGGATTGCAATGTAATGAAACGAGTGATATTTCTAATATCAGCCAACTTTTATTTTATTGCAGATTTATTATAGAAAGTGAAATAAAGAAAGAATTATTCACCCCTATCATGAATACTTTTTTCCTCGAAATGTTTTCCCTTTCCCTAAATTCGCAATCGTGAAAAAATTCCCCGTGTAATTTCATGCTAAAATAAAATTCCCCTTATCGTGAATGAATTTTTTCCCCCGAGTTTTTTCACTTTTCCCTTTAATTTGTTCACTTTATTTTTGCGGGGGAACAGAACAGAAAATGTAAGTAGTTCTTCTTATAATTCGGATATTAAAGTTTACAAAATTTAAGACACAAACTGATATATTGCTCACCATAAAATAAAATTATTGTTCCAATTCTAAACATATTGTACACTTTACTTTGTTATAATTTTTTTTTTTTTTGGGTTTCCTAAAATTAGCAGAATTATTTTACTACATAAAAGTTAAATAGTACAATAAACTAATGTTGCAATCAAACTATCACTCCAATACTAAATATTTTGCTTTGTTTTTTTTTTCACTTTTCTTTAAAATATTAGTATGTACGCGTATATTTTTGAAAAAAAAAAATCCTTGATTTTTATTTTTTTTAATTTCCTTCTTTTTTTACATTCACTGAGAACTGATAGCGGAAAAATTTTTCACGGGAGATTTACGATAGCATTTTTCCCATTGAGGGGAATAAAAATTTCATGGGAACAACAATTCCACTTGTTATTCACGATAGGGGTGATTGTTTACTAAACCTCTGTCTACCACTCCCAAAGGTGTACAAATGTAGATGCATCAATGACAGATTACCAATCAGGTTTCTAAATCACTTAAAACCCACTGTGTAAATCAGGGACAAGTACTTTCTGCAAAAACCTTACCTGATATGTTTAAAATGGCTCTTCAAATTACTATAGACGTAGTAAATTTTATAAAACTAGTGCGTTAAGAAATATAATTCCTAAAGCCTTATGTGACGATTTAAATGCAAAACTTAAGAAATTACTACTTAATACCGATATCCGTTGGATTTCGAAGGTAAATATTCTAAAGAGATCACACGAATTAAAGACAGAAGTAGACATTTTCCTTTTATACAAAATGAAGATACATATTTATAAAAAATGCAGAAAACTATTTTTTTTATAATATTACTTTGCTTATATCTCTAAATTCTTCGAGACGTTAAACAATCTTAACAGTAAATTAAATTAACTGAATTTTCTAGCCGCAGATATGCAGGGGAAGGAGTTGGAATTTAAAAAAATAAAATACGCAATTACTTTTACTGCTACAAAAAACTTCCAAAAAGGTATGATATCTCAAAACAAAATATCAAAATAAATTTTTCTTTTCGAAGTGAACCCTAATCTACATATTTATGCAAAACTAGTTTTTCTGCCCTACAGTTCATAAAATCCAAATTTAGATCACGTTTGGATATGGAAAATGAAGTAAGTTGTGTTTTGTTAGAAATTTCTCCAGTTGTTTAAAAGTTAATCAGCCTAACCACAAAAGATATTTAAAATTCTATTTTTGTTAAAGTCAAATTTATTTTAAAATAGAAGGTTTGTTTTTCCTTGCCATAAGAAATATTTAAAAATCTATTTTAAAAGATTTTTAAAACTCAAACATTGAAACATTTGAAAATATTTATCAATTAATTGAAATAACAAAAAGACATTTCAAAAAATTAAAAAAACAAATTACCCTTGAACTTTCAATACAATATAAACCAAAAATCTTATTTTAAAATTTAAAATGAAATTTTTAAATTTCGTTTGATAAAATTTCTAAAAGGGTCCTTGAAGCATGAAGAGCTGGGAACCCCTGATCTAGGATATGTAATTTTTTATTTTTAAATCTTCAAAAATTCATTAATGATTTGACAGAAAAAAATGTGCATAATAAAGATAGTCTTTATAAATCTCTATAGAAAATACGCTAACATGTGTAGGTTATCTCTTTTAGTTTAAGAGATATTCAGGTCGAAATAAATTGTTCAAAATTTTTAAGTTGCGTTTTTTTTACTTAGCGGGCTTAATATTGGCCCTATTTCTTTATTATTAATCGGATTAATTTAAAAATTCTAAATAATATTGCTGCAAGAATCATATAAATAGTATATAGATTCGATAAAAAGTTATATTAATCTGAAGTTGAAACCAGGGTTGTCAGATTTTTTTGAGCCTCTGTCGCCAAATTGTTATTCAGAAATCACCAAAAATCGCCAAAATTAAATTTTATATATTTTTTAAGAAATACTAAAAACAACTAAAATATTTAATGCTTCAAATTTTATATAATTTTAAAATGTAAATTCAGCATCAACAAAGTCAATGATAATTTCAGTAGCTAATAATAATTGAAAAAAAAAACAAAAAAATATTAATTTCAATACACTTTCCTGATATACATAGCTCAATTTTAGGTCAATAATTTTAAAAATTTATTGAAATTTATTATATTTTTTAACAGAATAATTCTAAAATTATATAATGAACATTTGTCCTATTTAACTTACTAATTGTTTCGAAGAACTAATTTATTTATGAACAAATTCTTTTCGTTATGGCCCATAAAATCTTAATATTCATATTTGAAAAATGATGGAAAACAAGTTGTTAAACATTTATTGAAGATATTTATAAATTAAGGATCTTTATTTTGATAATCGCAATTTTTCTTGCTGCAATTCTGAGCTTAAACGAGAGAGGTAAAGTGAATGTAAATGTTTAGTATTCCCTTCTCTTCTCTGTGTGTGATCCCCGACTTAGATCAGGGGTTTTTACAAACTCTTGCTTCGCGCCTTTTAATTTGATAAATTAAAGGTATTACTGAAAATAAATAAGTTGAATTTCAAGTTTGAATAAAAATTAATATTCATTTGAAAAAAAGTGATACTTTTTCAATTTCATATCAAATGTTATTCCTAAATAATTCTTTATCCAAAAATAAATTAATACTTAAAGATAAAAATTAATGGCATATTCTCAATTTGATGCCAAATGCTTTTGTTAAAACAGGCTATATTTAAGAAAATAGTGAAAACTTTTGATTTATATATAAATACTTTTAATTTTATGTTCAAGCAAAAGGTCTAAGCGACGACCTAACAATCTTTATACGGACCCCTTGTTGAGAACCGCCGTTTTTGATAGAAAAATACTAAAAATGGACGTTGGCTAGTAAGAAAACGTAATAGTTTTACTATGCGAATATCAATTTAATAAAATTTAAAAAATTAGCCAAATAAATCGCCACCTTGTTAAAAATCGCCAAAAAAAAAATTCGACATGTCGCAAACGGAAAATTCAGTCACCAAGAGCAATTAAAAATTGCCACGTTTGGCGAAAAATCGCCACATCTGACAGCCCTAGTTGAAACTTTCAAAAATTTCATATTTTTTTGTTTTTTGTTTTTCAAAAAAAAGTGGCAATATCTTCTTACTTATAAAATTTGGTTTTTGTTCCAGGCTATATCATTTTTTTTAAAGTTTTTCAAAAGGAATCTTAATGTAGATGCGAGTAAAGCAAACCCGAAAGCGTTTGGGGCAGCAAACCCTTTCCAAAATTTACCAATTTTTCAATTTTTGTTTAAATTTGTAAAATTCTCAAATCGCAAAGCTGGGATCAAATAAAAGATATGGTAATTAAATACCTTGGGTAAAATCACAAATAGTATTTTCTGACGGACGTCTCTTATAACTACAGAGTGACCATTTGAATATAAAAGCCAGTTTTTAAAACACGTTTTTTCCGGGTTGGAATTTTAGGTATTTTAGTACAAAACAATGGGTGTGTTTTAATTCCCTGACAAGTCTTTCTATATTGTGTCTAAATCTCACTGAAATATCTCGATTCGTTTAAATTTTATTTAGGTCCAAATATTAACATTATTTCAAAAAAATATACTTCCAATTTAAATTTTAAGTTTTTCAGGTCATGGTCTAAAGAAATTTGACCGTATTTAATATATATTTTTTTGTATCTTAGCTTTGACATTTGAGAATTTCACAAATAAATAAAAAATCTTGAAAATTTACGAAATTTTAATAGGGCTATCGGAGAAATCGTTAGTCCAAATACCCCGGGATTTGTTTTACATGCGTTTATGTTAAGTTTTCTTTTCGAAATATGAACAAAAATACCGAGGAAAAAAATGTGAAAAAATATTACCTTTATGAAAAAATCACAAAAAATTAAAATATTTTTAAAAGTTTAATTTCAAAATATCATAACTTCTTATTGGAACTACATACATATATGGTTCTTGCATCAATACAGGAAATAATGTATAAAAATATTAGGACTCATATCGAGAGCGCAAAATTAAAAATTAAACTAAAAAAAGTTATGCCCAAAAATGAGGCAAAATTTTGCTTCGATCCAAATATATCTTAAACTTAAAAAGATATGTCATACATGTAAGCGTACTTAAATTAAATCTTGACCATTAAAAAAAATATAATTTTAAAGGTCCACCCCCAGCTCTAAGTCTTGCTGGGAGCTCCTTCCAAATCAACTCGAAAATACCTCAACTCTGCCCATGTGATTTTTTTTTTGTATATCTTCAACAGTTCACAAGTTACAGAATTATTTTCAAAAAAAGCGCTAATGGACCACTGTACAACGGTTAACTCTTTGCAAATATAAACATTTTGAAATAAAAAACTGGTTTTTATAATATTAAATAACATCTCTTTTCCAAAACATCCTATATGAAGAAATATCATGTTTAAGGAAATAAATATTGAATACACAATACTTATTTGGCACGCGATTTATTTCTTTATATTTATATTTTATAACAAAAAATAACTTTAATGCAATTTGTTCACAAAAAAAATAGTCGTGCAACAACTTAAGCGACATGTGTGGCAACAAACTACTAAATGGAGAAAGTATGTAATATTTTATGAATGCATTTTGTTTATATGTATATAAAAGCTCTATACATACATACCTTACCGCCAGCGGCACATTTTGTTCACCTACTGCACTCAACAAAGCTGAAAAATGTATCAACCAATCGATACGATGATCGACAACAATCTTTTGTAAACCTTTAAAATCTAAAATATCAGCAAAAATATATGGTCCACTTTCGATGACCGATTGACTAGGTTTAATGATATCAGATAAAATAACGTTGCTATCACCATACTGAGATCGCAATAGTTTGGCGCATTCAATGCCCAATTGACCCAAACCACCTGGAAAAAGGAGGAAATGATTTTGTTATTAAGTATTTAATTTGAGTTTTTTTTTTTAAATTAATGAAAATTGCAATTGAGTCTAATATAATTTCAATAATTTGCAATTTTTTTCTACTAAATTAATATTAAAATTAAAAAAAAAGAATAATAAATATTTCATTGTGGACAAAAATTAATCTAAATCAGTTGTATATTTTTATTACAAATTGAAAGAATAATGTCCCTTAAATTGTTTATTTTATATTTCTCTAATTTGTTTAAATCATCTTAATCACAGTCCACTGTGCAGCATCATGAATGTTTATTAATCATTAAAAAGAAATTAATGTCTCTTAACAGGAAGATATATACAAACGTATTAATTTATTAACAAAAATATCATACCACACTTAAGTTCTATGTATAGTGTGCAAAATATTGTTGTTTTGAAATTTTTTATTAGAATTGTTTTTATGATAAAAACCGAAAACAATCTGTAGAAATAAATATTTTCTCAATTATACATATTGTTTCTATGGGTATTTTCTTACTATATCCAAATATGTGTGTTCTATAATTTTAGTTGCTTGTTTTGAAACACATAGTGACGCATACACGTGTTTTTCGGTAGTATTTTTGGATACCATGACCTTGGAAAATTCGCATTATGTTTTATTTATTATTGCCAAAAAATATTTTTATTTTTTATAAAAGAACTTTCGTTTTCTAAAATATTTGTTAAAACTAAAATCTGTATGTATTGTACATTAGAGTGATTAAAAACAATAAACATAATTTTTTAACATAAATGAAAATTTACTTAATTTAGCACACCATTTCATAAAAAGTTTCTGTACTAGAATTATTTTTTTGGTGAGTTAAAAAAATTTAGTTTTTTTGGGGCTTGAAAATATGAAAAATGTTCAAAAAGATTATTTTTTATGCTTTGATCTAGTTCGCTAAAACAAATTTTGAAAACAATATTGAGACATATCACAGTGGGGCCTAAAATTAATATAGGTACATATTTATATACAAAGTTACTAGCTACGATGTGTTTTTGATCCACGAGGTGATTGAATTTGGCCTAATGTAGCCCCTACAGTGCTTAAGTTACACACACCAACAAACAATAGAACATCTATCGATGTTCTATGTTTCATCATCAGTCCAGCCGCTTATAAGATCCAGATTTATAATTATTTATTTTGAAAGAGGCCTCAGTGTCTTAAAATTAAGTAAATTCCTTTTTTGTTTAAAAACAACGATCCCGAATTTTTGATTAATACAAACGGGACCACCCTAGTATTTAACATTTTTTATTATTCTTCAAAACAAATTTTATCTAATCTGATATCAATATTTTAATGTTTACGATTTTTATGTTAAAGGTAGTCACCTCAAATTTTGCAAGCCTTGTAATTTTGCACTGTTTTAATTTGACGTGAGCAACCAATTAAAAAAATTAGCAAAAAAAAAAGGAAAAACATTTTTTTCA
This sequence comes from Protophormia terraenovae, assembly GCA_951394005.1. NCBI lineage: Eukaryota > Metazoa > Arthropoda > Insecta > Diptera > Calliphoridae > Protophormia > Protophormia terraenovae. The sequence continues at coordinate 29,785,909 of OX596075.1, forward strand.
AGACACTGAAAAAAGTGATAATTTATTTCAAAATATTTTTTATTTTTATAATTCTTATTAATGAGTATGTATATTTATTTATATTTTTCCTTTTATATTATTTAATTCATTTTAACGTTTTTGTTATATTGTTGTTAAATTCCAAACACAATTTTTTAACATTGAATTTGATTTTCCAGTGGTGTTTTTCAGTTTAGAGTTGATTTTTTAGTACTATTTACACATTTTTACAGATTATTATAAAAATTGTTGCAACTTTATTCATTTTTATTCTGATAATTTTGCAATTTGTTCTACTCCATAGATGCCTACTTCAAGCACATTTGTGCTGAGAGCTTCACACATATTCTTATTCTCTTTCATTTATTCTTCGCTGAGAGAGCGATGAGTACACAAATGCACTGAAAAAAATTGTACATTATGTATGAAAACAATTTTGAATCTTTCCAGTTAAACATTGTTTTTATAAAATTGTATTAGATTTTCAACACATTAGATATAAATGACTGGACAAGGGAAAATATTTTAACAATACATGTTTATTATTAAGCCTTCCAAATAATATAAGGTTATTACTTACATTATATTTTGTTATATTAAATATAAAAATAACATTACTTATTTCCTTATTTTTTAAATTTAGCAATGAAGTTTCAATAAATATTATTTGTATTATTTTCCGATTGTTCAGTATTTATTTTTTAACCATTAAAGTTGATGACATATTTTATTTAATTCACCCATTTTTTCTTTTAGTGCATTTTTTTTTACTAACACAACTACATGTGTTGTGTTAGTATGCGTGGACATCTATGTTCTACTCTGACAATTTAGCAAAAGTTCTATATGTTTGTTGTTGTGTTTACAGAAATCTATGCAACATTTCTACTTTGCAAGGGTCTAGCAAAGTTGCAATTTCTGATGTGAATACCTTTATTGATCAATAAGTAAAAAATGCATTCTTAAGTAGAATTTTAAGATTTTTTTTAAGAGAATTCTATTGTGTGTTCGACTGTTTGTTAGTTTTTGAAAGTGTTCGAATACAAATCGTTTAATTTTGGACTCAATAAAAATATCTTCAAGTTTGCTTTAATATTAATAATAGATCATTTTTTCCAGTAACTAATTACAAAAATATCAAATCGGTCGAAAATGTTTGGCTATATATGGAAAAAACTTGATCAAGATCTAGTAAAATTGGGAAAGTTGAAATTTCAAATGCATATAACTCGAAAAATATATAAGATCAATAGTACATGTTTTTCTAAGAATTTATCAAAAGCTTTAAGGTGATATAAAATACAGTTAGGGACAAAACTATTTGTACACCCCATGCATTTCGTATATCTTCAATAATTTATAAAGAATAAAAAATTATTATATGTAGTTTTAATTCAGGTCCATTTTTATTGAATTATTTGATAAAAAATAAATTAATATATAATACATTGTTAAAAAAAAGTACAATTTAAGTAAAAATCTTTGGGACAAAAGTATTTGTACATCAGTACTTTGTACAATTATTTGTACGTTGGACTCTTGTATGATGATTTTTTTTAAATACCGTTATATTTTCTTCGTTAATCGAGTTTTATTTTACAAAATAAAAAGTTGGTTTTAACGTTTTGAATAATAAGCACATCAAAAATGGGAAAGCGAAAAGAGTTGAGTTTGGATATTAAAAATTTAATTATTGATGAACATAAAAAAGGAAAATCTCTCCGGAATATAAGTAATTTAGTAAATTTGCAACATTCCACAGTACAATACATTGTAAACAAGTATAAAAACAGCGGATCTGTTGAAAATGTGCCAAGAACTGGACGGCCAAAAAAGGTTTCCAGACGGGAAGCGAACTTGGTGATAAAAGAAGTGGCAAGAAATCCAAGAGTAACTCGGGCAAAATTAGCGGAACAAATCGCAAATACTACAGGAACAATTGTTCATCCAAAAACAGTAGGGAGGATCTTACATTCTGCGGGATATGCAAGTAGAATTCCCCGCAAGAAACCGCTGATTAGTAAAAAAAACCAGCATTTGCGTTTAGAGTTTGCCAAACGATAAGGACGAAGAATTTTGGAATAGGGTTTTGTTTACTGATGAAACCAAAGTCAATCTTTTCGGAAATGATAGCAGGGGAAAAGTGTGGCGCAAAAAAAATACAGCGTTAGATGTTAACAATTTGACCCCAACAGTGAAACATGGTTATGGTATGGTGGGCAATAGCAGCCAGTGGGGTAGGGCGAATGGTATTTATAGATGGTGTAATGGACCAGCATCAATATAAACGTATATTGGAAGACAATTTGAAGGATTCCGTAGATGGTTTGCATACAGCGCGGTCAGTGAAGTGGTTGCTTTACCATGCACCAAGACAACTTAATTCTCCTCCCCAATCACCTGACTTAAACCCCATCGAGCACTGTTGGGATATTTTGAAACGTAAAGTCGCTACAAAGCACGTCCGAAGCAGGGATGAACTTAAAATTGCTTTGGAGGAAGCCTGGAAGGAAATATCTCCAGATGAAACGAGAAATTTGGTCCGATCGATGCCCAGAAGATTACATGCCGTGATAGATGCAAAAGGAGGACCCACAAAATATTAAATTTTTCCAATATAAGTATTATAAGTAGGTGTAGATTATATGTACAAATATTTTTGTCCCAATGAATTTTCATTATTTTGTATTTTTTTAAATAATGTGTTGGATATTAATTTTGTTTTTATAACTTAATTAAATAAAAATATATTAAAAATAATACTGCATACGACAATTTTAAATTCTTTATAAACTATTGAAGGTATACGAAATATATGAGGTGTACAAATAGTTTTGTCCCTAACTGTATAAGAAGAAAAGGTATCAGCTATGATGAATTATTCCAGTGTAAAGTCGTCAAAATTCTAGGTGGTAAAATTTTAGTCGAAAATTTAAAAAATTAAATAAAAATTCGTAAAAAATCGTATAATTAAAAATTTTTAAAAAGTAAGTACGCAGTTTAAAATAGAATATGCAATTTTTGAATTTTAACACTTTTTAATGTCCCAAATCGGCCCAGGTTTGTTTAAAAACTACTGCCAATATCTACGGACCCAGACACTCCAGAAATCTGAAATCTTCAAAAATCTTTAATTTGGATCTAATAAATATAAAAACGAAAAAATTAGTTTTTCCGACAGCTGGTTTAAAAGATGGCATTAAAGGGTTAAAAAACGCTAATATATGTATACAAATAAAAAAATAGTATTTTTTTCTTTTTTATTAACAAAATAAAAGTAAAATGTTTTTGATATTAAATATTATTTGTTAATAACATTAAATTAAAAGTTGATTCATTAAAATATAATTTTAACCAAAACAATAAAAAAAAGCTGAAAATCCTTAACTTAAAACGCTAACATGTCATCTCTTAAAAGGATTAAAAGAAAATAAAAACTTTTATAAATGAATTTTCTACTAATTTTTTAACATAAATCTAAACAAATATGAATTGTAAGTATATCCGGAATATATATATATATATAATATTACATTTTTATTTTTATTACATACAACTTTTTTTAAGCGGTCGAAGATTTTAAAAGACGCTATATTTAATATTTTTTTCGAATTCAATGGAACAGAACTAAAAAAGTTACACATGAAAATATTAATTGTGGTACTTCAACTGTATTATACTCTAAAGGCTCAACTACATAGAATAATTTCGCTTCAACTGCGACTGACAGCTAAGTTAAATACATGCATTTATATTGAGCGGAACCAAATCAGTACGCCAAACTTCTACGTGAAGTAACTTCAAAGATGAAAAATGTTCAACTTTGAAGTGCCGAAGTACGTAAATATATTTTGTTGGTTGTTTTATTCTTATTTTAATATTTATTCGTTAAGTAGGAAATTTTAATTTGCAATTAATTATTTCAACTGAGAACATAATAGAATTTTGACATCTTTATATTTTATTATATAAAATTTTAATAACAAAATAATGCAACGACTGGGTTAATATCATTTATGTGTTGCGTAGCTGTCAGTCGCAATTGAAGCGAAAGTATTCTATGTAGTTGAGCCTTAATTCAATAAAATTTGGCAACACCCTAGGTGAAAAGCCAAACAACTGTGACAACCTCGCAATAAAACTTTTGATATTTAAAGTACTTCATTGATATTTTTCGTTTAAAAAATCGTAAAACTTAAATTAATAAAGATATTTTCAAAATTTAAAACCTGTTTGAAAAACAAAGATTAATCTAATACTTTAACAATGAACATAACTAAAAAAGTTACATTTTGTTACAAGAAATATTACATGTCAGACTTCAACTAGATAATACTCTGTCTAATTTAATCAAATTTGCCATTTAAAATTTATACTCAAAAACATATTGAACTTTGGCTTGAAAGTTTAGAGCTCCCTGTGGATATAAAACCGATTATGGGTACTTATTGTAAGCCAAAAATGTCTTCTTCAAAATGATTTTTAAATTTTGAAAATATTTTCATTGGTTTAAAAAGTCATGATTAGTTATGATCAGGGCAAGTTTTTCAAGCTTTTCGCTTGGAAAGTAAGCATTTGCATATTTCAAAAGAATTTCACAAAAAAATGCTTATATTTTAAATCTTTGCACAAATTTGCATATAATGGATAAAAAAGTTAGTTTTCTTAACAAAAACACAATTTTTTGGTGATTTTTTGGAGTTCAATAAAATGATTTCTAAAAAATTTTTTGGAGCATTTTGAGTACATTGTAAATATTGTAAAGAAAATAAAATTTGGAAGCGTCAAATATGATACTTAAAATTAAAATAGTTATATTTTTATAAACATCGAAATTTATTTGAGATTGAAAGTTAAAAAATGCATATTTGTGCATATTTTCTACACATTAATATTTAATTTTTTAATTTAATGCATAAATTCGTTGGTTTTTATATACATATTCATGCTATTTTTGCATATTTCTGTGCATATTATACCATTTTTTCGTGCTTTTTCAAGCGCATATTTCAATTATTTTTGTGCATATAAAAACTTGCCCTGGTTATGATTATGAACAGAAAAGTCAAAAATGAGTAAAATAAATACAAACTCATCAAATACTCTAATATTTTGTTTTTTATAACAAAATCATTAAAATTGCATGTTCTAGACAAATCAGGATTAGGTAGACTTCTAATACATAATATATTAAACAGAGCTTTTGGATTTAGTTGAAAACGTCTTCAGTTTTTAAGTAATATATAATATAATAATTTTACAGCAACATATTTTAAAATGGTAGATTTTGATTTTTTTTTTTGAGTTTGATTTCAAAAAATTGCCATCATATTCATATCAGTAATGCAGAAGATTAGTCAACTTTAAGTAATTTGTGATTAATATAACCATATTTTTTCCATTTATTCAAACTTATCAGTTAGTGTTCGTTTCACCTTAAAAACATTGCATTTCCTTTAAGGAAGTTAAAAACTCGTGTAATACTGTGATTTATTAATTACACTAGGTACAAAATCAATTATTGATAGAACACTTTGGTTTAAAATATATTTTGAAATTTTTAATTAAAGACCACATAGAAACAAAAAAGTTTTATATTTTCTTGTTATCACTTACTAAATGCATTTTATTTTTGTTATTATTGTTAATTTCATTGCAAAAATTATTAATTATATAATATCACTTTCTTGAATTTTACATATATATGATCATATTTTCAATATTTTTTTTTTTTTTTTTTTCATTAAAATTTAACACCCACCAGTTATTAAAATTTTTGGTGGACGACCCAAAGTTCCATTGTGAACAGAACGCCTTAAAAATTCTCTCGCTTTTGGAGTCAGGCGACCTGTACTCACGGTGCTTTGCACCACTGACGTTAAACACTTTCTAAACATTTAAAAATAATAACAAATTCAAGGATGTTCTCAAAAAACACTTCACTTAATTTTTATCTTTATTCACTTTCTTCACTGAATAATTTTCAAATCATGCAAAAAATGAAACGTTTTAAAAACGTTTCGAAATTGAGAATTGAACGACCGATGTCGACAGAGTTAAATATTCAACTGATTTCACTTTTATTGTGCGATTTTCAATATTTTCTATCAACATCTGAATTGTCTTGAATTTTCATCATTTGTGCGAGTGTGGGTCTGTCTGTGTGTCTGTATGTGTTTGTTTTTTGTTAATGTTGTTTTTCTATATACATATGTATAACTTGACAATTGCCTGACGTTCGTTCGTTTTAATTCATATCGTCATCATCTATCTCCATCATTACAAAAACAAAATCATCCCACAGCTTTCGGTATTTTTTTTGTATGAAAATTTCTGAACATGCATACCCAAATAAACATAATTAAACAGACAGGCCAACCAACCATACCCCCATGAAGAAGACACACACTTTTTCATCCATCCATACACATGTCAGGGAACAAGTGAATCTTTTATTCTATTAAGGGGTAAATAAGTTGTTGTCTTCGTTTTGAATACTCTTTGTGTGAATGTGTTTTTTAGTTAAATTTAATGAAATTAATTTAAGCATTTCTGTTATTTTTTGTACGATTGTGTGATATTTAGAATGTTTATTCCATATTGTGGTTAAATTTTTTCTTATTTTTGCATGATTTATTAATACTTTTTTCCGTACACGTGTTGAATCTAAAATTTAGTTTCAATAAACATTCTTTGAAGGGCCCGTCCTCAAACTGTGCAGAAAATGTGTGTTATTTTTAATTTGGATACATAAGTAAAATTTTTATATGGAGTATTATTGATCAAACAAATTGTACTGTGTGTGAGGAAATTCGCAAAACAGATTTTTTTTTTTTTAATACATGTATGCATATTGTGGGACCTTATCACACAAACGTTGTTAAAAATTGGAATGTATTTAGATCTCAGTATAATTTATTAAACTGAATACAAAATGGGATTTTGAATGCGATTAAAGTACGATGAAGATGAAAGTTCGATTCATTTCAAAAATTATTTACGTTCTCTTCTCTAGGGTTGGAGTTTCAATAATTCCCACAAAATATTTGACGGACTGTCCGAAGTTTGATAAGTTAATTAACCCCCAGAGCTGTTTGAATATATTAACTAGATTGATTACAAATGGTTGTCATAGTTGCCAGATAAATTTAGTGTAAAATCGTCAAATTGACCATTTGAAGTCGAAAACATATTTTTTTTTTATATCTTAATTAACATTTTCTATTAGGTATGCCAAACGGGACTAGTTTTTGCAAATCCCAGGATTCCGGATTTTATAATATAAGAAAAAAAGAAATTTTGTATACATATTTCAATTAAAGAAATTCATTGGTATTTTAAAAAGCAAATCATAAGAATCTTATCTATGTAATCGATTTTTAAAATATTTTTGAAAATTTCTGCAAATGTATGTTCTGTCTTGCCTTAAGTTAATTTTCGTTGAATCCTGGGATTCGGGATTTTGTAATCCCGAAAAATCCCGGGATTTTCGGGATTGAAAAAAAATTATAAAAATTACATTAATTTTATATTATCGACCTATTACACAAAAAAAAAATATTGCCAATACGATTATCAAAATCAATACTATTTATCAAATAACTTCATTGAAAAATTTTCAGCAACAATAATCAAAATAATTATTTTTTCTGCTTGTAGAAAATATTCTAATTATCAATTACACTAAGAGACAAATTTTGGGTCATCAAATATTGCCTCAATGATTCCAATGCGAAAGGAAAGTTTACCATCAGATTAGTTAAATCTGCAAAGGGTTTTGCAAAGGGTTTTTCAAATTTCAATTTTATGGACTCCTAAACTTCGGATATTTTGGAGCACTTTTTTCATTGTGTATGTAAATAAAAAGTATTTAAATCAATATACAGTGTTGGAAAAAATAATAGGGACGACCCTTACTTTCGCAAACAGAAGCAAGCAGTTTCTTTATATTAAGTTTTTTTTGGGGGTCCCGCTATTTATCTGTTCCTTAAATAACGGGTTTTTGATTATTTGTTAACTTTTTCTCTTTTGCGCTTTTATTTTATATTTATTTGCAAAAAAAAATCAGTAAAGTTGTAATTTCAATTGGAAAAAATAATAGGGACGCACTACAAAAAATTGCCATTAGTCAATAAAAATTATTATTTTTAACATAAACATATTAAAAATCCGTAAAGCAAAGTTTATGTGATTAATTTATTCATATTGGTTTCGTGTTTATGATTTATGTCTTCGGTAAATAAATTCGAAAATGGGTCTTGGTGTTCATTGTACTGAATCTGAAAAAAAAAAAAAAATTAAATTCGGGCGGGTTATCAATTAGAAAAATTGCACAGATAATGAAGTGTTCCAAAACTAAAGTATTCAATGCCATTCATTCGTAAAAAGTCATAAAACTAGAGGTAGAAAGCCTAAAACGTCGGCGCGTTTTGACCAACGTTTAGTTCTAGTTTCCAAAAAATTAATTGTGTGCTTCAGTGACAATGCGAACAATAAGAAATAGGCTGTAGGAAGTCGGATTAATGGGACGCAGTCTGAAAAAAGTACCACTGTTGAGCAAGAAAAACATACAAAAAAGGTTGGAATTTGCCAGGCCGTAAAAACTGAAACAACGAACCATGGTCAGACGAAAAAAAAGTAAATTTATTTGGATCTGGCGGAAAATCATTTGTACGTCGTCCTGCAAATGCTAAATTGGATCCAAAATATACCAAAAAAAAAAAAAAAAAAAAACCGTCAAACACGGTGGTTCTATAATGCTATGGGGATGTTTTTCGGCCTCTGGAGTTGGTCGAATAGTTTGGATTCAGGGAAAAATGAATCCAAACTATTCGAAATAGTCAGCAGCCTATATAGACATTCTCCAGAATAAAATGCTCCCATTTGCTGAGGATGAAATGTCACTAAAATGGGAATTCATGGAGGATAATGATCCGCTAGAAGTGTCAAAACGTGGTTTCAGCAGAATGAAGTGCCTGTAATGGAGTGGCCGTCCCAACCACCGGACTTAAACCCCATTAATCATCTCTGGGGAGTCCTCAAAAATAAAATTGGTAGCTTTAAATCAAAAAATAAACAAGAGTTGTGAGAAAAAATTCAAGAAACCTGGTACTCAATTCCGCCCGAGGTATGTGCGAATCTTGTGGGATCTATGAATCGCCGTTGTCAGGATGTTATAAAAATGAAGGGATCTTCAACCAAGTATTGAAAAAGTATTTGAAAATTATGGTAATGTTAAAAAAAAAAAAAATATTTTTTCCAAAACTTTAAGTGTCCCTATTATTTTTTCCAGGCCTTTTTAAAAACAAATATATTTTTTGGCAGAACTATTTAATTACTTTTACTTTAAAAGTTAAAATATTTGAAGTTATTTAATTTTATGTATATTCTTTTTAATATTTATGGAATAGTAAATAAAAAAGTAAGAATATATTGAAAAATTAGAGTGTCCCTATTATTTTTTCCAACACTGTATTTATGGGTGCTTATTGTTCAATAGAGAAGCCTTGTCTCTTATATATTATGTAAGAATTTTGTTAAATGCTCCTCCCTTTTAAAGCCGACTTTTCATAACAAAATTTAATCAATACATGAGTACACACATTATTCAGACGATTTAACTAATATTTGGCACTAATATGTATATATTGAGTATCCTCTGTAAGGAAATATTGTATATAATATTAATCTTAATGCCACGCCCACTTTTTGTAAATAATTCTTATTTCGAAAGTTCAAATTAAATTTCGCACATATATCATGTATTTTGTGCAGAAAATTATGGACTTTAATATAAGTTGGCTGTCGCGCCCACTTTCAGTAAAATACAATTTTGCTGCTTAAAGAGGCCATAGAAGGAATAGAAAATATTGTATATTATAAAATTTAATCTGTATGGGTGCCACGCTTCTTTTTCGCCCACTGTTATTACACTATGATATTTTTTACCACTGTCATCAAAATGTTTATGACATTTTAAATTTTCTTACTACGAAGCAAAGCAATCCTTTCTTAAAAAGGTGGGCAAGGCATCCATTCATACTTCCTCAAAGGATATACGTACATATGTGCCATATTTCATTTTAATCGGTTCAGTAATTTAGAAATAAGGTCAAGTCAAATAAAGTTAACAATATTACAAGGCATATAGCAAAAATCTAGTAAATAATTCTAATAGTCTATAAAACAACAACATATAATAATATTTTAATTTAGTAATTTAAATGATTTATATATCAATTATATTGAAAAAGGGGCTTCGAAAATTCGAACTTCAAGAGGCCATAAAACCAAAATTCGAACTAACTTTGAAAAACTACTGATACGCTTTCATTTTGCGTTGGAATTATTCAGGCAATTTTTTCTTGTTGCTTTCAAGTCTTGTGTTATTCAAGTCATCAAATTCAAATTTTCTAATATGAAAAACTCCAACTGCTATAAAGTTTTTTGGATTGGCTAAAACTACAGCTACTGAAAATTGTCAGTAGTAGTAGCCAAAGCAATTATAATTTTTTGTAGTCTAACACTTTCTTTAACTACTGCTACTTGCAAAAAAATAAAACTTAAAAAACACGTAGTTAAAATGAAGCAGTAGTTTTAAAAACAAAATAATTGACTAATAATCCATTTGTAGTCTAATTTTTATAACTACTTCCCTTTCAATATTTTTTTATTTTTACTGCTACCTTCAATATGTAGTTAAAGCCCAAATTACAATAGCGCGTAGTCAGCAGCAGTGTGTGCTGCCATAATCAGCTGATCATTTAGAATGCACTGTTTGTTATGGTGTTGATTACATTTGGTCAGCGGCAGTTTGCAGTGCTGTTTCATTTAGCCCTGTTTCTAAATTCACTGCGCTGCATTCAGTTTGAGAGAAAGACAAAGAGAGTGAGCAAATAAATGAGATATACACAAGTAGAACAAAGCTAAATGGTGGTTGTAAATTGTGGCTGCCTATGCTGAATTGTAATTATAACGGCAGCAACATGTAGTGCTGACAGTGATCAGCTGATAATTTTTGCTGATACTGTTGCTGACTACGCGCTATTGTAATTTGGGATTAATACTTAACGTACCGTCTATACTAGCCTTTTTCTTGTTCGCACAAGAACAAAACGTCGGCAGAGCAACACACACAATTTTTTTTCAATTTGTTTTCAGTGGGCAGAACATTTGTCGAACAAATCATAATTTTTTATTTGCCGTCAGTGTCGCTTCGATACTTTTACATGCAGCGCCTCTTCTTCCGCATAAAAAATGACGTTTGATGGCAGACATTGTTGCTCGAACAATTGTGCGAACAAGAACAAAACATGAACAACTTGGGTCCACACTATCCAAATGCATGTGCGCACAACATTTTGTTCAATGTGCGAGCATGAAAAAGGCTCGTATGGACCGCAAATAAGAAACAGAATACCAATCGACTCAGTATCATTTTCTGAGTCGTTTTATCGTCCGTCTGGTCGGCTGTCCATATAAAGTTTGTGCGCAACATACAGATCGCAATTTTGGAGACAATTTGATGAAATTTGCAACATATCATTATCTATATATGTATATAAAAGAGTAACGTGACTAATTCATCATTCCACAGCCTAAATGGCTGAAGCTAGAGAGTTGAAATTTGGAACGTAGGTAGGTCTCCCTCTGTATAGATCCACTAAGACGGGATTTTTGGAAATTCGAATGTTTTGGAAATTCGAAAATTGAATAGTTGTCGTTATTAATTTAAAAAATAATCGGACAGGTGTCTGGTACTTTTTTGAAAATCGGCCATTTTAGGGAGAAAATGGGTAAAAACTGTATTTTGGTACTTTTTTTGTCACCATATGTATCTTTGAAACCAATTAACATACAAATAAAATTTAAGCCGTATTCATAACTTATCAAAAAACGAGAAATATAAATTTGGTACTTTTTCGAAATTCGAACGTTTAAGGGGTAAAAATCGAACCTATTTTTGGTACTTTTTTCATAAAACATTTTTTTATATTTATTGACGTATTTTAATATGGGATCTCACTATAATTTAGAAACTCATTGAAATACAATTTTTCTATGGGTAAAAAAAAAAGTACCGAAATGGGGGTAAAGGTGGGAAATTACATTTTATTCAAACTTAATAATGAATTTTCAATTATATTATACATAGAAACATTCTGTGGGTAAGAATTCAAGAGGATGAACTTTTTTCTTCTTCTAATGGTACTTTTTGCATTTTCTGCAATATTTAACCTAGAAACATGAAATTAAATATGCATGGTCCGATGTGGGAAAGAATTCTCAAGGGGGGACTTTTTCGTTCTTCTAATGGTACTTTTTAAATTTTCTATAATTATGAACCTAGAAACATAAAATTAGGGATATGTGGTCCTTAGTTAATGAGAATCCATAAGAGGGGTCTTTGTGGTACTTTTTTTGTTCTTCTAATGGTACTTTTTGAATTTTCTATAATATTTAAACTAGGAACATGGAATTAAAAATATGTGGCCCTTAGTGAGAATTCATAAGAGTGAACTTTGTTGTACTTTTTTTTTTCCAATGGTACTTTTTGAATTTTCGATAATATTTAACCTAGAAACATGAAATTATAGATATATAAATGAATGAGAATCCACAATGGGGGATTTTGTGGTACTTTTTTTGTTCTTCTAATGATACTTTTTGAATTTTCTATAATATTTAAACTAGCAACATGAAATTAAAGATATGTGGTCCTTAATGAATGAATTTCCATAAGAAGGGACTTTTTGATGCTTTTTTCTTCTTCTAATGGTACTTTTTTGAATTTTCTATAATTATAGATCTTGTAAAATGAAATTAAAGACATATGATGCTAAGTGAATGAGAATCCATAAGAGGGGACTTTGTGGTACTTTTTTGTTCTTCTAATGTTACTTTTTGAATTTTCTATAATAATGAACCTAGAAACATGAAATTAAGGACAAGTGTTTTTTATTTTAATTTTCTATAATATTTAACGTAGAAACATGATGTTAAAGTTATTTGGCCCTAAGTGAGTGAGTATCCATAAGAAGCGATTTTGTGGTACTTTTTCGTTCTTCTAACAATACTTTTTGAATGTTCTGTAATATACATCCTAGAAACATAAAATTGAAGATGTAAGGTCCTAAGTGAATCAGAATCCTCAAAAAAATCTAATATTAAAGAGATATTGTTATTTATGAATGAGAATTCTCAAGCTCTATTAGTCACATTTCTCTATACTAAAAAATAATAATAGGAATACTTTGGTAGTTTTTAACTTTCGATGTCAAACATGCATTTTGTACTTTTCGAAAATCCTATTTTAAATTTATTTTATAGTATGGCTTTTATAAAAAATTTCCGCTAACGAAGTAGCGGGTTAACAGCTCGTTTTACACAAAGACAAAGCCTATTGAATTTGATCCTCCATAATAGAGTTTAAACATACAAAAATTCCTTAAAAATAGGAATATTTTAATGAAATTTGGCAGAAATAATTTTTTTATAAGTTTAAACATATTTACTAAATTTCAAGAAAATCGGTTCATAAACAAATGTTAATATCGTGTTAATATTTTACAAATGCATATAAAAGTTTCTTACAATATTTAAAACTTTATAAATCAGACTGGAAATTACATAAATTAAAACCAAAAACATCCTTTTTTTGATTTTGTTTTCCGCCAAAGAAAATAATGCTTTACAACTTAAATTTATTACAAAATCCCGCATTTATTTTATTTGTTATTTGAATATTATTTATGATATATTGGCAACTCATATGACAACTCTAAAATATTTGTAAAATGGAGGGCAATGTACAAATGTTTATAAAAACGCAGAGAAGAAATAAATAATATATTTTTTACATTACTTTTAATTTTGATATTTTAAGCTACTTCTTTTTTTATTAAACTACTTTAACTGCTACCTCTGCTTTCTATTTACTACTTTTAAAACTAAATAAAGAATGTAGCAATTTTCTTTTATGAATATAGATAAAACTATAAATACTTATATGTGGAGGTAGCAGCAGTAATAAAATTGTAAAAACTACACTACTTTCAGAATTTAAGTTTTTGACTACAACTAAAAATACTGCTACCAAAAAGAGAAGGTAGCTGTAATTTAAACAAATGAACGAATACTAGTTTTAAACATTTCTAAAACTCCAATTTTAGTTATATTTTGCTGCTACGCCTATTTGGAGTCTAGCTTTTCAAACGCTAGTTTTACTGAAAATAAAACAATTTATTAGCTTTCAATTATTTATTTTATTGTATTAATTAATAAAATAATCAAATATAAATAAAGAATAAGTAACGACTTGAGCACAGAACAAATAATTATCTTATATTTTTCACTTAACAAAGTTTTTTCATTTTACATTAATAATTTAATAAATATTTTAATTGAAAAATGTTGTTTCTTTTTTATTTTTTACAGTTGATATAATCATTTTGTTGAGAGGTGAAAGTTTCAGTAATTTTTTAATTGAATGAAATATTTTGGTGATTGGTGACTTTTTTCTGTGAATAATCAAATATAAAAATGTTTTAATAGGTTGAATTTCCATTATTAAAATAATTGAATATGAATTTTTCGTAATTGAAATATGATTTTAGATTTTTCTGTGTAGAAATTGAATTTAATCTATATATATAAAAGAGTAATGTTATGGAGTGATTGACTGACTGACTTACTGATTCATCATCGCACAGCCCAAACTGTTAAAGCTAGAAAGATGAAATATGGACTGTAGATTGATATCCTTTAAATAAATCCACCAAGACGGGATTTTTGGATATTCGAATCTTTATTGGGTAAACGAGATCGAGGCTATATTCGGCTAATCCGAATCTTTTATACCCTTCACCATCTTACCGACAAATAAAATTTTCACCTTAAAGTATGCTTTCATACTTTCACATTTATAAATCTACGTTACAATGCTCAATACACATGTTTGTGTGTGTATTTATATAATTTTTTGTTTTTTTTTTTTTTTTGTAGTTTTTGGGCCATAACTCGGATGTTTATGAACGATTTTGGTTGAAAATATTTATAAAAGTAAAAATCTTTAGCTTAAACAAGGGCTTTAAAAATCAAAAATGCGTTTTTCCCGATATCTCAGTTATTGCTGAACCGATTTATTTCATTTTTCAGTACGAAAATTCATAAAAAAATTTCCGAAACTTTTTTGCAAAAACGAAGTCCCTAGCGTAAACAGAGGATTCAGAAACTCGAAAACCGGGTTCAAAAACCGGGTTTTTAAGCATATCTCCACCATTTATAAATCTTGCTGAATTTCAATAGCAAAATTCTCGAAAGGATATCCGATCGTTTGATATATATTATATATGTCAGTTATCTGTGGGCTTCATAAACGTCATTTTAACCGACATACGGACGGTCGAACGGACGAACATCATCATCATTTCTTACAAGGATCCAGAAAATATAAATTCTTTTTCTCTCCGCCGAAAACCTTATATCTCCTAAACTAATAGAGATACAAAAAAAGTTTAATAGTAATTGTTATTCATTTAAAAAATAATCGGACAGATGTCTGGTATTTTTTTGAAATGCGGTACTTTTAGGGAGAAAACGGGTAAAAACTGTACATTGGTACTTATTTTTTGCACCCTATCTATATTTTAATCCAATAAGCATAGAAATAAAATGTGCATAAAATTAGTACCTTATCGAGAATTGGCGAAAACAAGTTTGGCACTTTTTGTAAATTTTAACATTTAAGGAGTAAAAATCGTACCCGTTTTTGGTACTTTTTTCATAAAATATATATTTTTATACCCACCATCAAAAAGATGGGGGGTATATTGATTTTGTCATTCCGTGTGTAACATGTCGAAGGAATCATCTAAGACCCCACAAAGTATATATTTTCTGGGTCCTGGTTAAATTCTGAGTCGATCTAGCTATGTCCGTCCGTCTGTCTGTCTGTTGAAAGCAGGATAGGGGTAACGTAGGTGGACGAAATTTGTCACAAATATTTGTCTTATATAAGGTTGTTTGGTATTGAAAATGGGCAAAATCGGTTAATAAACAAAAAAGTTATGGGCTAAAAACTAGAAACACAGGGTGTCCGTTTCATATTTTTTTGTTGATATTTCTTCAATAAATGCATGAACGAAAGCGAAATTTTGTATATATAGTTCGGGGGTCAATATAAACTCGGAAACCAAAAATGGGCGTGGTCTGCCCACCTCCCATATAAGGTGAAAATCAACGAAATTGTGTTCAAATAGTTCAAGGACCAAAACAAACAAAAAATGGGCGTGGTCCGCCAACTTTACTACCCACCTTACCGCCCCTTCCCATATAACGTAAAATTTGAAAAAGTTGATGGTGGGTATATAGGATTCGCGCTTGTTTTTACTGCCAGTACAATTTAAAAATTCATTTAAATACATCCTAGGGCAATAAATAGTACAAAAAAGGGGATAAAATCGGAAATTAATTTTTATTCAAATTAAATAATGCAATTTTTTTATTATATTAAACCTAGGGGACGGGGGACTTGTGGTACTTTTTAATTCTTCTAATGGTACTTTTTTAAATTTTCTACAATATTGAACCTAGAAATATGAAAATAAAGG
Organism: Protophormia terraenovae; assembly: GCA_951394005.1. NCBI lineage: Eukaryota > Metazoa > Arthropoda > Insecta > Diptera > Calliphoridae > Protophormia > Protophormia terraenovae. Next base: position 29,802,519 of record OX596075.1, read on the forward strand.
TACATGGTCCTATGTAGGTAAGAATTCAAGAGGGGGACGTTGTGGTACTTTTTCGTTCTTCCAATGGTATTTTTTGAATTTTCTATAATATTTAACCTACAAATATGAAATTAAAAATATATGTTTCTAAGTGTGTGAGAATCCAGAAAAGAGGATTCATGGTACTTTTTCGTTCTTTTAATGGTGCTTTTTGAATTATTTAATATATTGAAGATATAAGGTTCTAAGTGAATGAAAATCCATAAGAGGGTACTTTGTGGTACTTTTCGTTATTATAATATTACTATTTGAATGTTTTGTAATAATAATAACTAACTTTCAAATATAAAATTAAAGATATATGGTTCTGTGTTGAGAATCCACAAGCCATATTAGTCACATTCTTCCATACTAAAATATAAAATAATAAAAATAATATTTTGGTAGTTTTTGAACCTTCGATCGTTAAAGATGTAAGAAACTGGTAACTAAAATATTAAAGAAGTTTATTGTTCTTAATGCCGATAGAACGCCAATATTATAACTGTACCCCCGGGAGTTAGGAATCATAGTTTGCTTTTACGAGTTTTTTTTTCACTTTTGGTATTTCATTTTTTTTTTTTAAGGCTAACAATTTTTTATCTTGTCTATGTAGAAGTACTGCAAGATCGGGTTAAATGCTATCTATATAAAAGTGAATCTCTATTTTTTGTGTTTTTAAATTTAATTTCGATGATTTTAATTTATTTCAATACAACGGGATATCGAAGCGCAATGTGTTTAAGCTATTAGTAAGACACTTAAATTATAACTTGCAATTATAATTTTTATATTAATTACACAGGTCAACAAAATCGCAAAAAAATTTTATATCTGGAATAAGTCTGCAATATTATTATTCCTTAGGCTTGTAGAAAGTTAAATGAAAATTTTCCATCACGTCACATTTTTAACCCACTGAGGACCAAAGAAAATTTGTTTCCTTGAGAAGTTCTTAGGTTATAAAATTTTCCAGGTAATAGGTAAAGGAAATTTTTTACACATGTTTTATAGGCAGGACATGAGGCTACAAAAATGTAGTACTACTAAAGTCTCTAACTTCTCACACATAGCCCCTAGAAGTCGTTAAAGTTGTAAAAATCAAGAATTTCTCAACTAACACTCATAAAACCATTGAAAAATGAGGGATAAGGAGTGGGTGTATAGGGGAAATTTGTATTTTACATAACTGATTCAAGACCGCAGATTTCAAAAATGGTCAAAATTTTAAAATCGTATTGACAGAATATGCGTAGACACCAAATGTTTGAAAAAATAAAAATCAGTTTAAATAACAATGCTAACAAAAAATTAAATTGAAAAAAGATTCGGCTGTGCCGAATCTTTGATACCCTTCACCATATTACCATCTTACTATCTTATCGACATCATATTACCATATTACCGACAAATAATTAAATTTTCGCCTTAACGTATGCTTTCATATTTTCACATATATAAATCTAAATTTTTTTCAAACTACGAAAATTTGAATATGAAAAAAAAAACAATCATAGCAGGCTTTACTTTTAAAAAATAAACAACAACAATTCCATATTTATTTATTTTTTTATGTGTGTATATACAAACTGGCTGCATATACAAAGAACAACAACAACACTGTTATTCATTATATTACTTCTGTTGCTAACTAAACTACTTGTCTTACAAGCAAAAACGTCACTAATAGTCATTACAATGCTTAATATACAAGTTTGTGTATGTATTTATGTATATTCTTAACAGATATGTTTTAGTTTTTAAAAATAAACAACAACAATTCCATATCTATTTATTTTTGTACAGACTGCATATACAAAGAACAACAACAACACTGTTATATATTATATTACTGCTGTTTCTAACTAAACTACTTGTCTATACAAAAAACAAAAAACGTCACTAATAGTCATTACAATACTTAATATACATGTTTGTATGTGTATTTATATTCTTAACAGATTTGTTTTTGGACCATAACTCTGTTGATTATAAACGAATTTGGTTTATTAAAAAAAACGAAATTTTATAAAAACATTTATGACTGATCTATATAAAAATAAAAATCTGTAGCTTGAACAAGGGCTTCAAAAATAAAAATATCTCAGTTATTACTGAACCGATTTATTTCATTTTTTCAGAACAAAAATTCAGAAAATAATTTCCGAGCCCCCTTTAAAAATTCGAAGTCCCTGGTATATGCAGAGGCTTCAGAAACAGAAAAACCGGTTTTTAAAGCATATCTCCGCCATTTATAAACTGATCCTGCTGATTCAAAAAACCGAAATTTTATAAAAATATTTGTGACCGATTTGTATAAAAATAAAAATCTATAGCTTAAACCAGGGCTTTAAAAAATAAAAAATGCGTTTTGTCCGATATCTCAGTTATTATTAAACCGATTTATTTCATTTTTTCAGAACAAAAATTCAGAAAAAAATGTCCGAGACTTCTTTGTAAAAACGAAGTCCCTAGTATATACAGAGGCTTCAGAAATTGGAAAACCGGTTCTAAAAACCGGTTTTTTTAATATATCTCCGCATTGTATGAACCGATCTTGCTGAATTCCAATAGCAAAATTCTCGAAAGCATTTCCGATCGTTTGATATATATATTATATATGTCAGTTATCGGTGGGCTTCATAAACGCCATTTCAACCGACACACGGACGGACGGACATGGTCCTATCGTCATCATTTCTTACAAGGATCCCAAAAATGTAAACTTTTTGGCTCTCCGACGAAAATTGTGGGAATTACAAACGGAATGACAAACTTATATATACCCTTTACACCTGTGGTGAAGGGTATAATTAGGAAAAAAATATATCTTGAATAATTTAGTTTAATTCTTATCGCTAAGACTAAATGTAGTAAAAAGAAAGTAAAGAAATAGCACCTAAAAGTCTTTAAAGTTGCTAAAAGTAATGAAAAAATGGGAAAAATATGGGAAGAACAATAGGAGCTTTTGTACCACAATGCTGTTACTGAGAGATTATATCAACGCATATGGAATCCTAATTTGGTGACAGACTTTTACAGCTTCTTAATATGAGAAAAAATTTATAAATAGTACATTCTTAAATCCTAATTAAATAAAAAAAATATACATACATTTTTCAATGAAGTTTGAACTAAAAACATTATATATTTTAAAATTGTGACGTAATGGAAGTGATTTATTTAATTTTCTACACTATATTTAGTATAAGGAGTTAAAATTAGGCCGAATTATTCGCAATATATTTTTCTTATAATTTTTCTGTTATTTAAATTTGGATTTTTATTTTTTTTTTCATACTTTTGATAGATACACATTTTCTGTCAGTGTGATTTTAAATATTTTACAATTTTTGATATCTATGGTCTTTTGTCTGTTATATGAAATACAAATTTCCCCTCTACACCCACTCCTTACCCCTCATTTTTCAATGGTTTTATGAGTGTTAATTGAGAAATTCTTGATTTTTACAACATTAAAGACATCTAGGTGCTATGTATGATAAGTAAGAGACTTAACTAGTTCTACATTTGTATAGCCCCAAGTCTTGGCTATACAACATGACTAACTTATCTGCTCACCTATTACTGGGAAAATTTTATAACCTAAAAACTCATTATGAAACCATATTTTCTTTGGTCCTCAATGGGTTAAAAATGTGACGAGATGGAAAAAAACCTAAATGTTCCTGGTGATTGGGATGACTATACCTACAATATTTGCAACATGATTTACCAGATACTTATTTAGTGTTGACCTGTGTTATTATTACAATTAATATAAATAATTAATTATTTGTTAAGTGTAACTTCCCTTAATCTGGCAGCTCCATTTAGTAGCTATCTGTAAAGAAAATGTTATTGCTATTAATATCGGTTTTCGTTAAAAAACACGAAAAAATATTGGAATTTTTATTGACTTGTTAACTTTCGTGTTGTCCTAAAGAAATTCACTTCTCAAAAACCTACCGAGAACGCCACTTCGCACTTTGATATAACCCTATACTTACCGTTAAAACTTACCATTATCCTAAGTTACAAATATCTAAGTTATACTTACCTGAATTATACTTACATACAGGTTATACTTACTTATTATACTAAAGAAACCTGCAATAAATTGTATGAATTGATTGAAAAAACCTAAAATACTTACCTCTATCTTTATAAAGTTTCCCTGAAAAAAGGTGTATAAATATAAGAACCAGCGAAACCAACCAATTTCTAACCATTCCCTTTTCTTATTCTCAACCCCATAATTATAATTGCTCAAACCGAGTAATTATAATTAAATCTTTGAATACAGATTGGCCCCCTTTAAGCTAAAACAATACCCTCTCTGCCATCATCTGTATCAAAAGATTTTTTAATACAATAGCTACAATTGTATTCAAATATAGTATGGTTTTTATTAAAAAAATCTACTTTAACGAAGTAGCGTTTCAAAAAAATCCAAATAGGTCCATATAAAATTGGCCAAAGAATTAAAGGTCTGCAGTCAAACTGTTTCCAATGTTATTAAACACTATCAGGATAAACCATTGATAAGAAACCTGCTTCGGGAAGAAAAAAAGCCACATGATATTTGGAGGCCAAGAAAATTGAAAGCATATTGAAAAGAGCTCCAAACACATCTCGTAGAAAAGCAGCCCGGTTAGCTCAGTGCTCTGACTATTTGGTGCGAAAAGTTAAAGCCAATGCAGGCTTGAAAACTTATAAAGTTCAAAAAGTTTCAGAGAGGAATGCTGCAAAAAAATTGGAAGCGAAGAATAGGGCACGGAAATTAAAATCAAATTTCATAAAAAAATACTCATGAATAATGGACGACGAAACGTATGTACTGGCAGATTTTTCGCAGCTTCCGGGTCAGCATTTTTATGTTGCTAATGCTCGAGAAAATGTTGAATATAAATTTAGAACCCAAAAGCAGGCAAAATTTCCTAAAAAAATTCCTTATATGGCAAGCGACAAAAGAAGCAAATCATTTGTTACAGTGGGTTCAATAAATACCGAAATATACATCAAAGAATGTTTTCCAAAAAGGCTTGTTCCTTTCATAAGAAAGCACAATGTGTCCACATATGTCACTACGGTAAGAAAGCTATGGAGTGGTACCAAAACAATAACATAGTTTTTGTACCAAGAGAGGTCAATCCTCCAAATTGTCCCGAGCTAAGATCAGTGGAGAGATATTACGCTCTTGTGAAAAGAGAATTGAAGTGTACAAAAAAGGTGTCCCAAAATATGGAAGCTTTTAAAAGGAGATGGGCAAACTGTTCCAAAAGAGTGACTGAAAGAACTATGTATCAACTCTAATGGTAGGGTTAACGAAGTTTTCGAAACATTCGAATCATCACTAATTTTTACAAAACTTGTTTTTGTTTTCGATATATCAATCAAAAAATTTGTTTACTAATTTAAGATCTGATAACCAACACAGAAAAAAATATTTCAAATTATTTTTTAATAAAATTATTAATTAACTTTATATTGGAATTTAATTATATTATTTATTAATATAATTAATTTTCTAATTGGTTTACAATTTTGTTTTTAAATAAATTGAAAGCTGTTAATAAAATATAAAGAAAAATTAAAGATTTGTCTATAAAAATACAGAAAAATAATAAATTTGTCACTTTTCAAAAATTTTTAGCTCATTATATCTATTTAAGAAAAAGCTGTAATAATAAAATCAATGCTTTTAGTTATTAATATTATCATTTTGATGATTGGTGCAAAATCAATTAAAAATTAATTAATATAAGCAATTTCGTAATTGAAGTTCATTTTTACTTTTTTCTGTGAATTGAATCGTTCGTATTATTTGGAATCTATTTAACGTATAGGTTCCAACATTAGCAACTCATGAAAAAAATTGGTATTATTTTTCGATTTTCGCTAAATTTCGCCAACTCTTACCTCGAAACTTTTAGTGAGAAATCGAATAAACAATATTAAATATTTATTTATTTGTTTATTTATTTATTTGTTTATTTATTTATTTGCTTATTTATTTATTTATTTGCTTATTTATTTATTTATTTATTTATTTATTTATTTATTTTTGTGAAGAATATTTGTCAAAGAATTTTAAATCAAATATTAATTTATTTTTTATTTTAATTTCTTTGTTTTGATAAGGTCGAAAAACTTATTTAATGGACAAAATAAATCTTTTACAAAAAATAGCAATTTGTGTATTATTAGTATACTATACTATGATGATTTTAAATTATTATACAATTTGCAAATGTTACCCTTAACGAAACAATAAAATTTTCACTTTCTTTTCATATTCAAGGTTAATTCAATTGAGGCCATTAAACTGTCTATTAAATAAATTAAAATGCCAAAAATTACAACAATTTGGAAACATACATAATTCATTTTGTGTGTGCATCGTTTTGTGGAAAAATAAAAATTTGACAATAATAACATTTCTTTTTGGGCAAATTTTTGAATGAAACTACAATATAAATAATGCCTTTATCCATAAAACATATTTTAAAACTTTTAAAAATTCACAATGAACTATTATTATAGTTCATTCGACTTAAATTATCTTAACAGCCTATACAATAATATATTTTACGGTTTTGCAACCGTATAGGAAAAATAATTCTAATATAATTTTACAAATAATAACATAATATTTGTTTATAGCTCGTATTTTAGATTAAAATCAATATGAAAGGTTGTTTGAGAAAACGTGTTTATTGTTATTCATTTTATTTTTGTTTTCCACTAATTTTTTTATTGAAATTTTGAAAATAACATCAGCCAATCTTATCAATAAAAATAATTAATTGCTTTAGTCAATATACATATTCAAATAATAACATCTAATAAATATATTGATTTTGGTGTAATTTTAATAATAATTTAATAATAAAAAGGAAAGCTTATTTAAAAGCTTTTAACGCCAAGGTTGATACTCAATCAAGTACAGAGACCCCACATCAGTCTCTGTAAAAATGTCATTTGAAATTGAGATTATTCAAATTTCAATAAATGTTAATAGCAAAAAATAATTAAATCATATGTGTATTTATATTATAAAACAAAATTATTATTTGTAAACTATAAACCAAAGTATACTTTGCTATAAACATTCAAAACTATAGCACATTGGAAAAAACATCAAATTTGCGCTTTATTTCAAATCTATTTCCTAAAAAAACACTTAAAGATATCTAAAAAATACTGTTGATTTTGCAAATTTTTTTATATAATTTTTAAAGAAGAAATTATAATATTTTCAAAGGTTGTCAAATTTTACTATCTCGAAAAATCTACAAATTTCTACAAATGAAGTCTGATTTAAAGATTTTTATATTTCTGTAAAGTGCTTGGCAAGATAAGTTATCTCTTACAGTTAAAAAGATATTTACACTTGAATTTTGAATTTTTGCCTCGACTTTCTTTCCTTTTTCGGGAATAAGTCCTGAGATACATGGGTAAACATTTTTTAAAAATATTTTTATATATTCCAAAATAATATGCTGAAATAATTTTTGAATTCGTCTATACGTGAAAAATATTCAAAGTAAGCACTCTGAAATTAATATGAAAAATTACAATTTTTTAACAAAAATATAGTTCAATTCTTTAACTTTTTAACTAAATAAAAAAATGTTTTCTTTATACATTTCAAAAGATAAGACTTCATAAATGGTTAATATAGAAATTTTGAACTGATTTAGGCTTGCACTCTACATCCAGCGTTGGCCGAAAATGGTAAATTTTAGAAAAAAGTTTCTTTCTTATTGATTATTAAAAAAATGTCACGTGAGTTTTTTTTAATTTATTAACGATATTTTATTATATATAGACGAATTGAGATAATACAAAAATTCTTTCAGCTTATTATTTTGAGATATTTTGAGATACAAAATATTTTTAAAAAATTTTTACCTCATATACCTCAGGACTTATTCCCAAAAAAGGAAAGAAAGTCAAGGCAAAAAATTAAAAATTCAGGTGTAAATATCATTTTAACTGTAAGAGATAACTTAGGTGAGAAATTTTTCTTTATCTTTCCAAGCACTTTACAAAAATATAAAAATCTTTAAAATCGTTTAATTTATTAACCGATTTTGCTCACTTTCAATACCAAACAAACCTTATATAAGATAAAAATTTGAGCCAAATTTCGTCTCCCTAGGTTGTCCCGTTCGAACCCTATCCTGCTTTCAACAGACGGACATAGCTAGATCGACTCAGAATCTAACCAGGACCCAGAAAATATATACTTTATGGGGTCTTAAATGATTATTTCGACATGTTACACACGGAATGACAAAATCAATATACCCCTTATCTTTTTGATGGTGGGTGTAAAAAAAAAAAAAAAAAAACATTTATATCTCGAATAATTCGGTAAAATTATTATTCCTTAGGCTTGATATAGTGTAGAAAGTAAAATAACAATTTTCCATCACGTCACATTTTTTACACATTGAGGACCAAATAATATTTACAACTTTAAAGACTTCTAAGGGCTATGTGTGACAAATTAGAGATTCGACTAATACTACATTTCTGCAGCCCCATGTCTTGGCTATATAACATGAGTGACTAATCTCCTCTACCTCTTACTTGACGTGACATGATGGAAAAAAACCAAAATGTTCTTGGTGATTGGGATGACTATACCTACAATATCTGCAACATAATTTTCCAGATACTTTTTTAGTGTTGACCTGTGTTATTAAATTTATTTCGAATAATTAAAAACCAAACAAAAAAGATTTAACTTGTACTCTCATAACTTCTTTTATAAAATGGCATTACACTTTTCTAAGATACAGTTTTTTTATTTCTAGTCACAAGACACTGTGCATCATCGTTTGCAACAAAATAAAACTCGCGTTTTAAAAAATGTTGGTCTAAGGATGAATAGGTCATCTTATAAATATTTTAAATGTTTTCTCGTATTTCTTGTGATTAATAATAATTTTTGTATTTTGTGAAAAATATTTTCAGGGAGCTCCTGAGTATTTTTTTCTTGAAGAGAAACTACTACATATCGACCCTAATTTTTTTAAGAAATTTTGTTGCTTAATCGATGTTGTTCGCAATTTTATAAAATAAAGATTAATGTCAATATAAAAAAGCTTTGAAATGCATGCCATACTTTCAAATCCCATACCTCCGCTTCTGAGGGCTCTACAGGATCCGCCTTCCAAAACTTAATTTGGAATTTTTATGTAAATCGGAAAAGGCTATTGAGAGTTATAGATTTCTAAAATATTTAATGTTAATAGAAAATGGTAAAACAATGGGAACCTGAGGCCATAGTAATTTTTAGTCAAATAAAAAACTCGATTTAATCGAATTGTGAAAACATATTGTACTTTCAATATTTTTATTGTAAGATAATCAAATGAATGATGAATTTATGTACATAAATTTCTTAAAATAAAGTTTTAAATGAACTAATTTAGTTAGACTCGTAAAAAATTCTTTAAAACGCCACTTAAACGAAAATGTCATTCTGATTTGTTAAAAATTCCTCGAAATTAATAATGTATCAAATGTATACTTCAAACAACAACTCATAGTTAATTATTGTTGGAGATCATTGATTAATGTATTTGTTGATGGTATAATTGTATCCTCGGATGTAGATATATCAAAAATCAGTTTTTGCACAAACAACCAAACATGTTCACAAATTTTTGGATATTTAATATTCATAGCCATAAAACAATGAAAGCATACTTCAATGGCTTGCAAAGGATTTTGAAATACATGTCTTCTACCATAAACATCAACATAAGCAAAGCATATAGTTTTGGAATAATCTCCAACTAAAGTAACTCTGGGATAATTGTCTAATTTTAAACGTTTTACACTATCATTGCTGTCATCATCTTCCTCTTTAACATAATCCTGCAAAAGAAAACAATAAAATTAAAATTTTTAGAGAAAATGGTAAGTTTGGGTTTGAATTACCTTGCAATAAGATATAAAAGCTTCTTGAACATTCAACTTAGTTTTTTGTCTGGTGCTTGGTAATAGATAAGGTACTAAAAGTAATGATAGGGCCAGTTTGGAATCTGTAAGGAAGAGTTGAAATATAAATTTCCAAGTTTTAGTAATATATGTATATTGTTTTACTCACCTTCTTCTATTGTATTCTCAATATCCATAATAATTTCCTTAACAGAATTGTCTTTAATCTTTTCAGCCTTTTCAATTACTTTATGGTAGTATAATCTCCATTCGTAAATACTTTTCGCTTGAGGATATAACATTTGGAAATCTATTTCAAACTAAAAAAAAAAATTTAATTTTTTAAGAAATTGTTTCATAAAAATTTGCAAGTTTACTAACCAGTTCGTAATTCTTTTCATGTTGTAGAACTTTATATTTTTCCATATATTCAATAGTTTCAATATTTTCATTTCTAAACTCGTTTTGTCTATAGGAATGTGTTTTTCCCCATAATTCCAATACTAAATCCCAATCACAACATCCAGATCTTAAGATTTCCAATTGATTCTCATCAAATTCGCTTTCGCTTAAAACACTCGAATCATCCATAGCTATGAAATAAAATAGTTACTTTTATTTAAATTTAAAATATTAGACGCATTTATAATGAATTACTCATTGTTGGCTGGGATTTATATTTGATACGTCTTTTTATTACACCTGAGGCACTTAGACGTGCTCTTGTATTGTTGTAGGCATCATACAGTTTTCCCTTTGCTAAATGGCCTTTAGTAAAAGGCACATAATAGGTTTCCTTGACTTCTGAGGGGAAAATTTCAACTATAGATTGAGCTAATTGTAAAAATTCTTCTCTTTGCATCCTGTAATGCATTTACCACTGTTATTTGGTTATCATAGACATTTAAAATTTTATATAATACATACTTTTTGTCCGGATTGTTAGTAAGAATCTGCGATATAATTGCCTTTGCTATTGAAGTGCGGTGTTTATTTTCCAAAGTGGCAATGTGAAGTGATTCCTTAACTTTAGGGATTTGTTTAATTTCCTGCAAGTAACAAAAACAATTACAAAATTATTTATTAAATCAGTATCTTATAAATTAAACACACCATAGTGGAAGGTATTTCATTTTGTTGTGGTACGGTAGTATTTGGTGTTGTAGGAGTTGGAGTACTTTGTACCGGTGTTGGAATACTTTGTGCCGGTATTGGAATACTTTGTGCTGGTGTTATTACACTTTGTACAGGTGCTGTAATACTCTTTGCAGGAGTTTGAATACTTTTTGCAGCATCTATTAACAATAAAATAAATTAGTTTTTTATTTTACAATTGTCTAGAATTTATGTAGACTTACTTGATACTACTTTAATATTCAATACAAAATCCAAGTTGTTTATATATTGCGCCACAAAATGTACAAATATATGGGGTTTTACAACAAAATCTGTTGAATATACTTGTATTTCTAAGTCTTTCGGTATATTGTATACATTTTTTACTACAAATAAAAAAAATACAAACAAATTATTACGTTCTATTTGCCATGTTTATCTATAGTTCTATTTACCTTCATCCAAAAATGAATAATAACTTTCTTCACCTTTAAAATATACACCAACAATTTCTTTATTGTTTTCAAAAGTTGTTTTTATTAATTTAAAACCTTCCATTTTATTTTATTAAATTTATTTTGCAAAACAACTCATCTGTTCAGTATAATCAACCAAAATGACGCTCTCAAATTTTCTAAAACATAATATAATTCTCCGTCAACCATTATTTTTTGCCGTGAGAGCATAATATGATTACAAACAAACAAGGGATTTTTATTAGGTAGTAAGTTTTACTACGCCAGCTGTTTTATTTCCATAAAGTACAGCCAGATAATGACAGCTGGTTATGAGCTTACAAAAATAAAATGCTTGTTGTTATTGTATTGCTTTTGACGTGATGCCAACCACTTTATTTATAATGCCGTAATTGAGTAAACAAAACATGTTTATTTCTCTACCATCCTCTTGTTGTAGAGAATAGTGGTGACAGTAGTGTAGCCATACTTTAAAATTTATAAAAGCACATTAAAGGGAAAAGTACCAATATTAAATAAGTAGCAGAATATTTATAAGTATTAAATTTTAATTTTTTAGAAATGTTTCAAGTCTTCATGCATGTTGTACAATTTATTTATGTATAAATAAACAAATATAGAATTGCATTCATGGTGTAATGAAATAGGTAGATTTAAGAGCCCAGCTGATTTTGAATTCGCCGCAAATTATTATTACCAAATGTCACTGTTTAAATTTTTGGTTTATATTTTTTTTCTAAATATAATAAATTTTTGTGATAAAAATTATGAATTAAAATGGTGATTAAAATATAAAATTTAATTTTTTTTTTTTTTTTTTTTGCAATATTTACTTAAAAAATTAATTAAATTAACATAGGAATGCTTTAAAAACAGTACCTTTAATTTTAATTGAAATGGCTTTATATTGTGGGTTTTGTTATTATGTTTTTCTTTTCTTTTTATACCCTCCATCAAAAAGATGTGGGGTATATTGATTTTGTCATTCCGTGTGTAATATGTCGAAATAATCATTTAAGTCCCCATAATGTATATATTTTCTGGGTCCTGGTTAGATTCTGAGTAGATCTAGATATGTACGTCCGTCTGTCGAAAGCAGGATAGGGCTCATACGGGACAACCTAGGTAGACGAAATTTGGCTCAAATATTTATCTTATATAAGGTTTGTTTGGTATCGGCTAATAAACAAGTTATGGGCAAAATACTAAAAACACATTGTGTCAGTTGTAGCTTCATTTCATACTTTTCTGCTGATATCTCTTAAAGAAAAGCATGTACGATAACAAAATTTTGTACATATAGTTCGAAGGTCGATATAAACTTGGAAACCAAAAATGGGCTTGGTCTGCTCACTTTACCGCCCACTTCCCATATAAGGTGAAACGTCAACAACATTTTGTGCAAATAGTTCAAGGACCAATGTAAACTCGGACACAAACAATGGGCGTGGTCCGCCCACCTCCCATATAACGTAAAATTTGAAAAAGTTGATGGTTTGTTTCTTTTTGTCTCAAAAATAGTTGCAAGAAATTGAGTTGCATTTTATAGCTGTCTTTATGCAATTCATAGTGTAATTAGTAAGTGCTCGCACATCTACAAAAAAAAAAAAAAAAAATGCTTGTATTTTGTTAGTGTAAACTACTACATATAATGTCAAAATGCTATGAACAGAAAATGAGAGAATGAAGGAGAGGAAGAGTAAAAATAGCTCGAAAAAAATTTTATAGTTCCGCGAGGTATGTCAATGAAAAAATGTAAAACAGCTGTACTTACGAGTATACTTTCTAATTATACTATGATGCAATTATACGATGTTTTACTTCATACACATAGTATAATTACTTTGAGTCTACATTAGACAAATTTTTATCAAGACAAACGTCAAAATTTTATCAAGATAAAGATTTGTCTAATGTAGACTGACAAGTTATTGCAGCGTTAAAAGAAATTTGTCAGCAATCGAGCTCTGACAACTTTGTCTTAATAATGCTTAGTAAAAGACGAGATCTTGATTGTTGTTGGTACTTTTTGCATGGTTTATTATGACATACGTTTTCCCCTATAATTGATAGAGATAAAAAATTATCTGCAACTCAAACAAAAAATTGACGTTTGTCTTGATAGAAATTTCTCTGATATAGACTCGACGTTAGAAAGTATACATTTTGGTAGGAATAATATTTTCTTTGTGGCAACTCTGCTTTACACTAACAAAATACAAGTAATTGTTGTTTTTGTAGATGTAGATTTCAAAAATAATGAGTGTCGCTGCGGATGTGAACCTGGACAAAATAATTACTTCAGGTACTTTGAAGGCAGCAACTACTTAATTAGTTTATTATATTTTTAAGTAATTATAACTGTCAAATTCCATATAAGTACAATTTTTGCTTACCCGCTTAAATCAAACTCCATACATAAAAAAATTTATGAATTCGCCGTATTGTTGTTCTTGTTGAACTGCTGATTATTTCGCCACGGCAACAACAAAACAATTAGATAAACAAGAAATTAACACGAATACAAGTACGCCACCGTAAATACCATAGTGTAATAAGAAAGTGACCTGGTAGGCACAACAAAATACAAGCAATTGTTGTTTTTGTGGATATGCGGCCACTTTATAATTACATTACGCGTAAATACATTAAAATTTGAATAGATCATTTGAACAAAATGGTTTAATATAATTTTTTTGGCTAAAGTAGGATGGGCAGTAAAAATAAGATTCTGTAATTTGAACAAAAATTAGACTTTTAAATGATGGATTTTTCGAATATTTTCATTTTAAATATCCAATTTTTCGACGTTTATACTTTATGAGCGTATAAGCCTGCAAAAAGATTTAAAAAAAAAAAATTTAAAAATCTGGCTCCGTTAGGATTTGTGCGACGAAAAGTTCAGAAAGCTCTGAAAAGTGAAAAAATGCTTAGCAAATTATAATTATATATATAGGTTAAATTTTGGATTAGTCGATTTTTGACCATTTTTTAATCAGTTAAGAAATTCATAAAAAAATAGCAAAAAGGATAGTCAGAACTTATTGGTTATGCTCTTTGTGTAAAATATGTATAAATTAAATAAAATTGTTTATTTGTTTATTAAATAAACAAAGTTTGGAGAACCCTATGATGAACTTAGCTGTTAATTTATTTGATCTTAAGCATGATTTAATCGTTTATAACTATTTTACTAATTAAAAGCATTTAGTTTCACATTACTAAAATAGACAATTGGTACGAATTTTGTTTCCGCAATGGAAAATAGATTAAAAAATATACATATTTTAATATTTAGGTCTGCGAAACAAAAAAAAAATATATAATTATTTTTTTATAACAAGCCCAAAATTTCAACACTTATGAGCTATCTTTAGAACTAAAGGACAAATTTAAAAATAGCATTTTCCTTCTTACAATTTATTTTTTCAACGGGATTTCCTAATATACAATATACATATACTATTCTACTTCATTTAATTTAAAAATTTTTTTCGCACTAAACAATGCCTATGACGATGACGTTATATTACTATGAATATTTTTTTAACATCTCGTGTTTATAAAGAAATTTCAATATTCTTCGCAAAAATTAAAAGAATTGAAAAATACAAACAAGTATCTTTTAAACAAAAATCGCGTGATATTTTTAGTGAAGTATTTTTTATTTTTTTTAATTTTAAAAGAAAATACATATACAAATGTACCATAATATAGTCACGTACATACATTATTTTTTGAAGAATGTCCAAAAGATATATTGGATGTGATTAAAGTGACCAAAAGTAAAAATAACAAAATTTTATATGTGAAATTTTTGAAAATTAAAAAATTTTTAACAGTCTTTGTTTATTTAAAATGTCTTTAAATATAATTTAATTTACTGGATATGGATTTTCATAAATAAAACCGCCCAAGCAAACTTTAAGACTCTCAAATGACTAAGAATATCATAAAGTAATTTAGTGAATATCGAAGTTAAAGGGCGCGAGATTAAATATCTTAAAGAAATAAACAAAATTCGTTCTCCAAAAATAAATATATAACTATGTACCTATAGTATTTAATATCAAATCATTGTTTATTTATTTAATATAATAATTAATAATGTATGTGTATGTTTTCACCATTTTATCATTATTTTTGTTCGAATCACCCAAGCGCATTAAATGACGCGTCTTTATACTCTCTTGTACGCGTACGATGTGGATGAGTGGCAAACTTTGTGATTGTATGGCTAAATAATTTTGTCAGTTTTATGTAATAAATTCGTTTACCTCCTATTCTTTTTTTTTTTTTTTTTTTTTGGGACTAAATGCGTTTTTATTTAAAAAGTGAAATTTAACTTAAAAATTTATTTGCTAAATTTTTTTTGAGTGGAAAATTAGTCTAGTTTAGTAAACATTTATATTTAGGTTGAATGGCGTACAGAAAATACCAGATATATTTTTTGTATGATTCAAAAGATCTAGGTGTGATTAGAAATTATATGGAGGGAAAACAAACTGAAAATATGTACATACATATGTATGTGTTGAAACTAGAAAACGATTATTTAATTAAAGCATCTAAGTTCTATTCTGTCCAGTCCGATCGGACCTGTATTTGGGTAACAAGGTTTACTAGTTGGACAAACGGCTAAGGCTGCCCAGGGCATTTTTTCTTATCTTTATTATTATTTTTTTAAAAATTTATACTTTAACTTCTTATCGTATTCTAAACATTTGATTAATTATTTGACATCCTCCACAAAATTTATATTTGTGATCCATATTTCAACCGAAAATGTCTGTCCTTCCGCTGAGGGCTGCAAGGTGGATTTAGTCGTATATTTTCTCTGATGATCTTAGCCTTTTAGTAAAATTCAAATTCTTCGGCTTTCCTTTGAATTATTTTCGTAGAGCTGACGAAACGTGTTTGCACTAACTAACATCTATTTTGATATGGATGTGCAGCTCAAACATGTATCTTGTCATGGAGATTTGTCATCAACGACGGAATAAAAAAAAACTGATTAGACAGACGCAGCCTAAACAACATGTTCTGCGGAGAGAGTCGACCTATCCTTATTTGAAACCCTTTTTGGTGAGTCGACTTGACTACATTCATTCTACGGACCGATTCTTGAAAACAAATTGACTGATATAAATTGATACTACAACTTCTATGAACAGCCGAAGGAGACATCTTGTTATGCAATTTTGGACTGCCCAAAGTTCTGTTTCTGCAAAGGTTGATATGTAGATATGCAATATAAATAATTTTTATAGAAAACTGCAACAATGTATAAATGTATAACATGCAGTAAAATTTGTTAAATTAACCACTAGCTTCATATGAATGATCAAAATAATTTTCAAATTATAGATTTTTGTATGTAGCTATGTACTTCCATATAACATTGTCAAGTTCATAATATAAAATTTTATTTTCAATTAAATACTTAACAAAACAAATAAAAGAAATAATAAAATAATTTCGATTATTTCCATTAAATTAAACCTCTTAAGTAATTTAACCTTTCACAAGAAATAATTTAAATTATTTTTAGTTTATAAATAAAAATAAACCCCTTAAGTTATTTTCTTAGTTTGCAAAGTTTAAATTAAAATATGATTTTCAAATCTAAATTATTTATGACAAATTTATAAATGTAGATAATTGGTAAATAAAGTATAATTTAAAAAACCAACAGAATTCATTCAAAACGTAATTACGCACTTTATAAATTAAATATAAAATATTGTTGTAGATACATTTAAAAGCGAAGACAACGACGCATGAATATAAAGAATTTATGAGTATATACAAAGTATAATGATTTTGAATAATACCACTTTTACTACCAAGCAATTCATTCATTGTTTATTAAAAGAAAAATTTATAGATATATAAAAAACTTACGTTTTCAGTAGTTACGATAAAAGGCCATAAAGTCGTGTGTGGTTATACATATGTTAAGTAGTGTATTTGATTATTCGATTAACACTAATCTGGTTAAAGCTATTCTCTAAAACATTGCTAGGCGAATTGAGAGGACGCTTTTACGTAGATGTGTTGTTGAGTATTTACATTTTATGAGAGTAAAGCCCAAATTACAATAGCGCGTAGTCAGCAGCAGTGTGAGCTGACATAATCAGCTGATCATTTAGAATGCACTGTTTGTTATGGTGTTGATTACATTTGGTCAGCAGCAGTTTAAACTGCTGTTTCATTTAGCCCTGTTTCTAAATTCACTACCCTGCATTCAGATTGAGAGCGAGACAAAGAGAGTGAGCAAATAAATGAGAGGCTAAAATACACAAGTAGAATAAAGCTAGATGGTGGTTGTAAATTGTGGCTGCCTACGCTGAATTGTAATTACAACGGCAGCATCATGTTGTACTGACAGTGAACAGCTGATAATTTTTGCTGATACTGTTGCTGACTACGCGTAAATGTAATTTGGGCTTAATTTTATACATTGACACTGTCAGAAATGTTTATCTGTTATGAGCAAACAGCGTTGTCAACTTTTATTTTTAAAAAAGCACTGATACTACGTAAAAAACGCGTAATTTTCCCAAAAAAAGCACTGAAATATTTTTTTTATTATTTTTCAACATCGAATTACATTAGTACTACAAATTTTATGTACATAACATAGTAAAATAATAAAGTACTCGCACATCTACAAAAACAAAAATTGCTTGTATTTTGTCAGTGTAAAACTACTGCCCACAATGTCAGCATGCTTTGAACGGAAAAATGAGAGAACGAAAGAGAGCAAGAGAAAAAAACTCAAAAAATATTTTACATGTGAATACAAAAACAATTTGACAGTACCGCGAGGTTTGCCAATGAAAAAATTGTAAAACAGCTGTTCTTACGAGTATACTTTATTATTATACTATGGTACATAAAACAGATTTTTATTTACTTTGAGATCTGAGCGATTTAAAATTACAGGCGACGGCGAAATTTAAGTACAAAATGGGTAAATATTTTTAAAAGCCACAAAATATATTTTCAGAAATTAAGATTCTTAACATAAATGTAATCAATGATCGCAACAATAGCACTTTGAGGAAATGAAAAATAACGCAGCATTAAGTAATCTTATTAAAACATCTGAGAAAATATTTATTTCTGGAAAGCATTGTTCTTACATCCATAACTATAAAATTAATATAATAGGATAGCACAAATTAAATAAATTAGTAATAAAATATATGCAATTTTGTAGAAACGCATAATATAAATAGTTTTCGAAAGTAAAAATCATTTATGTACTATTCCATTTTTGAAATTTGGTGTCACTGAAAATTTTTAAAAAGCACTGAAAAAAGCACCGAGCACTACATACCGTGTCCAAATTTTTAAAAACCATAAAAAACAATGCTAAAAGCACTGAGTTTACAACGCTGTGTGCAATTCTTTTAATTTACAAGTAAAAATATATGGTTGTGTTTATAGGTATTAGAAAAACGAGAAAAACAATTAAAATATTATTAATTAAATAAATATTATTTTAAGGACTTAAATTTTTTATGAAAATGGAATAGTTAAAAATTAATTTTTATTCAAAAAAGGAAATTTTTATAAATATCCTTGTAAATAATGAGTTTTATGACATAAAATCCACATTTGGCCATAAAATAGGTATTTAAACCTTTATTAGTACATACACGGAAAAATTTAAAATATTTTCACTGTATTTATTTTTGAAAAAATTGCGCTGTATACCTGCTTTATTGAAAGCATAGTATAATTATAAAGTATACTCGTAAGAACAACTGTTTTACAATTTTTTCATTGACATACCTCACGGAACTGTCAAATTGTTTTTTTATTCCTATGCAAAATTTTTCGAGTTTTTTTAAATAAATAAATAAATTCATTCCCTCATTTTCTGTTCATAGCATTTTGACATTATGTGCAGTAGTTTTACACTAACAAAATACAAGCAATTGTTGTTTTTGTAGATGTGCGAGCACTTTCTAATTACGTTATGACAAACAAGCGACTGAATGAAATTTTTGTTTCTCACCCGCAGTGTCGTTTGTTACATTTGTTACGTTATTCGTAACTTTTTATCGCTCCACGTAACATGTAAATATTTTCCGTTTTTTGGCCTTGTTTACGTAACTTTTTATACCTGTAGGATCAAACATTTAGTACATAAAATTATAAACTAACAAGTCTTTGACTTCCTAAATATTTTACAAGAACACATCAGCTCGGATGGTGAGTTAAAATTTAAATATTTATTTTACACATTTCTTGCCAGTAACAATTTTCTGTTTTGTCTGTCGGATGATATTCACCCTTATTATGAGTGTCATTGTCGTAGTCGAAGTCGTAGTCGTTTAAAACCACAAAATCAATGTTAATTGCATGTATTTTTTTGTTGTTTTCGACAATCATAATACGAAATTAGAGAAAACGACAGGTTTTCG
Source organism: Protophormia terraenovae (assembly GCA_951394005.1). Lineage (NCBI taxonomy): Eukaryota > Metazoa > Arthropoda > Insecta > Diptera > Calliphoridae > Protophormia > Protophormia terraenovae. The sequence continues at coordinate 29,822,527 of OX596075.1, forward strand.
TCACGACTACGACACTCGTAATAAGGGTGATTATTTGCTGAATATTTAGGAGTCTGTGAGAATCCATTGTTATATATATTTTTCAACGCTGAGACTGAATAAGCAATCAAGAATAATCATAATGCTAAATCCTAACTAATCGGATCCTTCTTAAAACCAGTTCTCATTATTTATCTTAAAATTTTGTTTCGAATTACATAATTTTACGTAAAAAATATAGAAAATCTAAATATAGAAAATCTAAATCTATATAGGACTACTATTTAAGAAAATCTGATATTAAATTTATACCTTATATTTAAACCAGACTATGACAATCTAGGATTATAAAATAACTGTAAATAAGGCTTATCTCTGATTATATCGGTACCTTATATTAAAACTAATCTATGACTTTATAAAAAACGTACGACTCAAACTAATCCAGGATTATATTAATACCTTCAAGGACTATATTTTATTAAAATTATATAAATTAAAAACTTTGATAAACATAAAATGAATAACCGATTAATTTTAAATTATAATACAAAAAGATTCTCTAAACTTAAGAAGCAACTAAAGTTTAAATACATGACTTTTAGGTCGTTACACATGACGAATTTACTTTTGAAATACAATATACAACATTCATACCTACAACATAACAAAACAAAGAAATACTACAAAGAAAATATGGAAAATCTCGCATAAAATCCAAAACAAGATGCAAGGCAAACTTGCATATTTTGTACGTTTCGAATGGAAAATGTTTCCTACATTTATGCTATGTTTCTTCTACTTCTTTTAGTTACAATTTTTGCTTGGAAATATTGGAATCTTTAAAATGCAAAGTGTGCTAGACAGGTGTTTGTTTCATGAAGTGATGTATGGCTTGTAACACTTCCAAAACACAGTGTTTTGAGTGTAAATTACTCGAGTGTAACATTAAAAAAAAAGAGTTAAAAATAAAATATTGTCTACAACCATAAAATACATATCATAAGAAGTTTTAAAGACAACAAATACGACTACGTATGTGGAAAATCAAATAAAAACAAAATAGTTTTTTATTTCTTAAATTTAAAGGGGAGTTGAAGCAGAGTTACAATTGGAAGCAACATGTTGGATTTTTTCTTAAAATTACAATTTTCTTGAGTAATAACTTGGCAAATTTTGAAAATCATTTACAGTCTTGTCGGTTATTTCAAACGTAACGGTTTAAATTTCGCTTAAAAACTAAAACCAAACCAAGGATACAACAAACTTTTGGGATTACTTGCAGTGGATATTAAAACTTTATATTACAAAGGATATTAAAAAAAACTGTAAAAAGCTGATAAATAGAAAAGAAAATTTAGGTTAATTTTGAGAAAAAGAAAGAGAAAAATTACAATTCGAAAATAAATGTGTTGAAAGTGAATTTTTTTGTTATATAAAATAATTAAGGCAGAAAATTTATGCAATAACTAATGGCTAATTAGCCCAGTTAATAATTTGTGTTTTTGGAGTTTTAATTAAAAAGAAAACATGCAAACAATTTATTGATGTGGTAATAAAAATTGTTGAATAATTAAGTGAAAAAAGCAAAAATATAGAAAAAATAATAATTATGAATAAAAAAAATATATTAACAAAAATAATTAAAAAATGTTTAATTAATTTTAAGATTCTATATAAAATAAAATATATATAAATATTTGCAAATAAAGGATATACTTACATAAATTATAAAAAATAATTAACAAATATTAAACAAATTAAATAATTAAAATTTTTTAAAACAGCTTTAAAGGATAATTTGTTATAAAAATTGGCAAAAATTAAAAAATAATAAAAAATGCGCAAACGATTTTATCCCTATCTTTAGGAGTATGTTCTGAAAATGATGGAAAATCTGATAATGAAAGTTATTTCTGGTCTGAAATTAAGAAATGCGCTAGAAATTAATTTTAATGGAAGATTATTTTATGTTGAATTAAATATCTTTCTAACAAGATATAAAAACAAAAAATTGGTTGGAATATATGTAAATATTCTAGTCCATTCGAAACTAAAAAGAAATGAAACAAATATAGTGTAAAAATAGGAAGACCACTCAAAGGATGAATTACGAGTATAGTATATATTGTTCAAACAAATTTTCGAGTTTAGTCTCAAAAGGATTTTCCGAAAATTCATAATTTTACGTTTGTTATGAAAAAAATATGTTCGCAAAAATTTCTATCAGTGATACTTTTATTATAAGAAAAAAAAGTTCAACATATTTTTTACAAAGGACAAAAAAGGTTTGTTTGCAATACTATGAAACATGTGCCAATTAAGAAGAGCGTGGGATCGACTCGTGGTGCCAGCATAAAATAAAAATATTAAAGTATAAAAGAAGTTTTAAATAATAATAATTGTGAAATAATAATTGTGAAAATGGTTAAAAAAATTTTCTTCTCCTTCAATTTATCTGTTTCAAACAACATTTTTAATCAAAAGCAATACTATTTTTATTGAAAAAACTATTTTTTTTTTTTTTTTTTTTTTTTTCAATTAAAATTTTAAAAATTATTGTTTGAATCTACAATTCTAGGGATAGGTCCCAATGTGGTGAATTTTTGATTGAATTAAAAATTTAATTATATCTGTGCAGTTCAGTGTACTAAAAAATCCTCGTGAAAAACTAATGGAGAAAAAATTTTAAATATTTGTTCCTTAACAAACTTAAAATTAGTAATTGGAGTAGTATTTGGAGAAGAAACTTGAAAGTTTTTGCTGGGCAAAAGTGATTCGAGATGTTCAATCGGAAAACAAATTTATAATAGTTTGAGTTGTTTTCCTACATCAGAATCGCAAGAAATCTGTTTCTGGGATTTTAATTATTTTTTCAATATATTATACTTTTTTAAATGCCTTTGTAACAGCAAAAATAATGATTAACTATATACTAACTTATTAATTAAAATAAAGTATGATATTCCAAAATCAGAAAAAAAACATTTCTTCAAGACGGAGTCTAATAGTTATGTTCCTAATCTGCATATTTACATGAATATCTATATTTCCAGCATTAAATCTAGTATCAAACATTTAATTAAACTTATTTTACACTTTAATTCCATGACGCTCTTCAGTAAAGGAACATTTAAATTCAAATCAATGATATAATTACTTAACTCTTTTAGTAAAGATAATAAGATTTACCCCCGTATTTACAAACCACGTTTTAGAGACAAAATTTGTATCAACAATTTGTTTTATATTTAAAAGTTGTTTGTGATTACGGGAGTTAGTTTTTAAGATTTAGTCTTTAGAAGTTATTGAATTTTTTTCTGAATAACTTACTATTTTGTTTAATAACTTTTTACTTTTTCAAGAGATTTATTCTAAAATCGTATCGTTTTATTCTCAACAAAATGGAATTTAAAATTTTGCATTCAAATGTGTTTGTTTTAAAGAAGAAAGTACAAAAATTATAACAAAGTCGATATTTTGAAAGAGAAAATATTTTGAAATGTTGAACAAATCATTACTTAGTATTACAATAAATGCAAAAGATCTTAATATAGTTAAAAGTTACGTTCCTCTAAACCAATTACACAGTTCAACAAAATAAAATTGCCTCAACAATTCGAATGCAAAATGAAAGTTTCACAGTAGTCTAAATCTCGAATTTTTTAGAGCACTTTTTTCTATATAATTGAAAAGAAAAATCATTTAAATTATTTAATCCAAATGTAATTACGTAATTTCTCCGTATTGATTCCCTTACTACATGTTGGCTTGGACCAACGACACGCAAAATAGTGCACACGGGCAAATTATCTCTTAATTTTGTCACATCTATATGCTCTTACATGTGAAGAGAGAATAATTATTTATTAATTTTATATATTTTTAATACTTTTTTAAGCTAATTGTTTTAATATTCAATTATAGTTTTTATTACAGACCATAAATTGCTTAAAAGCAAAAGATATTATTAAATTATAAGTTTAAAAATTGTTTCCGTGCGCAATATAAGAGCACGGAAACAAGAGCATATAAAATATGAAATTTAAGAGCGCCGGTCCCTGGCTTGGACCCATATTATCTCATTATTTCTGTAAGTGGTGTAGAGTTTTTTTACTTTACATAGTGAAATGAAACAGGTGGTAGTAAGTAGTTCTACGAAAACAAGAATATGGCGAATTCACTAATTTTTTATACATGTAGTTTGACATTATTGCTTGTGCTTATATGGAGTTTAAGAGTTCTAAGTACCAAAAAAAAAAAATGATAATAATAATAAAATAATCGCCCTGCTTTTTCATCTCTATTATTTATATATCAAAATATACATGGTACCAACTGTACAAAAGAAAACAATTTAAATTCTGCAATTGAATGTTTGTAAGACATTCATGAATACTAAATCAGCACTGAATTTATTAATAATTATAAAAACCTTAAGAACTAATATTGAATTTCTTAAAACTAACTAGACTAAATAATTTTAAGTACTTTTCTATTATACATATAAACCCTTCAATAATTCTTATTACACACAAGAAAGATAAGGGTTGATTGTACACATGTGTAAAAGACCAACGCACATGCGTATATCCACAACAAATGTAAACAATCATAAATTATTAAGATCTAACTTTGATTCTACATTAGACAAATTTTTATCAAGACAAACGTCAAAATTTTATCAAGATAAAGATTTGTCTAATGTAGACTGAATTTGTCAGTATTATTGCAGCATCAAAAGAAAATTGTCAGCGCTCGAGCTCTGACAAAATTGTCTTGATAATGCTTGGTAAAAGACGTCATCTTGATTGTTGTTGGTACTTTTTGTATGGTTTATTATGACATACGTTTTCTCCTAACTTTGAGTCTACATTAGACAAATTTTTATCAAGACAAACGTCAAAATTTTATCAAGATAAAGATTTGTCTAATGTAGACTGAATTTGTCAGTATTATTGCAGCGTTAAAAGAAAATTGTCAGCGCTCGAGCTCTGACAACTTTGTCTTGATAACGCTTAGTAAAAGACGCCATCTTGATTGTTGTTGGTACTTTTTGCATGGTTTATTATGACATACGTTTTCCCCTATAACTTTGAGTCTACATTAGACAAATTTTTATCAAGACAAACGTCAAAATTTTATCAAGATAAAGATTTGTCTAATGTAGACTCAATTTGTCAGTATTATTGCAGCATCAAAAGAAAGTTGTCAGCGCTCGAGCTCTGACAAAATTGTCTTGATAATGCTTGGTAAAAGACGCCATCTTGATTATTGTTGGTACTTTTTGTATGGTTTATTATGACATACGTTTTCTCCTAAAATTGACAGAGATAAAAAATTATCTGCAAATCCATAGTAAAATAATAAAGTACTCGCACATCTACAAAAACAAAAATTGTTTGTATTTTGTTAGTGTAAAACTACTGCCCACAATGTCAAAATGCTTTGAACGGAAAAATGAGAGAACGAAAGAGAGCAAGAGAAAAAAACTCAAAAAATATTTTACATGTGAATACAAAAACAATTTGACAGTACCGCGAGGTTTGCCAATGAAAAAATTGTAAAACAGCTGGTCTTACGAGTATACTTTATTATTATACTATGCTGCAAATCAAACAAAAATTTGACGTTTGTCTTGATACAAATTTCTCTAATATAGACTCGACGTAATTGATAGAGATAAAAAATTATCTGCAACTCAAACAAAAATTTGACGTTTGTCTCGATACAAATTTCTCTAATGTAGACTCAAAGTAATGCTGCAATAATACTGACAAATTCGGTCTACATCTGTCAATTTTTTTTTATTGTAAAAAATTTGACGTTTGTCTTGATAAAAATTTCTATATTATCGACTTGACGATTTGACAGTTCGAATTACTAAAAAAAATCGGTTGATTAAATGAGATCATCAGTTTAAATTCGCCTTGAGAAGGACGTTGTGCGCTGAATTTAACACTGTGGTGCTGTTTAAGTGTCTCTAAAAGGTGTCTTAATATTTCTAGTTATATTCAAAGGGTCCTACAATAACTGTCCTGGAAAATGGCATATTAAACTTAATATGCCATTTGATTGAAATAATAGATAACAAAAATATGATTTATATTTTCCACTTTTTGTTTTGAAAAGAAGAAATCTTTGAAATTTAGATATTTCCGTTCTTTTCCTGGCTTAGGTTTCAGTTTAAACAATTTAATTATTTCGAAATCAATTAAATATTCTGTTCTAAGTATGAATTTAAAAGAATTGTTTGTATAATTAATTTATTTGCTTGTTTAAGAACCATATAAAAACCGTTTAGTTAAAAAACTAACGTTATTATAATTAATATGTTAAATGACAGACATTTTTGTCTTGACTTAATAAACAATAACATAATTTAATCCAGACTTAAGAATATTAAATAGATTGTTCTAAAAACTAAAATAAATAAGATTAAAAAATAAAACATTAGTAAGTACATACATACAGACATATGTACATAATTCGAAATCGACATCAGAGCGTATTTATTTCTAGTGTTTTAACACACAAAATACAATAAAAACAGTTTAAACTTTAAAGAAACCACAACAATATAGATTTTTAGTTTAATTTTAAGATTTTGTTATAAAAAAAAGTAAAACACATTTAGATGCGCTACAAAAGCAAAATCGTAGAAAATTGTTACACCTAAAGAAAATATTATGTATATAAATTTGGGTTTATATAAGTAGGTGGTAAGATAAGTAACTAAAATATTGAGAATTAATTGAGAAAAAATATTGAGATTAAGTTTCAGTTTGAAAATAAATATTGACCAATACTGAACCCAAAATTTAATTAAGTTGAAATTAAACAAAATTGTCAATTACTCTAAAGACACCAAATATTGTAAAGTTCTAACATATAAAAGTTAGTGGATCTGTGGGAACTTACAAAACTTTAAAACATGATAAAAATTACTTGAAATTTAATTTTCTCTCGGTTACGATTTTCTGAACTTGGCCGCAAGTTTACACTTCTTCACTCTCTTGTCCTTTCTCCTTCACTATGTATAGCTGGAAAAAAGCTAATGGAGGCTTACTTACATTCGACATTTCTTATCTACTTTGATTAAATTGGAAAAAATAGTTTATGAAAATTTGATAAATGAGAAGATGCATATAATAACTGGATGTTTATATCCCCGAAGACATACATATATACAATATCAGCATAGCGAACACTTTTTTGTTCTATTGATCTAGAGTAATCTAATGCAAATCAATATCTTATAAGTCATCTACATTGACGAAGTAAGCATAGGCTTTAAATCACCAACTTTGTTTAAACAATGAGCATATTTACATTGGGGATTATCGTAGCGTTTCACAGAGGGGTGAAATTGAGAAAAATGGCGATTGATAATTTATAATTTGTAAAGTAAAAAATAGATAAAATGAAGCATCATTATCTGCTAAAAAGATTCTGTAAATTTTCAGGCTCTCCGTGTAGCGTGCCTTCAAAGACACATATGTTTTTCAATTTGTAATAATAATGTTAAAAACGGAAAATTTAATTTTTTTTTCTTTGTGTTTGATTTCATTACAATCATATTTAAAATATTTATAAGCGTTTGACCCATTTTCGGAAAAAATTTATATGGGGGCTAAGTGAAATAATAGTTTGATTGTAACCAATTTTGACATATTATCGTATTGGCCTAAGAAAAGCTCACGTACCGAATTTCATTAGGTTATCTTTAAAAGGGCGAACTACAGACTATCTAAAATGTTGGTTATTGATGTAGAGACAGCCGGTCGGACAGTGGTTTAGGCAAAAAATAAATATTTATAAATTCAGAGAGTATTTTACATACTAATGATACAATAATTACAACAAAATTACAAATGTGCGTTATTTATGAAGTTTTGTTGTAATGTATTTTCACTTAAGCCCAAATTACAATAGCGCGTAGTCAGCAGCACTTTAAATAATTTTAAATAATCAGTTAAATAATCAACTGATTATTTAAAATGCACTGTTTGTTATGGTGTTGATTACATTTAGTCAGCGGCAGTTTGCAGTGCTGTTTCATTTAGCCCTGTTTCTAAATTTACTGCGCTGCATTCTGATTGAGAGCGGGACAAAGAGAGTGAGCAAATAAATGAGAGGCTAAAATACACAAGTAGAACAAAGCTAGATGGTGGTTGTAAATTGTGGCTGCCTACACTGAATTGTAATTATAACGGCAGCAATATGTTGTACTGACAGTGATCAGCTTATAATTTTTGCTAATACTGTTGCTGACTACGCGTAAATGTAATTCGGGCTTTAGAGAACAATCGAATGAGGGCTGTAAATTTTCTAGAAAGAATTACAAAACAATTTTAAAAATTCCGAGACAACCCCTAAATTTTGAGATATTGCGAACAGATTCTGTTTAGGGTAGTTCCAGCACTATATCTGTTGTACGTTCAGACATTTTAAGCCAATTTAAAATTTTTAAATCGATTTAGAAAGCAGAAGAATGTAGTTTTTTAACTATATTACAATCATTTATATACATACATACAGTACTGTGCAGAACATAAGCAACAAAATTAAGGTTATCGTTAATGTTGAATTATTTTTTAAAGAAAACTAATTTCATAACATTGTTAACACACTTGGGCACTAATAAACATTTGTACTTTAGAAGATGTGAATTTGTTTCTTTTCGCAAAAAAGAGAAAAAATGTATGTTCTTTATATAAAAGTGTGCTTATCAAAAGCAACAAAATTTCCAATTAACGTATACAAATTTATTTTGGAAGCACAATTTAAAAATTATGACTTTTCAGAACATGTAAAAGGACTTCCGCTAAAAACTTCGATCAGTTATTATTAAAAATAAATAAGTAACACACTATAAAAAACAATTTGTCTACGTGGGTGGGTTATATAGTCTCTATGATTTAATATACACTCTACTCAAAGTCTATTGAAAGCATTTAAAAAAGTTACAGGTTAAGCAATATAGCACTGCTCACAGAAAAATTTATTCAATAAAGGTGCATTTTTCTGTTTCCATTTTTATAAAAGAAATAATTTATAGTTTCATATAAATAGGTTAATTTCTTCCTGAAATTAACAAAATTAATCATATTAAAAAAGAAAATTACCTTATTTAATTTAAAACAATATTTATATGTATCCACTATGACCGGATACGCAATGTTGCTCAAACCGGTTACTGTCAGATGTACATCTTAAACCGCACAGTTCAAAAAATGATTTTGGCACAGACAAGCTGTGATTATGACTGTACTTGAATTCTAGCGAAAAAAACTATGTCCTTTTCTTAGAAATCTAATAAAATTTTGATATTTTTAGGTTAATACGTTACTAAAAAAACAGAAATTTCGTCATACATGGAAAAATATCTTGTTTAAGTCAATGTTTTTGCATGGAAAAATGCAAATTATATTTTAAAGCTTTAAAAGGATTGAATTAAGCATAATTGCTTTAAATTTTTTATTAAAATTTTTTAATCATGTGTTCTAATACTCAGACTCAAGACCCTATGTAAGTGCAGTCCAAAGTGTCGTGTATTAAACAAATTCAAATGGAAGCTATTGTAGAGAAATCAATTAATAATTTAATCCCATTAAAACTGCTTAATTTTACATAAAATATAAAATATAGAATAAAATTTGAGAAAATATTGAAATGTTGCTATTGTTGTGCACACTCTTATATAAAGATTGTAGTGTTTTATTCTAGTTTTTGTTAATAGACAAAGTAAAAGTTCTTTAAAAGTTTGTTTTTGTTAATCCTTAAATATGTATATCATCCATTCCATGAAAAAACGCCCAAAAATATACCAAGTGTCCTCCGATTTTTATAAAATTTTATACGTATAAGGTCTATGGGTGTCTATAAATATTTCCGTTTTCATATTCGCTAAATTCAGAAAATTCGCGATTTTATTTCGCTTTTTCACTTTTGAAAAAATCTCAAAAGTATACAACTTTAAATACAAATATTTCTGGGAAGGCTTTGCAGAACTTTGTGATTTAAACGGCGTTTGAATTGTAATTATATTAGCTTAAACATGAATATTTTATAAATAAAACATATTTTTTAAAAATGCATTTTAATGCAATTGCATTTTTTAAATGCATTTTTCTTTATATATGCTATTTTAATTTTTTAACATAAATGAAAAGTTTTTGAATCTTTACATTAAAATAAAAATCTCAAATTTTTGGGACGGACACATGTACTGTGCATAATTTCCCTTTTTCTTCAACTAGTTTAAATTTTTCATATAAAAATTATATTTTTCTGGTATTATGAGTATTTTGTTAAAAAAAAATTATTGTGTTATTTTTAAAAAAATCCTGTATCAGACTATTTATTGTTTTAAGTTATAATAAACAAAGCATTTTTAAATATACTTTTGAAAAATTAAAATTTAATAAATTCGCAACTAACAAAAATGCTTCTAAAAACTGCATTTATATTTTTAAAATATTATGGATCGAAGACGTGGTTTTTGAAATGCTGACTAAATTACACAAAAAATATACAATGGCCTTTTAAATACTTTTTAAATTACAGAAATCCATCAATAACTTCAAGAGATATGAATATTTAAAATTGCATACTTTTTATATTTTTTTAACTTTTATAAAAATTTTAAAGAAAATTTAAAAAACAAGAAAAAATTTTAATTTTATATGAAAAATTTGAAACATGTTTTTATAAAAATTGGATTATGCATAAAAGATTTTCGCGTCCCAAAAATTTGACACTTTTATTTTAATGTAAAGATTCCAAACTTTTCATTTATGTTAATTGCATTTGAAAAATGCAATTGCTTTAAAATGCATTTTTAAAAAATCTTTTTTATTTTTAAAATGTTCCTCGTAAAGCCGCCATATGCGAAATATTAAGGCCGTTTAAATCATTAAAATTCACAAAGTCTTTCCAGAGATATTGCTATTCAAAGTTACATACTTTTGATTTTTTTTTTTGGTTTTTGAGAAAATTAAAAAGCGAAATTAAATCGCGAGTTTTTGCAATTTCACAAAACTGAAAAAAGGCTTAATGAAGTTTACGTATAAAAATTTTTATCGAAATTGAAAGCCATCAAGTAAAAAAATATACTTTTTCGGGCGTTCTTTCCTGGAATGGTCGATATAATTTCGTAAAACTATTTTTGTTGTAAATCAAATATTGTAAAAAATAAAACTATTCTTAGGTTTACCCTAATTTTGTTGCTTTTGTTCTGCACACTTTTTAATCGATACAGATAATACTTTTCTTATCGCTATATGTTCTACTCTGTTTATATTGAATAATAAACAAGTTTTTTTTTGGATTTGACATCTCCGATTGAATTAAAAGTGTTACACTCATAGCCCTTTCTGGTCCAAAAATATGACGTTTTGAAAAACAAAAAAAGCTAACGACTTTTAAAAGGTGTACTTGTTTAATTGCTAATAACTTCTTAACTATACGTAGTAGATATTTGGTTTTAGTTTCATATTAAGGACAAACATATTACCTTTATAACGATACATATAAAGTTTATTTTTGTCAAAGTTCAAAGGTATAAAGTGGATAAAAATAAAACCATGGTTCTTTCTGTTGTAAAAATTAAAAAATAATAAATAAAAGCGAAAAATTACCCAAAATATTAAAAATGTGTAATCAAAAATTAATTGTACTCCAGAAATGATGAGAAATCACCGCAAAATTTTGGGTAATGACCCAAATTTGCATTGAAATTTTTCGGCCGATTTTTCTATATTTACTTTGGGCGATTTTGCTTTGGGTCATTTTGCTGGCTGCCACCCTTTACAGCTTTGGTGATGCGTATGAAAAAATTTTGACATACTTCTTTTTCCTTCTCGTGTCAAATTTTAAACTGTACACTGATTTAGTTTATTAAATATAGACCAACATTTAATCTAATTACTAATAATAACTTCTGAACTTTAAATAATAAAAATTTAATTTTAGTATAAAAATTTTGCATTTAAAATTATATGTAGAAATTTAATTTCTTACAAAAGTTCAAAGGTCAAAATTAGATTTTTAAAAATTAAACCAATATACATATCTCCAAAGCGATGTTTTTTAAAATTCTTAAAAAATTATATAATGTTAACATAACCGTTTTTTTAAATATAAAGGTTTGATTTGTATATCTAAAACTTTGACCTTTGAACTTTTAATTTAATAAACTTTATACATATCGTTATGAAAACAATATGTATAGGCAATCTTTAATATGAAACGTAAACTAGAGATTTTCCGTGTATAGTTTAAAAGTTATTAGCAATTAAACAATTTTAACAAGCCTTGAGAAGTTTTTTTAGACTCACCGGAAAGGGCCGTGAGTCTAAATGTTTATGATTTGAGGAACACTTCCAATAGCCAATATCTGATTTGAATTTCATTAAAATCGTAGGTTTCATATCCGATTACTGTCAGTTTTGATATGGAATCACTCATATATCAAATAGTATCTATTATGTGATAATGTGAGAAATTTTAATATAATTAGTTCTTTCTTAGCTTGAGTGTACGTTTTTACAATAAAATTTGTATTATATATTAACAATACAATTTTAAATCTCCCCACGTTAAAAGAAAATCTTCAGTACATGTGTATACGATAATAATATTATTATAATGACGAAAAACAGCACGACAATAATTTCAAGGTTCGTTAGATGCAATTGTAAGCATTTTTAATTTAGCGAGTACATACTATTTATTCGGTACAAAGAACGGAACTTGATGTTACGATTTTGATACATATGTACTTACATACATACAACCAAGACACCCATTAGACACACACATACAATTATTTACACATACGCGCAAGTGCACACACTTGGAAAAACATCATCGATTGCAAAATATTTATGAAAAACTAAATAACAACAAATCCAACACCCAGTTACTAAATGTGAACAACAAACTACTAACTTTCAAAAAAGTTTCATTGTACATTCAATATTAAGATTTAGTAAATAATCGTATGTGGGTGTTTACACATATGATTGTTTTTATATACGAGAGCAATCTGAAAAGTTATTTTTATTTTTAGAATTTCAAAAATAGTTTATTTCAAATTTGCATTTATGAATTTGAAAGATACAATTTACAGTAGACAAAATATTAATAAAGCTTACAGGAAATTGAAATACATATGCATAAAAAGCATGAACAGAACAAAGTGTAAACTAAATGTTTTATAATTGTAGTATCTGCAAATATACCCAGCAGGCCACATGTCCATTAACGACACTTTCATCGATGATGTCGTCTAAATTTGTCGTCAAGAAAATGCATGTAGAGGACAAGTTTGATTAAAAGTCACCTATATTGTCATCATACCCCATTTTCGGCGACTTCAATAACAAAATATAAAAAATTGTCGTACATATTTAGTTCGGTGACAACATGAGTAAAATGTACAGCGAGAATGTCGTGAGTTAGACCAAATACACGACATGTTGCATGAAATTGTCAGCAAAATGTCGTGTATACCTATAAGATAAATAAAAGCATTAATAAAACCATTAAAAAGTAGAGAATGTTGTAGCTGAAGTAGTAAGTGCGCTTGATTATTCGATAAAAAAGAGAGAAATTGTTGGCCTGGGTTCAAATCTCGGCGGAACCCTACTTTTTTTCATTTATTTTTTTTTTAATGGTTGACGAAAATATACATGACACTGTCGCTCAGGTTATCGTTGATGACTTAAGTGCCCTTTGTTCGAAAATGTCTCCAATGTTTGTTCAGAGCTGTCGTACATGTGTCATCGATGACTGTGAAAAATCATCAAGACATCATCGATATTTTCTACAAGACATGGCCTGCTGGGTATAAAGCTTAAAACTTTTTGTATACTCGGTCATGAGAAAATAACTGCTTGTAGAGCTTTTAAAAGCTATCGTATGTTTTTATTATTTTACATATAATTTTCAGTCTATCCTCGTTTGAAGTTGCGCATGCTTATGTTTTCATATTTTTTCTATTTGTGTTTCATTTAAAAAACAACAAAACTAGATATTTCAACACAGATATTGTTTAATTTTATTTTACAACAATTGAAAAGCTTTAACAAACGCTTCCTTAGCTTAGCTGAATAACAACAATAGTATCACTGTTACATGATATAACAATAACAAAAAATCTATAGAGAAGCAGCTAGAAATTTATGAAGCGTTTTCTCGGTTGCTGTTGTTGTTCAATGACACTGTTTTTCATCATCATTTTTGCCCTGAAAAAAAGATTTATTTCATTATGAAAATGCCATTTACAACATAAGTTTAAGGAAATTTTCTCTAATTTCATAATTATTAATTTATGTTTTTTTTTTTTTTTCTTTTTAATTTTTAGACAAAATGCTGAAATCTTCGTATTGCTCTTTTATACAAATGACTTACAGATAAGTCTGCTTATGCTCAATGATGAAAAGAAGACGTAGTTTACGTTCAACCCGGACCAATAGTCTGTGGATAGATTTTGTTTATAATTTTTTATTTTATTGTTGGATTTTAAGTTATTTAATAGTTGATGTTGTTAATGCAGAGGTGGGCATAGGTTGCCCACCCTCCGAAGCCATACTACCATGTCGCTGTTCATTGCGGGGCAAGGAAATACAAATATGGTAAGTTGTATACTTTTTAAAAAGACATGTTAATGTTTCAGTACAAGAAATCATTTACTAAACTAAATTTTATTTATAAAATACTTCACCTCACTTTGAAAAGATGCCCTATTTACAATTTTTTTAAAACAAAATTTAAAATTTTTTAAATTTAAAAATAATATATCCCTACCCAGGAAAAATTTTAGAACATGTTCTAAAATCATTAGTTCTACACTGGTGTGATCAGAACCACTTCAGTTTCTTTATTAACTGCAGCCAACATGCGAGAACCAAAAACCAATCTTAGGAAACGGATTTCATATTTGAATTCAGCACACAGCCCAGCATTTCCATTTTTATGACTGCGCTATCATTCATACCGAAAAGGGTGACGATCATTCGTGCCTAATTCTCGTTATCAAGGATTCAGGGTCAGTTGAGCTTGAGAAAGTAGGTTTTAAACTTTTCTTTGGGGCTCGAAACGTGAAGGTAAAGGTGTTAAGACCCACAAGTTCTGGGAACGGTGAAGAGCATGAAGTTGAAGCTACCAACTCTCTGCTCTCCGACATGAAAATCACAGAGTCCCCAATCAACACACAAATAACACACACTCTAGTATATTTCACTATAACTCGAGAACGGTACGCATGATTTATATAAATAATATACCAAATTATGTGGAATAAAATTGGCCTTAAGTCGTTCTACTATCAAATTTTTATCCGCTCAACAGTTTAGGAGATATTTCGAAATAAGTGTCCGAAAAAATTTTTTCATGCTAAATTCAAGATTTCTTTTTTTTACTAAAACTTCTTTCTAAAAGCGAAATCATCAAAAATGTTTCAGTTTATCATCTTTATCTCAAAGCTGGTAAAACTACGAGTTAATAAAGCTACGTATCATAAAAATTTATGCACAAATTTTTATTGCATTAACAGTTAAGTTAGGATACCCATGCATACCTACAGTTAAGTGGAGATACTCTAGTGGGCAAAAAAAAAATTTTTTTTTCGTCTTAAATAAAAAATATAGGTGAATTAGATGATATTTCAGGTGCTAAACAAGAATCAGCTTTTACTTTTTTTCTATCACGTATTGATTTTTTTTATGGGCATGACTACTATGACCCCGCCTTTAGGCAATCACACTTGTATAATTCGAGAACGGTTTGTCCTATTAAGATAAATTAAACTCCAATATATAGTGACTTAAATTGTCTTTAAATTGAATTTACATAGTTTTTGTTCGGTTAATATTTCCGTAGTTATTCGGTAATTAATAGCGAAAAAATTATTTTTTTTTTTTTTAAAGTGGTGAACATTTTTATCCATAACTCTGAAATTCTTGAGCGAATGAAAAATATTGTTGACATACCTTGAAGACAATTTTCGTATGCATCTTTTGGTGTATCAACTATCAAAATCGAGTAAACGGTTCTTGAGTTATAGTCTAAATTTGACAAACCATTCTCGAATTTTATAGCGTGACCGCTGAATAAGGTGATATTAGATATTAGTCATGCCCATAACAAAAAATCAGTACGTGATAGAAAAAAAGTGAATGCAGATTCTTGTTTAATTCGTCAAAATCCACCTTTTTTTTGCCCACCACTGTATTTCTACTCAATTGTATGTAACATGATTACAAGGTTTACATGGACGGACAGACGGTCAGACGGACGGACGGACATCGTTAAATCAACTCAGAAAATGATTCTAAGCCGATTGGTAGAAATTAAGGTGGGTCTTAGACCAATATTTTTGGGTGTTACAAACATCAGCACAAACGCATAATACCCTCCCCACCTATGGTGGTGTAGGGTATAAAAATCCAGAACTGATGAAAGAAAACTGAAAGCAGATCAAAATGCATCAAGTTCAACTATTTGTCTTTGGGGGAGAATTTTTTTGTCGACCAGTGTAATCTATGGGTGTTCATAGCTGAAGAGGATCTGGACATTGGGATAGTGCAGGGACCCTGACTACTTACAATCTTTTTACGGTGAATATGGATCATGAAACAGACGTTGAAAACTGTAGAGTATTCAAAAATAAAAAATTTGGAGTATTCAAATAACAATGGACAGATGAAGACCACGTACCATAGACAAAAATCAAAATGAAAACATTTCTCAAATTGTGTGCTAAATTCAGAGAATTTAAAGCAAATATTAATGAACCAAAAAGCTTATTTTAAACTGTTTTAGGAAAAAAAATTGTCAAAAATTAATTTTTTTGATGAAATGCGTCGAAGTTTTGTTTTTCCATTGCTTCAGAAAATTTGTACATTAAAAATAATTTAGTATTGTTTTTTAATATATAAAAGAAGAATTATATCCTATTTTTTACCACAACTAATACTATGTTCACATATAAATGTTTTTTAAAAAACAAGTCGTTTTCTTAAAAAACACAAAAAAATTGACTTGTTTTTTCATATATGTATTTCAAAGCCAGAAAACATCTCGATTCGAGTTGTTTAATTATTTAACACAATAAAAATATACTAAATTTCCATACAGGGAAGAAATTTTTAGTATTTTTAGTACATAGAAAATTGTTGAAAAAAGAATTTGTAAAAATTGTCAAACAGTTTAAAAACAAAAAATTAATAATTATGAATGAAATTTATATTTGTTCATAAATTTTATTTGTTTGAAAATTTTGTTTTGTTAATTAGAAAGTGTCTCTGCGTGTAATTTTTATTTAAATTTAAAATTTGTGAAAATATTTTGACAAAAGAAAAACAGGCCAAAAGGAAAACACAATAAAATAGTATGTGAACAGTGATGTTTTAACTCTTTGTGTTTTTTAAAAAACAAGTCGAAAACTAGGCTTAGAAGACTTATAAGCAAGCTATTTTGAATTTTGGTAAATTTCAGACCAGTATGTTAGAAAAAAATTATTTTTTTAACCTAGGGATATATGGGAGGTAGGCGTGACCTTGCGCCGATTTTTTCAAAATTTCGTATTTATTCATTCTTGACCTAAAGTAATATGCGTACCAAGTTTCAATTTGTTGCGACATCTTCTATTTTTGTCCCATCGTTGTATGGGATCAAAGCACTGTGCTACATGCCCTAGAATTTTTTACGTTTCCAAATAAATTTGGAGCAACAAACTCTATTGACTGTGTGCCAAAGCGGAGCTGTATGTCATATAACCGTTCAATTCGATGTTTGCACTGATAACAAACCACCTATATCATTTGAAGCACAAATATGCAACAGTGTCGACATTTGAATTCCGCATGCCAACAATACTTACAAGGTTGACTTATATGATTCTTCATTCCTAAAAGTTGATTAAAGCTAATCAATGTATTATCGTTAAGTTAATCCACATTGAAAGTCTGGAAATTACAGAACGAAAGAAATTTTTTACTTATGATGATTTTTAAAGATGCTTCAGGAAGCAGAAATAACCCTGGATTCATAAAATTTTTCTATACCTATGCACAATATCGAAATTTTTTGGAAATAAATCTGTAACTTCTAATCGGCAGGTTAGATTTACATAAAATTTCACATAGACATAACTCCACCCTTCAGGGGCGGTGCTATTAAGGCTCAAAATTGGGTACCTCCGACATAGAACATTTTTCATCGATTACAAAATTTTTATTTCTTATTCGATTTTAAGTATTTACTAACAAAAATTATATAACATGCTGAAATAATATTTAATTTAATTATGTTATATAATAAATCTGACTTATTATTAACAAATATTTTGTTTATCTAGGTGCTCTCACAGCAATTTACCCCAAATAATGGATGGCATCAAAGCAGTCGAACGCAACATTAAAGGCTCCATCGATGAATTGGTGCTCGAAAATAATCAACTACCTGCCTTACCAGGACGTTTCTTTGGTACTCTACAAATCGTAAGATTAATGTTGCGTTATAATAGCATTGAACGGGTATCGAATGGTTGGCTCAATGAGCTAGAAAATTCTTTAGTTGAAATTTATATCGTGGAGCCTCAACTGAGGAGTATACCCGTTGAAAGTTTAAATGGCATGATTAATATGGTGGCTATTACAATACAAAGTGATGAACTAAAACATTTGCCAGACTTTTCAGGACTCTTGAGTTTAACTTACCTGAGTGTGCAAAGTAAATCGTTGACCGAGTTACAACCTCATTGGTTTAGACATTTGCCAAAATTGCAAAATGTTCATATAACAGGAGGAGAACATTTAAATCGTTTGGAGAATGGTTTATTTGATGGTTTGATATCGTTAAAAAATTTGGATTTGAGTAGAAATGGTATAAATTGGATACATTTGAGAGCTTTGACTAGACTACCGAATTTGGTGAGTTTAAAATTATCCTACAATCAAATCAGTGATGTGGGTATGATAGGTCGTATAATAAAAGATTTGGAAAATTTAAAAAAGTTACGTTTGGATCATAATATTATTAACATCATAGAGGATGGCTCTTTTGTGGATTTGCCTCATTTAAGTGAATTGCATTTAAATGATAATCGTGTTACGGAAATAGAATATGGTGCTTTCTTGCGTACACCTATGCTGAAAACGATTTACTTGCATAACAATCATATTAAGAGAATACATCCGGAATCTTTTTTGCAAAATTCGGGTAGTGGAGTGGAAACTATGTATTTGTATAATAATGAGATAGAACATGTTAGCGAATTAAGATCTTTATTGGAAGCTTTACCCGCTTTAAAATTTCTGGATATTAGTAATAATTTCTTAAGAGATATACACTTTGGTGCTTTGCGAGGTCATGGCACTTTGGAACAGCTACACATCAATAATAATCTCTTAAGAAATATCGAAAGAGATGCCTTAATGGCCATGCCTGCCTTGAGAGAATTGCGTTTAAGAAACAACAGTTTATCTCATGAACTGGCCATGCCATTTTGGAATTTACCCGGTCTTAAAGGTTTGGATTTATCTTTGAATAATTTCCGTTCGGTGGATTCTTTTCTTTTGGCTGGTTTACCCTCTTTAAGGCGTTTGGATTTAAGTGAAAATGGTTTAAATAAATTGGATCCTACCACCTTTATACACAATGCCATGTTGGAGACGTTAAATATATCAGCCAATGAATTAGTTTTACTACATCCGGCCACTTTTCGTAATTTGGATCGTTTGTTTGAGGTGGATTGTAGTTTCAATCAATTATTAGAAATTATACCAGGTTTGCCGAAAATTGTGGAAAGGATTTCAGTAAGAGGCAACTTAATCTCGAATCTGCCGCAGTTGGCTAGTAAAACCTTGAATTTGCCCAATTTAAGAATGTTGGATTTGAGTCTCAATCGTTTGGAACATTTACCCAAGTATGCTTTTCAGGGTACTGTGCAATTAAGGGTGCTTAGTTTAGCCAATAATCGGTTAAGAACTTTGGATGATACCGCCTTTATAGGAGCCTATCGCTTGGAATTGCTGCATCTACAGGAAAATCTTTTAATGAATATAGATGAACGCAGCTTTTTGCCTTTATCGGAGTTAAGAAATCTTAATTTACATGCCAATAAATTGACTCTTATAACCGATAATTTATTTTCGAATAATAGCAAATTGGAACAATTGGATTTATCGCATAATAATATACGTTCCATAGCACCCTCAGCTTTTGAGTCACAAAAATCTTTAGAATATTTAGATTTATCTGGCAATTCTTTGACAGATATGTCTATATCTCTAGCCAACCTAATGAATTTAAAAGATATTGACCTCAGCTATAATCAAATTTCGCATATACATACTGAAGTAGTTTCCGCTTGGCGTCAGGTGGTGGAAATACGTTTATCTAATAATTTAATTACGGAACTTAAACATGGCTCTTTCCGCAACTTGGCTAAACTACAATATTTGGATTTATCTAGCAATGAAATTAGTACAGTAGAACCTGGTGCTCTTAAAAATCTGCCTGATTTACAGGAATTCGTTTTAGCTGATAATAAACTGGGCGAATTAAAAGATCATGTCTTTGAGGATTTACCCAATTTATTGGCTTCACATTTTCAATATAACAATTTGAGATTTATATCATCGGAAAGCTTTTTTAATTCTCCTTCAATGGTGTTTTTAAATCTATCGAATAATCATTTTCGTAATATGGAAAATATTGGTTTGCGTTCTATGCGCAATTTGGAAGTTTTGGATTTGTCAATGAATGGTGTTAAAATGGTGAATACAATGCCTTTGAAGTCACTGAATTGGTTGGTGGAATTGAAAATGGATAATAATGAAATATGTAAAATACAGGTGAGTTTGAGTAGAAATATATGTATGTATATTTGAAGGAGTTTGCTAAATTTTCTTATATGTATGTTATATTTTCAGGGTTCTCCCTTCGAGACCATGCCACGCTTAAGAGTTTTGTCAATGCGTAATAATCGCTTACGTACAGTCAAAGAGAGAACATTTAGAAATCTAAGAGGCAATATAGCTATTATAGATATGGATGGTAAGTTTTCATGGTCAATAATCCGATTTTTAATTTTCATAAATCTTTTTCTTTTCTAGGCAATCCCATTGATTGTTCCTGTGAAATGCAATGGCTTTCGGTATGGTTGCAGGAAACAAATTTCCCTTATCCTGGACCCAAATGTCAAGATGGTCGCCTACTTAGAATGTCTCGCATAGATAAAAGTTTATGCAACAATTATGGCGACAACAATCCACGAAATGGTGCTGCTTATAATGAAGGTGAAGGCACTAATCATTTACCGTTGCTTAATGAACATGGGGATATATTCCAACGTGATCTACATGATGAATATACTGAAGAATGTGATGCGTATGAGACACCCCTGGGTGAAAGACCTTTAGCTGGAGAGAGTGAATATTTTTATGATCAATATGTGGACTATCCCCCAGCCAATGAGACAGTAATTTCTCAACAACATGAACACTCCTCTTCTGGTACACACATTCAACCCAGTAATACTGTATTGAATTTACATAAGAAACCAGTGGCCTCTACACCAATTAGCTCCAATATAGATTTGAATAATACTATTTTGAATACCAATTATTTCAAAAAGAAACCAGGATCTCCCTATACCTCATCTTCGCCATTTACCTTTTTCGGTTATCCCATTCCCAGTTTGAGTTTGGGAAGATTTTTTGGGGCCAATCAACGTGGTCGCAAAGATAGAGGAGATCATGGTACTACGGCTGCCTCAACCACCATAACGACTACCAGTGAAATGCCGGCTACACATCGCATGCATACTGGTTCGGGCAAAGTGCGTATGTATCAACCCAATAGTGCTGAGTTTGAGAAATATCTTAAAGATAAAGATGAGCACGGTGAGGATTCACAATATGCTGATGCCAATGGTCGTAAAAGATTTATGGAAATTAACTCAGATGAAACCTCAGCAAGTTCTGAAAATCCTTCAAGTGTATTTAAAACTGGCTTTAGGTTACCCACCAGTGTAGAGAGAGGTGGTTTTAAACCTATAGTACCCGAAAATAATGGAGGTTTTATGCCGGTACACGATCCTTCCAAGAGAAGAGGTATAATCGAGGTAGTGGCTTCATCCTCATCGAAAATTGACAAAACAAATCGTTTAAGTCAAGACTATGAAAAATCATTAAATACATTTAAGCATAAAATTCCATACCAACCAACAACAACTACGGAAACCTATCTAACAGAAGAAATTGAATCACATACTTATTATGTTACCGAGGCATCTACAGAAGAGACTACCACCTATAGGCCAATAACACGTAAATCACTAAATACTACACCCAAACCTTCCACACCACTCAGTAAACCATTTACTACAACGACCACTACCACCACAACAACCAGCTCAACTACCACTACTAAACCACCCAATACAACACCTAGAGATTCTTTTGAATCTGAACTATATGATGATGATTTGGAAGCTCAATCAGTTGGTATGATGAAACCACCACCTCTTATACAAACCACTACTTCTGAAACCATATTATTAATACCACCCCCAGAAGAATTGGTAGAACAAATCAAAAGACAATCTTGGATACATACAACACCTAAACAAGATTCTCGAGAAGATAATAACTATCTTACAACCACATCAACTACCACCATTAAAGCTCCGGATTCAAATTCATATACTACACCTACCACAATACCTTTACCCTATCTACCTCGACCGGGAGGAGCTGCTCGTTCTACTATAACCAAAGTTTATACACCACAAACCTTAAATCAGCACTTGCCCACAGCTGAAGAATATCAAAGGACAACACCCAGTCTTACTAGCAAATCTTTTCAAACCGAAGAACCTCAACTAACTGCAAATGCTCAGAAACGTGATGAACCAACAATCGATCGTAAAGATGGCATGGACTGGTATTATGAGAGCTTTAAGAAGACACGCACCAGCGGTTCAATAAAACCGGTTTTTAGTGACTCCAGTTCTTTGAGAAGTTCGGCAATTAGAGAAAATCTATCGATATCTCCTGTTTATCTAGTTTTAATTTGTTTGAGTTTTATGAATTTTCAAAATCATTAAAAATATTATTATGCCTTAAGATAGATTCGTCAGATATTGCAAAATTATATATATATATATAGATTATCAGTTTTTAAGATTTTTAAATATTAAATTATTGAAATAAAAATGAAAAATGTAGATTTAAAGAAAACAAAATTAGCTATTTATTAAATACGAGCTTAATGTCCCTGCATTGCATGGAATCTAAAAGATTAACAATAACAATTTAAAAAACGTAAAAAAAAGCTTTGCTCCTTTATTTTAAAATATCAATATTTCCCTTAAAGCTTCTTCTCAAAAAAATTGAAGTGCAAAAAACTGCAATATTTTCGTCAATTTAATTTTAATTTATTTCTATATTTCCTTCCAGCCTGAAGTTCATCAATATTTAAAATTTCGTTAAAATCGACTCATCGGTTTAGGTGTGATTGCGTCATAAAGAAACAAACAAACACGCACTTGATTTTATAATTTTAATATGGATTGAATTTAATGAGGATAGGTAGATTTTAATAAAAATTTAAGTCAGGAAATGGCCATATTTTATTATGATACTTTTTGAATTTTCTGAATGAAATATTTTAGGGACATGAAGAAGGTGCACTTCTGTCCTTGCATAAGTTGAAATTAAAAGAAAGTTATTTTTTTCTATTTTTATGATTTGGTGTAGAATTTGGATAAGGGAGACTCGTAGATTACAAATGAAATTATTTTCAACATTCCTCGACGTCCTTCTCGTAACTTCATTCCCTTAATGATGACATTTTTTAGATCTAATTATGCCGATGATGATCCAATAAGAATAATGTGCAATACGTTTAACCAACTATACAGATTTATCGATTTTTCATTAAGTCCTGATATTGTGAAAAAATCTTTAATAAATTTCTTAAACTAATTTTGTTAAATTTTATATTTATATTTAATTGTAAATTATTATACTCAATTATAAAATGTCTGTAAGGATACAAATCCATAGACATAAACAAGCGCGAATGTTATATTTGGCTCGGTCGAATCTATATACCCACCATCAACTTTTTCAAATTTTTCGTTATATGGGAAGGGGCGGTAAAGTGGGCGGACCACGCCCATTTTTTGTTTTCGTGTTTACATTGGTCCTTGAACTATTTGAACACAATTTCATTGATTATCACCTTATTTGGGAGGTGGTTTATATCGATCCCCGAACAATACGTACAAAATTTCGTTGTCGTACATGCTTGTGTTGAAGAAATATCAGCAGAAAAGTATAAAACGTACAACCTGTCTTTCTAGTTTTTAGCCCATAACTTGTGTGTATATTAACCGATTTTGCCCATTTTCAATCCCATACAAACCTTATATAAGACAAATATTTGTGCCAAATTTCGTCCCCCTACGTTGTCCCGTTCCCCTATCCTGCTTTCAACAGACGGACGGACATAGCTAGATCGACTCAGAATCTAACCAGGACCCAGAAAATATATACTTTGTGGGGTCTTAGATGATTCCTTCGACATGTTACACACGGAATGATAAAATCAATATACCCCCCATCTTTTTGATGGTGGGTATAATAAAATACAAAATTAAGGTAAATCTAGGAATTTATTTTACGTTTGTGTACCACTGTTTTTTCCCATTTTATAAATAGAAATTTCCAAGCCGGACTTGAGTATTGGTTTTCTACGCTTAAATGTAAAAGTTTAAATATTTTTGAGCTAAACGTACATCTGGCCTATGTTATATTTCATGCGAATCATAGGTTATTCAGTCCAGGGACTTTATTTACTAAAATTTTAATATTTTTAGGCATAGAACGTCATCAATACAATTTTCTGTACAGCTAGACCGTCTTCATACATTTTTCTGTGAGTTGTAAATTCAGATAAAGCTAAATTAAAGCTAAATTGTTATATATTCTTGTATTAATTCTTAGACGTTTATGAGAGTAAATGTGATCAACGCGTTCCTTGTGTTTGAAGCATTTAACCACCTTGAAAATAGAAGTGGGCGTTTTTTTATGTATTTCCATATGTTTCACCTTTTTCGTAATGTATGACAGTTACTCCTAGTTCTCCTATACTTAATTGTGCGCTATTTGCCATCATTTATGTCAAAATTATGGTTAAATAAAAATTTTTCTTACTTTTAACAAAAAATGAAAAAAAAAAAAATAAGCCAAAGGTTGCTTGTTTACTTATTTTTGACTCGCCCGAAAACTACTTTTTTAAACTTTCTCTAGAAAGAAACTTAAAATAGAATATTTGAAAAATTTGTAATTAATGTAAAAGAAAAAAAGTTGACCATCAAAAACATGGACATTTTTAAAAATGATGGTTTGTTTACTTATTTATAACACCCGCTGTATTTCACACAGTACGTTTATGCAACTCAAAAAGCAATTCTAATGGGATTCGAAAGTTGGTAAATTTTGGTGCAGTCTAATGTATACATTCATGTACCCAAGGTATATTAACTATTAGGTAGAGTTAAAAACACAGCTGACTTTTTTTTTCTTTATGTGTGATGACTGTCAAATCTTTTTTTTATATGGTGTTTGTTTCTATGTGAGTTTTGTTTACATTTTTTATATCATTTTTGTTATTGTTTCAATGTACAAAATTTGACATTTTACGAAAACAAATGAGAGAACTTTTTTTTATTGTTGTATTTGTTGTAGAATTGCTCTAACCAAATATAAATAAGCCTTGCATGTACCCAGCAAAAAAAAAAAAAATGAAATAATGAAAAAGTCAGAAGTTCTTTTCAAAGAGTAACAAGAGACGAAACTAATTGTCAAAAACCTAAGTCGGTTGTCAAAAACCTAACTCATGCAACAACAAAACACATGTAATCAAATACATTTTATTGTTGCAAAAAGAAAATAAAAACACATTCTTGTTTACAAAACAACAATTTTGTTTAACTGTCAATACAGAATTTCGTCTCTATGTGTTACTCTATGGCTCCAGCATTTAGTCGATGATAGTCTTCATTACAATTTCATTATTACTTTTGAACACTAATTGTTCAAAATTAAATTTGAACTAAAATTTGTTAAAAAAAAAAGATAGATTTCTATTCGAAAATTATATATCTCCAAAAAAGATATTTACATTTAAAAATTTTATTGTAGAATATCCAGCTAATCGTTTGACAGTATCAAATGATTCGAATGATTTGAATATTAAATAGTATCAAAAAAATAAATAAATACTATAGCATAAACCATAGATTAACAACTAGATATTTATATGAGAGAAAAAAACCTAATTCAATTGTCAAAAACCTAATTCAAACAAAAACAAAATACATGTAGTCACATATATTTTGTTTTTGTATTTTCAAAAAAATGAGTAAATTTTTTGAAAATTTAGTATAGGGTGGCTCTCACATAAACTTCTAGTTCTATTCTATGGCATAAACTTTTCCATCCCTGATTTGTATGTATGTAACAAAGAAAATAAAAATATGTTTGATTTTAATTTATTTAAAATGTTTATTTAAATCAATCAACGAATATTACAGATAATTTCCAGTTCAGCGTCTTTCTACAGTCAGCATTATTTGAAAACACAATTTCCAACATTGTTTTTCAAAAGTCTGGTTATTAAAAACCAATCACAGCCGGTTTTATGAATAATTCCATGGAAGTTTTGTACAAAACGACTTCCAATAAAAGCCTTGATTTCAAAGAATGTTATTTATACGGTGCCGGATATTAACCTAAAAATAAAACAGAAAAGTGATGTTAGTTTGATTACACCAATATGGGAACAAAACAATTTAAACAAAATTTATGATCAGTTGGTGATGCATGTAGAAAAAATTCCTCAACGAAATTCAGTTTTGGGTATGAAAATTGTCATCATTAAAAAATTAATAATTTGAATAAATATGTCGGACAGGAAACTTACCATTTTCACTATTAAAGTTTGTAATTAGAAATGATAAAGTACATTGTGCAGTCATCTAGAAAAAAGAAAAATAAGACATTTGTTAATGTTGTAATAGATTTGCTATAAAAATATAAAAAAGTATAATTTGTTATATTCAATTCAGTTGGTGATGCATGTTACAAGAATTCCTCAATTTAATTCAGTTTTGGGTATGAATTTTTTCATCAATTTAATATAAAATTTAATTTATTTTAAAAAAGAAAATGTATAGTTTAAACTTACCATTATTAAAATTGTTTAAGATGTCCTTAAGAAAAAAAATACGTCTTTTCAGTTTGAAGAGTTTAGTCGCAAAGAAAATTTAATACAGTGTTATTACACGTGTTTAGTTATTGCCCACAGTTGTATAAATCTGTATTAAGTATTATTCATTTATTAGTAGTGTAGAAACGGTTTAAATGATAACTGCATTGCCAACTTTAAAGGCTTTTTTGTTTGAACGCATAGCAGAGAACTGCGCCGATCGGCTGTAAGCCGGCTGAGTCGAGCCGCCGGAGGTTTTTTAAGAGCCGCCGATAAAATTTCGGCTTAAGCGCGTAGTCAGCAACAGTATCAGCAAAAATTATCAGCTGATCACTGTCAGCACATAATGTTGCTGCCGTTATAATTACAATTCAGCGTAGGCAGCCACAATTTACAACCACCATCTAGCTTTGTTCTACTTGTGTATTTTAGCCTCTCATTTATTTGCTCACTCTCTTTGTCTCGCTCTGAATCTGAATGCAGCGCAGTGAATTTAGAAACAGGGCTAAATGAAACAGCACTGCAAACTGCTGCTGACTAAATGTAATCAACACCATAACAAACAGTGCATTCTAAATATTCTAAATAATCAGCTGATTATGGTAGCAAACACTGCTGCTGACTACGCGCTATTGTAATTTGGGCTTTAAACCTGACTCAATTACAGCCGCTGATTTCGGTCAAGCTTAATGAATTTAATATAAAACCTTTAGTAAATTCATGATATTCTTGAAATTTTAAATTTTAATATTATTTTTTTTTTTTCATAAATTTCCTTATAATGTCACCGACATTATATAAAATCGGTCCATAAAAAAACATTAGTTTGTGTGATTTTTTTCCGCCGCGAACCAAATTCTAGTTCGTCGAACATTTTGCCGCTACGTCAATTCATGGAAATTATCGGCAATCATCGCAAATTAATATTTATACCCTACACCACCATAGGTGGTTGGGGTATTATGTGTTTGTGCTGATGTTTGTAACGCATATAATGAGTTATCCAACACCCACCTCAAAGTATACCAATCGACTCAGAATCACATTTTAAATCGATCTAACGATGTCCGTCCGTCCGTCCGTCTGGCTGGACGGCTGGCTGTCCATGTAAACCTTGTGCACAAAGTACAGGTCGCAATTTTGAAGATAATTGAATGAAATTTGGCAGGTGGTACTTTTATGAAACATAGACGAAGCCTATTGAAATTGGTTATGATCGGTCCATTATTTCACCTAACCCCCATACAAATGTCTCCCCGGAATAGAGTTTTCGTCTTAATAGTAGGAATATTTTAACGAAATGTAAATACCAATCTTTGTACTAAATTTTATGAAAATCGGTCCACGATTGACCATTGCTCCCATGTAAACCCTTCTTCCGAAAATCACTTTAACGTGCATAAATCACATACGAAAGATAGTATCAAGTTAATATTCGACTCAAATAAGTTTTATATAAGTAGAAACAACATTGCTAAAATTTATGAGAATCGGTCCATAATTTACCATAGCTCCCATGTAAACCCACTTTCGGAAATCGCCCTATAATGCATAAAATAATCAATATATTATTATTAACCCATTATTCTGTACTTGTATACTTTATTTTAGATTTAATAAAAGTGTTGGTCTACAGCTCTAATACAAATACACTTCTCGAATTTGTGTGCTCATACGCAATGGTGTAGGGTATCATATAGTCGGTCTTGACCGACTATATCTTCTCTCGTTTTGTATTGGCGGCAAGGTTGTTTTTATTAATCTCTTGGTGTTGTGTTTTTTATATAAAATTAAAATAAAATATCTTTGAAATTTGTTCAAAAACCGTGTACACATAAAAATAAACGTTATTTTATTTATACGATATTTATACGATATTTTATAAATTTAACTATAGAATTTTTTTAATATATTTAATATTAAAGAAATAAACGGATATTTTTAGTGCAACAAATGCAGTGATTTTTTTTTTTGTGGTTTTCAATATTAAAAGAAAAATGTATAAATTAAAAAATACATTATTATTATTATTATTCGATGCTGTGACACAGTCAGCAGAGATTCTGCTGCTTCAGGAAATAGTAAATAGAAATATCAAAAACTTGAAAAACAATATAATTTAATTGAATTTCTTTTTTTTTTAAATTAAATTTAAACAAATTTAAAGAATAAAATGAAAAATAAAATAGGCATTGTCGACTATAAGCCTTTTATATTTTTTGTAATGCAAATTGTTCCGAAATCAATGATTTTTATGTTCTATTTTTCCAGATTTCGAGATGTTTTGTTGTTTTGATGATGCTTTGACTACTTTTTTTAAGAAAACGAAATTTATTTTTTCAACAACACAGTGGCTCACAGGCACTACTTCTTTTTGGAAAAGTACTTCCATGCAGGGTCCACGCATTGTGCGTGCTATATAAAGGAGTATTGGTTACAAACCATTTTAAAATGCTCAATTTAAATGTTTAATATATATGCTTCTAATACAAGAAATCATTATGAGTTTTTTTTTCATGAAAATCTGTTGAACAATAAAAGGCATTGATGAAGTTTCGAATGAACATTTATACAATCGCAGTCTGCGACAACCAGCGTTACCGTTGAGAATTTTTAAAAAGTGTCCAAAAAAGGGGATTTCAAAATAAAAAGTCGCCAAAAAAGGGGATTTTTGGAAAAAAAAAGGGGCCAACTACTTTAAAACCTAAAAAACTGCTTAAATTTTTTTTTTATTTGATAACAACAAATTATTTCATTTTAAGAAAAACTACAAAATTCAGTTCTATTAATAACAAAATAACTTATTATTATTTTACAACAATTTTTATTATTGCAAAAATAAAGATTTATTCACAAAAATATTTCGCACACAATATTCTTTTAATTAGTTAAACTCCTGTACTTTTGAAAGAGTTCTTCACTCGTACTCTAGACTTTCAAATTTAGGATGGAACGCATGAATTCACAAGTATTGTCATAAGTCTGTTAGATAATCTATTTCTTGCTTTTGATAATTTAGTAAAAAAAAAAAACACGTTCCCCCAAGGAATTGCTTTTAGGAAAGTAAAAAATTTAAATTAGGATATAAGTATTCATCGAATCTTTTCTTCATTTTTTCAATCCAGTCCAAAAAAATTGGCATATGATGATAAACTTTATTATTATTTTTAATTACTAACAGTTTCAGTTCATTTATAAATACTCCGCGGTTTTTTTATATCACAATACTGTAAGACAGTCCCAAAATTATTATGTAATTTATTTGTTGAAATTAATATATAATGGGTCGATATATTTCAAACAACTTAGGCCCAATTTTGACGATGATGGTTTTGCATCTGATGGTTTTAGTTTGTGGGCAAGAGGTGTAAAGAAGCAAGAGGGGTAAGAAAACAAGCACGAATCGTGATTTTGTGTGTGTTTTTTATGTTTCTTATTTACAGCATTCGCACTTTTCTTATGTTGCTTTATTTATTTTCGCTTTTCAGAGTGTAAAGATCGTCGCTATGATGCTTAAACTTATATAAGTGTTACCATATGGAAAAATTGTGATATACAAAATTTAACAAGTAAAATTTCTATTTTATAAACTAAATTAAAAAATGTGTAATTTTGTTTTTTTAAATCATTCATAAAGGCAATAAAAAGAAATAATTATTGAAATAAAAGTAATTTTATCCCAAATATGAAGGAAAATAATTTTTATTTTATAATTTATATGAAGAAATTTACATATAAATTTTGTTGTATAGTTAAATTATCTTATTGTTAACATTAATTAATTCATTAATAAATGATGTAATTAATATGATTTCTTAGTAAAATGGAATAATTATTGAATTAAAAATCTTTTTTTCCTCTTAAATAAAATTCTATTGACAACGGCAACACTAACATAAAATTTCAAACAATCATGCTCAAAATCATCGTCAAAACGTACGAGATTTTACAAAGATTGCTTAAAAGAAAATAAAAGAAAACATCATGACTGGACAATCATAGTGAAAAACCCCACTTAGTTTCTCCTCATTTAGCACATTATCTTAAAAAGTCGCCATTTAGTCGCCATTTAAAAAAGGGGCCAAAAAAGTGGCCAGGTGGTTGAAAAAGGGGCAAATGGCGACTAAAGTCGCCAAACGGTAACGCTGGCGACAACCTACGGATCTCAGCACCAAAACTGACATCCGGATTTCAAACTATTTTGCGTGTAGTCGTATTACAAATTTATTGGTATATTTATTTATTATATTTTAATATATTCAATTAATTTTGGTAAACAGAAAAAGTTACTATTGAACGGGAATACGGAAGACCGGTTCGTACAAAACGTCTAGTGCCTTTATAGGTAGTAAAACTAAACTTCTTCGTATAACTGTGGGTAATTTTTCGTCAGTTTATTGTGTTCTATTTGATCGTACAGGTCATTATATTATAACAGGAGCTGATGATCTTATAAAAATATGGTCCGCAATGGATGGCCGATTATTGGCTGATTATTGCATGCAAGAAGACTTTTAAATATTTAAACAAAAAAACAGCTACATAATCAACTTTACCAAGAAATTTGTTTCCAAAGATCCAATGTTTTGGAACTCTATTATTTTTTGTTAATTACTTCTAATTCTATATATTAGGCTCTTTTTTGTGCGAGAACCGAATACCGAACTAAACCAAGAAAATTTTAAAATAACAGTGAAACATGTTGGTGGCAGTTTCATGGTCTGGTATGTCAGTTAATCGATTTTCGATTTTACGATCAACTTTTTCATTTCGATTTTCAAAATCGATTAATCGGTCCCCAAAGTCGATTTTTTATTCATAAAGTCAAAAGTGTATCAAAAACAACTAAAAAAAATTAAAAATAATAATAAACCTATAAAACAAAGAATACTAAGAATGGAAAATAGTACTCTTTCCTACAACAACATTTCTCTCTCTTCACATACAAGTTCTGTGTGAATTCAACACACTTGTGAGAGAGAGAAACAACACAAAATAAACAAATATTTTCCTTAAAATTTAAGGAAAATTACACACGCGACACATTTTTCCACTAACACACGATATTTTTATTATTTTTTTCACACGCGTTTATAGTATTTTCACTCCCGTTAAACGAATATTTTCCACAAACTGAAAAATATTTTTTATTTTATTTTTGACATTCTTTTTTTGTATATTGAAATAAAAATAAAACAGATTTTAAAATAATTTTAAATTATTTTCATATTCATCAACAAAAAGCCAAAAAATGTAATTATATTACTATTTGTGGATGTAACCCGCATCAAAAGATAAAAATCTGCGAATATCATTGTGATGATATTCCACTAACACACGATATTTTTATTATTTTTTCACACGCGTTTATAGTATTTTCACTCCCGTTAAACGAATAACTTGTTAATAACTTGTTAATAACTTGTTAACTTGTTAATACTCTTCTGTGCAACTATGTATGATTATGATGTGTGGTGAAAGTGGTTTCAGCACCAATATAAATAAAATTTTACTAACACAATCTTAAAGTTAGGTTTTTTTTGACAACAGAGTTAGGTATTTTTGACAAGCCTTCTTTTCTTAGTATTCTTTGCTATAAAATGATTTTAGACGTTCAAGTCACAAGTAATACATGTATTAAAGGTATGTATATAAAATATAAGAAATCTGAAAACATTTAATTTATCCATCAATCCAATCTTCTTCAGCAAGAAGATTGCTGAAGAAGAAGATTTCGTTCCCACGACAATTGGATCTTCGCTCCGGAAATACCCGAGCTCAGCTCTGCCAAAGATTGTCAACTCAGCGACAGCTGTATCAACCGGAAGTTTTTTCCCCAGGCAGGAACTTCCGACATCAGCAGAACTGTTACAACAACAACAACGAGCCTTACATTTAAATCAATGCTCACTACTAAGGATGTTTCTTTGTTCTGTTATTATTAGGCCATCTTTCAAGAATTGGCGTTCAACGTTACTAAACGTTCTGGAGCTATTTGATTAATATTTGGATACATTTTTTGTTTCTTTCAGAGGATTTAGAAGACTGTTTTGCAAAATGCCCAGCTAGGGATAATATGTAAAAATACTAAGATCTTTTTCAAATTGAATACTTACTGAGATTTTTTTCATTTTCCTAAAACATTGGCAAACTCGACTTGGGTCTTTATTAAATTTCACTTTTAATTTAAATTTTGACATTTTTTAGTCCTTTTTTTTTCCTCCTGAAAATCGATTTTCGACTAAAATCGAAATCGATTTACCTTTCCCTAGACAGTAGAAGATACCTTTATATCCTTTAGATTGTGATTTTCTTTATGAAAATCACAATAAATTAGGTTGTGATCATGGTTGTGATAAAAACGAAATTGACATGATTTTATCGTTTTCAAATCGAACAAATTTTGGTACTCGTTTTAAAATTGAATTTAATTAAAATTGTTACAAAAGAATTAGAATCATGTGGGTAAAAAATAAAAGCTATATAGTAGAAAGAAAAATAAAATAAATAATACCTTTTAAAGAATATATATTGAGGCAGAGGTTAAGAAAAGTATAGAAATTCTGTAAATCCTCAAATTTTTTATTCTGTTGCTTTGAAACACTGAATTTTAAGTTTAAAACTTAAAATATATTTTGTAATTTGTGATGGAACTTGTAATGAAGCGATGTACCTTATTGTTTAAAAACCTATCAGACACTCGAATTAAACTGTAACTTCACATATGCGTTTTACAATTTAACTTTTAAGGTTTTTGGATATATCTACCACAAAGGAAAAAACTGATTTTGAATATTCAAAATAATCATCAAAATAACCCAATTTCAAATCACCAGTAAAAATTTAAAACCAATGCAAAGTCCAAACTGCATCTGCTAAAAAGCGTTCCTATTAAAATATTGCATTAATTTTTATTTTTGTAGGATTTATTAAATAATCGCCAAAAATGTAAATTTATTATTCCTCCACAAAATGTTATTTTTATAGGCAGTTTTTTTTTTTTTTTTTAGAAGTAAGGAATATCTCCTTTGTGGCAGCTTCACGCAAAACTTAACTTTTGATAATTTTTTTTTAAAATATTAACATTAAAATAAAATTTTGTTTAAGCTGTGAGCCACTGTATATTAGTGTGTAGCAAAATCTCAAGAGTCTTGCAATTTGTTATTCACTTTAAAAAGGAAGAGGAATAACGACACATGTCTTCAAGATTATCACACGTTACGCTGTAGAATACATTTCATTTCTCTCCGGAGTCAGTAATTACTTTAGCGTGTTCATCATAAATCGTCGATGGTTATATGAATTATTTTTTCATCCATATTATGGACGCATTCACTCAATCTTTTTGTATAATAAAAATTCAACATTAATCTCAAGCCAAGAAGCTACTATAGGAATTTACATATACAGCAAAAGATGACATAGGCGGTGATTTTGTCCGTTATCAGGAGATGTCCGTCTATGGGATATGGTTTATCATATTTTTTAATAAGAGGTAATTCAGTAGCGTAGGTTCTGGTATCTTTTTATTTCAACATCCAAGATTGATTGTGATGAATTAGCTTATAGATAAACATATTCTTATTTATACATATTAAAATGCAAAACACCGTAACGTGATGTAAAAATCAAATTTCAAATTAATAAATTATTTGATTTATTCAACAATTTGATTAAATTATTTATGAATAATCGAATAATTTTGATTTCATTTGTTCAAAATTATGATTAATCTGGAATTTAAATAGTTAAAATCGTGAATAATTGAATAATTTTAAATACTTTCTTTATTATGTTTTTAATTTTCTTTATAATATAAAAAAATGCATGCAAAGTCGTTTGAAAATATAAAATGTGGGTCGTTTAATCACCAAATAACATATATTATATATTTAGCATTTTTTGTTTCATTTGCTCAATTGTAAATTTAATTTGAGAACATTGAATAATACTATTCAAATTTGAATAAACAAAATTAAAAGTGATTAATCAGAATTTTTATTAATTAGAATTGTTGATTAATCGATTAACTGATTAATATGTGTATAGATAAAATAAAATTTTGTATAACCGATTAATCGCACATCCATAGTATTGACAAAAGTCAAATGATCGTAACATTAATTTCAAAATTTAATTTCTGTTATGACACTTTAGAAGTACAAAAATGTATGTTATAAATCTTTTAGGAAATAAAAAATAATGTTCAAACAAACGGTCTTCGGATCCCCTCACATCTAAGGAGACTTGGAACCACATTTGTAAACCAATGTACTCTATAAGACGATGCGATAACTAGGAAATAAAAAGTTGTTATGTTCACCTCTCAGCCGACTTTGAGCCGCCGCCGACAATTTTTAGCAATGCCGCCGCCGTTAAAATCGTTCGGCGCAGGTCTCTGACGTTATATAATTATAATTATATAATAATTACAATTCAGCGTAGGCAGCCACAATTTACAACCATCATCTAGCTATAAAAAAAATAAAATAAAAATTATCAGCTGATCACTGTCAGCACAACATGTTGCTGCCGTTATAATTACAATTCAGCGTAGGCAGCCACAATTAGAACCTCCATCTAGCTTTGTTCTACTTGTGTATTTTAGCCACTCATTTATTTGCTCACTCTCTTTGTCTCGCTCTCAATCTGAATGCAGCGCAGTGTATTTAGAAACAGGGCTAAATGAAACAGCACTGCAAACTGCTGCTGACTAAATGTAATCAACTCCATAACAAACAGTGCATTCTAAATAATCAGCTGATTATGGCAGCACACACTGCTGCTGACTACGCGCTATCGTAATTTGGGCTTAACATCATGTCAATGAGAAATTTAGATCGTTCAATTTGGTGTTAATATTAATTTTTTTGATGTTTAAACATGGTTCTTTTAACATTTACTTTAACAACCGTATTTAAGCATCGGAAAAATTAAGGGTTTAAGCAAGACTTCATACCCATTTGATTTACATGTAAATTCAATTTTGGGCATGCATTAATGCCATGGGCAGCAGAGTGTGGATAAGAAAATTTGCAGAACGCTAGTAGTGACGGAAAAATAAACAACAATATAAATAAAAAAATGTGAATTGGCAACAGAAATCAATGGCAATATATAAATATAAATTAATATAAACAAATTTGAACTATTTATACCCTACACCACCATAGGTGGTTGGGGTATTACTTTGAGTCTACATTAGACAAATTTTTATCAAGACAAACGTCAAAATCGGTGCGAATCTATACAAGCTAGACTCAGTTAAACTGATTATTATTTTTGGTTGTTACAGCTCTCAAACTGCATACATAAAAAACATTAATGAATTCGCCATATTCATAGTATAATAATAAAGTACTCGCACATCTACAAAAACAACAATTGCTTGTATTTTGTTAGTGTAAAACTACTGCCCACAATGAAAAAATTGTAAAACAGCTGTTCTTACGAGTATACTTTATAATTATACTATGGCCATATTGTTGTTTTTGCACAATTGTTGCCACCTTCCATAAATTCGAGTTCATTTTGACGTTTGTCTTGATAAAAATTTGTCTAATGTAGACCCAAAGTTATGTGTTTGTGCAGAAATTGTAACGCAGAGAAAAAATCTTCGTACACCCACCATAAAGTTCAACTCAGAATCACTTTCTGAGTCGATTTAACGATGTCCGTCTGGCTGGCCGGCTGGCTGGCTGTCCATGTAAAGCTTGTGCGCAAAGTACAGGTCGCAATTTTGAAGATAATTTGATGAAATTTGGTACATATGCTTTTTTCAACACAAGGACGAAGCCTATTGAATTTGGTTATGATCGGCCCATTATTTCCCCTAGCCCCCATACAAATGTCCTCGCGGAATAGAGTTTTAACGCTTTTAGATGCCTTAAAAATAGGAATATTTTAACGAAATTTGGCACAAATATATAAGCACAAATCCGTTTGCCGAATTTCATGAAGATCGGTCCATAACTCTCCCGAAAGTCACTTTAAAGTGCGTAAATTCCATACAAATGTCACAATTATGTTAATATTTAACACAAGTGAGTTGTATAATAGTAAAAACAAAATTATGTGGATCGATATGGTGTAGGGTATCATATGGTCGGTCTTGACCGACTATATCTTCTTCTCTCGTTTTTAGTATAGGATATGGAATTTTAAAAAGAAAGTCTATTTTAAGAATAAATACCAAAACTAAAAAAAGTTGGAAAGAAGCATATAATTCTCTTTAAAATTTATGATTTTTTTGTTACTATTCTCAGCAGGTTTTCACTAAAAAATCGATTCCTCACTAAAAATTCTATATTCCACGAAATTTCACTAACAGTAAAACTTTTTACCAAAACCCTATTTTTCATTAAACATTTTAAAAAAATCTGATTCTGATTTACTCTTTTATAAAATTTATTTTACCGATATTTATTTAAATCGTGGCATAAATTATGTATTAATGTCTATTTAAACACTGTTCCGGGAGGATATTTGCACGGATGCAAAGTTTAGCGTTATACCGAAATAGTCCCATTTTCTAGCAGTGGAACCAGGTAGTATGTAAGGCGGGCGACATCGTTAAATCGACTTGTAAATTAATTCTGAATCGATTGTTATACTTTAAAATGGATGTTATAAATATAAAAATTCTTGTTTTCAAAAAGTAAGATTTTATCCAAAATTTTTCATTAAAAAAATAAAATAATTTAAAATTTTGACATTTTTTTTAAATAACAATATAACAATTCATTCGAAAATAACACACATATTCACAAAGTGTTTTTTTTTTTCTTTTTCATATAAAACTTTAAAAAATAACACAATAACGGGGTTGTGAATTGGGTAACTAATATTTGAATCGACAATTAGGACTTTTTTTCTTTTAATATTTATAAAGCCTTTTTTCTTAAGTTTAAAAATTATATACCCAATTCACAAAATATTTGAGTTATTGTGTTATATGTCATTTGAAATAACACATTTTTTTTGACAATTTATATGAAAATTTAAAATATAACACTGTAAAACCTATGTTTCTGAGTTCTGTTAAAAATAATTTTGTTTAAAAATTTTTTGATCTTTTACTTAATTTAATTTTATATTAAAATTGTTTTCTTTTTTAAAAAATGTTTCACCAAAAAGCTAATTTTTCACTAATAATCTTAATTTTTACTACAATCTGATTTTTTACTAAAATTTTGAGGCTCAACCAATGACTGGTTATGATCATTATAAATCCTTAGTACAATGGTTACTGCTTATATAAAATTTATTTGTGTCAAATTTTATCTTAATACTGTCGTTTATTTAATTTTTATGCGAGAGAAAGTAAATTTTGCGTCTTATATGCTTAATTATGGACCCATAAAATTTGGTATTCTGATTCACTCTTTTATATAATTTATTTGCACCAAATTTTATTGAAATTGTGGTATAAATAAGGTATTTACGAGTATTAAAACACTATTATGGGACAACATTTTCTTGGAGGCTAGGTTAAATAATGGAACAATGGAACGATCTTAACCAATTTCAATAGGCTTCGACGTTATACAAAAATAGTTACATTTTCCAAATTCGATCAAATTGTCTTTAAAATTACCACTTGTTCTTTGTGCACAAGTTTTATATAGACAACAAGCCTGCCTGCCGTCCAATCAGCCAGACAGCATCCAAGGTGGACGAAAATCGCTCTTAGTCGACTCGGAAACTGATTCTAAGACGATTGTTATACTTTAAGATGGGTGTTGAATTATATAAAATTTTTTTCTGAATTAATATTTTAACTCATTTAAAAAAACACACATTTTATTCATAAAGGGTATAATTTTTTTTTTTAATATTATTTTTGTTCATACCTATAAAACTTTAACACATAATACAAAACGAAGTTGTAAATTGGGTAATAGTTTATGGTTTAATTGAAATTATATAATTATCCTGTATAAAATTTGTTTTAACACCCAATTTAATTTTTTTTATTGAATATTTTCTTCATTTTTTAAAGATGAGTAAAAAAGTTTCACTTGCATAATCGTTTCAATAAAATTTAAATATATTAAGCCATGGTTTTCATATGGTTTCACATTAAGCCATGGTTTTTGTTTATGATAAAACCTAATCTAATTTTTAATGATGATTATTATTACTATACCCACCATCAAAAAGATGGGCGTGGTCCGCCCACTTTACCGCCCACCTCCCATATAAGGTGAAAATCAAAGAAATTGTGTTCAAATAGTTCAAGCACCAGTGTAAACTCGGAAACAAAAAATGGACGTGGTCCGCCCACTTTATTGCCAAAATACTTTATAAATTGTCTAGCCTGTAAATGGAGTTATTTATTCTTCATTTGAGTTTGACGTTTTAAAAATGAAAATAACATTTAAACTATACTATATTTTTATTTCATTTAATGTAAAAAGACATCGACTTTAAAACGTCATATAAAACATGTATCTATTTCGAATGTTTAAAATTCAAAATTTTGTATGCAAAATTTGATTTTAATTTATATTTTTAGACATGTCTTCTAATGTAAGAGAGTGTCGAACATGATATTTTGCATGAGTGTAGAGAAGAGATGAGATGTGTTAACATAAATATAATTTGTTAAGAATTTTAAAGATATAGATTTCGGAGATATAATGGTTTAATATTTGTTAGTCTTATTTTGACCTTTGAAATTTTGAACTAAATTAACAGAATAAATATCATTTTAAATGTAATATCTTTGCCTTTAAAATGACACTAAAATAAAAATTTTATTTTGTATAGTTCAGAATTTATTGCTAATAACATTTTATTTTGGTCCATAACTTCTAAACTAAATGAAACTCCAGCTTGAAATTTTACATGTGTAGGGAGAAGAGCTGTGTCAAGATCATATATATATTTTTAATAATTTTAAAAATACCTTTTTTTGATATATACTGATTTGAATTTTGACCTTTGAAATTTTGTCGTAATAAAACATTATATATATCGTTATAAAGGTAATATCTTTGTTTTAAAAATTAAACTAGATATCTACCATTTATATATTACAACTTGTTACCAATTAAAAAACACCTTTGTCAAGTTAAATTTTTTCTATTTTTAAACCGTCATATTTTTGAACCGGAAAGAGTCATGGGTCTAAAGGGGGTTTTACACTATAATACTTTGTATTAATACAAAAAATATTTTCAAATGTATTATGATATAAATACCTTTAATACTTTGTATGTTGAAATCTTGAAATTTTTTAAACGTTATTGCATCTCCTTAAGCAAATTTCCGCACACCTTTATGTTTGTAATTTGATTTATATTCAGTTTAGTTAAATTTTTCGTTTTTAATTTTTTAAGAAATATTTAAATAAAGAAAATAAAAAATATGACATTTCATAATACTTTCCTTAAAACATTTTTTGACAAGTATTATAGAAAATGAAACTCTGGTATTAATACCAAGTATTATCCATAGTAAAATAATAAAGTACTCGCATATCTACAAAAACAAAAATTGTTTGTATTTTGTTAGTGTAAAACTACTGCCCACAATGTCAAAATGCTTTGAACGAAAAAATGAGAGAACGAAAGAGAGCAAGAGAAAAAAACTCAAAAAAAATTTTACATGTGAATACAAAAACAATTTGACAGTACCGCGAGGTTTGCCAATGAAAAAATTGTAAAACAGCTGGGTTTACGAGTATACTTTATTATTATACTATGTACGAAATAAAAAGTTGTTATGTTCACCTTTCAGCCGGCTAACAGCCGATTTTGAGCCGCCGCCGAGAATTTTTAGGAAAGCCGCCGCCACCGTTAAAATTGTTCGGCGCAGGTCTCTGATTGCAAGAGAATTTTTTGCCGAAATTTCTTTAATTTTTTG
This sequence comes from Protophormia terraenovae, assembly GCA_951394005.1. Lineage (NCBI taxonomy): Eukaryota > Metazoa > Arthropoda > Insecta > Diptera > Calliphoridae > Protophormia > Protophormia terraenovae. Next base: position 29,863,666 of record OX596075.1, read on the forward strand.
CAAAATTAAATTGTCAAAAATGTCTTTATTAATTAAAAAATTTAAATAATTATGGTAAAAATAAAAGAAAAAACAATACTATTTAACTATAAATACAAATAACAAAGAAATATAATAAAATTGCACAAAAGACAACAAATATTTGTGAATAGAGAAAAAATAAAAAATACTGACGCCACGATTTCTTCAAGGTGTCTGGCGTTGAAGAAAAGTTTTTTTTTTTTTTTTTTAAATTCTAGAAAACTGAAAATTTAATGATATTATGGCAGCTGTTAATGTAAAACCAGTTATACAGCCTACACAAGGTAAATTTCCCTTTAGAGTTTTGTTATTTAAACAATATTTTACAATATTTCAAATTTCAGGAGCCTCCACATCCTCTTTGTTGGGCAACTTATCGATTACGGCCGAAAAGAACAAGCAATGGCAAAGGGAATTATTAATGGAGCGTATACGTTCCCATTCTTCACAACATAAGTCATTTCAGGAACTTTCGAAAAGTATGCGCATGGGCATGTTAGAAAAACGTTATCCCTTAGATGCGGTGGAAAAATCTAACCTACAAAAATGTTTAGACAATATGCAGCATTGTATTAAAGTCACCTCTCGTCAGGGTCTAGTCGAAAGGCTTGAAAGTCTTTCGCGGCAATTGAGTCTAAAATTTTCAGATGACACTAAAGCATTGTTTATATCGACTGATATGTTTTTTCTGGAAATCCTTTTGGACTCGAATGGTTCTTTAACAGATGTCAAGGTACATCATGAATCAAAAGCCGACCAGCAGTCTTGCAGTGAGTTGGTAGATTGTTTAAATCGTGGTGATTTTGCTGATTTTACTGCACAACTAGAGGGATTTTCTTCAATCTATCAATTGAACGCTGAATCGAAAGTGAAAATTAAAGCTTATGATGCCATGCAGGCCATGGAAACTGATTTGTATAATATTTTTCAAATGCAAAATTTTACAAAAGACACTCAACAAGTTCTTCAAGATTCTATTGTGGGTGTGGTTTTGAAGAGAAGGGGTGGTCATCCCATGCGTTTAGTATATTTTGTTTCTCCTTATGATTTAATATCTCTTGAGACTAAATCTTTGCAACCTTTAAGTTTAGAGACATTTAAAAATAAACAAGTTGGCTTTAGTGTAACTGTAAACTTGGAGGCCTCTTCAGCCAATAAACTACAAATTTTACCTACAGTAACAGTGGGCAAAGATCCTCAAACGGGCCTTGATGTGCCTGTCTTTGCACCCTTAAATCAAATGAATTCTATGCTTTTGCCTGCCACTTTTGTATTGCGTCTGAACAAACCTTTACCGGTATGTTTTAATACTTTACGTTCTATGGGCTTGTGTGCGGCTGCTATCAATGAAACTAATCCTCTGCCCTCTTCCACTTTGGAAGCTCAACATAAACCTCCTATTGTGGCCAACATTATGAGTCTGATTATACAAACTGCTTCGGATCAACAAATGAAATCATCGCAAAAAGGTTTATTTGTTTGTTTGCCAGATCAAACACATTGCTATTTCTTCACGGAAAATAAATTGTTAAAAGTGAGTGTAGTCTGTCGCGTTTCTGGCTGAGTGGATTTTTTTAAATTAAATATTCACTTTTTCTTTTATTTTAGTCTACCTTAATCCATTCAGTACCGTTTACGGAACCTTCTCAAGTGCCAAAAATTTTGGATTTTCTCAAAAAGATGGCTTTATTTTATGCTTTGTTAGCTAGCTGTGTTCGGCCACAATCTAAAATGGGGAATGGTGAGTAAAAATAAAATTTTTTAAATATATTACATAAATATTTGCCCTGATTTGGTAACCAATGACATTATTTCGGGGAGAAAAGTACTGAAGAGCACTTCTCAATTTTTAATATTTTGCGGACACAACTTTTTACGAACTTTGGGAAATTATGCAAAAATTGTATACATAAGAAAGACATAAGACGGACCCAGCTTTGCGGACACAACTTTTTACGAACTTTGGGAAATTATTCAAAAATTGTATACATAAGAAAGACATAAGACGGACCCAGTGTAAACTAGATATATACAAAGAGATGATCTAGATACAAAGTGGTATGGGCGGTAAACACTTTTGAGACATATAAATCACCAGGATCTGATGGTGTCTTCCCCACCATGCTGCAAAATGTCAATGAAAGAACCATCTTATTGGAAGAATTTAGGGATTGTATTAGCATGAGGTGTATTTGCAGGGGGTTTAAGGGAAGTTAAGGTAATTTTTATATGTAAAGCCTTCATGGCCACCCACTCGAAAGCTTTTCTACTAAAGAAAAGGCCACCCACTTTGAAAGATGTTTGCTGCAGGAGTATACCACCATTTCTCGGTATAAAAGAGGCCTTTAATAATATTAGAATAGAGCCGATTAGGGAGTCACTGGCTTCACTAAACATAAGTGACTTTTTGATTGGTTGGATAACTCTGGAGATTGGCATCACAAGTCCAATAAAAAGCACGCCTTAGGTAGCACTGGACACCATTCTTACAATATAGGAGTTTTTGAAAGGCATTGCTGCGCGGAACTTATTTTGACTAAAGGAATTGTGATAAAAAGGGAACTTCAGAACAGGTCATACTAGTATCCTTGATGAGGTTAATTTTGAGGGTCAGACATTATTCATAGACCCAACTGCGGAAAGAATGCGGTCTTATAGACTACCCGATAGTTGCAGCATTTTTCAGGCAGAAATTATAGGCATTCTCAAGGCCTTAGGATTAGTGAAAGGAAACGTTGATAGAGATTCTGAGGTTCCTATCTATATAATAGTCACACGTAACTTTTGGCATTGATAGGTCACTATGTCAGGTCTAGGCTAGTACTAGAGTAAAGTTGTTGTAGCAGCTATAACTATGACCTCTGGTGACTTCCCTGAAGGAAATGATGACTTAACATTGTATTCTTTCTTGATCGGAAAAATGTTAGTTTCCTCAGGTGGGTGGTAAGGGAGGTTATTTCTAGGCACTATGTTATGGTCCTTAGGTCTGCATTTGGCAGTTTTGAATTTGAGTATTTCTGCACTGGGTAACACTAAACGAGGAAGTCCACACTATAGCAGCGTTATTAACTCCAGGCCGAACAATGGTTTTTTATATAACTAAAAGGGTTTCTTTGTCCATACCCCAAATGCTACTGGCTAGTGCTTTTGTTTTTACTATGCAGTTTGTGCGTAATTGCTGTGACATGGGCTGTGGAGGTAAAAAGGCTATTGAAAGTGACTCCCAGGATTTTCGGATGGTCCAAAATTGGAGTTTGGACACCATCGACAACGGTGTCTAAGTTCAATTTTACCCCATTCGTCCACATGGTCATCTTTGCTGGTGCAGAAAGAAATTGTGAATTTCATTGATATAACATTTATCAAACCGCATAGATCATCAACGTTATGTACCGTCGCCATTATGGTGCAGTCTTCTTAAGTTACACAAAAATGACGACAGGACTCCGCCCTGAGGGAGAGTCCAACTATAGGATTCTATAGTTGGAATAAAAACTATCTGGCAAAACGATAGTTTCTGGACAATTTTCAAGCCTAAAAGTCGATTTCGACCTTTCGACTATTTTCAACAAAAAGTGGATAACTTTTAACTACGGGATTTTCAACATTTGTTTAAAAATCTAAAATTCACATGATGGTCACTCAATTCACTCACCATCTCTTCAGGTTGTTTGGTACTGTGGAATTTTACCCGGCTCATAGTAGATAAAGGTATTTATGATCTCACCAAAAGCATTAATTTGGCGACATGTATAATTGACTTTGATGTTGATTTTCCTGGTTAGCTGTGCTTCATATTCGATTTCTTCGCGCTTTTGATTATCACAATGTATCTACTTGTCCCCGCTCTTAACAGTTTGATGTAGAATTGACTTTTTTTGTAGCGTTGAAGCAGCAAGAACAGCTGCAGAAAGTTTTTTATAATAAAATGTTCCAGCAGCATCTTGAAAACGAAAGGCATTTTACCATAATTCATATAGATTTTAATCGAGACCCACAGATTCTCCAAATTTGGAATAAAATTGTAAATTTGGGACAATTAAAAGTAATATACAAAACAGCGTTAGCGTTAGATTTAATTTTATTAAATTATTGATAATTAAAACAATGTAGTTGAAAAAATCCGTCAAAAAATTTAAATTATCTTCAAGAAAATCTCAGTCCCCAAATCGTCTAGAAAACTAATTTTTTTTGGAGAAATTTCCAAGTCTAGTAAGAATGGTTAGTAAAGAGTTGTACACAATCAGATGTTTGTGAAAAGTTTTCCAAAAAGTATTGAAAATCAACTATCAAGCTTAAATCGTTCACCATTACGATATGTTTAAACATCGAATTGATGGATTATCCCCTATACGAACCTACTTTGGGACCTAATTGTGCTACCCTATATCAACATAAATTATGTGGTAAATTTAATATTGCAAAATAATAAAAAAAAAATTATATGTAAACTTTGATGTTCTAAACAAATAGTGTAAAAAATATAAATCTTTGAGAAATAAGAGAAGTCAACAGTTTTTTGATCTTTTGAAAAGTTGCGTTTTCTCAAGATAGAGTGTTTTAAGTATATGTATTCACAAAAGTGTTAAATATTTTTTTTATAATTGGTTAAGTAATAACACAAAATATCTTTTAATTTCCTTTATTTTTTTCATTCTAAACAGATATAGATTCAACCACCATACTCGAAGTTAATGCCATTTCATTTCAACAAATCTCAGTGGCTCTTCAGCATCCATACGAAGAATCAATGGCTACAGTGGAATTTGATTTACGTACTGGTCAGCCACAATGTACCATCTACAGCATAAGTAACAATTATGATTTGCTATCGATAAAATTAACAAGTATTGTACAAAAATGTCTCTCCATACCGGTGACAATAAGAGCTCTCTTGAGATTTTGGGATCAGGAACGTATGAAAATGTTTCAACGTAGCATTGGTGGGGGATCTACAAATACAGGTGGTATAGGTGGTGGAGGAGGTGGTACACCAAATTTAGGTGGAACTGGAGGTAATATGTCGGGCAATATGCCTAGTACATCTCATGCAGCATATGGAAATTTTAATATATCAGGTGGAACTAATGATCCAGGTGGTGGTGGTATGGGTGGTAATATGAAAATGGGTGGTGGCACTATAAAAATGGATACGATGGGTCAACAAAAATCACAATTGCAAACTGCTCCAGCCGGATTTTTAAAGTACAAAAGTGGTGAATTAAAGCAGGAGGATTTTCATGAGAGCCCAAAGAGTCAAACTTTAGCTGCATCGGCTACACAACATGTTGCTACATCTTTAATGCAATCTAATTTAGAAGTTAACTCTTTGGGCCAAACACTAACGCAACAACAGCAACAACATCAACTTCATACACAACAACAACAAGTATTTGAACAAAAGATTGCTACGGATCATGAAATTGCTGATAAATATAAAAATATTTGGAAAGATAAAACGCCAAATCTAAAAAATACTGTTAGCATAACACCCATAAATGATGCTTCCAACAATTCCAATAACCACCCAAACTCCTCCAATGCTACCAGCAGCACTACTACGTCTTTAGATGTTAAACGTACGGGTGGTATAGAAATTATACCTTTAACGGGACCCAACAATAATACTACTGGTGTTAATAATACTGGTTCCAATTCAAATGTTACACCCACTACGATAACAATAACGCCCATTAATGCAGGAGCTTCATCTTCTCCCATGGGTAATAAAGAGAAAAAATCTTCATCTAGCATGGGATCTTCAACAACATCAACTGGTTTGTCTTCCTCCTCGAATAAACGTTCGTTAGATACGGGCGATAATCAAAAGGATAAAAAACGTAAGAAACGTAGAGATGATTCACCCATGGGACCACCGGAAAAAGTTTTTTCACGACAAAATTCACCTGCTGGTTCAAGTGAGGCGGCTGCTACGGCAGTGGCTCGTAAATTTTCTTCTCCCTCTTCATCTCCTAAAGGTTCTTCGGGTGGTTTGTTGGCTTCTTCTGTATCCGGATCATCGTTGTCAGCTCGTCCCAGTCCAAAACATTCTCCGGTTTATAGTAGTCCCAAACATAATACTGCCTCCAATAGTCCTAAATCTCCCTTTGGTACTCATTCCCCCAAACATGGTTCTTCAGGCAAGCCCAGCATGTCTACATTAAAAAGTGCCACTGCTGCAAGTCCTAAAGGAGATAAATCTTCCTCTTCAAACTCTTCCTCAACTTCGTCTGTACTTAATAACGCTGCTTTAGTACGCTCATTACAATCTGGTTCATCATCTTCATCTACTGCTAGTACCGTAGCGGCTGCGGCCGCTGCAGCAGCAGCTGCTATGGCAGCTCTCAAAAATAAAGACAAATCCTCTGCTCTCAATTCGGCGGCTGTTAGTTCAGCAGCAGCTGCTGCAGCCGCCGCTGTTAAATCTAGTATGGGTGTTACTTCTATGCAACAATTAAAGTCTTCCGTTACCGGTCTTAATCATATGACGGCTGCTGCGGCGGCTGGTTTTGGCGGTTCTAATAACCCGAACACTAATATGGATTTAAACTCAGCCATGCGTAAAGGTGTAGCCGCTGCGGTAAGTCATGTTACAGTTTAATTAGTTTACATTTTCTTTTCGTTTTCTATGTTGGTTTGGCTTGCATTTGTTTTAATTTCCTTAGCTTAGACACATTAAAATCAAAAATTTTTTAAACTTTTATTAAAACTTAGTAGATTTTATAAGTGTAAAAGGCTTTTTAAGTAGTTTGTTTAACCATAATGTTTGTATAATTTTTTTATTTTCTTAGTTAATGTGCTACTTTTTTTATAATTAAATTTATTGTTTATACATACATATTTATGAAATTAATGCATGCAATTTTAAGAAATATAAAAATATATACTTACAATAACAATAAACATAAAATTTTATTATGCTTTAATCTAACTAAATCATTCCTATTATAAAATATTTTATATTAAATTTTTCTCTTTAATTTTTAATAAAATAACCTTGAAACGATACAACTAAAATAGAAATACAAAATTTTTAAAGCTAAAAGGTGTCTTTTTTATAATTAAAATAGTACGAGTTTTAATGTAAAGAAAATATTGAACGAAATCAGTTGACCGGCAGTGTATAAAGGATTTGGCTCTTTTTTTTTAACCCAATGACGAAGCCTTTAAAATTGGATATGAAAGCTCCCGTATCATAAGGGAGTGATTACAAAATAATTATTCAGATAGCTTAGGTCGTCTAAAACTTTCACCATAAATTTTATTATGATCTGACAAATGGTTTAGGAGATTCAGATTCAGATTTATTATCAATTCAAACGGTCCCACTATTCATTTCCACAATTTTAACAATTAACTCTTTAGACAATATCGAAAATGCTAAGCGCCATTGGATTCAGCTCCACAAATTTATATTTCCAGTACATTGATAGTCAGAGTTCACACACAGCAATTTTTATTGCCGCAATTCTTAGTTCGTTGATAAGAGAGGAGAAGGAAATACTAAGCTTTTACATTCTCTTTACCTGTCTCGCCTATAAAGTCAGAATTGCGGCAAGAAAAATTGCTGTGTGTGAACCTTGACATATTAATAAAATTTATTTTAACAAAGCAGCCTTTGAAAAAATGTTCATCAAAATGAAAATAAATTACGTTTTCAAATAATAGGCTTTGAAAAAATTATCAACGAACATTTTTCATATTTTTTAGGTCTGAATGAGTTCCTCATGAATTGAAAAAAAAAAAAAAAAAAAAAATAGGTAAAATATTTTAAGTGGAAAATTTATTTTCCCACAAAATGTATATTTCATATTTTAATCTCTGGAAGATGGATCTTCGAAAGAGGAAAAAAAAATAAAGAAATATAGTCCTTTTTATAAACAGATTAAATAAATTCCATACTGTGAGCGTCAAAAAAAAGTAAACAGCTCATTCCCTTTAAATGATGCCTTGTGAGATGTAGATAAATAATGATATAAAAAAGTGATATGCCAAAATTATTTGATAATTAGGTAAGAATTGAACTCATAAAAACAATTTGTGAAAATAAATTGGAAGAACGATATAATTGAATTTTTAAGAAAATACATCAATTTTTACGCGTCAAAAAAAAAAAAAAGTAAACAGTTGCACCTTTCTTTTATAAAAAGGTCAGTAAATTGTAAAAGTGGGAGAAGATCTTATATTTTTTTAGCTTAGGTTTCAGGGAAGGACCAAATTATAATCTCAAATGTGATTCTTGCTTTAAAACGAAGTAAAAAAGTGATTGTTTAACAATAGAAAAACAAACTTCAATTTAAATTCGAAAATAATATGAGATTTATATTAGAAAGGAAAAATCCTTGCGTGTTATTGCAAAAATCGTTTCAAGGAATTATTGCGGAATAATATATAAATATACCAAACATCATACAGTAGATAATTTTCCTCGGACAAGATGGTCAAATCATTTACAAACACAAAGAAAAAAGCTATAGTTTGCAAAGTCAAAGAAAGTCCATCTCCTAGTACCTAAAATAGAGCTGAAAAAGTAACGTTAATTTCCGCTTATTATTTTAGGGCTAGTACCATTTTAGAAACACTACACAAAAAATGCTTCCATAGAAGAACACCACGTAAGAACCCTACATATCGTAAGCCAGCCAAACTAAATGTTTGAATCTCGCTCAAAAGTATAAAAATTAGTGTTAAACTTTCCAGGAAACCGTTTTACTCAATGACGAAAGTAAATTTAAATATTTGGCGCCAAAAAAAAAAAAAAAAAACACGAAAAGTATTGCAAAGATGGAATGAAGGCGTCAATGTCACATGTGTGGTTGAGATAGTTAAACATGATCGAGAATCGGTAATGGTCTGAAGACGTCTGGAGGCTTCAGGAATCAGTAATTTCATATTTATAGAATATGAAATTACTTCTATTTCGACAAAGAAATAGAAGATCATATGAATAGTTTTAAATATAATATGGATCCTTGTGTACTAAAATTTAGCTTATTGCACAACTGCTTATTCCAAAATGACAAAGATCCCAAGCCTTTTCCAAAATTGTGAGGGAATGGTTGCTTTATCGTACTTCCAAACCTATTTGTAATGCTCTGAAATCCCCAGACTTTAACACAAAATATCACCGAATTTTGCCAAAAAAACTTGTCGACTCGTTGCCTAGGATATTAAAGGATACAATAAAGACAAATGGAAAATATACAAAGTATTAAATACAATTTTTTTGTATTTTTTTGTATAACACAAAATATCACCGAATTTTGCCAAAAAAAACTTGTCGACTCGTTGCCTAGGATATTAAAGGATACAATAAAGACAAATGGAAAATATACAAAGTATTAAATACATTTTTTTGTATTTTTTTGTATAACACAAAATATCACCGAATTTTGCCAAAAAAACTTGTCGACTCGTTGCCTAGGATATTAAAGGATACAATAAAGAGAAATGGAAAATATACAAAGTATTAAATACAATTTTTTTGCATTAAATTATAAAACTGTTTACTTTTTTTGACTCGTAAAAAAAGATATTTATTCACAAAAAGTGCATTATTTTTTAATTTTTTTCTTATGAAATCCATATTTAGTTAGTTACAAAACAAATGTGCATTAATCTTTTCTATATAGCATTTTTAATCTAACTATAAAATAACTTTATTTTGAAGAATACTTGCTGTTTACTTTTTTTTACGCTCACAGTATATTTTGCTTGATTACCTTTACGTCTAAGAAAATATTGTCAGTTTAAAAGAAATGAAATCAAATTTTTGTCAATTTGTTAATTTATCTTAAAAGAAGCATTAAATCAAATCTTGTAACCTCTAAAGATAAAAATTGTCACACAAATATAAAATTAACTTTTATTCCGTCTTTAATTTTAAGGATTTCGGGACATTTTTTGTAATTTTATTCAGGAAATGACATTGATAAATTTAAATTTCTCCTGAAAATATTTTATTTATTTTTTTCAAAATTCACGAGGAAATCATTACCGTTTAATCGAAAAAAATATGAAAAATGTTCGTTGAAAATTTTTCAAGGCCTGCTACAAAGAATACTAAGAATAGAAGGCTTGTCAAAAAAACCTAACTCTGTTGTCAAAAAAACCTAACTTTAAGATTGTGTTAGTCAAATTTTATTTATATGTATTAGTGCTGAAACCACTTTCACCACACATCATAATCATACATAGTTGCACAAAAGAGTATTAACAAATTATTAAATATAATCATCATAATTATATTCGCAGATTTTTATCTTTTGATGCGGGCTACATCCACAAATAGTAATATAATTACATTTCTTTGCTTTTTGTTGATGAATATGAAAATAATTTAAAATTATTTTAAAATCTGTTTTATTTTTAATACCAAAAGTAGCAACATTGTTCGTTCAATTTAAATTTCAACATACAAAAAAGGAATGTCAAAAATAAAATAAAAAAATATTTTTTCAGTTTGTGGAAAATATTCGTTTAACGGGAGTTAAAATACTATAAACGCGTGTGAAAAAATAATAAAAATATCGTGTGTTTGTTGAAAAATGTGTCGCGTGTGTAATTTTCCTTAAATTTTAAGGAAAATATTTGTTTATTTTGTGTTGTTTCTCTCTCTCACAAGTGTGTTGAATTCACACAGAACTTGTATGTGAAGAGAGAGAAATGTTGTTGTTGTAGGAAAGAGTACTATTTTCCCTTCTTAGTATTCTTTGGCCTGCTATTTTAAAACGTAATTTATTTTCATTTTCAAAGGCTGCTTTGTTAAAATAAATTTTATTAATATTTCTTTTTTTCCAAACAGTTTGTTTGAGTTTTGTTACATGCGAATAAACCTAATTCGAGGACGCTGAATCCAATGGTGCTAAGCATTTTTCGATGTTGGCTATAGTTTTTAATTTTTAAAACTATATAAATTAGTTGATTTGTATGTACAGCCGGTGTCATAAATGAGTAAAGAAAGTAGTATCTTGAACTCAATCGGTTCTTTTTCAATTTGAAATTTATTTTTTGTTTTCCATACATTTTGACGAGACAAATTTTGCGTTCGTCTTATAAAAACAGGGGAATAATGTTTTGTTAGTGAAATAAGCAGCAAAAGATTCAGTTCAACACACTACTTAGTGAATGTGACTGTTTTTAAAGTAAAAAAAAAAAAAAACAATATTCTGTAAATAAGTAAACATGGTTTCTGATAGGCATGGTGACCGTCTAAACAATAACTTTTTGGAACTATTATACCTTTAAACAGATTAATGTTAGTCTTTGTGTACCACTGTTTTTCCTATTTTATAAAAGAAATGCATAAGACTCTTTTCGCCGGATGTATATATTGGTTTTATATACTTAAAGGTTCAATATTTTTGAGCTAAACGTACATCTAGCCATAGTAAAATAATAAAGTACTCGCACATCTACAAAAACAAAAATTGTTTGTATTTTGTTAGTGTAAAACTACTGCCCACAATGTCAAAATGCTTTGAACGGAAAAATGAGAGAACGAAAGAGAGCAAGAGAAAAAAACTCAAAAAATATTTTACATGTGAATACAAAAACAATTTGACAGTACCGCGAGGTTTGCCAATGAAAAAATTGTAAAACATCTGGTCTTACGAGTATACTTTATTATTATACTATGCATCCAGCATACATTAATTTTCATGCGAATCATAGGATATTCAGTCTAGGGACTGTTTCCTAAAATTTTATATTTTGAGGCATAATCTGAATGAAACGTCAAAAATGTTTTAAATGAGATTTATTATACTTATCTATAAAATGTTTCGGTCAGTTCCGTATTCATATATTTTTCTGTGAGTTGTATATTGAGACCATAGTTTACGGACTTTCGGAATAAGTTTTGATAAGAACATTGGAGCAGAAAGTATAGGATTTTAAAGCTAAATTGTTCTATTCTTTTTGCAATAATTCTTAGGCGTTTGCGAGAGTAATAGCAGTCAACGGGTTCATTGTGTTTGTAGTATTTAATCACCTCGAATTAAAAGTGGGCGTTTTACTAAACATTTTTGATATATTTCTGTTATTTCATTTTAGTTCTCCTACACTTAATTGTTTGCTATTTGCCGTCCTTTAGGTTGAAGTTATGGTTGAATTTTCTGATTTTATCAAATTTTCTAACTTAATCGAAGAAATGATTTTTTATTTCCCTCATAACATAAGAAATAACTACTGCTGTTGTGCTAAAATAATTTTGCAACCATAAACTTCACTTACTTTTAACAAAAAAATTAAGAAATTAAGACAAATGATGCTTGTTTACTTATTTTTGACTCGCCCGAAAATGATTTTTTTTTCAAATTCCTCTAAAAAGAAATTTAAAATATAATAATACATAATTGAAAATTTTTTCCTCAATGTAGGAGGAAACTAGTTGACTTTATCAAAAACATGTAAATTTAAAAAAAAATGGACCGTTAAATTTCCCGCTTTTTAAACCGAAACAACAATGATGGATTTGTTTACTTATTTATGACACCCGCTGTAAAAAAAATGCAGCACAGTGCTCCGATCGCCAAAAAAAAAAATAATAATAATAAACAATTAAATAAAAATATAATAAATCTGTATCTCCTAAACTATAGACTGAATGGAAATAAAATGTATGGGGAAGTTGTAGAAGAGGACATAAGCTTTGGCAAAAAGCTACAGGCTATCAGAGTTCACCTGAAAACAGCGATTAATAAGTTTCCATGCAGAAAAATACCATCATAAAAACGCTCTAATAGCTATCTTCATGATGATACATCGCATGAGAGCGCTCTGATGTAGTACTATCAGAACGCCGCAAATGATAACCCTGTTCGATGGTCCTATGATGGTTGTTTATAATGCTATGATGCTGGAAATTATAGCGCTTTCATAACGCTCTCATGATTGTTGTTATAGCATTATCAAAACGCCGCAAATGATAACCCTGTTAGACGGTAATATGATTTCTTACAATGTTCTTCCTCATAATGGTTTGAATATTACTTAAAAAGTTTATTTAAAAAAAAAAATACTTTATTATTAAAAAAATATATCCATATTAACATTATAAAATTTAGCGTGTGTTTGTTTGTGACGCAATCACGCCTAAACAGCTGAACCGATTTTAACGAAATTTTAATTATATATGAAGTTTAGGCTGGAAGGATATAAATTAATTGGATATAAATTAAAATTAAATTGATAAAAATAGCGAAAATATTGTCTTTTTTTGCACTTCAAAATTAATTTATTTTTTGAAAAGAAGCATTACGGGAAAAATTAATATTTGAAAATGAAGAAGCAAAGCTGTTTTTGCGTTTTCAAAATTTTTTTATTAACCTTTTAGGTCCCATGCAACGCAGGGTGGTATTCAGCTCGTTTAAGTATAAATTTGATAAATAAGAAATAAATGCATATGGGCCGTTATCAAAAATTTTTAACCTGGCTGAAACTGATTTAATAAGTTTTGTGGTAATGATATTTTAAACTAATTGGTTACAGATCTGATCTCACAAGACTTGAATCTAATAGAGAAAATTATAGCACCATAGGTTTCCTTTTATAATCATGATTGTTGGTCAAAGTTCAAGAACATAGATTCTGCAGACTTTCATCAGTTAAATACTGGGTAGTTGAGTTTTAATGACAAAATTTTTTTAAAACTTTTCACTTTTTTGCGCGGGGTCTGTGCGCCACTCAACCGAATACAAAATTTGGGATAGGAATTGATACAAGTCGTAATTATGCGTATTTTGCGCTATATCCCGTTGATGTGCCCGAAATAGTTGTAAAAAAATAATAAATATTTAATTACTTACGTCTACGATTTTTCAAATTTCTTCGTCTTTCAGCTTCCGATAAAGTTGATGGATATTGCATTTGTATTGAATCTAAAATTTCATTGACATCTATTTTATTTGAAACAATTTTATCGAAATAAATATTCATATTGTGGTTTCACCAAATTAAATAATGAATTAATTGCAATAGCTCTTTAATACAAACAATTGTAATAAAACATACAGTGTCGGTCATCTAACTAGCCCACCCAACTACATTTTTTTTTGGCCTTAATTTTCTTGTTCTAGAAAAAAGTTTTCAATTATTTTATTATTTCAATATATTGACCATAATGTACTTCATACATTGCAGCCAAAACTTTCACTAATAAACTAACAATTTACGCAAAAACATTGTTTTATTAAACATTCCTATAAAAATTAAAGGACAGCAAATTAGCCCACTTACATTATTTATTACAATTAATCTAAGGAAGCTTTGAAAAAAATATTTTTAAATATAAATTTCGAAGCATAAATTAATTTTAATTAATTTAAGGTAATTTTTGTTGGAATATTTCATGGAAACGCGCCTTAAAATACAAATATTCACAACAAATAAAAATTGGAAAAAATTTATTAAATCCATTAAGAAAATTGGCGAATGTTTCGATAATCATTAAATTATTGTCAATAATCGTCGAAAGTATCATAAATAATTCAAAAACCTCAGCCCCTGAACAAAAGAACGAAAAATTTAGTTAAATAGCGAATTTCAAAAATAGAATAATCACAATTTTCGCAAAGAAACTCTGGACTAAGAGATTTGTGGCATATAGAAAACCCTTTAAAATATACATAAATATCTGCTAGAACTAAAACCAATTTTCAAATGTTTATTTTATAAAATAAAGGTATTTCAATTTTAAGTCTCACCAAAAACCATAAAAAACAAAGTTTTAGATTGATTGGAACAAATTTAGTTTTTTTTTTTTTTTTTTATTCTGTTCATCCATGAGTAATTCATTAGAAATTAAATTTTTCTCGATTTCATCTATTTGAATTCTTCAATTTATTACCTTTCCAAAATGCGCAAAATTAAGAAAATTGAACAACTAATAGTATCATAGTTATTAAAATCAATTTACGTTAAAGGCGTAGTTTCGACCAAATACACAACAGTAAAATAATATTTCACCCAAAACTTTAGGGAGAGAAACGAAACTTGGCATATAGTTTTGCCTTGGTATCTTATACATCATGTCACATATTCACGATCAAAATTCACAAAAATGTCTTGTTTTACGTATAATTCACCCACGTATTTTTCACTATTACAACAATTTTGGATAATAAAATTATTTACAGTGTATATAAAACGTCAAAAGCAAACTACATGCTAAGTTTCGTTTCTCTCCTTCAAGTTCTGGTTGAAATCTTATTTTTCGGGGTCTATTTGCCCGAAAATTACGTATTTTATGGTAATTTTATTTTAATAACTATTATGTTATTTGTTATTCAATCTTCTTGATCTTAGGAATTTTAGAATGCTCATAATGTGTGGAATTCAACAAGATATAAACCCAGAAAATTACATTTAAAATAAATTTTTAATGATCGATAAAATGAGAAAAAATTTAAAAAGTCATAATTTTCAAGATTTTGATCACTTTGAGTCACCTCTAAATTTTTTCCAATCAGTTCAAAACTTGGTATATGTTAGTTTTTCGACTATTCGAACATTTCCAGGGGGTGAGAACCAAGGTTAGGTTAGGTTAAGTGGGCAGCTATCCAAGCAGTCATAGGACAGCTCACGTGGGTCCAGTTTGGTCCCGTTGTGATACCCTACTGGATCATATGGTAAAGCTCATAAGTATGTCCGAACCAACCTGACGCATGTATAAAGGAGTTGATCGCTCCGATATCAATATCAGAGAGATCAGATAGTACATGCACAATCGGACTGCCGAGTATAGCAGTCCTCGTTTCCGAGAGAGTCGGACAGTGACATAGGAAGTGCTCCACTGTCTCCTCCTCCTCTTCATCAAGGCAACTCCTAGCATGCGCACCAGCAATCCAGTGCCCTGTAACAACGGATATCAAAATACGTAACCGATGCCTTGGTAGTCCCAAAATGAGATTTGAGCGAGGTCCATCATATTGGGGCCATATTTGCCTCGAGATTGTGCAAATGGACAGATTTGACCATCTATCCTGTGCAATCCTCGATAGATTCCGCAGTATTATAGATCTGCAGGAGGAGAGCGGTACTCCGACCAGTTGATCCACTTCTTCGTGTCGAAGAAGGGAACCATTTTTGGCCAGTTCGTCCGCAGTAATGTTACCCGGGGAATTAGAATGACCCCTAACCCAGACTAGCTCCAGGTTTGAATGTCTCGCCATCTCGTTTAGAGATGTCCGGCATTCATGTACCAGCCTGGATGTCGAAAAGACACCCGAGAGCGATTTGATCGCAGCTTGACTGTCCGTACAAATCCGGATATTCACACTGAATACCCTATAGTACATCAACCAGTTCACCGCTCTTTTTATGGCCGAGATCTCTGGTTGAAGAATACTGCAGTGATCCGGCAATCTAAAAGAAATGCTTTTCCTATAATCGGGAATGAAGACACCCCCTCCTACCCCATCAGCAGATTTGGATCCATCAGTGTAGACTTCCACTGTGCTGTCACTCAGTACAGCATCAGTCGAGATTGACACTGAGAAGCCTCTGTCAAGAAAAGGTATAGGAGTGCAATAGTCAATATTGCGAGGAATGTCATCAAATAATCCTAAAACGGTTGCATGACCGTATTCTCTGTCAGTCCATGCACCTGTAATTCTGAGCCTAGTCGCCGACATGATGGCGATCTGTTTGGCCATTAGGTCCACCGGTAGCCAGTTCATTAGAACGAATAGGGCTTTAGATGGGGTTGTACGCATCGCGCCTGTGATGAGCAGCGCCGAACTACGCAGAAACCTTTCAAAGATTCCGAAGAGGGTGGATTTCTCCATAGCCTTCCACCATACTAACGCTCCATACATAAGTATGGGCTTTATCACCATGTCGAAGAGCCATTTTGTATTCCTAGGATTTATTCCCCAAGATTTTCCAATGGCTTTCCTACACATGTATAGGGCGATTCCGGCCTTTGAGGCCCTTGCCCTTGTGTTTTGGAGCCAGGATAGTTTAGAATCCAGTATAATCCCTAGATACTTCGCACTATCCGACACCTTCAATTCAACACCATTTAGGCGTGGTAATGGGAAAGATGGAATTTTGTATCTTCTGGAGAAGAGAACGAGTTCCGTTTTTCCTGGATTCACACTGAGGCCACTGGTTGTGCTCCATGCACTAAGTAGGCCCAGAGCAGTTTGCAGGCGTTGTGACATAGTATCCAGATATTTCCCAGATACAGCCACCGCGACATCGTCCGCATAAGCGACAGTCCTAAACTTCAGAGAATCTAGTTCCCTGAGTAGTGGGTTCACGGCGATATTCCAAAGAAGAGGAGATAGAACTCCTCCTTGCGGAGTACCCCTATTTGCTACCCTGTATATGGTAGATGCTCCCATATTGGAAATTATAACCCTATTGGTTAGTAGTCTCCATATGAGGCTAATCAATGACATTATTAAAAGCCCTCTCTATGTCTAAGAAGGCGACTAATGCAAACTCCTTATGCTCAAGAGCGTATTCTATGTGCCCTACAAGCGAGTGTAACGCAGTCTCAACAGATCTGCCCTTCATATAGGCATGTTGAGACGCTGATAATTGGTTAGGGTTGATTGCAGAACGGAGATGAAGATCAATCAACCTTTCCATTGTCTTCAAGAGGAAGGACGACAGACTGATAGGTCTGAAGTCTTTCGGTCTCGTGTGAGAGGTCCTCCCCCCTTTTGGGATGAAGACCACAGTGCATCTAGTCCACGACTCAGGGATATATGAACATGATAGGCATGCTGAGTATATCCGAATTAGCCAGGGGACTACTATATCCGCATTATATTGCAAATCAGCAGGTATAATGCCATCTGGGGCAAAGCTTTTCAGAGCCCATCTCAGTTCACTCTCCTTTATAGGAAAGGGAACATCATGTGGGGCTGCCGAGGGTATCGCAGAATACTCCGTTAAGGAGAGACTGCCGGGGAAGTGCGCATCCATTAAGACATCTAAGGTCTCTTGGCCGCTTGTTGTCCAACTGCCACAGGGTTTCTGAATGAAACTTGGGACAGTAGGTGATGATGCCAGAATTTTGCGAAGACGACTAGTCTCAGAGTGACCTTCTACGCCGCTACAGAAAGCCCTCCAGGATTTTCGTTTCGCGTTTCTTATCTGGTTTTTAAACTTATTCACTGAGGACTTGTAGGAAGACCAGTTACCTAATCTTTTTGCCTCATTAAATAGTCGTCGACATTCCTTACGAGTCTCGCCAATCTCGGAGTTCCACCAGTGTGGTTTTCTCCTGCCTTTACAGATCTTAGGTCTGCATGCGATGGAAGTCGCAGTGTCAAATGCGTTCGTCAGCGTTTCAACACAGGACTCAATGTCCTCACAACCATTGATGATTGGGGGATTCGGGAGGAGTTGGGACAGAATATTATATTGTTCAGTCCAATTTGTCTTCCTCCTATTCTGAAAGGGCTTAACCCTGGGTAAACCGACTTCAATATTGAAATCAATATATAAGTGATCAGAGAAGGAACAGTCATTGGAGACTCTCCAGTCCCTAATCATATAAGAGTGCCTAGTACGAACTAGCGTTATATCGAGAACTTTCCTTATATTTGCTACTACAAAAGTCGGTTCCTTACCAATGTTTAGAATATCTAAACTACTACAAAGAATAAAATCGTATAAAGACTCACCCCTTGTATTAGTGTCGGAGCTTCCCCAAACAGCATGATGGGCGTTGGTATCAGCTCCAATGACGAGCGGTATGTTGTTTCTCTCAGCCGCCTTGGTTATCTCGCGTACCTTGTTATTTGGTGGAAGGTCGCTGTGGTCATGTGCCATATAGCTGGAGACAATGTATATAACACCAGCATTTGTCTCCCAGGCCGCCACTACAGTATCCTCATCACTGAAATCAGAAAGAATGAAGATACTGAGTTTCTTGCTTGCTACTATACAAGATCGAATCCTGAGAACCAAAATCTGGACACTTTTTGTAATGAGGGCCTCCCTAATATGCAGTTTAAAAAGCTTTACAAGTATAGAGGTTTCCAAAATTAAATTCTTTATATCAGTTAACGAAAATACAAAGAATTTTATCTAAAGAAACCGTTTGAATGAAATTTAAGGCTTTTTAACCAATTTTAATACGAATTTTTTCACGAAAATTGCAGTACTTTTATTTTTAAATTGTAATTTATATCAAAAATTACTTTTTTTAAAGCTTATTTAGATTTTTTATAATAAATAATAAAGGTATTCACCTCAGAAATTGCAACTTTGCTAGACCCTTGCAAAGTAAGTTGTGCAAAATTTATTCTATGTGGTTGTTATTTTGTTTACAGAAATCGATGCAAATTTTCTATTTTGCAAGGGTCTTGCAAAGTTGCAAATTTCTGAGATGAATACTTTTAATGATAGTGGGCTAATTTGCTGTCGCTTGATTTTTATAGGAATATTTAATAAAACAATGTTTTTGCGTAAATTGTTATTTTATTAGTGCAAGTTTTGGTTGCAATATATTTAGAACATTATGGTGAATATATTGAATTAATAAACAAATTAAAAACTTTTTATAGAATAAGAAAATTAAGGCCGAAAAAATTCAGGTCGGGTGGGCTAAACTGACCGCCACTGTATGTATATAAATTAAATTATAAATAAATAAAAAACTAATAAAATTTATGTCCAATATGCAAAAAATTTTAAATGAAATAAATTTACAATATGCAATACTAGACTACACCAAAATTTACCAACTTTCGAATTTTGACCGTAACTCCCCCTAGAATTGCTTTTTGGGTTGCAAAAACGTACTGTGTCTAATATTAGTGAAATTGGATATCGTTCACACGTGCCGCATCGGACCTGAAGTTTGTAGGGTGCGTTTATATGGGAAAAAGTAAGTCCTTTTGCAGTTTTTAGTAAAATTAATTTTACTTTTGTTTAAATATTTTGTTTTGCACCTAAATGTTAAAAAATTGTAATCTACACATTATCTATCAAATAAGATATAAAAGGAAAAAATCGATTAAAAAATGTTACATAATAATTTTGTTTAGTTTGAACCTCAGTTCAAAAAAAAGTTGATTTTATATCTTAAAAACTGCAAAAAATGCTTTTTTGCCGAAATCCGCAGAATTCAAATCGCAGGTACGGTTTAGTCATACAAGGTATTGGCCTAAGGAAAAAATCCATACAATCTCTTGGGCTTATAACTTTTGATGTGATGAAAAATAAATAATTCTGTTAAATGGTTTACATTTGTCATTACCAAGCGGTAAAATTTTGAAGGCCTCCATCGTTCAGGGCTTCTAGAAGGTCTATTTACACTTTCTTTAGAAGCCTTCAAGAATGCCTCATTCTTGCCTTCCAAAATATCCAAAAGAACTTCCGACTTCGCTTCTCTTAAAAGGCGAGATAGAAGCAGTAATTTTTTTAATATATTTTGTTTTAAGCAATAACAAAACTTTTCAGAAAAATACATCTCCCTACTTTGCTTCTCTTAGAAGGGGAGTAGGAATATACATTTTTTTTATTTAAGCAACAACAAAACTATTCAAAACCGTTACAAAAACAACATCAAATTCCAAAAAAAAAAAAAAATAAAATAAAAAAAAAATTATTTTGTTATGTTAAATGCTTTATGTGGCCTTTTAGAAGGAATGCATTGGGTCGCGAATGTGTAAGGCCTTGATTGCAATGACATCACGTGTAAAAAAATACATGAACACGGAAAGCAAGTAGAATATTTGAAGAAGGTCTTCCGGCTCTAAAAAAGGCCTTCTGGAAGGATTTTTTACCCCTTCTTTTTACCGTTGGGTATGCTCACTAGCTATGTGCTAAGTTTCATTGTTATAGCGAAACTAGTTTTTCTTAAAATGGAAATTGAACAAAAAACACCTAAACTCATAATTTCAATGTTTCATTAAATCTTACATCGGTCATGTAAAACAATTGCTAGGAAGGCAGTTATGTCACAAAATACATTTTCTTGGGTCATAATATTATACAAAGAAGTCATGGTCACTAAATGGAAACCTGGTAGTGGAAGAAAAATAGTACCTTCAGGCTGTATGACTCAGACAAAATAGAAAGAGTATTTTGAGAGAAAATCCCCTCACCTCAGGAAGAAAAGTGTCACAAAAAGTTATTTGCTTTGAATCTTAGTTATAGACGTATAAAGTACAAAAAATCCTAATAGAAACGCAAGCAAGAATTTGGAGGTAAAAAAATAACGTGAAAGTACTTCAGACGAATTTTTTCATAATTATGATTAGTATATAATAGACGATGAAACGTTCGTACAGGCTAACTTTTTTCAACTTCCTGGCCAGGAATTCTATGTTGCAGATATTTGGCAGAAGAATATTGTGTATCAAAGAAATCAAAAGTCCCAAGAAAGCTTTTGATTTCGGAAGAAAAACGCATATGCGGGAGAGAGAACTTCATTCATAAAAAATGGTTACATTAACCCAGAAATATACTTGAATTAGTGCCTTTTGAAAAGACTTCTTTCTCCCTTTTCTAAGAAAATACAGTGTATCCGCTTTTTCTGGCCTGTTCTCGCTTCATCGGATTACAGCAACAAAACAATTGAGTAATAATAAAGAAATTGTTAGTGTTTATACCGAAAGAGGTTAATCTATCAAATTGTCCGGGTCTCCATGCAATTGAAAGATATTAGACACTAGTAAAAATAATTTAAAGGACATTAAAAGCTCAGATTAAAATGAAACGGAATTTAAAAATAAGTGGACTCATTCGAGCAAAAAAGTGACCGAAACATAATAAAATCTATAATTGGAAAAATTCTAGAAAGATCAGATATCCTTAAAAACCAACAGGAAATAATTTATTCTTTTATGTTTAGAACTTGAACATAACAGTCATTAATAAAAATATAATTTAAAAAAATTCGCCCATTGGTTTAGTTTCTATAAGCAGATTTGTATGCACGGATTCATAACCTAATTAATTTCGTGCGCAGTCCTTAATTCTTTTTTAGTTTTATTTTCTATAGTGTTGTATATCGACGGTTTATATATTTAAAATGGGCCACATGCAAAATCCTAATTGTTCAGGAGAACATAAAAACTGTTTATTTCTCTAATTTTTCAATATTTTTCATTTCGTTCTTCTACGAGTTATTAAAGGTATTCACCTCAGAAATTGTAACTTTGCTAGACCCTTGCAAAGCAGAAAAGTTGCATCGATTTCTGTAAACACAACAACAATCACATAGAACAATATTTTGCACAACTTTTGCAAAATTGTCAGAGTAAAACCAATTGCAAAATTATCAGAGTAAAAAATAGTAAAAGTTGCAACAATTTTTATAATGTTGCCACTCTGTAAATATGTGTAAATAGTACTAAAAAATCAACTCTAAGAGCCCAAACACAACCAAACGGATTTCAACGTTGTTTTCCGCTCTAAGAGAGAAATGCAAATTAAATGAAGACGGAATCCAGCATTTATATTCTTTATATTTTTTGTGTTTGGCAACAACAAAACTACATATATAAAAAATATTTATCTTTCTCTCTTAAATTTCATATATAAAAAATAAATAGTAAATCTATCTATCTCTTTCTTTCTTATGTAAATTTAATGTAAACTTTTGTAACAACGGCAACACTGACAGAGAGGGAGAGTGAGAAAATGAGAGCTTTTGAGAATACGTTGTGAAATTAAAATAGATTTTAATTTCCAGCGGATTCCGCTGTGTTCTTTTAGTTGTCAAATCTTCATATAAAACAAATAATCCGCTAGGTTGTGTTTGGGCTCTAAACTAAAAAACACCACTGAAAAATTAAATTCAACGTAAAAAAATAGTGTTTGGAATTCAACAACTACAATAAAACAAAAAGTTAAAATTAATTAAATATAAAAAGAAAAATATCAAAAAATATACTTATTAATATGAATTATATAAATAAAAAATATATTTGAAATGAATTATCACTTCTTTCAGTGTCTTGGAAAATAATGTTTTTACTTTTTTTGCTAACTTTATCTACTTTTTTTAAAATTGGTTGCTCACGTCAAGTAAAACCAATGAAAAATTGCAAGGGTTGCAAAATTTTGAGGTGAATACCTTTATTAATATTACGTCTACAAAACCTCACACTGAAAAATAAATCTTTTAACCCCATTATTCGCGAAGTTATGGTAGATAGCCCGTTTAGTCTTAATTACACAGAGTTACAAAATGAGAAAAAAATTCTGCGGCACGGGGTTTCTCAGTCAATTCGTACTAAACCTCTAATCCACTTTTTTTGAATTGACTTTAGTTCTCGCGATAAATCGCGATTTGTAAAATTAAGGAGGCTGCACTATATATTGAAGAATATCTCGAAAACGACTTGTCCGATTTTGTACAAAAAATATAAAAAAAAAAAACTAATTAAAATTATCTTCAAGTCGCTCTTATATTACTTTTTAATATGATCAACAGTTATGGAAATATTAAGCTTATCTTTTGAGAAAAAATTAAATTTTATACAAAATTTCAAGAAAAAATGTTTTCAAAAAATCATCAAAATTCGAAAGTGTCAAAAATTCAAATTTTTAATCTTTAATCATTAAGACAAATTCAGTGCAAATAAAACAAGGCATATTTCATGAAAATCAATGCACAATTTTTTATTTTATTCACAAATGAGTGAAAATACTCATTTACAAGTTACATAGAAAAATTAAAAAATTAATTTTTATGTGATTTTTAAAATTTGTCTATGTAACTTGTAAATGAGTATTTTCACTAATTTGTAAATAAAATCAATACGTAGGCATTGGTTTTAATGAAATATATCTTGTTTTACTTGCAACAAATTTATCTATATGAATAAAAATAAAAATTTGAATTTTTGACACTTTCAAATTTTTATGATTATTTGAAAAAAAAAAAAAAAAATGTCTTGAAATTTTGTATAAAATTTCATTTTTTCTCAGAAGATGGTCTTAATATTTCCATAACTGTATATCGTATTAAAAAGTAATGTAAGAACGACTTAAAGATAATTTGATGTTTTCGAGATATTCTTCAATATATAGTGCAGCCTCCTGAATTTTACAAATCGCGATTTATCGCGAGAACTAGAGTCAATTAAAAAAAAGTGGATTAGAGGTTTAGTACATACTAATACCGTGTATCCGAATTGACTGAGAAAACTCGTGCCGCAGAATCAGTATTTCCCTGCGTTATTTTTAATTTTTTTTATAAAATGTTCACATAGCCCGTTTTGTTTGTCGGAAATTAAAGAAGTAAAAGATAATATTTTTGAAAAAAAAAAAAAAAAATAACAATAAATTAAATTTATGATATCATATCAATCAGGAGATAAAAAAAGCGAATTTTGTAGTCGGCAGGACCATTTTTAAACGTTAGAAATTTCAAATAATAAGTGTGTTTACTAAAAAAAACGGAAATGTGTTCAAAATTAAAATTATAAATTAATTTTGGAAAAAAAGTTGCATGCGAAAAAAAAAATTGCAAAAATTTGCAAAAAAAAAAAATGTTGATTGAACCAATTGAAATTATATTAAATTGCATATCAACAACTAAAATGTTATTAAAACCTTTAAAGACGATGTTTGTTTCAATTTTTTTATTCAATTATATTTTTTTTAAAGAAACTGCTTTGGTATCTAAGATATTTTGCTTATAATTACGAATTTTATTTCATTTTTTTCTTTCCTGTCTTTAAATCAAGGGTATAATGCTCCCACTTAACATGACAAAATGTTGATGGGTGTACCCACGTATGGTCTATAAGCATCCAAAAAAGGTTAAAAATCTAACTTCAATGGCTTTTTTCTTCAGACTGCATTGAGATAACTTAATTTTTATGAGATATATTAAGATTCTAATTCAAAACGTTTAAAAAAAGTTCAAATCGCAAAGAAAATTCTCATTGTTTATGAATTTTTATTTTAACATTTCTTTGAAAATCAAACAAAAACTTGTAGATAGCCCGTTTTTCCTTAAAAAAATATTTTGTTTGTAGATAGCCAAAAAACCAAAAAGTGAAAAACAGTGTTAGAATTAACTTTCGCCTCCAAAATTAACACCATATATAAAAAACAGAAAACTAAAGAGTATGACGCAAAAACATTTTTTTTTTTTTGAAATCTGCATGAGGCTCATTTTGAATATAAGCCCTCGATATAAACCTGCAAAGTTTTTTTCGAGCTTTTTTGAAATTTGTTTAACAAACTTTTTTAAAGATTGAAAATAGATTTTGTAACAGACTTAAAAAACCAAGCATGTAAATGTAAAATGTATTTTTTAGTAATTATGGTTCAAATTGAATTGAAAATAGCTTTTTATTTAAACATTTATCAACAAATTAAAAATTTCGTTGTACGATCCTTACACAAGTGTTCTAAAACACATTAATGGTCTGGGGAATTCGTAATTACATAAACATTTTTTAATCGATTTTCTCCTTTTATATCTTATTTGATAGATAATTATGTGTAAATTATTTTTTTTTTATCATTTAAGTGCAAAACAAAATATTTGATAGCAACATTTTTCTAAAAACTCCAAAAAGAACTTTTTCCCATATACTCAAACGCGCCACAGTGTCACATTTATCCAAATTAGAACGACAAAAATATGAAAATAAAAGTATAATAATTGAAGCAATTCGTTTTGCATTTATTAGTTAACATATCATATATTATGGAAAAAATACTTAAAGTATTGGAAAATGCCCATAGCGAGAATTATGGACTTTCAAAGTTGCAACTTTTAAAAATATTTTAATTTTATTTACAACTTTTGTAAAGAAGTATGATTATTTTAACTTCATATATATCTGTAAATACGGCAGATATTGATATGATTTTTTTGATATGTAATAATAGATGTATCCAAATTATTCTGTTATAATTTGCTAAGTTAAAAAAAAAATAAGTACTGAATATATTGTCTTTCATTTAAAAGAAATCATAATATTAAAAATTATAGTTTTTGGGAAATTCTATTTTTAATGGACTGGAATTAAAAAGTTCCAACGAGTTCCAATCTAAAGATAAGATTGTTGTATAAAAGAACATCTATAAAATTATATTTGAGAATATTGGCTGCGGCTTTTTGCGATCTTTTAAAATATTTGAAAAAATGTTCGGTACCACATATTAATTATTTTTGAAGAATTGTTTAAACATTTAAAGGCAATGACTGAAAATTTGTTATGAAAATGTAACACTAAGATTGGTGTGATTAGTTTTTGCCACGCCCACTATTAAAATATACTTTATTTTAATAAAATTTACAAAAATATATCCGAAATTCATAAAAATTAACTAATTTTTTCAGTATGGGAGTGGCATTTGTTTTTCCCGCCCATTTTTAGTATTTAGGAATGTTTACGGCTTTATCTACTAACAAAATATACAATTTCAGACCAATATCTCCAAAACTGGATTTTTGTCGTTCTAAAACTGCCAAATGTGACACTGTGCGCGCCCTACAAACTTCAGTTCCGATACGGAACGGACTAACGATATCCGATTTCACTAGTATTTCACACAGTACGTTTTTGCAACCCAAAGAACAATTCTAGGGGGAGTTACGATCGAAAGTTGGTAAATTTTGGTGCAGTCTAATGCAATTTATAATATAAAAAAAAAAAATAAAATAAAAAATAATTATATTTTCTACCAAATTTTTTTCTTGTTTGTATTTTCTTGTTTGTATAAAAGCATTTCTACCAAACCGTCATCAAATCATCATGACCAAGCGCTATAAGAGCGCTATATTTTTTCAATGAACATGAATTTCTGCCTGGGTAGAAAGTTATCCGAGAGAAAAAAAACCTAATTCATGTAACAATAAAATATATGTATGTAGTCACAGTCAGTCACTACAGTCACTCAATTTACATATCGTTACCTAAAATGAAAAAGGCCGTAACCACCAAAAAATGTTGGTTTTTTACTATATTATGTCTATAAACTACATCTACACAACAAATTTCATATTCATATCTTCAAAAATGACATCAATATTAACAAAAGTAAAAATGCCGTAACACCAAATTTAAAAACGAAAAAGTCGTTAATTTTTTTCAGAAAAATTTGCTTTATTTATTTTTATTTTTATTAAACGATTAAAATGTTTGGCTAAATTGCTTAATTTCAAAGCAAGAAATTAAAAATTGTTACGGGCTTTTGTATTTTCATAATGTTTTTTGCTTCTACTGTAAAAAATTAAAAAAATTTTAGGTGAAATTTTAGTGTTGGCTGTCCCACAGTGTGATAGTTTGATTGAAAAATACCAAATTTCAATCAAACTTGCGCACAGTGGGAACAATTTTCTATTTTCTGATCATTTAGCACTTAATAATAAATGAATACAATTTTATATAAAATTAAATTTTATACCGAGAATATTTTCTTTAAATTTTGCGCAGACATTAAATTTTATATAAAATTAAATTTTATACCGAGAATATTTTCTTTAAATTTTGCGCAGACATTCAGACGGACGTTATAATGTTATTATATACAGTGGTGGCCACGAATTTAAGACACGACATGTAACGAACTAAGTTGTGATAATTATTACAACCCTGCAATATAAAATTAGATTTTGTTAATTTTTCAGTGTACCCTGTAATGTTAAGATCAATTACCGTTATTTGGTTTTGTTTGTGTATACATTTTGTTGCTGTTTTTATTATATTTTCGTAAAAACGTGCTTTTGAAGCTGGTCACGAATTTAAAACATATAAGAAATATTTGGTTTTTAAGTGATTTTTTGGTGTTTTTTGAAGCTAAAAGGTAAGTAATGAATGTTTTATTCCATTTAATGTTAGAATACATCAAAATATTTAGTTAGAAATGGCCAGAGGTACTTGGAGTTCGGATGCCGAGCGAAAATTGATCCAACAAATGAATACTGATGGAAAAACAGTAATGGAAATTTCCAAGCTACTAAAATGTTCCAGATCCAAGATTTACAATGCACTGGAACACATCAAGCAACATGGCACTACCAAAAATGTCAAACAGCACCCTAGAGCCCGAAAAACTACACCCAGGGAGGATAGCTTAATTTATAAATCAGCTGCTAAAGATCCTTTCAAGAGCTCAAGTAAAATTAAAAATGAGATTTCATCGGATTTTGGTATTAATATATCGTCCAGGACAATAAGAAGACGTCTGAATGAGAAGAACTTACGTGGGTGTATTGCACAACGTAAACCACTTGTGTCAAAAAAAATATTAAATCCCGACTAGCGTTTTCAAGAGAAAATCTCAATAAGCCGATGACATTTTGGAAAAATATACTTTGGAGCGACGAGTCGAAGTTTTGTCGCTTTGGTTCTGATGGAAAACAGTACGTATGGCGTCCTCCAAACCTGGAGCATCACCCAAAGTACACCCTTAAAACGGTTAAGCATGGTGGTGGAAATGTCATGGTGTGGGCAGCATTTTCCTGGCATGGTGTAGGTCCCATTCAGAAGATTATCAATAAAATGGACCAGCATATTTACAAAAACATACTGACAAGCATCATGATACCATTCGCTGAAGACAACATGCCTCTAATGTGGAAATTTATGCATGATAATGACCCTAAGCACACTTCACGCCTAGTGAAGAGTTGCTTAGAGGAAAATAATATCACAGTTCTGAAATGGCCAGCTCAATCCCCGGATCTCAATCCAATTGAGAACTTGTGGAATGATGTTGAGGAGCATGTACGAGCAGTAAAGCCAAAAAATTTGACTGATTTATGGGAAGAAATTCAAAAGGCTTGGTATGCCATTCCAAAGGAGCGCTGTATGGCCTTAGTTGAAAGTTTACCCAGGAGATGCGCTGCTGTGATTCAAAATAAAGGATTTCCCACCAAATACTAATATTGTTTTATGAAGCTGAGCTTTACTTTTGTGAATTAACTTTTATTTTGCCTATGTCCTAAATTCATGACCAGGCTTAAACTTGTATTAATCTGTATAATATGTAAATAAAAATTGGAAACTAAATATAGGTAACAAACTATTGTTGATTTTTTTTCATAACATTACTAGGATCTTTAAAAAATAACATGGATCTAAAATTTGTTCGATAAGATGTAAAAATTATCAGAAATATATAAGTGAAATGTCGTGTCTTAAATTCGTGGCCACCACTGTACATAGTTTTACAATTACCTATAATAAATAATATTTTGTTTGGCATTGTGTCATCTAGTCATATTCTAATTATTGAATGTTATTCCAGAGCATATAAAAATATAGAAAAACATTACAAAGACGATTTTCAAGCCTTTTTATTATGTTAATGAATGTTATTACTCGCGAAAATGAGCAAACTGATGTAAAATGCTCTGAGGTGAGTTTTTTCATTATCCTGGTTTATATGATTCACTAATTGAACTGAGTGATTTGATATGAGAATTGAATTAATTTAAACGTTTGCAGAGTTCTTTACAAAAACTCAAAAACTTCTTCAAAACGCTTAATGGTTAAGGTAGAAAAGAATCAAAAGAGAAATATGCATTAAATCAGATATTAGAAAACAAATGTCCGACGGAATATTTAAAACATTTTCAATGTCCAATTTTTTTGAAGCTCGAATTTCCTTCAAAATTAATTTTCTTTATTCTCTTTCGATTTTTCATTTAAAACTTTGACGAGAAAGGAGAGAAAACACATAAAAATTTAACACAAATCGAAAAATAATACTAAGAAATTTGGAACTAGAACGTATTGAATTCCTATTATAATACGTAAAAAATAACTTTGTTGATATCTTGAAAACTAAAACCAATTTCGAAAAAAGGAGTGAAGATACGAATTCAGCAGCCTATACAACCTTGAAAAACCATTAGTTCAAGTCCAAAAGTTTGTATACTTGTGTATTTAAAGTGTACGAAATCAATACAATATTTTAAAAACATTTTGAGTACAAATTATAATGTTAACAATTGCATTCTCACATCAAAAATGTAGGAAATTTGCAAAATAAAATAAAATGAAAATATTAATTTAAAATATTTGTTTATAAAATTTATTTAATTAAAATATTGCTTTTTTATTTTCTATTTATAATTTATGCACTTTTTTATAATCAATTTAATGTATGTTGTAATAAAACTTTAAATATAACCTCAAAAATATATCTGAAAAAATAATAAACAAATAATTATAAATCGAAAAAAATCAAACAAACAAACAAACTGTAAATATAGATGCAGTGAAAATATTAATAATATACCAACAAATTTAATACCATATTTGCTTTCATTTTGCTTTAATATTCTGAAAAAAAAATTAAATGTGGTATCATTTGAAATTTAATTTATTCATAACCATTACTAACCTTCTAAAATGTTTGTTTTTTATTTTTTAAAGTAATTTGCTTGCTTTAACACTGTTGCAACAATTTGTGTTTTAGACCAGTTTGTATATTACGAGGAATAAACACAAAAAATAAAAATGTACCTACTAAAAAATACCGTAAATTTCTTTTAGAACTCTAAATGCTGTGCATGTTAATCGTAATATTTAAACAAGGTTTAAGTTTTTGTATCAACAACCAAGTGTCTTTGTCATCAATGCAAAATGTTTTTTTTTTTTCTTTTCTCTTTTTTTTATTAAATAAAACACAATAATACTATAAAACTTCCTGATCTTGATGATGAAAATCATGTCTATCAAATTTGTCAGGTTAGTTTGATGACGTCGACACCAACTACAGCAACAGTCTCAACAGCCTCAACACGGTCACCGCAACGGCAGTCGCTGGAGCATCAGGACAGACACAAACAGCAGGGAACACTAATGCAACAGCTACCTGGCAGCAATGAGTTAATTAAATTGTCATCATCCTCATCTTTGGCGGCAAATGATACTCTTAATACCAGTGGTGGCAGTAGCAGCAGTAGTAGTGAGTATATGGTTAAATCATCACAAGAAGGTTTAAAATTAACCATAAACAAGACATCCCATAAGTCGTCATCGTCAAAAACGTCTTCGACCTCAAGCAAGTCTGCTCAAGGTTCGGGTAACTCTTCGCCGGGTTCATCGTTATATAATAAAAAATTACATACAGGCCTTAAACCGGGTGTAAATAGTGGACCAGCTTCCAAGAAATCATCCTCAACTACTTCATCATCATCATCGACTTCAAAAACATCATCATCATCATCATCGTCATCCACTAAACATATATTTCAAAAATCAAATTCATCTGGTAGTTTAAGTACAAAATTAGGTTCTAGTAATAATTCTAACAATTCATCATCTACGGGTTATGGTCTTTCCAAAAGTCATAGTACAAATTCATTTTCTGATATGCGCAGATCATCGAAAAAATCCCATAGTGCTTCGACATCTCCCGCACTGCCTTCATCACATAATTCCTCTTCAACGGCTTCATCTTCTCAGCCAGCTACACGTTTGGATCATCATGCTGATATGATGAAGATCTTGCAGTATGCTTCACCTATAATGGCAGCCAGTATGGAAGGTTTTATGAAGGGATTAAATTCAAAATTTCAAATACCCAAACTATCACAACGTAACAATAATCCTAATACCAACACTAACACAACTACCACTAACAGTTCCTCCTTTGTAACAACTTCGACATCATCAGCAGCCGTAACAACGTCTAACTCATCATCTACATCATCATCCTCGTCCTCAACTTCAGCACTAAATCATCCTGCCTCGATTAATAAGTCTAAAGATATGAAATTAACATCCACACCACCCTTGCAGCATCAGTATCAACAGTCTCATACCCAGTCTTCAGTTTCTGTGCACATTCTTAAAACTAGTGCCTCATCATCAGCATCATCGTCCTCCTCTTCAGCTGCAGGTTCGATGTCTAAGTCAAAATCTTCCTCATCGTCAACAGTTGCCACATCATCTTTAGACTTTCTTAACGCTACCGCAAAGTCAACAACTTCAAATTCTTCTCATGTAGATGATACACTTTTGACAACATTGGCTGCGGGTAAATGACACAGTGTCATTTGCTATCCTTTCAACGTTTTCCTTAAGTATTGGTCTTTGTATATGATAAATACATTTATAATAAGAATGTTGTAAGTTGGTTGGATTACGATTATTGTTAGTTTTGTTAGTTAATACAAATATTTTATTTTGCACAAATAATTTCTGCCTTAATTTGTTAAGAAAAATTTGTAAATCTTTGGAAAAAATTATTGTTAAACAAAAGAAAATTTTCGAAAGAAATTAATTAAAAAAAATAATATTTTAATTGTAAAAAAGAAATTTTTTGTATGGAAAGAAAAAGTAATGGGTAAGATAATGAATTGAATAAAGTATATAGGTAATTTAATATTGTTTATATTATTTTGAGCTTGAAGGTCTTTATTGGAGATCAAAAATAATGAAAATTGTTTTCAAGAATTTTGAAATATTAGATGAATTTTGAAATATTAGATT
Organism: Protophormia terraenovae; assembly: GCA_951394005.1. Taxonomy (NCBI): domain Eukaryota; kingdom Metazoa; phylum Arthropoda; class Insecta; order Diptera; family Calliphoridae; genus Protophormia; species Protophormia terraenovae. Next base: position 29,896,074 of record OX596075.1, read on the forward strand.
TTAATATAGTCCTCCAAAAAGTACTGCTATGACTTGTATCGTGGACTTCTTCATCTAAACAAATTCTGCAGTTTGTTATATTAGTTTTAATTCGATTGATTTATGGTAAAGAAATCTAAAAATATTTTTTCCTTTCTATAGATTACTCAGACACTGTGTCGCCTTAGTTAAGATAAATATTTAGTGCCATTTTAAGGAGACTTAAAAATCGATAGTCGATTCTCCCGAAACAAATACCCCAATTTATCTAGGAGCTATTGTTATAGCGCATATCTCTGCCTAGAATACTGTGCATGCATCAAGTTATCCAAGAGATATCAAAAGTCCCAAGTCTTCAGAAAATATTCCCGATCCTGTTCCAGTATATGTTTTCGATTCGCCTGAGTAACATTTTTCTGAGTAACATAATTAGGCATCCAGTTATTCCTAAATTTGTAAAAGATTTATCACACTTCGTCACAGGGGTTACTTTTTTTATTGTATCAATTATTCAAGTGATCAAAATTCAAATTTTCTTATATTTTTTTATTAAAAATAAAAAAAATATTTATTCAATTATTTTTCTTATTGTATCAATAAATTATACATTAATAAAAATAAGTGATAATTGGAATAATTGAAAATAACTTTTTTAATACGTTGAGTTTCAATTAATAAAATAATTGAATATGTATTCGTAATTGAAATTGAATTTTAGATTTTTATATTTTTCTATGAGAAATTTATTTTATTATATACACCAAAAAATATTTTCTATATTTTACATATAAAATCCAAAATACAATTCCAAATACAAATATTACATATTCAATTATTTTATTAATTAAAATTTAACTTATAAAAAAATATCCAATTATTCAAATTATCATTTGATTAATTTTTTGATTGATCCAATAAGAAACATAATTGAATGTAAGAAATATAAGAAAATTTGAATTTTGATCAAATACAATTAAAAAAGTAATTGTAATAGTTTTTTATTTTTGATAAATCGTTTAATTTCTGTGTAGAAATATTTAAAATCATTTTAAAATTCTGATTAATAATTCAATTGAAATTTTTCGAAAATATTTTTTTCTGTGTATACAAAACAACTTAACTTACCAAATACTATGGAAAGATAATTTTTTCTGAGCTATATCTCCATAGTTAATAATCGTGTAATTGATGTGACTTCAAAGAGTTTCTTTTGTGATTAAAAAAACCTTTAAATTATGCTAACTTGTCAAAATTCCTTAGATATAATCTCTTCGAATCTCCATGTCAACAATCGTAGGAGTAAAAGACTATATGAACAGACTTGTGCGAGGTATACTTATTTGATATAGAAATCATCTGGAGCTTGATCTATCATAGTCTTCAGACTGGCATGTGGAGTAAAATTCATGGCTCTAGTAATTGCAAAACAAGCATGTCTCTGAAGAGCAAATAGTATCGAGAACATTTTTGTAGTGTGTATCTTTAATAGTGAGGATTACGTCATGTAGGCCCTTCTGATATGTGAATTCATTAGTCTTTTTTGTGTCATTAAAAACGATGATAAGTAACTAAACTTACTGGTTTGTAGTTCTTTGCACTATTACTATAAGAACATTCTAACAAAAATTGAGACAAATTTTAAATAATGTTAAGATTTTCTATATGATATCTTGAATAAAAAAAAAAAATTAAAAAAAAAAAAACAAAAAAATTGTTACATTGATTTAAAAAGTGGCCTATAGGAAATAGCTCATTAGAATAAAAAAGAAAAAAAGGTTCTAAAACCGTTCCTTAGCGCTTCTATGCCATGAATTCTGAATGTATCAATTTCGAACAAAAATCATTGATGGAAGATCTAGTTCTAGAACCGTTCCATAAAATGGGTACTGGGTATGTAACACTTTTACAGAACTAGTTTTGGAGGTGACAATTTGAAACAAAAATCATTAGTCGTAACGCCAAATTAGAACGAGTACAGGCTATTTTCATGTGTTCTGGAACTAGTTGCAGAACTTATAAAATTTTTCCTCGGATGGGTTTATTAATATAAATTGTATTGAGTATTTATAATTAGTACTCGCTAAATAATTTTTCCAATTTCATTTAAAAATTTCCCAATTTCAATTGGAATTTTCTCAATATTAATTTAAAATTCTCAATTTAATTTGAAATTTTTTCAATATAAAATCGAAACTCTCAATTGTAATTAAAATTTTCTTAATATAAAATTTTAAATCTCAATTTTATTTAGAATATTCTCATGTTAAATTGAAACTCTCAAATTAAACTATAATATTCTCCATTTCATCTAAAATTGGTGTAGTTCTCTTTATACCCTACACCACCATAGGTGGGGAGGGTATTATGCGTTTGTGCTGATGTTTGTAACACCCAAAAATATTGGTCTAAGACCAGGCGCGGATCCAGCCAAAGCATTTGGGGGGGGAAATTTTTTTATCATCACTGGAAAAATTATGTTTTTATATATAGTTTTAGAACTATGAAAATTTAACCATTTTTTTTTTTTGCCAGAAAACTGGTTGTTTATAATTATTATTTTTAATTACAAACAAATATGCAAAATTACAAATATGTATTTAAATAAACATTTCTCAGAGAATATTGAATTATGAAAGCCGTGTTTTTACTTTTGTAGTACTACTGAATAGTTCAAAATAAAATAATTTAAATAAAGAGTGCATCATTAGAAAAACACAAAAAGCTAAGCTATTTAGATCTGGATAGGATGTCAAGCACACTAAAAAATGGTAAATCGATTTCGATTTTAGTCGATTTCATGGGAAAAAAAGTCGGTTGTTTGCAATCGATTTTATGCCAACTATTTTATACTGAAATCGATTATTTAGTTTCAAAAATCGGGTTTGTTTTAAAAAGTTAAAAAAAAATATGTAGAATTAATTATAAAAATCTTATAAATTAAAATTTTTTTCGTTGGTAATAATAAAGTTATGTCCGCTATTTTAAACATAATTTGGCGGTGAGTATTTAAGGAGTAAAAGTAAAAAGGAGTAAAAGTAAAAATGCACCCGAGTGGAGTTTGCCAATAGAAAACGAAAAAAAAAAAAAATCCCAATATTTAATTCGCAAAAAATCTTAGTATTTTTGCATATCATTCCTAGCTGGGCAGTTGGCAAAACAGTAGTCTAAATCCTCTGAAGGAAGAAAATAATAAAACAATTTATCCTAATATTAATGAAATTGCTCGAGAATATCAGTACCGTGTGAACTTCTATTCTTGAAGGATGTCCTTATAATAATCCAGCAAAGAAACAGGCTTAGTAGTGAACATAGCCTTTTTTACAAAGCTTTACTGAAGAAGATTGGTTTGATGACTTTATCAATAAAAAATCGACTTTAAAATAAAATCGATTTTGGGGACCGATAAATCGATTTTGAAAATCGAAATGAAAAAAGTTGATCGTAAAATCGAAAATCGAGTTTTGACATTGTTTACCATTCCCTAAAGCACACTGAACTATCTCTTCGTTATGTGAGTAATTTTTAAAATTTATTTTTTTACTTATATGAAAATTTGAAGTTAATCTGATAACACCAAAACAAGTATCCAATAAATCACCAAAATTATTATACCAATCACTAATAACTACAAAACATGAAAAATATAAAACATTTTTCAATTAAAAATTGATTAAATCAATCAAGTAGATGATTCAATGAATTAAACATTTAAATGTGAAATAAAATCCCACTTAAATTTAATTTTTACTGGAATATATTATATGTCAACTGGAAAATATACGCTAATAATTTTTTCGGCAAAGAGGAGCCCGTGAAGAAAATCTAGTGAAAATTATGTAAATAAATCACTTTATAAAATTTCATACTATTTCAGTCTGAATGTTTTTATTCTTGAGTACATCACCAACCAATTTTCGAGAAAATTCGAAAAAACAATTTTGAGATTAGTTGCTGAACTAAAAATCTCGGAACTCCCTAAATTTTAGATTTTTTTATTAGGAAAAACAAACGTATTTTACGTATTTCTTTTTTAAGTCTTAATGATATTTTGTTTACAATAAAATGAGATGTAGCATACCTTCTGGGGAATTTCACATAAAATCGAATAAGTTCTTCAATTTTTATCTAACTAAAAAAACCAAATCTTGCTATATTTACAACAAAAATGTTTTTAAATTGATTGCATATTTTTTGTTGACTTTTACAGAAAAATTCTAATGCATTAAATCACCAAAAATTTCAAACCAAAGAAATAAATACGACAATAAAATTGATTATTCTACATTCAAAATATCTTAATAGAAAAAATACAGGAACCTAAAAAATTTAAGCATAACTCCAAAATTTGATAGGCTTTATTTATGATGCTATTTATGTCATTTCCCGAGTAATTTTTCAACGCTATAGGGTGTATTTAAAAATTAATTTTTGAATATGAAAATTTTTCACACAGGTGTGCGAAAAAAGTACAACAACTCTTCAGGAAAGCAAGAGAAATTTTCAGAAGGTATAATAAAATATTAAGCGAAAAGTAATATTTTTGTTATCGTCCTTTAGGAAAATGGTAGATATTTTCTTGGGAAAATGTTAAATTAATAGTTTTATTTAAACAATTTTTTTCTTAATACAAAATTGTGAATATTTTCAATAAAAATAGTTTAAAGTTTTTTCTTGAAAAATTAAAATTTTTAGGCCTTTACTATTTTATTTATAAATTAAATCTGTGTAGTGAACCAAAATTTATGTCATATGTAAAATTTATTAAATCTAAAAAAATATTATATTTTGTATAAAAGAGCTGGGAAAATTTTGTGTTATTTATTAATAAATGGTTGACTTTTATTACATTTTTTCTGTGAAAATGCTTTTGTTCATTTTTGATGTTAAAAAATTATTTCGTATAAAATTTTGAAAAGATTCCGATTTATAAAATAAAACATATTTTTCATGAAGTCGAAATTTTTAAGTAATATTAAAACATTAGTTAGTGTAATTTCAATATGACATGAAACTAGCACTTATACAATATTTTTTTTTTTTGACATATAAGTTTTTAATTGTATGTAAAGTTTAAGCTTGAATTTAATGAAAAAAATATATAGGAATTGCATTTCCTATATTTTTTCTATTTCTAAAAACCCATTTATTTGCTTTAAATTTTTCGAAGAAAAAATACGATAAATACTTTTTTCTAAACATAGTTTGGCCATTCCTAGACTATATTGAAGATAAACTCATTCTGCCTTCATTTATTTTCACTAAAGAAAATTTTCCTTAAAGAATTTTTAATTTTTCCTTTTCCTATTGTAAATTTTTAATTTTTCTAAGGTCGAAAATCCATTTTGGGGGGGGGGGGGGAAATTTCCGATTTTCCCCCCCCGTGGATCCGCGCCTGTCTAAGACCCACCTTAATTTATACCAATCGGCTTAGAATCACTTTCTGAGTCGATTTAACGATGTCCGTCCGTCTGACCGTCTGACCGTCTGTCCGTCCATGTAAACCTTGTAATCAAACTACAGGTCGCAATTTTGAACCAAAATTAATGAAATTTCGTATAGTCCGAGGACGAAGCCTATTGAAAATGGTTATGATCGGTCCATTATTTCACCTAGCCCCCATACAAATGTCCTCCCGGAAAAGGGTTTAACGATCATAAATCCCTTAAATATAGCAATATTTTAATGAAATTTGGAACATATAAGTTTTATATAAGTCTAAATAAGTGTGCCGATTTTTAAAAAGATCGGTGCATAATTAACCATAGCTCCCATATAAACTCCTTTTCAGAAAATCACTTTAACGGGCATAAATCCCATTAAAATGTTAGTATCAAGTTAATATTCGACACAAATAAGTTTTATATGAACATAAATGGTAGTGCCAAATTTTACAAAGATCGGTCCATAATTTACCATAGCTCCCATATAAGGCAATCTTTCGGGAATCACCTAAAAGTGAATAAATTCATATAAATGTCAGCATCAACGTAATATTCTGTATTCGTATGTTTTATTTTAAACTTATGAGTATCGGTCCACATCTGACTCCAAGTCAAGACCCCTCCCCGAATTATAATGTACACAATGGTGTAGGGTATCATATGGTCGGGCTTGACCGACTATATCTTTTTCCCTCGTTTTATATTGCAGTTGCCAGAAAGATATCCAAATCAAAATCTTCATTATCATCTTTGCAACCCGGAAAGTGTGTTTCCATAAGTGAAGGAACTATTTGGTTTCATCAGGAATCCTGGGGTTTCCGGATATTAAGGTCAAGATGCATCCGCGGTGCTAAATCTTTATTAAAACATTTTTGATATTTTCTCCGCAGAAGATCTTTCAATACAGACAAAATATTTCAAATTATTTTTTAATAAAATTATTAACTAACTTTATATTGGAATTTAATTATATTCACAGAAAAAATGATTACGGTCTTTTTTTAAATTAACATCGTTGTTTAATTTTTAGGGATCGCAATTTCCCGGACTTTTTGATTTCCCGGGATAGCGGGAAAAAAATTTCGACTTCCCGGGATCCCGGATTAAAAACTATAAGTAATACTACTATCATTAGTTGAACAACTTAGACCCTAAGGGATACGTATTTTTGCATTAACAGATTTAAAACAGAATTGTAAATGTACTAAGAAAAATAAATTTGATAAATTGCTTAATCTACTGATTAAATAACACGAGTGAATGCTGTCGTGAAAGAGCATTATGGATATCGACACAATATTAAGCAAATCGTCTTTTCCGAAAACCTTTTGGTTAATTCAAATGTGTGTTAAAACTATATTAAATTGTTTGCAGCAAAAACTAAACCACATAAAGACATTTTATGATCCAAACAAATTAGGCTTTTGTAGATCTCCGATACTTAAAAATATTGTAAAGGCATTTTGAATATATCTGAAAATCTCTTTGTAGCACATAGATTAGTACGTGTCCAATGTAAACAGTGAGGTTATGAGAGAAACCCGCAAATTATTCCAAAGTGGATAAGAACTTAACATTCATTTTTATTTGTGTCAAAAGTAAAGATAAATCACCTTAGTGCAAAACCTGTCACTTTATATCTTTTCAGAAATGACAGAAAGCACTTCGGACTCACTACATACTTTATTAACTATTAACTTTCTTAATATTTTGTAAAATTTTTATGAGATAAATTCCTCATGTTATTTATATTACTGACTAGAGTGTCCCGAGGAAAGCCTTTTTCGAGATTTCGATGTAGGAAGACCCCTCAAATGATGCGTAAAAATTAGCTTAATACGAACAAATTATTTAAACAATTTTTAAAATTGGTCTACAGTTCCCTACCAGCGTTTGAAATGTCATGGGTCCCATACATTTTGGTCAAAAAAAAGTTTAAATTTTTCAATCGAAAGGGGTACTAAAAAATTCGTAATTTTATGTTGGTTATGGAAAAAATATTTAAACAAATTTTCCCATGGTATTTTGTTTTGCTGGAAGAGTTTTTAAGGCATTTTGATGAACAATTTTTTGGAAAAATTTTGAAAATTATACTTTATCAACTGTACTTACTACAATGTAAATTTTTAATATTTTAGCCTTAAAGGGAACAAAATAATTTTTTAAGTAAAATATCGAATTTTTTTTTGCATGATGTACTAAAATGAAAATTTTTTTAAATATTTTTTTTTATAATTGGAAAAAAAATTACGAATTTTTTGATACCCATTTCAAGATAAACAGCAATACTATTTTTTGGACGAAATGTACTAGACCCGTGACATTCAATCGCTGGTAGGAAACTGAAGATCAATTTTAAAAAATTTTTAAATATTTTTCCCCAATTAAACTAATTTTTATGCATCGTTTGAGGGGTCTTCCTACAAAATTTTTGTATACGGGACACTCTAATATGTATGTTTAAGATGTCTACATGATTGTTTCAAACAGATAACTTTTCACTTGCTGGGTTTTTGAACTGATATTTTATTAAGATATTAAATTGAATTCATGCTATAGAGTCATTCCATATAAATCATATAATGAATTGTATATAAAACCTTATTAATGACATTGTGATTAAGATATAGTTCCCAATTTCTATTAAAAAAACCAGTAATAATAAAATCCATTATTCTAGTTAATTAATATTATCATTTTGATGATTGAAGCAAAATGAAACAAAAATTAATTAATATAAGCAATTTTCTTTTCCGATAATGACATATTACTAATTAGGTCCCAAAAATTTCTCAATTTGGGTTTTTAAAAGCTCTACCAGTTCGTAGTAAATTTTGTCATGGAAACAATCCTATTATGATCGGAGAAATATCACGAGCTACTCTTCAATCAGTTATCCTAATTAAATCAGTATTTAATACCAATTTGTTCTCTATCAATGACCTGTTCCCGAATCCAATCAAAACAAGGGAGAATGTTATATTCGGCTTGGCCAAATCTATGTACCCACCATCAACTTTTTTCAAATTTTACGTTATATGGGAGGTGGGGGTAAAGTGGGAGGATCACGCCCATTTTTGGTTTTCGAGCTTATATCGACCCTCTAACTATCTGTACAAAATTTCGTTGTCGTACATGCTTTAAGAGATATCAGCAGAAAAGTATGAAATGAAGCTACAGCGGACACCATGTGTTTCTAGTATTTGGTCCATAACTTTTTTGTTTATTAACCGATTTTGCCCATTTTCAATACCAAACAAAACTTATATATGATAAACGAGCTGTTAACCCGCTACTTCGTTAGCGGAAATTTTTTTTTTAAAAACCATACTATAAAATAAAATTAAAATAGGATTTGCGAAAATTACAAAAGGCATGTATGGTAGGGTGCCAGTAAAGTACCAATTTTTTACATCTTTAACATTCGAAAGTTAAAAACTACAAAAGTATTCCTATTATTATTTTTTAGTATAGAGGAATATGACTAATAGAGCTTGAAAATTCTCATTCATAAATAACAATATCTCTTTAATATTAGATTTCTAATATTAGAATAACGAAAAAGTATTTTAGAATAAGGAAAAAGAACCACAAAATCACTTTTAAGGATTCTGATTCACTTAGGACCTTACATCTTCAATTTTATGTTTCTAGGATGTATATTACAGAACATTCAAAAAGTATTGTTAGAAGAACGAAAAAGTACCACAAAATCCCTTCTTAAGAATACTCATTCACTTAGGGCCACATAACTTTAACTTCATGTTTCTAGGTTAAATATTATAAAAAATTAAAAAAAAACACATGTCCTTAATTTTATGTTTCTAGGTTCATAATTATAGAAAATTCAAAAAGTACCATTACAAGAACAAAAAAGTACCACAAAGTCCCCTCTTATGGATTCTCATTCACTTAGCATCACATATCCTTAATATCATGTTTCTAGGTTCATAATTATAGAAAATTCAAAAAGTACCATTGGAATAACAAAAAAGTACCACAAAGTCCACTCTTATGGATTCTTATTCATTTAGGACCTCATGTCCTTAATTTCATGTTTCTAAGTTCATAATTATAGAAAATTCAACTACCGGAAAAAAAGTACCACAAAATCCCCTCTTATGGATGCACATTTACTTAGGACCAAATATATTTAATTTTATGTTTCTATGTTAAATATTATAGAAGATTCAAAAAGTACCATTAGAAGAACGAAAAAGTACCATAACGTCCCCTCTTATGAATTCTCATTAACTAAGGACCACATATATTTAATTTCATGTTTCTGCGTTAAATATTATAGAAAATTCAAAAAGTACTATCAGAAAAACAAAAAAGTTCCACAAAACCCCCTCTTATGGATTCACATTCACTTAGGACCACATATCCTTAATTTGATGTTTCTAGGTTCATAATTATAGAAAATTCAAAAAGTACCATTAGAAGAACAAAAATGTACCACAAAAACCTCACTTATGGATTCTTATTCATTTAAGACCACATATATTTAATTTCATGTTTCTGGGTTAAATATTATAGAAAATTCAAAAAGTACCATTAGAAGAACAAAAAAGTACAACAAAGTCACCTCTAATGAATTCTCATTCATTTAAGACCAAATATCTTTAATTTTATGTTTCTATGTTAAATATTATAGAAAATTCAATAAGTCCCATTAGAAGAACGAAAAAGTACCACAACGTCCCCTCTTATGGATTCTCATTAACTAAGGACCACATATCCCTAATTTCATGTTTCTAGGTTCATAATTATAGAATATTCAAAAAGTACCATTAGAAGAACGAAAAAGTATCACAAAGTCCCTCCTTGTGAATTCTTTCCAACATCTGACTATGAGTATTTAATTTCATGTTTCTAGGTTAAATATTACAGAAAATGCAAAAAAGTACCAATAGAAGTAGAAAAAAGTACCACAAAGTCCATCCTCTTGAATTCTTAATCACAGGACCATGTATCTTTAAGTACCACAAATTCTACTCTTGTGAATTCTTATCTACATTTTCTTAATTTCATGTTTCTATGTTTAATGTAACTGAAGATTCATTATTAAGTTTGAATAAAATGTAATTTCCCGCCTTTACCCCTTATTTGGTACACTTTTTGACCCATCGAAGTATTAAAAATTGTATTCCAATAAATTTCTAAATTGTAGTGGTATCCCGTATTAAAATACTCATATGTATATTTCAATAAATATAAAAAAATGTTTTATGAAAAAAGTACCAAAAATAGATACGATTTTTACCCCTTAAACGTTTGAATTTCTAAAAAGTACCAAATTTGTATTTCTCATTTTTTGATAAGTTATGAATACGATATAAATTTTATCTGTATGTTGATTGGTTTCAAAGATACATATGGTGCCAAAAGAGTACCAAAATACAGTTTTTACCCGTTTCCTCCCTAAGACGGCCGATTTTCAGAAAAGTACCAGACACCTGTCCAATTATTTTTTAAACGAATAATAGCTATCGTTAACTTTTTTTGTATCTTTAATAGTTTGCGAGTTATAAGGTTACCGGTTTTACCCGTTTTTACCCCTTTTTTACCCCCTAAATATTCCAATTTCCAAAAATCCCGTCTTAGTTGATCTATATGGAGGGAGACCTACCTACGATCCAAATTTCGTCTCTCTAGCTTCAGCCGTTTGGGCTGTGGGACGATGAATCAGTCAGTCAGTCAGTCAGTCAGTAACGTTACTCTTTTATATATATAGATATTTGATCCAAATTTCGTTCCCCTAGGTGGTCCCATTCGAGCCCTCTCCTGCTTTCAACAGACGGACGGACATAGCTAGATCGCCTCTTGTATGGCACTCGTTTACCAAGATATGAGTAAGGCACGTGTCTTATTCATACGACTGATACCTCGAACTAAAGATGACGGTTAGCTATCTTGTGTCAGAAAACTTATATGTATATCAAACAACTTCTATCCTTGCTTAATATCTGTTATTATATATCAGAAATATCAGTATAAATGAGAAATATTCAGCTATCTTATTTAAAAGTAATTTTACTGTCTGATCTTCATTTGGATAACATTAACGGAGAGTTACTCTTTAGTTGTCGATAAAGTAGATTTTATCCACTTCTTTTTTTTGAACTTTTTTCTCATCATGTCTTAACGCCCAATGTCAAAAGGTCCAATTATATTATGACACTTGAAAGTGATCATAAAATTACGTTATATGATAAAATTTTTGAAAATATAATATTATGACAAAAAAAGTATCTTAATATTCATGGACACTATATACCTTTTAATTTTTCATAAAGTCCATGGACATTATGATAATAGTCGTTATGACACCCACTTTTCTTCATATCGCTACAAAGCTTCTTGAAATGTAGGCTCATCTCATACCTACCTTAATTTCTTTTATGTCGTCAGTAAACAGCCCCCATTAAGGAGTAGATTTCGGATGACCTGAATTGACAAAAATTAATATCAAATTAATCAACAACACAGGGGTCCCAAAACGTAAGGTTTTGGAAATAATTATGTAACTTTAGAACTGCTGGATGTATTCGAATGAAATTTTACATGGACAATCCTGAATCCTATAACAATTGATTTGGAGAAGTACAGGTTCTTTGCGGGTCTGGGGTACGGGGTTGGACCTCCAAAATTGGTCACCTCGGGTATGACATTTAAAAAAAAATCGCCAAAATTTGATTTATGATTTGATTGGAAATAGATAGTCCTTATAATTCTCTACAAAAAATATGCTTACATGTGTGATTTATCTCTTTTACTTTAAGAGAAATTGGGACCAAAGTAAAATTTTAACCCATTTTTGGACATGTTTTTTTTTAGTTTTTTAACTTGGCGGGCTAAATTTGAGTCCTAAAATTTTTCTACAATATTCTCTGGATTCTGTACAAAATTTTAAATAATTCTTTTGTGTAAATAGAAAATTTGAAAAAAGTGATTTTTTGTGATTTTTTTCAAAAAGGTGGTAACATTTTTTCACTTTAAAATCCATTATTTTCCTCTGGACCATACATTTTTTTCATGTTTTTAAAATAATGCTTAATATAAATGCATGTAAAACAAATCCGAGGGCAGTTGGGGTAACAGTCTCCCCGCTAACCCTAACATAATTTCGTTAATTTTAATTTTTATTTTTTTAGATTTTTGTGGAGCTCAAAAATGTCAAAGCTAAAATTAAAAAAGAAATACCTTGAAAACCTACCCAAATATGTCAGCTAAACACACAAAAAATATTTAATAAGCCACGCCTCTTATAACGACAGGGTGACCATTTTACTGAAAAAAGTCAATTTTTTAAACAAGCTTTCCCCGAACTGGAATTTTAGGTATTTTGGAATAAAAAAGTGGGAATCTATTTATACTTTTCTTTTAAGAACAATTTTTTTAATATTATACTAAAATTTCATAATGATAGCTTTATTAATATAGATTTTATATAAATTCAAATATATATCGTCCATTCCACGAACGAACGCCCAAGAATATTTTTTATGTCTTCCGATTTTAATAATATTTGGCACACGCATACCCTATGGAGCCATTTAAATATCTCCATTTTAATTTTTTTGAATTTTGAAAAATTTGCGGATTTATTCGCGATTTTGATTTTTCAAAAAGTGAAAAAAATGACAAAAGTGTGTAACTTTAAATACCAATATCTCTAAAAGTTTTTAACGGATTTTAATTATTTAAATTGCATATTTAAGAAGAATAAGTCCACTATAAATGTAGTAGTTTAAAAATAATATTATCATTTAAAAATGCATTCATAATGCAAATGCAATTTTTTTATGCATTTTTGAAAAATTTCTACCCTTTAAATTTTTTTCTTCTTCTGATATAAAAAACATTATTATATTTGCTACAAATTGCAATATAAATTGTTCTGGGACAAATAGGTTCACTATTTTAAAATATTTTTTTTAAATATTTCTTCAAATTTTTTCATAAAAAAAAAAAAAAAAAAAAAAAATTTTTAAATTTTTGTATTTTTTAATTTTTGTGAGCTTATTTTAAAATTAATTTTAATCATAATATTTCATAATTTGTTATTTGTGGTAGAAAACCTATTTGTCCCAAATTAAGTGCTAATGTTTTATATAATAAACATATTTGTCTTCAATATTAAGCAAAAATATTTAAAATCAAAAGGGTATAAATTTCTTAAAAATGCATCTGAAAATTTAATTCTTTTCTTGAGTGCATCTTTAGCAAACAAATAATTTTTGATTTATACAATATAATTTACAATATTTGTTGTAATAAGCTTTACACTAGTTCTTAAATCAATAAAATCCCACGTATACTTAAGGAGTTATAAATATTTAAAGTTACATATTACTAAAAAAGTATAACCAACAAAAATTAAAAAACAAAATTTTTTAAAAAATTTAAATTTTTGTATGAAAATATGATCGAAATTTTTTGAAAAAAAATATTAAAAATAGTAGATTTTATTGTCCCAGAACAGTTTTTTTTTGCATTTTATGGTAAAGATATTGCTTTTTAATATATTAAAAGAAAATTAAAATCAAAAGGGTAGAAATTTTTCAAAAATGCATCCTAAAATTGCATTTGCATTATGAATGCATTTTTAAATGAAAATATTATTTTTAAATTACTGCATTTACAGTGGATTTATTCTTCTTAAATAGGCAATTTAAATCATTAAAATCCGTTAACAACTTTTTGAGATATTGGTGTTTAAAGTTAGACACTTTTGTCATTTTTTTCACTTTTTGAAAAATCAAAATCGCAAATAAATCCGCGAATTTTTCAAAATTCAAAAAAATAAAAATGGAGATATTTAAATATTTTTTTTTTTTTTTTTGCAAAATAACACTAAACACAGACATTTTTCGTATTTTGACCAATTTATTGAAAAAATTTAGTTCTAATACTTTACTATTTATATATTATTATTTTTAAAGTAATAACCTTTACAACGATACCAAATACTTGCATAAATACTTTACACAATTATTTAAAAACTAACTAAAACTGACTTTAAGTAATTTTGTGTAACTTTGAACCGTTAAACATATTTCAATGAAATTTCACATAGTTATTGTCCCACTAAGAACCTGTCCTCCTTCAAATCAATTGGCATACACCTCAGGATTATCCATGTAAAATTTCATTCAAATACATGCAGCAGTTCTAAAGTTACAGAATTATTTCCAAAACCTTTCGTTTTGGGACCACTGTGCAACATAAGTTAACAAAGCGCAAAATACTGTAATGCCTTTCACACTTCCCCCATTTCACACTTCAATAAAAAAAAGAAGAAGAAACTAGTTTGAGCACAAAAATAAATTTCCATTATTAACAAAATACATATTGCTCATGTTTAAAAAATAACAGTTAATTATTAAATAACATTTAAAAACAAATGATATGGTTGAAGGTTTTGCAATATATTTCCATAAAATGCAGACATAAACATAATTGTTCACAAACATACCTATCAGAAGCATCTCCTTTCCATGACCTTTTCCATATGTCCGCCAGAAATAATTCAATGACATCCGGTCATATTATTTAAACAAATAAATGTGTATAATAATGACCTCATTTAAAACAAAATTAAAATGTGTTTAACATTTTCCCACTCATAAACTACGAGTAAAATAAGCTAAATTAATTTTCAAAGACTACAAAGGACGCGTGAGTGTATACAAGAGAAAGAGCGAAAGCAGAGAAAAAATATGATGAAATTAACGGCATAATTAACTTGTTTTCAACATAATGAGATTTATTTAAAAAAAAATGTTTTAAATATTTTAAACTGTATTAAAATTAAACCTCAAGCCATGACGCAAATATTCATGATGTGTAACAAACGGAGAGACAAATAACACAGATTTTGGTACTAAAGGCGGCAGGAAAAGAACAATGACATCAAATATTGTAATGTTGGATGATATATACATAAATATGTACCCGCCCATCTTATGTATAAATGTGTTTGTGGTGTTTTGCAGATAATTAGCATTTCAATAGAAATTGACAAGTGTACTTGTCTGGATATACACACATACATATATAGTACACTATATATGTACTAGGAAGTAGGACTTTAAAATACTAATTTCAGCAGTGTTGTGAAAAACTGTAGCAATTTAGTGTAACTACTTTAAAACAATTGTTAGAAATGATAAAAAATTATACATTCTTATTTAAGCTGCCTTTTTGCTTTAAGGCATTTTGTAAATTTGGTCTAATTTAAAAAAACTGCAAAATCGTTTTACATTACAAAAAAAAAAAAAAAAAAAAAAAAAAATAGTTTATGTGTCTGCGTAGTAGGTTAACAAAAATTTTAAAAGAGTGGACACGAATAGTTTTAATAAAATAAAACTTAAAGATTTTTTCCTTTTTATACCCTACACCACCATAGATTGTTGAGGTATTATGCGTTTGTGCTGATGTTTGTAACGCACAGAAAAAATCTTCGGACTCTCACCTTAAAGTAAGCGTTGGCTGGCTGTCTGTAAACATTGTGAACAAAGTACAGGTCGCAATTTTAAAGATATCTTGATGAAATTAGGCACGAATAATTATCTTGGCACAAGGACGAATCTTATTGAAATTGTTATGATTAGTGGTCATAAATGCCTTAAATATAGAAATATTTCAATGAAACTCAAAGGAGTTTTGTGTAAGTGTTAATCTTTGTGCCAAATTTCATCAAGATCGGTCTATAATTGACCATAGCTCCCATATAAACCCACTATATATAAATAAATTAAATTGCGTAAAAATTATATGACATAAGATTTAAAGATTGATTTCATGTCTCTTAGATTACCGGATACATGTGAACTTATACTTCAGTATAGATGAAAAATTCGATTTTTCTACTAAATTAGAAAACAAAAAAAAAAAAAATAAAATAAAAAATGTTTCAAAATGTTTATCATAACATTATACTTTGACGGGTCCTAGAGTTTTTTGATTTTGTTCATATTTTATTTTTATTTATTTATTTTATTTATTTATTTTTTCGATCATCCTAATGTTAAAAGATATAAAAATCTTATAAATACGACACTAGTCATTATCAGGGCAAGTTTTTATATGCACAAAAAAATTTTAAATATGCGCTTGAAAAAGCAGGAAAAAATGGTATAATATGCACAGAAATATGCAAAAATAGCATGAATATGTATATAAAAACCAACGAATTTATGCATTCTTATATATTAATGTGTAGAAGATATGCACAAATATGCATTTTTTAACTTTCAATCTCTAATAGATTTCGATATTTATAAAAATATAACTATTTTAATTTCAAGTATCATAATTGACGCATCCAAATTTTTTTCTTTACAATATTTACAAAGTACTCAAAATACTCACAAAAAATTTTTAGAAATCATTTGCTTGAACTCCAAAAATTCACAAAAAAATTGTGTTTTTGTTAAGAAAACTAACTTTTGTATCCATTACATGCAAATTTATGCAAAGATTTAAAATATAAGCATTTTTTGTGAAATTCGTTTGAAATATGCAAATGCTTATTTTCCAAGCGAAAAGCTTGAAAAACTTGCCCTGGTCATTATAAATGAAGAATTACAAAATTTGATAAACATGATATAAATAGAAATAACAACATTAAATTTAAATAACAATAAAAACAATACAATTATGTTTGTACGTAATTAAAAAGTTTATTCTTAAAAGATGTTGCATTTGATATAAAGTGATAATGATATGGCAATGAGTTCCAAAGTCTTATTGAGTTGATGAAAAAATGTCTACAAGATAATAGTTTAGTATAAGACATAGGCACAATTAAGTTGTTACGTGCTGATCTTGTAAAAGTTATTTTTCTATAGACGTATTCTGGTTCTTTGGTAAAAATAATTTTATATATCATTAATAAAGTTCTAATTTTTAAATAGTCTTCAAAAGATATTCCATAGATTTGATTAGTATACATGGATATACGATCATATTTTCTTAGCCCGAATACATATCTTACAATACTGTTGAATGCTCTCAATAATTTACTTTTAGTCACACTGTCACAGCTGCTAAACAATTCACATTCATAAAGGAGTATTGGCAATATATAAGTTTTGGCAAGCAAGAGTCGAATATGTTGTGGTGTATAACAATGTGAATGCCAGAGACTACGTACGATTCCAAATACTTTACCACATGCTTTGTTAATATGTTCATTCCATGATAAAGTTTCATTGAATATTATTCCAAGATTTTTAGTGTTTTTAATATAATCTATGTTAGTATTATTAATATGAATTGGTAAAAGAAATCTTGTATCAAAAGTCTTATAGTTTATGACTAAACATTGAGATTTTGTAGGGTTAAGAATTAAATCATTCCACGTAGCCCATTCATAAACATTTTTTAAATCTAAATTTACATATATCTAAAATACAATTATTAATGTCTTCTTTCTTACAAAAATTATATAGTTGAACGTCATCAGCATAAATATGGATTTGGCAAGTTTTTATTACATCAGGTAGATCATTAATATATAACGAGAATAGCAAGGGGCCTAGAATTGACCCCTGAGGAACACCACGACTTAATCCAGCGGATGTTGATGACTTGCCATTTGAAACGACTTTTTGCGTTCTAGACTGGAGATATGACAAGACCAATTTAGATGAATATGTGGAAAATCCAAATATCTTGACGAGTTTTACGATCAATGTAGAGTGATTTACGGAGTCAAATGCTTTAGAATGATCCAACAGCGTTAAAAATACAATTTTCCCGTTGTCAACATGTGCTCGAATTTCCTCCGAGACATCAATAAGAGTTGTAATACAACCTCTTTTTTTTCTAAAGCCAGGTTGTTTATTATGCAATAATTTATTTTCGATAAGATAATTTGTCATTTGGTTATGCATAAGTTTTTCAAAGACTTTTGATAAATAAGGAAGGACAGCTATAGGCCTGTATTCCTTATCGGTTTTAGGTAACGGAACAATTTTAGCGGTTTTCCACAATTTAGGATATGTCGAAGTCATAAATATTGTATTAAAAGTATGTGTAATGTAAGGCAATATTTTAGGCAATAAAGCCTTAACAAAAGTCGGGTTTACACCATCCAAGCCTTCCGAGTCAGATTTTACAGAAAGAAAAGCCTCAAGAACATCGTCCTGATACCATCTTTTAAATCCAAATTTTTAATTTCTTTCCACAACCTTTTTCCGTTTAAGTTAGGGTGGAATTTTCTACTGAAATATTGCTTTTTAGCAGATTTGATGGCATTATTTGCAGTACTTCTTAATCGTTTATAAGTAACGTATAATTGTGGGATTTTGTATCTTTTCCATAGGCCATATTTCTTTCTTTAATTAAATTACATATATTCACGTTAAACCAAGGATTTGAACAATTCTTGATTATTTTGGTTTTTGTTGGTACATAATTTTCAAAAAGGTAGGAAATATTATCATTAAATAATTTGGTTTGTTCATCAACATTAGCGATATTATAAATAATGTGCCAATTTAGATGGTCAATTTCATAATTAAGAGCATTATAGTTAATATTTATAATCTCGATTCGATATAGTTTTGTTATTCGAAGATTTGTATATGGGTAGATCATAAATTAGATAGATGAGGTCGTGTTTAGAAAAATTAGGAGCAGATATTTGATCATATAAACATATTTTAGAAGAATTATTCATATTTCTATAGAAATTCTATTTGTACACAATATAATTACAGTATTATGTGGAAGGACATTAATACAATTATCAAAGGAAATGTAAATCACTTTGGGTTGGAAAACAACTTTCACTTCATTGTAATTATTTGTTAAGTATAGTTAGGCAGGTTTTGTTCTTAGGCATTCAACAATTTTAAGCCTCGCTCCCACCGCACAGTGGTCCCAAAACATGAAAAAATGTATGGTCCGGAGGAAAGTAAAGTAAAAGAGATAACCCACACATGTAAGCATATTTTTTGTAGAGAATTATAAGGGCTATCTAGGTGCAAAATTTTTTTCAATCAAATCATAAATTAAATTTTGGCGATTTTTTAAAAAAAAATTCATACCCGATGTGACTAACTTTGTAGGTCCACCCCCGTCCCCAAGACTTGCTAAGAACCTGTCCTACTCCAAATCAATTGGCATACACCTCAGTATTGTCCATGTAAAATTTCATTCAAATACATCCAGCAGTTCTAAAGTTACAGAATTATTTCCAAAAAATTTCGTTTTGGGACCACTGTGCACCGTGGTATAGTGATTCGTTTCATAGGCTTTTAAAGATGCCACCAAAGGGTGCTAAAATCTTCATATCTCTGTGAAAACTGCTTTTTGGTGAGAAATTGGTTTATGAGGTTGAAAAAAGCGGAAGAGGTAAGTATTCATATTTTTGTTTTGTTTTTAAAAATTCTATTTATTTCTGTAATTCACTAATTAACTAATGTTGGGAAATCAATCAATGCCAATTTTCAAAAGTCGCAAATTTTTGAGCTAAAAAAGATGAACATTTTTAAAAATTTTTATAGAGATTCAATAAATGATAATCAAACAGAACAGCTGTAAGTTTTTTTGTTAAACTTGATGAAATTAAGGTATTTTATTCTAATTTTCCAAAAGAGACAAACTTTGGGGTTATGAAAAGAGGAGTGTAATCCAGCAAAAACTTCACTCCCGTTAAGCCAACAAATTATATCGCTAAAACTTTGTAGCTATTTACAATTCGGATGAAAAACTACCTTTGTATGACAATGCACAGTGGGCAGAATTAAAAATATTTAGAAATAAATATGTAACTTCTGATCGGCTGATTGGATTTGCATTTGGTATAGGAGTAGCAGAGGAGTGTACAATGTTAAGTTTGGAAGCGGGACTCAACAGACCTCTAGGGGGCTCAAAGTAAGGTATCTCTTACATAAAAAATTTTTAATCGCTTGGCAAATTTTTGGTTCTCATCCGAAATATTTTTTTCAAATATTTTTATATATTATTGCATTAAGGTTGCGATCACTCAAGTGCAATTAAAAAATTGTAGCCTCTGCACAAAGGGATAGAAAAGTATATTTTTGATCATAAGTCATTTTCGAGAATTAGAAAATAACGAATATGGTAATTATTAAGGACATTTGAAACTATGTTTTCCAAAATTTACTTTGTGATTCATTTACACCATTTCCTTCTGCATGGAACCAAAGTTGAAAAAGTTATTAGAAATTAATTTTATTGAAAAGCCATTTTTTATGACAAAAGTTGAAAATTTTTTCGCATTATTTCACATCTGATTAGAAAATTATAGCAAAAATAACTCGAATTTAAATTATTTACATATAGCTTATAAGTTAAAATTTTTTTATATTAACCTTCTTCCAAAGAAATCCTCACGAATACTCAGTCCGATAAAAACAATTTTTAGTAGTAATAATCCGTAATCAATTTCCAGAAAAAACCCGTATATTTTGATTTTTTAATGTAAAATCGAAAAACACAAAATACAATTTTTAAACTTATATTTTTTGACGCTAAATATTAAGGCAAACTCTTTTCTAAATATTTTATAGACTTTTATGAAACAATTTTACACTTTTATCAAAATTTTTTAAATTTTTAGTAAAAATAAACCAAGCATTCACCCAAAAAAATTAATTTTTAGAGAAAATTTTTTAAACACAACATTTTTGTAGTTAAAAATAATAGTTAAAAATAAAAGAAAAATAAATTTTATTGAAAATAATTAAGAAGTTTCGAAATAATAGCAATGATTAAAATTTAATCTAAAAATCTGCTTAGGTTTTGATAAATGGCAAAAAAAAAAAAGTCATGATGCCATATGGCATCAAAATACTAAAAGGGTTCATACTGAATTTTATTCCAGATCATGTAGAAATATTAAAAAAGCATCACAAAGAAGATTTCAAATGTTTATATTATGATTACGAATGTTATATATTTGGAAAGATGGGCCAAATGGTGTTAAATTTTCACAGAATTTTTGTACGTGTTTTGGCTTTCGATTTCACAAGAACAAATGTAGAAACGAGCGATTTCAAATCCGAACTCAGCGTCCCAACCACCTTAGAAACCATTTTTGGTTGCTTTACAAACCTACACAGAAAAAATTATTACCGTCTTTTTTTCAATTAACATAGTTGTTTAATTTTGCATCGAAATTTAACAAATTTATTCAAGCAAAAATTAAATAAAAATAAAATTTAACTATACTTTTATATCCTATATACATTTTTAATTCATCCAATCAACTACTTGATTGATTTAATTAATTTATTAATTGGGAATTTTTTTCTGTTTTGTATTTTTTACAGTTTTTAGTAATTGATACAATCATTTTGGGGAGAGGTGCAAATTTAAACAAGTTTTTAATTGAATGAGTTATTTTCTAACATATTTTTTAATTGGTGTTTTTTCTGTGTATGTAACTAAAAAAGAAAACATGCCACGCACAGTGGGGTGAAACGCAAATTTTTTGGTAATAAATCTGTATCTCCTAAACTACTGGTTGGATTATATTTTAAATGTATGAAAGAGTTGCAAAGGAGGACCTAAGCTTTGAGAAAAATCATCTTGTAGTCACCCTATGATTACACAAGAAAATCTACAGGGTGTAAAAATTGACTACCTCGAGTATGTAAAAGTTTAAAAAAATCGTAACTTATACAAATGAAGTCCGATTTTAAAGACTTTTATATTTCTGTAAAGCGCAGATAAAGAAAAAATAAGTTTACTCACCCAAGTTATCTCTTACAGTTAAAAAGATATTTACACTTGAATTTTTAATTTTTTGCCTCGACTTTCTTTCGTTTTTCGGGAATAAGTCCTGAGGTATATGATGTAAAAATTTTTAAAAATATCTTGTAATTTGATATATATTTCAAAATAACATACTGAAAGAATTTTTGGATTATCTCAATGCGTCTAGACGTGAAAAATATTCAAAGTCAGCACTCTGAAATTGGTATGAAAAATTGCTATTTTTTACAAAAATATAGTACAATTCGTTCACTTTTTACTTAAAGTTCCGTTTAAGAAAAAAATTTTTCTTTATTTATTTCAAAAGACAAGGTTTCACAAATGACTAATATAGAAATTTTGAACTGATTTAGGCTTGCACCCTACATCAGGCATTGGTCGAAAATGGTGAATTTTGAAAAAAGTGAAATTTTTTTATCGATTAATAAAAAAAAATGTCACGCGAGATTTTTTATTTTTTTGACGATATTTCATCAAAAAATAGATTTAGTACGATTTGACACTAAATTGCTTCCCGCCCGGCGAAAAATTAATGCAGGAGAGCAGATTTCATGAAAAAAGTAAATTTTTTAAACGACTTTTTTTTAATTGCATAAAAAGCATATTTGCATAATATCTTCGCCATTATTTCTTATGTAGTGTATAAAATATATATCGATCTTTCACTCCTGCAAAAATCATTAAAAAAACTTTACAAATAAATTTTTGGCAATTTTTTAAAAATTGCATTTAGGATTAGATACAGATTTATTACCAACAATTTGCGTTTGACCCCACTGTGCCACGTTTTACAAACAAATTTAATATTATTATGTGCTTAATATTCAATGTGACATTGTGAGCGTATGAATAATATTAATTAATTATAGCAAGTACACGCCCCAATAACTTAAAAAATTTAACATTTTTAAAACTTTGGATATACTAAGCCAATTTGAATGAAATTTGGTGCGAATATTTACACTGCTAAAAGGCACTAATAGCTAAAAATTATATTAATATTAAATAATATTTGTTTTGGCAAAATTACAACAGTTTTATGAAAAAGGATATATGACAGATACAAGTGTCCTTGCTCCGATTCCAAAAAGAAATAGAGGACACAATCACAATGTTATATGATAGTTACGTGAATCCTTACAAACGAAATCTCAATGAACTGAAGTGTAGAATATAGTATATTGTTCATACTGTATTTTTTTTGGGAAACAGGATATAATTATTTTCATACTGTCTTCCTACAGTTATACTATATACACTCCTCGAAATATTTATAAGACCAAAATATTTTTTTATATTTCTATGGAACTACAAGTGCAATTCCAGAAATATTTGGCACACATATGAAAACAAGTAAGGCAGTTTTTTGATATGTAAAAAAATTTGGTTCCGTTACTCCAGTGCAAAAATAACGGGACTTTTACTTGAGCTTCGAACGAAATAATTATAAGACCAAATATGACGAAGTATTTTAAATATTTAAAAAAATGAAATATATTTTCAAAATTTTTAAATTTTTTGTTCGTATTATTAATAAAGGCTGTACAGAATTAGATCAGAGTTAATTTTTGGTACTGTGGGACAAATATATTTTTATGATATAATCAATAAAAAGCAAAAAATAAGCCTAAAAGCTCAATTAAATTATATTTTTGTTTATATAAAAAAAAATCTGGAGAAGAAATGGTGTTTATTATTGCTTTTGTAATTTTGGACTAGACTAAGATCAAAATATGTAAAATTAATTTAATTGTCTACGTAAAAAATGTATTTGTAGCCTAAAATGTTTGAGAAATGGAATGTCTTGTTGAGAATAAATCAGAAAATATAAATCATATTTCAATACGCCTTAGCCAATTTGGTAATCAGAAGATAGTTTATGGTTATTAATAGCTAATTTGATTATACAAACATAGTACACTCATTTTAATAGGTCTGAAAACAGGCACAATTTAATGAATTCCATAGAAGGAATTATACTTATTTTTATTGGACTTTTATCTCATTTATATTCCAATGAATACTCTTGATTATTAGTATTTACGCCATTTCTGATACAAAAATTAAAAATTGGATACAATTAATTTCAAAATAACCATAAATGAAGGCTAGATATTATATTGCGTATATGCAATAACTTCCGGAGCTTTTAAAGCAATAAAAAAAATATTTTACAAGATATATTTACTAAATATCTTTAGTATAGTTAGCAATTATTATAAATTAGCTTACAACTGACATTCTGGCCAATTTTTATTAAGACATGATAAATATTTTCTGAATTATTCTGAACAAGACATTCTATATCTCAAAAACTTAAGGCTATAAATAGATTTTTTACTTATAAAAATACATTCGTTTTACATATTATGATACAAATATAGTCCAAAATTACAAGAACAGCATTAAACAGCACTTTCCCCATAATCCTTTTTTAATATATAAAGAAAAAAATAACTTAATTGACCCTTTGGGACTATTTTTTACATTTTATTGATTATATCACAAAAATATATTTGTCCCACTGTACCAAAAATTAACTCTGATCTAACTCTGTACAACCTTTATTAATAATACGAACAAAAAATTTAAAAATTTTTAAAACATATTCCATTTTTTTAAATATTAAAAATACTTCGTCATATTTGGTCTTATAATTGTTTCGTTCGAAGCTCAAGTAAAAGTCCCGTTATTTTTGCACTGGAGTAACGGAACCAACTTTTTTACATATCAAAAAACTGCCTTACTTGTCTTCACATGTGTGCCAAATAATTCTGGAATTGCACTTGTAGTTCCATAGAAATATAAAAAAACTATTTTGGTCTTATAAATATTTCGGGGAGTGTATAATTCGATTAATTTTGAAATTAAATAAAGATTAACTAAACTAAATAAATAATTGATTTGAAATTTGTTACACAAATTTTCTAGTTACTCTGTACTATGTTTACTTTCCTCATATTCCTATTATAAATACTTTATTTAATAATAGTTTTAACAATTTAGTTGTAAGAGCCTTTAGACTTTCTAATACTAGTTAATTTGTTTATTTTATGTTGTTTACTTTTTCCTTTTATAAATGTATGTATGTTATATAATATTGATAAAATACCTTTAAAGTAAATATTTGTTTAACCCTAAAGTGGTAAATTTCAAGTGTTATACTTGGAAAAATAGTAATAGTAACTTTAACATTAAAAAAACACTTTAAATATGTATGAATATTGCAGACCTTTCATTATGAATGTACTCCTACGTGTATACTTAAAAGTATATTTTTAGATAATACTAATGATGATGAATTCTATAAAAATGTTGATTTTGTTTACTTAGGATGTGAAAAGGCAAAATACATACACATACAAACATACATAAAATGAAGGAAAAATAGTGTAATAGTGTCATAGAAATTTGATAAATAACGAATTATATAATACACTGCTTTTGTTAAATTAAATTCATATCATGGGAATTGAATAATACATTTTTTTAAAGAATGGTGAAAATAATATTTTAATTATAATATTAATTAGTAGGCTTTCATTATTAAATTATTAAATTGATTTTTAAACTTACTAAAGGTGTTGAGTGGCCAAATATCTATTATGTATACATAGTTTGTATATTAAGATTTCTTAAATTTGTTATTCGTATACAGACAGCACGATGAAATTAAAAGATAATGTACAAGTTCATAGATTAAATTTATTCTTACATTGAATCAATGATTAAGTTCATTAAATAAAATAAATAATTCCAGTGAACAGTACATTGATTTCAATGAACTCATATTTTTTCCCAATGAAACTATACATTGAAAATGTATTATAATAATATGCTTGTTCTGTATTTTTGGTTTTTATTTTATTTTGAATTAAATTATAGATGCCATAAATATAAAAATATTACATTTCACTAAAAAATGTAAGTAAATAAAAAATCGTGTTTGCTTTGCCATTATGTTTATAAAGTAATTCCTGTTGTCCTCTATATTGCTCAATGATGGTATGGAATATCCATTCAGACGCCACATTAATATGACAACAGCATTATTCTGAACAAACAAAAAAAAAGTTTATAAATAAAATTTTAAAATTTTAAGGTACCTTTAATATTTTTTGTCTATAGATATTCCCTTTTTTTCAAGATAGTTACAAAAGAAACCAATACGATCACCAGATCTAGCGTCCAAATTGAGATCAGTCTGTAATATATTTTTATTAAGAATTCAATTAAAATATTTTATATATTTATGTATATTTACGAATAGAATCATTCCTCTTGGTTTTGAAATCTCGATACTTTTTAAACCCTGGTATTTGAGACTAATAACACATTCCTCTGCGTCTTAGTTGTTTTATCTACACAAATATAAATTAAATGTAATATTTTGAAACTGTTTAAAACCGTTAATATTATTTTACTTATGTGTAAGGAAAGCAAGTCCAAATTCCGGTTTTTGAGTAATTCATTTAATTTGGTGTATTCAAATGTGATATTTATGTATTTTCGAACGTCCATGCTTTACAACTTATTCACTTTTTAATTATTTTCGGATTTAATTTTTTATTTTTTGTCTTTTGCTTAAAACGCGTCACTTCTTGTTAAGAGATAAAAGCAAACAGAGTTGTTTTTGTTTTCGTTTTACTTTATTTCCCGTTAGAAAGCATTAATTTTAACATAATTTAATGAATTATTTCATTGATTCAATGTTTTTGTTCATTGTGGAATGCTTCTTCTTAATTAAAACAATGTAATACATTGAGTTAATTTTTTTATTTAAGCAATATTTTTAAATCAATGAACTAAGGAGTGAGATCGAAAAATTCTTAACATACATAATATTCAATAACTTGGAAACGGTTGATCTTAGAGTTTTCATTGTTTTTTTAATCATTTGATAATTTAGCACAGATCACAGAAATATATAATTTTTATGGTTCTAATACTAATTATAAAATTGTGGACCATTTTTGAAAACCCTTTCTTTGGAGATTTGATAGTTGCTTTAGTCACTTTTTTGGACAGTGTGCACATCTTCTGTTAAAATCTTCGGTATTTTGGGACACCTTTTTTGTGCTCTTGAATTCACTTTTCACAAGAGCTCAATATCTCTCCACTGGTCTAAGCTATGGACAATTTTGAAAATTGACCTCTTTTTGTACTAAAACTATGTTATTGATTTGGTACCACTCCAGAGCTTTCTTACCGTAGTGACATAATACCAAATGGCTCCAAAAATATGTGGACACGTTGTGCTTTCTTAAGAAAATAAGAAGTCTTTTTTGCAAATATTCCTTTATGCATATTTTGATATTTATAGATCCGAAGGTATCAAATGACTTTCCTGTTTTGCCGAAACTGCAAAAAGGTTGTCATTTTGCAGAAATTTTTGCTGCTTTTGGGTCTTAAACTTATCTCCAACATTGCTTCGAGCATTAGCAATAAATGTGTTTGAGACACAAGCTGCGAAGATTCTGCCAGCACCTACGTTTCTTCGTCAATTATACAGCTTGAGTATTTTTGTATGAAATTTGGTTTTAAATTCCGTGTCCTATTTTTGGCTTGTAATTTTTTTTTTTGCAGAATTCCAGTTTGGAATTTTTTGAACTTTATATGTTATCAACTTTCCTATCAGCTTTAAATTTTCGCACCAAATAGTCGAAGCACTGAGAAAACTGAGCTGATTTTTTACCAGATATGTTTGGAGTTCCTTTCAATATGACTTCAATTTTCTGGCCTTTCCAATATCATGTGGTCCTTTTTTCTTACCGAACTAGGTTTCACATCAATAGCCAATTCTTTAACATTTAATTCTGTGGCCAAATATTTGTAAGACCTATTTGGATTTTTTGAAATTTTTTAATAACTTGTAGGACCTAAATCTTTTTCGTCACTTATTTTGATGAAAATAAGGACCAATTAACATGATTGTTATTAAAAATAATAACTAAAGTATTTTTCCATGATAACTAGATCAAAAAAAATTTTGAATATTGATTCCGAAAAAAGTTATGAGGCAAAATGTGTGTTAAGATTTTTTCGATCTCACTCCTTAATACATTAAACCAAATAACAGAATTACTTATTTTATTAAGAAATAAATTTAATGACTGGTTTCAATGTAATGTTCATAATAGCGTTAATTTGTTCATTGAATTTTAATGAATATTATCATTGAAGCAATGAATTCGTACATTAAGTTAATAAATTCTTGGAAAAAATTAATGAATTTCATTGAATGTACTTCATTCATTGAAATTATTTTTTTCAGTGTATTTAAATATATTGAAAAATATTTCCATTAATAGTTTCTGTGATATATCTTTACCTTACAGATGCCTTCTTCCCTATTCCACTCTAGAGTATATACTTTTCATTCATAAATCTAAATGAAATATTCAGTGACTACATTATTGAATTTCTACCAAACGTCTAAAAAGTTATAATCTTATTCTTTGAAATTTAAATATCCTACAAATGGTAATAGAAGATCAACTGTGTGTTGTTTCCTTCAGCGTCTACTTCTCAATTTCATTCGATAGCACAGTGGGCAGAATCGAAAATTTTTGGCAATAAATCTGTAACTTCTAATCGGATGGGTTTGATTTACATAAAATTTCACATAGACTTAACAGAGGAGTGTACAATTTTAAGTTTGAAAGGGGGACCCCACATACCCTTCAGGAACGAAGCTATGGGAGATTAAAATAGAGTACCTCTGACGTTGAACATTTTTAAACGCTTGCCAATTTTTTTTCTTAACCTATTTTAAATATTTTTACATCTTATTAAAGCCTATAAAAATATACTTACTTATGCTATTTATCTGTTATAGTTAACTAATTAAAGAAAAAAATTTATTTATTGAATAAAGAAAATTTTAAGTCGATATCTTTACCGAGTCCAAAAATAAACGATTTTGAATTTGAAAATTGCAAAAATTACGATTATTTGTATTTTTTTTTTTTGCCAAAAAAGTGTCTACACTCTTTTTTCCCTAAAATAAAATTTTCTTTAACAACATATAACAATTTTATACTTTTCTGAATCTTAGATTATAAAATAGAAAACAGACAGCTTGGGTTAGGTCTATGACTTTAGTGTATATTTTCTGAAATCCCAAAATAAATGAATGTACAAACAGAATGTAGTTTAGGAATCTATAATATGTTTTTAAGAGTTTTCAATTAAAATCTCTGGGACATCGGGAAAATGTGGATTTTTTAGAAGGAAATGTGAAAAAAAATTTTTTTGGGATTTTCGGCGTTTTTATTTTTGAATTGTGGAATTTCCTTTACAAAAATCTTAAAGTTTTTTACACTTTCTCATTTTATATGATAAAGTTTACAATCTCTCAAAATTTCGTTATGATATCTTTACTAACAAAGATTTTAGTACAGATAAAATATTTTTAGTTTCTTAAAACACCAATTTTTTACAAAAATTTTACTTCAATTGAAAAAATCCGTAAATTACATTGCTTAGCTGACATAAGTTTTCATTACATATAAAAAATTTAAATCAATACCTTTTATAGAACCGAAACTACGCAACTTTAAAGTTTAGTAATTGAAGAAATTTAATGTAAATCCTATTAGACGTTTCAGCTTTATTTTCAAGAATTTTCGATTTTGCCCCACTGTGGATAGTTTAAACAAAGGCTCTTGACTGTTGCTCTATACTTCATTTTTAGTTTCAAATGGAGATCCGTCGTCGAAAATAGAATCACTTATTAGATGTA
This sequence comes from Protophormia terraenovae, assembly GCA_951394005.1. Classification (NCBI taxonomy): domain Eukaryota; kingdom Metazoa; phylum Arthropoda; class Insecta; order Diptera; family Calliphoridae; genus Protophormia; species Protophormia terraenovae. Next base: position 29,925,996 of record OX596075.1, read on the forward strand.
AGAGTGCTAGAACAAATCAAGATACCATTGAGAAGAGAAATTAGATCCATCCAGTGGTTTTATGTTAATAAAGTCACTGAGTTTTATATCCTTTGTTACAAAAATGTTGTCCAATATGCACTTCTCGAATAATCTGTATCTGATTGCGTTTAGGTCTGGGCAGTCGTATAAAAGACAAAGGACTGATTTCTCCTTTTCGGAGTCTTTGCAGCTATCACAGTGTCTATTTAAAGGAATACCTTGAGCATAATATTTCTCATATTGTGTGTGTCACGTTTCCTTGGCAACCTTGGAAATATTTGTTTTCTTCCTATAGCATTTAAAGAATCAAAAATACCAGTGTTTCAGCAGGAAAATAAAATCTTTTTTTAAAAGTAAAATACGATGTAAACCCCTGATTTCCGAGCATCGGCATTTCCTAGTACCCAAACCACTCTAAAATTATATAAATTTTTCATGGGTTTTATTGAAATTTTATTTTTAAAAAATTCGTTTGTTGTACTGAATCAGGCCCTGAATTATTTGAAAGTATTTTTCGTTTACATATATTATGATCTAAAAATGCTTTAAGTTTATTTTTTTTTATTTTTATTTTTAAATTTCTAATTTAGATAATACCAGACTTACTGAGAATTTAGATTTGGAAATATATACCCTTCACCACCATATGTGTTTGGGGTATTATGCGTTTGTGCTGAAATATTCCAATATTTGATTTAACGATGTCTGTCCGTCCGGCTGGTAGGCTGTCTCGCTGGACGGCTGGCTGGTTGTCTGTCCATGTAAACTTTGTGCACAAAGTCCGTCTGTTGAAAGCAGGATAGGGCTCGAACGGGACAACGTAGGGGGATGAAATTTGGCTCAAGTATTTATCTTATACAAGATTTGTTTGGTATTGAAAATGGGCAAGTAAAGGTCGGATAAGTGGAAGAAAAGGCGAAAATTAAGTTCCCTAAAATAAACCCCATCAGCGACTCTTCCATCAAGTTTAGAGTCGACAGTGAAGTAGTTTATCTTTCTCTTGCTACAGATCAGTTCCTATCCGGAATGTAGCAATGGAAACCGTATTCGCAACAGACACTTGGGACAACATAGTCCATTCATTGCCTTGTGAATTCCCCGTCATAAATCCAAGAACAATGTCCGAATGTAGAGTCCCTAGACTATTCAATTGCTTTAAGTCTAATAGCAGTATTTAAAGTAATTTCTCTATTAGGTTAATGGGAAATAGAGCAGCTGTGGGAATGGTTCTCAAAGCTCTTGAAATATGCGGCACTGTATATTTCTTCTTTGTTCTTTGAAAATGACCACCTGATTATAATCCCATAAAAAAGTATGGCCCTGACCACAATCGTGCTTCAGACGCCTTCTTTAATGTCTCCCTGACATTTAATGTCCAGTTTAACTTCCTGTCGAGGATGAAACCGAGATATTTCACGCCATTAGATAGTCCCAGCCTAGTACCATTCAGACTCGGAACTGTAAAGGTATGAACTCTGTACTTCCTACTTAGTAAAGAGTAGAAATATCGTTTTGGCAGAATTGAATCCAAGTATACAATGCGATTTTAAATATTTTCCCTAAGGTACCGGAGTATTTATTGCTGACCGCTATTGCTACATTGCATAAGATACTACATAAGCTATACATCCAAACTATCTATGAATAGGCTAGCCAAATTAATGGCACCCGGAAATATATTACAAAAGGTCTCTAAATCTAAATAAGGTACAAGTTGGTGTACTCCTTTACTGAAAGCCATCGTATACACTAGGTAATGTAAGACCGTCTCCGCGGACTTACCCTTAGTGTTGAGCATTACATCGCAAACGTCTCTCCACGAGATCCCAAACATAAAGATCTATCAACCTCTCCGGTGTCATTAACAGAAAGGAGGAGAGACTGATAAGCCTTCGTTTGAGTGGCTTTATGAGCATTATGAATAAAAACTACCTTAACCTTTCACATAGTAATACATGCCATAAAAATTGTGATGAACCATTGAATGGCGTAGTTTTCCGAGGCACAATTCTTAATGCTACTCTCAACAAGTTTCAATTCCAAATAACGGTGGTTGAAAAAGGAATCGTCGTCCGAATTTATTCAATCCTTTACATTATCACAGATGATGTTAGAGACTAAAAATCTTTGGTCATTATTTTCAAATTTATGGCCTTTACAGATTATATTATCTTGAGACGTTACGAATCTAAATTTATACATAACATACAATTACTTGTAGCTTAATTATTTTAGCTGAAACTTATCATTAAACTCTCCCTAATACTATAGCCAATTACTGTAACGTAAACTTATTTAGATGTGTACACAAAAAACATATGCATTCTTTACTTTCGCAATAAAATCAATACGGGCTAAAGGGGAAAATTAATTAATTTTCTTTGGAATACAAATTATTTCTTGTTCTTCACCTTATTTCTTATATTTTAAGGTCGATTAATGTAACTAACAAAGAAAGGTCTCATTTTTTAGTTGTATAAACGGGTTGAAAAAAACTCGTATAAAATATTCTGGGATTTGTTTGTGAAACGCAATTTAAAGTTTGTAGAAATTTTGTGGTTGCAGGCTAAACTAAGGTCAGGAGGCATTTTATGCGAGTATAAGCAAAAAATATTGTTAATGACTGTGAGCCAAACAAAGAAAACATTTTTCAAACTTTTGACAAAGGTTTTAAGTAAGAACAAGTTTTTTCATTTAGTGCTATTTTTTTCCTTTAATAAGATTTGTTTGGTTTGCCATCCTTGAAAGGATTTTCATTTCAATCAGTGAAAATTTGTTTTGATTGGTTTTGTGTTTTAATTTAAAATTATTTCTTTCATTATCTTGAAATTATATACCTTAAGAAGGCATCGTTTTTCTACTAATTTATTATATAAAAAATTTTGTCAACTACGTTTTGGCTCAGTGTTCCAATACCGCCCTTCTAATAGGAAACTTGATTTTTGAACATAATACAAACTTACACAAAAGAGAGGAGAAACAAAAAAATGTATCATTTATTCAATTACACAAATAATTAGATTTGCACATAAATTGAAAAATTTTGTTTGTCTACGTCAATGAATGAATGGAGGAGACAATTGAAATGGGCACCACAAGATGCTCCAACCAACTGTGCGACTCATTCTGTGAAAATTAGGGATGAAATCCACAATGTTTATATTTTTTTTTGTATGTATGTTTGTTGAAAGGTTTTTGATATTATATTACAGACAGTTTTTGTTTTCAAATGTAAATGTAATTAAAGTGAAATTTAAATTTTGGTTGTTATTGTATATTGAACAAATAATTCTGCGAAGAAGAATATAAGAGGAAATGAGAGAAAATTTAACAGCCTTGACAATACTAAGTATGTCACAAACATTTATACTTTTTTAAAGATAAATTCCAGTGGTTGCATTAGAAGTAAAATGAGATATTTCAAAATCAATATTATAAGCAGGGACCGTACATAACTATTATTACAAATTTTTAAACTAAAAAAAATCAGAATGTTCTAAAAATTTTAGAAATATGTTGTAGAACAATTTTATTATTTTTTTCTGGTCGAGCTTTCGAATTATGTGATAAACTTTTATTTTTTTGATTTTTATAAAAAATCAATAAATAATAATTATTTTCGACTTTTATTTTTTGCTCAAAATAAATTGATTATTTTTCGACTTTTATTTTTTGCTCAAAAAATAACTTTTTTTTTGATTTTTATTTTTTGCTCAAAAATTCCGATTATTTTTTCTTAAACGTTATGATTATTTTAGTTATTTTATTTTTATGACGTATTGGGAGAGCAAAAAATATGCCTATCGTATTTACATATGTATATAAGATGGCAGAAGTGTTACATATTGTACACGCTATTCATGTAAGCGTAAATATAGCGTTTAAAATCGATCTTGAGTGACTACAGATATAATATGTTTTCTTATACTTTGTTAAATATACACGTACAAAATTAAAATTTTGATTAATTTTTTTTTTTTTAATAAATGTGAATCATTATATTTTGAGCAGAAAATAAAAATCAAAAATAAAAATTATTTTTTGAGTAAAAAAATAGAAGTAAAAAAAAAAAAATAATCATTAGAATTTGTGCAAAAAATAAAATTCAAAAATAAAAGTAATTTTTGCGCAAAAAATAAGAGTCGAAAAATAATCAATTTATTTTGAGCAAAAAATAAAAGTCAACAAGCGCGAATGTTATATTCGGCCCGGCCGAATCTATATACCCACCATCAACTTTTTCAAATTTTACGTTATATGGGAGGGGGCGGTAAAGTGGGCGGACCACGCTCATTTTTTGTTTCCGAGTTTACATTGGTCCTAGAACTATTTGAACACAATTTCGTTGATTTTCACCTTATATGGGAGGTGAGTGGATCACGCCCATTTTTGGTTTCCGAGTTTATATTGATCCCCGAACTATACGTAAAAAATTTCGTTGTCGTACATGCTTTTGTTGAAGAAATATCAGCAGAAAAGTATAAAACGGACACCCTGTGTTTCTAGTTTTTAGCCTATAACTTTTTTGTTTATTAACCGATTTTGCCCATTTTCCCAAACAAACCTTGTATAAGGCAAATATTTGTGCCAAATTTCGTCAACCTAAGTTGTCCCGTTCGTGCCCTATCTTGCTTTTAACTGACGGACAGACGGACGGACATAGCTAGATCGACTCGGAATCGAATCAGGACCCAGAAAATATATACTTTGTGGGGTCTTAAATGATTCCTTCGACATGTTACACACGGAATGACAAAATCAATATACCCCCCATCTTTTTGATGGTGGGTATAAAATAATCGTTATTTTTTGAGCAAAAAATAAAAGTAAAAAAATAATTATTAAATCATGATTTTATTATAAAACTCATAATCGTTACGGTTCCTGATTTTAAGACATATTGATTTCCTATACTCATTAGAACCATATTCCAAACATTTGAGTACCTGAGGGATTTTTATTAAATTATCCTTGACGTCATAATTTATTCTTTATTATTTTGCAAGAGAACAACGTGGAACAACTTTTCCTTACTTTACAGTAATTATATATTGCATTAGCCTTAAGAACTGGAGTGAAGTTTTGTTCGACTTTCTAATGTTTATTTTGGAATTGTATGTGATTTAAATGCTTTAGTGTAATTCGTTTTTATATAAAAATTTGCTGAATTATCTTAGATTTATGAAATTTGGTACATAGTACTTAAAAAGTTTTAACAGTATGATTTTTTTTTTTAATAAAAACTAGCCGTATTTTATATGGCATATACTTATTATACTATTATTATTACTTAAACGAATCGGTTATTAAATGAAATATTCAAGCAGTTTTCATAAATTTCAGGTGTAGGAAAAAAAGAGATACAATTTTTTATTTGTGCCAATTGAAGAAATTTTTAAAATTTATTTTTTTGTTAACAAGATTTTTCGGAAATACAAACATTGAGATAAATTTCTGAGGAAATATTTTTTTTTCTGAAAATTATAATAAAATTAATTGCACAAATTAGGAAACCAAATTAAATAAAAACGAGAGAAGAAGATATAGTCGGCCAAGCCCGGCTATATGATACCCTACACCATTTCGATCCACATAATTTTGTTTTTACTTATATACAACTTACTTGTGTTAAATATTAACATAATACTCACATTTGTATCTTCATGAAATTCGGCAGACGGATTTTTGTTTATATAAAACTTATTGGTGCTAAATTTCATTGAAATATTCCTATTTTTAAGACACCTATAAGTGTTAAAACTCTATTCCGGGAGGACATTTGTATAGGGGCTAGGTGAAATAATGGGCCGATCATAACCAAATTCAATAGGCTTCGTCCTTGTGTTAAAAAAAGGCTATGTACCAAATTTCATCAAATTATCTTCAAAACCTATACTTTGCGGACAATCTTTACATGTACAGCCAGCCAGCCGACCAGACGGACGGACAGACATCGTTAAATCGACTCAGAAAGTGATTCTGACTCGAATGGTATACTTTAAGGTGGGGGTCCAAAGATTTTTTCTCTGCGTTACAACTTCTGCACAAACACATAATACCCCAAACACCTATGGTGGTGTAGGGTATAATGAATTAATAATAGCTATAGCTAAAAAAATATGTATGGATATGAAGTTCCATATATGTTTGGATCCGAAAATTGAGGGAATGTGGAGATATATGATCATACATATGTCCATATATTTATTAATATATCAGTAACTCTATTGCGAATTATGATTAAAATGTTTATTTTATTTCTCAGCTGAAAAAATTATGTATGAATCATATATTTATCCATATATGAAGTTCAATATATCATTGGATCCGAAAATTTAGGATATATGGAAATATATGACGATATATATCCATATATTTATTGATGTATATCAAAAAGCCCTATTGTGAATGATTTTTTTTTTTTGCTTATAAATTTTATTAAAAAAATTAAAAGAATATGCAATAAATATTTTACATTTATACAAAAAGTATTATATAAAAACCTAGACAATCCATTGTATATTTGATGATCGCTTTTTGATGATAGCCCTTTTGACAAATAATTAGACATCCTCAAAATCTTCAAACCTGAGTATTCCATTGAGTACTAATAATCGTTGAGAATACTGAGGAGTCTTTATTTCTTATTATTCCAGTTTCTTAAATGTTTGCTTTAGGTATTGCACTTCATGACTTCATTAATCAGACCTACTCCAGTATAGAAAATTAAAAAACAAATTACACAATATTCATCAAAATAGTTTACGACGTACTTACTATCTCTAGAATCTAATGATTAAACATCATAAATTGAGATTGTTGATAACTATGAGTGTCTTTTATTTTGAATTTTGAAGTTCTTCTTAATTTGATTTGCAGCACCCTTATTAAATATAAAAATATCAAATGTTAGATGATATTGACCAATTATTTTTCATACATACCTTATTTCGAATTTAATAATTGACCATTATTACCTGCTTTGTTATGATAGAATAGCGAAAAATTTAAATTAAACTATTTTTGTTAAATTTTGAATTTTCGTTTGATTTTTGTATTTCTTAATATTAAGAAAATTTTTGTTTTATTTTTTAATGTCAATTTCAGTTTATATTAACATGCCTATTCACAGAAAAATTGTGACTGAAAAATAGTCATAAAACATAAATTGTGACTATAGTCTTTAATTTTCTATTCACAAACAAAAATGTATTAATATTTCGTTTTAAAATTAAGATCTGATATGTAGGCAGTCATAAGAATTGTGACTATCATAAGAAAACATTTTAATTGAAAATAAAAAATATGAAAATATAGAAAAATGTGTTGTAGAAAAAACAATGCATACATACATATTTGAAATAATTGAGGGCCAAAAAGCCTCAAAGCATACATACAACACACTCTTACTTACATTTCTTGCCGATTTTCATCAAATTTTGCAGTATTCTTTGCAAATTTTCATTCTTCCCTAAAAATTTCAAATTTTTTACAACAAATTTTATTCTTAATTTTTATTTTTAATTGACAAGAAAAGTCAACATTTTTAAATGTTAAGCATGTTTTGTGATTATGTTAACAGAATATGAAGTTATGACCGAGTCACAAGTATAGTCGTAACTTTTAGTCATAATAAAATTGTGACTTTTTTAAGACTTTTCCTATGAATAGGCATGTTAATATACTATCTCCATATTAAGCTATGGTTTCTGTTTATGCTAACTAAAATTTAGATGATTTTTTCTACAATTTTGAAACATAATTATCTTTTAGTTATCTAGATATATAATTTGCTTAGCATTTTTTCTCTTTCCAGAGCTTTCTGAAGCTACCAAACGACGTAGAAAATTAAAATTTGGCTTAATTATAAAACTTTTTGTCCAACAAATCCTAATGGAGCCATATTTTGAAATTTTTATCAGGGAGCGGATATAAGAGGATTTATGTGTCTTTTTCTAAGAATTTTTTCTCTTTCCAGAGCTTTCTAAAGCTCCCAGAAGACATAGAAAATTAAAATTCAGTTTAATTATAACCCTATTCGTCCTACAAATACTAACGGAGCCAGATTTTGAAATCTCTATCAGGGAGTGAAAATACGTGGATCTATATATATGGATTTAAATATATCTTTCCTAAGCAATGTTTCCTTTCCAGAGCTTTCTGAAGCTCCCAGACGACGTAAGAAACTAAAAATCGGCATACTTATAAAACTATTCGTTCAACAAATTCTAACAGTGCCAGATGTTTCTATCAGGGACCAAAAAGTCTGTTTTGGTATTAAGAACTTTAGAGTTGCTATACTTATTGTTTGCTCTCCAAATCCTATAAAAAACTGATTCTGTATTTCGGCCAGGGAGCGCATTTACGACGATTTTTTTTATTTTGAAAGGTTTGCGAATTTAAAACTTTAATCAATATAATTCCAATAAATTTGAACGTCTTCAAATAATTGACTTCGATTAGGAAGAGGAAGGTGTCTAAATGTTGTTCATATTTTTTTCTTTTAATTTTCGAATTTGTTTGTGCATATTTTCATTATTATATTATTTTTCCTGACATTGTTAGGCTTTTACGCTTGTATTTAATAAATTTTAACTTAATTATAAGAATTGATTTTTTTAAAGAAGTGTAGTCTTTTGATATAAATATTAACTTCTGAAAAAAAACGGTTAACCGGTTTTTTCTGAATTTCAAAAAGTGCAACCGGTTTTTTTAAAATACCAACTATTCGAACTATTCGAAAACCGGTTTCTCAAAAAAGTCGAATAATCGATCACCCTAGTAGATACTAAGCTTTTTTTCTTAAAAAAAATTAAATTTTATAAAAAATTGCGATTTTTTTTTTTTTTTTTAAATCATAAAAATTGGAAAGTGTGAAAAATTAAAATTTTTATTCTTTAATCTGTTGGCCGTATTAAAAAGTAACTTGAAGATATTTTAATTAGAGCTTTTTGATATTTTTTTGAACAAAATCAGACAAGTCGTTTTCGAGATATGCTTCAATATATAGTGCAACCTCTTTAATTTTACAAATCGCGATTTATCTCGAGAACTGGAGTCAATTCCAAAAAAAAAAGCTGATTAAATACTTTGTACTTATTAATACCGTGTATCCGAATTGACTAAAAAACCCGTGCTAAAAAACCTGTGTTATTTAAATTAGCTTCTTGCATGTATAAAACATTTGTCTTAAGCAGCAAAAAATTGCTACACAAATGTCTAAATCAACTCGAAAACACCTCACCTCTGACATGTGAAATTTTATTGAGATATCTTTAGCGGTTCAAAAGTTAAGAGTTATTTCCAACAAAAGAAAAGTATATTTTGGAACCACTGTGAAGCGTAAATATCTTTTTAACTGTAAGAGATAATTTGGGTAAGAATATTTTTTCTTTACCTCGACCAGTAGTTTAGGAAATACAGATTTATTACCAACAATTTTGTGATTGGCTTCACTGTGAGACAGTTCTTTTATTCGTCTCTCGTGTATAAAGTTATATTGATTTGAGTATCAACACCATCTAATGGCAAAAAACCGCTATATACTTTTTATATGACACAATATTAACGAGTTGGATCCAAGTTAAAAGTAAATTTAAGAAAAACCCAAAAGTCATGAAAAAAGATATAAAATAATCTAATTAGCAATTACTTTTTATATAAAATGATACATATGAAAAATCTGCAGAAGAAACTTATTCAGTTCATCTTTTATTTAATTTAAATTTACCTTTAAAATATTTAATTTAATTTCTAAACATGTATAAATAACCCTTCTTCAATTTCCAAAAAAAAAGTTTGTTTAATAAAATATTTTATATACATACATATGTATGTATACGTGTAGTATATTTTGTCAAGGTGGTATTATTAGCACACCAAATGTCTCATACAATATTTATTATACTTATTACACAAAATGTGTTTGTACACATTTTTATTTTTTTTATTTTTTGTTAACCAACGGATATGTTTGCAATTTTGTACACAAATTTATATATTTTTGTGTCTACCCACAAATTTAATTTCCGATGTCCTTAATATAATGTTTCAAATATTTGTGATGGATATATATTTTACTTGCATTTATGTATTTGTTGAAATAAGATTGTTATATATACAAAAGGTCCTATCATGAATTTTTTACAATTTTTTAATAAAAAAACGATAGAAAAAGATATAGTCGGTCAAGCCCGATCATATGATACCCTACACCATTGTGTACATTATAATTCGGGGAGGGGTCTTGACTTGGAGTCAGATGTGGACCGATACTCATAAGTTTAAAATAAAACATACGAATACAGAATATTACGTTGATGCTGACATTTATATGAATTTATTCACTTTTAGGTGATTCCCGAAAGATTGCCTTATATGGGAGCTATGGTAAATTATGGACCGATCTTTGTAAAATTTAGCAATATCATTTATGTTCATATAAAACTTATTTGTATCGAATACTAACTTGATACTAACATTTTAATGGGATTTATGCCCGTTAAAGTGATTTTCTGAAAAGGGGTTTTATGGGAGCTATGGTTAATTATGCACCGATCTTTTTAAAAATCGGCACACTTATTTAGACTTATATAAAACTTATATGTTCCAAATTTCATTAAAATATTGCTATATTTAAGGGATTTATGATCGTTAAACCCTTTTCCGGGGGGACATTTGTATGGGGGCTAGGTGAAATAATGGACCAATCATAACCATTTTGTGGTGTAGGTATAATAAATATGACTTCTTAACTTGATACCTGTGATACTAATAAAAACTAGTTGGTAAAGAATCTGCAAAGTTTGTAAAATTTTTAATTATACCCTACACCACCATAGGTGGGGAGGGTATTATGCGTTTGTGCTGATGTTTATAACACCCAAAAATATTGGTCTAAGACCCACCTTAATTTATACCAATCGGCTTAGAATCACTTTCTGAGTCGATTTAACGATGTCCGTCCGCCTGTCCGTCTGACCGTCTGTCTGTCCATGTAAACCTTGTAATCAAACTACAGGTCGCAATTATGAACCAAAATTAATGAAATTTGGTACAAAAGTTTCTTATAGCCCAGGGACGAAGCCTATTGAAATTGGTTATGATCGGTCCATTATTTCACCTAGCCTCCATACAAATGTCCTCCCGGAAAAGGGTTTAACGATCATAAATCCCTTAAATATAGCAATATTTGAATGAAATTTGGCGCATATAAGTTTCACATAAGTCTAAATAAGTGTGCCGATTTTTAAAAAGATCGGTCTATAATAAACCATAGCTCCCATATAAACCCCTTTCAGAAAATCACTTTAACGGACATAAATCCCATTAAAATGTTAGTATCAAGTTAGTATTCGACACAAATAAGTTTTATATGAACATAAATGATATTGCTAAATTTTACAAAGATCGGTCCATAATTTACCATAGCTCCCTTATAAGGCCCTCATTCGGGAAACATCCAAAAGTGAATAAATTCATATAAATGTCAGCATCAACGTAATATTCTGTATTCGTATGTTTTATTTTAAACTTATGAGTATCGGTCCACATTTGACTCCAAGTCTAATAAAAGACCCCTCCCCGAATTATAATGTACACAATGGTGTAGGATATCATATGGTCGGGCTTGACCGACTATATCTTTTTCTCTCGTTTTTTAGTCTTCGTAGACTTCAAAATACTTAAAAAAATAAATAAAATAATAATGATAAAAGAAAAATAGTTAGTTCCTTTTGTATCATGAACTATATTGCCTTTTTTGTATCAATATGTGTATATTACGACCTTCGTATTGAACTTGATTGCCTGTTGAAGTGTAAAAACCCAAACAAGAGAACAGGGAATACTGAAAGAGTAAAAAAGTAAAACACAGGAAACTGCAGTGTTATGTGTCCATACATAGATAAACAAATGAATACCTTTGTTCAAATGTATGTATGTATATATCTGAAGTTGTTAGTATATTGTGACGTTTAAGATGCATAAAATGTTTATGGATTAACCTTGTTTAAGGTTGCCAGACAGAAATCTTTTCTAAGACTTCATAATGAAATAGATTTTTTCTGTAAAGAAAAAAATGATAAAAGAAAATTAATATAAAAAAAATAAATGGAAAGCATTTCTGTGGAAATCATTCTCAAATAATTTTTAAGCTGAGTGTTTTTCCGAAAAATTGAATTTGACTTATTTTCATTCGATATCGTTGAACTGGCAGCTATCTTATAGTCTTTCCATGCAATAATGATCAGGTGCTTTTTATATCGTCTGCAAGTCATTTAATCTGGTAGTCCATTTATTTTTATGTAACACTGAAAATTGCATGTGCATGGAGATTTACAAAAGGGTATGCCAATAGTTCTATTGAATGTTTATTTAGAATAAATATGTACATCAACTTTAAAATTCAAAGAGGCTAAAATCACAATTGTAAACTAAAAAACTTCTGACACACAATTTAGCAAGTAAGGGTACTGTCTTTATAAGTTTTTATTAAAATCGGATCATATTTTCATGTGTGATAGCCATATATGATGCGCTATAACTCCAAAACTAATGATGGTACATAATTGTGGAAAATTTTATACTCTATTAGTATTTAACTCGCTACCTCGTTAGCGGACTTTTTAACTAACTTTTTTTAATTAGAAAACACAAAATGTATTACCAAATTAAAAAAAAAAAAAAAAAACGGAAAATTAAACTATGACTTCTAGCTCCCTTGGGAACATATATGGGCCATTATCAAAAATTTTTGATTTTAGGCCTTCAGAATTTTTTTTGATGGCACATTTAAAACCATTTGTATAAGTATAAAGTGATTCGAATGCATATAGAATCAGTTCGCGTTAATCATTTTGTGCAAGGGGTCGCGAATGTTATAGCGGTTTTGAATTGAACATAAAAAATTTTTTACAAACTAGAAGTTTATGTATAATTCTGCTAAAAATTACAAGTAGTATCAAAACTTTTTGAGTTATTCAAATTAAATTTATTATATTTTCAATGTTTGATGGTATTAGTGGGTTATATTTAAGGGTTTCCTAGTAAAATTTTGAAAATTTTCTTTATAATAAAAATCTCGATTTTTAAAAACTCATCGAAGCATTGAACCTATGTTATTTCTCCATATAGTATACGAAAATATATTTTATCACAGTTTAAGTTAAGCATTACAAACACCACCTAATTATGCGAATTATAGTTAATTTCGTGCTGTCCATGCGATGTGCCTAAGCAAAATGTGTTTTGACAAAAGTGTCCCGATTTCAACTATCAAAGAGACTTGATTTAAATTTTTGGTCTTAATCAATTATATTCGTTGCCATTCTGATATTTATATGTCCATGATTCGAAGCTACAACAGACACCCTGTGTTTCTAGTATGTAGTCCATAATTTGTTTTGTTTATTAACCGATTTTGCCCATTTTCAATACCAAACAAACCTTATAAGATAAATACTTGAGCCAAATTTCGTCCCCCTACGTTGACCCTATCCTGCTTTCAACAGACAGACATACGGACAGCCGGACGGACATAGCTAGATCGACTCAGAATCTAACCAGGATCCAGAAAATATATACTTTATGGGGTCTTAAATGATTTTTTTGACATGCTACACACGGATTGATAAAATCAATATACTCCCCATTTTATTTATGGTGGGTATAAAAATGAGTTTTATGATAAAATTGTTTGTAACTTTTAATAGGACACTTTTCTACACAATAAAGGAATTCACCTCAAAATTTTGCAACCCCTGCAATTTTTAACTGTTTCAACTTGACGTGACGAAAAAAACAAGCGCGAATGTTATATTCGGCTCGGCCGTATATACATATATACCTACCATCAACTTTTTCAAATATTACGTTGAGTGAGATATAATGGTTTATTTTTGTAAGTCTTATTTTGTTTTTAAAATTAGACTAAAATCAATATTTTGTTTTCTATAGCTTAGGAGTTATTAATAATTGGATTTTATTTTTGTTCTAAACTAAATAAGGCTCCAACTTGAAATTGTATATCCATATGGAGAAAAGTTATGTCAACAAAATATAATTTTTTAAGAATTTAAAAAAAAACCAGTTTTTGAGATATAACAGTTTGAATTATTTTATGTCCAACTTTGACCTTTGAACTTTTGATGAAAAAACTTTGTATATATCGTTATGAAGGCAATATCTTTGTCTTTAATATGAAGCAACAACTAGAGATCTACCATGTATATTTAAGAAGTTATTAAAAGTTAAATAATTATTCATTTGTAAAATTTTTAACATGTTTTCGTTTTTTAAAACGTCATATTTCCGGACCGGAAAGAAATATGGGTCTGAAATTTCATGTTTTCGGAAACACTTCCAATGGTCAATGCTTGTAGTGAATTTCATTGAAATTGGAGATGTCAAATCCGATTGCTGTCCGTTTTGACATGGAATCACTCTATAATGCACAGTGGGCAGAATCGAAATTTTTTGGAAATAAATCTGTAATTTCTGATCGGCTCGTTGGATTTGCATGAAATTTGGTATATGCGTAGCAGAGGAGGCATATACCAAATTTCATGCTAAGCATATACCAAATTTCATGCAAATCCAACTAGCCGATCAGAAGTTACAGATTTATTTCGATTCTGCCCCACTGTGTAGTGTAGAAAGTAAAATAAAAATTGTCCACATCACATCACGCTACAAAAATTTAGTACTTGTCAAGTCTCTAACTTGCCACACATAGCCCCTAGAAGTCTTTAAATTTGTAAACATCAATAATTTCTCAATTAATAGCCTGTTTCTCTATGTTGAACGAAAGCTTTGTTTCGACTTCTAATGCCCGTAATTTCAACAAGTAGATAACTATGGGTGTAATTACGTATTCGATATCTTTAACTAACTGGTAAAATTTAATTGATATTTTCAAAGATTTTTTACCTTGGTGTTTCTACCGAACAAGTACAAAAAATTATATGTAAAACTATCCAAAGCATCAAATAAAACACAAACATTTTTGAAATTGTTTTTTTCGCTCTTTGCATTTTGGAATTTCCCGACCGCATATATGTCTGTTTGTACCGCACAGAAAAGGTATCCCAACACCACTCACCACCACCGACTCAGAATCATTTTTTGAGTTGATTTAACGATGGCCGTCCGTCTAGCTGGCTGGTTATCTGACCATGTAAACATTGTGCACAAAGTACAGGTTGCAATTTTGAATAAAATTTTATGAAATTTGGCATATACGTATGTTTATTTTTGAGTAACGACGAACGCTAATGAAATTGGTCATGATCGGTCCATTATTTCACCTTGTCCCCATATAAATACTCCAGGGAATAGGGTTCTAATGCTAACAAAAGCCTAATTTAAGTCTCTATTTCAATAAAATTTGATAGGAATCAGTTTTACAAAAAGATAAATCGTAGTGCAATTTCAGGAAGATCGGTCCACAATTAGGCATAGCTCCTATATAAGATCCATTTTCAAAAATCTGTTTAACTCGAAAAAATCGCATATAAATAACGGTATCATGGTAATATTTGGCACGAACAAGTTTAATATAAGCAGCAATCATATTAACTAATTTCATGAGAATAGGTCCATAAATTGCCATAGGTCCGATATTAGGTAATTTTTCAAAAAATTTCGGAAATCAATTCAGTGCACAAATACAATGGTGTAGAGTATCAAATTGTCGAGATTGACCGAATATATATTTCTCATTTTCTTAAGGTTTGCCATCAATATTTTCAATGTTTCATGCTGAAATCACAGAAAAAATCATCATTGCAAAAATCATTTAAAATTACACACATAAGTTTTATAAAATTATATGTACAATTTTAAAATTCGCGAGAATATATAGCCAAATTACCACAGAGACTCTCTCGCAAAATATGCGATTTCCGGTAATTTTCTAGGATTCAAAATGATGCATTTCTCCCAAAAATATTTATTATTTATTTACCTAACACATTATCTAAACAAAATTTATGGTGTAAGAAACACTACTGTTATCTATTCGGTAATTCATACCTAAGATTTGAAATTACCAAATTTAAATTACACCATAGATATCTAAGCACTGAAAGATATATATTTGTAGAAATTACGGGCATAGCGAAAGAAAACTGATTTGGATTTTTCTAACTCACTTCTATGCGAACAATGAGTCGAACGACAAGTAGAAAGAAAACGTAAGAGTTTTCATATAAAATTGGGTTTCTGTATTTCGAACGATAAGAACAAAAATGTCAAAATCAGTCACTTGCTAGTTTGCTTTCGACTGGTTGAATTTTTTAAAGAAAATTAGGAAAAATACTCACAAAGACATTGCAAATGTTCCTTAATCATGGTTATTATTCATTTTGATGTATTTAGTATCCATAAATGACGATTTTGTGTCTTAAAAACAATTTCTAAAAAAAATATGTATTTTGTAATTATTTTAATTTTATTTGTTTATTTACTTTGTTGTATATACGTTAAAACAATTTAGTAGTACTTTTAATATTTTTACGAAAAAAAGTTACTTTGAAAGAAAAATAAAACAAAAACAATACGAAAAGACGTAACTCCGTGCGAAAGAAAGCGTAGGAAATACAAAAACCCAAATTGATTCGAATTCGTTCGAGTTGCTTTCGTTCGCTTAGATTTTCGTTCGACATAGAGAAACAGGCTATAAACCTCATAGAACCATAATAAAAGGAGTAGGTATAGAGGTTGTATTTGATATACATAACTAATACATGATCGCATTGCCAGAAAATGCGTAGACACCAAATGTTTGAAAAAAATCCAAATTTAAATAACAAAATTAACAACAAAATTACTGAGAGCTTTAAGATGATGTAAAAATAAAAAAGCGATAAAAATTTGTCTATGTCAGAGGTACCCTATTTTGAGCCCCAATAGCTCCACTCCTGAAGGGTATGTTGGGCTCCCAAAATACCCCTCAGGTATGTTGGTGGGCTATTTCAAATAGCTAACCTTTTTACTTATATTTTTCATAGAAAAGGTTACAAATATTTACTTATTATAACCGACAAAAATGCCAGACACCATCTATTGGCTTACCCTTTTTTTCAACATCATTGGCATGACTGTATTTGAGTTGTCAAGTAACAATGTCTATCAATCAATGGTATCAAGGACTTTTTAACGCAATATTAAGCAACAAATTCAGCAGCTGCATGCTGTTCACACTTATTTCTTCAATACCTTTTTCCAATAATGGACAGTGATTGTAAGTGTTACGAAAACACTACAAACAAAATGATGGCAATTTTATGAAATAAAAAATCAGAAAAAAAAACTTCAATGACTTTTTCACAAGGTATGAGAAGAAGAAAAGGTAATAAGTTGAAAGAAATCATTATAATTACCAAACAACAAGGATTATGGCATACGAGGTGGTCAACTGGAAGTGAATATTTCTTTGATTTTTGTGAGGGTTGTACATTTTTAGAAAAAATAATATTTACTTATTTTTTTTTGTGTTACACAAATAAAAATAGAATTTAATACGTTTTTCTTTTCTTTACATATTTAAGTAGATAATTTTATAATTTTAAGGTATTTTTAACCATTAAAGGATCATAAAAGTGGATTATAAACCAATAACAAAGAACTCGTGTATTGAAATATTAGAATTTTTATAAGTTAAATCTTTTAAAAGTTTCTCAATATTTTATGGGACAGGAAGACGTGACCTATATCCATTTTAATAACCTTTAATACTCAGGGGTATAAAAAAGCTATATGTTAAGTTTGTTGTAGGTGTATTGATATGAAATAGGTGATGGGAAAGGTTAAATGAGATGTCTTTATAGATTTTAATTATACACACAGAAAAAATAATAGTTGGAAAATGGTCAGAATTAAGAAAATACAGTAATATCAACAAAATGTCTTCTATAGTTACTAAAAATGCGCAAATGAAACAAATTTTCTCTTCCGTTTATTATAAAATCATCATTTTGTTCAATATTAGGTTCCCATAATCGAATATACAGTTAAGTTTATCAATTTGTGTCTGTTTATTACGAATTTAAAAAATTCGGTATAGATAACCTATTTTTAATACAATTTATCACTGAAAATCGGCAACTGCAATGTTAATTTGGTTCTCCCAATAGAACAGGCGCGGATCCAGCCAAAGCATTTGGGGGGGGGGGAAATTTTTTTATCGTCACTGGAAAAATTATGGTTTTATATATAATTTTTGAACAATGAAAATTTAACCATTCATTTTTTTATTTTCTTACTTAGATGTAAAATTTGAAGTCAATCTGATAACACCGAAACAAGTATCCAATAAACAAATGTATTAGTGAATAACTCATTGAATAAATTTTTTTTTAATTTTCAAATCTCACCAAAAGTATTATATCAATTACTATAAAAAATTAAAAATAGAAAAAATGTTCGAGTTAAAGAATTTATTAAATCAATCAAGTAGATGATTGAATGAATTAGAAATTTTTATTTGTGAAATAAAATCTTACTTAAATTCAATTTTTACTGGAATATATTATATGTTAATTGAAAAGTGTACGGTAATCATTTTCACTGCAAAGAGGAGCGTGAAGAAAATCTAGTGAAAATTATGTAAATAAATCACTTTATAAAATTTCATACTATTTCAGTCTAAAATTTAAAATTTTTAAAATTTTAAATTTATCTAAGAACAAAATAAGTACTTTGTTTTCATTTAATCTCTGCTACAAGATTATATTTTTGTAGTTTTACTCGAAAAACGATTTTCTTGAGTACATCACCAACCAATTTTCGAGAACATTAAAAAAAAAACAATTTTGAGATTAGTTGCTGAACTAAAAAATTCGTAGCTCCCTAAATTTTAGGTTAATTTTAGATTTTTTAATTGATTAGGAAGAACCTAGCTTTTAACTACAGAGTCATTCCATTTAAAACCAACAAGAAAAATTACGATTTTTGACTTTACATCTCCGAATTTGATGATATTTGGTACAATCATTATTCCTGTCAAAATTAAGACTAATTCAAATTTCAGTGCAAAATAGCTTAAAATATGTATAAATTTGTATAAACAAAATTACAAATACCTTTTAAAGTATTTATGATATGATCATTTATTGAGATGTCATATTTAAGGTATCAAAATTAAGTTTAATATGACGTATAACATGATTTTTATTTCAACATCAAAATGGTCCATATCTATATCAATTTTTCGTTTAAGGGTAAATATTTCGAAAAGTGGTCTTTTTAAAAATTTAAAAAATATATGTTAATGATGAAAATGAAAATGTTCTATAACTGTGGAAAGTATCATTATGGGTTTCGCAATATTTTAGGAGTTATTACCGCAAATGTCATAATGAATATTTATTGCAATTCGAATTGTTTTGTTTGTAATAAAATAGAAAAATCGCCAATTTCTTCCAAAAATCATCCAGATGTAATAAATTTCGGCAAGAATAATATTGACGCTGTTTTTAAAATGAGAAAAATTGTCTTTTTAAAAATACGAATGTCTTCCAAATTATTTACGTTACAATGTTCATTGAAGTAAATGTAATGAAATTACCTTTAAAATGATACCTGATATATGTTTTTATGATAAATTTTATTGGTGGATAATTCGCGAATTAAATTTAGCGGTCGCGTATTTCAAAAAGTGGTATTTTTAAATTCGTGAAAAATATATATGTGGATGATGGAACTATTTTGAATGTTCTATGTAAATATCGTGATGGGATTGTACCAAATATTATGAAATTCGGAAGAGGTAAGAAAATCAGCTGGTGATTTTAAATGGAATGACTCTATATTAAAATACTTTTCTATTTTAAAACTTCAACAATGATGGAATTTTTTTTTAGACTGAAAACAATTATTTCTTTCTATCGTCTTAATGATATTTTGTTTACAATAAAATGAGATGCCAATCTTTAAAATAGTTTAAAAAAATCAAAAATTCTGTCAACAAATTTTTTATAAAATCGAGTAAGCTCTTTTTGTCTAACTAAAAAAACTAAATCTTGCTATATTCACAGCAATAATGTTGTTAAATTAATTGCATATTGCATATTTTTTATTGACTTTTATAAAGAAATTATTATTCCAAACCAAAGAAATAAATACGACAACAAACCTGATTATTCTACTTTCAAAAAAGCTTAATAGAAAAAATATAGGAACTTAAAAAAAATATAAGCATAACTCCAAATTTTGAGAGGCATTTAAAAAACTAATTAATGATGCTAATTATGTCATTTCCCGAGTGATTTTTCAATGTTATAGAGTGTATTTAAAAATTAATTTCTAAATATGAAAATTGTTCGCACAGATGTAAGACAAAAAGTACAACATCTCTTTAGGAAAGCAAAAGAAAAAACAATTTATTTTCTTCAGTACAATTTTCAGAAGGTTTAATAGAATATTTGGGGAAA
Source organism: Protophormia terraenovae (assembly GCA_951394005.1). Classification (NCBI taxonomy): domain Eukaryota; kingdom Metazoa; phylum Arthropoda; class Insecta; order Diptera; family Calliphoridae; genus Protophormia; species Protophormia terraenovae. The sequence continues at coordinate 29,946,449 of OX596075.1, forward strand.
ATTAAGCGAAAAGTATTATTTTTGTCATCATCTTCCAGGAAAATGGTAGACATTTTCTTGAGAAAATGTTAAATTAATGGTTTTTATTTGAAGAATTATTTTTTAACACAAAATTATGAATATTTTAAATAAACATTTTTTAAATATTTTTCTTGAAAAATTACAATTTTCAGACTTTAATTATTTCATTTATTAATTAAATCTGTATAGGGAACCAAAATTCCCATCATATGTAAAATTTATTAAATCTAGAAAAAAAAAAAAATACTATTTTTTGTGTAAAAGAGCTGGGAAAACATTTGTGTTCTTTATTAAAAAAAATTGTTAACATTTATTAAACTTTTACGAAATTTGTAAAAGATTCTGATTTATAAAATAAAAAATATTTTTCATGAAGTCAAAATGTTTAAGTATTATTAAAACATTAGTTAGTGTAATTTCTATATGACTGATGAAACTAGCACTTACACAATAATTTTTTAATTGACATATACATTTTTAATCGTATGTAAAGTTTAAGCTGGAATTGCATTTCCTATATTTCTTTTATTAAGCAAGTCCCAATTTTAAAAACCCATTTATTACCTTAAAAATTTTGAAGGAAAAGTAAGATAAATACTTTTTTCTAAACATAGTTTGGCCGTTCTTATACTATCTTGAGGATAAATTCATTTTGCCTTCTTTTATTTTCACTAAAGAAAATTTTTCTTAAAGATTTTTTTATTTTTTCCTTTTCCTATTGTAGATTTTTAATTTTTCTTAGTTCGAAATCCATTTTGGGGGGGGAAATTTCCGATTTTCCCCCCCCCCCCGTGGATCCGCGCCTGCAATAGAAAGATCTTGTTTTTTTTGTTTCCTTTGGTATTGGAAAAATTATTTGTATTTTAATAATAAAATTAACTAAAACAATAAAAAATTCTAACAAAATAAGCGTATGTGAAAAAATGGATAACATTTAAAATGTAAGTGCCTTCTCCCAAAATTTAAAGTGTAATAAGTAGTTACACATTAACTATTACATTTATCTTTTATAGACATTTTTCTAATACCAAATTCGGAATTTCTATTTAATTTCCCGGTGGATTTATCAACATACATATTCTCAACAGCAGTCGTATCAATTCCTTTTCTATTGCTTGTAGATGTAACGGTTTCTGATAAGATACATGTATAGCTAATACATGCAAAGAAAAAATATGGTGAATAGCAACCATAATCGAGTACTGTCATATTATGGTTAGATTTTATGATTGTTTGTAAATTATATTATGGTTAGATGTAGCACCATAATATGGTTGAATCATAATAAAAATATTGTTGATCTGCAATCATATTTTTGTTGTATATGTACCTGATTCATGTAAATAACAATAATATGTTTAAATCACAATAAAAATATTGTTGATCTACAAAAATATTTTTGTTGTATATATACTTGATTCATATATACAGCAATAATATGGTTAAATCATAATAAAAATATTGTTGATCTACAACAATATTTTGTTGTATATATACTTGATTCATATATACAGCAATAATATGGTTAAATCATAATAAAAATATTTTTGATCTACAACAATATTTTTGTTGTATATATACTTGATTCATGTATACAGCAATAATATGTTGAAACACAAAGCCAATTAATTTATCGTATGGAAGTTTTTATTAAAATTAATTATAATTTAGTTATGTAAAATAAATCACTTTGGTATAAAAAGATAAATTTATCACCTGTGAACGATGAGACCTAAGAAATTTCTTGAATACTCGTACAAGCTGATACATTTTTTTTAGCACTCTGAAGATAACCAATTATGTAGTTTTCTTTGTATATTATCCATTTAAAATATTTTCACAATATGAAACACTTATTTATTTCTAATTTAACTTTAATTAAAATAATTTATTTTAAATACTTCACTTTAAAATATACATTCAGCATATTTTCTAATACATTTTTAACTTGCCGACAGACAACTTGCACAATGAAAGAAGCAAACTAAACTGAATAAAAATCAACAAGTATACTTATTGTCAAGTAATAATAATGTATATTGTTGCCAATACAAAACAAACATTTTGTTGTCAATTCAAAATTACAAACAAAATAATATATTCAGGAAAAATTTCTCTGCAATGAAAATAATATTGTTGGGGCAACCATATTGAGAAATGTTTTATCTCTGCGTGTAGATTTATTAAAACAGCATACGAAAATATATATGAACATAAAATGGAAATGGTAAGAATAAATGGTAATAAAGCATGTAAACGAATTTTTTTTTACATTTTTAATTGCATATATTTAAGCCACAGTATGGAAAAAGCTAAAAGGCTTCTGATTCTGTAAAGTTTTGAGAATATATATACATTTACACTTTGAGTTTCGAGATATCAGTAAACTAAATATCTTAAAAATTGCAAAACATCAGAAACAAATTTTGGACAAATTTCATAAAAAAATGTGTAAACGAAAGATTTTTTACATTTTAAAACATAAATATTTCAGTCACTGTAAGCAATATGGTACAGATCTGAATCTGCGAAGTCCGAAGATTTTAAATATATAATACTTTTTTTTTTTTTTAAATCCAAACTGTTAATTCATAATCTTAAAAATTGTAAAATAACACAAAATTAATTTTGAGCAAATTTTTTTGAACACTGCATCAACCAACTTCAAGTCAAAAAAAATCTTAGTTTAACAATGATAATTTCGGTAAATGATACATCAAAGAAAAGACAATGTCATAATCCATCAATTGAAATACTAAATAATGTGTTGATTAACACTCCGGCTATGATAAAAAACCGTAAAACACACTGAAAAAAAATTTACATCCAAGGTTGACATAGCGTCAAAAAAACGTGTAAAATGTAAGAAAATTGTGAACATTTATTATATGTTTTATGAAATTTACAAAAGTTCTCAAAAAATGGTGTGAAAAAAGTGTCCAAAATGTTTTTTCTGAATTTTTACAATTTTTATATTTATTCAGAGACTGATAATTTTAAACAAAAATAATAAGCATATTTGTATTTTTTGGAGTCTATAGTTTCATAAAAGTACAACATTTTTGAGATACCCTTTATAAATACTTAAATATTTATATTTGAAAATGTAAAATTTTTTCGTTTACATGCTTTAGTTGCAACTTCTAGTTATTAAACAAGTTTCCACCTCGAAATGTCAACTATTCCATGTTAAATAAGCCAAAGACTAGAAATATGTATATCTCTTGTGTCAAACGACGGATTGATGTGTGGCAATTAAGAGCTTTATAAATATATTTTCCAAGTTAGTATAAATTAAAAATTTTCAAATAAGTCCATTGATGCGAAATTTATATTATATCCTATCCTTATTTAGGTTTTTTAATAAGAATTACTGAATATAATGCTTGATTCATTAACATCGTGTGCACTGCCTTATACTGATATTAAGAAAGCTTGCAGTCCTGTGGAAGTTCTTAAAAATAAAAGGGAGTTGTTATTTTCAAGTTGAATATTTTTATTTATTTTTTCTCAAGTCTGCGTATTTTATAAACTTTTAATAAAAACATTTAAAGAAAAATGTCAAATAATTTTTTGAGCGCCCCATAGACGCATACTGCATAAGCTCAAGCAATTAAAGGCGCCCATAGACACATACTGCAAAGACATATTGCCGATGAACCCCCCTAGACGTGTGTGATTGATAATTTTACTACACATTTATCAATCATCATTTTAATAAAAGTTTTGAAAACGACAAAATAAAATTTTAATTAAAATAAAAATAATGCGTTCCAAAACAAAAAAGTTATTGCTGCCATTTTGGCATTGGCTATTAAAAGAAAGAATATGAAAAAAAAAAAAATGAAAACAAAAAGAAAAGATTATGGATGAAGGAATGACACAAAAAACGGGATCAGTTTACAATTGAAAATCTTTTGAAAGAGCTCCGAGACTCATCTCCATATGATTTTAGAAATTTTATGAGAATGGAGACTGAGTGCTACGACGAGCTATTGAATCTTGCAACACCTTTAATTGAAAAAATAGATACACAAATGAGAAAAGCGATTCCTCCATATCAACGTCTTTCCGTTACATTATGATATTTTACAACGGGAAACAAATTTGAAGATCTTAAATTTAGCATATCAATTTCTGCTCAGTCCATAGGTATCATCGTTATAGAAACCTGCTTAGCGATTATTGAAGTCCTTAAAAGCTACATTAAGGTATTATCACACCTTTGTTTAAAATAATTTTGGAATTTTAAAACTTAAAATCTGTTCAGAATTACACTAATACTACATAATAAGATTGCTCTTGCATCGCCATTTCCATTTATTGTCATACACGAGTCCTTTATCTAATTACGGAATTAGCCATCAATGCTGTAATATTTTATTTTAATAAAAATGAAGTATATCATTAAAAATTATTTAAAATATAAAACTAATAATGTTCCACAGAGAACCACTTAATATCATACCCGAGAGCCCTTTAACTAATTCCAAAATTTAAAGCAATACTGTCCAAATTTAAATTTTTTTTAAACAATCTAATTTTCAAATTCCAAAATTATTTGGCAATATGTCGCTACTACTCTTCTAAGAGTAACCCAATGTCCACCACCTCCATATAGTGTCATATCCGAGTCCTTCACCTAATTCTAAAAATACGAAAAAACCTTTAGGAATTATGAGCTTCTTTAATATCATAATTTTGTAAATTATGTTTAATTATAATTTATCTTTACACATGGATATTTTATCTTTACACATGGATATTTTTTATAACATTTTATTATTATTTTTTTAACACATAATTACAATAATAGATTTTCTAATTAAAAGAAGAAAAATATTGGGCACACGTTTCGGAAGTTGAAGTACTCGTATTTGATTGGTCACTGAAATTACCAGGTGTATAAGACGGTATACGGCTTGATGGTCTTTCTTGATTTATAATTTGCACACTATAACGATTAAGAGCTCCTAACTGCCCTTCTAATAATATTTCATTAATAAATTTTTCTGCCCAAATTTGTTGCGTTTTTTTTCCATTTTCCTGATTTTAGAAGCGCAAGTTTCCCCAAAACGATCGAAGTCATCTGAAGATTTGTATAGTTCTTTTTTGGCTAAAGTTAGAAGCTCCTCATATAACTGATCGTTATTTTTTCGACGCTTTGTTGGTGTTTCATATTCACTCTAAAACACATAAAAATAATTGTTATTATCATTGATCCTTTAAATGTTATTATTTTTGTAAAATATAAAATATTTGTTATAGCTTCCATCCAATGAAAGTGAATGGGAAAAGATTGCCGAAGAATTCAGCGAAAGGTGGAATTTCCCGAATTGTATAGGGGCAGTTGACGGGAAGCACATCTCAATTAAAAAACCTCCCGGAAGTGGTTCCTACTATTATAATTATAAACGGTTTCCAAGTATAGTGTTTATGGCAGTTGTCAACGCCAACTACGAATTTATTTCAGCTGATGTGGGAACAAATGGTAGAGTTTCAGATGGCGGAGTATTCAGTAACTCCTCCTATGGAGCAGCGTTTAAATAAAACTCACTCAACCTCCCTAAACCATCAAAACCACCATTCTATAATGAAGAACTACCATGTGTTTTAGTTGGCGATGACGCATTTCAGCTTACAGCAAATTTTATGAAGCCCTACCCCCATACATCGTTGTCAACTCAAGAACGAACTTTTAATTATCGTTTAAGTCGAGCAAGAAGGATTTTAGAAAATGTTTTTGGTATAATGATTGCAAGATTTGGCGTTCTTCAAAGCTCCATTAGTAATTATGAATTTAATGAACATTAAAAAATAAATTATAATAATTATTTTATGAAACTAGATTTAGCACCTGAAAAAGTTGAAATAATTGTGCTGGCAAAACTTTTTAAGGAAAAAAAAAAAACTGGAAAAAATTATATTTCTCATGGGCTTGTGGATTACGAAGATATTGCATGTGGCACATTGAGTACCGGTTCATGGAGGGAAACAGTGCATTTAACAAATTAAAATCACAGCAAAAATCACAGTCCAGGAATGCATCCACAAATGCTAAGTTAATTAGAGATTCTTTTGCAATGTATTTTTCAAATGAGGGCCAAGTATCTTGGCAAAATAAATTTTTATAAATAAAATTATACTTTTAACATATGTACTGGAGTACTAGGAGTCTCACAGTTTCTTAAAAAATCCATAGCACTATAATAATATAGATTTTGGTCGTTAGATTCATTTGCTCCCGCTCCACTTTTATTTAGTTGTGCTAAACGTTTCATTTCACGTCTTCCTGGGTTGCGTTTGGGTCCCATTCTTTATATTTTTTAAATAAAACTGAATATTGATCGCACTTCAATTCTCTATCACAATATTCTTTAGAAAATGTATCCCATAATGCAGGAAAAGACTGATACAGTTCAATAATTTCGAGAAAAAATTTCTTTTCCTCACATTTGTCCATTTTTATTGCAATTATTTCAATATATTTATTTTATATTCTATAATATTTAAAATGTCAAATAGAAGTTAAAACAAAATAAAAATAAAAAAAATGAATTAATTCATTTCATAGTTCATCAACACAACTGTCAGCAGTATGAGTTAATTTTAAAATCAAAACGATTTTGATTTTTCATACTGCATTGTCGGTGTGACGCACACATTCAAAAGCTTACTGAATTTTACTAATACCTTTTAAGCGCCCCATAGACGCATACTGCATAAGCTCAAGCAATTAAAATGTATTAGTAAAATTCAGTAAGCTTTTGAATGTGTGCGTCACACCGACAATGCAGTATGAAAAATCAAAATCGTTTTGATTTTAAAATGAACTCATACTGCTGACAGTTATGTTGATGAACTATGAAATGAATTAATTCATCATAATGGATACGCGTACACACGCGGCATTTATTGAGCGGGTCAACAGAGTGGTTTCACTAAGCATACCAGGCACCCGTAGATCAACTACAACTGAAGCTATGTGTAGAATACTGGATATGGACCCACTACATATATATATCAAAGAACATGCCCTGAGAGCACATGTAAGGTTGAGGCAAATTGGACAACTGATTATTAGAAACATTGGATACTCAATATTAATCGGTGGATCACAATATAGGAATATTGTTACTGACTACTTATCTACTCAAATCCAATGGGATAAGAGATAAGGGAAAACTGGGAGATAAATAACCACAACATTGAAGGCATTGAAGTCTACACTGATGGTTCAAGGAATGAGAATGGAACAGGATGTGGTCTGTTTTGTGAAAAATTGGATATTAAGTATATCGCCAGACTTTATGATGCATGTAGTATCTTTCAAGCAGAGGTTTTTTGCAGTGTCTGGGGCAGCCATATCACAATATACAAAGATAGTTAAGCAACGATAAAGGCACTCTGTAGTAGGATTATTAACTAGCCACGTTGTAAACAAACGAAGATATTATGGAAACTAAAATACATTAAAGTCTTAACTTAATATGGTGAAATGCGAACTGAGACGGTATATTGGTATTATTTCAGGCCATAATGAACTGAGGTATTTTATGAATCATTACACCATCCAGATAGTGAGTATATCTGGATGGTGTAATGATGCAGAAGAGGATACACTCCACTACCTTTGCCAATGTGTTACAGATTTAAATGTTTTGATTCCTATTTCTTTTAGAATTTAGAGGAACTGAGAGAACGAATCCATTGGACTAGCTAGAGAACGTAAAGCAGTACTGTAATTTGATGCTGGTTTTAAACGTGTTGATGGGGAACTTCCGAGGATTTACTTTGGATCAACAAATATGATCTTGTGATACCTTTCCGTACACATTTTAAACACATTTCACTTTGCCTTCTATTAAAATTCCTCAAAGAATATCTCGGCTTCCTTTAAGAAAACCCAGTACTAATTCTTGTTTCCCTTAAATTAGATGCGTTCATTAGAAGGTGTATCACTTATGAACTTTCTCATTACAAACAGTAAAAAATTTTAGTTGCGAGACCTACAAAACCCAAATCATTTAGTCTTATTTTAAGTGTCATTAAAGAAGGTAGTCCGCATGTCTTTATTTAAAAATTCCATTTCAGATTCCAAGACAGCATATTTATTTATTTAAGAGTCCTTGCCTTCTCGCTTCTTTTTGGAAGGGAGAAGGCAAGGCCTTGCCTCCAATGATACGCCGTTTAAAAAAGAAATATTGTTGGAATGCGAGTTGCATGCCTTGTGGATGCAAAATATATAATGTCTCTTTAGCCCTTCTTTTTCCTACTGGATATTATGCATTGAACAAAAAGTATTATTTAATCTTAATCTTGCGGTTTAATGTTCCAATAATGGGGCCTCCTGTTATTGGATTTGACTTAATAATACTGGAAATTCTTGATTCTGCATAAATAACTCACTATAAATGCTCTTTCAGTGTGTTTAAAAATAAAAATTTACTACAATTGAATACTGAGAAAATTGAACAGGTGCTTTTAAATGGAAAAGTACAAAGCTACAGTTCTAGTAGAAAAAATAATCTTTAGCACAATGTATATTCTTAGTTTATGAAGAACTTGGAATGAAATTGTTTATTTATCTTTTGAAAACACTTTCCTTTGATGGGTGATGGTTAAAAAACCAAAGGCTGCATTATTTTTTACGGTTCGTAGAAATTTAAATTGTCTATTATACAAAAATAAATATAGTGCAATAGGGTGATTAAAAAAGGGAAAGGTGTATAGCAAAACAAAAATTACTCTAAGAAACTAGGGATCTAAAATTTAAATCTAGCAGTGATTGGAAAATCATAGGTCCCATATATTTAGGCCAAGAATTTTTTTTCGCGAAATGGGTCTAAAACATCAGCAGTTTTAATCTTGTTATGAAAAAAATATTTTTAAGTTTTACTGTATTGTCAATATTTATGTCTCTCAGTTGGAGTAAGATTATGATTTTAGTCCAGAGATGAGCAATTTGCAAATTTCCTAACTCGAGAGGTTAGACTACAAATGCTGCTTATGCAGCGTTGCTTCACACGTTCATTATAAACTACTTCGTTTGACTACTTTGTTCGACTGCTGCTTTCTCATTTGCTTTGACAATTTTGTTAAAGCAAATCAAATCAGTTGTATTTTAGCAATTGTTGAAGCAGGACTGATTTCTTTTTTATACATTTAATATTTGCCATCATACCTTACCATTTTTTTATAGGAGGTGTATTTGAACAGAAATTACAAGAAAACCAATTTTCTTATGAAAAAATAGTCATCAATAACAAAAATTTTTCAGTGTAAAATTGAGCTGCGTTCATTCAATTTAGTTTTTTGTGGCTTCACACACACAAGCGCAAATGTATAGTAGTTTGTGTGCGCATCACTGTTTTAGACCCATAGTTTCTTAGAAATATTCGTAGATAACGTTGCAATACGCTTTTTGTCAAAAACAACTGATCTACAATAATTATGCATCCAAAGGAAGGACAGTGTTTTTATTGAAAAGAACTATTGATCGAAATAAAGTTGTCCATAAGTTCTTGAGACGACATGCTAGTAATTTGCATCATTCCCATTCGGATTCATACGACGCATAGTGGAAATAACTTGTGCAATGTTTGAGATCTCTAGCGTTTGTAATGAACTGAAAGCTCTGAAAGAGTGGTGACAAAAAACATAAAATCGAGCTTAAAATGCTTTATAACTATGAAACTAATGATGACACATATATTAAAAATGTTCTTCTGAATGTTACAATAGCTCCGAAGCACATACGTTGCATAATAAGCGAGATACATATATACAAAAAACTGATTTTTGTAAATTTTCACCACGAAAAACTCGCGTAGCGTACACGTGATTAACGATGACGCTTATTAGAATATATACAAATTAGCTTCCATTACATTCCGAGGTTGATTATTATTTTTTTTTTTTTTTTTTTATAATTTTTTTTGGTTTTTATTTTTTTAACATTTGATTATGCGTTTTCTGTTAGTGCGATTCTAAAAATTTTTACATTTTCCCTCTATACCCACTCCTTACACTTCATTGTATTAGTCAAGTCTTTAACTTGTCCCATATAGCCTCGAGAAGTCTTTAAATTTGTAAAAAATCAGAATTTCTCAATAAACTCTAAAAAATTTGTATATAGTCGGTCAAGACCGAATATATGATACCCTACACCATTGCGTATGAGAATAAAAATTCGGGAAGGGGATTTATATTAGACCTGTCAATTGTAGACCAACACTTTTACTAAATGTGAAATAAAATATACAAATACAGAATAATGCGTTGATAATAACATCTAGATGATTTTATGCACGACAGGGCGATTCCCGGAAGTGGGTTTATATTATAGCTATGGTAAATTATGGACCGATTATGAGTCGATTGGTATACTTTAAGGTGGGTGTTGGATAACTTTTTCTATGCCTTACAAACATCAGCACAAACACATAATACCCCAACCACCTATGGTGCTGTAGGGTATAATTATAAAAAAATACATCGTGATTAATTCCGCTTAATTTTAACTTTTTAGACTTAATATATTGTAGAAAGTTAAATAAAACATTTCCATGACGTCACAATTTGAAAAGATATAATGTTTTTATTTTCAACTTCATTGAAAAATGTATGTATATATTTTTTATACCCTAAACCACCATAGGTGGGGAGGGTATTATGCATTTTTGCTGATGTTTGTAACACCCAAATATATTGTCTAAGATCTTCCTTAATTTATACCAATCGGCTTAGAATCACTTTTTGAGTCGATTTAACGATGTCCGTCCTTTCGTCCATCTATCCGTCCATGTAGACCTTGTAATCAAACTACAGGTCGCAATTTTGAACATAAATTAATTAAATTTGGCACACAGGTTCTTATAGCTATTGAAATTTGTTATGATCAGTCCATTATTTCACCTAGCCCTCATACAAATGTCCTCCTGGAAAAGGGGTTTAACGATCATAAATCTCTTAAATATAGCAATATTTTAATGAAATTTGGCACACGTTAGTTCCATATAAGTTTAAATCTGTGTGCTGAATTTCACGAAGATGGGTCCACAATTGACCATAGCTCCATATAAACCCCTCTTCAGAAAATCACTTTAACGAGCATAAATTTCATTAAAATGTTAGTATCAAGTTAATATTGGACACAAATAAGTTTTGTATAAATATAAATTACAAAATTTCCATAATTGTACATAATTTCACCTAGCCCCTATGTAAGGCCCTATGTCGGGAATCACCTAAAAGTGAATAAATTGATATAAATGTTCTAAATATGCTGTATTCGTATATTTTATTTTCCACTTAATATAAGTATCGGTCCACAATTGGCTACAGGTCTAGAAAGAAGACCCCTCCCCGAATTTTCATGCACACAATAGTGTAGGGTATCATATGGTCGGGCTTGACCGACTATATCTTTCTTTCTCGTTAAATTAAGATTTAAGAAAGTTCTATTTTCAATTTTTTACCATACTAAGAAGCAGCAATAGTCTGTTACCAAAGTAGGATTCCACATGCCTTAATATAATCTCTCAGTAACAGCGTTTTAGTGTAAAAGCAAATAAAAATTACTTAAACGTGCATAATCCCACATAATTGTAAACACCAATATAAAATAACAACTTATATATATAATTTCAAAATAATAGGTATATAATAGAATATGGTTCCCATATAATACCCATTTCAGAAAATCAATTAAACTTGCATAAATCTCACATAAATATCAATATCGGTATAAAATTTAAAACAAATAAGTTTTGTAAAAGTAGAGATCGTTCCACTAAATTCCATACTGACATAAATGCCAATATCGAAACAAAATTTGGCAGAAATATTGTTCATATACGCATAAATTATTGTAACAAATTTCATAAAGATCGTTCCACAATTGACCATAGGTTCCATATAAGGCCATCTCCCAAAAATAACTTTATACCCAAACACAAGCATGTAGGGTATTACACGGTCGATCTTGACCAATGTTGATTGTTTTTATCCTTTTCTATTTGTTTGTATACTAAACTTAAAATGAAAGTATTAGAACGCTTCAAAAGATATTAAATTGCTAGCAAAATTGTACTAACTGTTAAGTTAAATTGCAATAACTTCTGATTCCATTGAGATCCCATTTTGAAATTTATGATTACAAATATTATGTGAAAAAATAAGAAAAATAAAAAGACCCCTTTTCAGGATATTCAAGGATATCTAGTGCCAGGAGGTTGTGTAACTTTTATGATTTTATGATAAAGACGAATATTATTTCTTTTCGTTGATTCCATTTTTGTTAAAATTGGAAATGCACTTGAAAATTATTAAACATTTTGTTAATTTTTGACAAAAATGCCCGAGGTGTCCCACTTTAAAGGTCCATGTGAACCGTTAGCGATATGGGCCCGGGTTAATACGCCATTTGAAGCGGATAAAGTAATAGATTATGCGATCTGAATATTATCAAAATCGGGGATGGCGAAAATCCGAGCTGGGTCGAAATTTTTTGGAATGACCGAATAGTAAAATATAAGAAAATTCATACTGGTGGGCAAAAAAAAAAAAAAAAAAAACGATGCTTTTCTTATACTTTGAGAACTATATTTTTTAAATTTCTATACAAATTTCTATAAATTTCTATACAAGAACTTTGCAGGAAGTCGGAAAACAAAGTGATGTTAGTTATAAAATTAAAGAATAATAGTGGTCCTTATTTTATTTTTTGGTCACAAAAGGGTTAAAAAAAAACTAAAAATGACATATACTTATTAGAAATTGATAGAAATACAATTTTCAATTTGAAAAATTTTACCATTTTTGAGATCTGCGGCCTTGTGTTAGTTTTATGAAATACAATTATTCGCGACTATTATTTTTTATTTCATTTATTTTATTTTTTTGTATTTTTGTTTCTTTTGTCAATTGCAGTATTGAGAAAAAATAAAAAGTATCTTATTTAGACAAACGATTCTGCCTCAATTATTTGGCGAATTTACCTTAAGATTTTGGTTACTTAAGAAGTTCATAAAAAAATTAACGAAACGGTAAGATATTGAGATCAAAATGACTTAAATTTTAGCCAACATATCGAAGTTTTTAGTACAGTCAAATTTACAGGCATCGTTCACATTTGAGAGAAGGGAGCATATAAAAAAAGGCGAATAATCCCCCTTTTACACTACTATAAACTTGAATACTTATACTGTTTTATTTAAAAAATTTTAGAAATAGATCTTAAGAATAAAATCTTACAGCCGTATTCAAAAAAACTTAACACAGCTTTACTAATCATTTATAAACAAAATTCCTAAAAGTTGTATTCAAAAACGTTGATTTGCTTACTATACCTTTGGTAAAGCCTTGTAAACTTTAAAAATTTTAATAATGGTTCGACCCTACTTTAAGACCATATTTTAAGATTATTTCCGTTACATTTTTTAAGAAAAATAAAAATAATGATAAATTTTTTGATTCATTTTGACAAAAACGACGTATTTTAAAATGTCCGAACGTTAAAATCTGTAATAAAATAAAAAATGTTCCGGAATATCTATTTAAAAACGTATTAAATGAATTCAGGGACAGAATATTTTCTGTAATTATTTTTAAACTATATACATATTTTAAACTATTTGAATTAAAATCATAAACATAGACAAAAAAAAAGTATATTTTGTGTGCTTTTGGATTAAAATATCATAATTCCGGCTGCCGGCATGTCAACCCAATGTTCGCCACAATCGCATATGTTTAACATTTTCATTATTTGTTGTTTCGGATACATATAATTACATCAAACAAGAATTAAATAAAATTATTCCTTTTATACATTAGTATATTTATACAAGCAAAAGAAAGGTTTTTTCCAAAATAAAAAAACTTATTTATCATCAAAAACATACTAGATCATCAAAAATAATAATAGAATAAAACAGTTAACGAATAATTTATTCTTACTGCTAACAACACTAACAATAAGAATGGGAGAGAAACTGAGAAGGGTTGCCTACATAAACAAAAAACTGTTTATTAGTTAATTTAGATAGTAAATAGTTTTTGAATACGATTTTCTTAATAAACACATTAAGAGCCAAATTGAGTATTAGCTAGTATGTATATAAAACATAAATTAACAAATTTTTTTGAATACGGCTGTTAAACTTTAAATAAGATCTTAAACTTTCAGCGGCTTTAAAATTACCAAGGCAAAAAAATACAATCGGACCAACGTTGGCAAACCATTTCGTGAGACGTTCTTCTACTAAAAGGTTATGCCAACACGCAAATGATAACATCATACTACCATTGGCCAATTGTTTTTTGAATCATTGGATAAAAATTCTGAAAACTAAATATCTAACGAACTGCCAACATATGTATGTATTTTTGTACATTATTTTCTCAGCTCTTTAAACTCTCAAAAAGCAGTATTTTCTTAAGTTTCCAATAACAAAAAATATTACCAAGGAAAAGCCCGATAAGTACTATGGGGACTCTGCACCATCGATTTCAATGGTAAAAAAGTGGTGTACTTCGTTGTGGTCGCACAAGTACAAATGTCGCTGAACGTTCTGGACGGCCAATTGAGGTCAGTACACCCGAAAATGTCGAAAAAAATCCACGATATGGTGTTGGCCGACCGAAGAGTAAAAGTGCGTGAGATTGTTGATGCCATAAGCATTTCATATGGCAGTGTGGTTTCGATTTTAAATGATCAGCTGATGGGTGCCGCGTTTGCTCTCAATTGACCATAAACGTGTGACAACTTCAAAGGATTGTTTGGAGTTGTTTAACCGCAATCCGAATGAGTTTTTGCGGCGTTTTGTAACTGTGGATGGATCCATTACTGTACTCCGGAGACCAAGCAGCAGTCTAAACAATGGGTTTCTCCGGGTGAACCTGCTCCGAAGAAGGCCAATGTAAGTTTGCCGACCAATAATGTGATGGCAACAGTTTTTTGGGATGCACGATGGATAATCCACATCGATTACCTTCAAAAGGGAAAAACAAAAAAATGGCGAATATTATGCCAACTTATTAGACCAATTTAATGAGGATTTAAAAAGAAAACGACCTCATATGGCCAAGAAAAAAGTTCTTTTTCATCAAGAAAATGCACGGGTGCACACGTGTTCAATGGCAAAACTCTATGAATTGGGTTACGAATTGGTACCTCATCCGCCATATTCTCTGGATTTAGCCCCTAGTGACTACTTCCTATTTCCAAACCTAAAGAAATGGCTCTGTGGAAAGAGATTCAGCTCCAACGATGAAATTATTGACCAAACAAATGCCTATTTTAAGAACCTCGAAAAATCCTATTTTTTGGAAGACATACAAAAACTGGAGAAACGTTGGACTAAGTGTACTGAGTTAAAAGGAGATTATGTTGAAAAATAAATTTTTGTTTTGCAAAAAACACTGTGTTTCATTCAAAAAGTCACGGACTTATTGATCCGCCCTCGTACATTATATCCACATTAATATTATAAAACAAGCGAAAATGTTATTTTTTAAGATTTAAAATTATAATTGAAAATCATTCATTTTTGTTTTCAAACTATAAAACATGTGTGTGTTCTTCGCAATCATTCGAATGAAAAGCTGTTTCATTGATTTTTTGTATTTAAAAAAAATCATGCATGATTCACCTAAACTAAACCAAATTATCATAACGTGAACCCCAGATTCAACTCCATCTTTGTCATATAATTATTTTTAGGAAAACTTTGTAAATTCAATGCAAATATTTATTTAAAAGACAGCATTTGTAATAAAATATCTAGTTTTTTTATTACACTGGTCAACAAAAAATACAACACCATATACGAATAAATGGACTTGGTGTATTTTGATGTGCTAAACACGAATCTGCTTTCAGTTTTTTTCCATCAGGTCTGGATTTTTTTTATGGGCATCAAATCTCCCAAACTTCATTTTTTTATCTGCTCAATAGTTTCAAAGTTATTTTGAAATAAGTTCATGCAAAATTTTAGATTTTTTTGTTACTGAAATTTTCAGTTTATCATTTTTATCTTAAAGCTGGTAATGCTGCGAATCAAATAAGGCATGTATCTTTGAAATAAATGCATAAATCTTGATTTTATCATCATCTTATTCAGCGGTCACACAATAAAATTCCAGAATGGTTTGTCAAATTTATGCTATAACTCAAGAACCGTTTACACGATTTTGATAAATGATACACCAAAAGACGCAAATTGTTTCTTATTTAGCACGTTAAATTCCATCTAACCCACCTATGTTTTTTTTATAAAAAAAAAAAATTGTTTACTGTAGGTATCCTAACTTAACTGTGAATGCAATCATGATTTGTGCATCAATTTTTATGATACTTAGCTTTATTTACTCGTAGTTTTGCCAGCTTTGAGATAAAGATGATAAACTGAAACATTTTTGATGTTTTCACTTCTAAAGGAAGTTTCATTAAAAAAAAAAGAAATCTTGAATTTAGCATGAACAAATTTTTTTCGGACACTTATTTCGAAATATATCCAAAACTATTGAGCAGATACAAATTTGTAGTACGACTTAAAGCCAGTTTTATTCCATATACATATTTTGGTGTATTATTTATATAAATCGTGCATACCATTCTCGAGTTATAGTGAAATATAATCGAGTAATCGGCTTATTTAGGACGAAATATTAGACACGCCCATAAAAAAAATCTCGACCTGATGGGAAAAAACTGAAAGCAGATTCGGATGCGGCATTCCATCTAGTCCACATATTATTTTTTGAAGGAGCACGAAAAAACATTTTTTTGTGAACCAGTGTTATCCACTGCCATCCAATGAAAAAGGATTATCATTAGCTCTGTTCCAGTACTTGTACCGTATTACCAGTTTCTATGTATTTTGTGATTTTCCTGACAATTGTAACTAATTCTGACATAAACCTTAAACTTTTTCAAGTACTGGGCAGAGCTATTGTTAAAGAAGTTGATGATGGTAGATGTTAAGTGTATTCTTACAAAATTTCAAAATGAAACTATTTCTTAAAAGTAAGTAAATAAATAAAATTAAAGTAAGTAAATAAATAAATAAATAAATAAATAAATAAATAAATAAAAATAAGAAAACCGACGATTACTTTTTAATTAAAAGCATTGGCAAAAAATTTTACTACTTGTAAATTCTATCGCCTTGTTTTATTTGTAAAAAATATTTATTTTTTTACTGCATTATTAACGATATTAAATTTAAGCAACTTTCTTATCACTTGATACCAGATTAAATTTAAAGTTTTATCAATAATGACAATTTTCATGCACAAATACATATTTTAATAACAGTTCAAAAAATTTTGCAGCAATATTTAATTGCACACACACACACACATACATATACTTTTATGTGTCCTACATATGGTCATGTACACGAATACGTGCATATTATATTACAATAACATAATTAAATTTTTAAACGCTAAAACTATTTATTATCATCTTCCTGTACTCACAGTGTCTTTCTTTTTTGCCGCCATCGCTTTAACCACACTTTCCCTCACACGTCCGGTACAGTAACTCAAATACAAATTAAATTTTAGTTGTGTTTGTTTTGTTTTTTGTGTTTCAGCTAAATTAATGAATTCATTAAATTCTCTATAAATGTGCAATAAATCGATAAAATGCATACAAAGTTAAATGATTTTTTTTATTATATAATTTTTTGTTTGTTTGTCTAAATATATTGCTAAATAAACGTATAGAGTAGTAATTTCCTTGGGGTAAATGTAATAAAATCTATGGATATTGATATAAATACTAAATAATATGTTAATTAATTAATTTATATTTGTGTATTTTAGTGTTATTTTATGTCATCAAATAGTGCAAACACGCAGAGAAAAAATATAGTTGGATATTTTCAGGGTAAACATATCACGTTTAAACGTTTTTTTGTGGTCACTGGAATAATTTCTATAACTTTAGCCATCATATTATGTAATGTAATGAAACATTCGTTTACGAAACCAAACTATTTTTGTAGTAAATATTAAATATGTTTGTCACAATCATTATTATGTTCTTCTATCCGATTTTAGAATTAGGTAGATGATAAGTTTGCCGTAATAATATTTAACTATAAATTTTCTCTGTATAGACTGTGTGACAATTTCCAAAAAAATCTTTAACACATGAAAAAATTGATATATATATGAAACCAGAGCTCATACATAATAAAACTGTGTACTCAGTTTTTCTCCAGGAAATTTTTTCTCAAAAGGATTTCAAAGTTTCAAAAAATACGCATCTAAAAAAATATATTTTCCAAAATTATATCAGCCCAATATGGATGTCAAATGAAAGCTATGAATCTTTGAAATATAAACGAGATAAGAAGATATAGTCAGTCAAGTTGTAGTTGAAATAATGGACCGATCATAACCAATTTCAATAGGCTTCGTCCTTGATTTACATGGACAGCCAGCTAGCCAGCCAGACGGACGGACATCGTTAGATCGATTTAAAAAGTGATTCTGAGTCGATTGGTATACTTTAAGGTGGATAACTTTTTGTATGCGTTACATACATCAGCACAAACACACAAAAAGTTTTTACTTAAATGTTGCAGAACAAAATGTTAAGAAAAAATCCTTGATATAAGTAATAAATATAATATTACAGGATAAAATTTTCAAAAAGATATTTTCTTAAATTTTTGTACCAGAACATTTTAACAAAAAGTATTATTTTATTGCAGGACCTCGTAGCTTTTATTTGATACCCATATTGTGTTAATATAATCTTCGTAAATATTTTATAATATTCTTAAGAATTGCGCATCTTTCGAAAATTTGAAATCCTTTCGAGAGGATATTTGACAACCTGGTGTAAAACTGGTTACACAGTTTTGTCATGAATGGCCTCTTGTTTTATTCATATAACGATTTTTTTAAGTGAGATATTTTTGCAGGCTGATATATACTTGAAATTAAATAAAGGGCTTCATTTAATACGTTCATTACATTTATATTGTGAGGACTCTTGTATGTTACACCTTGTCAATATTTTTTTAAAGGATTTTATAATATTACTAGATCTAAAGTAAACTTGAACCAGAATAGAATTAAAGTTATCATTGATGCAGGGTATAACAGAGTCGTTTTTTAAGTTACTCAAGCTTACTTATTTCATTTATTCGCAATTTCAAATGAAGAAAGGTGTTACTAATTGCTTATTTTTTTCTAAAATTAATATATCTTTTAGCTTAACTTGGCATTGGTATTAAGTAATTTAGATAATTTATGAAGATAAAATTTTTATATAATTTAAATTTTGGAAAAAAAAAGAAAAATATTTTGACAATGAAATTTAAGAAAGAATAGTAAACAAAAAGAACGAAACACGTGTTGTTTATAGTAAATAGCTAATACCCGGTGTGCTTCGCCATACTATGAAATACATAGTAATTAAAGGATTAAAAAAATATACTAATTTTTGTATTTAATTTTTATGGGAGGGACCATACCCCCATAATCCGCTAATTTATTAGACAAAATTCTTTGTGCAAAATTTGAGCACTCCAACTCCAATAGTTTCCCAGATATACGAATTTTTGCATTTAATTCATATGGGATGTACCATGCCCCTTACTTCTAGTCCGCCCATATTTTTCTTAAATATTAATATTGATACCAAAGTGGCTCCGACAAAATTTTAGAACTAACTGTTATATTTTCTCAGATATGATAATTTAATATTTTCTTCATATGGGAGGTGCCACGCCCACTATTGCTAGTGTACCAATATTTGTCCAAAATATTCATATTGAAGCTAATGCTAGTCGTACAAAATTTGAGCTCTCTAACTTTTATAGTTTCCCAGATATAAAATTTTTGGTATTAACTTTATATGAGAGATGACACGCACACTATTTCTTTTTCGCCCATTTTTGCACAAAATGTTCACATTGACACTTAAGTTTATTGTACAAAATTTGGGAAATGTAACTGTAATAGTTTCCTAAATTTAAGGCATTTGATATTGGCAAGCAATATTAGGCGTGGGATGTGCCACACCCCCTATTGCTAGTTCGCTTTTTTTTTTTTCCAGAATGTTCATATAGGTGTCAAAGTTGTTCGTGCAAAATTTGAGGACTCTAGTATTACCAATTTTCGAGATATACTACTTTTAATAATTATTTAGTAAGTGGGCGTGGCACCTCGCCCACATGGAATTTCAAAATAAAAAGTAGCCTATTTTTCCTTCCAGGCATATAGGAACACACTGTGAAAAATTCAAGAAAATCGGTTTAGCCGTTTAGGCGGCTATAGACTTCAAACAAACATACATACATACAAACAAACACACATTAATTTTTATATATATAGATATTGTATTAATACAAGTTTTATAGAGAGGATTTCATTAAACAAGTTTGAGGCCGAAACATTTTAGGCATCTCTCACGAGTTCCTTAATGAAACGGGACTATCTGTGCCAGTACTTTTCACCTGCTAACATCATTTCTACAATTCGTCCCTGCGCTGACTGAATTACCTATGTAAAAATTTTGGAAATTTTTTTTATTGCTGCATTTAGATCCCCTACTAATTATACATATGACCATCAAAGCATTTGTCGATATCTCTACTAGTTTAGGATTTCCAAATTACCTATGTAAAACCATATATAAAATGCTCCTAAAAAATTACCTATGTAAATAATTTTCATGCAAGTTAATATTATTAATATTCTTAGAGAAAATGGTAATATTAAAATTTAAACATAAAATATTTAATATTGTATACTTATGATATGCCGCCTGAAAGTGTACATCCCAAGACTAGTTACATCAAAATTAACTGACACAGATTTACGTCAACTAAAGTTTTGAAGATGTCTGTCCGTCTGACTGTCTTTCAGTTTCGGATTATTATAAAGTTTATTATTTTTTTTAATAATCAGAATAGGAAAAAGCTCGGGAGACCGTACTGTCAATGTTATCTGAGCGATACCTATATGTTGGATTTCTTTTAATCAAAAATTAAAAATTGTGTATAGTGTTGATCGAAAATAATATTTTTGGAGGTACTTTAAAATTTGTCCAGCTCACGAAAGTGAAATAATTGATTCCTAATATTTTGGGAATTAGTTTAAGACACATAAATCTTTAATTTTAGGAGGGTACACTTGCAACATTTTTTGTCTTCGCACAAATCGAGGCACTTTATTGAGTTCAGGAATTTTTAGTAAATCGTTAATTTTATCTTATTTAAAATCTTTTTTCTGAAAATCATAAAATACGGGTTCATTAATTTTTTTTTAGCTATCGTTTGATACATATAACATTAATATTGGTGAATTTTCTTTTTTAATTTTTTTGAAGATTCATAACAATCATATCTTAACAAAAAATTGCTCCACAAAATTATTTATGTAAAGTTTTCGTTGATTTTTCCCAAAACGCGCCAAAAATTTCATTATTTTTCATAAAACATATTATTTGTGTTACTAAGCCTATTCATAAACGAAGAAAATTTGTAAAAATTTAGTGAAGTAACGAAGAAACTGCAAAACTAAACAGTTTTTCAGCTTTCCTGAAAAGTTATTAAAAATTACATAGGTAATTTAGTGAGCGCAGGGACGAATTGTATGGTTGTTATTTTCCCAAGTATCTCAGGTAATCAATTTCTCTTGCTGTTCCAAAGTTGTTTACCGGGTATTAGGACACGTTTCGCTCTTTATTTATTCATGTGTTAAGTAGCATTTCTCTTACATATTTATTTATATGGATCTTTTCCCCGTTACGATAATCGACGGTATGTGCCATATGTATATATTCCTATATTTCTTTTTTGCAGTGATAAATCAATCAAACACATTTCATCAAAAAGGCACAAAGCTGTTATTGATATCATTCTAAGTTTAGTTATAGGATCACTTACATCCAAATTGCTTTTCTAATCTTCCTTTTATTTTAAAAAAACCTTATAAGAAAATTAATGTTTATTAAATACTAAAATATTTGTATAGAAGTTTTAGTTTTATATATCAAAATTAATCTGCATATTTTTATTTGCAAAATTAACTTGAAGAATACAAATAATTTATTACGGACAAATAAAATGTATATTAAATTAAGAAATTGGTATTTAGAATAATAGAAATAAATTGTGTACACTATGCGGTTTATTTGTACCTTCAAAAAAAAAAGTACTAAATATTACAAAAGCTTTCGTAGACATGTGTGAAAAATATTTTTTTATTGAATTTCGTTTTAAAGACATGGTATGTTCCCAAAATTGCATGCAGTTATTGCTAAAGGATTTACTTCGATGGTATATCCAATGAAGTATGTAAATCTAGTGATTTGGTTAAACCGAAGTGAGAATTCAAGAGATTCTTTTTGTTTTTGTCAAACTCAGCCTAAAACCTTAAGATTAAAGTATCAAGTGAGGTAAGAAATATCCTAAGATTCAGTAAAACCAGCTGTAATGCGTTTTCCATCAAATCAAAAAGCTCCAATAGAAGAGTCTCATATACAGTGGGGAGCACAAATGAGTACATGTTTGTAATTTGTGCACTTGACATTGCATACAAATTAAAATAATAAAGCAAATCCAGCAATTTATTCTTTAATTTATTTTATGTTTAGTACTTAATAAAATAATTTATAATTTAAAAACAAAAGCATCAAGCTCTAAGAAAAATTCCAACAAAACGAAAACAACTCGCATGTACTCAGTTTCGCACCTCAGAGATTTTATAGTATTTTTAAAATATTTTTAACAACAATAAAAATATATTGGTATATAATATATCTTCAAATTAACATCTAATTTCCTAATTAATTGCTTATGAGTAATTTTTTGCTTTAACTATTCAACCAATAAACATTACGAAATATATTTGCAATTTGGCTTCCAAGGTAACTTTAATAGAATTTTTTTTTTATAAAAATTATTCGCAAACTAAAGTCTTGTTCATTTATTTTTTGTATGGGCGTATCTAATATTGCGTCATAAATAAGCCGATTACTCGAGTATATTTCACTATAACTCGAGAACAGTATGCACGATTTATATAAATACCAAAATATGTGGAATAAAATTGGCTTTAAGTCGTTTTACTAACAAATTTATCCGCTCAATAGTTTTGAAGATATTTCGAAATAAGTGTCCGAAAAAATTTGTTTCATGCTAAACTCAAGATTTCTTTTTTTTTTACTAAAACTTCTTTTTAAAAGTGAAAACATCAAAAATATTTCAGTTTATCATCTTTATCTCAAAGCTGGCAAAACTACGAGTAAATAAAGCTACGTATCATAAAAATTGATGCACAAATCTTGACTGGATTCATAGTTAAGTTAGGATATCCATGCATACCTACAGTTAAGTGAAAATAAAATAAAAGAAGAAAAATAGGTGGATTAGATGGAATTTGATATGCTAAATAAGAATCTGCTTTTACTTTTTTTCTATCACGTTTTGATTTTTTTTATGGGCATGACTACTTTGACCCCGCCTTTAGTCAGTCACACTTGTATAACTCGAGAACTGTTTGTCTAATTAAGATAAATTAAGCTCAGTATATAGTGATCTAAATTGTCTTTGAGCTGATTTTTTTTGTCCAGTTAATATTTCCGTAGTTATTTGGTAATTAGTAGCGAAAAATGAATATATTTTGAGTTATAGTCTAAATAGGACAAATTATTCTCGAGTTTTATAGTGTAACCGCTGAATAAGGTTATGATATTAGACATGCCCATAAAAAAAATCAGCACGTGATAGAAAAAAAGTGAATGCAGATTCTTATTTAACTCGTCAAAATCCACCTTGTCCACCTATTTTTGTTTCAAGATAAAATAAAAAATAAAATTTTTTTTGAACACCACTGTATTTTTACTCAATTGTATGTATACATGGGTGCATCAATTTTGAAGATACATACCTTATTTTATTCGCAGCATTGCTAGCTTTAAGATAAAGATGATAAACTGAAACATTTTTGATGTTTTCATTTATTAAAAGAAATTTTAGTAACAAAAAAATCTAAAATTTCGCATGAAAAGTTTTTTTTGGACACTTATTTCTTATGCCCATAAAAAAATCCAGACCTGTTCCAGTTTGTAAGGATATTTTTTCAAAACTTCTTATCCATAAGAAAAAGACAACTTTCGAGTTAATATCTTGTATTCTCTTCCACTACACTTGGATAACGTCATCTCAAAACTAACAACGTGGTTTTTCAACATACTTATGTATGTACTGTTAATAGTGGTAGGAGAATACAGTAATTTTTTTTATTTCAATCAACGTCAACTCATCTTTGGATAACAGAACTAGAAACCGAATCAACAAAATCAGGCACCAATTTAACACGATCTTTGGGAGAATCACCATCTTGCATTAAAAATCAACAAGTCTCAACTCCGTCGTAAATGCTATATAAAAAACCTACCAAAATTTTTGCAGCGAAATTTAATATATAGGAAATACTAATCTATTACTGGCAATAATTTACAAGTTTATTCAAAATATCATTTAGAGCAAAAACGAATTTAAATAATTAAATAATTTAATTAAAAGTTTAATTTAAGTTTAAAAATTGCTAAATCACATTTTAAATTAAATATCAATAGAACTATATATAATTTTAAGTTTTTCAAATGAAAATGCAAAAATAAGTTTATCATTTTTCAAAATTTTTTTTAACAAAACGTACTTTTTTACATTTAAAAGACCGTAGATCTCACACATCCCTAAGATTTGTTGTGGTGAATTAATGTCGTTCGATGCATTTTATGGAAAGGGGGACGCTTTTTAACATTTCCAGATTCAAACTGCTTTGTAAGGCTACGAAAAAAATTAATACTCAATTTCCCAGCAAATTCAAATAATGAAAAAAGTACGTTTTGTTCTTCGACTGCTCATATATGGATTAAACAAATTAAAATTTGACTGTACGTTGCTTATACAAGTGTTCGAAAACACATTAATGGTCGGGGGAATTTCTAATAACTTTAATATTTTCTAATATGTTTATCTTGTTTGTTAAGCTATGTTCACATTTGTCAAATATTTGATCAAATTTGCGTGACCACTAGTTTTCCAAATTTGTTTGCCGTTGTTTGATCTTGCAAATGTTTTGTAAGAGAAAACACCACCGCAGAATTTTAGATATTATTGTTATCAACAACTATGTTGACTTTCAAGGCATAACATTCAGTCCAATTTGTGCAGCGTTAAATATTAGCAGTAGTATTTTCTTACCTCCATGTTTTGTTGTTGCCATTTTGTTTTTCTCAGTGTATTATTACAAAAATATCCGAAAATAAAAGACTACTACCCAAGCTAACTATCCAACTAATAAAAACATTTAATTTGTAGCTGTAAACATAAATAATGCGTTAAATTCATAAAAAGTAAAAAATCCAAGTTTTAAAGGCCACCCTTTATTTCCGTTTTAGGACAAGTGAGGGACACCCTAATTAGATATTAAGGTAGCTGACTCTATCCCCAAAGCATTAAAAATCATTCGGCATTCATAGCTTGAAAATGAAAAAGTACTTTTTTTTTTTGGCATATTGCTAACTAATTTACAGTATCGAGCAAAAAAAATTTTTTAATTAGCGCCATCTGAAGAATTTTTAACGTAATATATTGTGTCAAAAAAATATATAACTCTTTTCCTTAGTTGTTTTTCAAATTTCGAAATATTTTTTATAATTTTAATTCACTGATTTTAGCGCTCTCTAGTTGCCACACAAATAACATTTTCCTAAATTTTTTTTTAAATTATATGAGCTATATTGATACTTTTCTAAAAACTTATATTTCAACACAATTTGAAAAATGTTTTTATTTTAATTTTTGTCTATGGAACTAAGCACTATAGGCACATGTTAGCAAAACTTGATCATTCTAATATTTTGCACACTATGTTTTTACATAAAAAAGAACAATCCTAGGGGGAGTTACTTTCGAAAATTGACTTTTTTTGAAGTAGTTTAGCTTATATTTAACCTTGTTGTTGTTTATACCAACCTATAAGAACTTTTAAAACTTTGAAATTGATCTATGTATATTTAGAGAAATTATGATATTCCAGAATAATTTTCAAACCGGAAAATTATTAATTCCTATAGGATTTTTACAAAGTTTAATATTCTAAATGATTAGTTTTTATAATTAGTTATGTGAAATATTTAATTCCACATTACTCATACGCCTATCAGCGCATGTGCAGGTATTAAAAGTTTCCAAAAACTATTGATACAAATTCTCAAAGATTTCCAATTAAAGATATTTACCAACAGGTTTATGTGGATATAAAGTTTCATATTTGCATTCTTTTTACTTGTTTGCATTTTATGGCTTTAAACAAGAATCCAATATTGGATAAATAAAGAATATTATCATATTGCATAAACAACATTGTAAAAAAGTTGGTATGTATTTTTTTCTGTAACTGAAATTTATTCTTAAATTGATAGTATTATTTACTTTTATTTATTTTCACTTTATATATTGTGTACTGTTGGAATTGTATACCAGTTCAACATGTCCATTTTATATTGATTAAATTATAAACAAATACATATGTATATTTGTATGTAGGTATGTCAACATTGTTTATAAACAAATATAAATGGGTTGAAAAAAGTTTAAACAAAATATGCACATAAAAATGAAAATAAAAAACAATACTGCATAAAACGAATAAATAAATCAAAAAGATATATATAAGGCAAAACAAATATGGAATAAACCTACTAGAAGTAAAAAAAATACATAAAAAGAAAATAAATATTAATATAGCTTTTTCTATTGATATAAATCAATTGATTCTTATCTTAAAGTATAATATATATTTTCAAAATCAATCCTTAATAACAAGTATTTTATTATTTAGAAGAGTCAAACTTTTTTTTCTTTTTTTTTTGTAAATATTATTTTGTATTTTCGCCAAAATTATTTGCTGGGTTATGGCTACTGAATCTCTTTATTATAAATAGTTAAATTTCCATTATATTTCAATACACAGATTTTTTGGTTTCAGTTTTAATTCAATAAAAAATAAAATGCAAAACATAAAAAGTTATAAACAAACATTGAAAAATATCTCTAAAAAATACTTAAATTTACCATCAAATATTTTTGAAATGCAGTAAATTGTTAGCATTTTTGTTGTATTTTTTTTTTTTTTTTTTACTTGTAAATATTTGATAAATTGGAGTTTGTTTTTTCGTTAAATGTTCTATGCTTAGAAATTGAGTTGTAAAATAGTTTTACTATGGTGCAAATTGTTTAAATAGAAAAGATTTAGCATCAATTTAACAACAACTTTAATACTGGCAAATGTACAAGGTATACTTCAAAAGTTTTTGGGATGCTTTTGGTTTTTAAATTCCATTTTTCATAACATTTATTTGCAGTTGAAGTATTATGACAAACAATTTTAAAAGTTAACTTTCAGTTTCAATAGTTTTAAATTTGTTTGAAATGGTCAAATAAATATTTATTGCTTCGAGAGGAAAATTATTTATTTAGAACCTCGAATGGAGATAAGCATGTTGTATACATAGATTCGAAAGGCTTAATTCTTTAATTCATTTTCTTAAATCGAATTAATTAATTCCTTAAAGAATTCATTCATCATATTGTACAATTCATCATTTTCTTCAATTAAAATCTTTTACAAATTAGCTTTAGAAAATATTTTTTAATTCATTTTGTAAAAGATTAAAAAAACAAAATATTAAAAATTTAATGAAAGAAAAATATTTTCATTCAATTTGGAGAAGATTTGAATTAACAAAAATTGAATGAATTCTTTATGAATTAATTCAATAACGAATTAATTCTATTCAAACAAAAGCCTTTGAATTAAGCTATTAAATTACATTTTTGAGAATGGTATTATGGAATGAAAAATTCATATTTCTTAATTCAGAATTAAGATTTAAGGGAATTAAGCTAACATTTAATTAAGTCTTTCGAAGCTCTGGTTGTATATATGTTGTACATAAATAGATAGCTATATATTTGATATAGGTTAAGAATTTTGTACAACAGAATTCGTAAGGTAGTAAATAAATTATAAAAAATAACAAATAATATATATATTGATATGTAAGTTATTTGTTATTTTTTATGTTTTTTAATAAAAACTATTTAAAAACTCTTCAGAAGAATTTACTGTTACAATAATAAGAGAAGTTTACTAACAGTAAGCAGATTTTGGTTGATTTTATATTTTTAACACTTGTGCTCAAGTTTGTAATGCCCGTTCGACTCAAAACTTCTTTTTGAGTCCATCTGGCTGGTTGTCAATTTAAAGCTTCTGGGAAATATAAAGGTTGCAATTTGTATTGCACACAAGCTAAACAAGATAATTTAATGAAATTTTCCGCGGTTTTTTGATTGATTAAAAAAACCGAAATTCATGAAAAATATTTGTGACCCATCTCTATAAGAACCAAGTCCGTAGCTTGTATGGGATTGGACATCGAACAAAAATGCGTTGTAGCCGATATCTCAGTTACTAATGGACTGATTGAGTTCAGTTCTTCAGCATTAAAATTAGGAAAAAATTTATATATATAAATTTTTTTTATTTTGCAAAAATAAAGTTCTTAGCTTTTATAGGGTTTCAGAAAATTTAAAACTGGTTCAAAAACCCGTTTTTTTTTAATATTTCCTCCATTTTTTAACCGTGTTTTTTAATTCCATCAAAAAATTATAATCCTTTGATATATATCGTATATCTATATTTTCGAGAGGTTTCATAAACGCCATTTAAAATATTTTTAAATAAAAAAACACAAAAAACTGTTTTTTTTTTTAGCCATATCTCCTTCATTTATTAACCGATCTTACTGAATTTCAATAGCAAAATTATCGAAAGGATTTCCGATCGTTAGATATATATATTATATATGATAGTTATCGGTGGGCTTCATAAACGACATTTCAACTGACACACAGATGAACGGACGGAAGGTCGGACATCCTATCGACATCATTTCTTACAAGGACAAGAAAATATCAACTTTTTTGCTCTCCGACAAAAATTGTGGAAATTACAAACGGAATGACACTTATATATACCCTTTAAACCTGTGATAAACTCGTGCGGAATTTCACTGAGATAACTTTAAAATTGCGACCTGTACTTTGTTCACAAGATTTACATGGACAGACAGCATGCCAGAAGGACGGTCGGACATCGTTAAATTGACTCAGAAAGTGATTCTGAGTCGAATGGTATACTTTGAGGTGGGGGTCCGATAATTTTTTCTGTGCGTTCAAAACATCAGCACAAACGCATAATACCCCAACCACCTATGGTAGTGTAGGGTATAAAAATCGGCAAAAATTTATTCGTGATGGCCAACTTTGGAGGGCCACCCGCTGAAAACACCTCTGCTCTGACCATGTGAAATTCCTATTATAGTAGATGTCTCCAACGGTTACGGAGTTTTATAAAAAAAAGCGTTTTGGGACTACTATTACGGCGATGTGTTGAACTATGTTAAAGAACTATCGAATACGAGTAAATAATTCATATGATGTTAAATTCTTTTAGATTTCATGGGCTTATAAACCATTAATCGTAATTAAGAGTTGACAATAATGTCATCCTATATAAGGAGTATGTTCGAAAAAATTTTAACATATATAATATTCAATAACTTGGAAACGGTTGATCTTAGAGTTTTCATTATTATTTTTATTTAATTGATAATTTATTACAGATCACAGAAAAATATAACTTTTGTAGTTCTAACCACTACTTATGAACTTGTGGACCATTTTTGGTAACCCTTCCGTTAGAGATTTGAAAGTTGCTTTAGTCACTTTTTTGGAACAGTGTGCACATATTCTTTTAAAATCTTCGGTATTTCGGGACACCTTTTTTGTGCTCTTCAATTCACTTTTCACAAGAGCTCAATATCTCTCCACTGGTCTAAGCTATGGATAATTTGAAAATTTACCTCTCTTGGTACAAAAACTATGTTATTGTTTTGGTACCACTCCAGAGCTTTCTTACCATATTTCTTTTCTTTAATAACATTTGAAACAGTTTGACGGCAGAAATTTAATTCTGTAGCCAATTATTTGTAGGATCTATTTGGATTTTTTTGAAATTTTTTAATAATTTGTAGCACGTACATCTTTTTTGTCACTCATTTTGATGAAAATCACGACAAATCAACATGGTTGTTATTAAAAATAATAACTGACGTATTTTTCCATGATAACTACATCAAAAAAAAAAAAAAAAAATTAATACTAATTCCGAATACTTATGAGGCAAAACTTGTGTTAAGATTTTTTCGATCTCACTCCTTAAAACCCTATCAAAACCAGTGGAGATGTATGAAATCCAGAAATAGCGAACGTCTGGCAATATGGCATGGTTATTATACAGAAGATCGAATCAAGAATATCCATAGGGATTTTGAGGTACCACATTAAAAGGATAAATTAAAAAAATCCGAGTAAAAATCATTATAAGTCTTCATAATCATCCGAATCCGCTTGTATGAGTCCTTATTGAAATTCAAACATATTTATTAGCAGATCCATAGAGTCATCAAAGCTCTTGACAAAATAGTTTTAAATTGTTTAGTTTTAAGATTATAATACTTTTTGTGAGGCCTTAAAGAGCTGACACAATAAATAAAACTTTAAAAAACTAATTTTAGTTATAAAATAGAAAGAACAAGGGTACAATAAGTAACAATGATTAATTAATAACTGATAAAATAACTCTTCAATAATGAAGTGCTACACTAGGGCTTTAAAATAATATTTAATATTTTTAGGAATATTTTAATGTTGCTGGTGTAATAAAACAAGACAAAAATAAAACAAAATTCAAAGAAAAAAAATAATATCTAAAAAATATCTTTGAAATAAATAAATTTTAAAAATTTTCGGGGAAAAGCACATGTGGGATTTACAATTTGTTAAAAAATTCTTTTCAATTATGAAAACTTTTACTGCGAACGATTAAAATGAAAAATGTTTGAAAATAAAAATGTTTTTTTTAGATGAAAGAGATTGATTGATACATTTTTTTTTGTGTTATTTTAATGCGAAACATATTGAAAAAATTATTGTTAAAATGAATGTTGAATTCAATTTGATTTAATTAATTTTTATTCTCTCTAATGAAAGTGATTTTTTAAACCGATCATCGTAATATTTGTAATGCGTTTTAACAATTCAAGGAACAATTCCACTCAATACGTTGTATGGCTTAAAAACTAAATTAATATTTTAGAAATCTTCTATTTTTAGGTAAAAAAGAACGCTAAATAATGCAATGTTTAATGTGTTTTAAATTCAATTGTAACATGTTAAATTAAGTTTTTTTTTATATTTTTATTTTTTTTGTGACTATAAGAATGACTAAAGGAATGAATTTGTTGGTATTGTGAATATATACCGGCATACAAATACTTTTATGTGAACAAATACAGAACACAGGTGTATTTACTATAGTATGTGTTTATTTATTTATAATGTACTAGCTAATACCCGGTGTGCTTCGCCACCCCCCGAAATATAGATAGATAGATAGATAGATAGATAGATAGATAGATAGATAGATAGATAGATAGATAGATAGATAGACAGATGTTTCCCGTGAAAAATTTGAAAATTCAAGCTCTAATAGTTTCCCAGATATACTAATTTTTGTATTTCATTCTTATGGGAGGGACCATACCCCCATAATCCGCTAATTTATTAGACAAAATTCTTTGTGCAAAATTTGAGCACTCCAACTCCAATAGTTTCCCAGATATACGAATTTTTGCATTTAATTCATATGGGAGGTACCATGCCTCCTACTTCTAGTCCGCCCATATTTTTCTTAAATATTAATATTGATACCAAAGTGGCTCCAAAAAAATTTTAGAACTCTAACTGTTATATTTTCTCAGATATGATAATTTAATATTTTCTTTATATGGGAGGTGCCACGTCCACTATTGCTAGTGTACCAATTTTTGTCCAAAATATTCATATTGAAGCTAATGCTAGTCGTACAAAATTTGAGCTTTCTAACTTTTATAGTTTCCCAGATATAAAAATTTTGGTATTAACTTTATATGAGAGATGACACGCCCACTATTTCTTTTCCGCCCTTTTTTGCACAAAATGTTCACATTGACACTTAAGTTTATTGTACAAAATTTGGGAAATGTAACTGTAATAGTTTCCTAAATTTACGGCATTTGGTATTGGCAAGCAATATTAGGAGTGGGATGTGCCACACCCCCCATTGCTAGTTCGCCTATTTTTTCCAGAATGTTCATAAAGGTGTCAAAGTTGCTCGTGCAAAATTTGAGAACTCTAGTGTTACCAATTTCCGAGATATACTACTTTTAATAGTTATTTAGTAAGTGGGCGTGGCACCTCGCCCACATGGAATTTCAAAATAAAAAGCAACCTATTTTTCCTTCCAGGCATATAGGAACACACTGTGAAAAATTCAAGAAAATCGGTTTAGCCGTTTAGGCGGCTATAGACTTCAAACAAATATACATACATATATACATACAAACAAACACACATTAATTTTTATATATATAGATAAGTATGTATATGTACATTGAGGTGACCCCAAAAAGGAAAGGTATCGAAGCAGTTTCCACCGTTTTTTATTTCGAGCTTGTTCTTTTTTTATTTTAATCCAGCTAGCGAATAGATAATGCCTAGAGGAAGATTTTGTAGAATGGTATCTTAAAAAGAAGAAAATTATCATTTGAGCTGACAATGCATTCTAATGTAAATTTATTTACTTATATGTATATGATAAGTTGTTTATCTAAGTTCAAATTTGTGTGTAATCATTCTATTTTGTTTTATGCTTCAATACCTCTTAAATGTATTATCTGTCAACACAATATAAGTAATACAAATAAATATAAACAGTGACATACAAAATTTGTCCTACGCTTGAATGTCATACATATCCAGCAAAAATAGAAGTGAAAAAATCATGATTTTAACATTATGTTGTCATTGGAAAAAAGTACTTAGTGGTGAAAAAGAGCTGCAGATGTTCTTTTTTTAACCCATGGTTGTCATTGGTAGAATGTTATTCTTTTATACTTCTTGTTCATTTCTTTTGAAGTACTTCCCTTAAAACTATGTTTATAAAATTTTTTAACAAAAATTCAGTTTTAGCCATAGGGTACCGATGGACGTTTGAGTTGTGAATTTAGCTTGCAATCGAGTCGATTTTTTGATTTTGAAAATGCTAAATTTTGATGACGTTTCACGTGACGTCACACGCACACGACGAATGTCATAAATGGCTCTCTCGATTCGTCAGCTGTCAACTAATAATTCTCGATATGTTCACTGTACGTTCTCAACTCTTGTAGGTATTTGAATGCCTCCAGCTCTTCTAATACAGTATAGACTGTATGGTTTTTTGGTCGTATCACCAACTACTCATACTAAATGACTGAGTAAGCGGTATGCGGTTTCAACGTACACATGTACTCGATCACTTTCGCTTTTGTTTATTTTTGTTTTGTGTTCTACTCCTCTTATCGCCAAAACATTGTTGACAAATAATACTGTTGGTTAGAAATTCCCATCATAAACAAAAGCATTAGTTGGCTATTGCAAGTATAATAAAATAAACCACTAATGAAGGAACACATGTTGATCGCTTATCGTATTTAATTGTTATTTGTGTATATATTATTATTTAAGTATAAGACGATCGTAAGAAATACAATACAAAACCAAATAAATACTAAAAATAATTTTTAAAACTTCAACTGTTTGATATTTTTATTTGTTTAGGGTTTGTTTATTTGCATTGTTTATCTGGAAATGTATTGTCGATACTGATGACTACAACAAAACTGTTTCTTTGTAAAGCTGTGGATGGGAATCTGGAGCAAATTGGAAATATATAAATTCTCTGAGCCAAAGCAAAATTAAGTAAATTTGTTTGTCTCAGTTAATATAAATATCGAAAGAAAAGAAAGAAAGAAAATAAAACAAATTGAATTAGAATTTGTTTAACTAAAGATAAATTTTATTAACTGATGGAACAAAATCTTACCAGCAGGTTTGAATACAAAAAATAGAAGAAGGAAAGAAATTTACGGAAATAGTATCTTTGTCATTTTTATATTTTGACAAGTATTTTTTAGACCTTTGGGTAAAAGAGATAGAAAGCTTTTTAATCACTTTCTACCTACTTGCAAAAATAAACTTGTGTATATAATGATGCATGACTTCATGCATTATTATATTAGGACAAGTTTCACAATGACTTATAATCCTTTTTAATGACAAATTCAACTCAAGGATTTGACATTAACATTGCCGCCCCCGTTGCAGTATGTGCAATATGTAAGGTCTGTGTCAAGATACTACTTTTATACAATATCAATACTTATGTTTTATAATTTTAAGAAATTCAAACTTAATATTAAATTTAATAGAGTTAGTAATACATAGTTTAATTCAGTTAAAAGGTATAAAAATTAAATAAAAAAAAAACTTATTCAAAGCAAATAATTCATTTCGATACATTTGTACTTTGTTTTAGTTTTTGGTTGTGCTTGATAGTATGTAATTTTATATTGTGCAAGGACCGAATATCATCCAGCCGAATATTGTACTTTGAGCTGTGGGCAAGCCTGTTCTTAAAAATACCCCTTCACAAACTACTTTAGAATACAAATCACATCCGATTATTATTTCAATCCCTGAAGACTCATAAAATTTTGGGTCGGCTATGAAAAGATCTTTGAAATGTTTTTTAACAGAATCAGACATCGATTGAGCAGGAGTCTGTAAACCAATTCGATGATCTACTCTAAATGTGCCTTCGATTTTGGAAGAAGATTCGAACCTTGACTTCAACGTTAAGGGGCAGATTGTTTCATTATGGAGTGTTAACGTTTCTAGACTTAATTTGTCGACAAGTTTTTTGCATATGCGACTAATGGGTGATCCTGAGTCTAAAAGACAACGTGCTTGGGATGATGTTGTACCAATTTTTACTTTGACGGTTGGTAAAAGGATGACTGAGTTCTGACGAAGAATAGAGGTGAGAGAGGAATATTTCGAAGTCGTTGGGGGAGATGATTCTCTCCTAGTTTCACGGTGTAAAGTTGTTTGTTTGCTGGATTTTATTGGTGGGGTTTTTAAACGAGATCTGCTCAAAGAAGTCTGAAATTCTTTTAACATTATAGGATGGATGTGTAGAAGTGTGTGGTGGAATTTCCGGCAATGCTTGCATCCATGTTTTGTGAAGCAAGTACCATGTGAATGGTCATGTGCCAGGCAATTACTACAGTATTTATTAACGCGCACAGCACGAATGCGATCAGTGATGCTCATGGCTAAAAATTTTTTACAATTTCGAAGTGAATGTGGACGATTGCAGACTCGACAGATGTACGAACGATGTGTACGGGGCAAAATAATAGAGTCTTCGGTTTTGATAGATCGTTTAGGCATGTTGAGCTACAATTATTTATGGAAGATATTAAACTTATGATAATAATAAACTGAATAAATAAGCAGACAGTGTGAACTAGGCTTTAAACTTCAGTAGGCAGAACTACCAGTTTATGTATGGGCCTTGTAATTGTTCCTCGGGTTGTTAAAATATCTGCTACACGAACCCGAGAATCAGTCCCTAAATAAACACGTTGAATTCTTCCGAGCCTCCAGATATTCGGAGGGAGGTTTTCATCTTTTATCACCACAAGCATGTCCTTTGTTAGATTGTCCTCTGGTTTTTGCCACTTGGTTCTTTTGTGCAATTCCTTTAAATATTCAAGTCACTAATGTGTGGATCAACAGGAGCTAAGATTGGACCGCCGATAAGAAAATGTCCTGGGGTAAGAGCAGACAAATCTGCAGGATCGGAGGACATTGGTGAAATAGGTCTAGAATTAAGACATGCTTCTACTCTGGAAAGCAACGTTGAAAATTCCTCAAATGTGTATTTGATATTACCGGAAACTTTTTTGAAGTGGCTTTTAAAACTTTTTACCCCGGCCTCCCACAATCCTCTCATATGTGGGGCACCTGGGGGTATAAAGTGCCAAGATAATTGTTGATGCGCGTAGTTAGCTAATATGGCTTCACGTGAAGTCTGAATAAATTCTTTTGCTAATACTTTGGAGGCCCCAACAAATGTTGTCCCATTGTCAGAATGCAGATGAAGTGGACACCCGCGTCTAGAAACGAAACGATGAAAAGCAGCTAAAAAGGCGGAAGTGCTTAAATCTGAAGTGGCCTCTAGGTAAATGGCTTTTGTGGAGAAGCAAACAAAAATGCAGACATAACCTTTGGAAATACGACAAGCTCTTCCGGAATAACTTTTAATGTCGAATGGGCCCGCAAAGTCTAAGCCCGTATGAGTAAAAGGACGACTAATTTCACATCTTTCAGAAGGCAACGCGGCCATTATTTGTTTTTGGAATTTTTTCTTATATATAACACATATCTTGCATTTATTAATTGTCGTTTTTATTAATTTTTTTACTTTGGGAATCCAATACTGGGCTCTTATTATCCTTAACACAAGTTGATTTCCACCATGAAGAGTTATATGATGAACAAATCTTACTAGAAGTCTCGCAAACTGGGTGTTATATGGTATGATAACAGGATGCGTCTCATTGTAGGATAAGCCTATGGCCGACTGTAGTCTTCCACCAGAACGAATTATACCTTCAGGACCTAAGAAAGGAGACAAGTTAAAAATAGCACTCGATTGTGAAATATACTGGTTAGAAGAAAGAATATTGTATTCATTAGGGTAATTTGCCATTTGACAAACACGAATTATGTGATCGCGAACTGCAGAAATTTCGGCATTTGATATCTCAAGGGAATTTTTGAAGAAATTATGGCGATGACGGGGATGAGTACGATAAAGAAACCTGTAAACATACGCTAGAACACGCATCGCCTTCGAGTAGGATGAAAACCTTTCAAGAATTTCATCATGATTGTGAAAATATGAAAAATGTACTCGTATTGGTTTGATTTCCAAATTAGTTTCTTCACTACTGCTTAGATCTGTAGTTGGCCAATTTTCTTCTACATCTCTTAGCCATAACGGTCCTGACCACCAAAGCGCATTTTCTGATAGGTCCTGTGGTAAGAGGCCACGACTGGCCAGGTCAGCTGGATTCATTTCAGAACTTACATGTCTCCAATGAGAATAATCAATAATTTGAGTAATATTTGAGACTCGATTTGCCACAAATGTTTGCCAAGAACATGGAGGTTTGGCAAGCAAGGAAAGAACGATCGTAAAATCAGTCCAACAAAAAATACTATAATTTTCGATTTCAAATCTTGGAATCAGATTATCTATCATTTCGACCAGAAGTACTGCTCCACATAGTTCTAGTCGCGGAATGGACTGGGTCTTTACTGGAGCAACTCGGGTCTTAGATGCAATTAGATGAGTGGTTATGGAATTATTATATGCAAGCCGAATATATAATGTAGCCGCATATGCCCTCTGCGATGCGTCGCAAAATCCATGGAATTGAATTTTACATTTTGGAACATATTCAATCCATCGCGGAACTCGGATGCGATTGATGTGTGGATAATTGGACTGAAAATTCCTCCATTGAGCTAATGTTTCAGGATTAAGAACTTCATCCCAATCAGTGCCATCGATCCAAACTTGCTGCATAATGATTTTAGCTATAATTATACACGGAGATAACCACCCGGCAGGATCGAACAATTTTGCTATTTGTGACAATACTTCCCTTTTCGTATATTTACAAGATTCTGGAAATTGATGTGCCGAAAAATAGAAGGAATCAGAAAGTGCATTCCATCGAATGCCTAATGTTTTAGCCGCGCTACTGTAATCGAAATTTAAAAATTCTTCATTAAGGAGGTGATTTGAAGGAAGTTGGCTCAAAATTGCCTTAGAATTCGAAGTCCATTTTCTGAGAGAGAATCCTGCGGATTTCAGAGCAAGAATAAGCTCATCGCGAGCCGTAATTGCATCTTGAATAGTGTGAGCACCGGCTAATGTATCATCTACATACATCGAGTTGCGCAGAATTTTACTTGCTTTTGGATAGATATGATGAACATCATCCGCTAATTTTAGCAAAGTCCTAATGGCAAGATAAGGAGCACAATTTACTCCAAATGTCGGTTTTTAATTCATAATCCTGAACAGTATCTTCTGGACTGTTTCGAAAAAGTATTCTTTGATAGGGAGTATGAACAGGATTAACTAGTATTTGCCGATACATTTTTGTAATATCCGCATTGAACACGAATCGAAAAAAACGCCACTTGAGGATTAACACAGTCAAATCATTTTGGAGAACCGGACCAGTGTAAAGTAAATCATTCAAGCTTAGTCCATTTGTGGTTGAAGAGGAGGCATTAAACACCACTCGTACTTTTGTTGTAGAACTCTCGGGTTTTATAACCGCATGGTGTGGTAAATAATAATAATACGGAGTTTTCGATACGTCCGGAGGAGCTACCTTTTCCATATGACCTAGTTGTTCATATTCTTGGACTACGTTGTCATATTCTATTTTGAAATCAGGAGTTTTAATCAATCTAGACTCATTTCGAAAGAACTGTGCCATAGCACTAGTTCTAGATTGACCGATATTTATTTCCTTAGGAAATTCCTTTTTGAACGGTAGTGACACTATATATCTACCGTTTTCATTTCTTTTAGTGGACTGAACAAACAATTCCTCACAATATTGATCGGAAATTGACATAACGTTCTTCCGGGGAAGATTCTCCAACTCCCAGAAACGAGAAATTTCTTTGTCCAAAGAAATTTCACAAAAATTTGAAACAATTGTTAATTTTGGAGTAGAAATAGTTGGAGTTATGGGACCCGTTAGAATCCATCCAAAAATGGTTTCTTGGGCTATGAGTGAACCACAAACCTTTTGGAGGATTCCTGGTCCCATAATGGATGGAAATATATCACCACCTATCAGAATGTCTATCTTAGAACTATTATAAAAATGAGGATCAGCAAGGGTAATTGATGGAATATCGACAAATAGGGAGGATGGGACAGTTCGAGATGGCAGATTACCTGATAAATATGGAACCACCAAGGCGGTTACTGCAACTTCGACATTACTATGGGTGCATGGGCGCATAATAAAAGTACATTGCTTCTGAACTTTTGCAGAAATAGAGTTATTCAACCCCGAAATTTGGGCATTGACTCTCTTAGATGGCAGTTTAAGAATATTACACAATTTTTCCGAAATAAATGTCCCCTCAGAGCCTGAGTCAATTAGTGCTCTTGCTGTATAGTTAAGACCAGAGCTACATACGTTTACGATCGCTGTACCTAAGAGAACATTTCTAGAAGAAGTAGTAAAGCATGAGTTCACAGTATTGGAGCTAGTATTGTTTATGGGATTAGAGTTTGAAGTTGTTGTGAAAGGAACAGAATTAGGGTTTAGATTGGACGAATGAGTTGTTCTTGCTGCTTGGGATGAGGTGCTAGGTTTTTCGGAGTCTTTATGAAGCAGAGTATTATGTTTTTTACTGCATTTGAAGCAACTATGTTTGCTGCTACAATTCTTAACACCGTGAGCTTTGGAAAAACAGTTGATACACAATCCTTGTTTCTTTATTTCATTTAACCGTAAATTTTGGTCCATACTCAGAAACTTAAGACACTTTCGAATGACATGGGACTCTGTGTGACACAGTGTGACACATTCCAAACCCGATATCTTATTCTGAAAAGTATTAGTTCTCTTGGTCTTTGAACCACTTGACCTCGAATTATTCGGGTTCCTTAATTTGGAAACCGCTTCCAAGGTTGTATACCGATTGGTAAGAAAATAATCAAGTTCAGACCATTTAGGGATTGAGGTCTTATCCTTGAGACCCTGTTCCCATAAAGTGAGAGTGCTCTCTGGTAGACTATTAGAGCATAGAAATACAAATATAGGATCCCAACTATCAACGTTAATATCGTAGAGTTTGAGGGTAGATATGCAAGAGTTGTTTAATAAATTGTTTAATATGCAAGAGTTTACATCGCGTTGGAGTTGTTAAATAAATTGTTTAATAAATTTCCCTGACTCAGAAGTGCTGTTTTGAAGATTAAAAAGAATCTTTAATTGACCATTAACGAGTATTCTTCTATTCTCGTAGCGAGAACATAGTTTATTCCATGCAAGGTCAAATCCTTGATTCGTCAAAGGAAATTTTTCGACTATCTCCCTTGCTTCACCCTTGGTCTTTTGAGTCAAATAAAACAACTTCTCTACTGGGCTAGCTTTAGAACCCTTAACGACTGCTATAAAAATATCCCGAAATGTGGGCCATGACATATAATCCCCACTGAATACATCAATATCAATTGGAGGAAGATGGAAGCGATTGGTATCGGGACTTTGAACACTGTTGGATGTTGCACTACTATGAGAAATTGGGGTTTCAGAACTATCAGTTTTAGGGACAGCTGTTTGTCTTATATTGTCTGAAATTTCAGATAATTTCGCCAGACAAGAGCAGTAGGCAATATACGTATTTTTGTACTTCGCTTTGAAGGTTTCTATATCCGGTGGGCTATCAAGTCCGGCTCCTGCTTCATTATCTCCATCCATGAGAAATTTTTCATACGCTGCCTTTACACGTGACCAAGTGTGTTTTATTTCAGATTTATGAACATCTATAATATGAGTAGATGATACAGGTATTTGGTTCCCGCATAATTCCGCCTCAAATTCTACGATGCTGTCAGCCAGCCTAATGAAATGGTCTAACGACATGTTTAAGTTTTGAAATTAAAGCTTGCTAGTTAACGAACAATAGTAGGAGCCACGTATCGATAGATGGTTTGGTAATGGTCAAGAAAATCGAAACTATGGGGATTTTGTATTTCAAATAAATTTCGTAATAGGAAAAAAAATTTAACAATTGATTTATTTAACAATCAGATGGAAGAAAATAAATGCCAAAGTAGATGTATGAATAACAAATCAATTTATTTACAAGTCAAATTTCAAACGATATTTATAGGAAATTTAAATATTTCCCAATTTTTTCATTAGAAAATAATTACGTTACGATACTTTGATCTCGGTATCAAACAAACGTATCTCCCAACTCAAATTGTCGCACATATGAAAATATAATTTCAAATAAGAACGATCCAAAAGATACCCTCTCAAATTAATTTATTCTTTTAAAGCTCTGGATATAGAAAAGTATCGAAAAGTATCTACCAGAAAACAACGGGAATATTTGTTTACAAACAAATTAGTAATAAACAAATCAAATAAATTGTATTGCTATTGAACAGCTGATTATTAATGTAACATGAGAGAAGCTAAGTAACACGTATTGGAAATAAATGATTTTAAGAGAATTACA
The DNA here is from genome assembly GCA_951394005.1 of Protophormia terraenovae. Classification (NCBI taxonomy): domain Eukaryota; kingdom Metazoa; phylum Arthropoda; class Insecta; order Diptera; family Calliphoridae; genus Protophormia; species Protophormia terraenovae. The sequence continues at coordinate 29,987,866 of OX596075.1, forward strand.
AACATTGATCAGTGGTTAAATAATAGGATTAAGAGAAGCAACCAAGGAGAGAAAATGTAAGTGATAAAGAGAGTCTGCGTATAACAATATCAAATATTACAAGAGTAATTACAAATAATAAATAAGCGTGGTTACAGATGAGAATTAATAAAAGAAAAAAGTGGAGCGAATTATGTGGACTGTAATTAACATACATACGTACATATATGTATATGATGTAAAATTGAATAACGGCGCGAAAAAAAAAGACTCAAATAATATCTTCACGGATATCCTGACTAATGCAGCTATATTATCCACACCTTCGCGTTTCTCACGAAGGCCAAAATATATTAAATGTTGCTCAAATGTTGAATCTCTTATTAGAGAAAAAAGGCAACTAAGACGTCAATGGCAAGATTCTCGATCACCAGCCGTCAAAACTAGACTTAATCAATCTATCAAAAGATTACGCTTCGCTCTGAAGAATCAAAAAGAATCCAAATTGAAAACATATCTGCAAAACTCTACTCTACTAAGGAAACTGATTATAGTCTATGGAAGGCGGTGAAAAATATGCAATGCCCTATTGCATATGAGTCTCCCATACGCCTCCAAAATGGCCAATGGGCAAAAAGTTCTAATGAAAAAGTTGAAGCATTCGCTAGTCATTTAGAACACGTTTTCACTCCAAATAATACAGGTTCAACTCTAAGACCTGTTGTAGTTAGCGACCATATTCACTCTCCATTAAAATTCCGGCTCTCTGCCGTGAAATTAGCAGTAAAAGGTCTGAAGGCAGGAAAATCTCCTGGAACGGACAAAATTACCAGCACAATGATTTGTTTCTTGCCAAACTCGGCTCTAAAATTTATTTTATTCATTTTCAATGCCATTTTACGTACTGGCTACTTTCCAAGTACTTGGAAGTTGTCAGAGATAGTAATGATACCCAAACCTGGAAAAGACGTCACTCAAGTAACATCTTACCGTCCAATAAGCTTATTATCAATTTTTTCGAAATTGTTTGAGAAATTGCTCCTTGAGAGCCTATTATTACATCTTAATAATAATAACAGTATACCTAACCATCAGTTTGGTTTTAGGAGAAAACATGGTACTATTGAACAAGTGCATCGAATTACAACTCTCATCAGAAGAGGTTTCGAGAGCAAGCAGTATTGCTCTGCGTTATTTATTGACATATCTCAAGCTTTCGATAAAGTCTGGCACGACGGACTAATACATAAAATGACCACGTTACTTCCACAGAACGTTCATAAGTTACTAAAAAACTATATAATAAATAGATCTTTTCAAATAAGATCGAAAGATGTGATTTCTTCACGCAGAAAAATTTCCGCAGGAGTACCTCAAGGAAGTATTTTAGGGCCTCTTCTTTATATACTATATACGGCAGATATGCCCACGAGCCCTATGACTCATACATCAACTTTTGCAGATGATACTGCTTTTGTAAGTATGCATACAAATCCGGTGATTGCATCCGAAAAACTCCAATCCCATATCACTGAGCTGGAAAAATGGCTATATAAATGGAAGATCAATGTGAATGCTTCGAAATGTGTCCATATAACATTTACCTTACGCAGGGAAAGTTGTCCCCCCATTCGAATAAACAATGTCCAAATACCTGAACAGGATAAAGTAAGGTATCTTGGTATTCACCTAGACCGGCGTTTAACATGGACTTGTCATATAGAATCCAAAGTTACTCAAATAAAACTAAAATCTGCCCAAATTCATTGGTTAATTGGTCCAAAGTCAGCCCTAGACTTGGACTATAAAGTACTGTTATATAAAGCAGTAATAAAACCTATATGGTTATATGGCATACAGCTCTGGGGAACAGCCTCTTCATCAAACATTGAAAAATTACAGAGAAGACAGTCCAAACTCCTAAGAATAATAACAGGTGCACCATGGTACGTCAGAAATAGCAACATCCACAAGGATCTCAATATTCCTACAATTCGTGAGGAGATAAAGAACAGTAGCATCAAATATATGAAAAAATTATCTGAACACCCAAACCCTCTCGCTAGGGATCTGCTAACTTTTGAGGGTCACAGACGCCTAAGAAGAATGGAAACACTGGATCTTGGAAGATAATACTACTAATGAAAACTCTACGTTGGATTTTGCAGTGGCAATATCAACAATAATAAGTTATAAGTTTAGGTTAAGATTTTAATACTTATTGTAAATTTCTGAAAAAGAAAGATTCAATAAAAACTAATATATATGTAAAAAAAAAAAAAAATATTTTTCGATTCTACGCGTAGTTTTAAAATAAAGAATATCCAACTAAAAGAAATTCTTTGATACCCTAAACTTTAAACTTTATTATGTATTAATTTCCTAGTTTCACCACTATATTTTCCTTACTGGTAATTACTTCAATGTATTAGACTCACCAATGAATTTTGTTCCCAATATGTTGTCGTTTAAGATGATGTTGGATGAAAACCTCCTCCAAATATATGAAAAACCAGATTGGCACAATGTGTTGTGTACATTTGTAATTTTATTTTATCTTTTTAGAATTTGTTTTCATAATTTTACATTAATTTTAGGGTGGCTACATGAGGTAGCAAAAAATTATCGAAATGAACAAAAAGAAATAAAAATATGAATATGGTTCTTCTTCTGAGCACCTTCTTGTTACACACTATCAAGCTTACTAACAGTGTTGCCAGTTTAGCCTTTTTAAGGCTAGATCTAGCCTTTTTATTTTGATTTTAGCTTCTAGCTTTTTTGTTAGCCTTTTTTATTTTTAACATAGCCTTAAAAAGGCTAAAATTTTACAAATTTTATTTTTACAAAATCATCAATTTAAGCATTTGTGTATATTAATTCTTACAAAAATATCGAAATTATTTACATTTAATGAAAATTTTCGCCTGCGGCGCTTCATTCTACAAAAATATTACAATTATTTTTTGACAAACTTTATTACACATATAAACTAATTACTTTATAATTACAAATTTACTAAAATATATCTAACAAATAACAAAATCTAATGAGAACAAAAAAATTAATGCTTTTTTAAATAAAAAATATGTTAGCTTTTTTCTGGCTTTATTTTTTGGGGCATTTAGCCTTTTCTGACCTTTTTTTAAGTCCAATTTAGCTTCTTTTTTTCTCAAGTCCTGGCAACACTGCTTACTAACCTTTTAATAAAACAAAAAAACAAACGTACCTTTTTTTATTCTATGTTGATATGAAGAAGAGATGAATAATATTCCAATGGAGTAGAAATAATAAAAGATGAAGTAGAAATCTCAGAGAATCTGCTTATATTTTCCCAAATTAATCCGGCTCGATTGGAACAATGTTTCTTTGTAAAGCTGTGGATGGGAATCTGGAGCAAATTGGAAATATATAAATTCTCTGAGCCAAAGCAAAATTAAGTAAATTTGTTTGTCTCAGTTAATATAAATATCGAAAGAAAAGAAAGAAAGAAAATAAAACAAATTGAATTAGAATTTGTTTAACTAAAGATAAATTTTATTAACTGATGGAACAAAATCTTACCAGTAGGTTTGAATACAAAAAATAGAAAAGGGAAAGAAATTTACGGAAATAGTATCTTTGTCATTTTTATATTTTGACAAGTATTTTTTAGACCTTTGGGTAAAAGACCTACCTACTTGCAAAAATAAACTTGTGTATATAATGATGCATGACTTCATGCATTATTATATTAGGACAAGTTTCACAATGACTTATAATCCTTTTTAATGACAAATTCAACTCAAGGATTTGACATTAACAAAAACGTTTTATGAGAAACAATAAACCGCTTATGATTTATTATTATTATTTTTTTGGTGGTTTAAACACACAAAACCATTAAATTTATAATGGTTGGTTTTTTGATTATTTTTTTTTTTGGTTTGTTTATACATTCATTATATGCATTTGTTCTGTATATCGGTATGTACGTCTGTATAGTTCTTAATGTAGGTACGTGATTTAATCTCCATGTTGAGTAGTACAGTGTATGCATATGAAAAGTACAGTGTATGCATATGAAATGATCGATGATGTGTTGTTCTCTCGCACACATACTCATACATATGAATCAAGTTCAAGTTGAGGGAGTATATGAGACGTCGCAAGAATAAGTACGATCGAATGACGAATATACAAGTTGAATGGCACCAAGTGGCACTTGGTATCTTTGAAATATACAAATGTATAATTTGGGAAAAACCGTATGTCAAATGCGGAATTAATGATTGCATATAAACCACAAAAAAATTGTGGTTTTTTTTTGATGATTTGGGAGCGTGTATATATGATTATGTCTGTATGTGGTCATCGGTTTATCGGAACGAACGAGTATGAATAATGCGGTATATGTAGGGAATGTGTTTAGTAGATTGGTGAACGTGAACACAACAGCACTGTACTCTGAAATATGTTTATGATTTAGATGTATGCATATGATAGTTTTACTATTTGTATAGGCGATGAGGGTGATTGGTACGGCAAGTTGCCGATAAAGAGTGGTCGACGTTCGAATAAAATAATTTTTAAGGATAATAATAATTTTAAGGAATAAGTGGGTAAAAATTGAGTAAAAAGTGGGTAAAAATTATCAATATGTTTATTAATAGAAAGAATTGGGTAAATGAATTGGGTAAAAATCCGCAGTTTTTTCCAGAATTATATCGTTGTTAATCCCCTAAATATGCCGACCACATGCATGGTATTTTTGGTTTTTTATCATACCTAGTGCACTCTTGCCGCACTAGTCGCCTAGTACTAGGTAGTTTTGGGCGATAATTTTTTAAAAAACAGTGCTTATCATTACTGTATAAAGTGAAATCGTGCATTTTCTATCCATGGGCATGGGTGTCAAAATCACAAGTATACGTACAAATTATTTCCGATTCTCATCTATTGATAATATTGCCAAATTCTACGTTCATCATTGAATCGAGCAAGAAAATAACATTGCGCAAACTAACCCTCTTCGATAAGAGTACGTATGTCGATGTCAGTACAGTCAATGTTCCATCGGATGGTTCATGTAAATTTGTCGTTCGTCGTTATACACCAAATACTACAGAACGTACCCTAACATATTCACGTTTCAAAGAATTGACTACCGAATTGACAGCCGTTCAACCAGCAACTGTTAAAGTCACCGATCTGATTAAAGTGTCTGACAATCATAATAATTACATTGTGTATACGGGACCATTCAACATCAAAGATTCTATACCCAAAACAATAACATACAAGAACAAAGAATACGAATTCATTGTCAAGAGAATGCGTGTCTATGTCAAACTCGATCAATAATTATTGGCAAAATTAAAAGCACATTCGACTGAGAAAAACGCAAATATTCAACGGTTAAATGTCAAAATAAAATACAAATATCGAAACGTTAAATGTTGAAATAAAACACAAATATTATTTAATTTTTTCAAAAAATAAATTTTTTATTTGCAAAATAATAGATGAACAAGGCAAGAATATTGAATGATTGTAGATGTAAAAGTTGTCGTCTATCGATTTGATCATTTGTAGCGTATACACATTTTCATTTTCGATTGTACAATGGTGGCGACATCACTCAATGGTTTTGCCGTCTTGTGTCGACACACTTTATGCTTGCGACAATACTCCATACTGTTGGAACAATTGAAACATTGAGCGCACACTTCACACGATCTCAACTCTTTGACACCTTCGACACAATCACGATCTAGATCGCCCATCATAATGTACAAGTTGGCCCATTTGATTTTCTTGGCACAGAACGTTTGTACGGTGACATAGTCGCTCATATGCGAAGACCATGTCGTACAACCGTCACTACAATTGCACGAATAACTGCTCTTTAGATAGACGTATAATTTACGCGGCCATACTTCTTGTGACGCTATATAACATGTTGAGTGTGAGTCGGGAAAATCTTTTTGAATGGTCGGCACAAAACCATAATAAACACAACTGTTACCATCGATACTGCATTCGGTGAAACGATAGGCTAAAATTTGTCCACCAATAATACGATCATGCAATGATGAACGTGTTATGACCGGCGATAGAGTAGGATTCACATGTAATTTATAACGCCAACGTATCGATAATAGAGGTTTCAATGAATGCGGAGCATATTCAACATTGAATGGTGCGTCCGTTATTAGAGTATAATCTTTCATTTCAGTAGCGTACAGTGTACGTTTGCTAAGAAAGACATCTTTGTCGATACGATACTCATGATCGACTGCTTTACAAATTGGTTCGAATTTTTCCAACTTTTTACCACCACCAGTTACAGGCAATTGTCGTGCTGTCGTCACATCTTTCACATACTTGGATGATGTTGTTTCATCGTTTTGATCGATTGTTGATGTTGTAGTGTCGTTGTTTTGTGACAATACGATTGCTTTTCGTTTACGTTGTTTTATCGGCGGCATAGACGTCAATACTCGTGTTGTCATTATCGTCGTTTGTTGTGGCGACATCATTCTCATTCTCAAGACCAAAATTTGCCAAATACGATCGACCAATTTGAGGTACAAACGGTTTGAACGATGTCATAATCTTTGTAGAGGGGGATAGTGTATATATTGTACTCTTGACTTGCTGTATTGTACTGCACAAATACGCGACTATGTATAGATGAAAAATTATCAAGTCGATTCGAAAAATGTCGTCTTCAACTTCAAGTCGCCAATATTCGGACCGTCAAATTGAAAACGTGGATGTATTTTGCAATAGTTCTGTATAAACGTATACAATATTTGACTCTCGACAAATTCTTCGGTGGCCGACAAAACGTCACAGTGCAAAAGTTTAACATCAATCAGACGACCGTCTGATTGACGTAAACTTTAGAATATGATGACAACGTTTCAAATTCTCATAAACGCTAGCCGGTAATTCATTCTTCCAATGCTTAATAGTGGGTATTTTTGCGGCCGCCAATAAAGTCGACACATTCAATGAAATTGGGCTGTTGGCAGTGTTGAGCATTGTGTATAGTTGACAAAAGTAATCGTACTGATCTAATGATGTATATGCAAAAACACCGACAATTTATTAGAGTTCATCGTCAACAATTTCTACATATGCATACGTATACAATTCAAGACATTATCACGATCGATTGATGGTAATTTAGGGTAAAGAATAGTATAATGATGATGACAATGATTGGTGTTTGTTAATTTTTAATTTTCTTAAATGTTGTTGGCAAACGATTCTTTGACAACGGTTTCGTTATAATATCCAATGTGAGTTTGTAATTCTTCAATACGCTATAGTTGACGATGGGACGATGTATGAAAGCGACTCGACCATTCATACGACACTTGTTGATTTTGTACTGATGATTTCGTGTCAGTATATCCAAAAGTGTACGATTCACATTAATATACTTTTTAATGTTGTGTATAATTTCGATTGACCATTGATAGTTTTCGACAAGCGCTTTAACTTGTTCCCACAACAATGATGATATTGTCGTATTTTGTTTGCGCAACGTACACATTTGTATGAGAACACATTCGCTCCACTCCAACATTTCAATATTGCGATAATTTTGTACATTCTGACATGCTAGAGCAACCATACGATCTGGACACAATGTTGTTACCGCCTCCATAAGCGTATCATTGTTGATGATTGACTTTACATAACGATTGTAGTCATTGCGTGGTACATTGTTGGTTTTGCGTCTTTTCCTTTCAGTGGAAAAGACGCAAAGACGTAGTCATCATAAGACGTAGTCATACGTTTACGTACACTACTCGCTACAACGTTGAATTGTTGTGAAGACTCAATGTCGGATTCGTCATTAAACGACATTGCTTGTATAACGGTTGAATTTACATTCAAGACCGTCAAATATCCCAAAGATTCGACATTTATTACGGTCGAAACGGAACATGGTATTGTCGATAATGATTTGTTGATTGGCTGTTTGGTTAGTGAGCATGAGGCGTACGTTAAGCACAGTAAACATACAAACATTTTGAAGCATAAAATTGGCGATCATTATTTCTACCTAATCAATTTTCTGCCAAAAAAATCCAATACTTATGATAATTTACGCGTAAAACACATTTACAATAACAATTCGTTGATGGTTGTGATTACTGGTCAGACGATAGTTGATATTGATGTCGGTTCGAAGATTGCCAATGCTTACGGCCAAAAGAATATCATTTCAAAGGCGGTGGATTTGCGTAATTGTTGGGGTATAACGAGAGATGGTCGCAAAGTACACGCTCAACTCATCTATAGTGAAGTGTCGATTGTTGCTCGTGTTACGTCCGGCCAATTGTACAGTATGTTTATGTCGAATGAGTTGGCGATCGATGAGAATGGTCTATTGATTGCACCCGTCGATCTCATCGTACACACACTCCATCCCTATACGAATACGAAAATCATCAAAGTCAAGAATGATACGTTGACGAATATTAACGGTTTCGATTCACAAAATCTATCGTGTACGAGTAATTTGCTGCGCAATCAGAATGTCTACAATATAATGCTTCAGATTTTGGGTTTTCATGGTTACGATGCACGTTTTTCAACATTAAAAGTCTCACAACCACATCTTGTCGAATCATTGCCTCGTGAACCGTCAGTCGATTCGGACGAAGAGCAAAAAATTAAACGTCGTCGTCTCGATACAACAGAGTTGTAGTCACATATACGTTCAGTATCGACTACGTAATACGTACAATAGTTTTAGTGTGTCCATCGTACTCAACGTTGTACCGATCGATTCTTTTTCAATCATTGGATAATACATAATCATATAGGCTGAATAGAAACCCCAAGCGAGCGACAACAAGACTATTGCTGCAAATATAATCAATAATATCGTTGCGAATATGGACCAAATCCATGAAGCATTCACTGAACTCTCTACGTTGGGCATTATAACGGCCAGTACACGTGACAGTGTAACGTTAGATTTGAAGGCACTCTATTCGTTGGGCTATATACTCGTCTACAATCTAAATATGCCCGTCTTTACGACAATACTCAACTATAGCTATATGTACAATCCAATTTTGTATATGCACAACACCATACCCAAACAATCGCTCAACACATTCATTCTCTCGAAAATACAAAGTGTCGGCCTAAGTAATGACTTTAAACAATCACATTGATCGAACAACAAATTCATTATATTGGGAGTTTTTTTCTGTCTCATCATTCATTCACAAAACAAACAATTATCGTATACGTATCTCTTGCCTGTATGTAGAATTAAGACTTGAATATAATAGTAAGAATAAAAAAAACAACAACCATAACTACAAGAATTATAATTATTATAATTTGTTTTCTTTATATTGGCACAATCGTTTTTGGGGAGGGTGAAAAGGGTTGAAAAAAAAAAAAAAAAAAATCAAATTATATAGTTTTTTTATTGTTTCGCTTTCATGACGGTAAAGATGGCAAACAATATGAATATGGCTAGTACGATGATTTTGACGAGCAATGATGTTGATTTCTGAAAGAGTACAATGACGACTATAACAACCATTGCGGCCAGAGCAATTGTCGGATACAAATACTTTGAATCGTTGACATTTTGCATGATATTGTTTAGCATTGATTTGAGTTTTGATGGTGCAGCTGTTGCTCCTCCATGATTGGCCGTAGCTGTTGCGTCCAATGGTGTATCTTCGGTGAAATTCAACGCATTGACATATTCACTCTGAGCACTCGATTCGATAGTCGGTTGTTTTTTGTTGACCGATGTCGTCTTAATAACGGTAGTAGTAGTAGCTGTATTATTGGCATTTGGATTGTTCATGATGAATGGTGATTTATTTGTTTCGCTCCGACGTACAAACTCATATACACGCCTAGACAATACTATATAAACGATGGATAATTAAGTTTTTTCTTTTAGATTTGTCGATCGTTCGCATTTTAATATAGTATATCGTGGTGTCTAGTCCATCAAAGTCCGATCCGTATCCACAGGTGATCAATATCGAGAATCAACACGATTGTAATGTGCATAGTTTGCGTGTATGCGACATTAACGACAGTACAACGTTGTTTGGCTGCAAAGAGTTAATTGTTCGTTGTCATCATTTCGAGCACGATACACCGTACGTCGACAACAATGTTACGACCATCATACCGAAAAATGACAAACCCAACGAAGGTTATGCTCTGGCCATCACATCGATTGCTGAAGCATGCAATCCATATCATGGCGATATAACATTGATCACATCGAATGCCGAAAACAGTGAATACATGTTGGTCTGTACGTGCAAACACCCTGGCTATATTGGCAACGAGACGATTTTGGGCAATTGTACGACCGTTTTCATATGCAATGGTAAGATTGACGACATCAACAAACCGTTGGCCAACATCAATTGTGTCTGTGAAAACAATCAAAAGACAATACGCTATCAGGACGGTTTACCGGTCTGTAAAGATTTGTTGGTGCATGAGGCGAACGAATTGTACGATGATTGGTCGAGTATTGTGCCATGGATTTCGAATCGACAGATTAACGTTGAACGCTACAATCCGACAGTGTCGGGTAATTTAAAGACATCACGTCTTTTGGATCCATGTCTCAATTCATTGATCAATCCATCGATAGAAATACCCGATGCACGTTTCAATCCAGCCAAAGGCCAATGTACCGTACACACATCAGGCTATCCCGTTGTGAATGGTCTGTTGCGTTTTAAAGAGTCGAAGAATAACAAGACTGGTGTATCGGCTGTTATTGCTACGGGCAAATATGAAAGTGTTCGTTTTAGTGATAATATAGCTGGGGTTCGTAGAGTCTATGGTATTGTGATTGATGGTCTGCCGCATACTAAATTTCAAAATACACGCATTGTTGTACAACCACCAAACGGCATAACGATCGGTCTGAATCATGCCATTTCATTTCCAAGCAAAACACAATTCGTAGCACCCGTATGCGAGGGACACTGGCCAACGTATAGTTGCAATGATGTTCGTCCGAAAGATTCGCGTATCGTAGCGAATTTAGCTGTAGCGACCGGTCGCAATTGTCCCAGTACTTTTCTATGGAGTCGCGACGAATGGGATGACAATGAGTTTTTGGCACAACGATCCATCAGTTATAAAAATGATGTCGGGTATACGCTCAGTCCCATCAATTTGTCAAAAGTTAAATATTGGCGAGCGTACGGTGTACAATGGACACCGAAAAATTCCATCGCCAATACTGGTATTGTCTTCTTTCCGTCCGACGGAGATTTTCAAACACACTTGAAAGTGTTGAGCGACTAACAATGTGTTTTTGGTATTTTTTCGTACGTTACAATCATTATTAAATTCCCTACTTAGATAGATAGATCTGTTTCAGTGTACACTCGTATACATCATACCGACAATTGTATCGATTATGGAGAGTACTGTTCGTCAGACGATCGATTTGCGTAAACGTAACAAACGAACAATTAATGTTGCCCACTGGCAGACACCATTCAGTAAAACGGATCGTATTGCTGTATCGGCACTCTATTACAAATCGAACGATGGTCATCGTTTGTTCAGTTTGAATCGTCGCAATCCACCGATTCAATGTTGGAGCAATCAAGTGTTCAATTGTTAGGCCGGAAAAATTTGCAGTCATTTTGTCGCGTATCAATCCCAAAGTTTTGTATTTGAACGATGGCGAACATTTGTATACGATACAACTCAAGTATACGATACAACTCATTCACGACAAGACCATTCATGAAATCTTTAAAGCAATCGAACTGCCCGATGATTATGAAAACATTGCTGACGATGAGAACGATACATGCAATGGTTCGAGTGTAAAGAGACGACAACCGCCAACATTTAAAAGTATACGTGAATTGGATCCGACTATGACACGCAAAGAATATCAAAATTTCATTAAAGATTGGAAATGAATGTAGTTGAAATGTTGAAATGTGATTGTGTTTTTTTCCTCTCTCGAAAAGTATAAATGTGAAAAAAATAAACTACTATATAAAAAGTCAATTGTATATGTGTGTTTTTGTTTTCGTTATTTTTTTTTTACCCTTCAAAATATTTAGATGCGATTGAACGATTGTCGAAGTAGAGTGATTTTTTCACGCAACGACATTGATCGTATTTTACACAGTATGGCGTGTTTATTGTTGATGAGTATGGCATTTGTTTGTCGTTTACAATGCATTGGTTTGCCATCGATAATATGCATAGTGTCTGGACGATGATGGCACATCATTGCTGTATTATTTAAAACGTATAGATTTGGATGATGTATGCATTGGTAGTGTTGTTTCTTTAGACTTGCGACACTGGCCAACATTAACACAAAGAAAATTATGAATCGATGATGACGGCAAAACATTGTAGGTTTGATTTTTTTTGTGTTATTGCAAACTCTCACTAAATAATACGTTCAAATTGAATGTGTTTGCTGAGAAAATGTTCACTCAACACTACAAATACTATGAGAATAATGGCAATGGCTATAATAATACTCTGATTTAGATTGATGAGAAATTGTATGGGTACTTGTGTATTGTTGGCATAATACATGGCCGTTTCGACGTCTGTTGGCAAAACAAGTTCCAAATCGTCACTCAACAAGACGGATGTTCCGATCGAATCGGAACATTTTTTCGTTTCATTGTTCGACATGATTGTCGCAATCAAAAAAGCTCTTTGACAATATCGTCTCTATATTCGATATGCATATAACAATTCACTCATTGCTGAGCACATCGTTTAGATAGTAGACGATATTTTGAATGATCGACTCTATCAAAGTCATTGCATTATGTGGTATATTTTGTTAATGTTGATTTTCGCCATAACTTTGGTCAGTATGTTGTTTGCCAAAGATGGTTTCATCAACAGTGAACTGATGGCCTATCAAAAAACAATCAATACACCATGGTTACATCGTATAGTAGCACTCAAATATGATTCTGATTTTATTTAAGAGTATTTTGTTTTTTTCATTATCTTTATTGTTTCCTTCATCATTGAATATACAAGAGTGCTGGTTCGGGTAGATTTAATGCGGTACGATTCGATGTTTGTGTCGAAATCAAACCAATCATTATGGCAACAATCAATATTAGGGCCATCAGAAACAAAAATGCTTGATTCACCAACAATACAATACCATTTTCACCAAACTGTTGTCGCAAAATCTCTTTGAAGCGTATATCACGCGTTTCAGTCGTTTTGATTGGTTCAGTGGATGACATAGTTTTTTTGCGTTCGTTCACTATAATTACTTCTATACACAATCTTTACTAAATTAAAAATGAATAGAATAAATAAAAAAAAAATACCCATATACATAAAATTTTTTTTACATATTGGACAAAAGACTGTAGTCGATTGTTTTGTCGGTTAGCGTTTTGACGGTGGTATCGAGTGAGGTCGGTACAACAGCATATTCCAAATGATTGAGAGGTTTGGTGTGACGAGTATACGGTGTCCGTTCAATGTAATGCTGATAGAAATGACTGCACATAAAGACGATACGAATCGTTTGTGTGAAACGTATACGTTCGTTTGGTGTGAAATCAATGGTGTCGACATCGATGGCCGGATCGTCACTGCGATAGTATGAAGCGTACTTGTTACGACCGTCCATATTCTGAACACCATAGTCTAGATTGTCGAAAATATCGAAATTGTCGTCTTCGATAAAGTCGACCGTATTCTTGGGCAATTCAACACATTCGTTGACTAGAAGCGCCACCAACGGTATTGAAATGTAGATGATGTTATTGTTTTCGACAATCGGTTCGACCAGTATCGTAGTCGTCTTCACCAATCGAATCGTTTTCCTCTGCAGCAATAACAATATTATATCGCACACCATATCCAAATGTTCGTCGACAAAATACAATGGCATATTGCTGTCATAGTAGGCTGTTGCCAATTTTATAATACTCTCGTACGATTGTGTTGAAATACTCATTGTTTCATCTTTACTATATATATTACTTTAAGAGTCAAACATATCAATCATATACACTTTTTTTTGCCCCCAGCTTTATTCATTTCCCCCATTCACTATAGACTTTTAAAAGCATCAACGAAACAAATGAAACCCATCGTCACAATCATTATCAATTTCTCACACTAAAAGATTACAATTCTTTGTCGAAAAGGCATATTGATATTATGGTGTAGCGATTGTATTGGATGAATGTATATTGTGACCTACTTTCATTACTGTTGGCCTTGAACATTTTTCGAGAGCGTAACTATAGCATTTTACTCTCATGAAATGATGTTTTACTCTCTCAAAGAGCGTAATTCTAGATCGTTATCTCGACGTATATAAAGCAGTAATGGCGGACAAGTTCTTAGTCGGTCGCAGACCGACGAGCTAAGAGGATATATATTATTATTATCGTTCTTTATTATATATTATATATTGTAAAATACGTACAACTATAATTATTATGCGCGTGACGTCACGTGAAACGTCATCAAAATTTAGCATTTTCAAAATCAAAAATCCGACTCGTTGACGAGCTGATGCACACGGAATACACGACAAGTGTTACGGATGGCGTTTTATCGTGTCTTTTTTGGATTTTCACGTATAAAAATCGACTGTGAAAAAATCGACTCTCAAAACACCATCACTTTTGCAATATTTCGAATGTGTCAAATATGGTCGTTTGCTGTCATCAATGGCGACTTTTGTATGGAAAATGACGAGAAATTGTTGCAAATGCCAAAATGACTATCGTTTACGATGACATCGTCACAAATGGCTTTAAAATGGCATTTTTCCATATAAAAATTGTCATTCTCGACACAAGCATAATTTTCGTGGTCATAATTGCAAAATATTCCAACATAAAAATCACAAATTCAATGTCATTGTTGGCTATTGAACATTCTGAATGTATAGTCATGATAGTAGTCGTCTTGTTGGTAGTCGTACACCAGCATATACTCTAGTATGGATACTTTAAAATTTTGCCATAATGTTTTGATATTGTAGTTTTTTTAGAGTGTTGGATTTTTTGTGTCTACATATATATCTCTAGTTTGTTTTGTGTGTGTGTTTGTGTGTATTTATATGTATGGTTAAGTATCAGTAGTGCCGAGTGCATGTGTACTTGAGTGTTGTTATGAATGGATAATAATGATTAGTGTGTGTGTATGTGTTGTCATAAATGGATTTTTCAACTTTATATATACAATAAAAATGAACGTTGTCGTAAATGGACTTTTCGACTTGTGCTTTTTGTGGCTGTTTAGTACGTTGTCGTAAATGGACTTTTGAGCATTTTCCCACTACTACAGTATATGGCTTGTCGTAAATGGACGTTTCGACTTGTGCATTTTATGGCTGTTTAGTACGTTGTCGTAAATGGATTTTCTCAACTTGTATACAAAAATTATAAATGTTGTCGTAAATGGACGTTTTGATATTGTGCTTTTTGTCCATTCAATGTATACAAATATCCATTGATTGCATCGTCCATTCTAGACGATAACCGTACAATGTAGTGCATTTCTTTTGGCATTTGTATTGAGTGGTTTTTTTGTGTTGTTCATTTCAATTGTTTTGTCGTCTGTTGGAGTGGTATCTTGTGATCGGTTGAATTTGTCGTAATGAAACGTTCACAGGCATCGTACTGATGTGTGGTGGCATTAACGAAACGAGCACAATTAATGTAGTGCGCTGGGATATCGAACGATGCTCGAATATGGATAGTAACGCCATTGTGTAGCGTATTCTGTGTAGCATTTGTTGAGAACACGAGCTGTAACAGCTGAAAACCCCTTGCCAAATATTGTATCGTACAATTTGATGCATTCGTCTAGAGTAAGTGAATCGTCGATTGTGAGTTGAGTTGGCGTTGGATGTGTTACGTTGCCCGTATTGACAATGTCGACGAGCTGTTCGTTGGGCGTAATACGAAAGACGTGCATAAAGAGTATAGTTCGCATGATTGAGTACATGTCCGTTTCGGTGTAGCGTATCTTTTCATCGGAACGACTCTCTTTCGAAAAGTACAAACCGTTGGGCAGTTGACATTGATGGCGTGTAAATTCATTGGGTCGTTTTGTCGGACAATCGTTCAGTGTGTATATGAAACGTGCCGAATTTGATTGTACGCTATACATGTTGTTGTCGAATGGTGTAAAGTGAAAAATATTTTCGATTCAAATCGTCTTGATTTGCCTATATTTAATGCTTAATGTAGGTAATCGTTTGGCTTTTTGTTGGGGCGCACGTACACGTACACCACCCATAAATTCAAGACGATGTGTGACATTAGCAAACCAGATCTACTCATACATCCCGATTATGTGAAGAGTTTGCAAAGTTTTGATTTGAGCACATACTTTAATGTGATTACACTCGACGATCTGATGAAGAGTGTCGACACAATAATGCCGTACCTAGTCACCGATACGGGTATTTCACGTATGAACGATGTCGTTTTGAGTCCCGTCTTTCGAGAGGTTTTATCGAAACGTAGCGACATTAAACCACACTATACCAGCTATTCATTTGACTGTGATATACCAATTTATACGGTAGCGTATCGAGCACCACGCTATGTTATATGGACACTGGACGATGATTTGACTGTATGCGCTACATGTGTCGATCGAGTCGATCAGTATAGTTTGTATGAAGCATATCGTAGGGCGAAAGATTGGTCGTACACTATAACACGTTACGAAAGTATTATTGTATTCGATTTGGATGAAACGCTCATCGATCGCAATTGCAACAAGTTAAAGTGTACCGACAAGCTGTTGGAATGCTGTCGTATGGCATACGATCGAGTCGTTTTGTATTCGCACGGTTCGAATTTGCACGTCGACGACAATGTCAGCAAATTTAAAGATGATTCATTCGACCTAATACTCAGTAATAATTTGCACGATAAAGTATGCAACAAAAATTTATTATCGCTATACAACTACTTCCCCAATACACTCTTTACGAAAGCAACGCTCGTCGACGATTCCCTATATAACTGGACTACTTTTTCTGTATTTAGTGTATACATTCAACTCGCAACAGACGAAATACTTCGATAAGTTTTGAGTTTTTTTTGTTGAACGGAAACAAACAAGAGTCTAGCGCAACAATGTGTTTTGCATGTGCCGGCGAACGAAAATGGTCTTATTGCATTGGAGTTGTATTGTTTCTGGTGCTTGTATGTCTATCGGTTTGGGAAAAACACAACATCGTCATCGTCCCTATCCAATTGATGTACCGAACATGACACCAAACTTACTACATCAACTCACAGCAATAAAAGAATCATCCAATAATTGATTGAGCTCTGTTTACTGATGACGATTGTACTCCTAACATCTCTACAACAAAAAAATATTATTCATATGCATCGTAAAAATATACAATAAACAACAAAAAAACAATTTCAATATTATTTTAAGGCATAAAAATTACAAATGTTGTGTTTTTTTATTAATTCATTAAAATTTTTCTATACAATGATATGTTTGTTTTAGCTTCCATTTGTTTGTGCTTATATCTAGACAGTCGCGTTTTATACTAAATTAATAACAATAACGAACATGTTGGTCGCTATACAAGAATAACATTAACAACAACAATAATTAAATTATAAATACCACTATTAATAATATTAAAACGATAATCACAATAACTGTCTATCTATAAGAATAATAATAAATTAGCATTAAATTGATATTTTCTTTTCCCACAGACATGTGCTGTATATGTATAAATAATTAAAACAAATATGACTAAAGATTGTATGATGTGGTGTCGTCATCATCTCAAATACAATAATAACAATATTAATAACAATAATTGATAATGTAGTGTTTTTTTCCTTAGATTTATATGAATGTTGTTTTTTTTGTGAATATAAACAACAATATAGGTATCTACAATAGTTTTAGTGTATGTATATGATTGTTTTTAATATGTATATAAAAATATATTGAAAGTTTCTTCTTAAAATTTATGTGTACATTTTTTTGTGGAAAGAGCATTTTCTAGGCTAAACTCGTACAATGAGTGTTTCTTCTTCCTCTGGCTGTGTTGTTTTCGAGGGTATGCGTAGACATGTGTTTTTTTCAGGCAAAGTATCTCGAGACTACGTTAATAATTGTAGATTTTCAAATTGTTGTAGCATGTCGATAGCATGAATATCGTATAGTGTGTTTGAGTATGAAGAAATAAATCCGAGATTGATACAGTATAATAATAAAAATATAGAATGCTTATATAAACTTATGAGAACGTATAGCAATATTAATGATGGTAATAGCTATAATTTTGATGATTTGAATGAGTTTTTCTGATTTGTCCGTAGAAAAATTACAGTAGTACTAATAAAGGCAACGAAAATATTTTGCTCGTTTCACAAATTGAGGGTAAAATGAAATTGAAAAAAGATTCGGCTGTGCCGAATCTTTGATACCCTTCACCATATTACCATCTTACCATCTTATCGACATCATATTACCATATTACCGACAATTAATAAAATTTTCGCCTTAACGTATGCTTGTATATTTTCTAAATCTAAATTTTTTTCAAACTACGAAAATTTGAATATGAAAAAAAAAACAATCATAACAGGCTTTGCTTTTAAAAAAGAAACAACAACAATTCCATATATATTTATTTTTGTATGTACAAACTGACTGAATACACAAAGAACAACAACAACACTGTTATTCACTATATTACTGCTGTTGCTAACTAAACTACTTGTCTATACAAAAAACAAAAAACGTCACTAATAGTCATTACAATGCTTAATATACATGTTTGTGTATGTATTTATGTATATTCTTAACAGATATGTTTTAGTTTTTAAAAATAAACAACTACAATTCCATATCTATTTTTGTACAGACTGCATATACAAAGAACAACAACAACAACACTGTTATTCATCATATTACTGCTGTTGATAACTAAACTACTTGTCTATACAAAAAACGTCACTAATAGTCATTACAATGCTTAATATACATGTTTGTTGGTGTATTTGTATTCTTAACAGATTTGTTTTTGGGCCATAACTCTGTTGATTATGAACGAATTTGGTTTATTAAAAAAACCGAAATTTTATAAAAATATTTATAACTGATCTATATAAAAATAAAAATCTGTAGCTTGAACAAGGGCTTCAAAAATAAAAAATTCGTTTTCCCCGATATCTCAGTTATTACTGAACCGATTTATTTAATTTTTTCGAAACAAAAATTCAGAAAATAATTTTCTAGCCCCCTTTAAAAATTCGAAGTCCCTGGTACATGCAGAGGCTTCAGAAACTAAAAAACCGGTTCTAAAAACCGGTTTTTAAAGCATATCTCCACCATTTATAAACCGATCTTCCTGATTCAAAAAACTGAAATTTTATAAAAATATTTGTGACCGATCTGTATAAAAATAAAAATCTATAGCTTAAACCAAGGCTTTAAAAAATAAAAAATGCGTTTTGTCCGATATCTCAGTTATTACTGAACCGATTTATTTCATTTTTTCAGAACAAAAATTCAGAAAAAAATGTCCGAGAATTCTTTGTAAAAACGAAGTCCGAAGTGTATACAGAGGCTTCAGAAACTGGAAAACCGGTTCAAAAAACCGGTTTTTTGAACATATCTCCGCATTGTATGAACCTATCTTGCTGAATTCCAATAGCAAAATTTTCGAAAGCATTTCCGATCGTTTGACATACATATTATATATGTCAGTTATCGGTGGGCTTCATAAACGCCATTTCAACCGACACACGGACGGACGGACGGACGGACATGGTCCAATCGTCATCGCTTCTTACAAGGATTCCGAAAATATAAACTTTTTTGCTCTCCGACGAAAATTGTGGGAATTACAAACGGAATGACAAACTTATATATACCCTTTACACCTGTGGTGAAGGGTATAAAAAGAGTATATAAATACGTATAGATAATTGTATTGTAGTATAGACGAAAAGTTGAAAAGTTTTATAGTATATATAATGTGCGTGTATACAATAAACAGCTTTATGATATTCTTACAAATTGGATATTGTTTGAGTTGTCGTAAAAGTTACGGCATATTCGGCTATTGGATTTGTTTCTGAGTAGAGTTTTTTCATGGTTGGTAGAGTGTTTCAATCGGGATATGTATATTGGCATACATGATGTTTGCAAATATACGGTATTTTCAATGTTGGGCAATTTTGCTGGTTAGTTGTCGTCATCTTCATATGTTGACAAGTATCCTTCATCGTCAAAGTTTGTGTCGAGAACAAGACCATCATCAGCTTCTTCGTCATCGGAATCATCATTCACTCTTCAAGCTTATATAGTCAATCATATGTTGACGTATACTCCAACAAACTATAGGCATTCACAAAAAAAACACACATACATTTATAGACGTACTCGACAACAATTAAAATACCAACGAAACCAAATACAAACCACAACAACAGGAAAAGCTCTTATCATTACGAAAAAAAAAAACCATCAACAATACAAAAGTTCATTTAAAATTTAAATTTTATTTGTAAATATGGGTATATATGTATAAAAAAAGTACAAAAATATGTTAGTATTTCTAAAATTATCATCATCTCCATCTTAAAAATGTCGTTATATGGCATAAAAAACAACAACTATATTATTAAGTAACACTATAAAAAAAACGTAAATACTATGGTTAGTAACAAAAATATATATTTTTTTTTGAATAATTGGAGGTATAAACATGTATAAGTGTTCATATATGGCAGTATTCGATATCTTCGAATATATAAAATTTCACTGGCAAGAAATTTTTGTGAACATAAATCACAACTCAGTATCACCAGAAACATTAACAGCAGCACTACATTGTCGTTTAGCTGTTGGTTCTTTGGTTTCATCATCATCATCATTGGTGGTGGTAGTAGTAGCAGTAGTAGAGGTAGTAGAAGTATTCTTTGCTGAACGTTTTGTTGATTTCTTTGGTGGCATGCTGGCTTTTAATATGCGATTATATATTACTCGCGATTTACTTGTGTCGAATTCTTCATCTGTTATAAATTTATCATTCATGTCAAAGGCAATCGGTATAGCGTATTGATTTTCAATACGACGAACTATCGTTGGGAAATCAACCGTTTTTTCCGGCGACAAATAATCAATCACTAAATTTCTGTAACAGTTTATACAACATGCAATTTCAATATCGTGCCGTATAGTAACTGCTTTCAATGTACGCCTTCTTTTACACATGACACACTGAGTTCTAGGTATATTCTCAGTGTTCATTTTGTACGGTGTTTCGTCACAAACTTTTTTATAATTTCTATATGTGACTTTCAAGAGATTTGCCGACATTACTTTATTTGTTGATGACGCCTTCTTAACGATTGGTTCTGGAGCGACATACTCTTGACGACTTTCCATCAACAATTGCTCTGCTTCATACCGCAAATCTACTATATTCTCACTTTTGTTATTCGAAACATCGTCATCGTCGACATCTTCATCATCCCCTTCATAAGTATCGTCATCATCGTCATCATCAGCAACAGCAAGTTCGTCTTCATCGATTTCGTCGTCATCTAAACGTGTCCACGCTTCAATGTTTTCAATCGACGTGAATTCATTCGACTCAAACAGACTCTGTAACTCATCATGTATAGCACGACCAATACATTTATCATGATCGTCCATATACATCAAAATTTCAACACGCTTTAATATAATTAAATTAATCGTCATCATTAAGCTGATGAGAGCGTCACGATCCATTTTAATACTGCGATCGACATCAAACTCTGGTCGACGCTGTTGGACTTTTAGAGTAATTGCTGTACTGACGCTGTTGAATTTTGTCTCCATGACTGGAATATGCACGCCATTATTATTGCTGCTTAATAATTTAGCATGCAATCGTTTAAAACCCTCGACATGATCGACATTAATACGTGTTGTCGATGGATAAATGCCAAAATCAACCAAGTGATCGGCAAACATTTTAACGATATGATTATAGAGGGAACTTAGTGATTTTTGAACACGCTTCATAGACTCACCCGTAGCAGTATGTAAATGTGGCATAAAATTAAAATATTGCTTAGTTTCGTCGAGGGTATATTTGATGTTTGTCATGTCGTAGTCCAGATTTTGTAATTCTAATTCTTCCAATTTGGCAATCAGTTTTCGGCCAATCACTTTAATACCCTTCAACACTTCAGTCAATGTATGTGGGCATAAATAATGATGAATAATGCATTTTCTCATGAAACAATGCCATATATTGAGAGCACGACAACTTGCGTCTGGATTTTGTATTCTACGCAATGACGATACAATATGAGCAAATTCTCGTTTCAGCAACAACATACACTCGACCGTAATATATTTTTCGTCTTTCACATTGACAATGGCGAGAATTTTTAAACGCAACGTCTTGTCCGGTATTAGACTGCAGGCATAAATCAACAGCGATTTGAGTACATTGCGATTGACATCGTTGCGCTACTTTACCAAATCGAGTGACGCCAACATTGTATAGCAGTATGCGCCAATTTCCAATTCACCCTCAGCAAGATATGGTGCTGTATCGCGTTCGTTCAACTTGAACTTGTACTTTTTCAACAGTATATACGAGGCATACTCAAAAGCCATCAAATCGGGCACAGCACCATACACCAATGTATAAACGTTGGGCGTTAGAGTGGCATTGTTGACAATCGAACGTTTGTATTGGCACGTTTCAATTGGATAGTTTGCTGATAATTTGCGTAAAGCAGTACCATACGACGTCTCAATCATACGATCTTGTACAAATGTATTCTTAAAGTTGCCCTGACTGTCGATAAATTCACGCAGCGACATCAATTTCAACGAACGACTATACACCATAACATTGTCAGAATCGGGTGGTGTATCGTCGAAAATCACTTCACAAACACGTATCGTTTTTGCATTCTTTGGCATTGTTGGATATTTGTAATTGAATTCAGTCAACAGCCATTTACCTTTGGGCATTTCATATTTGCTTGGTTCCTTCTTGAGAGGTTCGATATTGGTGCGCAATATAACGGCAGAAATTGTCTTGAACTCAGTATTACGTATCGGTTGTATACGTACACGTTCATCGGGTAATGTTTGATTCACATAGAAAAGTGTTTCGTCGGCATCAATTGGTATGGCGGTAACATTGCTTGGCACCAATGTCTTATTATCCGTTATCGCTTGACCGGACAATTTAAAGTCTGGCGTGGCAGTATACGATTTGAAAAGTGATGTATAGTCACAACCATAGTTGACATAACCCAATGTACGATCAATATTTGCATCTAAATCGTCAACATTAGAGTTAACAGTCGGTGTACCGTACAAACTATTCTTGCAGGCCACTTCAAGTACATTGGAACCGTTGCGTAACATGATAAAACCTTCACTCAACGAATAGTAAGCGAATTTATTGAGACTTGGATGGGCCTTCAGTGGATATTTTGGTATGCCAGTCAGTACACAGAAAAAATTATTTTTCTGTTTCAATCAAGAAATTCACCAAATCAAATGTTTTTTGTTTGATTTAGGACCTATCAAAAAATTTGTAAATTCAAACACAAAATTTGTAATAATTTAATTGAAAATAAATTCATTTTTTTCAACAAAAATATTATGACTATTAAATAAAAAACTTGTTTGGAGTTTCATTTCAATTTCGAATAAAATGTTTAATAGAAACCAACAAAATTTTTATTGAATTTTTAAAAGTATTTCAACAAAATATTTTTATTGAATCTACAAAAAAAATTTTTGAAAATAAATGTGTATTTTAAACAAATTAGTGCACTGAAACAAAAAAAAATTTTATTGGATTTTATTATAAAAACAAACAAATCCTTTCATAGTATCAACAAAATATTTCTTTAAAAGTAATTTGCGAATTCAAGCAAATATTTTATTAAATCAACAAAAACTTTTTTTTAGAAAATCTAATAGAAACAAAAAGTATAAAAATATTTTTATTTTTAGTTTTTATAATATATTTATTAATGTATTTATTTTTAGTTTTTTAAATTATATTTCTGATGTAATAATTTCTAATTACATATATTGATTTGGTAGTATATAAAAACTATGTATAATAAGTAATTAACAAAAACAAAAACATTTACATTTTAATTCAAAGTCATAACATATATATAAAAGATCTTACATGACGTTATTTAAGAGTTTTTTAAAATTAATTTTAAAAAGAGGAAACATTTTGAATGTTAAAACGTTTGTTTCTTGAATATAATATATAATTTAAAAATCATAAAATGCTAAATTAAATAACAAGCACTAACTTAAATGATATTTTTAGTTTTAATATATCATGTTTTATGGTCGAAACCCTTGCGTATTTTTTTGCTGTTGGTAGATCATATAAAAATGATTGAATGAAATTGTAAAAAACGTCTCACTCTTCAAGATACTGAAGATTAAAAAAAAAAAAAATTAAATAATACATCTAGAGCATCCAAAAATTTAAAAAATGGATATTTAATATCATCGACATAGACGAATATTGACTTAATGTTACTTAGGTCCCCTATAATTAATATTCTCGGTTAAATATTTTTACACTGCAATTTTAGCAATAACAATTGGGCTTCTAATTCCTCAGATGTAGCTGCTATTAAAGCGAAGCTTTGCTGGGAATCCGCAATGGAAAACTTCTTTCAAATTTTTGAGCCACTAGGTTCCGTTGAAATCTTTTGTTGTGGAGGATGGTGCAGAAACCAAAAGGCGATAAAAATTTTATACTCCACAAAAGGAAAAAAAACATTTGAAATTAAAATTAAAATTTCATATTATGGTTCGTGTTATTTATTTACCTTCATTTTTGGAGTTTACGTCATTAAGCAGCTTAGATATTTGAGCGTTTGAAATTTTAGTTTTTAATATATGTAAAATGTTCTCCCCATATTGTGACCATCTTTCACGTATATTTTTTGCCATCGGAAATTTAAATAAAAAATCTATATCGATCTGAAAAATATGTTGAAATATATATGTATATAAAATTTATATATATGTTTAAATTATTAATATACATAAACAAAATTTTTATAAAAGACTTACTAAGTGAAAACCTGACGGTTTTATGTAATCAGGCCATAGATTAAAAACTTCCGCAGTACTTTTCGACTCTGAAATCTGTTTAAAACGGAACGGTGCACATTTCCGCCAATACAGGTCGAATTCTTCAGCAGAAATTTTATCACTTTTCAGATATTGTAGGAGTAGTGCGTAGTTTTCATCCGATTCTAATCCAAAATACATATGTATATTAAATTACTGTAAGCTATAAAGTAAATAATAATAATTTCTACAAACCTTCTACAAGATTTTCTTCTGTTGGAATATTTTCACCTTTTCTTAAAACTTCTTTTGAAAGTCGTTTTGAATGCGATATTTTATTATAAAGTTTTCCCCTCTTTCCATTTGTATAAAATTCCTGGTTGAATAAATTAAGGATAGTTTTAAGGTACTTCATAAAAACATTATATTTACCAATTCTTCTGTTGGAAAAATATAACAAATCTCTTTCTCCATTTCTAAACATTTTGAAAGACTGCATTTCACTCCTTTGACCTCGTAAAGAGTGTCATTTTTCTGGTAGAAATCCAAAATTTCTCTACCGTTATGTGTATTTTTCAAAATCTCCATCACTGATATTTTTTTTTTCGTTAAAATTCCAATTTGGCTGAACTTCTGATCTAATTTCCATTGGTGAATTTGTTTGTTCATTGTTCCAGATTATATTCAAATTTTATCATATCTCCAATAGTAAAATCTGAGAGGAATTTTTCAATATGATAAATTTTTACCATGTGAAGTATATCGATTGTTATTTGTTGTTCTGTAACAAAAAAAAGAGATTAAAACAACTGGAAAATCAAGCTTAAAATTAAATATACATATTATATAAGTACTTACCTTTTAATGTATGATGCAAGTGTCCTAATTTCCATTTATTTAAAAGACAATATAAGTCCATATCATTGTTATTATTAGTGTTTATAAAAAACCGACTTTTCAAAAAACCGGTTAAACCGGTTAACCGACATTTAAATAATTGCTCTAATTTGAAGCTTAATAAAAATATTTTTGGCTAAAAAAAGTGTTTTTTAACTTATTGGTTTAACCATGCACCAAATAATAAACAGTGCACTGCAGTGTTCTTTATAAATTTCGATTGATTTACATCGAAATTTTATAATCCTTTTTTTTAGCCTTTAGGCTAGATTTAATATAATTTATAAAAACAACTTTTATGGCATCTTTTAGCACAGCTTTTGAAGCTTAATAATGATCGAAAAAAAAAACTTTATTTTTTCAGTTTTATTTTTAATTTTTCTAGCTGAAAATTAATATTAAATTATCGAAATTTTACAAAAAGGAAGCTTTAGACCTAGGATAATGTGCTTTATATTATGATTTATATTCACCGCATTTTAAGTTTTTCTCTCAAGGAAAAGTTTATATAATTTTTATAAAAAAAAATTTAATAAATATATCTGCATAAAATTGGAAAAATAAATAGCACTTTTTTTTGCTAAAGAGAGATTTGTTTTTAATTTTTAGATGATTATTAATCATTTAGAAGATTATTAATCAAGTACATTTTCTGCACTTATTTAGTTCTACGTTTGAAGTCTTTATTCTTGTTATCCTATATAAAATCTTATTTTTATCTTAAGCTATACATTAGTAGGTGTAATGTTACATAAGTATTTTCTTTTGGAAAATTTCATTCGCATGAAATTAAAGTTTTTGTAAATGGAATGCTTAATTATCTATCTGAGTTATTTATACATACAGTTTTAAAATATATTTAACTTCAAACAAGTAAATATATATCACCTGGCTACTTTTTAACTCAAACAGCAAACATTTTTAATAGTTTAAAAATATTTTCTTATATTTTAAATTCAGAAAAAAAACAACAAAGGACGAAATTTTGTGATATTTTTAGCAAATTTTTGAAACCGGTTAACCGACACAGAAAAACCGGGTAAACCGGTTAACCGAAATTGAATATTTCAAATTAACCGGTTCGCAAATAACCGAAATTTGAAGAAAAATCCGGTTTTTCGGTTAACCGGTTTATAAACACTAGTTATTATCCATTTTAATTGTATATGTTTTTGTAGAATTCCTTCAGCTTGAAAAATGTAGAACCATTTGGAGATTATACTTTTTCTATGGAGGGACTTACCGTAAAAACAATATATTTTATTTTTTAATATTTCCAGCAAATAGTTTTTAGATAAATAATTTCAATCTTTGTTTTTAGTTTTTTATTTAATTAATTAGCAATATGTAAGATAATATTTTGTTTAACGCTACACTTTACCACTTCAACTTTAAAACTTTTAATAAACCGACACTTAATAAAAATCTTCTGTATACTTTTCTTTTGAACACAAAAAACGTTTACAGTTATATTTTTTTAAATAACTTGCAAAAAATTTTAAATCACAATCAGTGATGCTGTCGACAAACGATAAAATTCTTCATTTATTAATTATTTTACACAATGCATTTCGCATGTCGCGACTATTATAAATATAAAAAAGCATCAATCATCACCACAAGAAAATAAAAACTCACATATTTCACACACTTGCAGACCTTATTCACAATACAACAAAAAAAGCAAAGAATTTGAGCATGACACGCATGGTAATATTAAAATCACCCTTATATCAATATTTGTTTCGTTGTTTTCTTATGCTCTTTGTCTATTTTATTTCTCTACGCTCATATTCTAAAAACTGGTTTATGTATTAGTCTCCTGCGCAACCCAGCAGGCCATGTCTTGTAGAAAATATCGACGATGTCTTAATGATTTGTCACAGTCTTCGATGACACATGTACGACAGCTCCGAACAAACATTGGTGACATTTTCGAACAAAGGGCACTTAAGTCATCAACGATAATCTGAGCGACAGTGTCATGTATATTTTCGTCAACCATTTTAAGAAAAATAAATGAAAAAATAGTAGGGTTCCGCCGAGACTTGAACCCAGGCCACCAATTTCTCTCTTCCTTATTGAATAGTCAATCGCACTTACCACTTCAGCTACGACACTCTCTACTTTTTAATGGTTTTATTAATGCTTTTATTTATCTTATAGGTATATACGACATGCTGCATGACAATGTCATGTAGCATGTCGTGTATTTGGTTTAACTCACGACATTCTCGCTGGACATTTTACTCATGTTGTCACCAAACTAGTTATGTACGACAATTCCGTATATTTTGTTATTGAAGTCGCCGAAGATGGGGTAAAATGACAATATAGGTGACCTTTATTCAAACTTGTCCTCTAAATGCATTTTCTTGACGACAAATTTAGACGACATCCTCGATGAAAGTGTCGTTAATGGACATCTGGCCTGCTGGGAAGATGATTTGAAAAGCAAACACACTTGAATTTCAAGTGTGTGTTTCATAGCCAACATGTGCAAAAACAACAATAAATACTGTTCGTACTGTTCGCTGCCCGAAGCAAAGCAAGTGTGTACTGTGTATGAGCGACTGCAAATCCGTGCGTTCAAATCATTTATCGTAAACAAGTGGTGCAAGTGGTGTGTCAAAAAAAGCAAATCATACAAGACGTTGAGAAATGATTTAAAGATTTCAAGTGGGCTTAATGATTTGTTTGTTTTTTGTAATACGTAGTTGCTGTGTGTGGCAAAAAATCTTCATAATGTTTAAAAAGTGGTTGTTTATAAATATTCTTGCATACACACACATATATACAGTATGTCTATATTTTATTGTTGGTTCTTCTTTTCTAAATAAATGTAAAAGGGTGAATTCATAAAGTTATTAAAAAATACTCTTTATTAAGAGTTAAAAAAGTAAAAAAATTAAAGTTGACATTTGAAACTGTCAGTTACATATGTAAGTTAGAAAATTTTTATCTTTAGTATTTATTTATATTTTCAATAAAGTTAGTCTTATAATTAATTGTATGTTTATAAAAAATTTTAAAATTGTACTTATTTATATTATGATAGATTTTATTGCATTTAATTTATATTTACTAAGTAATCATTCTATTTTAAAACTAAAAGGAAATAATATAGAACAATGTCTTTTCATTTTTCAAATTCGTTTCCATATACGTTTACTCCTTGACTAATAAATTTTCCCAAATGTTAAGAATACGATGGAACATCTGCACTGTAATAAAATTATAAATGAAATATTTTAAGACGTTTACCTAAATTGTGTGTCCCGTCATATGTACATGTTCAATATATAATCAAGTAAAGGATGCTGTTTTACCTGATTGTAAGCGAATTCAATTCGTGGTTTTATAAAAAATAAATTTACATTTTTTACAGTGCAGAACATATGTACCTATTTCTTATTGATCTATTTAGGTGCTTCTACAGATTTTATTGCCAAATTCTTGCTGTTTTAAATAAATTTTTTACACTAAGAAATATACCTGATTTTATTGGACTAAAGTTATTTTTAGAAAAGGCTTATACATATTACCTAATGTAAAAATGAGTTTATAAATAAAATTATAATATTATTACCTAATATATTTCATATATGCTATAAATGAAGTTATGAATGAAAATCTTTCAACAGTTATTTCAAAAGTGTTCTCGTGTTCAGAATTTAATTTTTTGTGCTCCAACGAATTATTTGTTTTCACAATCGTGTTAAAATATACATATCTTCGTATACTTATAATGGCAGAAGTAATGGTAAGAAATAAAATTATTTTTTAAAGTTACTTTACTAAACAAAATATATCATATTTATGTATTTAGAATTCAACTCCTACTGAATCAATGGACGCTGCCAGCATCAAACAAAATATCCTGTCAGGAACATTCAAAATAACTACGAAAAGAGGCAGAAGCAAGATTTGGGACACATTTGGAAAGATTGTAAACCAGGAAGGAGCCGAAATAGTAAACAAAGTTGCCTGCATAAAGTGTTTTACTGTTTTAAAATATGATTCGAGAACCACATCGAACTTGGTGAGACATAAGTGCTACTACACCACGAAGGAAACTAATACAGAAAAAGTAGAGGTTAACAACGAGACGAAAAAAAAAGCAACGCGATTATTTTCCGAATGGTGTATAAAAAATTGTCGGCCTTTTCAATTTGTTCAAGATACCGGTCTAATGCAGATTTCGGAGTTCTTGATTTCAATTGGAGCGAAGTATGGACCAAATGTTGATGTAGAAAAATTATTGCCACATCCTACCACAATATCGCGGAATATTGAAAAAGTATATGAAGCAACATTCCTAAATGTTAAACATGAAATCAATGCTGTCTGCAAAAATAGTTTTGGATTAACTTCAGATATATGGACGGACAACTATTTACGGAAAAGTTATATCTCTCTAACTATCCATTATACAAAAAATGACTGTTTATGTCAAAATGTATAGTTATATATTTTGACATCAATCCCAAAACTTATATCTAAAAACCCCTTAATAATTTAATTATAACATATATACATGCTACATGTTGTGATAGCAACAGAATTTGCTATCTCTTCCTTTAAAAATAAGTTCCAAAAATTCGTTAAAACTTTTAGAACTGTCATGGATAGTTATTTCCGCAAAATAGCGACAGAATCTGTCTCTTCTGACTGCAACTTTTGCACTGGTAAGACTATCCGTCCTCCAACACATAAATGAACAATAAAGATATTCCTATTTACTAATTTGTTGTCTTTTCTTTTTTATATCTGGAATATTGTGTTTTTATGTATTTCTGAGAAACAAATTTATGACAAATTTGTTTTTGGGCTCAGAGTAATAATCCCTTCCAATTCTACCAACCAGATTCCATCATCTCCGATCTTGTCGAAGACTTTGAGTGAAACATTTGGTCCAATTCGAACCGTATTACATTGGAAGTTATTGGTTCTCTGAGAATTCTACTCAGCTGCTGGAGATATTACAAACAAACATAGATAAAGGAAACATTTTATTTAATACAGGTTCGTTTCTATTTTGCTTAGTTTTAGTTTAATACATTTAACAGTGCAAATGAGTAAGGTGTTGTGATTTTATCCATAAAATTTAATAAAAAAAAAAAACATATAGAAAAATATACATATGTGAAAAAATTGCAAATTGTTCAAAAAATTAAAAATTCTAAGTAATGTTAATAATTAATTAAAGAAAAAAGAAAAAAAAACAATATTACTTAACCAACCATTATTGAGGTTTTATATAATATAAAACACGAATATACCGCAACTACCAAGTGGTCCTAAGCAAAGAGTGGGAGAGGTTTTAGCTTCGTGGGATAAAAGAAAAAGGTATTTAAGTGCTTACTAAATTAATATAATTCTTTTTTGGATGCTTTAAAAAGAAAAAGAACATATATATGTACAAGCCTTATTTTTTTTTGACAACAAATTATATGAAATTGCATAACTGCCTTATGTAGGGTACCAATTTAGGTTTTTCGTTCCTTTAGTTCCTCTTATATTTCGATTTTAATTGAAATTAAATCACGTTGTTTCGATTCATCGTATTCTACTTAAGAGCTTTCTATGCATGCTAATTTCAATATATTTCTTTCTCTTCGTTCTCTTAGTGTAAATATCATTTGTGATAATTTGTTCTCTTAATTCGCATTCAAGTTTTACATACATCCGCGACCGGCAAATTATCTCTTAATTTTCTCACATCTATATGCTATTACATGTGAAGAGAGAATAATTATTTATTAATTTTATATATTTATAATACTTTTTTAAGCAAATTGTTATAATATTCAATTATAATTTCTATTACAGACCATAAATTGTTTAAAAGCAAAAGATATTATTAAACTATAACTTTAAAAATTGTTTCCTTGCAAAATATAAGAGCACGGAAACAAGAGCATATAGAATGTGAAATTTAAGAGCGCCGTTCCCTGACATACATACATACATACGTACATATTTCTTTTTTCAAAAATAGTTTTACTCGCTATACTTCAATGCTGAAGTTGTATTACAACATGTTTTAATTGTAAACATTATTTAAAGTGTCACAAGCTAATATAACAAATATTCATTTTTCCAGTTTAGAAAAATGTTATTATAAAGTTTTTTAATATTTTGTATTAAAAATACCTACAAAATATATTTTTAAAATATATAGTTCTTTTTAATTTATTGAATGATTTATGTTTAGTATCATTCTGCTAAATTACAAATATTCTTCATTGTCAAACTATACTGAAGTTAACCCAATTCTATAGGGGATGATTACTCTCTTTTCAAATAAAGATAAGAGAGACTGCAATTTAAATGTAATGTTATTCCAAATTCATTTTCAAGTAGTTCCTATACAACAAACACAACGCTCTCTTTTATTCTCTCTCTTAATATTAAATTAATGGAACGTACTCCTACATTTATTCCCACATTTTATTATCTATTTCTTATATTAACAAACATACATTTATACTCAATTATTTTATATCAATAGATAGCACTGTTCCTTAATATTTTATTTATTAATTAAATTTGAAATTAAAACTTATTATTCATACGTGTCCAATGGTATAAATAGTAACATATAATCATATGAATAAATTGGGAATTATAAATAACTTCGTGGGAAAATAAACGAGGAAACAAATTGTGAATCGAGTTAACTCTATTTTTAATTTTGTTCTACTTGAGTAAGCGAACGAACCTAACATTTCAATCATTCGAGCAGTTACTATTTATGACACTCAATTCCTTGAGGTAGTTTCAGGAGACAAATTGATTATCCCATTGTGAAAAAAAAAAAAGTGCAAACACAAGCGTATATTGTGCTAATTGTTCGCTTCGGAGATTTTTGATTTACGTTGATGCCTTATATAACTATAAAATTTACGCAATATTGCACACTTAAAAACACCATTTTATTTATCATTTATTTAGCTATATCTGAAAACCTGATTATATTTGCTCACAGCGGGTTAAGATTTTTGAAATTTTTCTCCCTTTAACAGAGAATCATATTCCAATATCTGTTGGAATATTCTTATTTTATGGAAAGTAATTTTCATAGTTCATTGAACTTTTATTTACTCGGTTGTCTAACAGCTGTTTTAGTCGGACAGAGTGTAAAGGAATTCTTTCTTCAACCAAGATAACATTGTTCGTTGTTGTTCGATTTTTTTATTTTATTTACTCGATATACGTTTTCTTGTCTTGTTATAAGGCTTTTGAAGTTTTATCAAAAAAAAAAAAAAAAAAAAAAAAAAAATCCTGGTGTACTTTTTATTTGGCTTATTATCGAAATGTCTCTAGACCACTTTATAAGACTTGCCGACAGTATTGTGGAATTTGATTCTGATTTAAATGATAATCGTTTTCCTGTTGCTTCCATACAAGCAGTTGAAGTTCACAGACTCGAAATTAAATCTACTTGGAATAGAGTCAAGGCTGCATACGAAAAATTCCTTTTTGATAAAGACAACGAGCAGGGAAATGCAGACGAAGACCCAGCTAACTTAGAAACAATCAAAGAGAAGTTTAAACGAACGTATATTACATATTGTAATTGTTTAGTAAAATTATCTGACATTTCCGACAGCATTCGTATGAATGTAATTCCTAAAGTAAACTCCCCAAATCCTTCTTCATTTTCTCGAAATGATCCGACTCCTGTCGAGGTTCCTTCACTTACTTATAGTTTTCATGTACCTCCTTGTGAGGTTGAAGTTTTCTGTGGCGATTACACAACATGGCCTACTTTTCGTGATTTATTTAGCGCAATGTATATCAAAAAATCCAGACTAAGCCCTGTCGAAAAATTGTTTCATTTAACACAGAAAACCAAGGGAGAAGCTCGAGAAATTGTACAGAAGAGTCCGCTTACTAACGAAGAATTCGATCTAGCATGGTCAAGCCTTTGTAATCGTTTCGAGAATCGTAGAATACTCGTCAACGGGCAATTAAGAAAACTTTTTAACTTAGAAGTTATCACTTCCGAATCGGGTAATGCAATTAAGCAACTTCAACGAGATATAAATTCTTGTATTTCAATTCTCCAGTTATACAAAGTTAATGTTGAAAGTTGGGACCCAATATTCGTTTTTATATGCTCCAATCGGTTACCAAATTTAACGCTTACTCTGTGGGAACAGAGTTTGGTAGATAAAGCTTTAATTCCGAAGTGGTCTGAATTAGACACGTTTCTGACAAATCGTTTTCGAACACTTGAGTCCGTATCAGATATTAGAAATTCTGTAGCTTTAAAATCAAGCGATTCTAAGACAAAGATTTCTAACAATCCTTCTAGAAAGTTAAATGCATTTCAAAACAATGTTTCCGATCCAAAATGTCCACTATGCCCTAACGAATCGCACCTTATTCGAAAATGTCCACGTTTCTTAGAATTCAATTACACTCAGCGCTTTGCTCAAATAAAAAAACAGAGTCTTTGTTTAAACTGTTTTTCTAAAACACATTCTGTAAAGAACTGCCCAAGTAAAACTAATTGTTATCGATGCAATAAACGACATAACACTTTATTGCATAGAGATATTGAAGAATCTACAGTTTCCAAAACACCTCTTCCGAGTACAAGTGTTGCATTGAATCCAAACTCAACTCCTTTTCCGACAACATCCAATTCCTCAAAGATACAGTCCACTTCTTCTATTGGAAATGTTGTCCAATCGTGTTTTTCAAGTAATTTTAAGGGTGTCTTACTAGGAACAGCAATTGTAGATGTCTGTTTTTCAGGCATGAGGCACAAAGCCAGGGCATTAATTGATTCTGGATCGGAAGGATCATTTATTTCCGAAAGATTATTTAATTTATTGAAACTTCCCTATAAACGAACTAATGCTCGCGTTTCTGGCCTTAATAACTCTGTATCGGCAAATGTCCAAAAAGAATCTTCATTTATACTAGGATCACCGCACAATCTTGATATCCAGCTATCAGTTTCGGTACTAGTGGTACCACACTTGTCGGGAAAGCTCCCCTCTACAAATTTTTATCCATCATCCTTTTCGAATCTCTCCGATATAAAACTAGCTGATCCTCAGTTTTTTTTCAGTTCAAACATCGATATTTTAATAGGCGGCGATCTTTTTCCATCAATTATGATGTCAGGGGTAAAACATGATGTATGTGATTCTCTAATGGCACAGGAAACCATATTCGGCTGGATCCTTACTGGACCTATTTCTCTCGTTTCTCCTAGTTCAAGTGTCACTATGACATCATTGTTTTGTGAAATCTCTTTAGATAAAGAGATTTCTAGATTTTGGGAGGTGGAGAATCTTCCATTGAAGAACATTATGTCTCCATCTGATATATTTTGTGAAAATTTATATCAAACTACAACAAAAAGAAATGAAGAAGGAAAATATATTGTATGCCTCCCTTTTAAAGATGGATATCCCGATAAATTAACCTTAGGTCAGTCCAGAACAAGCGCAATGGCTCAATTTTTTCGTAACGAGAGAAGGTTACTTCGAACTCCAAATTTTAAAGAAGAGTATGATCTAGTAGTTCAGGAATATGTAGAACTGGGCCATATGGTAAAAGTGAATTCACCATATAGCTATAAATTTCCAACACACTATTATTTGCCTCATCATGCTGTTCTAAAACCAGACAGCACTACCACGAAGGTACGTGTGGTTTTTAATGCCTCGTCTCCATCCTCTAATGGCCTAAGTTTAAACGATATACTCCATACCGGTCCCACTTTACAAACAGATTTGACAATTCTCATTCTAAAATGGAGGTTTTTTAAGTTTGTTTATAATGCAGATATACAAAAGATGTATAGACAAATATTAGTTGATAGCAAGCATTCACCCTTTCAGAGAATTTTATTTCGTAAAGATCCACTCGATGCCGTTCACGATTATGAGCTTAAAACGGTGACATTCGGTGTTAATTGTGCCCCTTACTTGGCCATTCGTACCATTCATCAACTAGCCGATGATATCCAAGCGATTTATCCGAAAGCCAGTATAATCTTGAAAAACTTTATGTACGTCGATGACGTCTTAGCAGGTGGTCATACAATTCCAGAAACTCTTGAGTGTAGAAATGAGCTAATATCAGCACTTCAATCGGCTACTTTCTCATTAAGAAAGTGGACATCAAACTCCAAAGAAATCCTTACAGAAATACCTTCAGAACATCTTCTCTATAAGGAATTTTTAGAATTTGATGATAAAAGTACAGCTAAGACATTGGGTATCCGTTGGAACGCGCTTACAGACTCCTTTTATTTCGTAGCAAAACCATTTCCAGAGACACAAAAATGGACCAAAAGAGAGGTTTTATCACAAATCGCCAAGTTATTTGATCCTGCCGGTTGGCTATCTCCTTGTGTGGTTATAGCTAAAATTCTTATGCAAAAGATTTGGATTGATGGGACAGACTGGGATGAAGTCCTTGCTGTTGAATCTCTATCTCAGTGGAAAATGTTTCAGACAAACTATTTATATATAAACCACATAAAAATTCCCCGTTGGGTAGATTACAGTCCAAGCACTGAGGTTCAATTCCATGGGTTCTGCGATGCGTCTGAAAAAGCGTACGCTGCTGCCCTATATATTCGTATTGCTCGAGGAGATGCGATTTCAACTCATTTGATTTCTTCTAAGACAAAAGTAGCACCAGTTAAGACCTTATCTATGCCTAGGTTAGAACTTTGTGGTGCACTTTTATTAGCAGAAATGATAGATAGTATCCTACCCAAGTTTGACATAAACAATTATTCCATATTTTGTTGGACGGACTCTACAATAGTTCTTTCATGGTTAGCAAAACCAGCATGCTCATGGCTTACATTCGTGGCTAACAGAGTAGCAAAAATTTCTCAGGTAACGGATTTTTCAATGTGGAATCATGTCGCTTCAGAATGCAATCCCGCCGATTTGGCAAGTCGTGGCCTTTATCCACAAGAGCTTATTGATAACAATCTCTGGTGGCATGGGCCAGAATGGTTGCGATATTGTCGGCAGTATTGGGAAAATATTCCTACGCCGAATATCCTTGAAACAGAAATAGAAAGAAAACCCATTAAAACCCACTTTTCATACTTTCAAAACCATACAGATATACTGGAACGTTTTTCTTCATTCCCTAAGGCGATGCGAGTAATCGCATATATATATCGATTTTATTTTAGCACTCATCCCAGATATCGTCTTAATTTCCATAAAGATTCTACTACCATTTCTAGTTCCGAAATAACATTTGTTCGTAATCATCTTATATCCATTTGTCAAAAGGTTAGCTATCCTAAAGAGTACAAAGCCTTATCTTCAAATAAGAAATTATCTTCATCCAGTACAATATTGAATTTAAATCCTTTTCTCGACTCTGAAGGAATAATACGTTCTTGTGGTAGACTTGAATCCAGTCTTAGTTTATCTTATGGTGAAAAACATCCAATAATAATTCCCTATAAATGCCAGTACTCACGTCTTTTGGTTAATTTTGTACACCTTATAAGCCTACATGGAGGAAATCAACTAGTTTTGAGACTTATAAGAACCGAATATTGGATCCCGAAAGTAAAAAACCTGATTAAAGCGACAATAAGTAAATGCAAGCCATGCATTCTTTATAAGAAAGCCTGTCAAAAGCAAATCATGGCCGCTCTACCTCCAGAAAGAACGGAAATTTCTCGTCCCTTTATCCACACTGGACTAGATTTCGCAGGGCCATTTGATATCAAAGCGTATGCTGGTCGCACATGCCGTATAAATAAAGGTTACGTATGCGTCTTTGTATGCTTTGCAACTAAAGCGATCCATTTGGAAGCAACAACAGACTTATCTACATCTGCATTCCTGGCAGCGTTTAGTCGGTTTGTGTCGCGACGCGGCTGTCCCTTACATCTCCATTCAGACAACGGAACAACATTCGTTGGAGCTTCGAAAAAACTATCAAAGGAATTCCTTCTTACTTCACATCGAGCTGTGACTGATACCTTTTCACACCAACATATCACCTGGCATTTTATTCCACCTGGGGCTCCACATATGGGAGGACTATGGGAAGCGGGAGTCAAAAGCTTTAAACTTCACTTCCGTAAAGTGGCTGGATGTTACAAATATACATATGAAGAATTCTCCACATTACTAAGCCGTATTGAGGCCTGTCTTAATTCCAGACCTATTTCTCCAATCTCCCAAGATCCATCTGACCTTGCAGCTTTAACTCCAGGTCACTTTCTTATAGGTGGTCCACTTCTAACTCCTGCAGATCCAAACGTAAGTGACACTCCAATGTCAATCGTAAACCGATGGCAACGGCTAAAACTTGTTCACCAAAATTTTTGTTCTCGATGGAAAAATGAGTATCTGAAAGAGATACAGAAAAGAACAAAGTGGAAACAACCTGAAGCAAATCTATCTGAAAACTCAATGGTTGTAATCAAAGAAGAAAACCTCCCTCCCAACTCTTGGCGTCTTGGTAGAGTTAAAAAAGTATACCTAGGGTCAGATAATCGTGTTAGAGTAGCAGAGGTTATTACTCAGAGAGGAATAGTCACAAGACCTATTACGAAACTTGTACTTTTGCCAATCGAAGGGTAAAAAATGTTCTTTTTATATACTTTTCAGATCACGATGCCCAGAAACGCTTCCGAAAAAAAATCCAAATCCAGTTCTCGTCGTCTTTCCAAACGCTACAATCCATTTCTGTGCCGTATATGTGCACGACCTCACCCGTTGCGAACTTATCAAAAATTTTTGTCGATGAATATTACAGACCGCATACGTGTGGTACGAACTCATAAGTACTGCCAAAATTGCTTAGCTCACGATCACTCACAAGGCTCTTGTTTTTCAAAACATGGCTGTAAACACTGCCGAAAATTTCATCACACATTATTACATATACACCCTCGTCTGTTAAAGGAATTTCATCCATCTCACTCACATCCTTCTACCCCCCAACCAGCTTCTTCAACAAAAGCAGCTAAAACATCGTCACAGACAACAACTACGCTATCCTCCATACTTCGCCAAAACAACGTTGTACTTCTCCCTACGGTGCTAGTCAAAATCGCTAAAACCAACTCGTATGCTCGTTGCCTCCTAGACTCTGGCTCGAGTATCAGTCGCGTAACCAAAAGCTTGGTTGACAAATTAAACCTGACAACACTAAGTATGCAGGAAGAGACGTTGTGTCCTATAACACTTAAATCTAGATTCGACTCCAATTCTCAAATTGAGGGAATATTTCGCGTTGATAACCGCATCTCATTAAGAACTCCTACTCAATCTCTTCCAGAATCCTTTAAAAGGAATTTTCGAGATTTGTTTTTAGCTGATCCAAAGTTCTTTGAAGCCACTAGCATTGATATAGTTCTTGGGGTGGATATATATCCGAAAGTCCTATGCGAAGGTGTTTTTAGAAAAGTTGGTTTACCAACCGCACAAAGTACTTTATTTGGATGGACTATATATGGGACTTGTTCCAATTAATCTTTTTTTCTTTCCTTATTTTTAATTTTCCACTTCATTTTGCACTGTTGAATTATAGCAAAATAGATACGTACTTATGTTTATACTATATCTATAATACTATTAGAATAAGTTATTTTCAAACCTATTTTTAATAATATTATGTAATCTGAATTATATTGCAAAAAAAAAAAAAAAAAAAAATATTTGAATTGTTACAAAATATATACATATATCTTCCTCAAATTCATGTATACTAATAATGTTTAATGTTTATTATGTTTGCCAAATAACTATCTATGATTCCAAGTTCACCTAATTGTTTGCTTAAATAAAGCAAGGCGGGCGGTAATGTTTATGTCAAAATGTATAGTTATATATTTTGACATCAATCCCAAAACTTATATCTAAAAACCCCTTAATAATTTAATTATAACATATATACATGCTACATGTTGTGATAGCAACAGAATTTGCTATCTCTTTCTTTAAAAATAAGTTCCAAAAATTCGTTAAAACTTTTAGAACTGTCATGGATAGTTATTTCCGCAAAATAGCGACAGAATCTGTCTCTTCTGACTGCAACTTTTGCACTGGTAAGACTATCCGTCCTCCAACACATAAATGAACAATAAAGATATTCCTATTTACTAATTTGTTGTCTTTTCTTTTTTATATCTGGAATATTGTGTTTTTATGTATTTCTGAGAAACAAATTTATGACAAATTTGTTTTTGGGCTCAGAGTAATAATCCCTTCCAATTCTACCAACCAGATTCCATCATCTCCGATCTTGTCGAAGACTTTGAGTGAAACAATGACCAATTGATTTCCAGGTTGATAGGTCTTAATTCAATGAATGGGGAAAGATGTACGTGTAAGTAAATTTAAACAGTTATATTACTATTACATAAATGAAAAAATGAATACCAAATGAACCACATATCTTTAATAATTATTTATTTTAGATGATGCCATTAGATTAAAAGCTCAAACTTTACTAGGAAGATATGATTGCAAACTGGAAGATGAAGTTATGGTAACAGACAGAGGTTCCAACATGGTTGCTGCGTTCAATTGTTTTCCACACATATATTGCATTAACCATTTACTTAATAATGTAATCGAAAAGGCTATTAAAAATGTAGAGGAACTAAATGAACTGTGTAATTTATGCTCGAAATTGGTTAAATATTTCAAGAAATCTGGCGATAATTGCAAATTAAGCCAAACATTAAAAAGTCATTGTCCTACACGGTGGAACACAATGTATTACCTTTTGGAATCTGTGGAAAAAAATTGGATGGATGTCAATAATATATTGCAGCAAAAAAATGAGCTTCAAAAAGTCGAAAAAATAAACATAAGCCACATT
Organism: Protophormia terraenovae; assembly: GCA_951394005.1. NCBI lineage: Eukaryota > Metazoa > Arthropoda > Insecta > Diptera > Calliphoridae > Protophormia > Protophormia terraenovae. The sequence continues at coordinate 30,028,711 of OX596075.1, forward strand.
AAAGGAATTGTGAACGTCATGAGACAATTTGAACAGGCGTCCAGAACTTTAGAAGGAGAAAAATATGCTACATTACATCTAGTTTATGCATACATCCATGGATTGAGGGACACTTGCATATCAGAAGATGATGATATTGAACTCGTAAAAAAATTTAAGGAAGCATTATTTGAAAATATACAGACAACTGTATTTTTAAATATATCCATGACGCATAAAATTGCACATTTCCTTTTTCCACCCGCGAATAAACTGTTACAATTTTCAAAAGACGAAATGGATAATATAAAATCAAAATGTGCAGAGGAGTTAAAAATTCTCTGGCAAAATGAAGGTGAAGAAATCATGGAATCACCAACATCAACTAAAACATCAGTAATATCATCATATTTCAAGAATTTTGTATCGCCAACATCAAATCTAACATGGGATGATAAAATAGCTAGAGAAATTCAAACATACCAAAACCTGGATGTTCCCTTCGAAGAAAACTTTAATGTCATCAGTTGGTGGTATTTACATCGAACACAGTTGCCTTTGTTGTATAAATTAAGCTGCAAACTATTGGCTACTCCAGCAAGTAGTGCAAGTTCCGAAAGAGTTTTTTCAATTGCTAGACAATTGTTATCGGAAAAAAGAACGAATCTTTCCTCCAACTCAACCATCTTTTCACAGATTATGTTTCTTCACATGAATACAGACAACATTATTATCTGTGATATAGTTTAAGTATTTATATACATATGTATAAGAAAGTAGTATATAAGTAATTAAGTATATATTTGTTTTAAGTAATAATATAAAAAAACCTTGTAAAAAACTTTAAATATTTAATAAAATCTGTTTACTAATAATACTTAATGCATGTTTCTTTAAATTGTTATAACTAGTAACATTAATAATTTATTTGATCGTAAATAACAATAAGTTTATAAACAATACTTTTAAACGACTGTTTTACTTACGAAATTACTTTATACAGTCATGAACGCACACACACATATAATTTTAATAAAAAAGAAAACACAATTTTTTTCCTTATTGAAGCAAACAAGTGGTCAAAAGGCTTGTATTTTTTTATACAAGCCTTTGAGAGGCTTATTTGGTCGCTATCATAGCACACTCATGATTTGTTCATAAAGTTGAAGCACACACGCAGTATTTGTATGGTTTTAAGTGCCTGCAGAACAGTATTTATTACTCCGCACACACACTGATAACAACACTTGAAAAATATCAAGTGGCTTGTACAGCCTTATAAGACACAGTTTGCAGGGCTCTATTATGTATACAATGTGGCAGTTAAATATTCGTTCAAGAAATATTAATAGAAATGTAATATTTATTGTTTTCTGTTCTACTTTTTTATAGTTGTTGTATGAATACAAAACGGTCATAACGTATGTTGGTTTTTGTTTATATTTTTTCTTCATGAACTAGTGTTGCTTACTATATATTATAATATGTAGAAAACACTATTTTGTAAAATGGTTAAAAGTTTCATACAAAAATTATTAAGATTTAAAATATTTTGTCGTTTATAATATAATTTTTCATGTTATCAACAATGTTGACAATAAAATAAAAATCAAACAAAAACATTTGTAGATACAATAAAAATATTGATAAATATTGAAAAAAAGTTTCAAACACACGATTGTTTGAAATGTTTTTAGACAAAATTCTTTCTGTGTATATATTTAACATTGTTTGGTATGCCGACAACTTGATGAATGAATTCACGTCCAATCGACAATGTCTTGTCCAATTCGTTGATTCGTGATAATGCCTCCAACCATTGTGCCTTGTAGCGAATACGAGTAATGGCTGAACTACCGCCACGTATCTGTAGGAGATCATTAAAACAACCGACAGCCAAACGTTTAAAGATATTCTTGATTAATTTGTTCAGTGACTTGTTGCGATAATAGCGCATTATAAAGTAGAGTGCTTCGACGAATGCGACCAATTCATTCATGCCATTCGGTATTTTATTTCGATAGCGCATACCATTCTCTTCAAATTTCTCATCGACAAAATAACCATCGGCCAGAGTAGATGGATCGACAGTGATGTCGGCATATTTAAAATCAGCCTCAATAGTCTCATTGACTAACTTTTCAATGTTTTCGTCATAGTGTAGTTCTTTGGTTAGATTGTGCTTGTGCAAATACTTGTAGTAGATGAGATGATACGACAACTTGTAGTAGAGATCGGTAAGTATTTCGGCAGTTTTACTTGTGTCACCGCCAACGTACAATGGATTTGGATAGCGTTCAATTATATCCGACAATGCCTTCTCCATGACTTTATTGCGATTTAGCTTCGTATACGCCAGACAGTATGCAATGAATTTTGGCACACCAATTTCTCGTTCCCATCGACTGCTGACGGCATCTACAGATGACAATTTGGCACAGGCCACTTCAATACTATTGTTGACTTTACCACTGACTCGTATACCGCTCAACAGTTGATCGTAAATCACTGTAATAGCCATATCTTTAGTTATCATATCGGCTGGCAAACTGACTACTTCATTGCCAATCACATCGCTAAAACGTATAATGTTCGAATTGTATCGTTTCGAACTCAACACAATACCTATCACCGCAAGAATTACAATCACAATACCCAATATATAGAGTGTTGTCGAAGCCATTGTTCTAAAAATGTCAATATTCGTGTTCTTTGTCCAAACTTTTTTTTAGAATAGAGTCAAAACCCGTTTCAATTATTATCACTATCTAACCACAATATAACATTTGTTATTCTATATTTCTATTATTGTTGATGGTGTCCGTTCAAAGTGTCGACAATGCTTTAATTCTATTGCAGTAAATATTCTTACTGTTTTTACGAAAAAAATAAGAAACTATCAAATAAATTCACAAACAAGACATTTCAAATCATTTCGATCACTAAATGCAAACTTTATTTAATCAATCATAATAGCCACAATCATATTACAATTGTCGCAATTCGTCGAGAAACAAAGTCAACGATGCACTATTAAATAAAAATGTTCCGGCCGATGCAAAGTTTGTATAGTCGGCATAACAAACCTTATTAATGTAGATATTATGAAAAAGACTGACTAGATCGTGAGCAGCAAATAGAGCAGCAAATTGTTTGCGACCATTACGACTCAACTCTTGACTCGACGTAATATATTTATTGCACAAATTTAACATGTCTTTCTTCTTGTCCGTCAACGTTGGCCCATTCACCGACGATATACTGCTCAACAGCAACTCAATCAAACGAAATTACCTTTTGCACCCGACGATACAATAGTCGGCAAACGATCCGTATTCAAAAGTATATCGTCGACCGTAATATATGTCGGTCTCTCCAATGTACAATGTTTACGCATAGCCTCTTGAAATTCATCGTACTCGTCACACAAATAACCAGCCGATGCTTCGTTCATAAATTTAATGCCGTGATGATGGGTGCGTCGAAAGAATTCCAAATGTAGAAAATCTTCAATGTTTCGTTTGATTTTCAACATGCTCGTCTCGGACAGAATATAGCGTGCACCACCAATCAGTGTACGTTTGCAACGAAAAGCACTCGACATTTCCATTTTGGCAATTTTATAGTTGAACGCTTTCGTTGAATCGTAACCGTTGTTCGTCTTCATAATGAAATACAAAGCATTCTTGTCGCCGTCTTGATATTGTTTCATACCCTTCGACTGTTGATCCGAAATGGTGGTGATCAAACACTTGGGATCGGGATTGCGTATTATCGAACAGACATACATGCACATTTGCCATATCGATGGATCACGCTTCACCAGTGTCAAATCCAAATCGTAACCCTCCTCAGCCAATGAATCGTAGATTTTCTGTGGCAAAACGACCGCATAATATGGTATCGTACATGAAATTGTCGACGTTTGATAGATGCCGCTCGTCTCGAAACCCGTTATGGCTGTACGTATTATCGACTCTTTGCCACTAATGTACGGACGAATATTGGAAATTGTGAAATTGGACGAAGCAAAACGTTTATAACGTTCCGTAATGTCATCGGGCGATACAATTACAGCTCGTATGAATGACATGAAATGATTGTACGACTGTTCACGCCAAATGCTCGGATCGAAAATAATCCATTCTTGTTTGCGTGCCGTCACCGTAAAGCTCTCTGTAAAATCTTTGACCGAAATGGCTTCGTCACAACACTGAAAATCGTGTATGATGCATTGAATGGCCGGATGTGATTTGTGAGTGTGAGTATGTCGACGGCAAAAGTAAAATATGGGATTTTTCGTATTGTAGATGTGCTCGTGTAGGCTAATGTTGTTTGTGATGACGTCGCGCGTAAATACACTACTATCACGATGGCAGACAACATCTGAAAGAAATAAAAGTATATCGTATTTAACACATGAAATCAGTGAGACTACAAGCGGTAAAGCGTAAGTTTGTCGTTTAAAATTATGGAGATGGTCCGTGTAGACGATCATGTTTTAGAGGAGATTGCTCGCAAAAACAATCTATACAGTTATACGTACGGCTCCGACAACAATAAACTAATGTCGGTCATACAGAAATGCTACTGGCAATGTATCGACAATTACGACTACAATCTAAAATTCAAATCGTTCAGCTATCAAATGTTCAAACATTTACCCAATCTACGCGAATATGCTCGTTTTGGTACATTTTGCAAAACGTTCAAACAATTCATCGAATACAATCGAGAATTGCCAACATCGGGCGCCATCATCATTGCCAACAATCGAGTCTTACTCGTACAGGCTGTCAAAAGTAAACTATGGTCGTTTCCCAAAGGCAAAGTCGAAGAGAGCGACTACACAACCTTCTGTCAGAACGAACAAATCGATCCGTTTGTTTTGTGCGCCTGCCGTGAAGTGTACGAAGAGACCTCATTGGATATACGACCGTACATTGATGCCAACGATTATTGTGAAAGTTTGACGCCACATCATCAACGTCTCTACTTTATACGCAACATGCCGATAAATCCACAAAATCAACACTTGTTGCGACCACAAACACAGGGTGAAATTGGAAATTTTGCCTGGATGAGCATTGACGATTTGATACGTTTGCAAAATGCACAAAACTACATCATTATACGACCGTTCATCAGTATACTCGTCGCCAAAATCAACATTAATCTCATCTAAAAAAAATATAAACACTATACGAATGATCATATTGACAAAGGAAAATAATATCAACGCTCATAAACATACACAATATACATTCATTTATACCGTCCAGTTTTGTATGTTGTATGAGCTTTTTTTGATGTTAAAAATCGTTCATCCATCCATTCAACCATTTATTCGTCCATACCTTTACGACAAACAAAAAAATTTTCACAACAATATTGGATGAGAAGAAAATGATGATATTGATGATGATGATTATGATGGAAAAAAAATAATTTTAAATACTTACCCGTCGATTCGTAGCAGTCGAATGGTTCATCAACGATACATTTTTGTCCAATCTGACAATTTATACAACGATGACATGGCGGCGAATGAGTATGTCGACAGCATTTTGTCAGCTTTTTCGTCAACAAATCATCGTGATACATTAACGATTGATAGCTAATAAGACGTTTCGTTGGCATTTTACATTTGAGACATTGCGGTTCGGCGACAATAATACAAGCTTGCTTATTGTGCTTGTGACTGAGACACGAACATTGCAAGATGTTGAGATGGTGTTTGGTGAGAAAATGATCACGCAACTGGAAATCATGGATATTTTTTGTGGCGGCTAACGGTGTCAAATGCAATTTATTCGTAAGAAACAATGGTTGAATTGTCGACATTTTCACAAGTATACGTTCGATGCGAAACACTCTACTATATGGCATGAAAACATTACTACCACTTTTAATCGATACAGACATACTCAACAATTACCATACAAAACAAAAAAAAAAGAATTGAAACGATAGCATATACACACATACATACACACAACCAAACGTTTATACAAACAACAATCATCACAAAAGTACATTTAGTGTATCTTGTCGTAAATGGACATTTGAGTGTTTTTCGCTGATATAATATATGGCTTGTCGTAAATGGACATTTTGACTTGGTGTTTTTGGCTGTTGAGACTACATTTAGTACGTTGTCGTAAATGGACATTTGAGTGTTTTTCGCTGATATAATATATGGCTTGTCGTAAATGGACATTTTGACTTGGTGTTTTTGGCTGTTGAGAGTACATTTAGTACGTTGTCGTAAATGGACATTTGAGTGTTTTCATCAATATAATATATGGCTTGTCATAAATGGACATTTTGACTTTGTATTTTTTGGCTGTTGAGAGTACATTTAGTACGTTGTCGTAAATGGACATTTGAGTGTTTTCCGTCAATATAATATATGGCTTGTCATAAATGGACATTTTGACTTTGTATTTTTTGGCTGTTGAGAGTACATTTAGTACGTTGTCGTAAATGGACATTTGAGTGTTTTCATCAATATAATATATGGCTTGTCATAAATGGACATTTTGACTTTGTATTTTTTGGCTGTTGAGAGTACATTTAGTACGTTGTCGTAAATGGACATTTGAGTGTTTTCCGTCAATATAATATATGGCATGTCATAAATGGACATTTTGACTTTGTATTTTTTGGCTGTTGAGAGTACATTTAGTACGTTGTCGTAAATGGACATTTGAGTGTTTTCCGTCAATATAATATATGGCTTGTCATAAATGGACATTTTGACTTTGTATTTTTTGGCTGTTGAGAGTACATTTAGTACGTTGTCGTAAATGGACATTTGAGTGTTTTCCGTCAATATAATATATGGCTTGTCATAAATGGACATTTTGACTTTGTATTTTTTGGCTGTTGAGAGTACATTTAGTACGTTGTCGTAAATGGACATTTGAGTGTTTTCCGTCAATATAATATATGGCTTGTCATAAATGGACATTTTGACTTTGTATTTTTTGGCTGTTGAGAGTACACTTAGTACGTTGTCGTAAATGGACATTTGAGTGTTTTCATCAATATAATATATGGCTTGTCATAAATGGACATTTTGACTTTGTATTTTTTGGCTGTTGAGAGTACATTTAGTACGTTGTCGTAAATGGACATTTGAGTGTTTTCCGTCAATATAATATATGGCTTGTCATAAATGGACATTTTGACTTTGTATTTTTTGGCTGTTGAGAGTACATTTAGTACGTTGTCGTAAATGGACATTTGAGTGTTTTCCGTCAATATAATATATGGCTTGTCATAAATGGACATTTTGACTTTGTATTTTTTGGCTGTTGAGAGTACATTTAGTACGTTGTCGTAAATGGACATTTGAGTGTTTTCCGTCAATATAATATATGGCTTGTCATAAATGGACATTTTGACTTTGTATTTTTTGGCTGTTGAGAGTACATTTAGTACGTTGTCGTAAATGGACATTTGAGTGTTTTTCGCTGATATAATATATGGCTTGTCGTAAATGGACATTTTGACTTGGTGTTTTTGGCTGTTGAGAGTACATTTAGTACGTTGTCGTAAATGGACATTTGAGTGTTTTCATCAATATAATATATGGCTTGTCATAAATGGACATTTTGACTTTGTATTTTTTGGCTGTTGAGAGTACATTTAGTACGTTGTCGTAAATGGACATTTGAGTGTTTACCGTCAATATAATATATGGCTTGTCATAAATGGACATTTTGACTTTGTATTTTTTGGCTGTTGAGAGTACATTTAGTACGTTGTCGTAAATGGACATTTGAGTGTTTTCATCAATATAATATATGGCTTGTCATAAATGGACATTTTGACTTTGTATTTTTTGGCTGTTGAGAGTACACTTAGTACGTTGTCGTAAATGGACATTTGAGTGTTTTCATCAATATAATATATGGCTTGTCATAAATGGACATTTTGACTTTGTATTTTTTGGCTGTTGAGAGTACATTTAGTACGTTGTCGTAAATGGACATTTGAGTGTTTTCCGTCAATATAATATATGGCTTGTCATAAATGGACATTTTGACTTTGTATTTTTTGGCTGTTGAGAGTACATTTAGTACGTTGTCGTAAATGGACATTTGAGTGTTTTCCGTCAATATAATATATGGCTTGTCATAAATGGACATTTTGACTTTGTATTTTTTGGCTGTTGAGAGTACATTTAGTACGTTGTCGTAAATGGACATTTGAGTGTTTTTCGCTGATATAATATATGGCTTGTCGTAAATGGACATTTTGACTTGGTGTTTTTGGCTGTTGAGAGTACATTTAGTACGTTGTCGTAAATGGACATTTGAGTGTTTTCATCAATATAATATATGGCTTGTCATAAATGGACATTTTGACTTTGTATTTTTTGGCTGTTGAGAGTACATTTAGTACGTTGTCGTAAATGGACATTTGAGTGTTTACCGTCAATATAATATATGGCTTGTCATAAATGGACATTTTGACTTTGTATTTTTTGGCTGTTGAGAGTACATTTAGTACGTTGTCGTAAATGGACATTTGAGTGTTTTCCGTCAATGTAATATATGGCTTGTCATAAATGGACATTTTGACTTTGTATTTTTTGGCTGTTGAGAGTACATTTAGTACGTTGTCGTAAATGGACATTTGAGTGTTTTCCGTCAATATAATATATGGCTTGTCATAAATGGACATTTTGACTTTGTATTTTTTGGCTGTTGAGAGTACATTTAGTACGTTGTCGTAAATGGACATTTGAGTGTTTTCCGTCAATGTAATATATGGCTTGTCATAAATGGACATTTTGACTTTGTATTTTTTGGCTGTTGAGAGTACATTTAGTACGTTGTCGTAAATGGACATTTGAGTGTTTTCCGTCAATATAATATATGGCTTGTCATAAATGGACATTTTGACTTTGTATTTTTTGGCTGTTGAGAGTACACTTAGTACGTTGTCGTAAATGGACATTTGAGTGTTTTCATCAATATAATATATGGCTTGTCATAAATGGACATTTTGACTTTGTATTTTTTGGCTGTTGAGAGTACATTTAGTACGTTGTCGTAAATGGACATTTGAGTGTTTTCCGTCAATATAATATATGGCTTGTCATAAATGGACATTTTGACTTTGTATTTTTTGGCTGTTGAGAGTACATTTAGTACGTTGTCGTAAATGGACATTTGAGTGTTTTCCGTCAATATAATATATGGCTTGTCATAAATGGACATTTTGACTTTGTATTTTTTGGCTGTTGAGAGTACATTTAGTACGTTGTCGTAAATGGACATTTGAGTGTTTTCCGTCAATATAATATATGGCTTGTCATAAATGGACATTTTGACTTTGTATTTTTTGGCTGTTGAGAGTACATTTAGTACGTTGTCGTAAATGGACATTTGAGTGTTTTTCGCTGATATAATATATGGCTTGTCGTAAATGGACATTTTGACTTGGTGTTTTTGGCTGTTGAGAGTACATTTAGTACGTTGTCGTAAATGGACATTTGAGTGTTTTCATCAATATAATATATGGCTTGTCATAAATGGACATTTTGACTTTGTATTTTTTGGCTGTTGAGAGTACATTTAGTACGTTGTCGTAAATGGACATTTGAGTGTTTACCGTCAATATAATATATGGCTTGTCATAAATGGACATTTTGACTTTGTATTTTTTGGCTGTTGAGAGTACATTTAGTACGTTGTCGTAAATGGACATTTGAGTGTTTTCATCAATATAATATATGGCTTGTCATAAATGGACATTTTGACTTTGTATTTTTTGGCTGCTGAGAGTACATTTAGTACGTTGTCGTAAATGGACATTTGAGTGTTTTCCGTCAATGTAATATATGGCTTGTCATAAATGGACATTTTGACTTTGTATTTTTTGGCTGTTGAGAGTACATTTAGTACGTTGTCGTAAATGGACATTTGAGTGTTTTCCGTCAATATAATATATGGCTTGTCATAAATGGACATTTTGACTTTGTATTTTTGGGCTGTTGAGAGTACATTTAGTACGTTGTCGTAAATGGACATTTGAGTGTTTTTCGCTGATATAATATATGGCTTGTCGTAAATGGACATTTTGACTTGGTGTTTTTGGCTGTTGAGAGTACATTTAGTACGTTGTCGTAAATGGACATTTGAGTGTTTTCATCAATATAATATATGGCTTGTCATAAATGGACATTTTGACTTTGTATTTTTTGGCTGTTGAGAGTACATTTAGTACGTTGTCGTAAATGGACATTTGAGTGTTTTCCGTCAATATAATATATGGCTTGTCATAAATGGACATTTTGACTTTGTATTTTTTGGCTGTTGAGAGTACATTTAGTACGTTGTCGTAAATGGACATTTGAGTGTTTTCCGTCAATGTAATATATGGCTTGTCATAAATGGACATTTTGACTTTGTATTTTTTGGCTGTTGAGAGTACATTTAGTACGTTGTCGTAAATGGACATTTGAGTGTTTTCCGTCAATATAATATATGGCTTGTCATAAATGGACATTTTGACTTTGTATTTTTTGGCTGTTGAGAGTACATTTAGTACGTTGTCGTAAATGGACATTTGAGTGTTTTTCGCTGATATAATATATGGCTTGTCGTAAATGGACATTTTGACTTGGTGTTTTTGGCTGTTGAGAGTACATTTAGTACGTTGTCGTAAATAGACATTTGAGTGTTTTCCGTCAATATAATATATGGCTTGTCATAAATGGACATTTTGACTTTGTATTTTTTGGCTGTTGAGAGTACATTTAGTACGTTGTCGTAAATGGACATTTGAGTGTTTTCATCAATATAATATATGGCTTGTCATAAATGGACATTTTGACTTTGTATTTTTTGGCTGTTGAGAGTACATTTAGTACGTTGTCGTAAATGGACATTTGAGTGTTTTCCGTCAATATAATATATGGCTTGTCATAAATGGACATTTTGACTTTGTATTTTTTGGCTGTTGAGAGTACATTTAGTACGTTGTCGTAAATGGACATTTGAGTGTTTTCCGTCAATATAATATATGGCTTGTCATAAATGGACATTTTGACTTTGTATTTTTTGGCTGTTGAGAGTACATTTAGTACGTTGTCGTAAATGGACATTTGAGTGTTTTCATCAATATAATATATGGCTTGTCATAAATGGACATTTTGACTTTGTATTTTTTGGCTGTTGAGAGTACATTTAGTACGTTGTCGTAAATGGACATTTGAGTGTTTTCATCAATATAATATATGGCTTGTCATAAATGGACATTTTGACTTTGTATTTTTTGGCTGTTGAGAGTACATTTAGTACGATGTCGTAAATGGACATTTGAGTGTTTTCCGTCAATATAATATATGGCTTGTCATAAATGGACATTTTGACTTTGTATTTTTTGGCTGTTGAGAGTACATTTAGTACGTTGTCGTAAATGGACATTTGAGTGTTTTTCGCTGATATAATATATGGCTTGTCGTAAATGGACATTTTGACTTGGTGTTTTTGGCTGTTGAGAGTACATTTAGTACGTTGTCGTAAATGGACATTTGAGTGTTTTCATCAATATAATATATGGCTTGTCATAAATGGACATTTTGACTTTGTATTTTTTGGCTGTTGAGAGTACATTTAGTACGTTGTCGTAAATGGACATTTGAGTGTTTTCCGTCAATATAATATATGGCTTGTCATAAATGGACATTTTGACTTTGTATTTTTTGGCTGTTGAGAGTACATTTAGTACGTTGTCTTAAATGGACATTTGAGTGTTTTCATCAATATAATATATGGCTTGTCATAAATGGACATTTTGACTTTGTATTTTTTGGCTGTTGAGAGTACATTTAGTACGTTGTCGTAAATGGACATTTGAGTGTTTTCATCAATATAATATATGGCTTGTCATAAATGGACATTTTGACTTTGTATTTTTTGGCTGTTGAGAGTACATTTAGTACGTTGTCGTAAATGGACATTTGAGTGTTTTCATCAATATAATATATGGCTTGTCATAAATGGACATTTTGACTTTGTATTTTTTGGCTGTTGAGCGTACATTTAGTACGTTGTCGTAAATGGACATTTGAGTGTTTTCATCAATATAATAAATGGCTTGTCATAAATGGACATTTTGACTTTGTATTTTTTGGCTGTTGAGAGTACATTTAGTACGTTGTCGTAAATGGACATTTGAGTGTTTTCATCAATATAATATATGGCTTGTCATAAATGGACATTTTGACTTTGTATTTTTTGGCTGTTGAGAGTACATTTAGTACGTTGTCGTAAATGGACATTTGAGTGTTTTCATCAATATAATATATGGCTTGTCATAAATGGACATTTTGACTTTGTATTTTTTGGCTGTTGAGAGTACATTTAGTACGTTGTCGTAAATGGACATTTGAGTGTTTTCATCAATATAATATATGGCTTGTCATAAATGGACATTTTGACTTTGTATTTTTTGGCTGTTGAGAGTACATTTAGTACGTTGTCGTAAATGGACATTTGAGTGTTTTCCGTCAATATAATATATGGCTTGTCATAAATGGACATTTTGACTTTGTATTTTTTGGCTGTTGAGAGTACATTTAGTACGTTGTCGTAAATGGACATTTGAGTGTTTTCCGTCAATATAATATATGGCTTGTCATAAATGGACATTTTGACTTTGTATTTTTTGGCTGTTGAGAGTACATTTAGTACGTTGTCGTAAATGGACATTTGAGTGTTTTCATCAATATAATATATGGCTTGTCATAAATGGACATTTTGACTTTGTATTTTTTGGCTGTTGAGAGTACATTTAGTACGTTGTCGTAAATGGACATTTGAGTGTTTTCATCAATATAATATATGGCTTGTCATAAATGGACATTTTGACTTTGTATTTTTTGGCTGTTGAGAGTACATTTAGTACGTTGTCGTAAATGGACATTTGAGTGTTTTCATCAATATAATATATGGCTTGTCATAAATGGACATTTTGACTTTGTATTTTTTGGCTGTTGAGCGTACATTTAGTACGTTGTCGTAAATGGACATTTGAGTGTTTTCATCAATATAATATATGGCTTGTCATAAATGGACATTTTGACTTTGTATTTTTTGGCTGTTTGAGAGTACATTAGTACGTTGTCGTAAATGGACATTTGAGTGTTTTCATCAATATAATATATGGCTTGTCATAAATGGACATTTTGACTTTGTATTTTTTGGCTGTTGAGAGTACATTTAGTACGTTGTCGTAAATGGACATTTGAGTGTTTTCATCAATATAATATATGGCTTGTCATAAATGGACATTTTGACTTTGTATTTTTTGGCTGTTGAGAGTACATTTAGTACGTTGTCGTAAATGGACAATTTGAGTGTTTTCATCAATATAATATATGGCTTGTCATAAATGGACATTTTGACTTTGTATTTTTTGGCTGTTGAGAGTACATTTAGTACGTTGTCGTAAATGGACATTTGAGTGTTTTCCGTCAATATAATATATGGCTTGTCATAAATGGACATTTTGACTTTGTATTTTTTGGCTGTTGAGCGTACATTTAGTACGTTGTCGTAAATGGACATTTGAGTGTTTTCATCAATATAATATATGGCTTGTCATAAATGGACATTTTGACTTTGTATTTTTTGGCTGTTGAGAGTACATTTAGTACGTTGTCGTAAATGGACATTTGAGTGTTTTCATCAATATAATATATGGCTTGTCATAAATGGACATTTTGACTTTGTATTTTTTGGCTGTTGAGAGTACATTTAGTACGTTGTCGTAAATGGACATTTGAGTGTTTTCCGTCAATATAATATATGGCTTGTCATAAATGGACATTTTGACTTTGTATTTTTTGGCTGTTGAGAGTACATTTAGTACGTTGTCGTAAATGGACATTTGAGTGTTTTTCGCTGATATAATATATGGCTTGTCGTAAATGGACATTTTGACTTGGTGTTTTTGGCTGTTGAGAGTACATTTAGTACGTTGTCGTAAATGGACATTTGAGTGTTTTCATCAATATAATATATGGCTTGTCATAAATGGACATTTTGACTTTGTATTTTTTGGCTGTTGAGAGTACATTTAGTACGTTGTCGTAAATGGACATTTGAGTGTTTTCATCAATATAATATATGGCTTGTCATAAATGGACATTTTGACTTTGTATTTTTTGGCTGTTGAGAGTACATTTAGTACGTTGTCGTAAATGGACATTTGAGTGTTTTCCGTCAATATAATATATGGCTTGTCATAAATGGACATTTTGACTTTGTATTTTTTGGCTGTTGAGAGTACATTTAGTACGTTGTCGTAAATGGACATTTGAGTGTTTTCCGTCAATATAATATATGGCTTGTCATAAATGGACATTTTGACTTTGTATTTTTTGGCTGTTGAGAGTACATTTAGTACGTTGTCGTAAATGGACATTTGAGTGTTTTTCGCTGATATAATATATGGCTTGTCGTAAATGGACATTTTGACTTGGTGTTTTTTGGCTGTTGAGAGTACATTTAGTACGTTGTCGTAAATGGACATTTGAGTGTTTTCATCAATATAATATATGGCTTGTCATAAATGGACATTTTGACTTTGTATTTTTGGCTGTTGAGAGTACATTTAGTACGTTGTCGTAAATGGACATTTGAGTGTTTACCGTCAATATAATATATGGCTTGTCATAAATGGACATTTTGACTTTGTATTTTTTGGCTGTTGAGAGTACATTTAGTACGTTGTCGTAAATGGACATTTGAGTGTTTTCATCAATATAATATATGGCTTGTCATAAATGGACATTTTGACTTTGTATTTTTTGGCTGCTGAGAGTACATTTAGTACGTTGTCGTAAATGGACATTTGAGTGTTTTCCGTCAATGTAATATATGGCTTGTCATAAATGGACATTTTGACTTTGTATTTTTTGGCTGTTGAGAGTACATTTAGTACGTTGTCGTAAATGGACATTTGAGTGTTTTCCGTCAATATAATATATGGCTTGTCATAAATGGACATTTTGACTTTGTATTTTTGGGCTGTTGAGAGTACATTTAGTACGTTGTCGTAAATGGACATTTGAGTGTTTTTCGCTGATATAATATATGGCTTGTCGTAAATGGACATTTTGACTTGGTGTTTTTGGCTGTTGAGAGTACATTTAGTACGTTGTCGTAAATGGACATTTGAGTGTTTTCATCAATATAATATATGGCTTGTCATAAATGGACATTTTGACTTTGTATTTTTTGGCTGTTGAGAGTACATTTAGTACGTTGTCGTAAATGGACATTTGAGTGTTTTCCGTCAATATAATATATGGCTTGTCATAAATTGGACATTTTGACTTTGTATTTTTTGGCTGTTGAGAGTACATTTAGTACGTTGTCGTAAATGGACATTTGAGTGTTTTCCGTCAATATAATATATGGCTTGTCATAAATGGACATTTTGACTTTGTATTTTTTGGCTGTTGAGAGTACATTTAGTACGTTGTCGTAAATGGACATTTGAGTGTTTTCCGTCAATATAATATATGGCTTGTCATAAATGGACATTTTGACTTTGTATTTTTTGGCTGTTGAGAGTACATTTAGTACGTTGTCGTAAATGGACATTTGAGTGTTTTTCGCTGATATAATATATGGCTTGTCGTAAATGGACATTTTGACTTGGTGTTTTTGGCTGTTGAGAGTACATTTAGTACGTTGTCGTAAATGGACATTTGAGTGTTTTCAGTCAATATAATATATGGCTTGTCATAAATGGACATTTTGACTTTGTATTTTTTGGCTGTTGAGAGTACATTTAGTACGTTGTCGTAAATGGACATTTGAGTGTTTTCATCAATATAATATATGGCTTGTCATAAATGGACATTTTGACTTTGTATTTTTTGGCTGTTGAGAGTACATTTAGTACGTTGTCGTAAATGGACATTTGAGTGTTTTCCGTCAATATAATATATGGCTTGTCATAAATGGACATTTTGACTTTGTATTTTTTGGCTGTTGAGAGTACATTTAGTACGTTGTCGTAAATGGACATTTGAGTGTTTTCATCAATATAATATATGGCTTGTCATAAATGGACATTTTGACTTTGTATTTTTTGGCTGTTGAGAGTACATTTAGTACGTTGTCGTAAATGGACATTTGAGTGTTTTCATCAATATAATATATGGCTTGTCATAAATGGACATTTTGACTTTGTATTTTTTGGCTGTTGAGAGTACATTTAGTACGTTGTCGTAAATGGACATTTGAGTGTTTTCATCAATATAATATATGGCTTGTCATAAATGGACATTTTGACTTTGTATTTTTTGGCTGTTGAGAGTACATTTAGTACGTTGTCGTAAATGGACATTTGAGTGTTTTCAGTCAATATAATATATGGCTTGTCATAAATGGACATTTTGACTTTGTATTTTTGGCTGTTGAGAGTACATTTAGTACGTTGTCGTAAATGGACATTTGAGTGTTTTCATCAATATAATATATGGCTTGTCATAAATGGACATTTTGACTTTGTATTTTTTGGCTGTTGAGAGTACATTTAGTACGTTGTCGTAAATGGACATTTGAGTGTTTTCATCAATATAATATATGGCTTGTCATAAATGGACATTTGACTTTGTATTTTTGGCTGTTGAGAGTACATTTAGTACGTTGTCGTAAATGGACATTTGAGTGTTTTCATCAATATAATATATGGCTTGTCATAAATGGACATTTTGACTTTGTATTTTTTGGCTGTTGAGAGTACATTTAGTACGTTGTCGTAAATGGACATTTGAGTGTTTTCATCAATATAATATATGGCTTGTCATAAATGGACATTTTGACTTTGTATTTTTTGGCTGTTGAGAGATACATTAGTACGTTGTCGTAAATGGACATTTGAGTGTTTTCATCAATATAATAAAAGCGGCTTTGTCATAAATGGACATTTTGACTTTGTATTTTTGGCTGTTGAGAGTACATTTAGTACGTTGTCGTAAATGGACATTTGAGTGTTTTCATCAATATAATATATGGCTTGTTCATAAATGGACATTTTGACTTTGTATTTTTTGGCTGTTGAGAGTACATTTAGTACGTTGTCGTAAATGGACATTTGAGTGTTTTCATCAATATAATATATGGCTTGTCATAAATGGACATTTTGACTTTGTATTTTTTGGCTGTTGAGCGTACATTTAGTACGTTGTCGTAATTGGACATTTGAGTGTTTTCC